>CM024571.1:19206554-20621554 GCA_014182515.1 Eucalyptus microcorys | reverse complement strand
CTCATGCGGAGGTACGCGGAGCTGGAGGCTGTGGAGGGCCAGCTGAGGCGGCCATTGGCGGACGTAGAGGGAGGCGGGAGGAGGGGAGGCCGTGGTAGGCGAGGCCTATACGCCACCCTCACCGTGGGCTACTTCGTCCTCCTCACCATCGCCGTCGCCAGGCTTTCTTGGTTGATGGCTTGCCCTGACCGTTGATGCGAGTCACTGTCATCTGAAAAGAAAAAGAAAAAAAGAATAGTTCTGTAATGTCTTTAGCTTGGTCAGGGAAGATGATGAACATGTTTTGCTTTCAATCAAACGACGATGCGGATGCGTTTTTATGTTTCGATTTCAGTGAAACCCAGCTTCTTATTTTCATGGAAGATGATCGAGATTGGGTTTCTTTGTTTTTGGTAGATTGGGTTTCTTTATGTTTTGCTTTCAATTGAAAATGGCTTCTATCATCGCAATTGACATGATTTATTCTTGTTATAAAAAATTTGACTGCTAAAGAGCGAGAACGGGGCACTTCTCAATGACTGAGAAGGTTTTTTTTCTTTTTTCTTTTGGTGTAATTTGTCGGAATGGGCCCGTGGCAAGCATAAGAGGTTTAGGACACCGGCTAAATTAGAACGTCGAGAACTGAGGGACGGCCAACATCCACTTAATTGACACGAAGAAATTGACCCTTTTCACCTAAAATAGTCCCCCAATTCAAAAAATTGTACGCAGCAACTGCTATTAGTAAATGGTACATTTGGAGCCACTTTTTTGTCCATTTTTTTCACAAGGCGGAAATATAAGCTTGGTTTGCCAGGCTTGAATTTCACATCAGAAGAAAACTCTACTTTCTAAAGGCAAGTAAATCAAAATATCCGTATTCAATTATAACTCTAAAGATATTGATGAACAAGATTCATTTCCATTGTTAAAAAAAGTCAATAGCTCAACACAGCTCAACCAAAAGGAACCAAAGACTAAGGCCCTGTTTGGTAACCATCCAAACATTGCTAAATTCTGATTTTTTATTTTCAGAATCAGTTTGGGCTCGAATCGTGTTTAGTAAAATTTTTGTTCCCGGAACAAATTGGGAGTGGAATCAAGAATACAAAAAAAGTTGATTCTTGTTCCGGAATCAGAATTGAGAATCAAAACCAACAACTCTTCTTCTTCCCTTCGGCCATCTCGCGACCGCCGTCCACCACCGCCCACCATCGCTCACCGCTGCTACCGCTGGTCCGGCGAGCTCGCCAGGCTAGGGCGAGGTTCGGCAAGCTCGTCGGAGGCAAGCCTAGCCACCGGCGAGACTTGGCCTCCCCAGATTTGGCAAGGCCGAGCCTCGCTGGTGGCTAGGCGGGCCTCACCGGGGCTGGGCAAGCCTCGCGACGCCCAGCCCCGCTGGTGGCCAAGTGAGCCTCGCCCAGCCTCGGCGAGGCTCACCCAACCTCGCTGGTGGCCAGGCAGGCCTCACTTAGCCCCGACATGGCTAGCCTGGCCATTGACGAGGTTGGGCGAGCCTCGCCTAGCTGCCGGCGAGGCTCGGTTGACGAGGGCCGGCCTTGCCGAGGGCTAGCGACGCTCCGGTGAGGTCGCCGGCCCTCGTCTGGCCGATCGCTGGCCCGGCTACTGCAAGAAGAAGAAGAAGAAGAAGAATATGAGAAAAAGGAAAAAAAAAAAGATAAAAAAGGAAAAAAAAAAAAAAAGTAAAAAAATTATTTAAAAATTAAAATAAATTGATTTGGAACAAAATTAATTAGCACAGTACCAAACACAATTATATTCCAGAATTAGAAATTTTGGATAGTTACTAAACGACTTATAATGCTTAGAATCAGTATCCAGGAACAGAATAAAAAAAGAATCATTTCTGATTAGAATCTACTTCTGAGAATAGAATTGTTATCAAACGCGCTCTAATTATACAAGAACACAATTTTTAACTCTTTCAATGCAGTTGCATGACCGACCAAAAAAAAAAAAAATGCAGCTGCGTGCGTTATTTCAATGCATCTGTTAACGGAGAACTTAATGCACGCATGATAAATCGTGTATCAAAGCTGTTGATAAGCACTTCTCTTATTGCCTTAATAAGACGAGGGACTGTCTAAGGCATCATTCGTCGACGGGCGAAGATGAAAATCAATTACCAAGGCAAGAACAAATCAAAGCACAGAGTGAGGAGGACAAAGATAATTTAATCAAACTTAAATAAAATCTTAGTCCAAAAAGAAGAAAACTTGAATAAAATCTTATCCTGCAATGAGGAAAAGGGTCGCTCCTCTCATAACTCGAGCAAAAAGAACCCTGGCAAAAGCACCATTGTACCAGAAAGCCAACCAAGAGCAAAAGCACCCTGACAAAATGCACCAGACAAATAATATTCCGCATAAAACAAATCCGTATCATGCTAAATTTGTTGCTACGCGATGAAGTACAAAGACAGATAAGTCCGAATTCCAACTTTTCAAAATTAAGGGCACAAAATTGAGTTGAGCAAGTGAAGCACTGAAGTGCACTGGCTCAGCTCATATATACATGAAATTGCTCAAATCATAACTCAATGACTTCATAGACCTCTCTATCCCTTTTCATATTCATCTAAATCTTTTTCAACCAACAAATATCTAAGAATTTCACTCGTTACCAACCCAAATGCACCGATCCCATTTTCTAATTAGAGACTTACAATGCATGGGTTCCAAACAAAATCATTGTGCTTTCAGGTTGAAGTTAAGATCTTCTAAATGGTCACAATTTCACACTTTTATGATCTTCTAAATGGCCACCATTTTACATTTTTATGATCATTCATCTTAAGTTCTATCGATCTTGTAGTTTGACGCATGTTTTTCAAATAATTAAGTGTTGCTTGCAAATCTAAAAGTTCATATCTTCTGAAGATGGCCACCATTTCACACCTAGCTCAAAATTTCGGATACAACGTCTTGGGCTTTTACGCCAACTCAATTAATCATTTTTTTGGTCAAATCAATTGATCACATTGATCATTGATTAGGGCATCCAAATCGTTATCGTCATAGTCATAACAATGTTCCTTAATATTCATTTACGATGAGAATGGAAATGGCGTGCGGATGCATAGGCACGCTAGCATTGCCCAGCTAATTTTTCACCAGAACGGATGTATGTTCAAACGTCTGTTAGACTGACAATACATGCAAACCTCTGCGGAAATTCCCGTTCCAAGCTAACTGTGTCCGAGAAATGTTGGCAGACGGAGACACCCCTTGGAGGGAAAATGAGGGAACAAATTGGAAGAATGAAAAAAAAAAAAAAAGTGGGTTTAAGTGGGCTGGTGCGAATGAAACTACGGCTGTTTAGTGTTCGAGTTTTAGGGAGATTTGAATCTAACTGAACCATTTGAGTGTGTATTAGCTTTAAGTGAAATCATGACTCTAACAGAATATAGTCCAAATCAAAAACTCGATTCAGTTTGATTTTAATTTCTGTGTTTGTCATTAGAATTTCAATCTTTAGATTTTACATTATTAATTATCTTAATATTGTCTTTTTTTGCTATCTGTAATGTAGAATATTATTCATTCCATTCAAGTTATCTCTGACTTGATTTAAAGTACTAGAAAAAAAAAAAAAAAAAAGGTTAACGATGAAATGTTGAAGATACCATTGCCCTAAACTAATTCATCTAGCAACTCTAATTGATCTTGATATTGATTCTGATTGATACTGATTAGTCTATCGATAGAAAACTAGAATTTTGTGTATTAGGAGATCATTTCCTTTATTTTGTGTATCCTTTTTTTCCTTAGTTAGTTTGATCCTATGTATTATAATTAGGACCCTGTTATATACATTGCTAATCAGTGAAAGCAATACAGAATACCTTTCTTCCATTATCTTTCCTTTTACTCATTTTTCTTACATGATATTAGAGCATACTTTTTATCTTCTACGTATCGATCCTTTTTTGTCCAAGCCTCAAAAAATTTTCCATCGCTTTTTTCTATCCCTTCTTCCATCTTCGACCTTCTTCACACACAACCTGTGAAGAGTATTTTTGCTCATACCATTTTCACAAAAGGAAAAACCATGCCCAAAAATCAAGCTTCAAAGTCCGGAATGACCGAGGACTTAGAATTTCCTTCCAACAATCAAGGAATAGAAAACTTACCCTCAGATTAGCAATTATCCCCAATAGATGAAAACCATGTTGTAGAAGGGGGCAAATAATGGCCCGATGAAGGGCTCAGGGCCAAATCAGCCCAATGTAGGGCATTTTTTCAGGGACTATATGTGCAATGGATTCATATTCAAGTCATGGTTCATTCTTTCTTTTCTATTGTCACTCTTTGTGATTGGCCCCTTCATCATATAGATGATCATAATGCATTTCTTCATGATGATCTCAAAGAGGAAATTTACATGGATTTTCCACTAGGTTTATGTAGAAAGGGGGAGAATAGAGTATGTCATTTCTGTAATTCCCTATACGGACTCAAATAGGCTTCTCCTTAATGGTATGCCAAATTTACCAATGCACTTACAATTGCCAAATTTAGACAATCCAAACAAGACTATGCCTTATTCACATGGAGTCAAGGTACATTGTCAATTTACTTGATTATATACATTTATGATATACTTATTATGGGAAATGATGAAAATGCCATTAAGAACTTTAAGGAGTATTTACACTCTACCTTCCACCACATTAAGGGTTTGGGACCTCCCAAATACTTCCTTGGGATAGAGATTACGCAATCAGATGAGAGAATCTGTCTTAGCCAACGCAAGTTTGCCATAGAGATCATATAAAAAACTAGGCTATCGGGATTTAGCTCAATTGAGTAGAATGTCAAGTTGACGACAGTTAAATATGACAAGGGATCTTAAAGATCCTTTTGTTTATTAGAGAGTTGTCGAGAAGCTTATATACTTAACCACGACTAGACATGACATATGCTATGCAATGTAGATCCTTAGCCAGTTCATGTATAATCTAAAACAATCTTCCATGAATGCCGTGTGAAGTACTTAAAGGGATGTCCAAGTTTAGGGATATTATTGTCCCATGATAATAACATGGAGATGACAGCGTACAATGATACGAATTATGCTACTTGTTCTATGAGTAGAAAGCCCGTTACAAGATTCTACATATCAAATTGGGTGACTCATTACTCTTTTGGAAAATAAAGAAACAATTGACCATTTTATTTTCATCCGCTGAAGCTGAATATCGAGCAATGACAAAAACTAGTTGTGAGATAGTTTGGATAAGAGGATTACTAAAAAATCTCAGTGTCTAGGTAAAGGAACCAACCATTCTATTTTATGATAATAACGTTGTACTTAAACTTGTAGTAAATCCGATTTTCCATGAAAGGACAAAACATATAAAGATTGACTGTTATTTAGTCAAAGACAAAATTCAAGATGAGTAATCAAGACAATGTTGATACCTAAATTTTGATTAACTTTTTAATTAGGCCTTAGTGTCTTTTTTATTTTTTCGGATAATAAATAATAGATAATAAAAAAAACAACCAAAATGAAAAAATAACCAAAAATGAATACAAACAAAAAAAGCTAAAATAGTCCATTAGGGCTGGGCCCCCAAGCCCCAGCCTGGCCCCCTTCTCCTGTTCGTCTTCTTCCTCAGGTTGTCTTCTTCCCCGAGCAGCACGCGCCGGAGGCTGGACGCGAGCGATGCCGGACGGAAGAAGAGGCGGACGGTGACGTACGGCGCGACAGGCGAAGAAGACACCTCTTCAATGCAGTAGGCGGCCTAGCTAGAGCCCTCGATAGGACGTTGGTTCAGCCGGTGAAGGTCGCTTGAAGCGCAAAGGACCGACGGTCTGAGTGCCTCCGTCAACCGGCCTCCGCACCTATAAATAGGACGTCGGAGGGGAAGGCGAAGGAGATAAATGAGTAAGCTCAGAAACCTTCCCCTGAAAGACTTCAGGGGAAGATCGAAGAGCAAGCACGAGAGAGAGCGGGTCGCGAGCTCAAACGACCTCCCTTCGAGAGACTTCGGGGGAGGACGGCGGCGAGCGAGCACTAGAGAGAGAGAGTGTGCGAGCAAGAAAAGGGGAGAAGATGCTTAGGTCTGCGAGTTACAAGGAGAAAAGGGCTTCGACTCCGTCGATGGCCCACCGAACCACCCACCCGACGTCACATCCCCTGTCTGTGTGTGCTGGGGTCGTTAGGCCAGGACTTGCAGCCACCGGCTTCACGCGAGTTCCAGCCCCCAACCATTCATAGCCTGCCTCCCCCGCTAGTCCCCGCTGTTGCCTACTCGGAGCTCTGTCGCGGTCCCGAGCCCAAAGCGCCCCCACCTTGTCTTCCTCAACCGATGTCCGCTAGGTGTTTGATGGAAATCCCAGGTGAACGTCAAATTTGCAATAACCGGTGGTGACGGGTGGCGACAGAAGACGAGATCGGCTACAATGGCCGATCGGACAGGGGTCAAGGTGGTGCCGACGGAGGCCCGAGCTCAGACTGAGACGGGCTCGGCCGCCTCCGTCGCTGATCGTCAAATCTCAATGGCTCCAAGACTGAGTCGATGAGGGAAGAAGACGGGTCGAGGTCGAGCGGATCTAGGTCGTCGAACGGGTAGGTTTTTTTTTTGGAACCGGGTCGCGGCTATGGAGTCGGGTCAGATTCGGGTCGTTGTTAAGGTAGGGTTTTGCCTGGGCCGGGCAGCCTTTGGGTTGAAGTTTTTTTTTTTTTTATGAAAACGGGCCAAGATTGGTTTGGGCTTTTAAATTTAAAAAAAAAAAAAAGGAAAAAATCAAGATTCAAATCCTTGGCCAGCAAGCCTGCTCTGCAGGTGGTCTACTCAGTTGTCCCCTCGGTCGTCGTCCAACTGCTATGCTCCTGCTCTGCTTTGCGCCTACTCTACGTTTGCTCTGTCCCGTCAGTCCTTACTTAAGGCGCAGGGGAAGAAGAAGGGAGAGAAGGGGTCGGGGGCAGGCCAGAGAAAGTTAAGAGGGGAAAGGGGCTTATTCCAGGCGAAAGGGAAAAAGAGAAGGAAGAAAATGGAGCTTGGCTCCTTTCCCCTTTCGGTCCTTTTTTCTTTTAAATTATTTTTTTTAAATTCTATTTATCCGGAATAAAGTAAAATAAAGGAAAATGAAATAAAACTTAGTCAATGCAGATAATTCTCAGGAGTATATGCTCCCTGCTTTGCGCCTACTCTTTGTCTACTCTGTCCCGTCGGTCCTTGCGTGAGGCGCATGGGAAGAAGAAGGGAAAGAAGGGGTTGGGGGCCAGGCCAGAGAAAGTTAAGAGAGGAAATGGGCTTATTTCTTGCGAAAGGGAAAAAGAGAAGGAAGAAAAGGGGCTGGGCCCTTTTCCCCTTTCGGTCCTTTTTCTTTTAAATTATTTTTTTTAAATTCTATTTATCCGGAATAAAGTAAAATAAAGGAAAATAAAATAAAACTTAATCAATGCAGATAATTCTCATGGGTATGTGCTCCCTGCTTTGCGCCTACTCTCTGTCTGCTCTGTTCCATCAGTCCTTGCGTGAGGCGCAGGGGAAGAAGAAAGGAGAGAAGGGGCCGGGTGCTAGTTCAGAAAAAGTTAAGAGGGGAAAGGAGCTTATTCCAGGCGAAAGGGAAAAAGAGAATGAAGAAAAGGGGGCTGGGCCCCTTTCCCTTTAGGTCCTTTTTCTTTTAAATTATTTTTTAAAATTCTATTTATTCGGAATAAAGTAAAATAAAGGAAAATGAAATAAAACTTAGTCAATGCAGATAATTCTTAGGGGTATGTGCTCCCTGCTTTGTGCCTACTTTCTGTTTGCTCTGTTCCATCAGTCCTTGCGTGAGGCACATGGGAAGAAAAAGGGAGAGAAGGGGCCAGGGGCCAGGCTAGAGAAAGTTAAGAAGGGAAATGGGTCTATTCCAAGCGAAAGGGAAAAAGAGAACGAAGAAAAGGGGGCTGGGCCCCTTTCCCCTTTCAGTCATTTTTCTTTTAAATTATTTTTTTAAAATTCTATTTATCCGAAATAAAGTAAAATAAAGGAAAATGAAATAAAACTTAGTTAATGCAGATAATTCTCAGGGGTATGTGCTCCCTGCTTTGTGCCTACTCTCTATCTACTCTGTCTTGTCAGTCCTTGCATGAGATGCAGGGGAAGAAGAAGGGAGAGAATGGGCCGGGGGGCTAGGCTAGAGAAAGTTAAGAGGGAAAAGAGGCCTATTCTAGGCAAAAGGGAAAAAGAGAAGGAAGAAAAGGGGGCTGAGCCCCTTTCCTCTTTCGGTCCATTTTCTTTTAAATTATATTTATCCGGAATAAAGTAAAATAAAGGAAAATGAAATAAAACTTAGTCAATGCAGATAATTCTCAAGGGTATGTGCTCCCTGCTTTGCGTCTACTCTTTGTTTGCTATGTTTCGTTAGTCCTTGTGTGAGGCGCAGGGGAAGAAGAAGGGAGAGAAGGGGCTGGAGGCTTAGCTAGAGAAAGTTAAGAGGGGAAAGGGGCTTATTCCAGGCGAAAGGGAAAAAGAGAAGGAAGAATAGGGGTTGGGCCCCTTTCCCCTTTCGATCATTTTTCTTTTAAATTGTTTTTTTTTAAATTCTATTTATCCTGAATAAAGTAAAATAAAGGAAAATGAAATAAAATTTAGTCAATGCAGATAATTCTCAGGGGTATGTGTTCCCTGTTTTGTGCCTACTCTCTATCTGCTCTATCCCGTCAGTCCTTGCGTGAGGCGCAGGGGAAGAAGAAGGGAGAGAAGGGGCCGGGGGCTAGGCCAGAGAAAGTTAAGAGGGAAAAATGGCCTATTCCAGGCGAAAGGGAAAAAGAGAAGGAAGAAAATGGGGCTGAGCCCCTTTTCCCTTTCGGTCATTTTTCTTTTAAATTATTTTTTTTAAAATTCTATTTATCCGGAATAAAGTAAAATAAGGAAAATGAAATAAAACTTAGTCAATGCAGATAATTTTCAAGGGTATGTGCTCCCTGCTTTGCGCCTACTCTTTGTTTACTCTGTCTCGTTAGTCCTTGTGTGAGGCGCAAGGGAAGAAGAAGGGAGAGAAGGGGCTAGAGGCCAAGTCAGAGAAAGTTAAGAGGGGAAAAGGGGCTTATTTCAGGCGAAAGGGAAAAAGAGAAGGAAGAAAAGGGGGCTGGGCCTCTTTCCCCTTTCGGTCATTTTTCTTTTAAATTATTTTTTTAAATTCTATTTATCCGAAATAAAGTAAAATAAAGGAAAATGAAATAAAACTTAGTTAATGCAGATAATTCTCAAGGGTATATGTTATCTGCTTTGTGCCTACTCTCTGTCTGCTTTGTCCAGTCAGTCCTTGCGTGAGGCGCAGGGGAAGAAGAAGGGAGAGAAGGGGTCGGGGGCCAGGCCAGAGAAAGTTAAGAGGGGAAAATGGGCTTATTTCAGGCGAAAGGGAAAAAGCGAAGGAAGAAAATGGGGCTGGGCCCCTTTCCCCTTTCGGTCATTTTTCTTTTAAATTATTTTTTAAAAAATTATATTTATCCAGAATAAAGTAAAATAAAGGAAAATGAAATAAAACTTAGTTAATGTAGATAATTCTCGGGGTATGTGCTCCTTATTTTGCGCCTACTCTCTATCTACTTTGTCCCGTCAGTCCTTGCGTGAGGCGCAGGGGAAGAAGAAGGGAAATAAGGGGCTGTGAGCTAGGCTAGAGAAAGTTAAGAGGGCAAATGGGCCTATTCCAAGCGAAAGGGAAAAAGAGAAGGAAGGAAAGGGGACAGTCCCCTTTCCCATTTCGGTTTTTTTTTTAATTATTTTTTAAAATTATATTTATCCGGAATAAAGTAAAATAAAGGAAAATGAAATAAAACTTAGTTAATGCAGATAATTCTGGGGGATATGTGCTCTATGCTTTGTGCCTACTCTCTGTCTGCTCTGTCCCGTCAGTCCTTGCGTGAGGCGTAGGGAAGAAAAATGGAGAGAAGGGAGAGAAGGGGCTGGGGGCCAGGCCAAAGAAAATTGGCACAAAGCATTATGATTCACATTGCATTTATAGCATTCGAGATTGCTTCACGAGCATCGAGCATATTAAGAGTCTAGAAAGTGGTGTTGTAATAATCGAGATTGACAAAATTTGGTAGAAATATTGGGCTGTGCTCCCACAGAGTCTTCTTCTTCGGTTTTTTTGGCTCTCCCTTTTCCACACCCCTCTTTCTCCTTCCTCCTCTCTTGCGGTTTGCGTGACACACACCCTCCCACGCTCACGCACCTCTCGCTCCTCCCTCGGTCGTCGTCCAACTGCTCTGCTCCTGCTCTAGTTTGCGCCTACTCTCCATCTGCTCTGTCTAGTCAGTCCTTGTGGGAAGCGCAGGAGAAGAAGAAGGGAGAGAAGGGAGAGAAGGGGCTGGGGGCCAGGCCAGAGAAAGTTAAGAGGGGAAATGGGCCTATTTCAGGTGAAAGGAAAAAAGAAAAGGAAGAAAAGAGGGCTGGGCCCCTTTTCCCTTTCGGTCCTTTTTCTTTTAAATTATTTTTAAAAAATTATATTTATCCAGAATAAAGTAAAATAAAGGAAAATGAAATAAAACTTAGTCAATGCAGATAATACCAACATGAGATGCCATTTATTGACAATATTGTTACCATGATGAAAAGAATGACTATTTTTTGTTATGATCAAATTGGCCCTTGATCTTTTATGTAATTCATTTCTTAATATTGAGTTAAAAATTAAATGTCAATAATATCTGAATTTTGGCTGCCAATTTTAATTCGTTATCGCATAAAAAAATTAGTAATTGATCTAACCTCTAAACAAAAATTGGCACGAAGCATTATGATTCACATTGCATTTGTAGCATTCGGGATTGCTTCACCGGTATCGAGCATATTAAGAGTCCAGAAAGTGGTGCCGTAATAACTGAGATTGACAAAATTTGGTAGAAATATTGGGCTGTGCTCCTTGGTGGTTTGGCCAAAGCAATAAACTCATCGACAGGGCACGACACCGCTTGCCGTTCGCCACCTTGCTGTGTTACGCACGTGCCCAGCCTTATCGAAGTTACTAGTAGTGGACTCGCTTGTGTTCGATGCAAATTGTAATTTATTTTCTTTCAAAGGGTCATGTGCAGAATTTAAAACACGGAAAAATAAACGATGGCCCCATGCATGAATGTCACAATGCACGTCAATTGGCTTGTTCTAACATCTGCTAGTGTGGCAGCCCGCCGCCCAAGCTATGTTGCAGGAAAAATGAACCTTTTGTACATCACAATTTAACTAAAAGATCAATTTCGATTTATTTTCTTTAATTAAACAATGCCATTGTGTTAAATAATATAATTTTTATTTGCACAATAGATATCATTTATACGGTGACGTTTGGCAATCGGATTTTAAGCAGATTGTTCAACAAAAAAAGGGGAGTGAGCAAAAGTAAATGTTGAGGCCGATTTGAAGGAGTTAGCTGGTAAGTTTGAATCACATGTTGCCTTGAAATTGCGCATTGTTGTGAATGCATGTCACTAGTAGCACACACGTTGAAATGTCACGCGCACCTATTACGGATTGTATAGTATCATCGAATGCATGCCAATATCGGAGTCGATTGTTGTCTTGATAGAATTGGATTTGTCCCTATTAGTCATTTATCGATTTGGCATTGGATTCATGCATCTGCTGTTAGATTGCTGATTTCGTGAGATTGAATACGTCCCTATTGACTGCTTTGTGTTCTCACTCGCTGGTTGCATACCCGAGGCGTATTGTCTTTCTAGCATGTTGGACCGGATTCATCCCCGCTGCATGTTGGACTGGATTCGTCCTGCTTTGTTTTTCCGTCGGTGCAACGTCTGATTGATATGGATTGGATTCATCCCATGGATTTACTTTGAGAGCATTGCATATATTTGAAAAGACATTAATCACGCACGTCACGAGCAGCCGGCAAATTTTTCAGTCTTCCAAAACCCAAAAGAAAACTATACGATGTTTTGCATACCGATTGACTTTTAGGCAATTAATTGACTCCCTCCAACACCTCGCACGTTGGGTTTCCAATCGACCTAGAAATCATCGGGGGCCACTCTTAGTACGGTTTTGAGGTTTTAATCAAAGCACCGCGCTCCAATTTAGGGAAGGGGGGACTCTCGGCCGTAGATCACAGGACCAATCCTTGTTTATTTCTTCTCCCTGATCAACATTCTCAAAGATCAGCAAGAACTGATAGTTCACTGCCGCTAAGCAAGAAACTAGTCATAGTTTTCCAGCAAAAATTAAATTCCGATCCATAGCTTTGGAAGGAAACATAGATAGAAATGCCAGTTATGTAGGCCAGGTGTCAGAGGTAGGTTATACCATTTTAATTAAAAACAGCCTGTTTCAGAAATGCTTGGGCCATGTTGACCATACACAAAGATGGATAACTCCTTTTTCTCCATACATCTACTGGTAAGGCTCTCTTTTTTTTTTTTTTTTTTTTTTTCTTTTTCTTTTTCTTGGGTTCACAATTAATAATTGTTTGAAGAAAACTTTCAAACAAGTTCATTTACAGCTGCCCGATATACAAACTAATTTGGTTTCTAAATGACAATGAGAAAAATCTGAATGAGTTCAAAAGCTAATAGTGTGTACAATTTTCAAGATAGGTGCTCAATATGCAGTAAAAGTCAATTCCAAATGTTAAGTAAAATGAAACAGCAAAAGCAAAAGAATAAAAGAATAAATGTCATCTCAAACACATAATAAGCATTTTCTGAATCAACTGCACACTTTCTACTACGAAAAGAGTACATTCATGTGAGAGAAAAGCAAATAACAATCTCAACACGTTATGTTCGGACCCTTTCCCAAGATAGCACAATATCTGTCATATAAATACACAATTATGAGAGTAAAGGAAAAACTCATGTCTTACGCTTTCTATTGCGTCCACAATCATACCACGTATATTCATCTTACGAGACAATTCGCACTAATTTTGACAAAAAACCATGCCGGCAAATGTGAACAAAAATCATTAGTACCAAAATTGACTAATGTCCTATAAATTACATACCTGGTGAGAACATGTCATGTTCATGAGTGCCCTCAGGATAGTAATAGGAAACTTTCAATTTCAAAAACACTAATCATATGCATTTCAGGAAAAATGAGCACTGTCGACTTAGAAGTTTCTTTATTTAATTACTTAACTAGTGCCCCAAGGCCCTCATTAACAAGATCAATAAAAAATCTTGTCTATGTCATCTGGGTTTTATATCTCGCTAATAACAATGGTACTCCACCACCCTTAGAACTATACTGGATGCGATGACTCCATATGCAACTCCAAAGGCCGCAAACTACCATGATAGCCATGACCAAGGGCGACTCAGGGGGCCAGTGTAGGGCACTGTCCCCTACGGGCTAGGTGCTTGTGTAATAATTGGTGAATATACGGACTTTGTACACCGGGATGCCCCTTTATATATCCTACTACCTATAATTTCAGGTGAGATTTCTTTATCTCGCTGATCTTCAGATAGTACATCATAAAAATTCTAATCTTGCCATCGATAACTTGAACCTCTGTGTCCATTCATTGGTCTGCAACTGTTCAAAGCACCAACTTGCTAGACAAAGATGTAACAGGGTTGCATAGATCACATGGCCTCCATTTATAACAACCTACCAAGAAGCATGTGAATTTTATCCCATGAAGATGTGACTGAGGTGTGGATGGTGCAATGGGTTTATGGGAAAAGTGCCAAAAAAGTCCTAAACCTTTTGCTTTTATGCTAATTTAGTCATAAACATTTTTTTGATGCCAATTTAGTCCTAAACCTTTTTAAGTTGTGCCAATTCAGTCATTTCCAGCCAATATTGTTCACTGATAATCAAATTGGTGGATTGGGCTGCATTACAGTATTATTGTAGTATCAAATATGTGTCCAGCCGAAATTTTAAACTTCAATTTAAAAATCCAAATATGACACAATATTAAATATCACGTGACATAATATGTTTGAGAAATTCACTCTCATATTTGAACAAGTAAGAACAATTTTTAAACATACACAAATTAAAGTGCGTAAAAGCATATTTTATGATGCAAACAATATATTAGCATATCCAATAAATGTATGTATTTGAATTTATGTTTCAATTATTCAATAGATGAAGGAAGTTGATCCACGCATACAACATGTATCATCCATTTATAACAGGATTTCCTAGTGAAAACGTAATTTGAAAAGGTTCAGCACTCCATTTTCCTGATACATACTATAAGCATCTTGACAATACCGTGATCCTCCTTGTTTCTCCTCCCTTCCCCTTCTCTTTCTACACCCCGCGACGGCCCTTTTCCGATTCTGGCTTCTAACCTGCAACTGCGAATACATAGCTATACAGGGCGTAGGCTTACTCTGCCTCGTTTTGCTCGAGTGTTTTCGACAGACCATTGGTCAGAAAAATAAATAAATATTAGAGAGAGAATGTATTATCTGCATCTACTTGTTTGTAGTGGTATGAATGACCTTAGCTGGAAATTTATAAATGTTCAAAGCATGAAACTAGATAATGTCTTGTAAGAAAAATCATGATCGGAGATATGAGCAGAAATATTCGATAAAGCATTGTTGATACCTAAATTTCGCCACTTTACTTAAAACTTAATCGCATACAAAATTATGAATTAGTCGTTAAAAAAAATCCAAAAAATTTTCATAAAAAGAAAAAAACAACGAAACAACAAAAAACAAAAAAAAAAAACAACAAAACAACAAAATGCTTGAGGGGGTTAGGTTGGGCCTGATTTGGCCTTGGCTCGGCCCGCCTCTCTTTCTTCTCCCCCCGCGTGGGCCTGGGCCTGGCCCAGCCTCCTTTCC
Organism: Eucalyptus microcorys; assembly: GCA_014182515.1. Classification (NCBI taxonomy): domain Eukaryota; kingdom Viridiplantae; phylum Streptophyta; class Magnoliopsida; order Myrtales; family Myrtaceae; genus Eucalyptus; species Eucalyptus microcorys. Next base: position 20,606,782 of record CM024571.1, on the reverse strand, counting down.
CCTCTAGCACACGCCTGGCTGTCTTCCTCCTTCGCACGCAGACCTGCAAAACAGAAACGAAGCAGGGGCAGCAACAGAGGAGCAGGCGGATCGTTGTGGCAGGCAAGCGGCGTGATCCGCGGGTATGGGGGCAGTTCGGCCGGCAAGCTGGCAGCTGCAGAGGCCATGCGCACCGGCCGGTCACTCTTAAAAGAGAGAGGCTCGCTCATTTGTTAAAGGGGGTTCGGTGGTTCAAGAAGAACGAGCACACATAGAGAGAGAGCGGGAGCGAGAGAGGTGAGGGAGAGACGAGGGAGCTCGAGAAAGAGAGAGAGTGCTCGAGAGGTGAGGGGACAGGCCAACAGAGAAGAAAAAAAAAAAAAAAAATCGAAGTACTGTTCTTCTTCCTCGTGTTTTCGCTTGCTGCCCTTGTACGGTTCTTCTTCCTCGTGTTTTTGCCTGCTGCCCGCGTCTCTCCCAGCTGGTCTCCGTTCGACGCATTCCGCAGCAGCACCGCCTCCGCGTCACCTCGCCGTTGCCGCTCGCCACCAGCCAGACCACCTCCGTCGCCACTGCTCGCTGGTGCACCGGAGCGCCACCTGCCTTCCATCCGCGTCCCAGTGCCGTCGCCGCGTCTGCCAGCCTCCGTCCGAAGCCCCGTGCCGACGTCCTCTCTGCCGCGACACCCGACTGTCAGCAGCTGAGCCTGCCGTCCTCCGCGCCGGCTGCCCCTGCTTCCGCTCGCCTCCGACGCAGCCGCAGCCCATCCTTGCAGACCCCGACGCCGTTCTTCGCCATCTTCCCCGGAACCCAGATCTGAAGCGGGGGGAAAAAGAAAAAAAGCAGCGAGAGGGAGAAAAGACAGAGAGAACCGAGAGGGAGTAGGCCGGAAAAGGAGCCGAGGAGCCCCAGGAACGTCCAGCTGCCGCCGGTGAGCTGCCGACCGCCGCTGTAGTCCTCGGAGCCCAGCAGCACAGAGCGAGTCGAGAGCGAGCTAGAGAGAGCGTGAGATCGGAAAGTCCCTGGCCGTTGCTACATGTCTCATCCGAACCAGGTAGGCCTTCCCGAGCTACACCTACTCATTTTTGAGGCGTCGGGTCGGAGCTCGTGTCCGACTAGTTCGCGTGAGCTCCGGTTTCGTCGGTTCTTGGGTTGTGGCCGAAGCTGTTTGTCCTTCCTTCGTATCTGTTCTAAATGCGACCAACTAGCGTCTGAGTTGATCTTGAACGTTGCTCTCGCATGTCGTGTTGACGTTTGCCTCGAATGAGTCTGTTGGCCGGTGCATCCCAAGTGTTTGATAAAATGCTCGAAAAAGAACCAAAAGAATATTTCACGTTTTGACATGGGATCGGTTCATTCTTGCTCCTATATCCGCAGAATTATATTTGTTTTGCTTGTGTCCATTGAGTTTTTTGTACGTTTATCGTGAAAGAATCATATATCGTCGAGTGGTCGTGTTTCTTTGTTCCGGCAAATGGGTTTATGGTCGCCGGAGTTCGTGGCCGACGGTGGTCTGTGTCCGTTGGAATGGACGACCGGTAGATGGTGGTGGTTCGACGGTGGAACGCCGGTTGCTTCAGTCGGTGTTGCCGTTTGGACGAGCTTCGGTGAGGAACAAGATCTCGGTGAAAGAAGGGGCTTCGAGCGTGCAGAGAACCCACGAAGAGAAGAAGAAGACCAGAAGAAGAAAAGAAAAGATTAAAGGAAAAAGAAAATAAAATTAATATTGATATAAAAACGAAAAAGAAAACAAAAAGTGTTTTATGAAATAGTTTTTGTCCGTATTAGGTTATGTTCGGGTTGTTGGACCGGGCTAACGGGTCGGATTAGGTTTACCCGGTTCGAACCCATTTTCTCGAATATAATAATATTAAATATTCAAAATTCAAAAATTTTAAAAAAAAATCAAAAATAAAAAATTTCGAAAAATAATAAAAATTCAAAAAGATTTCCGAAAATTCAAAAACTCAGATAGCATTAAAAAATTGGACCTTTTTCTTAATCTTAAAAATTTTTTTAATTAAAATTAAAAAACTTTTATTTTTTTATTTTTTTTAAAAAAAATTTAAAAAAATTTAAAAATTTCGAAAATTGAAAAAGTGTAGGGTTTGGTTAGAAATTGCTATGTTTTGCACTCTTAGTGTAATTAGACCTCTATTTGCTCGTATGTTGATTTGATCATGTGTTTAATTTACATATCGATGATGTTTAATTGCACGTGTTTAATTTTACTGCAATTAGGATTTTGGTAGCTATGGTTGTTACTTTAATGACTATGCACTCGTATGATCCCCTCACATGTTAGTGGATGTGTGTGTATAAACTCAATCCAAGCCCGCATTATCATCTCACATGTTAGTGGATGTGTGTGTAAAATCAATTCAAACTGCCTGATAAAAATATTTTCTTTTAAAATGAACAATATTAGGTACCGAAATGGCACTAATTGATCAATTATTGTAATCAAGTCCCCGATTCTAAATTCTCTAGTTGTGTAGGAAGTGAGGTACACTCTTATATGCCTAACTTGGTTTCTAGCTGACCCCAATAGATTAGTGGCGACTCTTTTTGTGCAAAATTTCTTAAGAATATCCCAACGTCACGCGGGGTATGGGCTTGAGAGAGCCCACGCCTAATCATAGGCCTTAGACCCGTCCTTTAGGCATTACCCCTAAACTCGTTTCATCCCCCGAGGGTAGGTCACGACAAGCATTAATAAAAAACTTAGATGCATAATAAATCTTTTATCGAAGTCGTTGATCAACACCATCATTTATCTACGTGCGAAGAAGAAAATCTAACTACCAAGGTAGGAGAAATAAATAATCAAGACGAAGAGAAAAAGGATAATCCATTAAAAGATGAATGCAACCTTATCCTAGAACGAGGAAAAGTGCTGGTACATGCTGCAATGAGACAAACCGCTAGATATACACTTTTCTCCTGTTTTCCTTAGATTCCAAGACAAGATCATCATAGAAACGAAAACACATGCAAAACACTCAACATATCCTTCTCTTAAACCACCTAAAAGAGAAGGAGAAACACAAACACAGAAACCACCTAAAAAAGATAGCTAAGCAGAAATGGAAACACAAATAGTCATTTGTGCTGGATATATTTCCCAATCTGCAAACTTCAAATGGCCACAGGCCAAAGCAATGGATATGACACTCATTACCACTACGGATAGCAGAAAATATACTACTGTTACAATAGCCTCCCAGGTCTAGACCATTCCTGCTTCCGGCCTGCTGCCAATGCCACCTCCCTGGTCTAGACCAATCTTTCTTTCGACCTGTGTTCTAGCGTCGGCGTCGGCAGCTTTGATGGTGACGGCTGTCCTGATGGTAGCTACGGTCCCAATGGCCTCGGCCCTAATGGTGGCAGAGTCCCTGATGACGGCGGTGGTGCTGACGGTGACGGCCTCGATAGCTCCATTTGTCGAAGCTGCTCCAACTGTTGCTTCATGACCATAAGTGTCCCTTTTAGCCTTGCGATTTGGAATACCCTCGCCAGGAACGTCGTAGAGAATGGCACCGTAACCAAGATCGTGAGTGCTAAAGACATCTAGAAATGCCTACACTCTAGGCCAAAGGGGTTGATGTGACCTATAATCAGCTCTACAGCGGAGATGAAAATGCCGAGCATCATTTCACCGCAATGCCACTGGTGATCTGTGACATTTTTCAGTTCAACAATCTTATCCTCAAAGCTTTTAGCCAGCTTCTCGACCATTTTCTAAAATGCCATGTTTTACAGGAAATAGTAGGAATAGAGAGGAGGAAGGAAGAGGAGGATGACGAACAAAGGTGAACGAGGATGGAGAGAGGTGAACAGGAAAGAGCAGAAACCTTGTCCGTCGTCCTCTTCATTTTGCTATTTCCTGTTCACCTCTCCTCTTCATTCTACTCCTCCCTCCTCCTTAACCTTATCCGTCGTCCTCTTAATTCTGCTCTTTCCTGTTCACATCTCTCCGTCCTCATTCACCTTTGTTCGTCATTCTCCTCTTCCTTCATCCTTTCCATTCCTACTCTTTCCTGTAAAACATGGCATCTCAGGAGATGGTCGAGAAGTTGGCTAAAAGCTTTGAAGATAAGATTGTTGAACTGAAGAAGGTCATAAATAACCGGTGGCATCGTGGTGAAATGATGCTCAGCATTTTCGTCTCCGCTGTAGGGCTGATTATAAGTCACGTTACCCCCTAGCCTAGAGTGTAGGCATTTCTAGATACCTTTAGCACTCACGATCCTGGTTACGGTGCCATTTTCTGCGACGTTCCTGACGAAGGTGTTCCAAATTGCAAGGCTAAAAGGTACGGTCATGAAGTAGCGATTAGAGTAATTCCGGCAAATGCAGTTATCGAGGTTGTCGCCGTCGGCACCACCGCCGTCATCAGGGACCGCAACTGCCATTGGGGCCGAGGCTATCGAGACCGAAGCTGCCATTAGGACAGCCATCACCATCGGGGTTGTCGGCACTGGAACACGGGCCGGAAGAGGGATTGGTCTGGATCGGGGAGGCGGTGTTGGCAGGCAGGTTGGAAGTGGGAATGGTCTGGACCTGGGAGGCTACCGTAACAGTAGTTTATTTTCTACTGTTCGTAGTGGTAATGGGTGTCATATCCATTGCTTTGGCCTGTGGCCATTTGAAGTTTGCAGACTGGGAAATATCTGGCACAAATGACTATCTGTGTTTTCGTTTCTGCTTGGCTATCTTTTAGGTGGTTTCTGTGTTTGTGTTTCTCTTTTAGGTGGTTTAAGAGAATGATATGTTGAGTGCTTTGCATGTGTTTTCGTTTCTAAGATGATCTTGTCTTGGAATCTGAGGAAAATTGCATATTTGGCGGTTTGTCTCATTACAGCATGTACCAACACTTTTCCTCATTCCAAGATAAGGTTGCATTCATCTTTTAATGGATTATCATTTTTCTCTTCGTCTTGATTATTTATTTCTCCTGCCTTGGTAGTTAGATTTTCTTCTTTGCACGTAGACAAATGATGATGCTGATCAACGACTTATTGGTCATTAACCTTGTCCGTCGTCCTCTTTATTCTACTCTTTCCTGTTCACCTCTCTCCTCTTCATTCTACTCCTCCTTCCTTAACCTTGTCTGTCATTCTCTTCATTCTGCTCTTTACTGTTCACATCTCTCCCTCCTCCTTCACCTTGTCCGTCGTTCTCTTCATTCAGCTCTTTCCTGTTCACCTCTTTCCGTCCTCGTTCACCTTTGTCCGTCATCCTCCTCTCCATTCCTGCTCTTTCCTATAAAACATGACATCTCAAGAAATGGTCGAGAAGCTAGCTTTGAGGATAAGATTGCTGAATTGAAGAAGGCCATAGATCACTAGTGGCATCGTGGTGAAATAGTACTCGGCATTTTCGTCTCTGCTGTGGGGCTGATTATAGGTCACGTCAGCCATCTTCATCACCGGGGCATCCAACTATTCTCGTCATAATAGGACTTAATGACAGTTGGAGCTTCTTGCATACATACAAACGATATACTCAATTATAACAAAATAAAGTAAGTGATGCATTTACAAAGTTCGCAGTGTTTTGCCTATCAAACAATACAAAAAGCACACCTCACAATCTTAAATAGCAAAAATGAAAGGATTGGACAGAGATTCACAATATCTCTATCGATAAACAACTTCAAACATTACAATTTCCACAAACCATTTCATATTGTGTAAGCCAAATAAACTTAGAGGCAAACTAACTCACTCTAGATGTCTGTAGTAATTGAGGAACCATTTTCTCCAGGAAATCCAGGCTCCTACCTTAACTCAATAATCAATGGTAAACAGCTTTGGTTGGTTGTCAAACTTGGACTCGCAAATGAACAATCAACCACCAAGCGACATGCCTCTACAACTTTGTAAACTCCCAGTATTGAGTTACAATTTCTATTTACTGACCGATATCATAACAATGCATGTAAAGCCTCCAAATTGCACTTTCACAATGCATAATTGACCAAAAATTCTATTATTGTTCCAATAAAAATTATTGTTCAATGTAGCTTTACCGGTCCTATTGAGCCAATGATTTCATTTTGTGATAAACACTTAGCAAATACGAAGAAAAAAGAAAATAGTTGATTGTATTTATCACTTTGTTTCATTGGATCGACAAAATTGAATGCAAAACGACAGCATGAGTTCACAGCAAGCGCTCATTCAAAAACAGAAAAGACAAAACATCCGCACCATTTGAACATATAGCGATTAACTAATCCAACAATGTCAGAAAAACCAAAATACTCTCCCCTACAAACATTTAGAAGTGCCTATAACCGCAATTTTATGACTCAAATGTCTCAACAATATGGAAAGGAACTCACCATCGCGAAGATCCATACATAAATATCAAATGCGAAACGTTACTGTAGTGCATCAAACGAACAATGATTAGATAATAAGTAAAATACAACTATCAAAAGCAGCATGAAACCAATAATGCACTCCAAGTGTAAACAGATCAATCTATAGACACAAACTATCACATCTCATAGTAAGAACACATGTCGAAGAGATAAAATGCATATCTCGGATTCACAATCCACTCTATGAGACTAACCTTCCTGCCGAAAGGACCAACAAGATAGTAACAGTAATCTTTTGCAGGTTGTCGATGTCCCTCACAAAGGCGGAGGTGGAGGCGTTAGCGTCGGTGTTGGCGTTAGGGACGAAGGTGGAGGCAGAAGCGTCAGGGGTGAAGGCGGAGTAGGGGTGTGCAAAAGAACCGGGATCCGCCTGGACTGTCGGGAACCGGACTGGAACTGCCCGGAATCGGCAATTCTTAAGGGAACCGGTCCGGTTCCCGGTTCCATGGGCGGATCCCTCCGCCCGCCCACCTGGACCGGACCAATTAATATTTAATGTTAAAAAAAAAATACTAAAACAAACCCTAGTGAAACCGGACCATTTTCCCTTTTTTCCCCTCTTTTCTTCTTTTCCCTCATGCGGGCTAGGCCCAATCCATTTTTCATCTTTTCTGCGGTTTAGCCCTCTCCTCTTCTTCTTCCTCCTTCCTTCCTCATGCTGGACAGGGGACACCACGCTCGGTGAAGACTAAAGGCACGTAGGATGACCTAGGGCAGAGAGAGGAGGGTAGATTGGCGACGGAAGGGACGCCTCGTAGGAGCCATCAATGCCGCCGAACGGAGCAGCGCAAGATCCAGCGAGAAACCCGGACGAAGAGGACATCTTGGCGGACGCCTTCGATGCCGAGCAGGCCTACGCGGAGAAGACAGGCTGAGACGTCGATTCAGCCAAGAAAGAGGCCGGTTGGCGCGCCCAGGACCGGTAGTGGAAATGCCCCTGTTGACTGAACCCTCCAGCCTATAAATAGGGCCTCCTGGAGCTCGATGAAGAGGGGTCGAGTAGAGATGATATGAGAGAGAAAGAGAGAGAGAGAGATCTGTGAGACGTTGAAAAGAGGGGGAGATCGAGTGAGATCAGAGGGCTATGAGTAAGGGTAGAGTGTGAGAGAGAGAGCCGCCATCGACCACCACGCTTGAACCGTAGCCGACGACCCACCCCAACTTCTCTTTCACGTCAAAATCATGGTGGATTTCGTCCCCCTTTGTTCTAGACTTTTCCGATATAGGGTCGGTTTCCCAAGGATCTCGGCTTGGAGTTGTGCGAGGTGGACGGACATAGCCCAATCTATTGAGCTTGTCCGCCGCCTAACGTCAAAACCCTAGTGACCTGCGATACCACAACTCGCCTCCGCGCCGACCACCACGCCAATAGCTGTGAGCGCCCTTTGCCTGCTCGCCCGTTACCGAGATGCCACAACTCGCTTTTGTGTCAAGATCGATTCCATGGATCCACCTTGGAACTGGACCGGATCGGCGGTCCGGTTCCCGAGTGGATCCATGCAACAAACAGGTGGATCCCGGTTTCAATTTTTCGGAATTGGTCTTTAGCGGATGGTTCTTGGTTCTAGGTCGAGAATCGCCCGCTTGAACCATGCACACCCCTAAGGCAGAGGCGGAGGCGGAGGCAGAGGCGTCAGAGTCGGGGGCGACGGAGGCAACCGACAGAGGGGCATCGGCATCACGGTTCACTGGAAGAGAGGCGCGACTTCAAGGAGGAAAGAGAGAGAGAGAGCGGATTAGAGTTCGCGAGAAGGAGGCAGGGACGTCGACGCTGACGCTGGCATCGGCGTCGAGGGCGACGGAGGCAACCTGTGGAGGCGAAGGCGGAGGCGGAGGTGGAGGGGCGTCGGTGTTAGGGTGGAGAGAGATGGAAGCAACTAGCGGAAGAGAGAGAGAAGAGGAGGGGGAAGAGCATATGGAAGCAGATCTGCGCTTTTTGTTCTCCCTGCAACGGAATGGAGAATGGGGAGAGAGAGAGAGGAGAGAAAGGAGGGAGACGGTCTACAAAGGAGAGTAGAGGAGAGAGAGCATCGCAAAGGAGAGCAGAGGTGGGCCAGGTCTATAGGAGAGAGCAGAAGAGGGAAGGAAAATTTTAAATCGCTGAAAGAGGGGAATACGGACAAAGAGACTTGGCTTTGACGGGAGAGAAGGGATTTTTTTTTTTCTATTTCTTTAATCATTGCTTCTTCTTAGTCCTGCCTTCACACTTACCATTCAAAATATTTAGGGTGATTCAACCAAAAATAAATAATAGTGTGTTATATTCCAAAAACCCAAAAAAGAAAAAATTAACAGCTAACTGACCCTTAGCATGGAGCTACGCGTCGGCCAATCACTATAATTTTCTTTCTTAAAAGATATCTGTATTTATTACGACAAACTAAGGCTGCGTTTGGTTCAGCATTTGCAATGGGCTTTGAGTCCAATGCAAATGCTGAAAGCCCAAAGCTATTTGGGGAAAATGCAATTATGTTTGGTAAAATTTTTTTGCAAATGGACTTTGAGTTAAATGTGCGTTTGGTAAAGAAAACTTTCACAATGGGCTTTGATGGGTATAATATATATATATATATATATATATATATATATATATATTTTCTTTTTTCTTTTTTTCCTTTTTCTTTTTTTTTTTTTTTTTCTGAAAATTCAGCTAAACCCTTCGCCGGACAGGGCGCGGGCTACGGCCGCCGCGAGCCAAATCTGCACCGGCGGCCGGCGGCCGTCGGGCGAGGTCGCCCGACCTCGGGCGACCGGGGTCGCTTGACCCGGGGTCGCGCGACCCAAGCGATTGCCGCCTGCGTCCATCGCGCGACCCTCGCGAGACCCGGGCGGGCCGCGCGACCCGGGCGATCACCGCCCGGGTCACGCGACCGCAGCGGCCCTCACCGGGTCTCGCGAGGGTCGCGCGATGGACGCAAGCGGCAGTCGCTTGGGTCACGCGGCCCCTGGGTCGAGCTATTCCTTTTTCATTTAAAAAATAAATAAATACAGGGGCAATAACGGAAATATGAAAAATTAATAAGGGCAGTTTAGGAAGAAAAAAATGTTTTCAGCATTCCCAAGGGCTGGCTTTCATTTGAAAGCTTCTTGAAATTGGTTGCCAAACATCCATATTTGAGCTGAAGGGGCTTTGGGGGCTGAATGGACTTTCTAAATGCCCATCCAAACGCACCCTAAGTTTTTTCCTCTATATAATATGTGGGCAACTATTGACTTATATTAAAATACAAGAAAAGCACCATTGACATGTCAAGGATAAAAATTATATATATGACCTATAAATTAGAGGAAATACATAGAAAAACAACGTAAGATGAGGTGTAAAATATCGTATATATGAAACAAGGTGATTGAAACATAAACCCTAAAAGACTGGTGTTGACACCTAATTTTGACCATGCTATTTATTTTTTACATTAAGCATTTCATAACATTGCATTTAGGTAATAATAAAAATTTAGGATCAAACTTATCTTTTAGAAATAACATATAAAATAAAATAAAAACATTTGGAGGGAGATTTCAAAAAAAAAAAATTGAATAATAAAGCGTTTTTCTTATTGAACACATATCTTCATTTCAAAATTTAAAAAATTCGGTTGTGTGATTTTGGAGCTTTTTTACTGTTGGATGGTTGAGTGAATATTTGTAAATCTTCAACAACTTTGAAGCATTTTCACTATAAAATGCGAGGCTTCAGAACTGAGCAAGGGGGTTCTCTTCGTCTTCGTCGAAGGAAAAGAGAATGCAAAAGTGAAAAGAAAGAAGAAAAGTGAGGAGACGTGAGGGGAGCTTCTCTGGATTGAAAAAAGAAGAAGAGAAAAGTCAAAAAAAAAGAAGGTGAAAGCAGAGAGAAGAGTCAGAGAGAAAGTGACATGAGAGAGAGATAGGTGAGTGACGTGAAGGCAGAAGAAAAAAGATAAAAAAAGGAGAAAGCGCTGTTCATCTCCTTCACGGGCTGTCTTCGCCGGCCACAGCAACAGAGCCCCCTCGCCAGCACCACCTCGCACCGCGCCACCGCCGCTCTCCACTCCGTCACGAAGCAGATCGACGCCCACGAAGTCTCCGCTGCTCAGCCGCAAGCCCTTTGCTGCTGTTGTCCTCCACACCAGCGACGCTGTCATCCCCGCTCGCCTACCACCACCAGAGCTCGACGCTGCACCTCGGTGACTCGCGGCTCAGCGACCTCCGCACTCCTACCGTTCCTCAGCACTCTACCGATCTCGCCCGCGACGCTCGCCGCGCTGCCGTGCCCGACCACTCGAAGCCCACGACCTGCAACTCGCGCCCAGTGGTCTGTCTCCACTCAGCCGACGCCACTCCACCAGCACCTTTGCCCGGTCGCCGTTGCTGCTCTGCTTGCTGACCCACGACGTTGGAATTGAACATCGAGCCACTGTACGCCCGAGCGACGCCAAGACTGGTCGCCGAATTCCCATCCAACGAAGTCACCGCCTTGCTGCACCGCGACGTCGCTACTGAGCCGCTCCACCCGCCCGGCGTCCGACGCTCATCCTCCGAGCGACGCTCCTACACCAGCTCTCTGTTTCTTTTTTGCAGCAGGCCTTTGACCTAGGCAACAGCCACTGCTCGCTGTTGTTTTTCCTCATTGCGTGCCGGTCAGTCCTCTCCGGAGCTCCAACGCCCGACGCCGCCCCTCACCGAAACGCCGACGGCCAACTCCTTGGTGACCTAGCCCCCGGCGACCCACAGTTGCTGACGCCGTGAGAGACCCATGCAAGGAAAAAAGAAAAAAAAAAGGAAAAATTAGGTAGTTTATTTTTCATTTTTTATTGTCATTTATTTATTCATTTTAAATTTTGTTATTATTGTTTAAGTTAGAATATGGTTTGTCAATGTTAATATTTGTGCATTTTGTAGGCATTATCCGCTAGGATGTTGTCCAGAATTAATGTAATTATTAATTTAATCCGAGAGACATCGGATTATTTTTTAATTATATTAATTTTTGGACTTTTTAGTAGAATTTTAATTATTAAATCATCATAATTATTAATTTGATTCATAAGACTTCGAATCAGATTTTTAATTATTTTGATTTCTTTGTCGTGATAATTAGGGTTATGATAATCGTTAATTTGACCTGTGAGACAACAATGGTTATTTTTTCAATTATTTTAATCATTTATTTTGTTGATAGTTTAAATTAAATATTTATAATTTAAATCAGACATGTAGGTTTAGTAAATTAGAATTTTCTTAGGATTACATTTTTAGGGTTGCATTTTTTAGAAATAATTTAGGGTTAGACCTAAATTAATTTTTTAGATAATGTTCGCACATTTCAATTATTTCATATTTCAAAAAAATAGTTTTCTAAGATAAGATAGGGTTTAAGTCAAATTAATCCCTAGAATAAATTAGAAAATTATCCTTTTTTAGATAGTTTAATTGGGTTTTTGTTAATTCTAAATTTAAATAAATAAAAAAATACAAAAATACTAGGTGCATGTTAACTAGTTCGCATAATAGGATCATTTAATCAGAATTTGTTCATTAGTGAAATTAGGTCATGAGGTGCATAATAAGTAGTTTGCATAGTAGGCCCATTTAATTAGAATTTGCATATTAATAAGATTAAGTCATTTAGTTTTAAAAAAATGCACTTTTATAAAAGAATTCTAAATTTCAAGAAAATCTAAAAAATAATCGTTTGCTTTGTATGTTTAATTATTTTGATGCAATTTATGTTATTGAATGTGTAATAATGATTGAGTATCCGTGTGATCACCTTTTTGCATGATAGTAATTTAGGTTAAAATAAATCCAAGTTGCCTGCAAAAATATTTTTGAAAATTAAAAAAAAAGAAATGGTACCAAAAGGGCATTAGAAAAGTCTAGTGTAATCAAGTCCCCGTACCCTTAGTCTCTAGTTCGTAGGAGTAAAATAATCCTCCCATTATTTTACTTAGGTGTCTAATCGACTTACCATAAATTGATTAGTGGCGACTCCTAGTTAATAATATTTTAAATATTTGAATCTTAAGTCGCAAATTGGTATGGGCTTGAGAGAGCCCGAATTAAGTTTAAAGCTTAGTAGTCCATTAGCCTAAACCTTAGGTGGTGCACTCGAAAATTAGGTCGTGACAACTGGCATATTAAGGAGTTGGGCCAAACGGAATAAAAAGATGCAAAGCGTCGGAATCAAACTGAACCTTCCTCCCCTTCTTGGATTTCCCAAAGCCATCGTCCTTGCCACGATGGAATTCTTAGCTCACACTAAGAACAGCAAGAGACTGTTGCTACAAAAACAAAATGCGATTGAAAAATGAAGTAACTCAGACAATTGGAGAATCAGAAGGAAGTGAAATGAAATCGGACAAGAATGAGTCATGTTACTTTTACCTCCATTAGGAGGGGTAGAATTGATAGAGGACTTGACTGCTATATTGGCGAGGGTTGATGGCCCTTGTTGAGCCTACGCCGGTCCTCTTTGATGATCGTGGGGCGGTGGCAAGAGGTCCCTTACACTTGCCCTTGCCTTTGTTTCTTTCTTGTTTGTGTTAATTTTAAAAATGCCATTTTCATTTTCTAATATTATTTAATTAAGATTTTAGTTAACAAATTAGGGTTTAGATTAAACACTTATTAGGGATGAATTCTCTCAATTTTGGCAAGTTTTATTTATATATAAATATCTAGAATTTAAATCCTTTTGAATTTTTCGATTTGCGGCTTTCAATACAACGAATCCTCGTAAGAAGGTCAACTTAGAATCAACCCAAATGATTTTGTAAAATCATATCAATGAGTTTCATTCTCCCAAATTTGAACGAACTGGTGAGTGTGACTAATGTAGGAGCTCTGACTATAATTTTCCCGAATACGATATGCCAAAAGCTTTATATCCACATCATCTCTCATTGCCGCGACGTCTGCCAGAACGCCGAGTCCAACGGCTTTCTACCATGCCAGCAGGATGCATCTCAAGGCCAAGGCCATGACGTCGGGGCTCCGCTCCTCCATTACAGGCTCTATTTTGTCCTTTTTCCTGCAATCCTATCCCGTCCCTTCCTCAATCAATTACTGGGGCATTTTTTTTCTATAATCTTGTCCTCTCCTCCCCTCTCTTACTGCCTCCATAGCAGCAGAACATGCAGCATGTCTTTTCTTTTTTGTTGTTCGCTATTTATTATAGACGTAGTGCTCAGTCCTTTGTATTTTCAAGTTCAGCCTTTCCCATTGTTCTCCTCATTTTTTTGTCATCATTCTCCTTGATTTCCATGACAATCGTTAAATGGGAGCTCAAAAACAATATTACTATTCTCCTTAATCTCTTTAATTTACTATACTGAATATTATATCTTCTTCCCAATCCTCCACTCAAAATTGTCATCCTCCGGAAAAATAAAACGGTGGCTCATCGAGCCACGGCTCAGTCTTAGTCAGTTCTTCCTCTCTCTGTGTTTCCTTTCTTATTCACTGCTCGTTATTTGCTGTTCGTACCATTGATAGACTCAGCTTCATAAGGTCCCGTCACACTTTTGGACTACAAGCTTTCTTTGCATGGCCTTTGGTCGGAGCATGGCGAGCATAATTGCGATTTGTCTGTGGTTTGTTCTTTGTTTTGCAGTGAATTTTGGAAATATTTTTAGATGGAATCGGCATATTTTCAAAAGTTCGGGATGCAAGAATTCCTCTAAAAATCGAGTCAACATACCCCGGTCAAAATTGAGTAAAATTTACATACAAGTAAATAAAAATTTAAAACATTATCTTTCAAAAAAAAAAAAAAAAAGGGCTACCGAGGGATCCGCAGTTGTCAAATAAATGAAATTTTAAATGATAATCTTTTGAGGGTGAGGGTGAACTCTCTACATATTTAGATAAATTAAAAGATACAAATGCATGAGAGACTAATAGCCAATAAAGAATTTACACATGGCCTACTTTAGGAGAGGACTGCCGGGTAAAAATGCTTTTTGTTCCAGAGTCTTTTAAATATTTGCAATCGCAAATGCATCATCAACAACATAAGGTAATTTTTGCATCAAAAGAAAAAAAAAACAACATAAGGTAATTTTCTCATACTAAATTAGTTGTCACACAAATAAAACCTTAAATTGGCGATTTTATGAGGGATGAATTCTTCCTTTTTGTTTTTCGAATTTGTTTACACATACTCATTTGGAATCTAGATCCTTTTTAATTTCTTGATTTGTGGCTTCCGATACAACGAGTCCCGATAAGAATCTCGTTTTGAAAAATTAGAATCAAGAATTGAACCGAATATTCCTGAAATTGACCTAGCATCAACCTAGATGATTTTGTAAAATCATATCAATGAGCTTCATTCTCCCAAATTTCAATGAACTAGTGAGTGTGACTAATTCAAATGGGATGAATGGATCCAATTGCTCGACCTTATCGGAACCATGTACTCCTTCGATTTAGATGTCATGAGACTTAAATAATCTATGACATCAAAGTGAGTAAGATTAGTATTCTTTAGTCCTTCGATTTCCATTACTAATGCCATGGCTGTTGACGAGAAAAGAAAAAGGCTTAAAAAACCAGAGAAGGAGCACCAGAACAAACACCATATCATCCCTATTTTTAAAACGTCCGTTGTTTGTTCGCTCCATCCAGAGGCTCGGTTGACAGGGCGCGGTCATCGTTCGTACAAATTCTCAGGGGTATGCTCTGCTTTGCACCTACTCTGTCTGCTCTCTGTCCCGTCAGTCCTTGCGTACGGCGCAAGGGAAGAAGAAGGGAGAGAAGGGGCCGGCCGGGGGCCAGGCTAGAGAAAGTTAGAGGGGGAAGGGGTCTATTCCAGGCGAAAGGGAAAAAGAAAAGGAAAAAAAGGGGGCTGAGCCCCGAGCCCCTTTTGGTCCTTTTTCTTTAAATTATTATTTATTAATTCTATATATCCGGAATAAAGTAAAATTAAGGAAAATGAAATAAAACTTAGTCAATGCAGATAATATCAATGTGAGATGCCATTTAATAACAATATTGTTACCATGATGAAAAGAATGACTATTTTTTGTTAGGATCAAATTGGCCCTTGATTTTTTATTTAATTCATTTCTAAATATTGAGTTAAAAATTAAATGTCAATAATATCTGAATTTTGGCTGCCAATTTTAATTCTTTATCGCATAAAAAAATTAGTAATTGATCTAACCTCTAAACAAAAATTGGCACGAAGCATTATGATTCACATTGCATTCGTAGCATTCGGGACTGCTTCATGGGTATCGAGCATATTAAGAGTCCAGAAAGTAGTGCCGTAATAAACGAGATTGACAAAATTTGGTAGAAATATTGGGCTGTGCTCCTTGGTGGTTTGGCCAAAGCAATAAACTCATCGACAGGGCACGACACCGCTTGCCGTTCGCTACCTTGCTGTGTTACGCACGTGCCCTAGCCTTATCGAAGTTACTAGTAGTGGACTCGCATGTGTTCGATGCAAATTGTAATTTTTTTTTTCAAAGGGTCATATGCAGAATTTAAAACAGGGAAAAATAAACGATGGTCCCATGCATGAATGTCACAATGCACGTCAATTGCCTCGTTCTAATGTCTGCTAGTGTGGTAGCCCGCCGCCCGAGCTATGTCGCGGGAAAAATGAACCTTTTGTACATCACAATTTAACTGAAAGATCAATTTCGATTTATTTCTTTAATTAAACAATGCCATTTTGTTAAATAATATAATTTTTATTTGCACAATAGATATCATATATACGGTGACGTTTGGCAATCGAATTTTAAGTAGATTGTCCAACAAAAGAAAGGGAGGGAGCAAAAGTAATTGTTGAGGCCAATTTCAAGAAATTAGCTGGTAAGTCTGAATCACACGTTGCCTCGAAATTGCGCATTGTTGTAAAATCATACCCAACCTTCAATGCATGTCACTAGTAGCACACACGCTGAAATGTCACGTGCACCTATTATGGATTGTATAGTATCATGGAACGAATGCCGATATCGGAGTTGATTGTTGTTTTGATAGAATTGGATTTGTCCCTATTAGTCATTTATCGATTTGGCATCGGATTCATGCATCTGCTGTTAGATTGCTGATTTCGTGAGATTGGATAAGTCCCTGTTGACTGCTTTGTGTTCTCACTCGCTGGTTGCATTCCCGAGGCGTATTGTCTTTTTAGCATGTTGGACCGGATTCATTCCCGCTGCATTGATTTAGAATGTACACGAGATGTATTGCTTGTGCGTGCTGTTTGGACTGGATTCGTCCTGCTTTGTTTTTCCGTCGGTGCAATGTCTGATTGATATGGATAGGATTCATCCCTTGGATTTACTTTGAGAGCATTGCATATATTTGAAAAGACATTAATCACGCGCGTCACGAGTAGCCGGCAAATTTTTTCAGTCTTTCAAAACCCAAAAGAAAACTATGTGATGTTTCGCATACCGATTGACTTTTAGGCAATTAATATGATGGATTCGAGCCCCATCTTGAAGACGACGGAGCTGGTTGCCGACACCATGCCCGAGGCGCTCAGCCAGAGCCGGGTACCACATGAAGAGGTGCTTCGCCAAGTACATGGAAAAGGGGAGGAGGATAATGAGACTCCACGACTTGATGGATCAAATGGAAAGCGCCATAGACGCCAAGACGGAGAGGGACCGCATCCTGGGCAGCGATCTCGGGAACATCCTCTGTTACACTCAGGTTCGTTCGTTCCCACCTAAGACTCTCTCTCTTTCCTGATGTTATCCGCTGATATGATTGTCGATTCCCTCATCCTAACTGAGGCATCGCAACCCGAACGTTTTTCCCAGGAAGCCCTCGTTGTCCCTCCACACATGGCTTTCGCCGTGAGAGAGTCCTGGAAACTGGGAATTTGTCGAAGTCAGTACTCTCTGTCTGTGGACGGCATCAGTGCCGCTGATTACTTGAAGTTCAAGGCAATGATATACCTGTTGTTGAGCTTTTAGCTGGGATAAACATATAATCTACCACATCGTAGTCAATAGAATAATTACAATGAAGTATATTCTTAACATGCACCATCGAAGAGTTCTCAAGATTAAGTGGTATTATTTGCAGCCACGATAGACCTAAGAAATATGAGAGTCACGCAGCATTCACACTCCCAGGGCTCTGCAGAGTTGTTTCAGGCATCAATGTTTTCGATCCTAAATTCAATATTGCTGCACCCGGGGCTGATCAATCTGTTTAATTTCCTTACTCGGAGAAACAGAAACGAGCCACACAATCCATCCTGCAATCAAGGAGCTACTGTACAGCCGTGTGGACAATGATGAGCACACGTAAGTATTGCTATTCGAGGCTGTGTCGTGAGCTCCAAAAACAGTGTCCTAATTCATCTGATTACTCTTTAATCACCATCGTATTTGACCATTGTGGCAACAGTGGTTATCTCGCAGACAAGAAGAAACCCATCATCTTCTCTATGGCAAGACTCGACATAGTGAAAAACATTACCGGTTTAGTAGAGTGGTATGGGAAGAATGCAAGGCTCAGGAATTTGGTTAACTTAGTCATTGTTGGGGGCTTCTTTGATTCTACCAAGTCCAAAGAAAGAGAAGAAATGGCTGAAACAAGAAAGATGCACGACTTTATAGCAAGGTACCGACTCAGGGGTCAGATCCGATGGATAGCTGCGCAGACTGATCAGTACCGAAATGGAGAACTCTACCGATGTGTCTTAGATACAAGGGGAGCTTTTGTACAGCCTGCTCTCTATGAAGCATTCGGCCTGACCGTAATTGAGGCGATGAACTGTGGGTTGCCCACGTTTGCCACCAATCAAGGCAGCCCGGCTGAGATCATTGTTGATGGAGTGTCTGGATTCCACATTGACCCCAATCATGTGGAAGAGTCCAGCAACGAAATTGCTGATTTATTTGAGAAGTGTAAGGTGGACAACGAGTATTGGAACAAGATATCTGCAGGGGGCTTGAAACGCATTAATGAGTGGTCAGTATAATCTTTGCTAAAATCCCGCACGCTTTCATGGAATTGACTTACCAGAACTCATTTACTTTGCAGCTACACCTGGAAAATCTATGCAAACAAGATGCTGAACATGGGATGCATCTATGCCTTTTGGAGGCAACTGAACAAAGAACAGAAGCAAGCAAAGCAGAGATATATCCAGATGTTCTATAGCCTTCAACTCAGGAACTCGGTAATTCCTCTGTGCAGTTCCCCCTTTTACTCAAGCATGCCGCAAAACATCAGGCCCTTCAAAAAATCAAGTGCCGGAGTTCATGTTTTATGTAACGGATGAAGACTGTTCCCATCAAAATTGATGAACCCAAACAAGCAGCACCAAAAGCACAGCCCACGATGAGGTAATTTCCTAGGATAATTGCTGCATCTCTCAATGCATTCAAGTCTCAAATAAATCATGGGATCATATTCCTTCTACCACATGCCTTATCAGGATTTCCAGTGAAAAGCTGAGGCATTTGTTTTGTTGTTGTGTAGCACATGGAGGACGCAGTCACGGTTGCAGAAGTAAGGATTCAGTGGCCCTACGGCTACCATTTAAAATAAAATTCAGTCAGCGATGCACAAGCGGCATCACTCTGAAACATAATTGCACTTTACTTTTCAGTCTGCGGGGAACCTAGAGGAATAAAATAAGCGAGGAAGACATTGATTCAAACTGCAGGCAATCCTCCGCAATTGAGAGCCTGAGTCTGCATTGTCTAGCTGCTTAAAATATAATCCAATATGCGCTGAGCAGCAAAATATAATAATACGAAACTAAAGAATGGAATAATATGATGCGCATTCTTTACCACCTCTTGCTTCTCTCGTCTGTGTATGTCATCTTCTGCATCAGGGACCAGTTTCGTGCCACCAGGAATGCTAATTTAGATTGTTTGCAATGGACGGATCATGCACTCATAATCACAATTGAGGCAAAAGTTAATTTAAAGTTTGAAAACAGAAAAAGGGTAGAGGAGGGGAGAAAACGAGGGGAACCGAACGTACCATCAATGAACTCGATTCATGTATCTAAATACCATGCATAGTCACATTGGTGACGCCAGCAAACCCTTCTGCTGCAGAAAATTAGGCAGGCTCATTCGAGTAGCGACTATGATAAGCACCACGCACCGTGCGGACAGCATAGGGGGAAAACTACTCGTGCAGATGAGGCATCTCTTCTCACCCAAGGGTATCAACAATTACTGTTGACTTGGTGCAACATCGGGCTCACCCTGCAATCGAAAAGAATCACTTCCCCATTTTGACACTCTTGCCCATTCGGAATATTTCATGAATCTTTCTTTTTCTTTGATTGTGTTCAAGCACTTCCAACTATATAAACGATGACAGAGCTCAAATGCTGTGTATCCCAGAACACGACTCGACCAGAAGACAAACCTTTTTCATGGAATGTCCTGGACCAAGACGTTGTAGTTTTTGTAATAGTCTCATATACTCTTAAATGTGTGTCAGGTGGACTCAACTTGGACCATAATGATCGCTAACAAATTTTTCTTTGGTCCAAATTGTATACTGTACCGGCGTCTATTAATATACAAAAGTCGTTTAGTCTTCAAGCTCTACTTTATCATTAATCTCAAGAGTCGACTCGGACCATAGATGATCGCTAACAACTTTGTCTCTGGTTCACATTGCATGCTATACCGCATTTATTAATATACAAAAGCCCAATTTCGCTGGATCTCATTCAGTCTTCAAGTTATGCTTTGTCATTCATCTTTTCTACCTCTCTTTTCTGAAACTTTTATAGGAGAGATTACCTACCACATCAACTTGACACTGAGTTTCCCAAACCCAATATAGTAACCCAACTGAAAATGGAATCAAAATTGGGAAGACCGAAAAGTGGATGGCTAGAAAAGCTACTTATTCAGGGAAACAGCTATGTATCAATATGAACATACAAAAACAACAGCCTTGTGGTAATGAATGTTTCCCCTTGAAAAGAAGTTTCACTGAAATGTGCACTGAGAAATAGCCACGACAACGTTGCTCAGCTCGGATTACTCTCCAGAAAATTTTCATAACGGGAATTGATTTATCTAACATTTTACAAGTAGTCATGATAAGGCACTAACAATTCTGAAAGTAGCACGAGAAACACGCTAAATGGTGCTTGTAATGATCAGCCAAAGATACTGGGGGTTGTCGTCTAGAGACGGCGACCATGGATGAGGAGGCGGTGGTGGTCAATAGCGGTGACCAATCAACCGAGGCAACAAATCTTGAAGAACAGTTCTTTTATGCTAACAGCACAGAAAGCTTTTCCCGACTGCAGTAAATCAGTTTGCAAGGAGACGAGAGGCGAGCCGCAAGCAGAACGCAATTAGTAACTAGAGGAATTCTGACTCCTTGAGACTTCCTCCTAAAGAATCTCAAACATAATCTAGAAAGCGATTTAATGCCCACTAAAATTTACCACGTGCCCATATCATTTTGTATAATAATCTTTCTAATTAATCAATTTTTAATATCTCAAACGCAAAAAATAACCTTATGAGGTTGGCATTTCGATCACATCATGCACACTCAAGCTTAGTTTTCCTTAATAACGTGAGATATCCACCAACATTTCGTCCCCTTTGCTAACAAAGAGTAATCTCGTAAATACAAACGCAAATCGCTTGTCCGCGTGTGTCAGCTAAGGTATTACTTGGAAGGTCATAAACATGGGTGGATGCCAATTACATAAACCATTGGATTGAAAGGAAGCGCTTAACACGCTTTATCAAGCATACTTGTTTATTTCTTGTTTGGGATAATAACACAAATGAATCCTTAAACTCCGGTTCAATGTATAATATCTTTCTTAAACTTTTAATTTATGCAATGAGGTTTCTGGAATTTTGGCCCAATTTGTAATGTCGTTTCTAGACTTTTAATTTATTCAATATGGTTTATGTATAATTGATAAATATTCAATATAATTTCTAAATTATATAAAAATATTTCAAAATTTAATGATTGTATTAAATATCGAATCAAAATTTAAAAATCATATTACATAAGTTTAAAGTTCGACAATAATAGGCGATCCTCTGCAACCCTGGGTTGCGGTACCTTCAGCAGTCCTTATAAAAGACCCAACTTTTTGCCCTTTTTCTTTTGTTTTCATCTTCTTCGCCATCATTGGGCTTTTGGGTTTGATCCTGACCGGTCCTGTTGAACTGTCATTTTGGGACCTTCAGTTAGCACTACTTTCCCTGGAAAATGGTATTCACGCTTGCCTCACTCAAACTACCAAGAAGACGTGATCAACTTTTTTTTTTTTTTTTAAAAAAGGGTCACTTGCACTATGATATTTTTACATATTGGTCATTTTTTTAATCAATTGAAGTTCCTAATAATAAGAATAATAATTGGTAGAGGGAATATGTCCAAATTTCAAGAATCATATATGAAAAATTATTTACTGTGAAGTTACAAACGAATTGAATGTGTCTGAATATTTACCACAAAATGACAGATCAAGTTGATGTTCGACATTAATTTCATGTATGAAAAAGAGCTAAGACTCAAATTTTGTCTATAATCCACATTTGTCATCCATCATCTCCTACACAAAATTACACAAGGCATTAGGCACTCCATCCATCACATCGCATTTAGACATCAGTAGTGTTTAGAGTTACCTTATTTGCATCGAGCATGTAGTGGGGAGACAAGAAAAGAGCATAAATCAATGTAGAGATTTCGAAGAAATCAAGTCAAGAAGTAAAGCAAGAGGTTTTAAAAACAGAGATGATATCTTCTGTAATGTACCTTTTTTTTTTTTTTTTTTTTGGTCACTCTGTAATGTACTTATCTTCTCTCTGTTTTTATTATTCCACCTACCAATCTGCCGTATATTTGGCACATGATTCCATATTTCCTTTTAAAAGAATAAATTATTGTCCAATAAAAATCTTGAAGAAAAAATGATATTCTATCGAAAAATTGACTAAGGCAATTTACTTTTCTAAAATCATCCATATATGACCTTGAAGACAGCGAACATTTGAAATGCATGTATTATAAGCACCCCGTCGTGATTTTAATAGCATAAATTGAATACAATAATTGAAAAGATTTTGGCCTCTCTACACGCAAAACGCATCTCATCAATCTTTGATTATAATCGAGTGTTACTCGATTACTCAAAAAAGGCTCGATTGAGTAGTCAATCTACGACCTTACCCGATGTATCCGAGTCTTGTTCCATAATTTTATCTATTTAATCATCGATTATACAAGCCCTGAAAATAAAACTTTGTCGGGAACGTGGCGCGCGATTGAATCACTCATTCGATTAGGTAACTTATGGTTAGAGTGAATGACCAATCCAAGTTTAACACAAGCCTGTTCCACATATCATGTAGTCGAAATCGGTCGAAAATATCTCCTCCTTATTTGCCTTTGATTCTCTGTCCCTCCCGCCAATTTCAGGACACACCCCCCTCCCTCTTTACTCTCTGTACGACTCTCTTCTTCTCTCTAGAGAAATTGTCATCGTCAAAGATCTACACCTCCTCTTCTCCTTATGAGCATGTTTCTCGTTCTTTTTACAGCGATGATGTAAATCCAGAGCATCTCCTCCCCTTCTCAGTCTCACCCGCTTCTTCCATTTTCTTTTACGACAGACTGTGCAAGCACGAGAGGGGGAAGATGCCGAGACAGGCCAAAAGATTTTGATTTTTTTCTCACGCTCACGAGCAGGGCATTGATTGTAGTAGAATAGGTTGAAAAACAAGCAGCTTCTGGAGCTGCTATCGTTTTCTGACGGCCGCCCGTCAGTTGCTGCTCTCTTCCTCTTAATAATTCGACTGTACAGAGTATTGCATCGATTCAGCGATGCAAACCTGATCGGAAAACACCATCTCCAGCGATACAGATTTCGTTCTTACCTCGTGACCCTGTCGGCACTCATAGAATGCGTAACTAAGCATGACAATAAATAATTTTCTGCAGAAGAATTACCAAAATCGATTTAGCCATCACATGAAACTCAAAACAATAGGAAGAGGAAAGGGCAAAAGAGATTCTGAGTCTTAGGTCGAATGAAGATGCGGCCTTAAGTAATATTGTTTTCTTCATGTTCACACTGCATGTGTACATGGCTAGTCAGGGAATGCCGTAACACCAACGAAAATAGGATATTTGCCCTTTTTTCTTTTGTTTTCATCTTCTTCGGTCATTGAGATCAAGTTGATGTTCAACATTAATGCTATGTATAAAAAAGTATTAACACCTAAATTTTTGTGATTCCACATCTGTCGTTCATCATATAATAAAAATTAGGACACAAAACTACCTCAGGCATTAGTCACTCCCTCACATTGCATTTAATAATAGTGTTTATAATTGACTTATTTGCAACGAGCAAAGCTGTAAGGAGGCAAAATGGATGATAATCTGTGCGGACTGGATTTAAGATGAGATGATCCCTGGTTGTGCAATCTCTTGAATAATTGCACTCGAGATTGGATTAGATATGGACTCATTCAAAGAGAATGGTCGGATAATGTTCGCGGTCTTCTCTCACCCCACGTCGTCATGCAAAATCCGAGCGGTCAAAATCAAAATGATGATGAACCGAGAATAGGGTTAAGGATAAAACTGCTCTTCTTCTCGCTCCAGATTGGTTTTGATTAAGATAAGAAGAAAAGAGAACCGTCGCCTTAGTGAGAGGAGATCAAACAAGGAAAGAAAAGGTTCAACCGTCGATGCAGAGGATCGGAAGATATCACATTCAGGAGCAAAGGCAAGAGAATTGGGAAGGACGAGGATACCTTTTGCGTGAATCTTCTCTCTATTCGATCCCCCTTCCAGCTCCTGTCGATCCCCGTACGCTCGGCCCGTGATTCCCCGCTGCCAAAACAAAAAGACTCCCAGCAGACGGATCTCGGTAGACAATGGCAAATACAACTCACGGTGCAATTTGAGCTGAGTCCGTATTTCCTTTTGAAAGAATAAATTTATTGCCTAATTAAAATCTTGAAGAGTACGCTACTAGTTTACTAGTTTACTCTCTCTCTCTCTCTCAGAGAAAGCCTTACCGACTGGTGTCCTTAAGACCCCCACCGCCTCCCCTCTTCTTGACCATATTCTCGTTCTGCTTCTTTTCACGGCGGCATTTCTTCTTTTCCAAGCATTTCTTCTTCAATGGTTTACTCCTTTGCAACAACATTGCTCCTTCTTTAATCGCAATTGAAGAAAGAGGAGACGTAGGGACCATGTCATTTCCTAATTGAACGGATCCAGAACTTGGAAACACGAATCAATCGGTTGTGGGGACGATTTGCCCATGTTACAAGTCTGTATATAGCCATGCTGGCACTATTGCCTGGACTTGTAGGTGAAGCGCTACACTTGGAAAGATTATGGTCGAATTTAGCAGGATTTTCATAATATATACATGGAGGTTCACGGCCTAAGGATATGCAAATCAAGAGCGAAATATAAAACGTGCGGATCATGTTCTTTAGAACGAGCAGAGAAGTCTTAAAGCAAAAAGGAAATTATGACAAGCTTTGATAGGAAGGAGAACTCTTGTAAGAAAGCCTACGAGACTTTGCCGTGCATTTGGCGCATAATTCACGGTCAGTGATCGAAGAACAGAGAGGAGAGAGAGAGAGAGAGAGAGAGAGAGAGAGCTCACAATATATCCTTGACTGCAAAAAAGGCGATTGGGTACATGTGCGAAAATCTCTTTCTTGATCTGATGTCATCCCCGATTTCTTGGGCACTATTTTTCGGCCGTTTAAGGAAAGCTCTCTTTGGTAAAAAGAATTTATGTTATCCGGAACAACTATTTTTATTCTTTTATTCCAGAAATCGAAAAAAAAAATAGAAACTTGTCTAGTAAAATTTTTGTTTTTGAGAATAAAAATTATATATTTTTGTTCATGGGAATAGATTTGGAACATAAATAAGAAATAAAAAAAAAATGAAGTAACTTTTTGTTTCGGAAAACAAATCCTAGAATCAGTTCCTATTTTTATTTTATTTTCTTCTCTTCCCCTTTCTTCTTCTTCCCTTTGGCCGGTCGCCGGCCTCGACTATGACCGGTGACCAACCAGACGAGAGCTGGTGAGGCTGAGCTTGCCTAAGCCACTGACAAGGCTCGACCTCGCTGGGCCACCTCCAAGTTGGCATCGCCGATGGTTGGGCGAGCTCGACCTCGCCGGATTTGGGCGAGGTTGACCTCGCTAGCCAAGGTGAGACCGAGCCTCGCACAGCCATGACGAGGCTCGGCATCCCCAGTTAGTGTAAGGCTTGGCCTCGCCAGGCTAGGGTAAAGACGACCTCTTGCTACTTGGGCAAGGTCAAGCCTCGCCCAAATTTGTTATGAACACTCGAATCACAATAATATCTATTTTCTTCGAATTAGCTTGGCCGAGGATAGAGTCAAATCAGCCTTGATTCTATGCTCCTCTTAAATGAGCACTATGCGACTCTGTTCTCAACCCCAAGCTGATTTGAAGAAAATAAATGTTACTGATTCGAGTGTACATGGCAATCTAAATATCATGAATCAAATATAATCATTCGTTTACACTCAGTTTTGCTATATAGCGAAGTTATCCAAAAAATGATTCCTTCTCTAATGTTGGAAAGCGGAAAATAATGTCCTCTTAAAATCCTGAAATAAAAAAGAAGACGAAAAAAACAAAACTAAAATAGTAAGCCTTAAATCCAGCAAGTGGAATCTTCCATTTCTCTTTCAGTCATTTACGTGCGAAGATCTCCTAGTCAACAAATTTCAAATGTCCATATGTCAATATAACAGAGAAAACACATCACGATGATAAAGAATACGAAGTAAACTACTGTAGCAGTGCTCCACCAATTGCACACGACTCCAGTCTCCTGCTTCGGCCTCTTCTTCCGGCCCCGGCGGCAACAACCTCGACGATGGCGTCCACGGGAGCTAGTTTAACTGCCTTTTCTTCACTCTCAATTTCACTTTCAAGCTCCCGGAGCACGCTCTTCATGAACGTCGCAAAGAAGGGTGGAGCAACAAGGATGATCGCAATGACCGGTATCCAATAGCCTCGACGCTCAACCTTGGAGGGGCTGACATGTCCCACGATTAGGGCAAGAGCAGAGAAAACGAAGCCGAAAATTAGGCCGAAACACTGCCACTCGCAGTCGTTAGCTGCGTCAAGACAGGCCACTCGGCAGGTATCGGCATGTGCGGGAGGTGGCACGTGTACCTGGGGAGGTGGATGTGGAGGCGGCCATAGCAATTTGCCTATGTTGATTTGATAGAGTTGTTGTCTAGGATAGATCTCACATGTGTCGTTAGGATTACCAATTTGCCTATGTTAGCACCATAGGTCCACGGCGTAATATTGCGGCCTTTTGCAAGAGAAACAAGACTGGCAGTAAATTATGCAGATGCCGCTTCTTGCAGTATTCAACCTAAGTTGAAAAGTAATTTTATATAGAAGTCAGTTTGTCATATACTTTTAAGCTTTGTGGTTTGCCCAGGCTAAAATTTTATATTCTAGAAGTCAGCATTCGACCTAAAATTTCAGTTGAACCATAATGCATTTGCAGAGGATATAGCGTTCTATTGCAATATTTTTAGGTCAAAGATGGATCAATTTGTGACCAACTCTCCATAACAAGAGAGGAGGCAACTGAGTATTGTGTTGAGAAGAAATAAAGACTATATTTAATTGAGAAATATAAAGGAAGTCAAATTTGATAGCCCGTCAAAAGACTATTGCAACTTATTAATAGAGAAATTAACAAGGACGAGAATCTCCAATCTTAGCAAGAGCACGGATACTTAAATCAATGAACAATTGATTTTATTACCTTGCCCTTCCAATTGCGTGACACATCACCTTGCCCTTCCAATTGAGTGACACTTCACGTGACAAATACACGCACGAACAGCTGATGAATCCTGCCACATCCACAGCCTTAACTCCGTTGGGATAGACAATTTCGTCTTCGCCGAATCTATACATATCAAAAGGAAACTCTCCTGCTATCTTCGGGTAAACATGGATACGCACGTAGACAAGAGTGCTCCATGAGGGAAAACATGGCACGTCAATATAATCTCCGGGCATTAACTCATGGCCGACTATCCATCTACTAATTTTCTTTTTTGTGTCGAGGAGCCTCCATCGTTGTGTCATGCCATAATTATGACCTCTTGGATGAACGTAATCGTACTGATGAAATTTCGCTACACACGTAAAAGGAACACTTGAGACGTTCTTGATCCGACATAAATGGCCCGAGAATTTCCTATCTAATGCATAACGGTACCAGCTTGAAAATCTTCGAAAGCCTGCACGATTGGCTAGGGTTACAACTTTCTCTAGAAAAGTCCCGCAAAAGGCAATTATTTTCGCACGACAGAGTTGACCTATAGATTTTCCTAACATGGGGGTTATATATGAATTAATTGGTAAAGTGGACCATGCTGATTTGAATTGACAAAAAAAAAAAGAGAAAGTACTATTACAAAGGGGGCAGAATGAAAAGCAAATTAATAAGCTTAATTTTAAAAACGGTTCACCTTGTGCGGTCAGTTGCTTGGCCCGTATTATAGTAGCCCTAAGATGGCTAAGATCCATCTTCCTGACAGGATTTTTGTTGGTCTTGGTGTTGTGCTTGAGGCAAAACTCAACAAAGTCAACAACTTCGCAAAAGGCAAACGCCCAACAGAAGACCCAGATTTATCAACTCATTAAAGCAGACCAGTATAAAGAAAGAGCCAAAAAGGTATACCCGTCCATTTATCTCGTTGATGGCAGGGCCATTGAAAATAACACGGTCTTTCCATTCTCCCCTCAGCAAAGGCAAAGTCAATTCCGCCTGTTGCACATGAAGATAATAATCAATGGATGTGTTCAGAAACAAAACCTGAAACCTAAACAGCAACCAAGTCGACTCGCAAACCTCCACAGCGTCGTCTTCTGGATCGAAGAAGCGAAACATGTTGCAGACCACCACTGAGCTATCCTTCTCCGCGCCGTCGAGCGTCTTCTCCTTCTTCTCTGCCATATATATCTCTTGTAGTGCCTTAGAGATAAAAGAAATATTTAAAAGATATATCGGATCTGGAATCTGGATCCTAGATCGGGTCGGTTATTGGGGACTCTGTTCCAATTTTGAAAAAAAGAGAGTAAAAGTCGTGATCACAATAGATAGGCTAAGCAGTAAGTCCTATCCTAAAATCTGCACGGCCTTCTTGTTTAATTATTTTAATTAACAATTAAATAGTAACTTTCCAACTTAAAGAAAAAAACAAATTAAATGCATGCCCGATTTTATTTTATTTTTAATAGAAAAAAACAAACAAAGCTGATCTGAACTCAGCTCCATGGCTCACCAAGTAGGTAGTGGCATATGACTCGCTCAACCGACCTAATAAATTACATAATTCATGGCATACCATCTATTGATATCCTTTATATTGATATTGATATAGGTGTTAACACCAAATAATGAAAATTAACAACACTAAACGTTAGTCATCATAACCAAATGTAGATAGAATTATTAGATGTTGATAAGATAATTATATATCTCATCTACTTGCTGGAGCAAAACCTAGAGCCAGGCCCTGAACCTACACCGGCGAGGCCGCCGCACGACGTAGGAGACTGAGGGAACGAAATAAAGGGGCTGCGAGGGTCGCAGCTCACTCGGGCTGCGAGACCCCGAGCTCCGGCCTGCTGTACCCAAATCGGAGCAATGAAGGTCGCCGGACAGATCGACGCCAGGCCGGAGCTTCTCTTCAAGCGTCCCGGAGTCTTCTTCTTCTGTTCTTTTGGCTCTCCCTTTTCCGCACCCCTCTTTCTCCTTCCTCCTCTCTTGCGGTTTGCGTGACGCACACCCTCCCACGCTCACGCACCTCTCGCTCCTCCCTCTCGCCACTCAACATCAATGGAAATCCCCATCGGTAAAATGAATAATTATTATTATGTGACGCCATTACAATCATAAACTTAATTTTTTTGAACTGGTATAAAGCATGTTAGATGTGGTTTTCTTCTCTCTTCCCTTCATATCATAAATCGGAAGTAATTTACAGTCCCACGTGCTTGACATTAAAAAAAAAAAAAAAAAGACATCTAGGTCCACACCTTAATATCATGCGATACTGCATGACCAACAAACCTGTACATTTCAAACACGTACCTCACTTTTGTATAGAAGTCAGTTTGTCATGCTTTAAGCTTTGCAATCTGACCTTATGAAAACTTTTTTTTTATTCTAGATCCGTCCATGAGCCGAGCGATGGAGCATTATGATATGATCCAAGATGTCATCAGCATTTGCAGAGAGTATAGGTTTCTACTGGAATATTTTAGGTCAAACGCATATCACAAAGGTATGTGGAAAGAATTAGGCTAAGAATCGTCAAAAAAAGAAGTTAATATTCATTTACTCATACAATGACACCTATTTCTGTAAATAATTCTTTAACATCATTTATTCATCAAAAATCGGTTAATAATTGTGCACAATTGCGGAGCATAACTTCTTATCATGGAAAAATTTACGGGGCTAAGATCAAATCAATCTCTATAATTTGCAGGAACTTTCGCCTGCTTGGCAAGAAAGAATGCCAATGTGGACTTTTGTACGTGCCGTTGATTTTTTGGATTAATTTATGGGGCTTTTGTGTCGTCGACTTTTATTGGATCTTATTGGATTTTTTTTTTTTTTTTTGGTCGAAGATCTTATTGGATTTCATAAGGTTGAATTCCTTCGCTTTTAAATTGGTTCTGTCGTACTATAGTTTCGGTGGAGTCACAGACTTATATTTGATGTTCAATAATTTGATTCGTCCCTTTATTATTATTATTATTATTATTATTATTATTATATATATATATATATATATATATATATATATATAAATTCGCGATTGTACGACACCCATTTGAACTCTTATGCAATCCCTTAAATCTCTCACATGTTTTTCAATTCAAATTTATATTCCTAAAAAAGTGATTTGAAGTTCGCCCGATTTCATTCCTTCATGTCAAACTGGCGAAAAATGTTGCAAAAGAAAGAACGGGGGAAGACAGAGGTGGGAGTGGGACTAATGTCGTTTGAGGAAATTAAATCAAATTTTTTAGCAACGCATTTTCAAGATTCATCTGATAGAAATTTTATTTTTTTTTAAAAAACCCGATTTTACCGAATTTTTTGGTATTAATTGTGGGACTTAAATATGTTTTAAGTTAATTTGTAAAGTGAAAAAAATCCCTATCGTAGTTTGATTTCATTAAAATAATATATATTTATGTTTGATTAGACTTCATTCAACTTAAAACTTAGGTATGAAATTCACCAAGTGTTTTGAATTTGTGGACATGTAAAAATGCACAAGATGAATGATAACTTGAAGGAGGGTTGGAAGCATCAGGCATAAAATGTTCACGTTATGAAGAACGAAACTCTTTATACACCAAGAGAACTTGTGAGTTTTTGCCCGTTGTTTGTTCGCTCCATCAAGAGGTCGTCGTCCAACTGCTCCACTCCTGCTCTGCTTTGCGCCTACTCTCTGTCTGCTCTGTACCGTCGGTCCTTGCGTGAGGCGCAAAGGAAGAAAGAAGGGAGAGAAGGGAGAGAATGGGCCAAGGGCCGGGCCAGAGAAAATTGGCACGAAGCATTATGATTCACATTGCATTTATAGCATTCGGGATTGCTTCACGGGCATCGAGCATATTAAGAGTCCAGAAAGTGGTGTCGTAATAACCGAAATTGACAAAATTTGGTAGAAATATTGGGCTGTGCTCCTTCGTGGTTTGGCCAAAGCAATAAACTCATCGCAAATTGAGAGCATCATTTAAATACGAAATAGAAAATGATCTTGCGGTGGGTTTGATGAGAGATAAGCTAGAAGAGATTGAGATTTCTGGATTAAAAGTAAAAGGTCAATTGCGGAATTTTATCTGACAAAAAAGAGAAGCCAAAGAAAGTGATAAAGAGAAAAATTGGAGCGTACGAGCTCTCTCTTATTCACTTGTTTGCACACAAATTCGGTTTGTTAGAAGATGAAGTCTGTGGAGGATTTGATTTTTGAAGCAGAACTCTTATCTCTTCACGCCTGAACCATCAAGCTCAACCTCCACCGCCGTGCAACACCTTACCTAGATGCTCGTCGACGAGTTCCAGTTGGCGGCCTGAAGCCCTTCTCGACCACCCAGTGGCCGCCTAGACGATTTCCGGTGACCTCCGCAGCATCCCAACGTCGGAGACCATTCACCGCTGCAGCGGTCCTCTGCCGATTTTGGGCTTGGGTTCTCATTCGCCGTTGTTCCTCCTGCCCGCTTGCCGTTCGCTACAACATGGCGCGACACCCGCGGTACTGGCAAGCTCCCGGTTCGAAGGATCACTCACGGACTTTCACCGAAGTTACTTTCTCTTGGGATCCTCGCGTATCCAAATTTCTTTAAGAGATTAATCGAGGTGAGGCCTTGAAGGGATGAGTCTTGAGTCCACCATGTGGAGAGCAGCCCGTGTCTTTCCCTCGTGTCCACGCCTCCAGGGCCTCAGCGATGTTTCTACCATCTACTATTTTTCCTTTAACCTCTTCCTACATGAAAAATAGTTCTCAGCAATGTTTCTACCATCTACCCAGATTGACAACTGTCATTAAAAAAAAAAAAAAAAAAACAACACTAAAATTTCCAACAGCTTAACCTGAAGTTTGAAGCGTTATCCCATCCATCTTGACTGTCAGAATGAGTTTGAGCATCTCTCATTTGACAGTCTTTGGACTTGGGCAATAGAATCTAGATAAGCATCAAGTCCCTGGCTGCAGCTAAGGGTGTCAAGGGTTATGTTCAGATCAAGCATTTAAGGAAACCCAAGCCTGCCCATAATGTCCGCACATGAACAAGTTAACCTGAGCTGATTACCCGAACTAAAAGGTTCGGAACAAGTCTGGTTTCCAGTTGCCTGTTTGTTTTAGGCACTTTGGTTTTTATCATTTTCAAAAGTTCGGAAGTTTTATTTTTCAATTGAAAACGAATGGCAAAAATTATTCAGTACAGAAGAAAAACTCAATTGAAAAAAAAAAAAAAAACACGCACACACACACAGAATTAGATCAGCTAGAATCTAGATGAGTGGTGGACTTCATCTTCTTAATTTTTTGGTTAAAACTTGAAAGGAGGACAAAAACAAACAGCAATCTGATGTTTTATTGTTCATCACAGCAATATGATTACTGATTCACCGGAAGTGCATGGATTACAGGTTATGCCTTGAAAATAAACAGTCTGGGGATAGAGAGAGAAGAAGTCGCTGATCTGCTTCTCATTTCATCACTGGGGAGAGGGAGAGAGAGAAGAGAAGGGGGGGGATGTGAAAATTTCACCGGAAACTGCCAGACAAGTGGTCAAACATTGTGAATCTTCCCGACAAAGTCCATGATTGCTTGCATTCTCATCAAGAAATCCATACTCAAGCATCAATTTTTTTTTACCTAAGTTTGTTCCTTTTGCAGATCTAAGACAGAATTTATTGTTATTCATCTTCTTTTTTGGCCTGCACATGTTCCCTAAATTTGTTTTGGTTGTCTAATCTGCTGAGGTTTCAAGTTTTCTTTTTCCAATTTTTGGGTCATTCTGCTATTTCAATTTCCAACCAGATGCACGAACGCAAAATTATGTTACCTCAACCGAGCCGGAAAAGATCCAGTTCGATTTTTCGGGCATCTTGGATATTTTTTGTACACTCCTAACTGCAACTAACAAAATAGAAAGCAATAGCAATGGTAGTTCCTATAAACAATTGAATAATATTCATGATAGGAAAATGACTGTGACAAGGAATGCTGTTATGCTGGGGGAGACATAAAATAACCAGGCCAACAACCAGATATAACACAAGGGTAATGCTGCCAATTAGGTAAAATCAAGGCTACCATGGTTTACCTTCTTCTTTGTGAAGCTTAACACGACGATTTATGTAAGAGATCTTGTCCCAACTATCAATTTCGAGTGCATCCTCTAACTCATCAAAATCTTCGGTAGCACTGCAAACATACAGTCTGACTGGAATTCTGCCTGCACAGAGAAAATCGAATATTATTTAGAGACAAGCATAACAGAGAAAACAAAAAGCCATGCAGCAGCAACCCTTCTTTTAGAGGGAATGTTTACCACCCTCAGTTCAAAGGCATAAACGTGAATGTATAACTCAACAATTCTTCACAAATAGGCAAACGCCTTGAGTATTTCTACTACAGTGAGGATTCCGCAAACCTGTCTGAACTTGTCCAGCCATATTTGTGTCAGCACTGCTTTCTTTGGATCTCAATAAAATTGATTTCTTCTTTACAATGTACTCATCCTCAGGTACACCAAGTTTAAGCTTCAGCGATACCTGCTGGTAGGCTTCCAGATCACCTGAATAAGATGCAATACAGCCGAGTAACGATCACCAGATACCCAATTGTTCCCAAATTTCAAACCAGTAAGGCAGAAAAAAGTCCCATTTAGATCATCTAAAAAGATATTTCTTGCTTCCTGACTTGCTTATCTGATTATCACCATACTAAACCGCTCCTAATATTTCTCCATATATGTGGAAGGACCATGAAGAGGCCTCAAGGAAATACAATTCACAGATGTCTTAATATAAGAAAACAAAACGGGGATGCTCACAATAATGTTGCTCCTAAACAACCCGCAGAGGTCTGGGAAAAATCGACGATGCAAGCGATTGATAAGGCTGCACACATTTATTTGACAATTCAACCCAGGTCCTATGATGTGGAGGCTGGTGCAGCGATGTGCACACTTGACATGTATAGGACATTGAAATGTGAAATCGTCATTGACATAGTCTAGGTGGCCCTTCAATGATCCTAATGGAAATTTAACTGATAGAAAGAGCTAAAACAAAGTAAGGACCCTTTTGTTGCAGCGTCTTAGCTATGTATTTTCCCGCGAAAACCTAAAATTATCCAATTTTTTTTTAAAAAAAAGTACTAAATAATTATATGCGAATCTACATATTCACATTCCTATGTTTAGAAAGCCTTTACCCGTCTCGAGTTAAATGTAAGTCAAAGTGTGAGTGCCACAAGATTTGTAAAAAGCCAAAAGTTAAAAGCAGAAGTCACTCAAACCAGACCCTAAACTATTTCAAGGAAATTGAGCAAAAGGTTGGACATCAATCATACCCTAATTGAAAAGGCTAGTACCACAACTCACTTCACTTTAATCTTTTTTGTTTATAATGAGCACGTGTCAGAGTTTGTCATCTTGTCCAGGAGCAAATACCAGAGTTCTTTTTTCTTGTCCAGGAGAACCTATTGAGTTTATAGTTCTTTAAAGTCAAACAACACCAGTGCACTGAAATTCCTCTGTCAAAAGCACCAAAATACCATTCAAACTGTAATGAAACAGATGCAACACTAGCACAGGACTCCCTTAAGAGCAAGACTGACTATTTAATTACAAAACAAACGAACAACAGATGTATCAGTAAATCAAAACATCATCATGGCACAATATATATAAACTTTTAAAAGGATTTTATCAGACAAAATTGCAATTATGGAACTCCTCTGTTAATGTAAGTCAAAGCTACACTTCAAGTGCTCTTCAGGATTTACAAATAAACTTCCAAATAAAATGTTGCAGAGATGTATCCAAAATGAAACAAAATCAAAAGAGACATTCTTTCATTTGAAAATACTTCACATAGTTTTTAATCAAGGCGATCGAAAACCTAATTGACAATAATGACATGGAAAATTCTCCGGCCAACGGGAAATATCTCAGAAGACAATTTTCCATAGAACTTCTCAAAACTTCGATACAAACTGCATGGGGGAAAATCAATACAAAGTAATGAAAGCACTAACCAGATACAGATTTCTAATCGATAAGGATCCAAGTCATATCAAAAGAAGCAATTTAACGAAGAGATGCATCATTTGGGGAAGAAACATACCATTACGGAAAAGAAATAAGGAAAACACTACTATACGAAACCTTATATATACATGTTCTCTGATAAATACTCCAGGAAGAAGAAATATCCATGCTAAGAGAAAATTAGGACACTTAGGAATTTTGGATGGAGACATTAAAGACACTTCGTAGAAATTAAGGTACCGAAAAGTCAATTATTCGTTTGCCTTCATAATGTGATTAACCTAAAGCCCATCCATAGGTTTGAAAAGGATTGCCCTGCGATTTTTTTACCAGATAGGGCCACAAAGATCATCAATATACTCAAATTCATCTGACCTCCAGCTGCAGAGTTCATAAGATCAACACCAATTTACAATAATTGAACTTTTTTTTAGCAGAAAAGGCCTTTGGTTCTTGAAATAGGAATCCATACTATACATTACACTTTGCCAAAGCTCCGATTGATCAGATTGGGACATATTCATGACATTCTTGCAATTTCCATTAATAATATAAGCTGCCTGCAAATATAATAGAATGTATCATTTTTAAAGACAAAACACATACTGTTCTTCACAAGTATTTCATTTACAAATTTAAACAAATAAAGAGCTTCCAGTAGTTCATTTCAATTATTCCCTCCTATGATCAAGTACTTCCAAACTAGCCAATGAAGCTTACAGGACTTGCCACAACAAATTATCTCACATGTCTCTAGAAAGAACAGGCCCATCCACAAGCTAAAGTTGAAACATAAACCCAGCCACACATGCACTAGAAAAGGACATTCCAATCCCCAAGGTCATGCCAGATAAGAAAATTAATTTAAGATGGTCTTCAATCTAAGACAAGGGCTGAAAGCCGGGACAGCAGAAATATTTTTCAAGCAAGACAGAAGTTACCCCTCCGAATTTATACGGAGAAAAGCATCAATTTCTTCCCTCTAAACAACTAATAAGCAGTGCAACACCGTAAAATGCAATTTTTCAAGTAATAGTTTATCTGCAATGGAGTTCTCATCTATTCCTTTACAATATCATAAGCAAACAGGCAGCAAGTTAAAATTACAAACACAAACAGACCTAAACAAACAGATAAACATAGAGATCTTTTACAATTTAGAAATACTCTAAATTTTTTTTTAAGAATGTTGAAATTGTCTGTATAACTCTCATGCAGTAACAACCAACA
The DNA here is from genome assembly GCA_014182515.1 of Eucalyptus microcorys. Lineage (NCBI taxonomy): Eukaryota > Viridiplantae > Streptophyta > Magnoliopsida > Myrtales > Myrtaceae > Eucalyptus > Eucalyptus microcorys. Next base: position 20,570,350 of record CM024571.1, on the reverse strand, counting down.
ATTAATTCAAATTAAGGTGGCACAGTCCCACAATTTCTCTTGCAAAGAACGCAAAAATATGTATGCCAACCTCCTTTAGAGAATTGATAAAACTCCATTTTACACTATCTTCACCTTCGCAAGGGACCAATACGTTGCTTGGATATCCTCTGAGATGTACCTGCAGACGATTGATGTTTGGTGAGATGGATATGACAAGATCTATTCAAATTGCATCTATGAGTCCCTACCCAATTCTACCAATAGGTCCGCTGCTTGGCCATAGCGCCATTAATCTAGAGTACCTTAAAAGCAAGAAACACATGTGAAGAATGATGATTAATCGGTCATAAACTAGCTTTGACCAGCAATTAATGTTGAGGACCGCGGTGAAAACAGTATACATAAGACGCACACGTGCAATGCAGCACGGAAGAGGAAAAAGCACCGAACATTGTACAGTGAAGAAGAACACAGAAAATAACAAGGTGAACCAACTAGTTTTTGTTTCTAGTGCCGAAGAAGAATTCTCGCCAATTAGCTTTGTTTTTCTTCGACAAAAGCAAACCATCAGATATAGTGGTATTCCAACTCATTTTAGTGCAAGGATGTCAAAAAACAAATTAGAAAATTTAGTCAGCTAAATGCCAGAAACTAACACGCAACGGGGAAGAAGAAGTATTCACATAATGATAATGGAGATGGCATCAAAGAAGGGGAAAAAAAGAAAGAACAAGATAATGGAGATGGATCTGTTCCAGAAAATAATTTGTGGGCTTCGCTATCTCATTTTTCATAAGTCGAACTTGTAAATGGCGACTGAATTATTATCTCTATCATATCCCCTTCCAACGGATCACTTCCCACAAATGATGCCATGGTGCAACAATGACAACGACTACATGGCTTTCCACCACTGCCAGCATATAACACTTCTTGCACTGGTGGAGGATGGAGCAAAGCTCTTGAAACCGATCCATCAAAACTCAAATTGAATATCTCCATTTCTTTCCATTTCAAACATACGGCACGCAATTACCCTCACACATCTCTTGACACTCCGTAGCACGCCATACATTGTCCATTAAATCCTAGGCACAAACCGCAAACCCCAACATCTCAATCATAAATTCCTAGTTACTGAAGGCAAGCAATGAGAGAAGAAGTCCATACCGTCAAATTCCGAGGTCTCTTCAGTTCGGGGCATAAAAGGTCGAAAAGGACTCCCGTCAGAATGAACCTGCGAAGCAATCCACGCAATTCGATCAGTTCCAACCAAACGATGCACAGACACACGGACAGATTCGATGTCCGCCCAGTCGAACCATCACGCCGCGACAGCATCGTCGAATCAGCGAAACCGGCGACAATCCGGCGACGGCCGAAAAAAAAAAAGAAGAAAAGGAGCCGTTACCATTTCAAGGGCAGGCCATTGTAGTCGAACCAAACGGTGTCCGCGCCGGGCGGGAGGGCGCCGCCGAAATGGGGCTTGACGCGGGGGATCAGCAGCGGGAGGTACCCGATCGGAGAGGCCAGAATCTGCGACGCACGAACGTTTGTGGAAATTAGGGTTTCTCTCGAATTCGAAGCAGAAACAGTGAAAAAAAGAAGAAAAAAAGGAGGGGATGGATGCGATGCGATACGAGGAGAGGAGGTGGCGGAGGGAAGGCGGTGACTTCGGACTCGTGGAGGTGGATCTGCAGCGGGATCGCCCCCTTCCACACGTACTCCCGCGCCTCCATCGCCGGCCGCCGCCGCCGTTCGAGGCCGGCGGGCGAAGGATCCGCCGCCGCGCCGCTCTGAGCTGGCAGGGGCTTTTTACTGCTGCTCGGCGGAGATTACCTGGCCTCCTCTCGGCAAGGATCGCTTCCCTCCTTAAAATCTCCAAAATCGCTGAACTTTTTCTTATTGCTATATTCAGTACCGCCTTCGAACTTTCTTCATTCAATTAAGCCCCTACGCCATTAATTTTCTTCGTTTTTGGCCCTTCCCAATCCCCACCTTTGAATATCAATGTGCGGTTGTAGATCGAATACCAGCACGCGATGTTTCATTTAATTATGTCACAATAATGAATTCAAACATAACGTGTTAAATGGATTACCCAATTCAAAAATATTTAAGATATGAATGATTAATTGTGTTTACATACCGTAAGAATTTTTCGATGTATCTAAACATATTGTATTAGCATGAAAAAATATTTCGAGTTATTTAATTAAACGAGTTCATACGCGTTTTGAACGGATTAAAGAATCAATTCATACTTGTAAAGATTTGGTGCTCGTTGCAATTTTTCACATGAACGCATTAATAGTTAACACTGGGATGTATTGTCTTGTCAAGCAATTATATTTAAAAAAAAAAATACTAATCCTAGATTTCTCGTCATCAAGATTTTTCTTGGAGAATATGCAATAACCTTCATACTACTCAAGCAAGTGTGGTTTGAGATTGTTCAACAACAAAATTAAACAAACAAATAGAGTTCATAAAATGACATTAGTAGCTTTGACGGCCACGATTCTCATGATAAATATATTTTCCGCTAACTTTCGACAAATTTTACCGTTAAATTTCCCAACGTGGATGATGATATGATGACGTGGTAAGTCCACATGAAAATCTACATTGTAAATCCCATAAAAAAAAAAAAAAACCCAAAACTGGCACACTTATAATAAATATAACGATATGCCCGTGACAAATTTGAGATCTTTCGTGATATTAATTCTTTGAATTCACATCACAATACCATGTCACCATGTGTCATTCACGTAAGAAAACTTACTGGTAAAATTCGACGAAAGTTAACAGATCGACGAATTTATTATAGATATGCCAGTTTGGAATTTTTCGTGGTAAAAAACATTAATTTAGAATAAATTAGTTAAAGGTGTGTCAATTTGGATTATTCGTGATATAAATCATTTTATATATTATTTGGGCAGGAGCGATGGTACTGTGAAGGGTAAAAATTTACTTTTATTACTACCCAAATAAAAGACAATCCTCAAGTGTTGTTCGTGTTCCTTTAAACTCTTCGAATACACTAGAATGTCATCAATGAACACCACAATAAATTTGTCTAGAATTCCCTGAATACCCTGTTCATCAAGTCCATGAAGGCAATAGGCGCATTTGTTAATCCAAAAGGTATGACAAGAAATTCATAATGGCCATACCTTGTTCTAAAAGCAGTTTTAGGCACATCATCTATTTTTATCTTCAACTGATGATACCCAGAACGAAGGTCAATTTTGGAGAATACCTAAGCTCCCCGAAGTTGATCAAATAAATCATCAATTCGGGATAAGGGATATTTGTTTTTGACCGTTACCTTATTAAGCTCTCGGTAATCTATGCAAAGCCGCATACTACCATCCTTCTTTTTCACAAATAGAATAGGAGCACGCCAAGGCAAAACACTAGGTTTGATGAAACCCTCATCCAAAAGCTCTTGCAACTGCATTTTCAATTCTTTCAATTCAGCAGGTGCCATCCAATATGGTGACTTGGAGATTGGTGTTGTACCGGGCATCAATTCAATACAAAACTCCATTTCTCTATCAGGAGGCAAACTTGGTAAATCTTCAGGAAACACACTTGGAAAGTCTCTAACAACAGGAATATTCTCCAACTTCCCTATAACCTTACTTGTGTATTTTACACAAGCCTAATAACCATAACAATCTTTTCTCAAAAGTTTATTCACTTGTAAAGCCGAGATCAACATTGGAAAAGTGTCTCAACAACCTCCCGAAAAAGAGAATTCGGGTTGATTTGGAAGTTTAAAGATCACTTTCTTCGAAAAACAATCAACTGTAGCATGATATGGATAACCAATCCATCTCTATAATAACATCGAAATCTCGAATATTTAACTCCACTAGATCCACAGGCATTTCAACATTATTAATCCGAAGCACACATCTTTTGAACACATGACGAGCAATTAAGAAATCGCTAGTAGGAGTATCAACATGCAATTCACACTCAAGAGGGTATGGTAACACATCAAGCTTCTTTGCAAATCCAATTGAAGTGAAGGAATGCATAGTACCAAAATCAAATAATGCATAAGCACATTGTGAGGCAATAGAAATATGACCTGCAACAATCGCATTAGACACCTCCATATCCTCTTCGTCATTGCAAACACTTTCCCACTTGCACTTTGTTTTTGTGGGTTCCCTTGGGGCCTACCAAAGGAAGGAGCATTCCTCCGCATAGAACAATTGTGTGCGATGTGTCCCGGTTGTCCACACATATAACATATCCTACCATCCGTAGGAATATCCCTCTTCGTGGGGCAATCACGTGCCATGTGTTCCATTTTTCCGCAAACAAAACATGCTCCTAATTTACGATAACAACGACCGCCATGAAGTTTTCCACAAGTAGCACAAGGGCTTTGACCACTTTGATTTCGAGACCTACCTAGCCGATTGAAATCTCTTTGCTTCTTGCTATCACTAGTACTATTGTCCTGGTAATCGGTGGTCTTAAATCTCTTGTGTTGAGGTGCTTCTTGTGTGCCACACTCTAAAATGTCTTGCTCGATCTTAATTGCTCGATTTAAAACATCTTTGTACGTTGTTAGTTCTAATGGTATGAGTATAGTACGAATATCCGGACGGAGCCCACGCTGAAAGTGTTCACCCCTACGCCTTTCATTGGCCGCAAAACCGTCCTCAAATTTACTTAACCGATTAAAGCGGGTCGCATACTCCATAACTGTTAAGCTACCTTGAGATATATTGACAAAGCCGCTTCTCATCTTCGCTTGGAAAGATTCTGGAAAGAATTGGGCGTTAAAAGCCTCAGTGAAGTCCTTCAATGAAATGATTGTATCATTATCTCCGAGAGCCGGTCTAGTTCCTTCCCACTAGCTAATAGCTTTGCCTTCTAAGCATCGAGTGGCAAAGTTGACCTTTTGGTCATCACGAACATTCTCAGCTCTAAAAATCCCCTCCATGTTTCTAATCCAATCATCAGCCTTGAGAGGATCCAACTTCTCATCAAACTTAGGTGGATCCGCCTTTCTGAATTGGGCGAAGGTGCATGAGCCAGCTATTCCACCTTCACTAAATTCTTTCGCTTGACGATACCAGTGAATCATCGCCTGCATGAACTCAGTCGGAGGAATCGGCTCTTGGGGCTCTTCCCTAGCTTCATCCAAATCAAGACTCCCATCAAATTGGTCCTCTAGTCTCCTCCTTAAAGCTGCCCCATGAGAAACTTAAGGCACATCTCTAGTATTAGGGGTAGCAACTAGCTTGCCTTTGCTGTTTTTACGAAGCGAGGCAAGTGTCTCTGAGTCGGTACGCATGATTACCTAGACTCAAGAATAAAATTACACCTTTGTATTAAAAAGGTTAGCACATTAAAACCTATCACGAAATCTCTCAACGTCCCATATCTCTACTTAGAAAGATAAAAACTTTGGCAATGATACCAAAAGATGTCACACCCCAAAACTACAAGGAATGGAGACGACACGACCGACCTTCCATGAAATATATATATATACACCATATATATACATATTAGATAAATTAACAAATTGGTTGCAATATTAGAGTTTCTATAATTCACCAAAAAGAAATATACATTTAGAACACAACCAGTCCAAACACTAGCAAGGATTTTGTACACTACTTTCTTAAACCAAACCCAAAATAGAACTCCCAAAAGTTTTCCAAAAAAGGTCTCGTCCTACTAGTTGCTAACCCTAGGAGTTGAAAACATGGAAAATGAATGGAATGAGCAACCATAGCTCAGTGAGTAATACATACCATAAAAGCATATCAAACTTCCACATTACACATTTAAAACTCAAGACATGACTTATTATTGCCAAACAAAAATATGATAACTTGCATGAACAAAATGCATTATATGTTACCTCAACCTAGCTATATCAAATAGCAAAATTTTTCATTCATCCATAATAACAAAACCAGCATCACCAATTTTGTTCAATAATTAGACTCATCATATCTCATATAAATGGTTCATTCCACGCTCAATATCCAAACTCAAGGCCCTAGAGGCGACTCCCACGAAGTTTTGTTATCGTGTAACACTTAGCCCTTGACCACATATAGCAATAGTACAAGGCCCTAGAGGTGGCTCCCACGAAGTTACGTTATCGTGTAGCACTTAGTCCTTTACTATGCATGTCAGTAGTACAAGGCCCTAGAGATGGCTCCCATGCGACTCAAGTCGCCATGTAGCACTTAGCTCTTGACTACAAGGCCCTAGAGATGACTCACACAAAATTGGTTGTCGTGTAGCACTTAGTCCTTTACCTATTCACGACACATTTGATTTCCTCAACACAACACATATCATGTTTCAATAGTCATTACATAACCACATAAATCAATTGTACCAAAACAGCATGCATAACCTTTCAAGAGAGGTTTGTCGAATCATCCCACAATAACTCAAAATTACCGAGCACTATAGCCATAAATATATAACAAATAGGTCATCATTTCCTCACAAGTAAATGTCAATTAATCTTACCTTAGTACATGAGTTTCACAAAACCAAAGAAGACATTAGTACTACTCACATGAGGATGCCCCAAAATCAAATAACACACATTATTTGATCATTCGATCTCGCGGTCCTATCAATTAAGCGAGAAATAACATTAAATTTGGGTAACACACTACTTTAACCATGAAATAGATATAATATATCTAAATGTTAACAAAACGATTTCTAGGCACTAATAAATCGCATAACCAAAGCCATTTGCAACACGGAGTTTAAGCGCAAAACTTGATCGCGCCTTAACTTTCTCCTCCAAACCCCAATCCGAACATACTTTTAATTAATAGAAAGCCTTTCAAACATACTACAAGAATCCGAACTTGGCCGTCCCAAAATCAAGCCGAAAAATGACAAAATATGGGCCCAAAGCTGCTGGACGTGTACTGTTCACTGCGCGCGGGAAACTTCAAAATTTTGTTTCGGACAACCCATGAGCTCAAATCACGATCCATAAAATCCCACGGTTCTACAACACTCTAAAATATCATTTTTACAAAAATACATGGCTCAACGACTCCAAAATCGGACTTCGCCACTCGATTTTCCCAAATTCCGAATTTCAAACCCTAACTCCGAAACTACTCCGATTGGAAGAACGAAAGGTGCGATCACTTACCGAGCGTTGTAAATAAGCTTGGTGAGATGCCTGCGGCGTGAACACACAAAGCCCTCTCTCTTCTTTCTTCTCTTTCTTCTTCTTCTTCTTCTTCTGCCCGGGCTTTCCTTTCCTTTTTTTTTTCTCTTCTCCTTTTTGTTTTCTTTTTATTTCTTTATTTAAAGTGGGCCCACCACCTTTTTTTTTTTTTACTTTTTCAAAAATCTCTAATATTAAAATAATAGAGTTTCCAAGTTGTTGCACTTGTCGAAAATAATCTTCAACGTAGGCAAAGAAATCTAAAATCAACCAAATAATTGAATAACTAAAGTAAACTTAGACGCTAAAAAAAAGAGAATTAATATTTCAAATTTGAAATGTACAAGAGACTTATGAAATTATATGAGTTTTATTTTATTCATTAAAAAATTCAAAGAATCACACTATCTTATGATATGGCCTCCGATGTCATTTTTTTCAATGGGATTGTAACTTACTTTTGATTTATGATTTACGGAGGGAAGGAGGGAGGGAGGGAGAAATTTCTCGTTCTGCACCAAAAAATGATTAAAAAAAAAGTATTGGCTCGACTCATAATTTCAAACATCTTGCAATATGAGTTCATCAGAAGGTATCTTGGCGTTTCGATGCTTTCCAGGCATGTAGGATTGGAGAGAAAACGAAAACAACGCCATAAGTTTGCTTGTTTCAGCCTATTCTGCAATGCCCCAAGAACATGGAAATATCAATGTTTTTGTTTGTCTCAGCATCTTTCCCACTTTGTGCTTGAATAGTCTCGGGTAAAAGAAAAGACGGACTTGGTGGATCTATCAAACTTGAAGACTCTCTTTTGTTCGGCCAATTTGACTAAATCTACTGGATTTTCTACTTCCAAACCGTTAAAAATATACATGTTTTTCTTTAGCAAATGACTGCCCACGTATAAGATGTATTCAGACTATATTCAGATGATACTTTTGACTTTTATGACAATTCGTGTCTACTGTGGTCTAACGGTTTCCAAATTAATTGTCTTTTCCGAAGGGATCGTCGATTTATATTCATTTATCAACATTTACATAATTTTTTGAAAAAGTGAATTCAAGTGCCTCTTCTTGAAATTTCTCTTTTCATTCTAAAGCTCACTCTCTTTTTATATTGTCATCTGATAATCAAATTATTTTCTTCATGAAGCCATTGCAAGAAATTCTAGGTTTATTACATAAAATCTATTATCATAATCTCTGCTACATAAAATTTCATAATTTTTGTCGATTATGACCCCCCCAAATTTCTATACTTCGAGTTTGCCACTTCATCCAAATTTACTTAAGTGACTATTCATGGCCGATTTAGCTGGGATATTCTTTCAAGCCAATGTTGTCCAAAAGCAGGAATAGATAATTTTCAAGTAAACAAAAAATGAATTGACCAATAACAACGGTGAAATGGTCTACCCTTTTCTTCTTCTTTTTTTTCCTTTTTTGTGCACTTTTCTTCTTCTTTTTGCCTGCATAGTATCTGTTTCGTATGATCTTGTCCTCCTCTTGTACTGCCTGCATTGTAGGGCACGCGACAAGCCTGTTCTTCCATTGATTTCTTTTGATTCAACCTCTCCTTCCCATCATCCTCCTCACCTTCTTCTTCTTCTTCTTCTTCTTCTTCTTCTTCTCTCCATGGTGACGAGCGAACAAGAGCAAGAGAACAGGATAGTCAAGCTGGAGACTTCCATCAATAGGGTTAGGTTTTACCTCGCCCAGACGTCCGCCCTGCATTTCGTGGCGCTTGTGTTCATTCTGGGCAATCTAACATCATCCAATTTCGGTTGTGCTGATGCTTGGATGCCAGTTGCTCTCGTCTTGATGGCTACGGCTCTCTTCCTTCATCTTCGTGAGGCACGTGCTACAGCTCGTGGATTTGCACGTGGAGTTGAATGCCGCGAAGCTCGAGGCAAGCTGGGATGAGGAGGATAGCGCCCGGATGAGAACCCACTGGAATGGATACACCATTCTCGCCGTCGTCTATCTTCTCTTCTGTGCAGGCATCATGAGCATGATATGGGTGATGCTGACATGTCAGCATGCCTAGAGTGGCTTGTTTAATGTTAGCTTTTTAAAGTGTTTGAACTTTCTGAACTTAGGATTTTCTACTAGGTGTTTCTGGACTTGTTTATGTTAGTATTTTCCACTTGGTGTTTTAGAAATCCCCGTGTTCTATTCAGCACGCTTTTATGTGTTTAAAGGTCTTGGTTCCTTCCTCTCTTCTTGTTCTAGTTGTTCTTGTTTCTCCCATTCCTCTTTGAGGAAGCTTTCAAGCTGCGTGATGATGTCGTTCTTGCTAAAGCATTTCTTCGGCGCAAAACAAGAAATTCCCCCCCCTCTCTCTTTCTCTCTCTTCATATCATAGAATCAAAAGTAATTTGCAACCCCAATGAAAACATTGACATCAGAGGGTATATTTTAATGTTGTGTGATACTACATAATTGACAAATTATAATTTTAAATAATCAAATAACACTAATGTAATTTACTTTAGTTATTTAAATATTTGGATAATTTTAGATTTCTTTGCCTATGTTGAAGATTATTTTAACCAAATGCAGCAACTTGGCAATTTCGCTACGTAAGAAAATGAGATTGAATGAGTCGAGAGAAATAAAGAGACTTAATGCTGGGTGTTATGGAGTTCAGTAATTTTTGTAGTGAATCCTTGTTAAAATATTTGATTTAATGGAGTTTCTCTTCTTATTTTTCTAATATTTTGACATTTTCCATAACTAGGCTCTTAGGAAAATTATTTTCCACGTGACAATATGTTGTAGCAATTTGCAAGAGAAACAAGTTTGGCAACAAATATTGCAGAAGCCACTTGTAACGGTATTTTCAAACTAAGTTGAAAACTATACAAACTAAAAAGAGAAGGAGTTGAAAATTACTTTCATATAGAAGTCGGTTTGCCATATCTTAAAGCTTTGCAATTGCCCCCACAAATCCTGTCCCTGATCCGAACGATGGAGCATTATACTGTGTTATGAACCGAGATATCGGCTTTTGTAGAGGAGATACGATTCTACCGCAACATTTTTAGGTCAAACAATGTTCAGAATTGTGACAACTCTCCTTAACTAGCGAGATGATAACGTAAGATTGATCCAAGGACAAATAGCGACCACATTTGATTACGAAAGAAGTCTAATTCAATATCCCATCAAAAGGTATATCTTTTTTTTTTGGTAAAGACTCATCAAAAGATGTTTGCAGCTTCTTAAGAGAGAAAAATTAAGATGAGAATCTTAGCTATGAATAAATACACTAATACTTAAATCAACCAACTACACATCTTGGCATTCCAAGGTTGTATTTTACAGATGATCATGTGGTTGGATAGCCTATGGTTTGGTAATATGTTGTAGTATAATTATGAAGATAATGATGCATAATAATAAATAAATAAATAAACCTCTTTCCAGGCTACCAATTTGTTGAAATTAAATTGGTATCCTCTCATGTGTGTTTTTTTATTTTATTTTATTTTTTTCAACTCTAAAAACAATCGAGTGCATTTTGGCCAATCCAAATCAATTAATTGGTGGAAAATATACATGATCCCAACTTATCTTAAAATTTTGATTTGAAAAAAAACTTGTCTTAAATTGAACAAGTACACATGTTGATTGCTCACTCTCTGATAGTATGTTGGCAAAGACTTACCACTAAAAGATTTTGGTCCTTTACACAATAGCGTATTACAATTGCAACTTACCGCTACTAGTCACACTTAGCAAAGGTTCCTTTGGACTTTATGCCGGTGGGGGTATATGCCATTTTTACCAAAAAGTTCTAGACAAGCAATGTCTAAAATATCATATAAGCTGATGGGAAGCGCTCTAATTTCTTTAATGGTAAGTGACAAAACCATTGTATAGCTCACACTACAAAAAGCAAATCTTTCACAAATGGGAAACAGCTAGAACACTCGCCAAAACCCAAACGTTTCCTAAGCTGCACTGTTCTACCTACATTTAGAACAAACAGAGCTTCCAGTCCCTGGAGAAACTAATATTTCAACAAGTCAAGGATCCTTCATGAAACGGCAAAGACTCTTGGATGTATTATCCAACGGAAGAGTGGCAAATGGTGGGGGACAAAACGAAAGCTGCACCAGAAGCTTTCCTTGTTTTGACCTGTTCTCTGCAATGCCCAAAAATATGAAGAAAATCAATCTTTTTGTCTATCTCAAATCTTTTTCCTGTTTTGTCCTTGTGATATCCCGTCATTGTGATATCTTCGGTACTGATCTTTCTAATTTGATTTCCAGCCTACTCAAGGCACATCTTTTACTTTTCATCATGTAATGTACTTTTGATGCTCACTTTAGCAAATCTCGTCATAGCAAACCGCAGCTCGAACTCTTATTGATATTTTGGTAAATGGGCTGAATTGCTAAAATGATGAACAAACATTTGCATCTAGATTATAAAAAAGAAAAATTAAATGCATAGGAATTTATGTTCCTCGATTGCATATAGCTGCATCCAAACTTACTAGCACTAGGATAGAGAGATTTTCTAGTTGAGAAGAACCAAGTCTTGCATCTAAGTTTCACAGGCTGAATTTTTAAGTTGATGAAAGAAAAAGTTGATGGAGCAAATTCCTGCATAAAAGTTCTACAAAAATCAAATACTTAAAATAATTTATTCCATAATTGTGCATACTTTGCATATAAGATTATTAGCTGATGTTTGATGAATAAATGATATCAAAGGATTATTTGAAAATTTTGTTGTCGTTTATAACTAAATGCATAATTGGTGATGACTTGCATGATAAACACATAATTATAGATAACGTCGGACTTTATGTTGGTTCAACGTATAATGGTGAGTCTCCATCAATACATTTGATTATGTGAACCACACGGCTAGCAGGTGTTTCCAAGCCTAATAAATATTTGTTGTGCACTGAAAAGTACTTTTAAGGAATGAGTGAATATGACGGTCGAAATTTCGAATGGATTCTAGAATTAAAGGAGAGGTATAATCACTCTAAGAGCTTTCCCAATAAGAAGATGGAGATCAAGTCAAGATTGAATCTCTAATACAATGGGGAGCCTATCAATTGGTAAATATATTCTAGTAAAAAAATTACTTTAAATGCTATAGTCAAAGAGGAGAATTGTCAACCTTTTGAAATTTTGGAAATTAAACTGGTATAACAATTAAGGGCATTTTGGCCTATCCGAATCTAACTAATTGGTATTAAATATACATGATCCCCTGATATTTCTTAAATTGAACAAGTACACATGTTGATTGCTCATTCTTTAATGGTATGTTGGCAAAGACACTTACCATCGCCATTGAAAGGTTTTGCTCCTTTATACTATTACCATTTGCAGCTTACATCTTAAATCACTAATTTGTTTAACAAATGGGATGACGTTCTCATCCAATCTACAAAAAATCAAAGAAAGTGAATCTAAATGAAGAAAGTTCTTAACTTTCTTTTTGAAGTACGGTTATCATATTCTTTTCATAAAAAATTATATATGATAAATTTTCCTAAATCACCTAGAACATTAATAATAATGGAGATGAAATTCATCAGACACGCAATAATCAATTAGGTGGAGTTTTTGTTCGCCAACACCATGGATCCCAAGTTTACAAATTAAAAATAAAAAAGGCTAATAATGTTCATTGATAATCAAATTGGTGGATTGGGTTGCATTATGGTATTATTGTAGTACCAAATATGTGTCCAGCTGAAATTTTAAACTTCAATTTAAAAATCCAAATATGACACGATATTAAATATCACGTGACATAATATGTTTGAGAAATTCACTCTCATATTTGAACAAGTGAGAACAATTTTTAAACATACACAAATTGAAGTGCGTAAAAGCATATTTTATGATCCAAACAATATATTAGCATATCCAATAAATGTACGTACCTGAATTTATGTTTCAATTATTCAATAGACGAAGGAAGTTGATTCACGCACACAACATGTATCATGCATTTATGACAGGGATAAGTACACTAATGGTGCCATAAGTTGTGTACGGCGCTCACTTTGGTGCCAAAAGTTTCCGCCGGATCACTTAAGTGCCAAATCGGAGAAAAAACGATCACTTTGGTGCCACCGACGAGAAATTCCGGCCAAAATGATTACGTGGCTTTATATTTAAAAAAAAATTCGATAAACCCTTTAAACGACGTCGTTTTCTGTCCTACTTAAGAAAACGACGTCGTTTTGCTGTCCTATGTGGATGGCTTAGGAAAAACGACGCCGTATTCCTGATTTGTGATTGAAATTAGGGTTTTTTTTTGTTCATCCTCGCCGACCAAGCTTGCTCAGCCACCGTTCCTCGGCCACCGTCGCTCGGCCACCATGCTCGGCCACCGTGCTCGGCCACCATGCTCAGCCACCATCGCTCAGCGAAGAAGTGATGGGAAAATAGGAGGCGAGGGCAGCGGAGGAGGAGGAAGAAGTGGGATTGAAGGTGCAGAGAGAGAGAGAAGACGAGGAGTGCGAGGGAAACAAGGAGGGCGCAGATGGAGATGGTAGATTGGGCTCTGTTCAAAGAGTGGCTGGTGCTGGTGTTGTTCTTCGAGGAAGAAGACGCCGCCGCCATGGCTTCTCTCTCTCTGTTGGTGTTGTTCTTCGGGAAAGAAGACGACATCGCCATGGCTTCTCTCTCTGTTGGTGTTGTTATTCGGAGAAGAAGATGATGCTGCCATGGCTTCTCTCTCTCTGCGCTGGTGTTGTTCTTCGGCGAAGAAGACAACGCCGCCGCCATGGCCTCTCTCTCTCTCTCTCTCTCTCTCTCTCTCTCTCTCTCTCAATTTGGGGATTTAGGGTTTCAACTTGGGGTTTAAGATGCCAAACGACGTCGTTTGGTGGTTTACTTGCTGACTAGACTCTCCGGCGAGCCACATCGGTGTAAAAAATTAATTAAAAAAGGCCACGTTGGATTTCCGGCGGTTCAGATCGGCGTTGGCACCAAAGTGAGCGTTTTTCAAATTTTTTGGCACTTAAGTGATCCGACGGAAACTTTTGGCACCAAAGTGAGCGCCATACACAACTTATGGCACCATTAGTGTACTTATCCCTTTATGACAGGATCTCCTGGTGAAAATGTAATTCGAAAAGGTTCAGCACTCCATTTTCCTTATACAGACTATAAGCATCTTGACAATACCATGATCCTCCTTGTTTCTCCTCCCTTCCCATTCTCTCTCTACGCCCCGCGACGGCCCTTTTCCAATTCTGGCTTCTAACCTGCAACTGTGAATACATAGCTATACAGGGTGTAGGCTTACTCTACCTCGTTTTGCTCGGGTGTTTTCGACAGACCATTGGTCAGAAAAATAAATAAATATTAGAGAGATAGAGAGCATGTATTATCTACATCTACTTGTTCGTAGTGGTATGAATGACCTTAGCTGGAAATTTATAAATGTTCAAAGCATGAAACTTGATAATGTCTTGTAAGAAAAATCATGATCGAAGATATGAGCAGAAATACTTGATAAAGCATTCATAGAAAACTTAGATGCATAATAAATCTTTTATCGAAGTTGTTGATCAGCACCATCATTTGTCTACGTGCGAAGAAGAAAATCTATTTACTATTTTAAATATTTCAATTTATAGGTTTTTTTAACTTTTTTTATTTATTTACTATTTTAAATTTAATTTGAAGTTTTAATCCAATTAGCATATAGTAGGTGTGGGTTTTCCTATAACATTAATAGGTTTTAGCAATACGGGTCGGGTCGGGTATGGGTCGGGTTGAGTATGGATCACTTGATTTATACTACATGAATATGGGTCAACAGGGGTTAAATGGGTCAAATATGGGTCGACCCATTTTTGACCCGACCCGACCCACCAATATGACGGATCTAATGTTAGGTTAGATTTTTAGATAATTTGGCATGTTAGATAGATTTTATTCACTAGTATAGATCAAAACGTTAGGATAATATCTATCTAAGTTAAGATAATTATACGATAAAAGTTAGGATTGAATTTAGATTATTTCCTAATATAATTGGATAATATTCTATCCTAGACAGTTTATTTTCATTAATAAATAATGTGCTCTCTCTTCTTTAGATTAGAGGATGGACATAAAGGAGAGTAAGTAATAAGTAAGATCAATGTTGGTTCAATGTATAATGGTGAGTCTCCATCAATCCATTTGATTATGTTGACCACACGACTAGCAGGTGTTTCCCAGCTTAATAAATATTTGTTGTGCACTGAAAGGTACTTTTAAGGAATGAGTGAATATGACGGTCGATATTTAGAATGGATTCCCAATAAGAATATGGAGATCAAGTCAAGATTGAATCTCTAATACAATGGGGAGCCTATCAATTGGTAAATATATTGTAGTAAAAAAATTACTTTAAATGCTATAGTCAAAAAGGAGAGCTGTCAACGTTCTGAGATTTTGGAAATTAAACTGGTATAACAATTGAGGGCATTTTGGCCTATCCAAATCTACCTAACTGGTAGTAAATATACATGATCCCCCGATATTTCTTAAATGAACAAGTACACATGTTGATTGCTCATTCTTTAATGGTATGTTGGCAAAGACACTTACCATCGCCATTGGAAGGTTTCGCTCCTTTATACTATTACCATTTGTAGCTTACATCTTAAATCACTAATTTGTTTAACAAATGGGACGACGTTCTCATCCAATCTACAAAAAATCAAAGAAAGTGAATCTAAATGAAGAAAGTTCTTGACTTTCTTTTTGAAGTACGGTTATCATATTCTTTTCATAAAAAATTCTATATGATAAATTTGCCTCAATCACCTAGAACATTAATAATAATGGAGATGAAATTCATCAGACACGCAATAATCAATTAGGTGGAGTTTTTGTTCGCCAACACCATGGATCCCAAGTTTACAAATTAGAAATAAATAAAAAAAAAGGCTAATAATGTTCACTGATAATCAAATTGGTGGATTAGGCTGCATTACGGTATTATTGTAGTACCAAATATGTGTCCAGCCGAAATTTTAAACTTCGATTTAAAAATCCAAATATGACACGATATTAAATATCACGTGACATAATATGTTTGAGAAATTCACTCTCATATTTGAACAAGTAAGAACAATTTTTAAACATACACAAATTGAAGTGCATAAAAGCATATTTTATGATCCAAACAATATATTAGTATATCCAATAAATGTACGTATCTAAATTTATGTTTCAATTATTCAATAGACGAAGGAAGTTGATCCACGCACACAACATTTATCATCCATTTATGACAGGATCTCCTAGTGAAAATATAATTCAAAAAGGTTCAGCACTCCATTTTCCTTATACAGACTATAAGCATCTTGACAATACCATGATCCTCCTTGTTTCTCCTCCCTTCCCCTTCTCTTTCTACGCCCGCGACGGCCCTTTTCCGATTCTGGCTTCTAACCTACAACTGCGAATACATAGCTGTACAGGGCGTAGGCTTACTCTTTCTCGTTTTGCTCGGGTGTTTTCGACAGACCATTGGTCAGAAAAATAAATAAATATTAGAGAGATAGAGAGCATGTATTATATGCATCTACTTGTTCATAGTGGTATGAATGACCTCAGGTGGAAATTTATAAATGTTCGAAGCATGAAACTTGATAATGTCTTGTAAGAAAAATCATGATCGGAGATATGAGCATAAATACACGATAAAGCATTCACGGAAAACTTAGATGCGTAATAAATCTTTTATCAAAGTCGTTGATCAGCACCATCATTTGTTTACGTGCGAAGAAGAAAATCTATTTACTATTTTAAATATTTCAATTTATAGGTTTTTTTTAACTTTTTTTTATTTAGTTACTGTTTTAAATTTAATTTGAAGTTTTAATCCAATTAGCATATAGTAGGTGTGGGTTTTCCTAGAATATTAATAGGTCTTAGCAATACGGGTCGGGTCGGGTATGGGTCACTTGATTTACACTACATGAATATGGGTCAACATGGGTTAAATGGGTCAAATATGGGTCGACCCATTTTTGACCCGACCCGACCCACCAATATGACGGATCTAATGTTAGGTTAGATTTTTAGATAATTTGGCATGTTAGATAGATTTTATTCACTAGTATTGATCAAACGCTAGGATAATATCTATCTAAGTTAAGATAATTATACGATAAAAGTATCGTTAAATTTAGATTATTTCCTAATATAATTGGTTTGGGACCTCCCAAATACTTCCTTGGGATAAAGATTGCGCAATCAGGTGAGGGAATCTGTCCTAACCAACGCAAGTTTGCCATAGAGATCATATAAAAAACCAGGCTATCGAGATCCAAACTAGCTATTATCTCAATTGAGTAGAATGTCAAGTTGACGATAATCAAGTATGGTAAGGGTTATCACTCTTGAATGAGGATAGATCATGTTGTTTATTAGAGAGTTGTCGGGAAGCTTATGTACTTAACCATGACCAGACTTGACATATGCTATGCAATGCGGATCCTTAGCCAGTTCATGTATAATCTAAAACAATCTCTCATGAATGCTGTGTGAAGTACTTAAAGGGATGTCATTATTGTCCCATGATAATAACATGGAGATGACAGCGTACAATGATACTAATTATGCTACTTGTGCTACGAGTAGAAAGCCCGTTACAAGATTCTACATATTAAATTGGGTGACTCATTACTCTCTTGGAAAACAAAGAAACAATTGACCATTTTATTTTCATCCGCTGAAGCTGGATATCGAGCAATGGCAAAAACCAGTTGTCAGATAGTTTGGATAAGAGAATTACTCAAAAATCTCAGTGTCTAGGTAAAGGAGCCAACCATTCTATTTTATGATAATGACGTTGTACTTAAACTTGTAGTAAATCCGATTTTCCATGAAAGGACAAAACATATAAAGATTCACTGTTATTGAGTTGAAGAAAAAATTCAAGATGGAGTAATCAAGACAGTGTTAATACCTAAATTTTGATTAGGTTTTTAATTAGGCCTTAGTGTCTTTTTTTATTTTTTCGGATAATAAATAATAGTAATAAAAAAAACAACCAAAAATGAATACAAACAAAAAAAGATAAAACAGCCCATTGGGGCTGGGCCCCCATGCCCCGACCCAGCCCCCTTCTCCTGTTCGTCTTCTTCCTCAGGTTGTCTTCTTCCCGAGCAGCACGCGTCGGAGGCTGGACGCGCACAATGCCGGACGGAAGGAAAGGCGGACGGCAACGTACGGCACAACAGGCGGAGAAGACACCTCTTCAATGTAGTAGGCGGCCTAACTAGAGCCCTCGATAAGACGCTGGTTCAGCCGACGAAGGCCACTCGGAGCGCAAAGGACTAGCGGTTCGAGTGCCTCCATCAACCGGCCTCCGCGCCTATAAATAAGGCGTGGAGGGGGAAGGAGAAGGAGATGAACGAGCAAGCTCGAAACCTTCCCCGAGAGACTTCAGGGGAAGATCGAAGAGCAAGCACGAGAGCGAGCGGGTCGCGAGCTCAAACGACCTCCCTTTGAGAGACTTCGGGGGAGGCTGGCAGCGACCGAGCCTGAGAAGGAGAGTGTGCGAGCAAGAAAAGGGGAGAAGATGCCCAGATCTGCGAGTTGCAAGGAGAAAAGGGCTCCGACTTCGTCGACGGCCCACTGGACCACCCACCCGACGCCGCATCCCCCCGTCTCGTGTGTGTCTTTGGGGTCATCAGGCCGGGACTCGCAGCCGCCGGCTTCATGCGAGTTTCGGCCCCCAACCATTCATAGCCTGCCTCCCCCGCCAGTCCCCGCTGTCACCTACTCGGAGCTTTGTCGCGGTCTCAAGCCCAAAGCGCCCCCACCTTGTCTTCCTCAACCAATGCCCGCTAGGCATTTGATGGAAATCCCAGGTGAACGTCGGATCTGCAGTGATCGGTGGTGACAGGTGGCGACAGAGGCCAGCCGGACGAGGGTCAAGGTGGTGCCGGCAGAGGCCTCCACCGCAGATCATCAAATCTTGATGGCTCCAAGACCGGGTCGGCGAGGGAAGAAGACGGGTCGAAGTCGAGCGGATCCGAGTCGTCGAACGGGTAGGGTTTTTTTTTTTAAGGAACCGGGTCGCGGCTATGGAGTCGGGTCAGATCCAGGTCATCGTTAGGGTAGGGTTTCGCCTGGGCCGGGTTGTACGCGTGGGCCGGGTAGCCTTTGGGCTGAAGTTTTTTATGAAAACGGGCCAAGATCGGTTTGGGCTTTTACGTTTAAAAAAAAGAGGAAAAAATCAAGGGTCAAGTCCCTAGCCGGCAGGCCTACTCGCAGTGGCCTACTCGGCTGTCCCCTCAGTCGTCATCCAACTGCTCTGCTCCTGCTCTGCTTTGCGCCTACTCTCTGTCTGCTCTGTCCTGTCAATCCTTGCATGAGGCGCAGGGGAAGAAAGAAGGGAGAGAAGGGGCCGAGGGCCGGGCCAGAGAAAATTGGCACGAAGCATTATGATTCACATTGCATTTGTAGCATTCGGGACTGCTTCGCGGGCATCGAGCATATTAAGAGTCCAGAAATTGGTGCTGTAATAACCGAGATTGACAAAATTTGGTAGAAATATTGGGCTGTGCTCCTTGGTGGTTTGGCCAAAGCAATAAACTCATCGACAGGGCGAGACCCCACTTGCCGTTCACTACCTTGCTGTGTTACGCATGTGCCCAGCCTTATCGAAGTTACCAGTAGTGGACTCGCATGTGTTCGATGCAAATTGTAATTTTTTTTTTCAAAGGGTCATGTGCAGAATTTAAAACATGGAAAAATAAACGATGGCCCCATGCATGAATGTCACAGTGCACGTCAATTGGCTCGTTCTAATGTCTGCTAGTGTGGTAGCTCGCAGCCCGAGCTATGTCGCGGGAAAAATGAACCTTTTGTACATCACAATTTAACTGAAAAATCAATTTCGGTTTATTTTCTGATGAATTTCACTCCATTATTGTTAAGGATCAAGGTAATTTAGGCAAATTTATGATATAGACTTTTTATGAAAAAGAATATGATAAACGTATGTAAAATAAAATGTCAAAAACTTTCTTTCTTTTTTCTTAGACTCACTTTGCTTGATTTCTTGTAAATCGGATGAGAATGTCATCACATCTGTTGAACAAATTAGTGACTTAAGATTTTCCATCACTTCTCTTTTCCCATAGCAATTAGCAAATACCCTCGCAGTTTGTGAGGATATTAGGTAGGAAAACTGGCCACGGTATGTCGCAAACGATAATAATATAAAGAAGCAAGACCTTTCGGTGTTCTACCTTGCTGGATGGTGAGTGTCATTGCCAACATACCATTAAAAGAGTGAGCAATGGAAATGTGTACTTTTTCAATTTAAGAAATATTGGGGGATCATGTATATTTACTTCTAATTAGTCAGATTCGGATCAACCAAAATGCAATCAATTGTTTTACCAATTTAATTTCCACAAATTCAACTAGTTGATAGTTCTTCACTCTGACAGTGGCATTAAAAATGTTTTCTTTTCCTGATTGTCAATCATTATCTTTGTAATTATACTACAATATATTTACCAACCGATAGGCTCCCTAGTGTATTAGAGTCAATCTTGACTTGATCTCCATTTCTTCTTGAGAAAGCTCTTAGAGTCATTATATCTCATTGAATTCTAGAATCCATCCGAAATTTCAACAGTGATATTCGCTCGAGAAAAGCATTTTGAGGACGCTTGAGAAGCTTGACGGTGGTGAGTTTGGCAAGTACTACTCTTTGCCAGCTCTCGACGACCCTCGAATAGGTCGAGTCCCTCTTTTTTCTTCTGTTTACTGCATGTTTTAGTTGCTGATGATTTGTATAGTATCGATGTTTGTATGAAGATCAAAATGACTGTCTTTCAACTTTTCTGTCATAAGCAAACAGGAGCAACAATTTTCTGTCGTTTTTGTTGGGCATCGTTATTATTCTTCACGTCCCGAGTCTTGTCTTTTCATTCTTTATGTAAATAATCTAATTATTAGAAGAAATTATGAGGAATCGAGCTAGGTGAAAGGTAGGCCAAGCGAGCCAACTGGTGCAGATTTTGGTTAATCACTTTCCTATTCATTGCAAAATCTCTTATTTGTGTTTGTCAATGTCAATGCTTATTGTATTACATGGAGAACAGAATCATCTGCTTAGCTCTGTTGATTAGCACTCTTAAATAGTAATAGATCAGAACCAAGGGAAGTTCTGACACCTGTTGTCGTCTCCTTTTTGGGCTTTGTACAATTTCGATATTCTGAAATAGTACCCGTGAGAACGAAGACAGATGTATGCTAAGTTATGTTTTGACGGAGAGTGAGTTTTGACGATGCAGATAGGCTCCCAATATCTATTAAGGTCCTCCTTGAATCGGCAATCAGAAACTGCGATGAGTTTCAGGTCAAGCGTGAGGATGTTGAGAAAATCATTGATTGGGAGAATACTTCTTCAAAGCAGGTTGAAATTCCCTTCATGCCAGCTAGAGTATTGCTTCAGGTGAACATTGTCGACAAATTAATTAAGGTACCTTTCACCTGAGACTTTTTAGTTACTGCATTTTATGATAGCCGTTATCTTTTTCCTTAGGATTTTACAGGAGTGCCTGCTCTTGTTGATCTGGCTTGCATCCGCGATGCTGTCAAGAACCTCGGAGGAGACCCAGAAAAAATCAATCCAATGGTAAGCGATGAGTGCATGCGCTAGACCAGTGTTTTGTCTCACCTTGGAACCCAAAAGCCGAAAGGGGATAACGAATAGGGTGATTTTAATAATCGGACATTTAGAGGACAAACTCTATTAGTCTTCATGTAGATACTTAGACAGCTGATGCACAGTTTCTGTTATGCAGGTTCCAGTAGATCTTGTAATTGACCACTCAGTTCAAGCTGATGTGGTGAGGTCGGAAAATGCGGTGCAAGCGAATATGGTATCTAAATACCATGCATAGTCACATTGGTGACGCCAGCAAACCCTTCTACCGCAGAAAATTAGGCAGGCTCATTCGAGTAGCGACTATGATAAGCACCACGCACCGTGCGGACAGCATAGGGGGAAAACTACTCGTGCAGATGAGGCATCTCTTCTCACCCAAGGGTATCAACAATTACTGTTGACTTGGTGCAACATTGGGCTCACCCAGCAATCGAAAAGAATCACTTCCCCATTTTGACAATCTTGCCCATTCGGAATATTTCATGAATCTTTCTTTTTCTTTGATTGTGTTCAAGCACTTCCAACTATATAAACGATGACAGAGCTCAAATGCTGTGTATCCCAGAACACGACTCGACCAGAAGACAAACCTTTTTCATGGAATGTCCTGGACCAAGACGTTGTAGTTTTTGTAATAGTCTCATATCCTCTTAAATGTGTGTCAGGTGGACTCAACTTGGACCATAATGATCGCTAACAAATTTTTCTTTGGTCCACATTGTATACTGTACCGGCGTCTATTAATATACAAAAGTCGTTTAGTCTTCAAGCTCTACTTTATCATTAATCTCAAGAGTCAACTCGGACCATAGATGATCGCTAACAACTTTGTCTCTGGTTCACATTGCATGCTATACCGCATTTATTAATATACAAAAGCCCAATTTAGCTGGATCTCATTCAGTCTTCAAGTTATGCTTTGTCATTCATCTTTTCTACCTCTCTTTTCTGAAACTTTTATAGGAGAGATTACCCACCACATCAACTTGACACTGAGTTTCCCAAACCCAATATAGTAACCCAACTGAAAATGGAATCAAAATTGGGAAGACCGAAAAGTGGATGGCTAGAAAAGCTACTTATTCCGGGAAACAGCTATGTATCAATATGAACATACAAAAACAACAATCTTCGTGGTAATGAATGTTTCCCCTCGAAAAGAAGTTTCACTGAAATGTGCACTAAGAAATAGCCACGACAACGTTGCTCAGCTCGGATTACTCTCCAGAAAATTTTCATAACGGGAATTGATTTATCTAACATTTTACAAGTAGTCATGATAAGGCACTAACAATTCTGAAAGTAGCACGAGAAACACGCTAAATGGTGCTTGTAATGATCAGCCAAAGATACTGGGGGTTGTCGTCTAGAGACGGCGACCATGGATGAGGGAGGCGGTGGTGGTCAATAGCGGTGACCAATCAACCGAGGCAACAAATCTTGAAGAACAGTTCTTTTATGCTAACAGCACAGAAAGCTTTTCCCGACTGCAGTAAATCAGTTTGCAAGGAGACGAGAGGCGAGCCGCAAGCAGAACGCAATTAGTAACTAGAGGAATTCTGACTCCTTGAGACTTCCTCCTAAAGAATCTCAAACATAATCTAGAAAGCGATTTAATGCCCACTAAAATTTACCACGTGCCCATATCATTTTGTATAATAATCTTCTAATTAATCAATTTTTAATATCTCAAACGCAAAAAATAACCTTATGAGGTTAGCATTTCGATCACATCATGCACACTCAAGCTTAGTTTTCCTTAATAACGTGAGATATCCACCAACATTTCGTCCCCTTTGCTAACAAAGAGTAATCTCGTAAATACACACGCAAATCGCTTGTCCGCGTGTGTCAGCTAAGGTATTACTTGGAAGGTCATAAACATGGGTGGATGCCAATTACATAAACCATTGGATTGAAAGGAAGCGCTTAACACGCTTTATCAAGCATACTTGTTTATTTCTTGTTTGGGATAATAACACAAATGAATCCTTAAACTCCGGTTCAATGTATAATATCTTTCTTAAACTTTTAATTTATGCAATGAGGTTTCTGGAATTTTGGCCCAATTTGTAATGTCGTTTCTAGACTTTTAATTTATTCAATATGGTTTATGTATAATTGATAAATATTCAATATAATTTCTAAATTATATAAAAATATTTCAAAATTTAAGGATCATATTAAATATCGAATCAAAATTTAAAAATCATATTACATAAGTTTAAAGTTCGAGGCGATCCTCTGCAACCCTGGGTTGCGGTACCTTCAGCAGTCCTTATAAAGACCCAACTTTTTGCCCTTTTTCTTTTGTTTTCATCTTCTTCGCCATCATTGGGCTTTTGGGTTTGATCCTGACCGGTCCTGTTGAACTGTCATTTTGGGACCTTCAGTTAGCACTACTTTCCCTGGAAAATGGTATTCACGCTTGCCTCACTCAAACTACCAAGAAGACGTGATCAACTTTTTTTTTTTAAAAAAAAAAAAAAAAAAGGGTCACTTGCGCTATGATATTTTTACATATTGGTCATTTTTTTAATCAATTGAAGTTCCTAATAATAAGAATAATAATTGGTAGAGGGAATATGTCCAAATTTCAAGAATCATATATGAAAAATTATTTACTGTGAAGTTACAAACGAATTGAATGTGTTTGAATATTTACCACAAAATGACAGATCAAGTTGATGTTCGACATTAATTTCATGTATGAAAAAGAGCTAACACTCAAATTTTGTCTATAATCCACATTTGTCATCCATCATCTCCTACACAAAATTACACAAGGCATTAGGCACTCCATCCATCACATCGCATTTAGACATCAGTAGTGTTTAGAGTTACCTTATTTGCATCGAGCATGTAGTGGGGAGACAAGAAAAGAGCATAAATCAATGTAGAGATTTCGAAGAAATCAAGTCAAGAAGTAAAGCAAGAGGTTTTACAAACAGAGATGATATCTTCTGTAATGTACCTTTTTTTTTTTTTTTTTTTTTGGTCACTCTGTAATGTACTTATCTTCTCTCTGTTTTTATTATTCCTCCTACCAATCTGCCGTATATTTGGCACATGATTCCATATTTCCTTTTAAAAGAATAAATTTATTGTCCAATAAAAATCTTGAAGAAAAATTGATATTCTATAGAAAAATTGACTAAGGCAATTTACTTTTCTAAAATCATCCATATATGACCTTGAAGACAGCGAACATTTGAAATGCATGTATTATAAGCACCCCGTCGTGATTTTAATAGCATAAATTGAATACAATCGTTGAAAAGATTTTGGCCTCTCTACACGCAAAACGCATCTCATCAATCTTTGATTATAATCGAGTGTTACTCGATTACTCAAAAAGGCTCGATTGAGTAGTCAATCTACGACCTTACCCGATGTATCCGAGTCTTGTTCCATAATTTTATCTATTTAATCATCGATTATACAAGCCCTGAAAATAAAACTTTGTCGGGAACGTGGCGCGCGATTGAATCACTCATTCGATTAGGTAACTTATGGTTAGAGTGAATGACCAATCCAAGTTTAACACAAGCCTGTTCCACATATCATGTAGTCGAAATCGGTCGAAAATATCTCCTCCTTATTTGCCTTTGATTCTCTGTCCCTCCCGCCAATTTCAGGACACACCCCCCTCCCTCTTTACTCTCTGTACGACTCTCTTCTTCTCTCTAGAGAAATTGTCATCGTCAAAGATCTACACCTCCTCTTCTCCTTATGAGCATGTTTCTCGTTCTTTTTACAGCGATGATGTAAATCCAGAGCATCTCCTCCCCTTCTCAGTCTTACCCGCTTCTTCCATTTTCTTTTACGACAGACTGTGCAAGCACGAGAGGGGGAAGATGCCGAGACAGGCCAAAAGATTTTGATTTTTTTTCTCACGCTCACGAGCAGGGCATTGATTGTA
The DNA here is from genome assembly GCA_014182515.1 of Eucalyptus microcorys. Classification (NCBI taxonomy): domain Eukaryota; kingdom Viridiplantae; phylum Streptophyta; class Magnoliopsida; order Myrtales; family Myrtaceae; genus Eucalyptus; species Eucalyptus microcorys. Next base: position 20,544,564 of record CM024571.1, on the reverse strand, counting down.
GTAGAATAGGTTGAAAAACAAGCAGCTTCTGGAGCTGCTATCGTTTTCTGACGGCCGCCCGTCAGTTGCTGCTCTCTTCCTCTTAATAATTCGACTGTACAGAGTATTGCATCGATTCAGCGATGCAAACCTGATCGGAAAACACCATCTCCAGCGATACAGATTTCGTTCTTACCTCGTGACCCTGTCGGCACTCATAGAATGCGTAACTAAGCATGACAATAAATAATTTTCTGCAGAAGAATTACCAAAATCGATTTAGCCATCACATGAAACTCAAAACAATAGGAAGAGGAAAGGGCAAAAGAGATTCTGAGTCTTAGGTCGAATGAAGATGCGGCCTTAAGTAATATTGTTTTCTTCATGTTCACACTGCATGTGTACATGGCTAGTCAGGAATGCCGTAACACCTACGAAAATAGGATATTTGCCCTTTTTTCTTTTGTTTTCATCTTCTTCGGTCATTGAGATCAAGTTGATGTTCAACATTAATGCTATGTATAAAAAAGTATTAACACCTAAATTTTTGTGATTCCACATCTGTCGTTCATCATATAATAAAAATTAGGACACAAAACTACCTCAGGCATTAGTCACTCCCTCACATTGCATTTAATAATAGTGTTTATAATTGACTTATTTGCAACGAGCAAAGCTGTAAGGAGGCAAAATGGATGATAATCTGTGGGGACTGGATTTAAGATGAGATGATCCCTGGTTGTGCAATCTCTTGAATAATTGCACTCGAGATTGGATTAGATATGGACTCATTCAAAGAGATTGGTCGGATAATGTTCGCGGTCTTCTCTCACCCCACGTCGTCATGCAAAATCCGAGCGGTCAAAATCAAAATGATGATGAACCGAGAATAGGGTTAAGGATAAAACTGCTCTTCTTCTCGCTCCAGATTGGTTTTGATTAAGATAAGAAGAAAAGAGAACCGTCGCCTTAGTGAGAGGAGATCAAACAAGGAAAGAAAAGGTTCAACCATCGATGCAGAGGATCGGAAGATATCACATTCAGGAGCAAAGGCAAGAGAATTGGGAAGGACGAGGATACCTTTTGCGTGAATCTTCTCTCTATTCGATCCCCCCTTCCAGCTCCTGTCGATCCCCGTACGCTCGGCCCGTGATTCCCCGCTGCCAAAACAAAAAGACTCCCAGCAGACGGATCCCGGTAGACAATGGCAAATACAACTCACGGTGCAATTTGAGCTGAGTCCGTATTTCCTTTTGAAAGAATAAATTTATTGCCTAATTAAAATCTTGAAGAGTACGCTACTAGTTTACTAGTTTACTCTCTCTCTCTCTCTCTCAGAGAAAGCCTTACCGACTGGTGTCCTTAAGACCCCCACCGCCTCCCCTCTTCTTGACCATATTCTCGTTCTGCTTCTTTTCACGGCGGCATTTCTTCTTTTCCAAGCATTTCTTCTTCGATGGTTTACTCCTTTGCAACAACATTGCTCCTTCTTTAATCGCAATTGAAGAAAGAGGAGACGTAGGGACCATGTCATTTCCTAATTGAACGGATCCAGAACTTGGAAACACGAATCAATCGGTTGTGGGGACGATTTGCCCATGTTACAAGTCTGTATATAGCCATGCTGGCACTATTGCCTGGACTTGTAGGTGAAGCGCTACACTTGGAAAGATTATGGTCGAATTTAGCAGGATTTTCATAATATATACATGGAGGTTCACGGCCTAAGGATATGCAAATCAAGAGCGAAATATAAAACGTGCGGATCATGTTCTTTAGAACGAGCAGAGAAGTCTTAAAGCAAAAAGGAAATTATGACAAGCTTTGATAGGAAGGAGAACTCTTGTAAGAAAGCCTACGAGACTTTGCCGTGCATTTGGCGCATAATTCACGGTCAGTGATCGAAGAACAGAGAGGAGAGAGAGAGAGCTCACAATATATCCTTGACTGCAAAAAAGGCGATTGGGTACATGTGCGAAAATCTCTTTCTTGATCTGATGTCATCCCCGATTTCTTGGGCACTATTTTTCGGCCGTTTAAGGAAAGCTCTCTTTGGTAAAAAGAATTTATGTTATCCGAACAACTATTTTTATTCTTTTATTCCAGAAATCGAAAAAAAAAAAATAGAAACTTGTCTACTAAAATTTTTGTTTTTGAGAATAAAAATTATATATTTTTGTTCATGGGAATAGATTTGGAACATAAATAAGAAATAAATAAAAAATGAAGTAACTTTTTGTTTCGGAAAACAAATCCTAGAATCAGTTCCTATTTTTATTTTCTTTTCTTCTCTTCCCCTTTCTTCTTCTTCCCTTTGGCCGGTCACCGGCCTCGACTATGACCGGTGACCAACCAGACGAGAGCTGGTGAGGCTGAGCTTGCCTAAGCCACTGACAAGGCTCGACCTCGCTGGGCCACCTCCAAGTTGGCATCGCCGATGGTTGGGCGAGCTCGACCTCGCCGGATTTGGGCGAGGTTGACCTCGCTAGCCAAGGTGAGACCGAGCCTCGCACAGCCATGACGAGGCTCGGCATCCCCGCTTAGTGTAAGGCTTGGCCTCGCCGGGCTAGGGTAAAGACGACCTCTTGCTACTTGGGCAAGGTCAAGCCTCGCCCAAATTTGTTATGAACACTCGAATCACAATAATATCTATTTTCTTCGAATTAGCTTGGCCGAGGATAGAGTCAAATCAGCCTCGATTCTATGCTCCTCTTAAATGAGCACTATGCGACTCTGTTCTCAACCCCAAGCTGATTTGAAGAAAATAAATGTTACCGATTCGAGTGTACATAGCAATCTAAATATCATGAATCAAATATAATCATTCGTTTACACTCGTTTTGCTATATAGCGAAGTTATCCAAAAATGATTCCTTCTCTAATGTTGGAAAGCGGAAAATAATGTCCTCTTAAAATCCTGAAATAAAAAAGAAGACGAAAAAAACAAAACTAAAATAGTAAGCCTTAAATCCAGCAAGTGGAATCTTCCATTTCTCTTTCAGTCATTTACGTGCGAAGATCTCCTAGTCAACAAATTTCAAATGTCCATATGTCAATATAACAGAGAAAACACATCACGATGATAAAGAATACGAAGTAAACTACTGTAGCAGTGCTCCACCAATTGCACACGACTCCAGTCTCCTGCTTCGGCCTCTTCTTCCGGCCCCGGCGGCAACAACCTCGACGATGGCGTCCACGGGAGCTAGTTTAACTGCCTTTTCTTCACTCTCAATTTCACTTTCAAGCTCCCGGAGCACGCTCTTCATGAACGTCGCAAAGAAGGGTGGAGCAACAAGGATGATCGCAATGACCGGTATCCAATAGCCTCGACGCTCAACCTTGGAGGGGCTGACATGTCCCACGATTAGGGCAAGAGCAGAGAAAACGAAGCCGAAAATTAGGCCGAAACACTGCCACTCGCAGTCGTTAGCTGCGTCAAGACAGGCCACTCGGCAGGTATCGGCATGTGCGGGAGGTGGCACGTGTACCTGGGGAGGTGGATGTGGAGGCGGCCATAGCAATTTGCCTATGTTGATTTGATAGAGTTGTTGTCTAGGATAGATCTCACATGTGTCGTTAGGATTACCAATTTGCCTATGTTAGCACCATAGGTCCACGGCGTAATATTGCGGCCTTTTGCAAGAGAAACAAGACTGGCAGTAAATTATGCAGAAGCTGCTTCTTGCAGTATTCAACCTAAGTTGAAAAGTAATTTTATATAGAAGTCAGTTTGTCATATACTTCTAAGCTTTGCGGTTTGCCCACACTAAAATTTTATATTCTAGAAGTCAGCATTCGACCTAAAATTTCAACCGAACCATATTGCATTTGCAGAGGATATAGCATTCTATCGCAATATTTTTAGGTCAAAGATGGATCAATTTGTGACCAACTCTCCATAACAAGAGAGGAGGCAACTGAGTATTGTGTTGAGAAGAAATAAAGACTATATTTAATTGAGAAATATAAAGGAAGTCAAATTTGATAGCCCGTCAAAAGACTATTGCAACTTATTAATAGAGAAATTAACAAGGACGAGAATCTCCAATCTTAGCAAGAGCACGGATACTTAAATCAATGAACAATTGATTTTATGACCTTGCCCTTCCAATTGCGTGACACATCACCTTGCCCTTCCAATTGAGTGACACTTCACGTGACAAATACACGCACGAACAGCTGATGAATCCTGCCACATCCACAGCCTTAACTCCGTTGGGATAGACAATTTCGTCTTCGCCGAATCTATACATATCAAAAGGAAACTCTCCTGCTATCTTCGGGTAAACATGGATACGCACGTAGACAAGAGTGCTCCATGAGGGAAAACATGGCACGTCCATATAATCTCCGGGCATTAACTCATGGCCGACTATCCATCTCCTAATTTTCTTTTTTGTGTCGAAGAGCATCCATCGATGTGTCGCGCCATAAATATGACTTCCCGGAAGAACGTGTTCGTACAGATGAACTTTCACTACGCACGTCAAAGGAACACTTGAGGCGTTCTTGATCCGACATAAATGGCCCGAGAATTCCCTATCTAATGCATAAAGGTACCAGCTTGTAAATCTTCGAAAGCCTGCACGATTAGTTAGGGTTACAATTTTCTCAAGAAATTTTCTTACGACAAAGTTGACCCGTAGATTTTCCTAACATGGGATTGTATATGAATTAATCGGCAAAGTGGACCATGCTGATTTGAATTGACAAAAAAAGAAAGTACTATCACAAAGAGGGCAGTAAAGAAAGCAAAATAATAAGCCTAATTTTAAAAATTGTTTACCTTGTCCGATCAATTGCATGGTCCGTGTTATAGTAGCCTTAAGATGGCTAAGATCCATCTTCCTGACACGATTTTTGTTGTTCTTGGTGTTGTGCTTGAGGCAAAACTCAACAAAGTCAACAACTTTGCAAAAGGCAAACGCCCAACAGAAGTTTATCGACTCATTAAAGCAGACCAGTATAAAGAAAGAGCCAAAAAGGTATACCCGTCCATTTATCTCGTTGATGGCAGGGCCATTGAAAATAACACGGTCTTTCCATTCTCCCCTCAGCAAAGGCAAAGTCAATTCCGCCTGTTGCACATGAAGATAATAATCAATGGATGTGTTCAGAAACAAAACCTGAAACCTAAACAGCAACCAAGTCGACTCGCAAACCTCCACAGCGTCGTCTTCTGGATCGAAGAAGCGAAACATGTTGCAGACCACCACTGAGCTATCCTTCTCCGCGCCGTCGAGCGTCTTCTCCTTCTTCTCTGCCATATATATCTCTTGTAGTGCCTTAGAGATAAAAGAAATATTTAAAAGATATATCGGATCTGGAATCTGGATCCTAGATCGGGTCGGTTATTGGGGACTCTGTTCCAATTTTGAAAAAAAGAGAGTAAAAGTCGTGATCACAATAGATAGGCTAAGCAGTAAGTCCTATCCTAAAATCTGCACGGCCTTCTTGTTTAATTATTTTAATTAACAATTAAATAGTAACTTTCCAACTTAAAGAAAAAAACAAATTAAATGCATGCCCGATTTTATTTTATTTTTAATAGAAAAAAACAAACAAAGCTGATCTGAACTCAGCTCCATGGCTCACCAAGTAGGTAGTGGCATATGACTCGCTCAACCGACCTAATAAATTACATAATTCATGGCATACCATCTATTGATATCCTTTATATTGATATTGATATAGGTGTTAACACCAAATAATGAAAATTAACAACACTAAACGTTAGTCATCATAACCAAATGTAGATAGAATTATTAGATGTTGATAAGATAATTATATATCTCATCTACTTGCTGGAGCAAAACCTAGAGCCAGGCCCTGAACCTACACCGGCGAGGCCGCCGCACGACGTAGGAGACTGAGGGAACGAAATAAAGGGGCTGCGAGGGTCGCAGCTCACTCGGGCTGCGAGACCCCGAGCTCCGGCCTGCTGTACCCAAATCGGAGCAATGAAGGTCGCCGGACAGATCGACGCCAGGCCGGAGCTTCTCTTCAAGCGTCCCGGAGTCTTCTTCTTCGGTTTTTTTGGCTCTCCCTTTTCCGCACCCCTCTTTCTCCTTCCTCCTCTCTTGTGGTTTGCGTGACGCACACCCTCCCACGCTCACGCACCTCTCGCCACTCAACATCAATGGAAATCCCCATCGGTAAAATGAATAATTATTATTATATGACGCCATTACAATCATAAACTTAATTTTTTTGAACTGGTATAAAGCACGTTAGATGTGGTTTTCTGCACGTTAGAAAAAAAAAAGACATCTATGTCCACACCTTAATATCATGCGATACTGCCAACAAACCTGTACATTTCAAACATGTACCTCACTTTTGTATAGAAGTCAGTTTGTTGTGCTTTAAGCTTTGCAATCTGACCTTATGAAAACTTTTTTTATTCTAGATCCGTCCATGAGCCGAGCAATGGAGCATTATGACATGATCCAAGATATCATCAGCATTCACAGGGAGTATAAGATCCGGCCATAATAACGTGTTCGTCAAAAGTTTTAAGTTTTGAAAAATGTAAGGACCGTAAACCGATAACGAGCCGTGTCCTATGACTCCTATCACTGTTTAATTGTTGATGTGAACTGTGAATGTCCCCTATTGCTCAGTGACCTTAGTCCTCTGACCTCAAGGATACGAGGACAATGCCTATTACGTAACCCAACAATACAAATGAAACCCAGTGCAAGGAAATTCTCTTCCATATCGTCAAACAAGATATTCTGAGACCAACATCCTCACTCGGCGATAAAAACTTGTAAAAGGCTTGATGCGAATTCTTTATCAAAATATAATCCCTTTTGTCAGACAATAGCTTCCGAGGCCTGCGACCTTGTTAGAAAGTTGAATATGAGATCCCTGCAAGTTGGGTATGCAAATTTTGTGGTCAACTTTAATCTGCCAATGCCATTCAGCCTTGGAAACATGAACAGGTCATTTCTCCTTCCTAAGTCAGAATCTAGCCACAACAAAGTGCCAGCTTTGGGATATACACCTTTGTAATATCATAATCCCACAACAATACAAAAGAATTAGATAATTAGCCATGGGACTACAAATTCAAAAGGCACAAATCCCTTTCACTGAACAGGCGTTGGAGGATCCGCATTTACTACTGACCATAATATACATGGACCTCACATCCAGTCCGACATTACAAATCCAAGTTACAAAGAAGCTCGTATACCACTCAAGAGAGAGAGCCCTGGTGGCAAGCCTCGAATGCTAATGTCTAACTAGAAAGCCCATACATTCGTTCCATCTACTGTGCAACAGAACAAGGCGGAGCTTGGTTAAAAGGCATCACAGCATTGGGTAACCTGCAAAGATTATGAATTAGGTAACAGAGCAAATGATCCAACTTCTAAACCAAGAAGAAATGCAGGCAGACAAGCATGCATCACATGCATTTTGACTGACATAAGTGGAGACATCAACTCAAAAACTGCAAAAGCAAAATTAACACTTTGTTCAGCAACAAATTCATCACTCCCAGTCACAGATTAAGACCCCAACAAGGTGGTTGACTATTTTTAGTGAGAAAGGTTCTATCAGAAAGCAGTCAAAGATGTTCCAAGATTGTTCAGAGATCGATTAAGGAGGAAATGGCAACAGTAGTAAAGGTGTCTTTAAAGATATTCTGATAAATATCTTCAGTTTGCATACTAATCAACACTAACATAGCACACATCTAAGAAACAAACGAAACAATGCTCAAAGACAAGTAGCCACCCTATACGATTACAAGAATTCAGTTAAAATGGTTTAAAAAAGAATTTTAGAAGTAAAGAGTAGAACCTATTGAGGATCAACACGCAGTTTCTTGTTGGCCTTTTACTTGTTCTTGCGTCGCTTTTTACCAGAATTCGTAGCAGCAATAGGCTGTTGTTCTGTACTTGAAGGAACAAAGGAGATTAACGGATTCTCCACTGCAGAGGATGCTACAGCCACTGCTCTTGGTATTTGGAACAAATGATGCGGTTTAGGTAACTCTGAGCATGTCTCAGGAATAGCTGAACCAAGAATATAATTAGGTGGCCCAGAAGATAAACCTTCTCTATGCTTGGTATCTGAGATTTCAGAATTGCCTCCCACGTTCGCTCCAACAGGACATGAATACTTAGTCTCATGATATGCAGCATAAAGTTTCCGCTTACACTTGATCATCTTCAAAAGAACTATTTTCGACTTGCTATCATCTGCATTACATCCTTTGTTAGTTTTTTTTTTTTTTTTAAATAATTCAGTCGATACATCTTTGTTAGTTGAATGGATAGAAACGTGCATAAATTCAAAATAAAGTACAAAAAATGGCATACCATATAGGGATTGAATGGCAGCACGGGCTGCCAATTGTTCAGCCTCCTTTTTGCTTATACCAACATCGCCAGTGTAAGTCACACCATTGAATACCAAAGAAGATACAAAAACTGAAACTGCCCCTTGTGGCTGAATGGTTGTGTAATTTGGCATTTCCAAGTTCAACTTTGCTGCATATTCATTAAGAATAGACTTGCAAAAAATTGTATCCTGTGGAGTAATGACATAACCAGTGAATTAGTTAAAAAAAAAACATGAGGATGAATTAAGAATCAAAATATAGCATTGAGAGTGTGAAGCAAACATCGTGTTTTCTAGTTGCTATTGGTTGAAACAAAACGTAAAATAACAAAGGCTACTCCCTAGTGTCTTATTATCTATGTCATCCTCCCATCTTCATATTCCTCAATTGATTTAGTGGTTTCACATAGATGGTCAACCCGGTTGACCACATGACAAGAACATATAAATAATGAGAATCAAATGTTGACCTCGTTTGGACGTGCACATAGAACTGGATGAATCATATCAACAACCATAGAAAGGCAAGTTCTTGCTATCAGCTATTATAGGACAATGTTAATGAGGATAAATTGCAAAGATATCCACCTGAGGTACATTCATAGTTGTAAGCTCTCAAATGAATTAGTCGGTTCAGTTCAAGGTTTCTTCAAGATATCCACAAGCATGATAAGAACATGGCATCAATTCAAAGATAATAATTTCCAGCATTTCAGCTATATAACATATGCTAACTAACAATTCAAGTGAATCAATCGCAATCCATATCAAGCATAGCAACAACAGGTAAAAAAATTAATCAAACCTCATGGATGAGAGGACAGGCTTCATCCTCCATCTTTTGTGACAAAAGTTCCAATGCAATTTGAGCAACATTTTGCTCAGCTTCCTTTTTTTGGGGAAATGTGTTGGGAGATGTAAAGCTTTTCCCATCTACGAATACCGTTGACCTATATCTCGGTGCATGTTGAGATCCTTCATTTATTGTATTATAAATAGGAAAATGCACCATTATCTTCTGCGTATACTCCTGCAACCGATTTTTGTACGTCACATGCTCTGGAACACCTGAACAAGTTACATATATGAGAGGTTTTCTTTTTGGTTACTATCGATGAACATCACTAGTCTTTTGCCCACTTTATAGTAGCATCATCTATTTTCGGGAATTTAAAGGTCTCTTTTGACCATTTGGAAACATGAAGAAAATAGAATATATTTCCTGTTCTCTTGTTCAGAACTCAAACAACTATATATCACAAAACTTTTCAGTTCATACGGACTGCATTTAGAATGTGAAACATCAAGCAGGATACTAAAATTTCTGCAAAAGCATGTTACCACCTCTAAAGGTCAACAGAGGCAGAATTTTTTTTTTTTTTTTGTTTTTTTCTGTGAGTAAGATTCATCAATCCAGAGTAGATGAAAGAATCCGAAACACATTAAAAAAAACAAAGCACCCTTTTCTTGGCTATCGAATTATACATATGAAGCTATGGATGGTCTTTTTTACTCATTGTTATATCATTTTTCCTGGTACGCCTTTTAGATATAACAAAATTGTCTCAATTTTTCTCAAATAACTCAACACCTCATATATCTGTTTATCCCCATATAGTCACATTTGTCCTCATAATTATTCGAATTTCCCTCTAATTATCCTTCTAGTCAACAAGATCAATAGCTTCGGGGAAAAAATTAAAAAAAGATTAATAGCCACAAGTTAGTAAGAAAGGTCTTGAAAACATAGGTTACAAAGTCATAGGCCACACGTCGACTATATGAACGAATCAAGCGTCGAAAAAGACAGTTTTGACCCTATGTGAGCACAGTGGGCCATGCACTATAATGTGGAAAAAACTTGGGCCATTTCAAAATGGTCTTTAGAAATCAGGATACATAGGATACATTATAGGACATGAAACAACAGAGAGCAAAGTGAGACAAACTCCAAAGTTAGGTAAACATTTAAGCTATACAAGATTATTAACATAAATTTTTTCACCAAGAACAAGTAAAATCAGGCGAGAGACCAATACAGAAGGGAAGACTTACACGAAGGAGGGCAGGAAACCTGAGCTCGCTCTGAAGCTTGAGTTGAAGGTGGAGCTAGAGCCTGAGCAGGGACAGCTGTCGGAGGTTCTGGTTGAGAAAAGTCACTGAGATCATCCATTCTGGCTGGTACAACTGAAAATGAAACAGACAATGACTGTCATATTGAAAGACAAAACCTCTCCAGCACGCTACAAATGCGATTTCTCTAGACCGAAACTCAAGACATTTGCTCCCCAAATTCCACAGGCATCGTTTCAAGCAAAGCTCGAATCTTTCACACGCAGAGAGGGAGAAAGAGAGAGAGAAGGAGAGAGAGAGTCACGTGGAGAAGCCGACGGCGCCTGAGGCAGAGCGTAAGCCAGAGTAGACGCCACAGCCGGAGCCGGAGCCGAGAGAGGAGGCTCGAGGCCAGGGAACTGGCAAAGGTCGCTCGTTCCGCCTCCTTCTTTCTGCCGCGCTCGGCGGAGCCGGACGGCGGGCGATGGAGGCGATCGGCGGAGGAGCTCCGGGGCCGGCGAGAAGGCTTAGGGCACCTGAGGGGAGAAGCTTTTGGGGAGCTGAACTGCGGGGGAAATGAGCTGAACTGACAAGAAAACGATTTCTACTAGATGTGGTGGAAGTGTTTTTTGAGGTGTGTGTATCCGCGCATTTAATGAGGCGAGCCGGCAGCACCGTCCAAGCGTGGAAACTCAAGAGTTGTCCGAGGTGTTCCCACAAGCAATCTACTGAAGTCTCCAAAAAGTCACTTTCGTTTGGACTTCTTTCCTCTCGGAAGAAAGTGCTTCAGTGGCCATCAGTGAAAATGAGAAGAATGACAAGAGGCTGGGGAGTAAAGGAGGAGCTGGATAGAGAGGGTCGGAAGTAGGCGAGCAAAATAAGGAGGGAGGATACTGAGCACCGAGGAGGACGAAAAACTTCAAAGATTGCGCTACAGGCGAAGATGCAATTTCCTTTTTTTTTTTTATATAGCTAATTTCCATTGACCAAATCTTGCTTATCTTCACTTATTTTCTCAAACAGCCGAAAAATAGTGCCCAAGAAATCGTGAATATCAAATCAAAAAAACGTAATACCATAAATCATCGAATATTTGGCATTGGCATAAGATACGAATTTCATCATCTTCATAACAACAACTTCAACTCTGATCAGTTTAAATTTAGACTGCTAAGGGGTCCCTTTGTCATGTTTGGCTGTTATCCTTGGTTATCTTAAGTTTCTCAGAATGATCATTGGAAGTAGTTTGCCACTTTTTATGTCTTAAAGCTGCTTTTAAAGTTTGTTGCAGCCTTCAGGCAGGTTCATGAGGAACACGTATCCAACGCTTTTCTCGCTACGGGATAAGGTTCCATTGTTGTTTAGTTGGACTATCTTGGCCCTCTTTGCTCTTCGCTTTGATTTATTCTTTCCTGCCTTGGTAATTGATTTACTTCTTTGTACGTCAATGAATGGTGCCTTAGGTAGTCCCTCGTCCTTTCAAGGCAGTAAGAGATGTGCTAAACAGCGACTTCGATACAAGATTCATCATGCATCTAAGTTCTTCTTCAATACTTATTAGATATTTCTGCCGGTATCTCTGTCATAATTCTGCTTAAAAAGATACCGTCTAGATTTATGCTTTTAACATCAGCAACTTTTGAAGAAGGCAATTTTGTTGTTCAGGGAGTGGAAAATATTTAAGGACATCATTCCTAGACATTTATAGCCATGGACATTTAACCATACTCTTTTCCCTCTTTCTTTGGAGCACGAGACCTTTTAACCGAGGGAAAAAGTGGTCCCAGACATTCGGCTAGTCAACGTACTAGGACGCTTCTTTCTGCTTCTCTGCAGATATGCTTTTCTCTTCTCTGAAGGCATGTCATTGGTAGCAAGAAACCCTTCAAGTTTAGGTCCTAAAATCTGTGAAACTTTGACACAGTAAATGCAGATAACGGGGACGCGCGCTCTCTGCAAATATCTTCTTTTTCCCTATTGGTCAGTATTTAGTACATTTCAGTACTGGATAGTCGAAAGAGCCGGTACTCTACCTCAGTAAACAAGCTCTGGCAAAATGTACCCGAAAGCCGAAAGTCAAAAGAAAGGCCAGGCCAAACGATTGGCACGGCCTCACTCTGCATAGCCATGCATAACCGAGTGCATGCATTCACATATGCAGGCCAGAACAGGAAAAGGGTTGTGGGGCAGAGAGGGGAGGAGGAATAACTAGGATCATAGGATTATCAAGTGGCTCGTAGTTTACAGCAGGAGGCAGGAGGCACTTAATTAAGCAATTACTTAGAGCATAAGAATCCTTGGGTGCAGTTTCATGTTGCATTGCCAACCTCCATTAGAGAAGAATACATTGTTCTTGCGCTTTCAGGTTCCGCAGTTGTTCTTGGTACTGTCCAAAAAAAAATTTGGGTAAGATTAAATGGAGATGTGTCCTCCTACTTCGTTCTATTCATTTCTTTTCCGATTTCAGGAGTGCTGGATTTGCTTTCCTGGATGCAAAGTACATGAGGCTTGCTCATTGAGATGGTAAACCATTTGTCCGTGGCCGCAGGGAATTCGGTTAAATGACATTATTTAACTTTCGTATTGTAAATCTTGTTGCATTAGTCAGCTTAAAAATTTCGAGGCAGATGCAACAGAGGCGACATTCATCATCATCATCATCTCTCATCATCTCTCTCTCTCTCTCTCTCTCTCTCTCTCTCTCTCTCTCTCTCTCTCTTTCAGCCCTCTGACGCCATTTCTTCGAAGCTGCACGCTACTGTTTTTCCAATCGATATTGTTTTTTAACAGCCATGTAATTGCAGAGCATCTCATCACTACGGGACTGTTTTTGATGGAAATGCACTCACAAGCACAAAACGGGAAAGATTCTAGACGGTCATACACATCGATTTTTCCATATTCACGGGCATTGCAGAACAGGTCGCAACCAGCAAGCTTGCAACCAGCAAGCTTCTGGTGGTGCAGCTTTCGTTTTCTCCCCACCAGTTGCTACTCTTCCATTGAATAATAATACATCCAGCATTGAATCGATTCAGCAACGCAACCTGAGCAAATCCCCCTCTTTCACGCACCGGTGATTCTCTGCCAAAAATCCCCCCAAGTCCTCATTACCCACTAAAGCAGATCTGGAACTGCATGCCTGGAAAGCATCAGGACCACCAAGATGCCTACTGATGAACTTTCTTTTGCAAGCTGGAGTTAGCTGTTGGCACTGTCCATAGGTCTGCCGAGTTGATATTTGCTCCATTTCAGAGAAACACATACGAACCTAGAAGACATCTCAGAGAAGGCACGGTCACAACAGCACATGTGCAGCACCATGGACGTCAATGGTTTTTATGAAAAGTGTATACCATGCAAAGGAAGAAAGAAAAGCTCGGGTTTTAGATTTCTCTCAAACAGCAATATAAGAGAATCAACAGGTACCGCCTGAGCACGTAAAACTTTGAGGAGCAATTTTTGCAAACCATATTTCGGTTTTGGTAATGCTTAGCAAATCATGAAATGCACACACAAAAACTATTTTACCAATTTATCGATATATCTATCAGAGAGTCTTTTTTTCTTCTTTTTTAAGTTCATTATTACTGAATGTGTGGGGAAATACAAAACTATTTAAGTTTCAAAAAGATCAATTATAAGAAAATTCTTGACGAATTTATAAGCCATTTAAATTCTTTTTAATAATAAATTTTTCATCCTATATGTTTTTAAGAATTTGATTGCTGAGGGCAGAATGGAAGACCGTGTTACTTTCAATGGCCCTGCCATCAACAAGATGAATCGACGGGTACACCTTTTTGGCTCTTTCTTTATACTGGCCTGCATTTTTGGTCGAAATACTGGTCTGCTTTAATGAATTGATCAAATTGGGTCTTCCTTTGGGCGTTTGCCTGTTCCAAAGTTGTTAACTTTGATGAGTTTTGCCTCAAGCACAACACCAAGTACGACAAAAAAAAGTGCCAGGAAGATGGATCTTAGCCATCTTAGGGCTACCATAACACGGGCCAAGCAACTGGGTGGACAAGATGAACAATTTTTAAAATTAGGCTTATTTGTTTGCTTTTCGTACTCCCTCTTTGTAATAGTACTTTCTTTTTTGTCAATTCAAATGAGCATGGTCCACTTTACTGATTAATTCATATACAATTCTATGTTAGAAAACCTACAGGTCAACTTTGTCGTAAAAAAATAACTGTCTTTTGCAGGACTTTTCTTGAGAAAGTTGTAATCCTAACTAATTGTGCAGGCTTTCGGAGATTTGCAAGCGGGTACCTTTACGCGGTAAGTTAGGTATTCTCGGGCCATTCATGTTAGATCAAGAATGCCTCAAGTGTTCCTTTTATGTGTATCGGGAAAGATCATCTACGCAGACACGTTTTTGAGAGAGGTTGTAACTATGGCATTGTACGAAAATGGATGCTCTTACAACGATTTACTACAAAGAGCGCTAAATATAGTGGCATCAAATCATTGAGTCCCATTTATTTCTCTCTATTCAATCAATCTCAACAGCAAAATTGCAAGTCGTTGCATGTGATTAAAATAAACATCAATGTAGGCAAAAGGAATCTAAAACCATTGCAATACTTGAATAACTAAAGTAAATTTAAGTATGTCCTTCAACTTTTAATGAGTGATTCAATGTGGTTCCTTTCCTTAGAATCATTGACGACGGAATATTTTGTTTCGTTTTTTGACTTATCATTATTTTGTTCAATTTCAATCTCATGCTTTTATTTGCGACATGTCAAATTTAGATTCAATCCCAATACAAGACATTTTATTAGTCATGTCATGATATTAAAATCAAATAGAACATGTTAATTAAATTGCTACATAATACAAAACACTTAAGATATGAAGTCTTCTATATGAAAATGCTTACTTGTGTTTATGTATTGTAAGTATTTTTACATGTATCTAAACATGTCATGTTAGCACATGAAACGTTTTAGATTATATAAATAAACGAGTCAAAGTGCATTATAAACAGATAAGATGTTCACTTCATGCTTAACATGTTTGTTATTCATCGTAATTAATCTTACATTAACCTTTTTTTTAACATGGATATTGTATGGCTTGTCAAGGGATTGCGTAAAGAAATACATAGTCCTAAATTAGGATCACCTGCATTCCTAGATATTTAGCCAGTCAACGAGTTAGGTTCTTAGTTGAAACTTAAATCGCCACGTCAGGCTCTTATTTAAAATTGCCATATTCACTTCAAATCCTTATTTGAGAAAATGAGGGTACTTCATACCTTTATTTAGATTTTTCAAATATTATAAATGATATTTTATAATTAAATGAATATAAAAAAAAAACATAATTAGAATAAATTTTAGCCAATACAAAAACCATATTTACATAATTTTTACGAAGGAGAACAATTTTCCATATTCTTAAGTTTCATAAATAAATATAACCAAGCGCAAAATTGGTGATGACTCATATGATAAACGTAATATTATAGATAATGCCCAATGCTATCACTTTTTAATTTATATATGTGAATTACTTATTCACAATCATGCAAAACAAAAATTCAGGGCCCGTTACTTTAGACTTTAAACTATTTAGTTAAATAAATTATCATAGGTACTTATTGCTTCATAATGGGCGAGAATAAACTTAAACTAAGGACTGCAATAATGGTTTGAGTTAGTTTTTGAAGGAGTTTTTGTGACATGGATTTCCATTAAATTTGCTTCTCACGAAATTCTTTTTTGGTCAAAATTCTCACAAATTTATAGTATGGAAAAAATAATAGAAAAACAGCAACAAAACTAACCATTATTTCATAAAAGTTATAAAAGAAAAATATGCGTCTAGGTTTTGCTTCATCAAGGAGCATACATATGTCTTATTTACATCCAAGAATTCTAACTACATTTGGTGATGATGACTAAGATTTCGCGTTCTTAATTTTCATTATTTGCTTTAAATTCACATATAATATAGCATAGATTATAAAATTTGCTACGTCAGTTCAGCTGAGTGATATACCACTCCCTACTTGGTAAGCCATAGAGCAAAGTCTAGGCTCCCCTTAGTCGTGTCTCGTGAAATCTTTTAGGCATGCATCTTATTTTTCAATAAGAAAAGTCGCTTTTTTTTTCTTCTTTTTTTTTGGGTGGTTGCAGGCAACTCTGGTGCACAACAACTTCAGTACATTAAGGGTTCACCAAACATTAAATTCAAAAGGCACCCCCTGCAAACTGGCTTTTGTCTTATACTCTTTTCATAAGTTTTGGATGTCCCGGTACTTTTTCTCATCTTTATATTTGTTCTCTTTTATCTTTTACCTTCTCTTTTAGCTGGTGCAAGTGATGACAGCAGCCTCCGGTGCCAGTAAAATCTGTGCCTTCTCTATCTTGTGTGATCTCTTTCCTTCGGAGGGTCAATGATCCGTGCTCCTCTTCTTCTTCTTCTTCCTTTTGACCTCGATTCATTACTTGGTCAGAAGTAATTTTTGGTTTTAAACTGTCTGATATAGTCGTCAGAAAGTAGCTAGCCGAGCTTTATGATTATGCAGAACTTTTCTTGAGAAATTTGTGATCTTAGCTATCTCTTGTGGTGAAAAGGGTGTTTTTGGGCCACATACGTTGAACCAAGAAAGCCTCGAATGTCCCTTTTTTGGACCGTGATCAAGTTCTAGATGACAATGAGTGAGAACACAACAACAATTGTGCAAGGAAGATGGGTCTTAGCCATCTTAGGGCTACTATAATGCAGGCCAAGCATATGGTTGGACAAGGTGTAAAATTTTTAAGATGAGGCTTATTTGTTTGCTTTTCAGCTTTTTAGTTAAAAGCTTAGTTTTTTCAGTTACAGGCAAATCTGATTGGTGCCCAACAACTTCAGAACTTTAGGATTGACCAAACATTAAATTCAAAAGGCACCCACATGCAGACTAGCTTTTGTCTTACTCTCTTTCAATAAGTTTTGGATATCCCAGTATTTTTGCTTTATATAGATATATATATTTATCATCTCTTTAGTGTGGTGTCTTTTCTGGTGCATGTGATGAGAACAGCCTCTAAATTTATTTTTGCCTTATCTAGAGCTAAGATCTGTGCGTGTTCTATCTCGTGTGATCTCTTTCCTTCGGAGGATCAAAGATCTATGCTCCTCTTCTTGTTTTTTTTTTAACTTGATTAGTTACTTAGCCAGAAGTAATTTTTGGTTTTAAAATGATGCAATCATCAGAAAGCAGCTAGCCGAGCATTGATTTGGGTATAAGTGGTTGTGATGCCCAACATCGATGGATCCCATCTTGGAACTGAGAAATATAATTTGACGGGTATACATATTTAAAAACCCAAGTCCCCTTGCTCAAATTCTCTCTTGCAGGTGCTATGGCGCATTTCAGTTTAGTAGTATTTTCTCCATTGCCGTTTGACATGTAATAACTTATCTGAAAAGAAATAGATTACATAGTTTATGTAATTCAGCAAAATTTAACAAAGTTATTAAATTAGGGATGAAATAAAAGTCACGCAGTTTAATCAATTCAGTAAACTTTGAGAAAATGAAAATATAATTTGTCAACCAAAATATAATTTTTTAAATTAGGAATAAACTTTAAGAAAATCACACATGTAGAAATCTCTACGTTCTTTATTCGGCACACTTTTATGTATTTCAAGATCTTGGTTCCTTCTCTCTTCTTGTTTCTGTCATTCTCGTTTATGCCATTCCTCTTTGAGGAAGCTTTCAGGCTGCATGATGATGTCGTTCTTGCAAATGCTTACGGAATTCTAGGAAGTATTTCAAGCTTGGAAATATGAGTCGAGACGCTATTTTTTTTTCCCGAATTATTTCTTTGGCGCAAAACAAGAAAGTTCTCTCTCTCTCTCTCTCTCTCTCTCTCTCTCTCTCTCTCTCTCTCTCTCTCTCTCTTCATATCATAAAATCTAAAGTAATTCACAATTCCATTGAAAAAATGATATCATAGGGTATATTTTAATATTGCGCGTTACTACATTATCGACAAATTATAATTTAAATTGTCTTATAAAACACATATAATCTACTTTAGTTATTCAAATATTTGGATAATTTTAGATTTATTTGCCTATGTTGAAGATTATTTTAGTCAAATGCAGCAACTTGGTAATTTCGCTACTGCAAGAAAATGAGATTGATTGAGTAGATCTCATGTCTGGACATTTTCCAAAACTAGGCTCTTAGGAAAATTATTTTCCATGGGATAATATTGTGGCAATTTTAAAGAGAAACAAGACTGGCAACAAATATTGCTGAAGCTGCTTCTTGCAATATTTTCAACCTAAGTTGAAAACTATACAGACTTAAAAAATAGAGTTGAAAATTACTTTCTTTATAAGTCAGTTTGACATATTTTAAATCTTTGCGATTTTGCTCCCATTAAATCCGTCCCTGAGCAGAACGAGGGAGCTTTATACTATGATATGAACCCAGATACCAGCTTTTGCTGAGGAGATAGGATTCTACTGCAGCATTTTTAGGTCAAACAATGATCAGAATCATTCACTCCAATTTGTGAGCAACTCTCCATAACCAGTGAGTTGATAACTCGGGATTGAGCTGAGAACTAATAGCGACTGCATTTAATCGCGAAAGAAGTCGAATTTGATATCCCATCAAAAGATGGTTGCATCTTCTTAAGAGAGAAAAATAACAAAGAAAAGAATCTCGACTTTGATTGTGTGGATACTTAAATCAATCAACTACCCATCTTGGCGTTCCAAGGTTTTGTTTTACTGATGATCATGTGGTTGGAGAGCCTATGGTTTGGTAAATATATTGTAGTATAATTATGAAGATAATAATGCATAATTAGAAAAATCTCTTTCCGGGCTATTGTCAATGTGAAGAATTGTTAGACGTTTGAAATTGTCAAAATTAAATTGGTATCCTCCCATACGTTTTTTTTTTTTTTATTCAACAATAGAAAACAATAGAGTGCATTTTCACCAATCCAAATCAATTAATTGGTAGAAAATATACATGAACCCAACTTTTCTTAAATAGAACAAGTACACATGTCAATTGGTCACTCTATAGTATGTTAGCAAAGACTTACCATCCGCCTAGGTAGACCATCGGTGGGTTTTGCTCCTTTACACAATAGCATTTGCAACTAACCACCGCCAATTCTACTTAGAAAAGGTTCCTCCGGAATTTATGCCAGTGGGGGGTATTTGCTATTTTTACCACCAAGTTCTGGGCAAGTAATGCTTAAAATAGCACATAAGCTAATTGGGAAGCACTCTAATTTCTTTGGTGGTAAATGACGGAACCACTGAATAACTCACACTACAAAAGCATATCTTTCACAAATGGGAGACAGCTAGAACACTTGCCAAAACCAGAGCATTTCCTAAGCTGCTGTGATCTACATGAATTCAGAAGAAACAGAGCTTCTAGTCCCTGGAGAAACCAATATTTCACCAGGTCAAGGATCCCCCATGAATCAGCAAAGGCTCCCGGAGCTGTATGGATGTATTTTCCAATGGAAGAGTGGCAAATGGTGGGGAAGAAAAAGAAAGCTTCACTAGAAGCTTGCTTGCTTTAACCTGTTCTTTGCAATGCATTGCAACGAATGTGGAGAAAATCAATCTTTTTTGTCTGTCTCGGATCTTTCTCGTTTCGTCCTTGTAATCTCCCGCCCACTCGAAGGCAATCGATTTCGAAGTAAGAAGGCAATAGGGTTAAAGAGGGTTAAAAAGGACGATCATATCTTCGGTACTGATGTCTCTAATTTGATCTTCCCTCCCAAAAGAAAGTCTCCCTGCAGATGGATCTCGTCACCATTGGCAGGACAAGTCATGATGCAATTTGTGTGACTCGTATATCCTCTTAAAATGTTTTTATTGCCCAATAAAAATCCTGGAGAATACACTACCCGACAAAAATAGATGTTCTATAAAAAAATTGATCTAAGTCATTTTACTTTTCTAAAATCAATTTACTTTGAACAACCGGCACCATCTCTTACTTTTCATGCTTACTTTAGCAAATTTCTTGGCCTAGCAAACCGCAGCTCTAACTCTTATCCATATGTTGGGAATGGGCTGAATTGCTAAAATCATGTACAAATCTGCATCTAAGTTTCACAGGCTGAATTTTTAAGATAATGAAAAAAAATTGAGTGCCAGATATTTAGAGTGCTAAAACTTGACACGACAAATAGACACTTAAGTGCCAAAAGTTAAGAAAGTAACACTTAAGTGTCAAAATCGGAGCAAAGTGGATCATTTAAGTATCAAAGGAGAGAAAATCCAGCCAAAATGCTGATGTAATATTTTCCGGCGAGATAAGTATCGTTTTACACGTTAACATGACTAAAAATGTAAAAATGACGTCATTTTATTGCTGATGTGGGTAAATAATTAATATAAAAATTAATTAAATTAAATTTAAATTTAAATTTATTTTTAAAAAATTTAAAAAAAAAAGGAAGCATGTGGCTAAGGGCTCAACCCTCACTGTTGTTGCCTCCCTCGCCGTCGTTGGCCAAGGGCCAGCAACCCTAACCTACCCTCCCTCCACCGTCATTGGCCCTTCTTGGCGACGGCAGGGAGGCAATAGTGGCGAGGGCTGAAAGGTCAATCATGCCATACAAGACAATTAACGTGTACCTTAGCAATTTTCAGCCAAAATTGTCTAAAAGGTCTATGTGGACAAATTGTCAATAGTATTGACACCAAATTGGCCAAATTGAATCCTACAGAAGATAACTAAGATTTCTCTTGCGTTTGGAGAAGAATATTGCAGCCGTAGAACTTGAAAGTGCTAGAAAAATAATATTAGGTATAGTGTGTTATGCACTAATGGAGGATGGCAATGCCACGTGAAAATGCACCCTTTAATGCTCTAAGTTATTGCTCAGTAATGAACCATACACCTCCCCTCTTACCTCCCGATACAAACAATGAGCCACTTGATATCATAGTCTTTCCTCATCGCAACCTTACTTGGCTTTTAGATATGTTTTGCCTGGATGTGTTTGCCATTAGCAAGAAAGTACTTATAGAGAGCAATTGTTTGTTATACGACAATCGTGTGAATGACTTTCGAAAGTTATAAATGTTAAAAAACATGAGACTAGATGATGTCTTCTAAGCAAAATTATGATGGAGAGCAAATATAACCTGTAAGTATATATGGAGAACTTACTGCATGCATGATAAATCTTCTATCAAAGTCGTTGATTAGCACTTATGTTATCGCCTTAATAAGACGAGGGAGTATCTAAGGCATCGTTCGTGGACGCGCAAAGAAGAAAATCAACTACCAAGGCAAGAAAGAACAAAGCAAAGTAAAGAGCGAAGAGGACAAAGATAGTCCAATTAAACATGAATGTAACCATGTCCTGCGACAAGGAAAAGCATCGACATAGGTTCCTATCAGGAACCCGAGCAAAAGCACCCTGGCAAAAGCACCAGCGTACCGGAAAGGCAACCTGAGCAAAAGCAACCTGGCAAAATGCACCAAACAAAATGATATTCTGCATAAAATAAATCCGCATCATGCCCATTTGCTGCCACCCAATAAGTACAGAGACGGGTAAAGTCTGAAATTTCCAACTTTTCAAGACTAATGCAATTAATTAAAATGGTTAATCACTACATAATAAGACCGCAAATGCAAAATTGAATCAAGTAAGTGAAGTAATTAGGTGACATAGTTCGGCTGTTATATGTCCGTAATTGCTTGGATCATAACTCAATGACTCCATATATCATTCATTTCCTTATTATATATATATATCTTAATCTTACCCGACTCACAAATATTAGAACTTGCACTCATTAAAAAACTAAAAGCACCGATCCAATTTTCTAAATTAGAGATTTACAATGCATAGGCTCCGAATAGAATAGTTCTATTTGCATATTTGAAGGTAAGTTCTTTCAAACAGTAACCATTTTACATCCAGCTTCATCCTATGAGATCTTACATTTTTATGATTGTTGATGTTAAGTTTTTTCAATCTTATATTTCGATACTCCGTAGAATTCCAGTAAGTGATTTAGGATACATGTTTTTCAAATAGATAGTGTTGTTTGCAATTGTGAAAGTTACATGTCTTTTGACGATGGCCATAATTGCCAAAACGCGAAAGCATTGCCCAGCTTATTTTTAGCAGAACGGATGTTCAAACGGTTTGTTAGACTAATAATATATGCAAACCTCTACGCAAATTCTCATTCCCATTCCACACCAGCTGTGTCCAAGATATATTGGCAGACGTAGACACCTGTTAAAGGAATGAGGGAACATATTTGAAGAATGAAAAAAAAAACACGTGGGTTTAAAGTGTGCTGATGTGACCAAAACTATGGCTGTTTATGGAGTGCGTTAACTTTAAATCGAATTGATAAGACTAAAAAAAAAACACTCTAAATCGAATTGTGACTCTAATCGAGTATAATTAAAATCAAAGATTTGATTCAACTTGATTTTTCACTTTTTTTTAATATTAAAAATAAATTTGGTGAAAAATGAGAGAGATTGTGTAAATTGTAATATTAAGAAGATGAATAGTTTCGGCTCGGTTCGGCTACCGAAACTATCTAAACCGGTGTAAAAAACGGTTATTTTTTATTATCCGAATCGAACAAAAAATACGGAAAAATTCGATTCCAGTCTCTATTAGGTTTTCCAGTTCAGTTTTGAAGCCCCAAACTATAACTATCTTAATCCTTAATTACTAATATGATTTCCACGTGGCGACACACATGAATTAACATTTAGCCCATTGATATGTTAGTCATTAGAATTTTAATCATTAGATTTTTCATTATTAATTATCTTGAGATTTTTCTTTATGTAATATATGTAATGTAGAATATTACTCATTCAATTCAAGTTATCTCTAACTTGACAGGAAATACAGGCAAAAAAAAAAGGGGGCAACGGTGAAATGCTCCAGAAATTTAAAGAATGCAAGGACATTAGTTAGAAGGTTGATGCAATATACGAGATCTTGCTCACCTACCATATAATTTTTTCCGTTAAAGTTGTATAGATTTTTTAAAAGAAAAAAGGGATTAAAGAATACTAGAGTGATTTTTAATAAAATAAAAAAAAATAGCAGAGTGATAGTCTCCCACAAGTACTAAAAATGATAAATAGATTTTTACATTAAGATCTATTTGATGGTAATTATGCCACCTAACATGTATCTGATAGTATTATGATACATAGATTTGTTTGTTATAACTAATCCATACTACTTCAAATAAACATTATGCGTGCCAAATGACATCGATTTATTCAAAATTGGCCCTCCAAACGAAAGATGGGACTTTAATTAAATTAGTTTCTTTTTTTTATCACTATCAAAGTGCCTGTATTTCTCAACAACTTCATCAACAATATTTTATTTTTTCATCTTATTGCAAAATACTGAATTTTTTGCTATGGGTTTTGAGTAATAACGGCATTATCTTATGAAATTCATTATGCAAAAATAATAATATGTGATTTAAAAAAATACAGAACACGATCAATACCGTAATATTTTAATTAACAATTTGAGATTCCATCGATGCTCATGATAACCAATCGAACTTAGACCGACTCTAAAACCGTAAATTTACAATGTTTTCATTGATTTTGGACAAAATGAGAGAGTATGACCAAAGTTTAAAAGAGTAAGAAAAAAAAAAATAAAAAAAACGGAGCATGTCCTCTGTTGTTTCGTTTTTGGTTTTTTTCACAATGCAAAAGGTGTCTTTGTCATTTACATTCTCTTCTGCTCAGTCCTTTGCATTCCCTTGTGTTTGGCAGAATACACCAGACAAATGATATTCTGCATAAAACAAATCCGCATCATGCCCATTTGCTGCCACGCAATAAGTACAGAGACGGGTAAAGTCCGAAATTTCCAGCTTTTCAAGACTAATGCAGTTAATTAAAATGGTTGATTGTCACATAACAACACCGTGAACGCAAAATTAAATCGAGCAAGTGAAGTACTTAGGTGACACGGTTCGGCTGTTATATGTCCATGATTGCTTGGATCATAACTCAATGACTCCATATATCTTTCCTTTCCTTATATATATCTTAATCTTACCTGACTCACAAATATTTAGAATTTGCACTCATTAAAAAACTAAAAGCATCGATTCCATTTTCTAAATTAGAGATTTACAATGCATGGGCTCTGAATAGAATAGTTCTATTTGCATATTTGAAGGTAAATTCTTCCAAACAGTAACCATTTTACATCCAGCTTCATCCTTTGAGATCTTACATTTTTATGATTGTTGATGTGAAGTTATTTCAATCTTATATTTCAACACGCCACAGAATTTCAGTAAGTGATTTAGGATGCATGGTTTTCAAATAGATAGTGTTGTTTGCAAATTTGAATGTTATATGTCTTTGGACGATGGCCATAATTGTCAAAATGCGAGGGCATAGAACTCAACTAGCATTGCCCAGCCTATTTTCAGTAGAACGAATGTTCAGACGATTTGTTAGACTGATAATATATGCAAACCTCTACGTAAATTCTCATTCCCATTCCATGCTAGCTATGTCCAAGATATATTGGCAGACGTAGACACCTGTTAAGGGAATGACAGAACATATTTGAAGAATGAAAAAAATAATAAAAAAAAACACTTGGTTTTAAAGTGTGCCGGTGTGACCAAAACTAGGGCTGTTTATAGAGTACGTTAACTTTAAATCGAATTGATAAGACCCAAAAAAAAAATTTAAATCGAATTGTGACTCTAATCGAGTATAATTAAAATCAAAGATGTGATAAAATTCAATTTTTCACTTTTTTTTAATATTAAAGATAAATTTGGTGAAAAATGAGAGAGATTGTGTAAATTCTAATATTAAGAAGATGAACAGTTTCAACTCGGTTAGGCTACCGAAACTACTAAACCAGTGTAAAAAATGGTTATTTTTTATTATCTGAATCGAACAAAAAATACGGGAAAATTCGATTATAGTCTCTATTAGGTTTTCCAGTTCAATTTGATGCCCCTAACTATAACTATCTTAATCCTTAATTACTGATATGATTTCCACGTGGCGACACACATGAATTAATATTTGGGCTATTGATATGTTAGTCATTAGAATTTTAATATTTAGATATTACATTATTAATTATCTTGAGATTTTTCTTTATGTAATATATGTAATGTAGAATATTACTCATTCAATTCAAATTATCTCTGACTTGACTGGAAATACCAGCAAAAAAAAGGGAGCAACGGTGAAATGCTCCAGAATTTTAAATAATGCAAGGACATTAGTTAGAAGGTTGATACAATATACGAGATCTTGCTCATGCACCATATACTTTTTCCGTTAAAGTTGTATAGATTTTTTAAAAGAAAAAAGGAATTAAAGAATAGCAGAATTATAGTCTCCCACAAGCACTAAAAATGATAAATAGATTTTTAAATGAAGATCCGTTTGACGGTAATTATGCCACCTAACATATGTCTGATAGTATTATGATACATAGATTTCTTTGTAATAACTAATCCATATTACTTCAAATAAACTTTATACGTGCCAAATGATATCGATTTATTCAAAATCGGCCCTCCAAACGAACGATGGGACTTTAATTAAATTAGTTTCTTTTTTTTATCACTATCAAAGTGCCCGTATTTCTCCACAACTTCATCAACAATATTTTATTTTTTCATCTTATTGCAAAATACTGAATTTTTTGCTATGGGTTTTGAGTAATAACGGCATTATCTTATGAAATTCATTATGCAAAAATAATAATATGTGATTTAAAAAAATACAGAACACGATCAATACCGTAATATTTTAATTAACAATTTGAGATTCCATCGATGCTCATGATAACCAATCGAACTTAGACCGACTCTAAAACCGTAAATTTACAATGTTTTCATTGATTTTGGACAAAATGAGAGAGTATGACCAAAGTTTAAAAGAGTAAGAAAAATAAAAATAAAAAAAACGGAGCATGTCCTCTGTTGTTTCGTTTTGGTTTTTTTCACAATGCAAAAGGCGTATTTGTCATTTACATTCTCTTCTGCTCAGTCCTTTGCATTCCCTTGTGTTTGGCAGAACGCACCAGACAAATGATATTCTGCATAAAACAAATCCGCATCATGCCCATTTGCTGCCACGCAATAAGTAGAGAGACGGGTAAAGTCTGAAATTTCCAACTTTTCAAGACTAATGCAGTTAATTAAAATGGTTGATTGCTACATAACAACACCTTGAACGCAAAATTAAATCGAGCAAGTGAAGTACTTAGGTGACACAATTCGACTGTTATATGTCTGTGATTGCTTGGATCATAACTCAATGACTCCATATATCTTTCCTTTCCTTATATATATCTTAATCTTACCTGACTCACAAATATTTAGAATTTGCACTCATTAAAAAACTAAAAGCACCGATTCCATTTTCTAAATTAGAGATTTACAATGCATGGGCTCCGAATAGAATAGTTCTATTTGCATATTTGAAGGTAAGTTCATCCACACAGTAACGATTTTACATCCAACTTCATCCTTTGAGATCTTATATTTTTATGATTGTTGATGTGAAGTTCTTTCAATCTTATATTTCAACACAACACAGAATTCCAGTAAGTGATTTAGAATGCATGTTTTTCAAATAGATAGTGTTGTTTGCAAATTTGAATATTACATGTCTTTTGACGATAGCCAAAATTGTAAGAATGCGAGGGCATAGAGCTTAGCATTACCCAGCCTATTTTCAGCAGAACGAATGTTCAGACGATTTGTTAGACTGATAATATATGCAAACCTTTGCGTAAATTCTCATTCCCATTCCATGCTAGCTATGTCCAAGGTATATTGGCAAACGTAGACACTTGTTGAAGAATGAGAGAACATATTTGAAGAATGTAAAAAAAAAACACGTGGTTTTAAAGTGTGCCGGTGTGACCAAAACTAGGGCTGTTTATGGAGTGCGTTAACTTTAAATCGAATTGATAAGACCATAAAAAAAAAATTAAATCGAATTGTGACTCTAATCGAGTATAATTAAAATCAAAGATTTGATTCAATTCGATTTTTCACTTTTTTTCAATATTAAAGATAAATTTGGTGAAAAATGAGAGAGATTGTGTAAATTCTAATATTAAGAAGATCAACAGTTTCGACTCGGTTCGGCTAACGAAACTACTAAACCGGTGTAAAAATGGTTATTTTTTATTATCCGAATCGAACAAAAAATACGGGAAAATTCGATTCTAGTCTCTATTAGGTTTTCCAGTTCAATTTGATGCCCCTAATTATAACTATCTTAATCCTTAATTACTGATATGATTTCCACGTGGCGACACACATGAATTAATATTTAGACTATTGATATGTTAGTCATTAGAATTTTAATCTTTAGATTTTACATTATTAATTATCTTGAGATTTTTCTTTATGGAATATATGTAATGTAGAATATTACTCATTCAATTCAAGTTATCTCTGACTTGACTGGAAATACCGGCAAAAAAAAAAAAGGGAGCAACGGTGAAATGCTCCAGAATTTTAAAGAATGCAAGCACATTAGTTAGAAGGTTGATGCAATATATGAGATCTTGCTCACCCACCATATACTTTTTCCGTTAAAGTTGTATAGAATTTTTAAAAGAAAAAAGAGATTAAAGAATAGCAGAGTGATGGTCACCCACAAGCACTAAAAACGATAAATAGATTTTTAAATAAAGATCCCTTTGACGGTAATTATGCCACCTAACATATGTCTGATAGTATTATGATACATAGATTTGTTTCTAATAATTAATCTATATTACTTCAAATAAACATTATACGTGCCAAATGACATCGATTTATTCAAAATTGGCCCTCCAAACGAAAGATGGGACTTTCATTAAATTAGTTTTTTTTTTATCACTATCAAAGTGCCCGTATTTCTCCACAACTTCATCAACAATTTTTTATTTTTCATCTTATTGCAAAATACTGAATTTTTTGCTATGGGTTTTGAGTAATAACGGCATTATCTTATGAAATTCATCATGCAAAAATAATAAAATGTGATTTAAAAAAAAATACAGAACATGATCAATACCGTAATATTTCAATTAACAATTTGAGATTCCATCGATGCTCATGATAACCAATCGAACTTAGACCGACTCTAAAACCGTAAATTTACAATGTTTTCATTGATTTTGGACAAAATGAGAGAGTATGACCAAAGTTTAAAAGAGTAAGAAAAATAAAAAATAAAAAAAACAGAGCATGTCCTCTATTGTTTCGTTTTTGTTTTTTTGACAATGCAAAAGGCGTCTTTGTCATTTACATTCTCTTCTGCTCAGTCCTTTGCATTCCCTTGTGTTTGGCAAAATGTACTAGACAAATGATATTTTGCATAAAACAAATCCGCATCATGCCCATTTGCTGCCACGCAATAAGTACAGAGACGGGTAAAGTCCGAAATTTCCAACTTTTCAAGACTAATGCAATTAATTAAAATGGTTGATTGCTACATAACAACACCGTGAACGCAAAATTAAATCGAGCAAGTGAAGTACTTATGTGACACAGTTCGGCCGTTATATGTCTGTGATTGCTTGGATAATAACTCAATGACTCCATATATCTTTCATTTCCTTATATAAATCTTAATCTTACCTAACTCACAAATATTTAGAATTTGCACTCATTAAAAAACTAAAAGCACCGATTCCATTTTCTAAATTAGAGATTTATAATGCATGGGCTCCGAATAGAATAGTTCTATTTGCATATTTGAAGGTAAGTTCTTCCAAATAATAACCATTTTACATCCAGCTTCATCCTTTGAGATCTTACATTTTTATGATTGTTGATGTGAAGTTCTTTCAATATTATATTTAAACACTCCACAGAATTCCAGTAAGTGATTTAGGATGCATGTTTTTCAAATAGATAGTGTTGTTTGCAAATTTGAATGTTACATGTCTTTTGACGATGGCCATAATTATCATAATGCGATGGCATAGAGCTCAGCTAGCAATGCCTAGCCTATTTTCAGCAGAACGAATGTTCAAACGATTTGTTAGACTTATAATATATGCAAACCTCTGTGTAAATTCTGATTCCCATTCCATACTAGTTGTGTCCAAGATATATTGGCAGACGTAAACACCTGTTGAGGGAATGAGAGAACATATTTGAAGAATGAAAAAAAAAAAAAAAACACTTAGGTTTTAAAGTGTGCCGGTGTAACCAAAACTAGGGCTGTTTATGGAGTGCGTTAACTTTAAATCGAATTGATAAGACCCAAAAAAAAAATTAAATCGAATTGTGACTCTAATCAAGTATAATTAAAAATCAAAGATTTGATTCAAGTCGATTTTTCACTTTTTTTTCAATATTAAAGATAAATTTGGTGAAAAATGAGAGAGATTGTGTAAATTGTAATATTAAGAAGATGAATAGTTTCGACTCGGTTCGGTTACCGAAACTACTAAACTGGTGTAAAAATGGTTTTTTATTTATCCGAATCGAACAAAAAATACGGGAAAATTCGATTCTAGTCTCTATAGGTTTTCCAGTTCAATTTGATGCCCCTAACTATAACTATCTTAATCCTTAATTACTGATATGATTTCCACGTGGCGACACACATGAATTAATATTTAGGCTATTGATATGTTAGTCATTAGAATTTTAATCTTTAGATTTTTCATTATTAATTATCTTGAGATTTTTGTTTATGTAATATATGTAATGTAAAATATTACTCATTCAATTCAAGTTATCTCTGACTTGACTGGAAATACCGGCAAAAAAAAGGGAGCAACAGTGAAATGCTCCAGAATTTTAAAGAATGCAAGGACATTAGTTAGAAGGTTGATGCAATATACGAGATCTTGCTCACCCACCATATACTTTTTCCGTTAAAGTTGTATAGATTTTTTAAAAGAAAAAAAGGGATTAAAGAATAGCAGAATTATAGTCTCCCACAAGTACTAAAAACAATAAATAGATTTTTAAATGAAGATCCCTTTGACGGTAATTATGCCACCTAACATATGTCTGATAGTATTATGATACATAGATTTCTTTGTAATAACTAATCAATATTACTTCAAATAAACATTATGCGTAACAAATGATATCGATTTATTCAAAATTGGCCCTCCAAATGAAAGATGGGACTTTAATCAAATTAGTTTCTTTTTTTTTATCACTATCAAAGTGCCCGTATTTCTCCACAACTCCATCAACAATTTTTTATTTTTTCATCTTATTGCAAAATACTGAATTTTTTGCTATGGGTTTTGAGTAATAACGGGATTATCTTATGAAATTCATCATGCAAAAATAATAAAATGTGATTTAAAAAAAAATACATAACACAATCAATACCATAATATTTCAATTAACAATTTGAGATTCCACCGATGCTCATGATAACCAATCGAACTTAGACCGACTCTAACACCGTAAATTTACAATGTTTTCATTGATTTTGGACAAAATGAGAGAGTATGACCAAAGTTTAAAAGAGTAAGAAAAATAAAAATAAAAAACGGAGCATGTCCTCTATTGTTTCGTTTTTGTTTATTTCACAATGCAAAAGGCGTCTTTGTCCTTCACATTCTCTTCTGCTCAGTCCTTTGCATTCTCTTGTGTTTAGCAGAATGCACCAGACAAATGATATTCTGCATAAAACAAATCCGCATCATGCCCATTTGCTACCACGCAATAAGTAGAGAGACGGGTAAAGTCCGAAATTTCCAACTTTTCAAGACTAATGCAGTTAATTAAAATGGTTGAGCGCTACATAACAACACCGTGAACGTAAAATTAAATCGAGCAAGTGAAGTACTTAGGTGACACAGTTCGGCTGTTATATGTCCGTGATTGCTTGGATCATAACTCAATGACTCCATATATCTTTCCTTTCCTTATATATATCTTAATCTTACCTGACTCACAAATATTTAGAATCTACACTCATTAAAAAACTAAAAGCACCGGTTCCATTTTCTAAATTAGAGATTTATAATGCATGGGCTCCGAATAGAATAGTTCTATTTGCATATTTGAAGGTAAATTCTTCCAAACAGTAACCATTTTACATCCAGCTTCATCCTTTGAGATCTTATATTTTTATGATTGTTGATGTGAAGTTCTTTCAATCTTATATTTCAACACTCCATAAAATTCCAGTAAGTGATTTAGAATGCATGTTTTTCAAATAGATAGTGTTGATTGCAAATTTGAATGTTACATGTCTTTTGACGATGGCCATAATTATCATAATGCGAGGGCATAGAGCTCAGCTAGCATTGCCCAGCCTATTTTTAGCAGAACGAATTTTCGGACGATTTGTTAGACTGATAATATGTGCAAACCTCTGCGTAAATTCCCATTCTCATTCCATGCTAGCTATGTCCAAGATATATTGGCAGACGTAAACACCTATTGAGGGAATGAGAGAACATATTTGAATAATGAAAAAAAAAAAAAAAACACATGGTTTTAAAGTGTGCCAGTGTGACTAAAACTAGGGTTGTTTATGGAGTGCTTTAACTTTAAATCGAATTGATAAGACCCAAAAAAAAAAATTAAACCGAATTGTGACTCTAATTGAGTATAATTAAAATCAAAGATTTGATTCAATTCGATTTTTCACTTCTTTTTAATATTAAAAATAAATTTAGTGAAAAATGAGAGCGATTGTGTAAATTGTAATATGAAGAAAATGAACAATTTCGGCTCGGTTCGGTTACCGAAACTATCTAAACCCATGTAAAAAATGGTTATTTTTTATCATCCGAATCGAACAAAAAATATGGGAAAATTCGATTCTAATCTCTATTAGGTTTTCCAGTTCAATTTGATGCCCCTAACTATAACTATCTTAATCCTTAATTACTGATATGATTTCCACGTGGCGACACACATGAATTAATATTTAGGCTATTGATATGTTAGTCATTAGAATTTTAATCTTTAGATTTTACATTATTAATTATCTTGAGATTTTTCTTTATGTAATATATGTAATGTAAAATATTACTCATTCAATTCAAGTTATCTCTGACTTGACTGGAAATACCGGCATAAAAAAGGGAGCAACGGTGAAATGCTCCAGAATTTTAAATAATGCAAAGTCATTAGTTAGAAGGTTGATGCAATATACGAGATCTTGCTCAACCACCATATACTTTTTCCGTTAAAGTTGTATAGATTTTTTAAAAGAAAAAGGGGATTAAAGAATAGCAGAATGATAGTCTCCCACAAGCATTAAAAACGATAAATAGATTTTTAAATGAAGATCCGTTTGACAATAATTATGCCACCTAACATATGTCTGATGGTATTATGATACATAGATTTGTTTGTAATAACTAATCCATATTACTTCAAATAAACATTATGCATGCCAAATGACATCGATTTATCCAAAATTGGCCCTCCAAACGAAAGATGGGACTTTCATTAAATTAGTTTTTTTTTTTTTATCACTATCAAAGTGCCCGTATTTCTCCACAACTTCATCAACAATTTTTTATTTTTCATCTTATTGCAAAATACTGAATTTTTTGCCATTTCGCACCTAGCTCAAAATTTCAGATATTATATTTTGGGTTATCATGCCAAATCAATTAATCATTTTTTTTTTGGTCAAACAAGTTGATCACGTTAATTATTGATTAGGGCATCCAAATCGTTGTCGTCATAGTAATCACAATGTTCCTTAATATTCATTTACCATGGGAATGGAAATGGCGTGCGCATACACAGGCATCCTAGCATTGCCCAGCCAATATATCACCAGAATGGATGACGTATGTTAGACTGACAATATATGGAAACCTATGTGGAAATTCCCCTTCCAAGCCAGCTGTGTCCAAGAAATGTTGGCAAACGAAGACACTTGTTGGAGGGGAAATGAGAGAACAAATTGGAAGAATGAAAAGAAAAAGAAGTGGGTTTAAGTGTGCTGGTGCGACTGAAACTAGGGGTGTTTCGTGTTCGGATTTTCTAGAAATTCGAATCCAACCTAATCATTTGAGTGTATATTAACTTTAAATAGAATCATGACTCGAACCGAATATAATCCAAACCAAAAACTCTTGGTTTGGTTTTTATTTGTTTTTTTAAATATTAAAAATATATTTAATGACAAATGAGCGCAAGAATTGTGTAAATTATAATATTGAGAAGATGAGCAATTTTTAATTCGAACCAAAAGTATCTAAACCATAATAAAACGGTTATTTTTTATTATTTGAAAGAAAAAAAAATGCATGAAAATTCAGTTCAATATTAATTTCGATGTGTTTGTTATTATTAATTATCTTGAGATTTTTTTATATAATATATGTAATATAAAATATTATTCATTCGATTCAAATTATCTCTGACTTGATTTAGAATACTACAATGTACAAGATCCTGCTCATCCACCATATACTTTTTTCGTTAAAGTTGTTTAGATTTTTTAAAAGAAAAAAGTAAACGATAGTCTCCCACAAGCACTAGTACTCTAAAAACGAAAAATAGATTTTTCGATAAAGATTTGTTTGATAGTAATTATGCCACCTAACATATGTTTGAAAGTAATTATAATGCATAGATTCGTTTGTAATATCTAATCCAAATTACTTAAACATTGTGCATGCCAAATGATATCAGTTTATCCAAAATAGGCCCTCCGAGCAAAAAATGGGACTTTAATTAAATTATTTTCTTTTTTATCATTATAAAAGTGCTCGCATTTCTCCACAACTTCATCAACAATTATTTTTTCATTTTTTTCATCTTGTTGCAAAATACTTAATTTTGTGCTTTGGGTTTTGAGTAATAACGGTGTTATCTTATGAAATTCATAATGCCAAAATAATAAAAAGTTATTTGAAAAATATAAAACACCCGAGATTGATCGGTATGGTAATATTTCAATAACAATTTGAGATTCCACCGATGCTCATGATAAGCAATCGAAGTAAATTCACAATGCTTTGATTGATTTTAGACAAAACAAGAGAGTAGAACCAAAGTTTAAATAAATAAATAAAAATAAAATATAATCAGAGCTTCTGTTCTTTCCTTTTGCTTCTTCACAGTGCAAATGGCCTCTCTCTCTACCCTCATTCTCCTCCTCCTCCCGCAGAGCCTACTTTGCTCTCCTCCTCCTCCGGGCTCTCTCTCACTCTCTCTCTCCCCACCTCCTCCACTTCGATGCCGACCGAAGAAACGCTGTTTCCAATGCGCCAAGAAGAGCTCGAAACCGAGGCTCGTAACTCGAGGGCTTCCATCGGTGGCCTCCCGCGATGGTTCCGGCAAGTCGCGAGCCAGCACGTCGTGGGGCTTGCGTTCGCTCTTTGGATCGCGTCTCCGTCCGAGCTGCACTGCTCGGACGCTTGGACGGTGGTAGCGCTGGTGCTCATGGCCGCCGGCTTCTATCTCGTCGGCTTCGTCATGCTCATGCTGCGCCTCATGCAGAGGTACGCGGAGCTGGAGGCCGCGGAGGGCCAGCTGAGGCGGCCATTGGCGGACGTAGAGGGCGGCGCCGGGAGGAGGGGAGCCCGCGGTAGGCGAGCCCTGTATGCCACCCTCGCCGTGGTGTACTTCGTCCTCTTCACCGTCGCCATTGCTAGGATATCTTGGTTGTTGGCTTGCCCCGACCGGTGAGATGGAAGTTGACGCAAGTGTCGATAAGTGCCTAGCACGAGCATACTGTCGTAAAAAATATGTTACGTCTTTAGTTTCGTTATGCGATGTTTCGTCTTTTTTTAGTCTTTTAAGGACTAGATGGGTTTCTATATTTTACTTCTAATCAAACACGCTTTTTTATGTTTTGCTTTCATTTAAAAATGGCTTCTTCATCGCATTTAACATGATTTATTCTTTTTTATGGAAGATTCGACTGCTGAAGGGGCAAGAACAGGGTAACTTTATGGGCATAATTCGTGGAAGTGGGCCCGGAGCATGCATAAGAGGTTTAGGACACCGGCTAAGTTAAAAGGTGAAGAACCAAGTGACGGTCAACATTGACTCAATTAACCAAATCAAAAGATTTAAGATAACTTTTGCAGTGTGACAATACAAACAAATCATCGACCATTTTCACCTCGATTCATGAGAAAAAATTGAATGCAGCAAAGCTTCTATTAGTTAATGATACATTTAGAACCACTTTTTCGGCTACTCTTTTCTTCTTCTTTTTCACAAGGTGAAAATACAGATATGGCTTGCTGTGGTCAACTTTCAAATCAGAAGGAAACGCTTCCTTCTAAAGACAAGTAAAATCAAGATATCGGTGAAAAAGATTCATTTCCATTGTTTAAAAGTTAATAGCCCGACGCAAAGGTCAACGAAAGAAGTCAAAGACTAATTATACATGAACACAATTTTTAACTCTTTCAATGCAACTGTACGCGCTCTTTCAATGTGTATATGTTAAGAGCGTGAGACAGAACAAAATAGATCGATGCGAACTGTTTTTGCTCGAAATGAATCGGCAAGATTATCCTTGCCGAGGGTCCATATGCATTTATCCCTACTTCCAAGTTGACCCACCAAGTCTAATGACTTCTTCACCTTCACTTCTCCCTCTAGGAATCCTTTCCATAGTAGAACCCCCTTTCTGATCGCTCGCATCCCCGTAGAGATCCCTCAGCTTGGCTAGATTCAAAGATGCGGCGGTCTTCTCCTTCACTCCGTCTTTCTGTGGACTGTGATGATTACGGTCGAGATGCGCGCCACCATCTCGCAGGCTCTGACTCTGGCTTCTGCTCCGACTTCTACTCCGGCTCCTGCTCCTCCGAGAATCCCTGCTGCGCTTCTCATAATCTCTCTCTGCATACCTGGATCTACGGTCAGTATCACGCCTGTCCCATTCTCGATCGCGGTCCCTCAATCTCTCCCTATCCCTCTCTCTTCTCGATCACGATGTGTGTCGCGTCCACGATCCCTGTCCCTATCTCTATCTCGTTCTCGTTCCCGTTCACGATCTCGATCGCGGCCATAGTCGCGATCCCTCTCCCTTTCTCGATCGCGGTCACTACGATGTCTCTCTCTATCGCGATCCCGATCTCGGTCTCTATCCAATTGTGTGTCCCTCTCCGGATGTTCTCGATCATCACGGCTCTGGCTGCGACGGCTAGGAGATTTTCGGAGATCATCACCACCACCTTTTTCATAAGGAGGTGCTGGTAAGGTGCGACGAACAGGTGAGGAATCTCTAGTTGATGCCCGATGAGGAGCCCTCTGACCAAAAGACACAGAAAGAGAAGCTTTCACAGAAGGGGGTCGTCGAGCAGTCTCCTCAGACCCATGACGGGTCGTATCACCCGTCACACCAGAATGCTTGGAAGGAAGTTTCATCTTTTCAAGATTAGCAACAATCTGCCGCAGAACTGGGACAGGAATTCTAGGAAAGAGAGTATCAAAATAGTACTGCAGCACAAAAAAAAAACGATGTAGCTGTCATGATATTGCTTTAGACTCAAAATACGAATGTCAAAATATGAGAGAGAGACAGAGAGAGTGTTAAAGCATATGCTATCCCAATACAATGGTCAGTGAACAAATCATTACCAGTAAAATTGCTCAGTCAAACAGATCACAAAGGTGAACAGCATGTCCAAAAAGAAAAATAAGTAGAGTGGATAACCGCATGATTACATGTGCTGAACTGGCTAAAAGTACCACAAATCTATGTAGATACTATATACCTTCTATGACACCCAGGTCAGTGAAAAGACAACTTTGGCTCATTTGGAATCTATTATAGAGATGACTTTCCATCAATTAAGAGTTACAGAATGAAGGTCCCAATAGAAGCAGCACACACTCGTGATCAGAAAACAATCTAGAGATTGGCAGAGCTTACCTGTCCAAGAAGCAAATCGCGCAAATACACACCCATTGTGGTCATTCGCCCATTTGATCCTGGAGAAAATTCCTGAAAACAATCTCAAGTCAACAGTATGTACTTACATCAAAAACATAAATTCAACATAACCATCCAGAAAATAATTTTTCCTAATAAAAACCATAAGCCATTACAGTTCCTAAGAACAAAAAGCAGTGATGATAGCTTTAGTACTAACAAAAGTTAATCAAGGAACTACATCCAGAATAGTATCCCCAGACTACATATAAGTCTTCTTTTCAAAAAAGTTGATTTCATGTCAAACGGCAACATAGTAAATACTGCCACACACATGCGTCATAGCACCTGCAAGAGAGAATTTGAGCAAGGGGACTCTAGATTTTAAAAATATACTCGCCTCATGTTATAATTCTCAGTCCCAGATTGGATCCGTCAATGTTTGGACATCATACCCACCCACACCCAAATCAATGCTCGGCTAGCTGCTTTCTGATGACTGTATCAGACATTTTAAAACCAAAAGTACTCCTGACTAAGTAATGAACCAAGTGAAAAAAAAAATTTGTAACACGGACCATTAACCCTCCACAAGAAAGAGATTACACAGATAGAAGAGGCACTGATCTTAGCTCTAGATAAAGCAAAGTTAAATTAAGAGACTGCTCTCATCAGGTGCACCAGTAAAGACTACACCAAAGAGAAGGTAAAAGTTAAAAGAGAAAAATATAAAGAAACGCAAAAGTACTGGGTATCCAAAATTTATTGAAAGGAGAGTAAGACAAAAGCTGATTTGCATGTGGATGCTTTTTAGTTTTTACATGAATGGGTTCTCGACACACACATGGATGTGAAATATATTCAAAAGGCAGCTCACAATATACTTCTTTTTTTTTTTTAATATTTTTGTTTCAAGGCTTTCTAAACACTCAATTCCCCTAATTCACCTTTGTTGCAACGTATGACCATCATAACAACATTTGCCAAAACATTCTCAGGAAGCAGAAAGTCAAACAAATAAGTTTAAGAATAGAGAAAGTCATTTGTTTTGTTACAGGCAAGTCTGATGGTGCTCAACAACTTCATAATAAGAGCCAAAGATAAGGAAGGTTGAAGACACCAAATATTTGTGATTATAATAAGAGCCTCAAAAAGGTGAGTGAGACCCTAGGAACCCAACAAGTTTTCCAATAGAAGCTCATGAACTTAGAAGATAAAATTTTCAGTATCTTGTAAGCAATGAATTATCAATACAGAGAAAGCCGGTCTGGCTGCTTTCAGACCACAGCGCAAAGCCACATGCTGCAGTATCTAATTCATCCCAACAAAACCAAAAACACCTCAAGCTGTTTAGCATAAAACTATCACATCTTTTAATAACTCTCTCTCCAATAGTTAAGAATGGCTGAAGTTGCCCGTGTTTTCATTCTGCATTTAATAAACATACCATCCCAACAAGAAGAAGTGCTTCAGCATACTATAAAACACATCCATAAAATCTCAAGGCAAAGTTGCAGGTACCTCTTCATCTTTAACGTATGGCTCACACCAACTCCATAAGGTCTTAGGATCCGCAGCATATCTCAAGTACAGAAATCCAATCTGCAAAGTTTTTGGAAATGTAAGCACCAGCATAAGCATAACGAAAGGCTAACAGCAACATATAATAGCCAGCCCCCTAGATTACAGAAGAAAGAGCATTCTGGCAATGTGCATGAAAATCTCATGCTGTTAGATAACCTAATCTTAAAATGCAGGCTAATCTACTTTTCATTCTTATGTCATGTAAAGTGTAGACTTGTGTCTAACTGAGGAGTGAGGGCATTAAAATTGAGAGGAATGTAAGCCCTTCCTCCAATTTAACGGAAGAACTCATAGCAAGAAAGAACTGGGTTCCAGAATACACATGTTAGAGAGAGAGGAGCCAACTTAAGAGATGCCTTTCCACATTGAAACAACATCTTAGTTACATCTCTAACCAAATAGAGAGTTTCCAAGGATGAGGGAAGCTTACACTCTAATTACTTCCATAGTAATAAAGACCTGCTGCTTCAGTTCCCCACATTCACGAGGAATTTTCAAAATTTGGTAGGAATGATTCTGCATCTTTGAGTTGTCATTTTCAATAGCTACAGGGAGTCCACGAGAATCAGATTGTGCGAAGATTTTCAGTGGTAAAAGAGAAATTTAACACTGAATAGTTTATCAAGCACTTGGGTTATCTAATGCACGGTTTAACTACGAAAGGAAGTGGGATTCACGCAAGCTGGTTCCTTCAAAACATGGCCAAGTCAAGCTGGATGGACTCAAAGGTGAAGAATTGGCCACCTTTATTCATCATTATGCAGAAGTTAGCCATTGAAATGCTCATTCTCTCAAGTGGTTTAAAGTTTTCCATGCTTCTAGCAATGGTGTTCTTGTTAGACAATAAGAATCTTGAAAGAAGGCATCATTTCACAAGTAGTAACAACCAAATGCATATAATACTTTTTTGTAGAAGCATTAACTGGTACCAAATATTTAAGCAGATGGCCTAATTTGGAGATCTTTTGCGAATCCCTTCCTGAACTTTTATTGAAATCATCCTCCACAAGTCTCTTCTCTGTAATGGTGATTGTTCCTTCTAAAGCTTCTTATTGAAACTTTATTGGAATATCTGCTTACTTAACTAAAAGAAAACAGTCCAATGATTTGGACAATGAATATTGGAAAATATACAGCAAATAATAGCACGTGTTAAGAATCTTCAAGTTCTCTGAACCATCAGAATCCAAATAGCTCATGCTTCAATATTTCACATTGCTGATTCAGAAACAATTCAGCAAGCAGGTATAAAAACGAAGCAAGGCAAGAGTGCACTTACCGCCCTTATATAAGGAGAATCCGGGTGCTTTAAGAGACCGTGCATTTGTTTGACAGTCAGTTTCATGGTGAAGAACTTGTAAAGGAGACAAAATGCTGTCGAAGGACCACGGCAGTTTCCTGTCATCCATGGCTCTACGTGATCCACTTGATTGTAGATTTCATCAATCACTTCATGGTAAGTCTTCAAACGATACAGCTCCTTGAAGTAATCTGAAGAGAGGATATTCATACACAGGACCTTCTCTAGCAACGAATCAATTGGTCTGCCACTCGTTTGTATCTCCATAATTCTAAATCTAATGTATGCCTCAACTTACACAAATCTCTACTCTTCTGCAACAGCGGTGTCAAGCAGAATCACAAGCCCATACTGCAACATGGCACGAACCCAACTAGTATCAATGTGGGAAACAATTACCGCACAAAAGAAGCGTAGAAAAGAAGGCGTATGGACCATAACAAATGTAGTCACAAAAAAATTCTACCATACAAAAACACAAGGAACACAGGAAAGTAGAGAATTCCTACAAATAAGCCAAAAAAAATCCACCTTTTCACTCGAATAATGAAAATCGCAAAACCAAGATCCGCTAGACGAACGTAACACCGATTCTTGAATCCACCCAATTGCGCTTTCCATTAAAAACGACAGAAACAAAAAAAAAAAAAAAACCCAAAAAAAGTTTTAGGCAATCAACACATTTCGAATTACCTTCATCTCAATTTTCTCGACCACGAGAACACCGAGCAAGTCAAGAAGCTCTCCCCCCCCGCGGGGAAAAAGTCCTACAGAGAGCTAGCGAACTCCAACCATTCTAAGGAAACGCTAAATCAGAAGAGCATACGCAGGACCAATCACGCCGGCGGCGAGGGGCATTCCAGGAACTCGAGCGGGAAAACGGCATATAATTCGTCGAATCACTCGAAAATTAAGGACCGGAACTCCGACAGGCGTGTTCGAGAAACAATCGAAGCTCCCATCGCGTTGACGCGCGAAGGAGGAAAGG
Organism: Eucalyptus microcorys; assembly: GCA_014182515.1. NCBI lineage: Eukaryota > Viridiplantae > Streptophyta > Magnoliopsida > Myrtales > Myrtaceae > Eucalyptus > Eucalyptus microcorys. Next base: position 20,503,450 of record CM024571.1, on the reverse strand, counting down.
AGAGAGGAGCACGTACCAATTTGGAATCGAAGGAATCGCCGGATCGATCGAGAGATTCGCAGGAAGAAGAAGAAGAATCCAAAACCCTAGAAATGGCGAGCTCGCAGTACAATGGAATATGTCTTTGCTACTTTCGGAGCGAACCGCACAAAGCGCCCCTTATAAACCGAGCGGTCCGGTCTCTTGGATGGCTTCAGGATGATATCACCTACGACTCTCCGGCCCGAACGACAAAAATAAAATAAAATAATATATATATATATATATATATATATATATTATTCTAGATTCTAATAAGATTTATGAATGAATGCAAAAATAAACTCAAAAAATCTCAAAAACTAATGTTTTTGAAGTCAATGAAACAACTTTTGACCCCCCCCAAAAAAAAGAGTAAATGAAACAACTAGAAAGTTCATCTTGGACTCTTGTTTCTACTTGGATTAGAATTTATCTAACTAGTGTTTTAGGACATTAAAGCGGACCGGACATTGACTTAATTATCAAACCGGACAGTCTAGCCTTAAATTTTAAAGAGTATTTTGGGAAACTTATTTTATGACTATTCTTAGCTAGTCTTTTAGGACATTAGAGTTAACCGTTATCAAACCAAGCTGTTTGGCGGCGACAATTTAATGTGAGTTTTTTAAATTAAATGAAACGTTAGAAATTTCAATTTCAAGCTCATGCTTATGCTCAAGTTAGAATTTATCTAGTTACTTTCTTATAATATCAAAGTAAATTGGTTAGTAACTCAATTATCAAACATGTGTCGGCTTGTAAATTTAGAGGGTGAGTTAAGGAAATTACTTATAACTATTCCAGCTCAGACAAAAAAAAAATGTAAATTTTAGGAAAATTAAGAGTGAAATTAAATAGATTCAAACAACTTTAAATGTTGACGTTAATGTGACTTTTGAATATTTTAGGGGCTCAACATTAAGAAAAAAAATCTAATTTTAAGCACCGAAATATGATGGATAGGACCAGATAGATATATATGTATATAGATATGTATGTGTGTATGTATGTATGTATGTGTGTTTATGTTGGAGGAAAAAGTAAAGAGAAATTTCAGCCCTGGATAGATGGATTCTTATTTGCCTTCCTATATCATTGGTTTAAATAAGGATGCGATTGCCTTCTCTGCTAATTTGCCCCACAAAATTTCAAATTCCCAGCTTTATCAACCCCAAAGTTTCTTCGGCCGAAAAACCACAAAATTTCAAAGTTTATTTGGATTTGATCTTTATTAACAAATGCCAAAACAATTTGATAAAAGCATACCATTTCAAATATTACACTTTAAAATTTGATAGTCGCCGATGATTAAGAATAAAAAAATAAAATATTCCAATTAATATGGAAAAGCAATAAAAAGTTGCTTTCTAACATATGAATAATGTTCCAATTCAATTGGACACAACATGAAAGTGATAATACATTATGAACTCAATACGATGTTAAGAAGATAGTCATTCCAATTCCCGTTCCAAATTCGTTATCCATAATATTCTCTACTAAGCCTACTCTTAAATCAATTGGGCCTATTCAATCAAACATCTTTTTAAGAAATGAAGAGCCTCGTTTCCAACTTTACCCAATTTCTTTCTTTGGAAGCCAATTTTTGTTTTAGTTAACAAGATGAAGTTTATCTTGTGATTAAGATTTGAAATGAGCAAATTGATTGGTTTTGTTTAATACTTGTTCCGACTGCAGTCACAATACCATCCACTTCAGTGTTCTAATCTGTCCGGTTTTTAAAACGTCTGCTTAGCGATGATCCTTGATCTGAACGAGACCCACGATGTAATATTGCAGAAAGAGAGACTTGGATGAGAGGATGGAGATGGGAGGAGAGAGACTGGTGTTGACATTAATGATATACAGGTACATATGATACGGACTTGTTTTGACTATAACGAGTCACCTCTGTCTCTCGTTCTCACCAAAAAAACTTATACGGTACACTCGCAAAACCATAAACTAAAAGCTCTCGAGAAACTCTGGGAAAAAACTCGCAACACAGGCAGAGCAAAATGGCTTAGTTGCAACACCATGTAGAACCCACTCAAGAGGAAAAACTCCCTCTAATTGATAGTGTAATGAACTTCGATACCGCACGCACTGCTATCACTTGATGGGCTTCAAGGGGTGACAATGCCGATGGAATCTGTAGAGCTGATGGGTCCAATACGTGCAGGTCCAGCATTTGCTGCTCAACATCCAGAATGCTGGCTCTCTGGGGATGGTCAAGGGCCTGCTCGATCTGCTAGGACAAGAAGCCGGTTAAGAATTTAGTCGCTGCTCTCCAAGTAATTGTTATTGTCTAGGCCCGTTCGGCGTGTTTGAGAGAGAGAGATCCTATTAATTCTTGCCAAAGTTCATGCTTTTCAAGACCAATCGCATTCATACGACCGTGGGAATCCAAATTTGGGCAAGATCGGAAGTTTTGCCTCTGTGTTAAAAGGGCCTGCTGAACAAAGGCATTAACTGGACTCTAGGAATCATCTCTTTTCTCAGCAACCGTATCTCTTCCTCTTCGATCATCTGCTTTTTGATAGACTCATATTGGAAATGGAAGTGCGTATCATGAAAATCTGGAACTTGTCAGACACCTCTACACCTTTTGCAACTTCTCTTCATATTTCTTCTGTTGCTCCATGAGATACAGCTTGGTCGCAACCTGCTTGTGGTGCCCCATTAGAAAACTCAGGACAACTAATAATTCATATCGAAATCTACATACTATTGATCAAGAATACTAATCAACTTCCACTCAATACATGTGCTGTGCGCATATACATGCGCATGATGTCATAATGGATATACATGATGAAGACTCACCGAATAATTGAACATCGCACGTTTGACAGCTCTGTTGCGTGTGGAGTTTGAAATCTACAGGCTTGGTATTTTCTTTTGCAGCAGGCCTTTGGGCAGCCTAAAGAGGAACATTTAACCTTGTGATTGAGAGAGGGAGAGAGAGAGAGGGAGCGAGGGGGAGAGAGAGAGAGAGAGAGAGAATTCAAATGCAGAACGATATCATACCTTCGATTTGTCCGCGGAAAGTTGCTCTTTGACTTCTGCCTTTGCCTGTGGATTTGAATGTATACTCTGATCGGTTTGTTCTCTTCTTTCAGTAAGCTGAGTGACTGAAAGCTAGAAAAGACACTTATGATATATGACGACTCTAGAAATGGCAAAACATCAACTTCTAAAAGTAGGTGGACACTGGACAGGCTCAGAATATCCTAGAAGTACATCAATAGGCTGACTCCACAAACATAAAAAGCAAAATTAAGAACCGAGAACTCAATTTTTCCTTTTCGTGTCTGCTCATAAACCACTCGGCATTGTAAAGCGGATCTCTTATTTGGATGTATCTCGAATTGATTGGAGAAATATAACTTCCAATAGGGTATGTCATCCTGATATCACGAATGTGGCAGTGTCATCTGTGTCCTCAGGCAAGCAGTAAATGATCGAGCAATGAAATTTCTGTCACCGCATTAACCCCATTATATTGATAATCAAAGGTCAACTTAGACCGGATGACTGTGTTCGTAGTGTCGTCATAGTTTATACGTAATTAGGCTTCCCTTCTGCACACGCTTGTCGCGTGGGGTCATGCAGTGGATACAAGCGGAGTATGTCCCCGAAAGACAGAACTTGCTCTTTGAAAAATGTAATTTATTTTTACTAACCATTCCTCTGGCCCTGGCGGTGGAGCTCCAAGGAAGAGCGGACTCCGAGCATACCTTCGCAAATTTCTTAGTATCGCAAAAACAAAGAGGAATACCAATCAGTCTCTCAGCACCGGCTACAGAGCATCAAATGATCAGGACAACAAAAGGGACATGGTAGCAAACAACCAAATGATCAGGACAACAAAAGGGACATAATAGCAAACAACCAACAATCTTAAGTGCAGATTTGGCATGTGGTTTCTCGATGTACAGAGCTTGGTGGTGACTCTAATGTCGGTTATGAGATGCGAGTGAATCAGAGTGAAATATATGGAGGAGAAGCCGAGCAGAGGAAGTTTGGAGACTGGTAACTGTCCTGGGGGTGCTCATTCATGTCTGTTGCCATATCGCCAGATTCTTCAGGAATCTACAATGCCTTCCTTTCCACCAAACTGTCAGATTGAGTTTCCCTCTCAACATATACTCTTCTTATCAGTTGCTTCAGATACTCTTCTTGAAACAGCAGAAACTCCAATTGCGAATTTATGTAGCCAATTTTTTAGTACGTCGGAGCAACTAGGGCAGTAATTTAGTTATCAAACCTTGTGGTCCGACAGTAGATGGAGATGGAGAGGGTGAGTTTGGAAAATTAATTATGACAATCCAGTTCAAACAAAAGAAATCTAAATTTTAAGAAAAATTATAAGTGAAGTCGAATTGATTTAAACTGATTTCACATGTTAACATCGATGTGACTTTTGAATATTTAAGGGGATCAAACGTTAAGAAGAGAATCAAATCTTAAGCACTCAAATATGTAGGAGGGAAAATTAAAGAAAAAGTTCGACCCAAGATAGATCGACTCTCATTTGCCTTCCTATATCATGGGTTTAAATAAGGATGCGATTGCCTTCTCTGCTAATTTGCCCCATTAAATTTCAAATTCCCAGCTTTATCAACCCAAAGTTTCTTTGTCGGAAAAACCACAAAAATTTCAAAATTAACTTGGATATGATCTTTATTAACGGATGTCAGCACACTATTTCAAATATTATACTTCAAAATCGATATTAGTTAGTGGTCAAGAATTGAAAAAAAAAAAAAGTACCAATATTAATATATGAATAATGTTCGAGTACAACACAAAAATGGTGATTTGTTAAGAGCTCAATACAGTGTTATGAAGGCAAGTGGCTTTTGTCATTCCATTCCCAATTCCAAGCTCAAAGTCCATTGTATTCTTTACTATATCTGTAAGAGTTTTTCTGATGTAGATTATATTAATTGATATTGTAATTTACCGTTCGTGTGTGGTTAATCTAGATTAGGAGAAGTCTATCTTGTGATTAAGATTTGAAATGAGCAGATTGATTGATTTTGTTTTATACTTGTTCTGACTGCAGTCACAGTACCATCCACTTCAGTGTTCTAATCTGCTGCGGTTTTGAAAACTTCTGCAGAAAGAGAGATTTGGATGATTGGATGGAAGGAGAAAGACTGGTGTTGACATTTATGATACAGGGGACATATGATACAGACTTATTTTGACTATAACGAGTCACCTCTCTCTCTCTCTCTCTCTCTCGTTCTCACCAAAAAACTTCTATGGTACACTGGTAAAACCATAAACTAAAAGCTCTCAAGAAACTGTGGGAAAGACTCGCGACACAGGCAGAGCAAAATGGCTTATTTGTGACACTATGCAGAACCCACTCAAGAGGAGAAACAAAGGTGGTTGGTGGACACCTGAGGCTGTCCCTCTAATGACTAGTGTAATGAACATCAATAACGCGTGCAAACTGTCATCACTTGATGGGCTTCATGGAGTGACAGTGCTGGTGGAAGCCGTAGAGCTGATGGGTGCAGTACGTGCAGGTCCAGCATTTGCTGCTCAACATCCGGAATGCTGGCTCTCTGGGGATGGTCAGGGGCCTGCTCGATCTGCTAGGACAAGAACCCGATTAAGAATTTAGTCGCTGCTCTCCGAGTAATTGTTATTGTCTAGACCCGTTCTGCATGTTTGAGAGAGAGAGAGAGAGAGAGAGAGAGAGATCCTGTTTATTCTCGCTAAAAGCTCATGCTTTCCGAGAGCGATCGCATTCATATGACAATGTGAATCCAAATCTGGGCAAGATCTTAAGTTTTACCTCTGTGGGTAAAAGGGCCTGTCGAACAAAGGCATTAACTGGGCTCTAGGAATCATCTCTTTTCTCAGCAACCGTACCTCTTCCTCTTCGATCATCTGCTTTTTTATAGATTCATATTAGAAATGGAAGTGCAATTCATGAAAATCTGGAACTTGTCAGATACCATTTCAATTCTCTTCTACACCTTTTGCAACTTCTCTTCATATTTCTTCTGTTGCTCCATGAGATACAGCTTGGTCGCAACCTGCTTGTGGTGCCCCATTAGAAACCTTAAGAGAATGACTAATTCATATCGTAATCTACATACTATTGATCAAGAGTACTAATCAACTTCCATTTAATACATGCGCTGTGCGCATATACATGCACATGATGTCATGATGGATATGCATGATGAAGACTCACTGAGTAATTGAACATCGCACGTTTGACAGCTCTCTGTTGTGTGTGGAGTTTGAAATCTACAGGCTTGGTATTTTCTTTTGCAGCAGGCCTTTGGGTAGCCTAAAGAGGCATGTAACCTTGTGATTGAGAGAGAGAGAGAGAGAGAGAGAGAGTTCAAATGCAGAGGAGACACCTTACCTTCGATTTGTCCGCAGAAAGTTGCTCTTTGACTTCCTCCTTTGCCTGTGGATTTGAAGTATATTTTGATTACTTTGTTCTCTTCTTTCAGTAAGCTGAGTGACTGAAAGCTAGATAAGACACTTATGATATATGACGACTCTAGAAATGGCAAAACATCATTTTCTAAAAGTAGGTGGACACTGGACAGGCTCTGAATATCATAGAACTACATCATGAGGCTGACTCAACAAACATAAAAAGCGAAATTTAGCATCAAGCACTCAATTTTTCCTGTTCATGTCTGCTCACAAACTACTCGGTATTGTCAAGCAGATCTCCTATTTGGATATATCTCGAACAGATTGAAGAAATATAACTTGCAATAGGGTATGTCATCCTGATATCATAAACGTGGCAGTGTCTTCTGTGACTTCCGGCAAGCAGTAAATGATCAAGCAATGAAATTGCTGTCATCACATTACAACTTAGACCAGAAGACCGTGTTTGGAGTGTCGTCATAGTTTATATGCGACTAGGCTTCCCTGCTGCACATGCTTGTCGCATGGAGCTGGCATCTGTCCTGAAAGACAAAACTTGTTCTTTGAGAAATGTAGTTCATTTTTACTAACCATTCCTCTGGCCCTGGCAGCGGAGCTCCAAGGAAGAGAGGACTCCGAGCCTACCTTCACAAATTTCTTAGTGTCGTGAAAACAAAGAGGAAAGCCAATCAGTCTCTCAGCACCGGCTACAGAGCATTAAATAATCAGGACAAGAAAAAGGGACATGATAGCAAACAGCCAACAACCTTAAGTGCAGATTTGGCATGTGGTGTCTCCATGTGCTTAGCTTGGTGGTGACTCTAATGTGTGCTATGAGATGCGAGTGAATCAGAGGGAAATATATAGAGGGGAAGCCGAGTGGAGGAAGTTTGGAGATTGGTAACTGTCCCGGGTTGCTCATTCATGTCTGTTGCCATATCACCAGCATTCTTGAGAAATCTGCAATGTTTTTCTTTCCACCAAACTGTCTGATTGAATCTCCTTCTCAACATATACTCTTCTTATCAATTGCTTCAGATCTCCACTTGTCTTTTCATTGTGCTTTTTAAAGTAAAGTTTTCATAGCTAGTTGCTGAATTAGAACACGGTTTCATCGGTTTTTGTTTCCATTTGAACAACATACTAAATGCACGATAAATGCAGACCTCTTTTCTGATAAGCCTATTTGGGCATAGATCTTTTAGTTATGTTATCGATGCGTCTGGAACTATTTTCAAGTTGATCACGCGGGGGTGAGGCGTGAGACCAAGTTATGTAGTAAGTACTATTAAGATAATCTGTCCAGTTGTCCAGTAGGTACCCCCGAAGCAGTCGTTAACAAATTATTTATGTTACTTTAAATGACTCGGAACTCTACCGTGCATGGGTGAACTCCAGTTAGATGATACGACATTTCACTAACCTCATAGACCAGATAACATGTGAGCCGGAGCTCGGCGAGTGGGTTAGACATGAACATTTATGCGATTGGCCTGCATAACCTTTTGTGTACCAGCCGTGGCGACCACTTTGCATCTTTAGCTTTACGCATCCATAATGTTTTATACAATCGCATCAATTAACAGAGCGTGAACAGAATCTGAGTCAAGTTACTGCAACCAAGTCACTGGTCCAAAGAAGCAAAAGTTTGAACCAGAGGTCGTTAACACATCTGATTTTCAAGTTTTCTTGATGAAGCCGTTATCCAACCATGAACGCATAAGATGACTAAGCGAAGGCCTGGTCGGGACTGTCCTTTTGGCTTTACTATGTAATGAGATAAGGAAAGGCGTGTCTATTTTTAGTTAGGTCGCGAATCGAAAAATTAACCAACTGATATAGCGCCATGCATGCTTCTTTTTGAAGTTTGGGGAGTTCCTAGTTTTCTTTAATGAAAGATGTGAAAAGCTTATGTAGTTTTTTTATATATGATGATTATGATCAAAGACAACTGGCGTCATTCACATTGGCATTGGCAATGTTTAGTCTTCAATCTTACGCTTCTTTATCAAATTGGGAAACTTTTGGTCCTGAGAGCACCACCAAGGTTTTCTCATTGGTGAAAAATCACTTTATGCTTGATGCTTTTCCAACAAGGAACGAGGACATAAAGATATGACACTCCTTAACTTCCTGTGCGACCAGCTTTGATTGGTACTCTCTTTTTCTTCATAATCTTCAAGATCCAACATCTCTCAAAAGCATATGACTATTTGACTACGCATGTGTCACAGTCAAGAGGTTTTTGCAACCAGGACCCATGCATTTTCGAGGAGGACCTCCCGAGATCGCCATGATTTCCCGCAAGAGAGCTTCCGAAATGATCCAAGGGCGGGTGACACGCTAATTGAGCAAAGGTCTAGAATTCTGCTGCCATTAGTGTTGGTAGTTTGGTAGGTTGGGCTGTACGATCTTATATGCCGGATGAAAACTCGATCAATGGTTATAATCTAAAGGTCTCAAGTATAAGAAGGGCCTCCCTTCATTTGTATCAAATCCAACCATCTCAATAATCAAAGGCTCATTTCTCTCTCTCTACGATCTGAGTGAGCGAGCGAAGCCAATTCAATGCATCTAACCAAAAAATCCTTTCTTCTTCCAATTTTGCGATCTTCCCATTCATTACCTGTGGGTCTTTCTTCTCCTAATTCCTTCCATTCTATCAATGAATAATCTATAATAATTCGCAAATCGAGATTAGTGTAGAGCGATGTGGAACAAAGCTACAGATGTCAATTGAAAAGATGCAGCTTAATTGAGATGGGACATTCCTCACTTTGATACCATGCAAAATTACTATGGATCATTGATCCCCGTACTTTAGTTTTTAAATGTCTTTAACATGTGGTCGTGCAGTTAGTTCTTTCACAATCTACTCATTTATCAATAGTATCTTAGGACAATGCTGCTGTAGAGAATTTTGTGATATCAAGATCTTCGATACATTTTCCCCACTATTGTGTTATCCATTGACATTGACCTTTAGATTGGAGGATAGCATTCTATGGTCCAGAAAGTCAAGTCCCAACACTCAACTCTATTTCTACCACTTGCCGATGATCACAGTCTAATCACAACAGAACAGAACACAGAGAAAACAGCGAAAATGCATTCCAAATGTGGAAGTTAACCTTATTACTGTAACCTTTTTGATAAGAAGAAACCAGCGACAACAAAGGTTCCACATTAACTACGCAGTGAATCCAAAGAATGCTGGTGGGTGTACAACATTCACGTTAAACAATAGATTATGCCTGTCCAAGCTTCAAGCAGTCTACTTGGCATAATCAGATCAGCTAGCTGCCTTTTGTTGAAGTAACTGCCATCCAAAATTTCATCAAATTTTGCTGTAAGTACAAATCAATCAGTCTCAGATACCTTGAAAAATGTATATGACAAAACCAAGTTATTAATGCCATCCATTCTAGGATCAGTTTCAAACTCAGGGTCGATGTAAAAAAATACCTGCATATATGAGAGCACATCCAGTGTTAAAAAAATTGTATTCTCTCTAAAGTCCATCTAAGCAAAGTATCAGAAGACGAGGAATACTTACAGGCATATCAATTTGTTCTCCTGGAAGTAGCCGCTGCTCTTCAAAGCAAAAGCACTGTATTTTGTTGAAATAAACTGCTGCCTGCAAACAAGCAGACGAATTTAGCCAGAATAAATCTCAATTGTTAAGGGTAAAGCAATCTCAACGGACATGCTCTCTTGCTTAAGTAGTCTGCTGGATGAATCACCCCAATGAGCAAACAGATGGCTCGTATTAGTCAAAAAAGTACATGAAGCGTCCATTTTATTGAGGCAATGAATGTTGGGCAGCAGTACCTTCATGGGAGTAACATTGTATGTGGAAACGCCAGTTATTGGTGTTGAACTGCGATTTTCAGCAGTATAAAATGCAAGGGCACTTTCTCCAGGCTTGACCCTTACCTACAAAAATAAGTTGAGAACGTTGCCTGTGTCCCTTTGATATAGGCAAACAAAATATGTGAACAGAGCATTCTAGCCAATGATCTAGAAAAGAAAACCTCTCTTTGGGTGGGAGTAAACTTCCATGGCATCCCATCAGCCACATCAGCATTAAACTGCACCGCAATCTCCCTGTAGCAAAACCCGCATTCTCAAATAAAGAATACACTGAGAATAGACTTAAAAATTAAATAAATAGAGAAAAAAAATGTGCATCTAAAACAGTAGTGCCGAGAGAATGATCAGAAGGACAATATCAACTCCTAGGTATGATGAAGCATTAGAAACGGCAAATAATTGCGTCAGTTTATAATAAAGTTCCATTTATCTCTATCTCTCACACATCTTTTTCTCCCTCTGATGATGAGGAACCCTACCTCGGAAACCATAACATGATCTTAAAAACCACACCGCCTTATATAATATGTTTCTAAAGAAAAGATTTCCTAAAACCCAGCCAAGTACCCTACCAGCAAGAATCAGAAACTGAAATGCCACACGAAATGATAATTCTCTGACACAATAAAGATCACTAGAAACCACCCTGAGGTACAAGCGATTTTCGCAATCACCAAGCAGAACACTCAAAAATAGACCTATACCTTGTGGTGACAGTTCCATCATTAGAATGTCGGGCAATTTTTTCTTCGACGGTCTAAACATAACAGAGTTAATTCATGATCAGCCAGAGTGGTCAAAAGAAATATAAACTATATATACAGAGTACATCATACAGCCAATGGACAAATGAAAAATCTCGAATCTCACCTCACGTCGTTGAATAGTGCCACCATACCCAGTAGCCTGACAGAATCTCCTATACAAAGGTACAGCAGCATAACTACTTCCCACCATTGCGAGGACCAGAGCCGTCAGGTATAGAAGCATTTTTCGAGATTTTTGTTCTGTGGAAGAAGCATGCGATGCATAGTGGCGATGGGTATTGAATATAGAATTGGGTTTCCTACTATACACAGAGACATTTGGAAACTCATAAGACTTGTTAGGTGACCAGGTACTAAATCTGCACCTTCGCAACAAGCAATATACATCACTAACTGAAGGTCGGCCATATCCAGAGACAGATCGTGCGTAACAGAAACCTAGCCCAGGAATCCCATGTTTGAACCTACACAACAATCGCAATTTGCAATCAATAGGGAATAGAATGATGATGACAAGCAGAGTCTTGAAGTTAGTCCTCTTTTTTCTTTCCTCATGGAAGGGGTGGGAAATCTGTAATCCAGGAATTATTGAAAGTTCTGAAATATTCATCACACGAGTGGCTAAAGTACACTCATTCAAAATTCTTCAGTAGGATATACTCACTGAAAGCCAAGAGGTGAATGCGGTATCTTAACGAGGTTTGCCGACAAAAGAACTCTTCGACCAAGCTTTGACAATGACATGTTTAGGAGAGACTAGAGCTGAACAAAAGAGGCAGTAAGTGACATGAGAAAAGTACACAGAAAGGAAAGGAAAGAAGGAGAGATCATCAAAATTTAAATTCCACTGAAGTACTTCGTGATAGAAGGAGAAAAAAGCATAATAGCATAAAATAGTTGACCATGTCTCTGATTCCTTCAGTTTCATTGTTCAATAGGTTAGTTCAACACTACTTTGCATTAGAATGCCCACCCACAACGGATGGATGTGCATGCGAGCATTAGAAAATGACATTCAATGTCCTCAGATTGAAGGATACTACATATTCAAACGGACAGCTTTGGCCCACTGCATGTTTATTTTAAGTAGAGTTCTATGGTGGGGAACTCAATGGAGTCAGTTATGCCAAACCAAACGTATGAACAAAAGGCCCGCTGGGATGCCACAACAGCATGTATTCTACCTCGTGGATGCTTCCCAATCTCAAGCAATAAGCACAAATAAACAAAGAAGCGAAAAACCTCAAAAGGGTTCCACTGCCAATATAAATCAACACAATACAGCTTCAAGCAAATTCCGGGTATCGGCTCCAACTTTGATTCTTTTAATGCATTTGCAGCACAAGCCAACCACAACCCGCCACATCAAAACTCGCAAAGTCGATAATTTCAGAACAACATTCCTCTGACGAGGACTAGGAGCAACACTAAACCCAGCAGCTGCAGCAATTGGAAATGACCGAGGCAATCACGAAATCATCAGGTGCCAATTGTATACAAAAGTCAAATCCTAAGCCCGACGTCTCGCTCCGGGTAACCCTCAAACTTCGCGGAGGAGCGGCGGAAGGGACGAAAAGAACTTCGGTGTCGAATGGGTTCAGGAAGCGCGGCGGAAACTCGAAGAGAAAGAAGCAAGCAAACGCGCTGGAGCAAATGCGCAACCATGATCCGAACGGGGTCGAAGAATCTGCAAACAAATCTTACCCTTATCAATGAAGGTCTCTCGTCAACCAAACGGGAGCGCGCCTCCGGGACTCGAAGCAGAAGGCAGGGAGGAGGGTGAAACAACGAAGCGAGATGTTATGATTCGTGTTCTCCGTTGAACCAAGGCTCTTTTTTCTCTACTGGGCCAGAAATACTCGACCCGATGGGCTCGATGTCGGGTCGGGTCGTCTTGACACTTGGTAACCCATGATTGGCCACATTTCTCCTCGACATGTGACGGCCTACTTGCCGTCGGTTTCCTACGCCAAGATTGTGCATCAGATAATCCTTTTAATTCTATCAATATAAATACACATCGAGTCACTGATTGAAGGGACCTTTTGACTTCTGATCGTCTTGAATTCAGCACTCCAATTTGATCTCGACACATCCCTTTCTCGGTGGTTCGCTATAAAGGTCAACGAGAGAGTTAAATTCAAGATGTCGAGCAAAGTTCTATTAAAAAAAAAAAATTGCTTGAAATTGCCATTCATACATTTTGGCTTTATTTTTTTGCGACCTAACCTTAGAGGTATAAACATCTCTCCTCTAGCAAGTAAATTTAGGGGCATTTATTCGTAAAACAATCCGAATAAGCGTCCTTAAAAGAGACAGCTTCGAAAGCAGCATATAACCGAAGAACCATACTGGGAATGGGCTAAGACCCGGAATTAACCCAATCCAACCCATTGACCCACCTATCTACCCAAATCCAACTGAGTCGGATTAAAAATGATTTTTTTAATGCTTTTATATTTATTTTTTTTGAATTTTCCCTGATTTTCCCTTTTTTTTTTTTTTCTCTCTTTTGTCCTTTTCAGTTTTCACTGTCTTGTGTTCTTCTCCTACCTCCAGGAGCGCTCCTCCAGAACTCCATTTTCACCGAGCCAGAAGACCTTGCTGCCATGCCACCTCCGCACGCATCACGCTGCCGTCGAACCAACACCAACCACTTGCCATCTACTCCCGCCGGCGCCCACAACTCCGGCTGCTCACTCCGGCGACCACAAAAACAAAAGAAAAGAACCATAACGAAGCTAAAATTTTCGAGCCTCAATTTCCAGCAAACCAACGGTCGCGAATGCATTAGAATGGTAAGAAATGCCAACTAGAATGGCCTCGAACAGTAGGGCACGCCGGCGAAAGGAAGATTTCCGGCGGAGAGGGAGGATTTACGGCCGACTCGATGACAAACGATTATTTCCACGAAATCGCAACGTATACAAAACGAAAAGACCGGAATCAGGCAGGATTCGACGAATATAAACGCAAAAATGAATCAGCTTCAAGCTTAGACATGAAAACTTCTCGGTCTTCTTTCGGGCATTTTAGCAAACACATGATACGCGCTTCGGACCACAAGCTTCGGGTTCGTGTTCACTGTGAAATGAGTCTCGAATCTCGACACATGAAAACATAAACCGACATATATAGATTACAGATCGACCTTATTACTCATATCAAGCGTCCTACGGTCCCTCAAAGAAGCAGGGCCGAAGACATGATGTTCGAGAACGGAACTCCTACCTGATTCGGGCCGGAGTCTTTGTCGTCGTACGGTTGCCGGCGAAGCTTCGACGGGCGACGAGACGAGAAGGGAAAACTCCTGCTCGAACGTGGACAGAGACGGCGATCGGTGGTCGCGCGAGATGCTCTCCGGACAGACGAGGATCACCATTCACCAACGCCCGAGGCGATCGTCTTCTTTCTTCAACCTCCCTCTCCCTTTCTGTTTCTCACAGCCGAAGGCATAGATTAAGTGGGCCAAGAAGAAACGAAAAGAAGATGGGCCAAGGAAGAGGAGAGCCTAAGTTTTAGCCAAGTGGGCCGGACATGCCGACCCGCTCGACTCCCCCTTTTATTTTATTTTTTTAATTCGGATTTTATCCCTTTTTTATCCTTATATATTGTAAAATAAATGGATACTTAAAATGTCAACAAAAGTTTGGGTGTCAACAATTTTCATGCGAAGTACTGGGAGTCTTTCCAGACATAAAAATTAAATCAATCTAAACAATAAAAGTTTATAATTTGTCGTGTTGATGAATGGATCTTAAAGTTGAAGTATTACTCGAACTTGACCAAGACCAAGAAGTGAACTTTGACTGACATGCGAATTGTTTATTATGTAAATGTGCAAAGAGGCAAAAAGAGAACTGAGTATGTAATAAGTAGAATGGAATGAATTGGTTAATCGATGGAAATATGCTTAGGAAGAGAAGTGAATGAAGACCTAAAAACTCCAATTTGAGATCATGCTTGTGTTTGCATTAGAATTTATCTAGCTAGTAATTTAGGGCATTGGAGCAAATTGGATAGTGACTCGATTATTAAAGTAGGCAGTCCCGCCACAAATTTAGAGGGTGATTTTGAGAAATTGCGTATGACCATCCAGCTCAAATGAAAAAATTATTCTAAACTTTGATATGTTATTTAACAACTTTAAATGTTAACATTAATGTGATTATGAATATTTAAGGGACTCAATATTTAGTAAAAGTCAAATTTAACCACTAAAATATGTCGTGGGAAAAATTTAAAAGGAAAGTTCAACACTCTTATTTGCTTTCTATATTGTGGATTTAAATAAGGATGTGGTTGCCTTCTTCCCCGCTAATTTGCCCCAAAAAGTTGCAAATTCTCCACTTTATCAATCTCTAAGTATCTTGGCAGAAAAATCCACAAAATTTCAAAATTATTTAGATCTTATATTTAGTAAAAATCGTCATTATACTTTAATATAAGTACGCCATTTCAAATATTTCACTTTGAAATTTGGGCAAATACTGAAGTGTTTCGTAACTGTTTTTAGGAGCCCAAACTCCTCCAAAAACCATCATCTCAAAGCCTCCATCCACGAGCATGGGGCATCTAGCATTTTCGAAATGTTGGAGCCCATAATTAATGCCATTTTTTATTCTAATTATGCTCTCACCAATCCTCCGTACTCCTCCTTTACTCCAAAATATTAGCACGCCTTTCACTTTTCTCCGACCGCTCTCTCTGAACCAAGGCTACTGCGTGAACGGTTGTAGAGGGACGATTGCCGAGAATACCCAAGGTCAAGCTAGATCTGGAGGGTTAATGCGAGATTTGGAGAATTGAGGGTCTCGACATAACATCAGTCTAGAGTCATGCTCAATTTAAAGCCCGAAGCACAAAGTCAAGCAAACCCAAGTCAAGTGTGGTCGAGTTTGAGACTCGATGCTCATCATCCTCATCATGAGGTCGCACAATCTTAGAATCGCCTCACTCGTCGCGCAACCTTAACGACAATTGTATTCGAATTCTTTAATTTCACTTTACTTAAGTCACTTTGCAATTTTCGTTTCCTCCATTTTTAGACTAAAATCCTTTATGTAAATAATGTTTATCAAATACTATTTTCATTTTCATGAAAGCCCTTTCGCCTAAAAGCAAGATTAACACACAAAAAAAAAAAAAAAGGTCCTTCACATTTAATTCTCCGAAACCGCGCCCCTTAGTGCTCAACAACAAATTTCCCAATCGATACCCCAGATTGACAAAAACAAAAACCAAAAAAGAATGACTTTTTAATAGACACGAACAAACATCAAACACAAATATATAAGGTATATGCACAGAAAATTGCAAAAATAATATTATGAAACTCAACATGATGCCGTGGAAATTGAATTAAAAATGGGTTTTTGCCGTGGACCTCCTCCGTCCTCCTTTTGCCAAACCTCCATTTTCCTCCTCCTCCTCCTCTTCCTCCTCCTCCGACTTTTGCAGCCTCTGGTTCGTTCTAGACTCTACTGGACTCTTCTCCTCCTCTCCGCTCCCTCCCCCAAATACCGCCCCCACCTCCTCCCCCACCACCTCGCCTCCGTCCTCCGCCGTCCCGAGAATCTCTCCGTCAGAGGGCACGGAAGCGATCGCCGTCAATCCCCCCGCCGCCGCCGCCGCCGCCGCCGAGGATGTTCGGGGTCGTGTTCCCCAACCGGAGCTTCCCGATCGACATCTCCGCCTTCGCCCAGATCGACACCTTCCACTGGGTCCTCGACATGAACACCTTCGTCGGTAAGACCCGCCGCCGATTCCCCAATCTCCGTTTTTTCGACCCCCTGATTCGATTCCCCTCGAACCCCATCTCTCGAATTCGCCTCTCTGCAGGGGAAGCGTACGACCAGGTCCGGGAGATGTGCATCTTCCTCCTCAACGGCTTCGCCCTCCCGCCCGACAAGGCCCTCGCCGTCTACGTCCAGTCCCCCGGGTCCCCCTTCGTCTACTGCGGCGCCGTCACCGTGTCCCGCCCCTCCGCCGTCCTCCCCCTCGCCTGGCCGGAGCCCGGCGGCGACGCCGGGGGGCAGCAGCTGCAGCTGACGTCGCCGGGGGCGGCGCCGCTGACGGCGAAGATCGGGGTGTCGGTGGAGGAGGCGGGGGCGCTGCCGTCGCTGGACGCGGCGGAGGGGAGGAGGGTGGAGCGGATGGCGATGAGGGTGGGGGAGAACCTGTTCAACTTCATGCAGTCGTTCTGCGGGGTGGACGGGAGCAGGCTGGTGGTGCCGACGGACATCCTGGACCGGTGGTTCAAGAAGTTCCAGGAGCGGGCCAAGCGCGATCCCGACTACCTCAAGAGCTTCGCTTTGTAGATTTCTCTCTCTTTGTTCTCTTTTTTTGGGGGGCTCTCTTCTTGTTTTTCGTTTGTTTTTTTTCCTTGCTTTGTTAGGTGCTTGAGAAGAAAAGGCAAAAATTGAGCTAAAATTGATGCTTTTGCCTCGTGACTTGAACGTGGTGGATTACGTTTTGTTTAAGTTGTCTAACGCTTGTACATCGATCTAGACGATGCCTAATATCATGCCCGAACTTTAGTCGACGTTGTCCTTCAATGCTATTATTGGAATTTATCGCGACGGGGTACGCCCGGGACTACCACAATGACCTTGTCATGGTCCTCTAATCGGCCACCTCAATCGAAGGTCGTAGCCACCAAGGGGAAAGAGGTGTTGTTAAACGTATATGAAAAAGAAGAAGAAGAGCACTTTGTAGATTATCATTTTAAATTCAATTATCGGTTTCAATAGAGAAGATGGTACTTCCTTAATTGTCATTAGCTATAACCTCCTTTTGCTTCATTCCTGTCGGATCCTTTTCTATTTCGCCATTATGCTTATCTTGTCTTAGTCTTCTCTTTTAGGAATCTGGATGAAACACAGATTTATATATTTTTTGTGAAGGTTTTTGCTTTTTTTATGAGGGTCGATTATATTCTTGACAATAATCCATGAAAATAAAATTAAAAAAGGCAAAGGTGTTTAAGCCGTAATTAGAACTGGTATTCCAGCACCATATGAATTTTTCGAGACCCTTTTATACATTTCTGCACACTCATTTTGCGATAAAATCCAACCTATCATGAGAGAGAGATAGGGTTGAACTATTTGTATATTAAAATATGCATTTATTTATCGACTTAAGCTTTCATAATAGTTAGCAGTGATTGTAATCTTTAGAGTGCATGGACACGTTAGACAATTCTCCGTTAGAATCGATTCTCGAATTTATTGGGAACTGAATTGGCTGATTTCAAAATCGGCTAACTATTATTAATAGATAACACATGTGAACAATTCACAGCACAGTTTCTAAGTTCGAAGTCCATTTCTTGGTATAGAACTAGTCAAGTCTAGTCCTCCAATTTTTTTTACCAAACCTTTTGTTGGAAAGGAAAATGCATTTTCAAAATATGCAATTTACTCATTTCATCTTCCCCTCATTGCTACTTACCAAGCTTTTGTTAACCAAAAGAAAATAACTCCGTAGTCTATAGATGCATATTAGGAGTGAGCATGGTTTTAGGACAAAACCTAGAATTGAAGAACCTATTTCGATGGACAAATTTCAGGTTCCAAATTCTAGGTAGGTGGAACCTATAATCCAAAACCTGGAATCTTAAACCCAAAACAAGATTTTGTGTTTTTCTTGATATAAGTTTTTGCGTGCTCCAACGATATGCCATGGTATCCAATGACGAGTGCATAATTTGGAACCATTAATTCGAATTTCCATTTTTTGATTAAGACTTTCATTTTATTAATGTTTCGTATTTTTTTGTGTCTAAATATAAATTATGTCTAGTAAATTACAGTAGAAAGTAGTGGTCATTAAAAATGATAATTCATTGGAATAATTTAATTAACATTACAGTTAAAACCTAGGTAGAACTTGAAAACAAGCCTAGAACCTGTGATGGAGGTAGATTCTAGGTTCTAAGGTATGCAAGGTAAATTCCAGGTTCCAATATACAAAACCTATTCTAGCGGATAAGTTCTAGATTCGAGGTAGAACTTGTACAAAACTTAAAACTATTCACCCCTAATGCATATTATGTCTAATTATTCAAATAGTTAATACAAATATCTTATTAATAACGCACTCAATAATCATAAATAACATCAACATCTACTTATTTTTCAAGTTATAACATTTCTTTTCATGGAAATTTAAGTATGAAGAAGCATTTGTTAAAAAACTAGTTAATAACATAAAAGACGGCACTATTTTCACTCTTTATATGGTTAAATCCACCCAATTTTCACCAAAAAGACAAAATTGCCATCAATCATTCAATTGCAATTCAAAATGGTGGCCCAAACTTATCTACTTTCCTTCTTTTTATAATTTTTCTATTTTGAAGTAGAATGGAGTTGTCATAATAAAGATTTCACATGTTTTGTTTTTCTTTCCTTGTGAGAATCACATATATATCAAAGGTACTATGTTTCAAGTTATTGTTAGATTTTACCTATGTACAAATAAGTTTTGTCGATTTTCAAGAAGCTTAACTTTTTTCAATGTTGTCTAACAAATTTTTTTGATTAATTGACAAGTAGAATCTAGAAAATTTTTAACAAACACTTTTTTGTCGCAATTATTTATTTATAACATTTCACATTTATTATGTGTTTCACTATCAAACTCCTCCTTATCAACCGTCTTCTACACACATATACATGGGATGGTCGATGAAACAAGAAAAACCTTTGTAAATAATTTCTAAAATGAAATTGTAGTTATATTCTCTATTGTGAAACTCTAAAAGATGAAATGTAATTAAATCGCAACATTCCTTAAAAAAAAAAAAAAAAAAATAAAGATTTTTTTAAATGCAAGTGAAATCTCATCATTTTGAATTGACAAATATTAATTTCCATCCATGCAGTATTTTCAAAAAAAAAAAAATATCATGATAAGAAAAGATTTGATGATTATATGCACAACAAAAGTAAAAATTTATGAATATAAGATTTTTTTTTTTTTTTTTTACAAGATTGTCAATGTTAATCTATAGATTCTACTTGACAATCAACCGATAAATTTTGTTTGACGGCATAAACAGAATTAGATTTCTTGAAAATTGTTCTTTTTGACAAAACTTATTTAGTAAAACCTAAAAATAAAAGAAAACATAATGCCTTTAATATATGCAAGATAGCCACATTAAACAAACACAAAACATGTGAAACATTTAAATAAAAATAGAAAAAAAGCAAAAAGGATGGAAAGTAAATAAATTTGGGGTGATCACTTTAAGGCTTTATTCATTTCATGGAAGATAATTTTCAGAAAAATATTTTCTGAATATTTTGAACACGCAGAGGTTTATAGAGTTCCAATGTAGAATCTGACATGTAGACCAACTGAAATAGTTCCACAATAAGATCAATTTTGGATAGAGCACCAATTTCTCAATAGAATAGAAAATATATAAGTTGAAAATTTCTTCAAGTACAATAAGAAGTTTATAGAGCAACAAAAGAATACTTAGAGTGCCAAAACTTGACACATAAGACATTTAAGTGCTAAAAAGTTACAAAAAATATATTTAAGTGTCACTTTTTTAAAAAATAGAGCAACTGAGTGCCAAGTTCAGCCAATCCCACCAAAAATCCCATGTGACAATTTAGGGAAAAGACATCAAAAATTCTAAATTATGACACATTTGTCTCAAATTTTTTTGTAATACGAAAAAAGATTCTCAAATTTTGTGCTCATATGACGCTAAATTTGTATTAGTGTAATATATTGATCTTAAATTTTTTTATAACATCAAAAAGCCTAAATTTATATTTATGTGATTTTTATTTACCTCAAATTTGAAGTAAATGTGTCATATAAAGATTAAGTATTTTTAGGTGAATGAATTTGATACAGGTATGGGGTTTTCGGTGTCTAAAAAATTGAAAAAAAAAAAAAAAAAAAAAAAAAGATTAAGATAAATGTATTATAATCTGCACAATTTAGAATTTTTGATAGTTTTTTCCTATTATTTTTAAGAGGAACCACTCAACCTACACCTAATTAGACACATACCTGATCAGTCTCGATATTTATTTTTGGCATTTTTTTTCTGGATATTCATTTTTAGCATTTTTTTTCTCCTTAAATTGATACCCTAGAAAAATGGATAACTCCATAGGCTAGCTCACGAGTTAACGAGGAAGCTTCGCTCTAAGTTATGGATAAAAACAAACCGAAAAAGGACATTTTTGTGACTATTACTTTATGCATCTACACAGACAGACTGCATTTTTCTCGTACGGTGCTTGCTGCACTTCCTGAGTTAGTGTTGGATCCGCCCTTGTCTTAGCACATAAAGATGAATTCGATTCTATTCCTCTTCTTTATTTAAGTAGGTTCTGCTCCGTGGTGATAAAAGTGTGATTGCTTCGATGGCTCCTCTCTCAATGTTGCAGAATAGCCTATGGAGTTATCCATAACTTAGAGCGAAGCTTCCTCATTAACTCGTGAGCTAGCCTATGGAGTTATCCATTTTTCTAGGGTATCAATTTAAGGAGAAAAAAAAATGCTAAAAATGAATATCAAGAAAAAAAAAAAGCCAAAAATAAATATCGAGATTGATCGGGTATGTGTCCAATTAGGTGTAGGTCGAGTGGTTCCTTTTAAAAATAATAGGAAAAAACCATCAAAAATTCTAAATTGTGCTATTATAACACATTTATCTTCTTCTTTTTTTTCAATTTTTTAGACACCGAAAACCCAATACCTATATCAAATTCATTCACCTAAAAATACTTAATTTTTGGCATTTTAGGCTTTTTGATGTTATAAAAAATTTGAGGTAAATAAAAATCACATAAATATAAATTTAGGCTTTTTGATGTTATAAAAAAAATTTAAGATAAATATATTACATTAATACAAATTTGGCGTCATTTAAGCACAAAATTTGAGAATTTTTTTTCGTATTATGAAAGAATTTGAGACAAATGTGTCATAATTTAGAATTTTTGAAGTCTTTTCCCTAAATAGTACTCGGGTTCTGCAGGGCCCACTGGTGGTGATTATTTGGTTGCGGATACCCTTGATTTTGGTTGTTCCAGTGATGAGGGCTTCTGGGCTGTTCCTGATAGTTCTGGCTTGGGGTGTTCACTGTTCACCGAAGTTGGGCTCTGATACTGACCATAGCCCTGGTTCCAGATATTCCACTGACTAGGATTCTGCTGCTGAGGATAACCCTGTCCTGGAACTTGCTTATTCCACCATTCAGGGCTTTACTGCTATGTATAAACTGAAGCAGGATTAGAGTACCTGTAGCCTAGATAATTCTGACTTTGACTAGGATATCCTGCATTGGGATGACTCCGGCTCTGGCTCTGGCTTTGGTAACCAAAATGAGCACTTCCTTGCGGTAGGGGCGGCGGTGAGCACTACTAGTATTGGTCTCTCTGTTCTGAGGCCGAAAGTATTCATTTTGTTGCATCCCTTCATCTGGGTTCGGATTGAAAGACCTCAAATCAGATGGCGGAGGAGGCAATTGTTGTGGAGCAGGAGGAAGTTGATATTCATTCGGCACAGTGTACGTGCTCAAGGCTTTTGAGAGGTCTAGGGTTCGGCGGCAACTGGCAGCCAAATGGGCGGTGACAGAATCATTCCAAGAGAGGGACCTCAAGGAGAAGAGAGAAGGAAGCGCCGGGTGTTGTCTCACAAGTGAAGACGCCATGCTTACTGCCGTCTATAAAATGAGAGAGACAGAGTCATGTCAGAATGCCCGTAGAAAGTTGACCCCGGCACAGTAATCACTGATAAAACACACGCAAGCATATAGAGGCCGCGTTTGGTTCAGCTATTTCAAGGAGCTTCGAGGAAATGCTAAGACTATTTAGTAAATTCATAGCATTTACACAACTGACTCATTTGCATTATTCACTTCAAGAAGCTGTCGTTTCAATGTTAGAACATAAAACACTCATCATCACTAACCTTCCATTTCTGCTGTAAAAATAACAAATGATTTCCTCTACCTACTCATCGCTCTCCAACTGCCACCACCAACACAAACCGTAATCCATGACTCGTCATCACTAACCTTCAGCCTCAGTAAAGCCAGAAGATTTACACGCCCTCTCATTCCCAAATTAGATTTTTCCCCAGCAAGAGAATCGTAAATTATTAAGAATCCCAATTCACTCGTCACTGAAAAGCCGAAAACTGGCACATATGCCATGGATCGCCGTATTCGACAAAAGCCCAATTCAAGAAACAGAGTAACAATAGCACCCCCACAAACCCCCCCAATTTTCTCATCAGAATTATGTCAATCCATCATCACTCAATCTTCGCACACTGTTTATATAAGAACGAGCATTCGAGCGAGCGAAGGAACCGTCGCGCGGGAGAAAGCGACCGTGGGGTGCGGAGCGAGTTTAGGGCTTTACTTTCTTCTTTCTTTTTCCTTTTTTTGTGAAGGGGTAAAATTAGATTTTTAGCAAGTTTTTGAGGACAAAACAGGCATGACGAATTTTTATTAATTGAGACCTTCGATGTATCGAGAATGCTGAAAACTTAAGACTAATCACAACCTCATTTGAGGAGCCTTTAAAGTGTTCGACACCAATTTTTTCTTAAAAAGCTTTTAAATATTGAACCAAATACGCCCATCATTTTTGTTATTAGCTCATACCTAGCTAATTTTTATTAATCGAGATCTTTAACGGAACGAAAAATATTGAAAACTCAAAGCAGGTTTTTACCTTACTCAAGGAGCTTTTAAAACACTAAATTTTTCTCAAAAAGACTTTTAAATGTTGAACCAAACACACCCGCTTATCTTTGTTGTTAGTTCATAACTTACTAATTTTTACTAATTGGGACCTTCAACATATCGAAAATGCTAAAAACTTAAAACAGGCCTCTACCTCACTTGAGGAGCTTTTAAAACACTAAATTTTTCTTAAGAGGCTTTTAAATATTGAACCAAACACACCTATCATCTTTGTTATTAGCCGGTAATCTCCTTTGCTTCATTTCTTTCCTGTTCTTTTCTATTTCCTTGTTATGCTTATCTTGTCTTACTCTTCTCTTTTAGGAATCTAGATGAACATGGATTATATATATTTGTGAAGTTTTTGCTCTTTTATGAGGGTCGATTATAATATTCTTGACAAAAATCCACTAAAATAAAAATTAAAAAGGCAAAGGTGTGTAAGCCGAAAAAAGAATTGGTGTTGTCGGCACAATCTAATTTTTTCAAAACCCTTTATTTATCTCCCGTATTATATATTTCTACACTCTCATTTTGAGACAAAGTCCAACTTACTATGGGAAAAATATAGTGTTGAAATATTTGAATATTAAAGCATGTTTTCATTTATCGACTTAAACTTTTACAACAATTAGCAAGAATCATATATAATCCTTTAGAGTGCATCGATATGTTAGACAATTCCTTGTCGAGTCCATTCTCGAATTTAAACATTGGATACCGAATCGGCTAGTTTCAGTCGACTCCAAACCGAATCTAACTTTAGGTAATATCACTATTATTTCAAAAGAAATATAATATGTGAACAATTTCATGGCGCGGTGGTTAACATATTAATGGTTTTCCCTGTTTTGAAGTCCATCTTTTGGTAAAGAGCGGATTTTTCGACCAAACCCTTTTTTGGAAAGGAAATTGCGTTTTCAAGATATGCAATTTACTCGTTTCATGTTCCACCTCGTTGCTACTTACCAAGCTTCCGTTAAACAAAAAAAATAACTTTGTAGTCTATAGATGCATTTGTGTCTAATTATTTCAGTAATTAAAATGCAAAATTTTATAAATAACGCGCTTGATGTTTTCATTGTCGCATTAACAGTTCTTTGTCTACCAAGTTTGTTCTTCTTGAATTCTGTTTCGGTACATTGGTGAAAGTTATCATCACATTAGAAATATTGCTATTGCAAAGTAGTAGTTGAGATGGGGCGTCAGTAGATTTCTAGGTTAGGAATAAAGGTCACCTGCTCAAATTCTACTAACCATATGCAGACTACTGTAAGTCAGAGTCACGCCGCACAAGCCAAAAGCTTGTGGACTCAACTAGTTTATAGAGCTTACGCGGTGTTTCGAGGGTGTATTATGTATAGGTAGCTAGGTCTCTACGCCCGTGTCCTTCTAAAACAAAAAAAAAAAAAAAAAAAAAAAAAAAACGTAGTAGTTGACATGAATCGCTCCACTTTCTTTCTTGACTCTGCCTTTTTTTTGGGACGCATGGATAATGAAATTAATGCTATTACTACTTGAGGATGCACGCGACTTTACAGCATCATTTCAAGGCTGATTGTTCCTGGAAAATTTTATATGTAAAATGTACAAATGCTTGTGCCCGCTTTTACTCAAGTAGTTCCTTAAGATACACTCGCAATGTATCCAGGTGTTCTTATATTTACTTTCCTGATGCAGCCAGCTGCTGAATATGCATCTTTCTGGAAGTGGGCAAATCTTGGCTGAGCTAGTGCGCAAGATGGAAGTATTGATGCTGATCCTTTCTTCTTCTTTTTGATTTGGTGGAATAGACTTCATGCAGAATGAGTTTGCTGGCAGCAGCTTCCAGAGGAGGAGTTTGTGGCTTTGATTTTGCAACCTCCAGCTAGCTCTTTGATTCACTGTTTTTAGCTCTTGATGCACACATATAATTGTCAACGCAGAGCAAGAATCAGGTTCTGTATAACTATACTGTCTTCCACTTAAGGAAGTGACGTTGTCTACCGAAATAGATGATAATATGCCATTGGATGGTTTAAAGAATTTTATTTATGAGCAAGATATGATGCACGCATTTCTTCTCCATGTAATCGATGGCTTTTCTAAGAATTTTTTTCCTGTTTCTGAAATTGATACATAAGGACTCACCAGACAGTGCTCGTTCTCGAATTGTTGTCCAAAAGGTTTTCTGTAGATCCTTTTATTAAAAGTAGCTGATCTTCAATTATTGATTGATTTTGAGAAATACTTGCCGAAAGAAAAACTAGAGACTACTAGTTTTTAGAAAAAGAAGACTATTAGTTTTGACTGAATGTCCTAGTTCGAAATTTGCCTGTTTTGCCTAATTGCCTGAAAAGTAGCAACTAACTTTCCAAGGTTCCCTGTTTTCATGATTGGAAGATTCATTTTTCATGAGGGTAGCTCGCTTCACCATCTATGATTTTCTGAGACTACTATATGACATCTCATGTATTACAGATATGCTTGGTTGGATTTTTGGGGAAAGTTTTAAGAAAATGCAAATGACTTTAAGTTAAAAGAGTTTTCTAAAATGCACCATCTTGCTTCCATTTCGGAGAGAGTATAAAATGCCAAATGCCAACATAATTTAACTGACATGCTTAATTGTGTTGTGTACATGTAGTTTTTACCATGGATGCATAAATTTGTCCTGTCATATTTGGGAAAGATATATACATTATTATTTTTTTGGTATAATTCCATGAATTTACATACAAATGGCGGGGATTTATTGCAAGTTTGTGGCATGCGAGCATCGCTCTATGCATGAATAACTTAGGATAGATGGCAGCATCTTGTGTTATTTTTCTTTTAAATATTTTTGATTCGGTGGACTAAGAGTAGGATTTGTTAGGGAAGGCTTCCATGCCCCCCCCTTGACACCTGGCAACCCTATTTCCCACCAATTTCTTAGGGGAGAATAATTACACGATATAACCTGGGCAACCAATCCTTTGATTATCTCTGGATAAATATCCCATTAAGTCACTCATTGAAGGGGCCTTTTCACTTTTGAAGGCTCGAAACCCAATACTCCTACTGGCCTCGACAGTGAACCACTGATAACTAGCATTTAGATCTACTAAAAATTTACCAGCTTCACCTTTTCACGTCCTCTATAACTCATCCCGCATCCGAGCTTACTATTGTGCGACACTAATCATTTCTTAACCTGAGAAAAGAAAAACCCTCCTCAATAAGTAATCGTGATTTTTCAAACGAAAAAACTATATCGAGCCGGGTGTCCAAAAATCCAGAAACTATATTGAATCTAAAAAAAAAAAATCCGCATTGTAATTTATAAATAGGGAGAACTAGAGTGGTGCCAAAGTAACTAATCGGGAAGGGTCCTTTTTTTTCCCGGTCGAGGAAATTTCCCAATCACCTTTCTTCCACCGGGATGGGCCCCACTAATTACCCAACCACTTAAAAAAAAAGATTAGATGAGATCCACATGTTGAGGAACACGTGCCCGGGATGATCTCGTTCACGTCGGTCGTCGGTCGTCGGCAGCAGCAAAATCCCACCCCCGGCGGGGCCCACCGGATTTCAATTCTAATATCTAAGTAACAAATTCGAGCAGAGCTTTCAGAGATCGCGAGCTCCATTCTCGCCTAGCCGTTCGCAGAGATTTTTTTTCCTCCTCCTCCCCGTCGCGGCGGCCTCCGCCCTCCTCCCGCTCCCGAGCAGTAGCGAACCCCGCGGCGATGGAGGGCGACGATGGCCAGTACGCCGGCGATGGCGAGCCGGCCAACGGCGTCCCCCCGGGGGAGGCGGCGGCGGCCAAGGTCGAGGTCGAGTTCGAGCCTCCCCGCCATGGTCGGCCTCGCGCTCCGGCTCCGGCTCCGGCTCCGGCTCTCCACGCCATCCTCTACAGCATGGTGTCCACCGTCCTGTTCCCCGACCACACCAGCAAGGCCTCGGGGGAGCCGCTCGCGCGGCGGGTCAAGATCTCCCTCGCCGACGACGTCCCCCTGCTCCCTGAAGCTTCCAGAGAGACCGGGCGCCGCATCCTCCGCTGGACTCGCCGGGGCTCTCATCTCCGCGCGCTGCTTGTCGTCTCGGTGAGTTGCTGTGTGCTTCGATTCCCTTTTCGGGTTTGGTTCGTGGATTGATTACTTGAGGTTGGTTCTAGAGGTTTTTTTTTTTTTTTTTTTTTTTGGTTCTGAAGTATGATCGGGATGGTTTCTGCCGAGTTGGTCTACTGAAGTTCACTGGAGTGGTGTCTGGAAACAGTGGTGATGAGCGGCACAGTGCTAGAAATAGCGTAGAGCAATAAGGTCGGTGCAAGATTCTGGCGTTTTGAAATGAAGTCGATGATGTGCAGAACTGTGGAATGATGATATGATCGACTCTTAAGTTGTCAGGTATCCTGAACGGAAAAAGGAACTCGCGTAGAGCAGGCATGATGGTTGTGCTGAGGTGTCCCGGATTTGGCCCTGATGCCCAAATAAGTTTCATCAGTAAGAAAGTTAAAATAAAAAAAGGAAAAGAATAAGGGAGTGGGAGGTGTTTGGGATGGTCGAGTGCGAGGCAATGTTGATTTTATTTTGTTTTTTGGCTATGAGATGTTGATTTGTTATCTTATATAGATGCAAACCAGAGCTTTGACACTAGAAGGTATGTTTTGTAGTTCCATGGCATGAATGCCTTCAAGATGTTTCGGTCACCAGTCTTGCATCCATTAGTTTGTTTGACAGAAAGTAAAAGAAGCATCATTAGCACCCATTGCAGGCTGTGTGAGTACCTGGCACAAAAGTTGGGCAATCACAAAAGTACATGGTTTATTGTAGAATAATAATTCACCTGACCCTTGCAATGATATGAATGGCAATGGTG
This sequence comes from Eucalyptus microcorys, assembly GCA_014182515.1. Lineage (NCBI taxonomy): Eukaryota > Viridiplantae > Streptophyta > Magnoliopsida > Myrtales > Myrtaceae > Eucalyptus > Eucalyptus microcorys. The sequence goes on along the minus strand of CM024571.1, from coordinate 20,474,797 downwards.
GGGATGTCTGACCATCCATACGTATGAGTAGCTTGGAATCTATGTTTGATTCCTTATAATCCAGTATTTAAACACGACAGATTTCAACCATTTTCTTAACTCATTTGGATCGAACAGTTCATGCTTGTCAGACTTTTGATATTTGATTAGTCTACGCAAATGAACACCAAGAGTCTTCAATTTGAAGCCTTTGTTTTAACTGTAAGGGGAACAATCGGCAGAGACAAGGGAGAAGGTCCATGTAATGTGGCTAAAAATCTTTAAGTGCCTCAAACGTAAGGATCTTACGGGGGACTCTGTGTTGAACCGGATGCGTGGTGTAACTTGATCAGTGTAGCTTATTCATGTTTACCCTATAATGTTATAGTGTGGTTATTTAATTCCCGGGAGGTGAGATAAGTTGGCTCTCTGTTGTTGGAGTTTAGTTCATTTGCAAGCCTTTGTACAGGTTGTTTATTTAATGCTATATTACTAAAACTGCTCTAGTAACTCTACCATTCTTCGTAAGGTAATAAGCAAATTACTTTAGCATGTACTTGCAATGTACTAATTTTCAGTTATCAAAATTACAATTACTATCAGCTATTTATAATGCAGATTTTTCAGCTAGGTAATTCTGCATTGCAACTGAATTTTATGTTGATTTCTAGTTAGGTACATACATTGGTCAGCCAAATGGATTGCCAATTATGGTCATTTGCCATGTAAAAATGCCAAAAATTGGGACAAAGTACCTAACTAGTGGTCTGATGAGGGTATTAACAATATTCTGATAAGCATGAGCAGGTCCACAGAGTGGGCAAAGTATCTGTTGGTTGTTGTTGTTGCCCCTCTACTTTGCAAGTTACAGCTGTATAAGTCAGTATGTTATATTCTGTTTGATAAGCATATGGAGAGCCTTTAGTTTCTTAAGCATTGTCTGGCCTGGATTGGGTCACTTTAAGAAGTGCCATAATTACCATAATTGCTGCTCTTTGAGTACTTCCACAATGTCTATTTTAACTTTTCTGATTCTTGGCAGATTGGAACAATTGCTTTTCTTGCTTTGACGGGACTTCTTGTGTTCATGCTCTTCTTCCTTGCGGCCACAATCAATGCAATTGTCATTTCTCTTCTGATGTCTATGGCTGCGGTAGGGGGTGTATTGGCTCTGTTTCTTGCCTGTGTGACAGCCATATATGTTGGTGCTCTGGCTATTGCTGTTTTTGTTATTTCTACAGCAACATTCTGCGCAGTGCTAGCTGCTCTTGTTGCTACAGGTAAACATATCTTGTGCTGCTCCCTGTTAAGAAGTCATATTTCAATTTTTTTTAATTGGTCACATCAACAAGTTACATTACCATATGTTTCTCACCTTCACTTATGATTTACTTATTTATCTGTTTTAATCATTTGTAGAATGTTTCATTCGAAACAATAGAACACTTATGTATTCATATTTCAAATTGGTTTGCAAATTCCTACTTCATTGCGCCTGCACCTGCTAACAAGTTTTTTTAATTGGTCACATCAACAAGTTACACTACCATTTGTTTCTCACCTTCAATTATGATTTACTTATATCTTTGTTTTAAATTTTTGTAGAATGTTTCATTTGAAACGATGGAACACTTTTGTATTCACATCTCAAAATGGTTTGCAAAATCCTACGTCACTGTGCTTATGCCCGCTAACCCAAAAAAAAAAAAAAAAAAAAAAAAAACTAGCTCCGCCATTGACTAATACTGTCTGAGTTGCCCAAGATTGCCCTCCAAGTGTCCTTTTATATTTTGAGTTGTCTTCTTCATAAATACATCAATCCTGCAGCCAAAGGCTGCCTATTGGCATTAGGATGATTGTGGAGGCCTAGACCACTGAAGGAGGGAGGTTGTGGGTTATTTTCTGTAGTAATTGTTGCAACATTGTCTGTCTTTACTGATTATCAAATCAATTCATGAAATTGTGCCTATTTATTTTATCGAGGGTTTCTTCTATCTACGAGTCTATTGCTATCGCTATTAGCTTCAGTTAGATCCACATACTTGATAGTGCTGAAGGAGATGATGCACACAGAGATTAGTACATGCCCGGAACCTTTCATATGCATCTGCCATCTATGAACTTGTTACTGGTTTCACGACTTAAGTTTCTGACTGCATTTCACATGGATTTAAGATGTGTTTTTAAACACCTGAGATGTGAAAATCCCATCACGGTACAGGTTGGATAGGTTTTCTTTGGACTGTCTGGTTGGCAACTAAGAAAAGCGTGGACCTTGCAAAACATTCCATTGGTGTGACTGGTTCAGCCCTCTCAGCCTATTCTACTGGTCGGCATTTCCATCACCGCCGAGAACCCAATAAAATCTCGGATTGAAGTGCCACTTTGGATGTATCTCCTTGTGTAAATGTTGCCAGGGCTTTTTATGGTGTGATGAGCTGTTTTCCCTTCGGTGTTCATGATATGTACAAAGCAAGCAATGATAATAATGGCTATACTCGTACTTATATTTGTGTACATGAGGTTTGGAAGCGTTATCTGTATTCGGTGCTGTTAAATGTGGTTTTGTTGCATCTTATAAGTTATAACTCAGTACATCTGTGAATTCATAGTTTTGATTATCCCTACTGTCTTCTGCTTTTTGCCTTTCTATTATTTTTTTGTTTCCAAGAAGCAGTTTACTCTCTATTAAATAAGAATAATTAGAATGCTTTGAGACATGTATGCTCAATTTTCTTTGCCCCCTTGGGGTCATCTCAGTGTGCTTTTATTTGTCACAACCTATTAACAGACAACGGGTGCCAAAATACTACTTCTATGTTGCTATGTTTATTTTATTTATGATTATAAGCTGTGACACTTGGGTTGAAGGATATCATTTAGACACTGAATAGATGGGAAGGGATGAGTATCTTGAAATCTGCGTCTCGGGGTCATTTGACTTTCCATCAGATCCTAAAGAGTAGATATCCTATGGTAAAGTGGAAGGGCACTACCTATTCTTCGATTCTGATAATTTTTCTGTGAGTATCGAGGAGTAAAGTCCCGCGATGTATCCTTCTTCGTCATGGTACAGTATTTCTTATTGATATCGCCTTGAGAATGTTGTGGCAAACGGGGTGGTGACTTTGTTGGGTCACTTGAACGGGTTCTTTTTGGTCCTCTCATGACAGAATCATCAATGCCATGTCTTCATTGTTAAGGATTTGCCATGTTGATGCTAATGTGCCTATACCCATGTGGCCAAAAATCTTGGGAAATTCCAAGTAAAACAAGGTGAGCTTCCTTCCTACTTCCTCAGATGTCATTATCTTCTGATAGCAGGTTTATGTTACTTGTTGCATCAAAGTAACTCGTTGAGATTGTCGCGATTGCTAAATGATTCTCTGCATGTGCAAAATGATTGTTTTGTTCGATCTTCTCGGTCTCTACTTTTCCTGGCTCTACGCGGAAGCATCCTTTGGCGTCAATAGTGTGTCGTATTCTCTCTGAGGAGGTCTGAATCAGTAGCACCAGTGATTGCACTCATTTCTGCTGGTGTGCATAATGGAATGTAGCGACTCTTGACCGTAGACGCGGATGTGGATATGGAAATGGACTAATAGAGTTCCTAATGGTTGTAATCTCTAAATCGACCCGAGCCTCAAGCACCATGCGCTTGCAGTTTTTGCTCATATTGCGCCATGATTGCTGTCTCTTAATCGATCCCATTCAATTTGTCCGTAACAAAAATCAATCAAAAGAAGAGAAAATCAATACAAGTTCAATATTGCATATAGATTTAAAATACATATAGTATACATATGTTAGATTAATTGACATCTAGTATAAACTCCAAGGCATATCACGTTAGCATGCAAGCTGTGGGCCCCCTTCAATCCATCGAGTTTGATTGGTCATTCTAGGTTAAGATATGTTTGTCATCCCTATCTCAAATCATCAAGTATACAACGTAATCTCAATTTTAGCAAGATGATAAACTTTGACTCGAGTATTTAAGGCTCATTCTCGGCTCGAGCTTCAAGATCTAGTCCGACTTAATAGAATGTTATGCAAGCTCAAGTTCAACTTATCTAGATTCAAATCGTTTATGAAAAGTAAATTTTCATTTGAGCTCGAAAAGATTGAAGATTTTCTTATGTATATTTCCATATACATTTAAAATAATAAATGAAGTGCCTTTGAGAGTTGAACTGTGAAATTAGTTCCACGAGCCGTGATTATGCAAAGCAGTTAATTTAAGCTAAGATTCCATGGAAATGGACGAGCCACTCGAGCGCCTTGAACTCGACTCGAAGGAGCCCGGGCTTGCCCGCCCGCTAATAAGTTGTCGAGTCGGAGTAGGTGCGACTCTTAGGTGACCAGGACCCTAGTCATTTCGAGCTCCCTTATCCCCGTTCCTGGCCGCAAAGGGGTGTGCATGGTCCACATTAAACCCGCGCAGGATCCTGTCTGCGACCGGAAATGAGGAAAAACGAGAAAGAGAGAGCGGCCCCCTCTTTTGTCCTCCCCTTCCTCGTTGTCGCCGAACTGTCAAAACGCCCTTTCGGATCAGATCAACCGCCCTTTTCTTTTCTGCGTTGGCGACACCAGATAGACTCGGGTCAAGTGCTGCAGAGCCTGCCCCCAGAGAGAAAGAGAGAGAGAGAGAGAGAGACAACTGGACCTGCAGCATCGAATCTTGGCCATCACTCTCCATGTCCGAACTCTATACGAAACCCTTAAAAGTTTAGCCTTTCTTTTCTTTTCCTCACGCGGATAGAATCAAGGGTGGGCGATTTTAAATTTGATCGGAAATTTGAAATTTGTTGTTAAAATATTTAAATAATAAATTCTACCATCGTTTAACTGCTTAAATTTTTAGAATAATTAATATTGATCCTACAAAATTTATTATTTGCATATTTCGAAACCATGCTATCATGCTCACTCTAAATAGGATGAGAGGTTGAAGTCATCTCCCGGCGGTGTATTGCAAGAGATTCTTACTAAAGCAAACGCGTAGAGACACTCGATTGCATACCGAATCCTTTCTGCACCGAGCACTCGATTGGATTAGCCGAATTAGCGACATTATCGAATTGATTGGTAGGGTAAAAATGCCAACTTGGAGCTGTAGGACGAAGGTTGGGGGGCCCGCCCTCAGGAATCGAAACCATTCCAGTTCCAGCCAGCCAGCCTTTCGCTATTTCCCGTTCTCGACCCTACCACCTGCCCCTCAACCCCCCCATGTGCTCCTCTCTCTCTCTCTCTCCCTCTCTCTCTCCATCAATCTCTATCTCTCTCTGCGCCCGTCTGTCCTTCTGGAGCTTGATTCCAAGAAGTGCAGAGGCCAGCGCCGCTCTCCCTCTCACTCCTCCATGAGCTGAAAAAACAGAGCCTTTCTCGCTAAACCCAACTTCACTTGCCCCTGACCCCTCTCTCTGTTTCTCTCTGTTTCTCTCTCCAAGATGGGGAGGACCACTCGCCTTCCTCACTGCCACCGGCTCTTCCTCCTCCTCCTCGTCCTCTGTTTCTTCGCCGCCGCCGCCGCCGACGACGCCGCCGCAATGCTGGCCCTCAGGAAGTCCCTCGCCGCCCCGGCGTCCCTCGGCTGGTCCGACCCGGACCCCTGCAAGTGGCCCCACGTGGTCTGCTCCCAGTCCAACCGGGTCACCCGCATCCAAGTCGGCCACCAGGGCCTCCAGGGCACGCTCCCCCCGGACGTGAACGCCCTCACCCAGCTGGAGCGCCTCGAGCTGCAGTCCAACGGCATCTCCGGCCCGCTCCCGAGCCTGAGCGGCCTGAGCTCGCTCCAGGTCCTCATGCTCGGCAACAACCAGTTCGACTCCGTCCCGGCCGGCTTCTTCGACGGGCTGTCGTCGCTGCAGTCCGTCGAGGTCGACAACAACCCCTTCGCCGCCTGGGAGATCCCCCGGAGCCTGCAGACCGCGTCCGCGCTGCAGAATTTCTCCGCGAACTCCGCCAACGTGACCGGGACGGTCCCCGACTTCTTCGGGGCCGGCGACTTCCCCGGCCTGACCCTTCTTCACTTGGCAATGAATGATCTTGACGGCGGGTTGCCCGCGAGCTTTTCCGGGTCGCAGATTGAGTCGCTCTGGCTCAATGGGAAGGCCGGTAGCGGGAAGCTCAGCGGGCGGATCGATGTTATAGCCAACATGACTTCCTTGAGGGAGGTTTGGCTGCATTCCAATTCCTTCTCCGGCCCGTTGCCGGACTTCTCGGGGCTCCAGGACTTGCAGACCCTGAGCCTGCGGGACAATCTGTTCGCTGGCCCTGTTCCGTCATCGTTGACGGGTCTCCAGTCCCTCCAGTCCGTCAACCTGACCAACAACTTGCTCCAAGGGCCAGTGCCCAAGTTCGGGAGCTCGGTCCAGGTCGATATGGCCGACGACTCAAACAGCTTCTGTTTGCCAGGCCCCGGGGACTGCGATCCCAGAGTGAATACCTTGCTTCTGATCGCGAAGTCGATCGGTTATCCGCAGAAACTGGCGGAGAACTGGAAGGGGAACGACCCGTGCTCCGGTTGGATCGGGATAACTTGCAACAATGGGAACATCACTGTCGTGAACTTCGAGAAGATGGGCTTCAACGGCACCATTTCCCCTGATTTCGCCTCGCTGACATCGCTGCAGAGGCTCATCCTCGCGAGCAATAATCTTACCGGTTCCATTCCTGCTGAGCTCACCACCCTCCCGGCGCTCGCGCTTCTTGACGTGTCGAGTAATCAGCTTTATGGTAAAGTCCCGACTTTTAAGAGTAATGTGATCCTCAAAACTGTCGGTAATCCCGACATTGGGAAAGATGGGAATGGTATTTCGACGCCCGGATCCCCCGGAGATGCTGCAGGTCCATCAGGTAGTGCATCCCGAATTGCTAGGCGATCACGCAAAAAGTCTGGTTTGATCGGAGTCATAGTGGTTTCTATCATTGGCGGCTTGTTTTTGATTGTCTTGCTCGGTTTGTTGGGTTTCTGTCTATATAAGAAGCAGCAAAAGCGGTTTACCAGAGTACAGAGCCCCAATGCAATGGTGATTCATCCCCGCCATTCGGGGTCTGACAACGAAAGCGTGAAGATAACAGTCGCGGGATCTAGTGTTAGCGTCGGTGCGATCAGCGAGACTCATACTATCCCGGGAAGTGAAGCCGGCGACATTCAAATGGTCGAAGCAGGAAACATGGTGATCTCTATCCAAGTCCTGAGGAATGTCACCAACAACTTCAGCGAGGAAAATATATTAGGACAAGGTGGTTTCGGGACGGTGTACAAGGGGGAACTACACGACGGGACAAAGATCGCGGTGAAAAGAATGGAGTGCGCGGTCATCACCGGGAAGGGCATTACGGAATTCAAGTCCGAGATTGCTGTTTTGACTAAGGTTCGACACCGTCACCTCGTCGCCCTGCTCGGTTACTGCTTGGATGGCAATGAGAAGCTTCTTGTGTACGAGTACATGCCCCAAGGGACACTGAGCACGCATCTATTTAACTGGCCCGAAGAAGGACGTGCACCGTTGGAATGGACCAGAAGGTTGACCATTGCCTTGGACGTGGCAAGGGGGGTCGAGTATCTCCATGGTTTGGCGCATCAGAGTTTCATACACCGAGACTTAAAGCCGTCGAACATTCTCCTTGGAGATGATATGAGAGCTAAGGTTTCGGATTTTGGTCTAGTGCGTCTTGCACCGGAGGGAAAAGGCTCCATTGAAACGAGAATAGCCGGAACATTCGGTTACTTGGCACCAGAATATGCAGGTTAGCCCTCTGACCTTAATCTCAGTTTCCTCATTTACAAAGACTTGGATATATAAAATCCTAATTTTCCTAGAGTAATTCGGTGATACCTTGCATTGCACGGTGTAAACCTATTTAAATTACATCAACTAGTACTACGATAGCAGATTAGAATATGGAAACGGCACTTCCAGATATGAATTAAGCGTTGATAATCAGAAATCATGTCTGTGTTCCTTGCCCAAAAAGCACTCTAGATCCATAAGACAGCACTTCATTTTGAAAGATCAAATGCTTGTGCATAACTCAAAGTCTGGTCTAGCAATCTACAACTAAGTTAATTTTGCAGGTATAGTATTATGCGTTTGAGGCAAGATTTTGTTAGTATTGTCAAGTATATATGTCCTCACAGCAACTTGAGTGAAGTCTCAAAATCAACAGGCAAGCCCATTGTTGCAAAAAGAGCAACTTAGCTGGAAATTAGACCTGCCCTCATTGCCTTGGCATGCCATTTTGTGTTAGCTAGTTAACTTGGATCTTGCTTCATCTCAAACTATTAACACCTAGACTGTGATCACGGTAATATGATTGCAGTGACTGGCCGGGTGACAACGAAAGTAGACGTTTTCAGTTTCGGGGTGATCTTGATGGAGTTGATCACCGGAAGAAAAGCGCTCGACGAGAGTCAGCCCGAGGACAGCATGCACTTAGTGACCTGGTTCAGGAGAATGCACATCAACAAGGACACGTTTAAAAAGGCAATCGACCCCACAATCGATCTCAATGAGGAGACGCTCGCCAGCATCAGCACGGTAGCTGAATTGGCTGGCCACTGTTGCGCTAGGGAACCATACCAAAGGCCCGATATGGGCCACGCCGTCAATGTACTGTCTTCTCTAGTAGATGTGTGGAAGCCGACCGATCAAAACCCCGATGACATCTTTGGAATCGACCTGGAGATGTCGCTGCCACAGGCCCTAAAGAAGTGGCAGGCGTACGAAGGAACAAGTCATGTGGACTCCTCGGCATCGTCATCCTACCTCCCGAGCTTGGACAACACGCAGACAAGCATACCCATGCGACCATATGGGTTCGCCGACTCGTTCACGTCCGGGAGATGACATTGATGGTGGTGTAAATGAAGGGGGGGGTGTCCATTCTGTTTGCTTCTTGCTTTTGGTGCTTTCTTGTCATTGTAATCTATCTTATGATTCTTTCATGGTTTTCTTTAGCCTGATATGAGTTTTCTAACCTTTCTTTTTATCCATCGATACTGTAGTTGAAGCTGTTCTGTATGAGATGATCTGCAAATGGAATCCAGTGGTTTCTGTGAAAAAAGCATTTATTTTTTCCTGATTGTCAGGCACACCCAACTTCCAGTACCATCAGATTCTTCAATTAGGTGATTCACTCAAATTGAGTAGTTTGTTTTATGACAGATGCAGAGGATTTTCTAATGGGAAAGTTGGGTGTGGGGCATGTAAAATCATATGCATGCATGTGCCCATGAAATCGTACAAGGATTTCAAAAAAAAAAAAAAAAAAACAGGGGAAGCTGAGTAAGGTCACATGCGGGTCAAAAGGGCAGGTTTCAACAACCCTGCAATAATGGGTCGGATGATACATAGGTTCTTGCTTGCCTCATCTGTTTTACTTGTAACTTCATGTGTTAGGATCTTTGGCTTTTGATTACGTTAACGAATGCTTCACGGCACAGTTAATGAGTCATTGATGTTTAAAGATTGGGTCTACTAAAAATTGCAAAATTTCTCGATCGATTGCTTGACAAGGGTTCTTAAGGTGTCCGTTATTGGAATCATTAAAGTCGTATTCACTCCAATTCGTCTAGAATGACGAGGTCTAATCTAATTCATCTTAACCTTATAACGAAATGTGACTCGATGCCCGATGGGTCACCCAAACACGAGATTATTTGTGCTCGAACGGCGATTCCACGCCTGAGTATTATTATAATTTATAAAAATTTTGGACCATAGTTTTTATTGAGAGAGAAGGAGGGAGGACAGGGGTCCAATCCATGTGAAAATGGAGAAGCACCCACATGGGCTCACGTTCGTTCAAGGGTCCTGGGTCTTCCCAATGCAAATTTCCCCTCAGCTGTCATTGAATGAATTGTTGTTGTCTGTGCGTACCCTCTTTTCTTTCATTTTCCTCTTTCTCTCTCTCTCTCTCTCTCTCTCTTTTATATAGTTTTCCGGTCCATATCTCCAAGTCTGTGTCTCCCTATGAAATTTGACTGACCTGTATGCAATTATTATTTGGGGAAGGAGGACGGACATAACAATTGCTGGAAAAATACAAAAAAAAAAAAAAAAGATCTGTAAGTCAATTGATGAATAACGTTCAGCAGTTAAAATATCACTTACTGGGTGGTTAAGATTCTTTCTTACCATCCCTTTGAGATACCCATTTACATTTTTTCCAAGTCGTCTTAGCATTTCACGCTAGGGAACGGATAAAAAACAATGCCAAATCTGAAGTTGTGAGCAGGATCGTCTCCTTTGAGAATAATCCAAAATGAAAAGTGGTTCGATTGGAATATGAAAACGTAATTGAATTAGTCTTAGTTACTCTTTGGGACGGAGTGAAAGAAGGGACGGATTCTCAAACAAAGAAAATCACCGAATGATTTCGAAAGAGAAATTCACAAATGAAGATAAATTTGCATAAAAATAGAGAACTATCATGATATATACTTTTAGTAATGATTATATCATTAGGGCCGACAAAAATTTACACGACGAATGCATCTTCGATCGCGTGATATACAGTGGCATTAAGTCATTTTGCGGATTCCATTTGAACAAAAGAAAATATGGATGATTTCTATTGATGCACTGGACCTATTGCATTAGTAATTTTTTAATCTTTCTTTCTTGTTTAGCTTCTCTCTGGTTCGGGAAGGTGGTGCTTCGGGTCGGGCATATTCAATGGGGGCGAAGAAGTCGTGCAGAGCCCAACGGGCCCAGTTCGAAGCACTAAGTAGATTGGGCCTACTTGAGATTTGCGTTTCCTGGAAGAGCTGGGCCCTTAAGTTAAAATATTGGGCCGGCAAAAGGATGAAAAATTTCCAAATGAAAAGCTAAGAGGTCATTTTCCGATATTTGTTGCCGGGGGGACACATTGAAATTGGTTTTTGGGGGACTGGCTTGGCCCCCGAGGCAAGATATGTCTAGGGGTGATCGGTTATAGGTTCGGCAATCTATGCGCAGAGGTTCAAGCAATATTGTCAACTTTATTCGAAGAACTCAAAAGTATGTCGAGCCGAACCCGTGCTTGATATAACCAATATGTTTTCTATAAAGCTATTGCCATTGGCATCTTGTGGTCTTGACCCTACTATGATCCTCACATCGGACACTAAAGTCATCAACAAAAAGTGTGCATTTTGCATACAATTTTGATTTCAATGACTCAATAGGTTAAACTTTCTTTCTACCGCAATATATGTATTTTGACCATAGTTGATATTGGCATGGCACCCAGTTAGCACCACATCCACTCTAAATAAAATAAGTGAAATTTACGCTAAAAAGTTAAAAAAATCAATCATTTTTTAATGAAGATTGCCGATGAGTTTATACTTTCGCATATTTAAATGGGAAACTTTCCCAAAAAAAGAAGAAGAAGAGAAGCTCATAAATAATTAAGTAAACATAAATTTAATTTAGAAATGTAGTATAGGGTAATTATACCTTTTGATGAGGTACCTTCCGATGGGTATAACATAGAGTGTACAGGGTGCCTATAGGGTGGTATAACCCCGAATCTTGGAACCTATCCTTTACTTACTGATTTCAAAATTTTGGAACTTGACTATCTTACTATCACTAATACCCACCTCAAAACATATATAGCCATACCAATTCTATAAGGTTAGTAGATTCCATTCCACAGGTTCTCCTACGCACCCCGGTGCAGTCGCCACGACTATTGAGCCCTCACCGACGTCCATGGCGGGCCCTCGCCAAGTCACCGTGGCTGGATAAGTTTCGCCATCACCACGGCGGGCGCGCCCCATGGAAGGTAGGGCAAAGAGGAGAACGATGAGTGAGCACTATAACGTTTGATAGCTTTATTCAAACGACGTACGTATTCGCTGTCGGAAAGTGGCGCGAAGAGGAAAACGACGAACACTATAGCCTTTTATTCAAATGATGAGCACCATACGGTGGTGCACGTTTCGTGAAGCCCATTTGCAGGCGTATCGAAAGTGAATCTTCTGTGCAGAACTTTATGCAGCTTTGTGCAATTCTACGGTGTAGCTTGTGACAGAGGTAGAATGTTCGTATTTGTGTCGGGAAAGTATCCTTCCAGCGGGATTGCTTGCATGCTTCTCACAAATTTGAGGTTGACTTGTTTTTTTTAAAAGATAAATATTTTAGAAGTTCTAAAACTCGTCACAAATAATAAAACTTGACAATGTCAAACGGATGTAATCAAGTTTTTCTGTTAACTCCATTTAATTTAATTTTTTTGAATTTTCTCTCTCCTGCTTGGCAAAGAGGTGGCTAAATATAAAACATAAAGCTAAAATTACGTAGTTTTGGTCCCAATCCAATTTTTTAATATAAAGTTTATTAAATTATATTAAAAACAAGCAAACTCAAAGAAAACACAAAAGAAGAAAAAGAAAAGGGGAAAACTCCAGCAAGAGCCCACCCCCAGTCCCCCACCATCGCTCAATTTTTTTTTAGTATAAGTCAAACAGGATTTGTATTAAAAAAAATTAGATTTGGACCAAAACGATATGATTTTAACCTTATGTTTCATATTTTAGTCATGCCGCTGCGTGAGAGAGTGAAAATAATTAAAAAAGCCTAGTTAATATTTTTCGTTAGCCAAGTCGGACAAAATTAACCGAATTGATTGCACCAATTTGATAAACTTTATGACTCAATTGCACATTATAAAAGTTTTAGAACTTAATCGAACTATCTGACAAATTTTAAGACTTCAAATGTAGTTATTCTTTTGTTATTTGGAACTAACTAGACTAACCCAAAAATCGAGTAGAAACTTGAGCTCGGAAATAATATGACTAGGGCCCCATTATACATATACATCTTAAAGTACTTGATTGTGGGGAAAATGATCAAAAAAGTTATAAACACGTTACAATTGTGCTAATCTAGTTATAAATTTTTTGTAATTATGTCAATTCAATTTATCTAGTGAATTTTGGTTAGCTAGCTTTGATGTTGACAATTTTTAATAATATTTATTTATTTTTATATTTTTTGAAAATTTTCATTTCCTTCCTTTTTTGCTTTTTTTCTCCGTAATGATCAGTGAGGCTATGGCGAGGGTCATGAAGCCCTCATCGGCAGGAGTGAGGTCATGGCCCTTGCCCTACCTCCCTTAATCTGGGCTAGTCCAGCCTTGTCATGGCTTTGGGGGTCGCCAATGAAAGCATCCTTGCTTGTGGGCGGGGAGGCCATGGTGAGGTTGGTGTTGCTTAAATTTGAGTGAAGCTACCTTGCCCGTAACCACCAGACCTAGCCCATATTTGGGCGAGGCTAGGTAAGGGCTGCGAAACCCTTGTCGGCAGTCAACGAGGGCTTCGCGGTTGATACCGTGGGAAAAAAGAAGAAGGCAAAGAAGTAAGAAAAGGAAAAAGAAAAATTTAAAAATAAAATATTATTAAAAAGTATTTTTCGTAAGTGTCGGACGGACAGACTGAACTGACACAATTATAAAATGTTTATGATAAAATTGACAAAGAAATGTTTATGCCTGAATTGTCATAGTTGCAATAGATTTAAAATTTTTTAGACAATTTGCCCATCTTTGCGTGCTTGACATGTTCAAAAACATTGAACACATGTGCATTACGCATCTCACGTTCGGGTTCTTCCGTAGTCAAATAGAGTCGTGCAGGGCCAGAGGGAAAATAAAGGGCCGGTCGCATCTGAGAAGCTCGATGCATACTTATTATGGAGCCTCGATCCTCTCTCTTTCGTTCTTCCTTTCTTCAGGAGCAAGTGATTAGATGGTGTCCCATGTCAGTTTTCGGGCAAATCGACCCTTCTTTCTCTTTGTCCATTTCAATTCCCGGCCCGACCATCCGAGCTCCCCGCCACCACCGGTTGCATCTGTCCCTAGGCAGCCTCAAAAGCTCCTTCCGAGCTACCTGGTTGCTTGCATTTGAATCTACCACACCGCACGGCAGGATGGCCCCGCTGCCTTACCCTTGAAACCAGCAAAAAACGGAAGAAACTCCTAGCACTCAAAGCCTTTCGTGCGAACGACGATTCGAAACTTAGTAGCGTCTGGTTCGCAAGTTCCGCGGAGAAAGCGGTCGAGAGACGGGCGCTCCCAGTCGTGTAGTACCTTCAGTACAGAAAACAGGATGACCCCTGAATCGAGGAGAAAATGAATCGAGGGGCTTTCGCATGTGGGTCATTAAACTTTCCATTCTCTACCATAAGTCTTTGTTTACTGGCTTCGGTTTACGTGCAGATGTGTCCAGTTCCTTCGATCACGGATCCGATTCGACGCAACCCCATTTCGAGATTTCATCATCCTCGATAAGTCAAACCCAAACCCCTAAAACAAGAGCTATGCACACCGCAATTAAGGACTCCCCCATTTAGATTCTTGCTTCGGCTTGGCTACTTCCCGTACATAATAAGATATTGGGATGACTGTTGACCCTCGAACGCTCCGATACCGACTGCACTAGAATACTGCTACTTTGCTCCGTTTTTGCTGAAATCTGCTCGCGGTTCATACTCTAATATATTCGATGGGTTCGTTCTCTATTGGCAATCGCATTGAATGCCGAGAAGATCTCACCGGTTTTCATGGTTTTTTCATTTGTTTATAGTACTTCTCTTTTTATAGTTTAAACATGGGATGGCGAGGGACCCAAATGAGGCCGGCCCCATGTCAGTGAAGAACTAGGATTAAACTTCTGAGGGACGGTTTTCGCTTCTTGGACTGAAAGCCCCACCAAATCTGCCTTTCAAAATCTCATGTTTGACCTTTCTTGGACGATCCCATATAAATGACGATGATTCAGTGAGCTACTTCAGTCAAAGCCTCCCCTCCCCCTTGAGGATCCTATTTCATGCATTGCATCATCTTGCAAATTCACTTCCAGTTGAACCTCTTGTTTTAGTCGTGAGTAGCAGAGACCAGAGATGGAGCTTTCGCATAAAAAAAGGCCCGGCGCCACCAACTGGTTCTTCATCTTTCTCCTCTTGTCGACCAACCTCCTCACTCTCCTCTTCTCCACCACGTTCTACTCCTCTTGCTCTCGCTCTCCCAATATAGCCGTCCCTGAAGCGACGGTCGTTGTCTCTTATCAACCCGCGGGTCGCTCTGCTGTGACCGGCTCCCCGAACGGTGCATCGGACGATGATCTCGCGCCCGAGTTCAAGGCCTTCACTTCGGGCCAGCTCCTCGCCTTCGGGGTCAACCCGAACTTCGACTCCGACACCATGTACCCTCCGGTCGGCCGCCCGTGCACCATGTTCCCGGACTTGCTCCGCCGCTTCATGACCTACAAGGTGAACGGCTCGTGCCCGGACGACGAGCTCCTGGCGCAGAAGCTCCTGCTCAAGGGGTGCGAGCCTCTCCCGCGCCGCCGTTGCCGCCATGCCTCGCCACGGGACTATGTGGAGCCGTACCCTCTCCCGACTAGCCTCTGGACCACCCCCTCGGATTCTTCTGTGGTCTGGACGGCCTACACTTGCAAGAACTATGACTGCCTCATCAACAGGAAGCACAGGCAGCAGGGCTTTGATGACTGCAAGGACTGCTTCGACCTTGCAGGGGCTGAGAAGAACCGCTGGACCGCTGCCAAGAGCAACGGCGGCCTCGACTTCACCATCGACGAAGTCCTGGCGACGAAGAAGCCAGGGACGATAAGGATCGGGCTTGACATCGGGGGTGGGGTTGCCACTTTCGCGATAAGGATGAGGGACAGGAACATAACCATCGTCACCACTTCCATGAACTTGAATGGCCCTTTCAATAACTTCATAGCAGCAAGGGGGGTCATGCCCCTCTACATCAGCATCTCTCAGAGGCTTCCTTTCTTCGACAACACGCTGGACATCGTCCACTCGATGCACGTGCTGAGTAACTGGATCCCGACCACGCTTTTGCACTTCCTGATGTTCGACATTTACCGGGTCCTGAGACCGGGGGGTCTGTTTTGGCTTGATCATTTCTTCTGTGTGGGTGAACAGTTGGAGCATGTGTACACTCCTCTCATTGACAGCATCGGGTTCAACAAGATAAAGTGGGTCGTCGGTCGGAAGCTTGACCGGGGGCCAGAACTCCAGGAGATGTACCTCTCGGCTTTGCTCGAGAAGCCATTGAAGAATTCATGGTGATCCTGTGGTTGCTTCTTCTTTCCTTTTCACTACAGGGAAGACTTTTTGATTTCACACAGCCTTTCTAAAGTTCAGTCAAAGGAATACAAAACTTGCCACCGTCTTTCAATCAATAGTTGGAGATAGATTGTTATTCATTCAAGAGGTTTATTATTAGCACTGAAAATCTGCCTGTTGGATATATGCTCAGTTAGTATTTTGGTCTAAGAAAACCTGTCTTTAGTATCTATTTCTGCTGGTATGTCATCAATTATCGCTCGACTAACAAGTTGTATGCTTTGCCATTCCGTTATATTGCGTCTTCCCAAATGCTACTCATATGCGGCACTCTGATGTTGTCGAGCTTGACTTCCCATTGACATGCTTCTAGCGAAAATGAGGTTGAATCAGCTGCACTTCTATGAGAAGGCATTCTTCATTAACGCGCTGATCTCCAATTTGTATTGAACAAGGTCTGCCTGCCCAATTCATGCTAAGGTTTCTTCTCTCCCAACATAAACAGATACGGTTTCTCTGTTTCACAGACCAGAAGGAACAGATTTAAGTGTCTGCATGACATATGGGCACGCGCATGTGAGAGAGAGAGAGAGAGAGAGAGAGAGAGAGGAACGGACGCTTCTCTGAAAAACCTTCACTTAAATTTATTTGACAAAATAATAACTATCAGTTCAAATGAGTACCGAGTTACAACTTATAAGAAAAATCCAGAGCATGAGAGGGAAAGTTGTAACCTCAATATAAGCTATGCTGACGATGGAGCTTTTCACATATTATAAGGCTGCCAGAAAAATGGACTCATGCATATGCAATCTCACAGTTGAGATCCTGAAACCGGTAGCAAGTACCTGGATGGCAGATACATGAAAGTTTCCGGGCTTGCAAAAACCGTTTTTTTGCATCCTCTGCCCAAGCACTATCAAGTCCATGGATTCAACTTCAAGCTAACACTAATAGCAATAATTGCAGACTTGAAGAAGCCTTCGATTAGAAAAAAAGAAAAAAGACCTGATGCAATTTCCATTATGTACTTTGCAGTCAGTTACGATGGCTGGTGAAGTTGCACCAATTACTACAAACATTAACCTACTGACTCCCCTCTCCATTTGTCAACCACTGGCACCTTTGGCAGAGGAATCGAGAAATTCCAACAGAGAAAGAGACCAATTGAGACGTGAAACATCATTTCCGAACTCTTGGAAGGCAACATTGTGAAATTCCGGACAGTACAAGTAAGCATGATCAGCAACTTATACAAATTCATAAGAGGCAACAATGACCTTTCATGAAGCTCAGTGAATTCATAAAAGAGGCCATTTGCAATGTTCCCCTGGCTAAATATACAGGTATTATAGTTCTGGTGCACTTCAACATCGAGACTAAGGTTTATCACCTTCTCTCACTAGTGGTGTTATTGACCTCATTCCTCAACAGCCCTGAGTTTTTGATTTCTTGTCACACTAATGTCAATTACAAATTGTCAGCAGCATTAGATCTGTTTGCTCAGATGGTGCCGCTAGCTGCATCAAGGCTCGCCACAAATGTGAGTTTTGCAGGTAACCCAAGTGTCTTAAACCTCTATTTAGAAGGGCTTGGATAATTTGAGGAACAAACAGTACACGAACTGATAAATTGAAGCATTACTTCTTGATGAGGAGCAGCATAAGATATGTCCATTGTAGCTACATGAACAGCTAGCACAGCAGCGCACATTGCAGTAGATAACCCCGGATCTGCAGGTTGATATTTGGTCTGTTAGTAATTTGATCTAACAATTTTTCTCTTAAGTATCAACTATTTCAGCGAGTATGTCATTCAATTATTGCTCAACTAACCAGTTGCTCAATTTTGTTCCTTTGGATATTTTCTTCCTTGGGGCTCCTCATATTGAATAGATATAAGGTACTAGCGGCAGGTCTACTACTTTCCCTTCAAGTTATGGCAACGCTCTCAGATTGTCACGACTCACTTCCCATTAAAATGCTTTTAGCTCAAACGGGGTTACATCAGCAGCATTTTTCTCTGCTAAGGCATTCTTCGCTGATGTAGTGGACCCAAATTCATAGTCGCTACTACACAGTTATTATAAATAATCAGTCCTGTCGCATGCCTATCCCTGTTATTCCATTGTATGCATGAAATCTCCACGGTTGCATCTGTCCCTACTGTGTTTCCCTAAAGAAAGCACATGAGTTTACATGTAGAGAGAGAGAGAGAGAGAGAGAGAGAGAGAGAGAGAGCATGAGAGTGGAACAGACACTTCAATTGAAGTTCTTCGTTCCCTTCGAATTTATTTGAAATATCCAAAAGAACGTATGTACACCAGTATGTGTCTACCCATCTTTGAGAACCCTGACTAAAAGATCTTCAATTTGAGGATCTCCATCAATGGTAAATCACCCTCTTGCTGCAATTTTCTGCCCAAAAATCTAACACTGGATCCCCATATCATATTCTGGCTCCCTAGTTGGAGGAGGTAGGAGACATCCAAACAGCTCAAGCTCACCTGAGTATCTGAACTCCAAGGGGCTGTCCTCTTGTCTCGATTGTGCTAATGACTTGCAGCACGCCGAGCACACAAACAAAGGTGGGACGTTGTCAGTATCGTCAATTCCACAGCATCGCGTGTGCTGCCACACTTCACAGAGGTCACAGGCCACCATTCTCTCCCCATCATCATCTTCAGCCCCGCACATGCATCTCACCTCCCAATTCTCGCTCCCACCTTCATATCTCAACTGACTGTCCACATCCATCCCGGTTCCCCTCACCCAAACCTCCTGGCCCGACTCCATGATCCCAAAGAGCACCTCGGTGTCCTCTGTTTCTTTCACGGCTTCAATATCTGTCACCACAAGGTGTTCAAAAGCGCAGTAGGTCTCCCTAAATGCGCTCTCAGCTGCTGCCTTCAAGTCCCCGACCGTAGCATGCAGTGGAACCATGATAATCTCACCGGGTGGGACTTTCTTCCCTGGCAGAGTCTCTAGCCTATCTATGCTAGGGATGAGATTGCAAATGAAAGTGAGCAACTGGTCTTCCTCATCTTGAAATGGCCATTCCTTCATGAAATGCTTGCTGTCCAGAAGCACCTGAGCAGCCGATCCAACGCAATCCGATGTGGGATGATTCAGGAACACCACGCTGTACACTTTTGCCATGTCCTTGTAAACATCATGGCCAACCACAAGAGATGGTGATAATAGCGTCTCCTTAACCAACTGCTCCGGCGGTTCCCTGCCACCATCGAACTCATGGATTGTGTACTCCAGGACCCGTGTCGATGGGTTCACTGCACGGCGCACGACATAATCCCCGACAATCACGTTGTTGAGGATCTTCAGCACATTGTCGATCAAGCCTGTGTCTCCGATATGTAACCTGGCTGCATCTCGCACATCTTGGCGGGTCATTCCAGTGCAGCCCAACTTTTCACCTCTCGCTTCTAGCAGCGCATTCACAATCACTTCTGCTGCCTGCTCCATCCTCCTTGCAGGCCATCTGCTATCCATTTCTGCTACAGCACTTGTGAATTTTCTAAACTTTATTGGCTTCATCTGCGAAAGATGCTTGTTCTGCAGAGACGCTCTAGTCGACAGTTTCCACTTCAAGGAGGTGAGATGCCCAGCAGCTATGGCGGGTTTGCTCTCGCGAGTTGAATGCGACTTGACAGTCAACATGTACTTGAGAAGGTCCTTTATGGTGACTAAATCGGTTTTGCTCATACCTTCGTAATGACAAATGATCTGCTTGATCTCTTTGAAATGTTTGGTGCCGCTGAAATCCTCAAGGACTTTGACAAGCTCAAGCGAGCCAAGAAATTCCATTGCTTGGTGATAATGGTGCTCTTTAACTCCAAAGCTTCCTCTGAGGAATCTGTAACTCCATCTCCCGAACCACGTGCGTCCATAAGCGACCCCATATAGCAAACGGAGATCCATAGACCGCTTCCTGGAGACATCCTCAACTGTCACTTTCCTGCAAAATGATTTTAAAACAAGGAATATCAGATTACTAGTAGGTATCAGAGAACATCGTGCTCCCCAGTTTAATTACATTTTCAACTTACCTGACTAGTAGATTGTTGCAAATGCGGTCCCAGAGATCCATAATTTCCCTTCCACAGAGAAACTTGGAGCCCCCTTCGATGCCATTGATGCAGATTAAGTGCCCGAACCCGTTACCATGAATGAGGCCATGAAGCAGATGGTTCGGCTCATCGAGGTCACACTCCTCCAGAGGCCTACTCCAGCAACCGTCCTTCGGGATTATCAAGTGATACCTCCGCCCCGACATATAATGGTTTCCCCATCCTTGATCAGGCAATTAGGAAACATCCATGAGAAAAAGAAGAAGAAGAAAAAACACTAAGAATTCGTAATCCTCAGATTCTTTTGAAGCAAATTCCCATATCAAACCTAAAAACCAACAAGTTCCTAGGACATCCCAATCAAGACTTCGTCAGAAAAATCAAACACATCCATGAGAAAAGTACTGAAAATCTGCACCCCCCCTGTTTTACATGACAAACATTTCCAAACAGTAATTCACGCTTAACCCATCAAAATTCGTACTTGCCAGAGAACTAACCCACGAATTAGCAACAGACAACAGGGAATCAAGTCTGCAATCGGTCAAGTTACCTGCAAATCGGCAGTGATCGCAGAAGGAGGGAGACGAGGGGGTCATGGTTTCTTGGACAGTGTACAGGGGGACGACCACGCCCGTCTTCTGGTGCATCAGGAGGGTGCACCAGACCGGCAGGTCGCTGGCCGCGGGCTCCCCGGGCACGCCGCATTCCTCTAGGAACAGGCGGATGTTGTCGCGGAACAGGCCGGCCGGCCTGATCGGGCACCCGGGATCGCAGAAGTCGCCGAAGTCGAAGATCTTGGGCCGCCGCTTCCTCTTCCCGCAAGCCTGGAGGAACGGGAGCGACATCTCGAAGTGGGTTCTTCCTCTTGCGAACACTCGTCGCCGTGCTTTCTTCGAACCAGAAGGAATTCCGCCAATCTCCCAAGAGAAAGAGCGAGAGAGAGAGAGAGAGAAAGAGAGAGAGAGAGAGAGGGAGCTTAACAGATTGAAAAATGGAGTCTTGAAGTCTGTTGAAGGAGCTTCAAATGGCGGTTGACTGCGGTTTGAGGGGTCCGGCGTTTGCCCGCTAAAAAAACTAACCGTTAGGTTTTTTTAACGAGAGCGTCCAGTGTTTTTCAATTTCACCCCCATTCATCGCGAGAAATATTATTTTATTCGTCGGATGGTTAAAAAATATTCATAAATTGTGCCAAAACAATTTTTTTTTAAAATTAATTTCACGGTCCAATGACATTTGCCCCAGCCGAAATTTTTTCTTATCTTGCAATTGAATATTTGGAACTTTTTTCTTTTTTTGTCCATTGATTATCTCAAATTTATAAATTTGATGTGGATAGTCATGTTACCCTTTTCATTTCGTTTCAACGAGGAAGACATTTTTGCGGTTTGATCCACCATCGGTTGGCTTTTGATGGTGGTCCCCTTCTCCTTGATATGGGGATGTAGTCACAATCGAAGGTCGTGCGGCCTAAAATTTGAAGGGACCTTAGAATCGAAGCACATGCATGGTTCTTCACAAACAAACAAATCAAGAGAGGAACATAATTGAGCACAATGACCAATCAATTATCATCTCCATCACATCTTATAAGAAAAGGGCTTCGGATATAGATTAGAAACACGAGCCCGCACGACATATCATCAATACAGACGCAACCTTTGTCATTTTGACCTTCAATTTCCATAAACTATTCTACTTTTTCTTCGCACATCAATTTAGATTTAAGCAAGTCCTTAAAAGACTTCATTTCGCTCATTCTTCAGATTATAGGATGACTAAGATGTAAAACATTAAAAAAATATATTCTTCTCGCAGGGAAGACAAATATACAAGCATAAGTAAGAGTGCGAGGCACATAGGCACTGGAATGTTAATTTGCGGGACTCATCCATGAAGCTTGCCATCCCTATATTTCAAACGGACAAGCTTCGGAGGCTCTCGTGTGGGACCACTGGCTCCCTTCGTTCGGTGAGTTCACTTCTTAATCGAACACCAAGGATTCAAGGGTAGCCCCTGGAAATTTGAATCTTTTGAGCAGATTCACATGGTAGCCATGAGGCCCATTACAGGCCCGGCCCAAATGCAAAGAAGGCCCAAAACGACGAAACGGGTCGGCCGCGGACCGACTTGACGAGCCCGCCCGACCCGCGGAGTTGCAGTCGTGTGGAGAAGAGACGCCAACCGAGCATCCAACGCAACCTAATCACTGAGCTCTCTCTCTCTCTCTATCTCTCTGCGCGAATCTCTTCTTCGATTCAAGCTCCGACGAGGACGACCCCCATCCTCCTCGAGCTCATCCACCGCCCTCGCCATTGCCGGAGATTGATCGATCGCTCGCCGGCCGCCGACGATCGCCGCACGAGCACCGGTTCCGTCCGACGGGGGGGTGTAGGCCGGCAAGACCGCGAGAGGCGAGGAGGAAATGGGGCTAGGGTTGCTGGCTTCGAGGGCTCTCCGGCCCGCGGCCTCGCGGCTCCTCCGGGACCCGCCGAGGCACGGGCTCGCCCGCGCGATCGGGTCCACGCCCGAGCGGCAGAGCCCCGAGGCCTCCGCCGCCCAGGCTCAGCCCGATCCCGCCCCGGAGCTACCGCCCCGGAAGCCCGTCGCCGGCGCCCGGTTCCACTTGCCAAACCCGGAGGACGCGATCGAGGTGTTCGTGGACGGGTACCCGGTGAAGATCCCCAAGGGCATGACGGTCCTCCAGGCGTGCGAGGTCGCCGGGGTCGACATCCCGAGGTTCTGTTACCACGATCGGCTGTCGATCGCCGGGAACTGTAGGATGTGTTTGGTCGAGGTCGAGAAGTCCCCGAAGCCGGTCGCTTCCTGCGCTATGCCTGCGCTTCCTGGTAATTTGATTTGGGGGGAGGGGGGTTTGGTTGTTTTCCACAGATGTTGTTTTTAACTTTCAATGCGTTTATTTTGAATTTGATTTTGTTGTTTCCGGTTGGGAAATGGAAATGCAACTTGCTGAAGTTTTGCGGACTTCAGTTCGAACTGATTTATCTAACTATGTGCTCATGGGGTTAAGTTAATGATGTTATAATCTGTACTACGTATTCTGATTTTGTTGTTATTCATTTGGTGTATGATTCTGCAAATTCGTAATTGGCTTTATGCTTATCACTAGTAAAACGAGTCAGTTATAGTGGCTAATATCAAGAAGTATATGCAGTCAACGGTGTTCTATACTTGTTTAGACGAGAGCTGTGCTTATACTGTTGATTGATAGTAGACGGCGTTCTATACTTGGTTAGACGATAGGATACTCCTCTGATTTTGTGCAATATATTCACCAGTCGTGTCTCTGCAAATTTCAATGATCTGGTAGTTCCTGCAGTTGTCATATATGTCGATTGGAATTTCCAATCTTTAGAGCATCTGTTGAAGACTGTTGGTTACTTTCGGACGACATTCTTGTAAATAGAATTTAATTGTCAGGGATGAAGATCAAGACGGACACTCCAATTGCTAAGAAAGCACGAGAAGGGGTGATGGAGTTCTTATTGATGAACCATCCCTTAGATTGTCCAATTTGTGACCAAGGTGGTGAGTGTGATCTTCAGGATCAATCTATGGCTTTTGGGTCTGATCGAGGACGGTTCACTGAAGTGAAGAGATCAGTGGTCGATAAGAATCTTGGCCCTCTAGTAAAGACTGTCATGACTCGCTGTATCCAGTGTACAAGGTTAGCATTTTCACCTTTTTAATTAGCATCACTGATTTTACCCACACCATGTTTAGTTTTTCTTCCACTTATTTCAAAATTGATTACTTGGGAACTGGAGAATGCTTCATTGGTATTTATGTACAGCACAGTGTGATCGTTTTGTTGTTTGGATGAAAAAGTTACATTTTGGGAGTCGAAAGGGATTTGTAGAGGTCTTTCATGTACTCATTTCCAATTCCAAGTTGTAAGCACAGCATCAGTAATTAGTATCATCTCTTTTAAATGGGGATTGGGATGGGCAGGCTTCGAACTTGATGATCGGGATTCATTGTTGTTATGACTTGATGCCATATCTTTGGCAGCTGAACTGTTTGCCAAAGTAGAACTTAGATTAT
Source organism: Eucalyptus microcorys (assembly GCA_014182515.1). Taxonomy (NCBI): domain Eukaryota; kingdom Viridiplantae; phylum Streptophyta; class Magnoliopsida; order Myrtales; family Myrtaceae; genus Eucalyptus; species Eucalyptus microcorys. Next base: position 20,450,569 of record CM024571.1, on the reverse strand, counting down.
TAATGCATCTCTATGGGAATCTTTTGATTAAAGGAAGTAGTTTTATTTTGATGTTCCTATGAAAGATAATCTTTATGATGAAATAGAAACTACCTGGACAAGGTGGGAAACTTCAGACTTGTCTGGCCTACTTCCATTCCCAGATATGGTGTCATCAATCTGTTCAGAAATTCTGAATCTGGTTTCATAATTTCACACTTAATCAGTGTCCCACTAACCCCTCTAGTCTCTGCATTAGCAAATATGACCTATTATCGCATTCAGGGAGTGAATTAGGAAAAAAAAAAGTTTTTTCTCAGACAAGATAGGAAAACTTGACAAGTTCAGCAATCAGGGTGGCAATCATGTAGCAAAGTTCAAAGCTTTTACACATGAAGATAACTCTAGGGAGAGGGCACAAATGGGAAAAAAGTGACAAGCGGACAAAATCAAGATGGCAATTGTTCCTTTGATTATTAAACATTCACATATGACGATTTTTGTATCGTCTCTTTTTCCAGTTCAACCATGTTTGTTTGACAACCTTACCAAGTGAAGCTCCCCCCCACCCTTCCCTCTTTATTTTGGCTGCACACTACCAAAGCACTTGCAAGTACTACTCATGGGGAAAGGATTGAATGAATTGCATAAGCCAAATATTTTCATATGCTTTGAATATTTCTGATTAAATGAATGTAAGGTTAAGTTTGCCAATGCCCAAAATGATGTTCTTGGAGGACTAACAGGAAGAGATGTAATGCCATGTAAGTAGGCTTCATGATGTGATTATCATTCCTGGTATGCCAAATTTGTCAAAATTTCCGAGATAATGGTGTGCATGAAACTAGAGTTTCCATGAAACTGGGTGCTCTCAGTGGGAAGTTGCTTACTTGAAGCAGGTGAATATTGTTTTCCACAAAAATCATACTGGTGATTAATGAAAATTGAAAGAAGCAATTCTTAAAATATCTTCTAACTTTTTAGATATTCTATCTATGCTATCTAGTCACTCAGAGCTTTGTTGATGACTCACCTTTAACAGCTTTTCTTCTACGATGTCCTGTCCTGATTTGAAGTTCTGCATTCCTTATTTCTTGTGATGGGTTTTTGCTTCTGAATTTTCTTTTAGGTTGCTGATTTCCTTTATTTAATATGGGTGAACCTGTTGACGCTTTTTCACTTTCCATTTCATGTCTTCTAGTGTGGTTTGCATTTTTGCCAACTTTCTGCCATCTTTATGGAAGCTGTTTCTTGTACATTTCCCTCAGAGATTGTTCTTTTTTGGGCTTAGATGATAAACTCAGAACTTGTTTCCTTTTTCTAGAGTATCTTTCAACATCACACTTGCTTGGTCACTAGCTTAGTTAATAACATTTTCGAGTCTAGTTTAATTGGAATTGGTCTTCTCTTGTTCTTTCAAACTTTATGGGGTGGGCTTGGTGAATTTTGTGTGCTTTGAGCATTTTCATGTTGCCATTGGTTATCCTCCAAGGTCCATTGCTTACATAGGTATGTACTTTTCTAACAGATGTGTCAGGTTTGCAACCGAGATTGCTGGTGTTCAAGACCTTGGCATTCTGGGACGTGGTAGTGGAGAGGAAATTGGGACTTACGTGGAAAAACTCATGACAAGTGAACTTTCTGGAAATGTTATTGATATTTGTCCTGTTGGTGCTCTAACTTCTAAGCCGTTTGCATTTAAGGCTCGAAATTGGGAGTTGAAAGGAACAGAGACTATTGATGTTACTGATGCTGTTGGTTCAAACATCCGGATTGATAGCCGTGGTCCAGAGGTTCTGCGCATCCTTCCACGGTTGAATGAGGTAATTATGCATACTGTACTTCCTGCTGGATTTGGTTCCTTCCTCTAAAAGCAAATTCTTTAAAGGAAAGTTTTGTTCATTGTGGCTTCAATGGACAGTTTTTCTTCTTTAACTAACTTAAGAAATAGTCTGTCTAGATTTTCTATTCTGGGTTTCAGAATAAAAGTACAAGCAGAAATAGTGTTTCTTGTTTGTGATAAGGAACCTACTTAAGAATGGAATATCTTCTGAAGCTATAGAATCATAATTCAGTTTTGGTTAATTGAGGTGACTCCTGTTTCTGCTTAAAATTTGAGGCAACATGGTTTTTCCCTTTTCCAATGGTGCTTTGCTTTGGTTGGTGGAAATTTCTCAAAAGGCTTGGAGGTGTTGCCCATGGTTTTCTACCTATATATGTTTGCAGGATTGAATCCGTCCATCTTGAGCCTTTTTCGCAACCTAATGAATGATGATTAGTGCAAGGTTTGCGAGAGAAGTGCTGCAAGAGACGTGATGCAAGAGAAGTTATGAGGAATAGGTGTAGCAGTTAATGTGTTGGGCAGACTGTAGGATAAATATGTAGCTGAAGCTTGAGGTATGTAAATGATGGGTTGGCAGTGCTGCAGCTAAGATAGAAGTGCTGCAAGAAAAGTATGAGTACATTTGTGTAGATAAATTGATCAGAATAGCCTGATCACTATAAGAAAATGGCGATATACTAGACTAGATACATGTCCTGACCCAAACTTGCTAATTAAAGTGCCTTAGAATGGAGATTCATCTTAAGACTGTTGTTGAATTACTTTTCTGCATATGTCTACAATTCGATATACTTTTATCCTGAAGTTGGCTCAAGCAGTTATCATATCATAAATGATGTTATTGGAAAGGATGTTCATCTTGGGATGGTCAGCAACATCGTTATGTTCCAATACGAGCGTTTGGCAGGCAACATTTAAAAGAGACAATTTTTTTAAAATTCCAAAAGCATTACCTTTTAATAAGTTTATGAAAGATAACTAACCTGTTTACTTAATTAAAATCTCTTTATTACTTGAGTAGCTCACTCATAGTAACTCCTTATGGATGATAGAAAATTTCCCTTATTATGTTTGCAGCAATGCATTGCTAGAAGTACATAGAAGGCATACTTGTTCTCTTTGGCTAAGGTGGAAACCAACTAGTTTTGCCTCTTAATGGTCCTCATCATGGACACTAAAATTCCATAATGCCTGTAGGTGCCTTAATGTTTGCAGTTTGATCATATGCTTGGTAGAAAGTTTTACAGTTGTATTCTATCTGATCCTTGTGATGTCTAGATTCTAAGTTATCCCCTCATTATCTATGAATAATTTAAAATTTATTAGTAAACTACAAGATAGAAGAAAATAATTTGAAAAGATGAGAAGTTGAAAAATATCAGTTGCTGCCCAACAGTTTCTTCAAACTGATTAAATCTAGCTGAATTAAGTGCTTGTTATCTGACCAAAAAAGAAGTGCTTGTTGGAATTGAATAAGCACTGAGAGAAGGACTTCGCAACAGCTCCCAATAAGTTTGTATGAGCTTGAATAGGCACTGCCAATCTTAGCCTAAGATTAATATGCTTTAAACTTTCTTGACACTGCTATAATATGGTGGCCACATGAGGATGGTGATTTGGCTGCTGTAGTTTTCTATCACAATCCAACGATAAGCACTTCAATTTTAGTAAAAATTGCCTGTGCTCTTGTTGTGTTCCATCAAGATTTCTTTCTGGCTGCTGCGTCTGAATTGCTTGACGTTGCTGCTGAGTTGCCATTGATGCTGTCTGGGGGTAGTGCACACTGTTTTAACTGTCATATGAGATTCTAATTTGGTGGAGATTGTAGTCTTGCAAACAAATGAGTGGACTTTTCTCTCTCTCCCTTCCTTCACATTCTCTCCCCTGCTGTTCTTTCTTGTACACTCTTTCTTGAACAGATGCATGTGTATGCCTGCACACACTTTGAGAACTCTCAGTGGATTATTCAGCTTTGGAACTTTTGTTGCAGGATATAAATGAGGAATGGATATCCGATAAAACTCGTTTTTGTTATGATGGACTTAAGAGGCAGAGGCTTAATGACCCCATGATTCGTGGTGCTGATGGGCGTTTCCAGGCTGTGAGCTGGCATGATGCCCTTGCCATGGTTGGTGAGGTTATCCATAAAGTCGCACCAGAAGAGATTGTTGGTGTTGCTGGCAAACTATCTGATGCAGAGTCTATGATGGCACTCAAAGATTTCTTGAACAGAATGGGGTCCAATAATGTAATGTGTGAAGGCAATGGGAAGCACCCTAATGCTGATCTGCGATCAGGATATATTATGAATACTGGCATTGCTGGTCTTGAGAAGGCAGATGTTTTCCTTTTGGTTGGAACTCAGGTAATGTGTAATTATTAGATTGTTGACGGATGACCATCCAGACTGCTTTCATGATAATATTTTGGTGATGACAGTCTTTAATTCCTTGTAGAATAGGACATTTACACTGTCCTTGTGGCTTTGACCCTTTCTTTGAGATCCATGGTTTTTCTGTTGATTTGATCTGATTTCTGGCTCTCTTTTCCATTTTGTTCAACCAGCCAAGAGTAGAAGCTGCCATGGTGAATGCAAGAATCCGCAAGACAGTCCGTGCTACACACGCAAAGGTGGGTTATATTGGTCCACCAACTGATTTCAACTATGATCATGAACATCTTGGCATAGGCCCTCAAACTCTGACTGAACTTGCTGAGGGGCGCCACCCCTTCTGCTCAACTCTTAAAAATGCCAAAAACCCGGCTATTATTGTGGGTGCTGGGCTCTTTGAGAGAGAGGATTCGGATGCAATTTTTTCTGCCATTGAGACCATCGCTAAGAACGGGAATGTTGTGAGGCCTGACTGGAATGGTTACAATGTGTTGCTTCTACATGCTGCTCAAGCTGCGGCCCTCGATCTTGGACTTGTTCCACAACCTCCTGACAGCATCAAGTCCGCAAAATTTGTGTATCTGATGGGTGCAGATGACATCAACTTGAAGGACATTCCTGATGATGCATTTGTAGTTTATCAGGGCCATCATGGAGATCAAAGTGTATATCGTGCCAATGTCATTCTTCCAGCATCCGCCTTCAGTGAAAAGGAAGGTACATATGAAAATACTGAAGGATGCATTCAGCAGACTCTTCCTGCAGTTCCAACGGTTGGTGATGCAAGAGATGACTGGAAGATTGTTCGTGCTTTGTCAGAGGTGGCAGGAGTTCAGTTGCCTTATGATAGTGTTGGAGGGATCCGGTCCCGGATTTGGACAGTGGCACCAAATCTCGTGAGTGTGGATGAGAGGGAACCCACCACATTTTCAACTACTACAATGAGACCCAACACAAACCAAAAGATCAGTCCAAATGACTTTGGAACAGCAGTAGAGAATTTCTACATGACCGATGCTATAACCAGGGCATCGAAGATAATGGCGCAATGCAGTGCAATGCTGCTGAAGAAATAACCGGTGAGTGGAATGATTTTAAATAAAGTTGCGGAATGGCTTTCTTGTATGTTGCCATATTTCGGCTGTGTAAGGGAGTTTTTTGGTATTAGACTTAGCTTAGACACTTCCACCATGCCATATGGAGTAGTGCACATAAATGGCATATTGCTCCGTACTTCGACACTTATCTTTGAGGATTATTCTCTTGTGGGTTCAAGAGTAACTCGAGAATCTAATTATTTGGTGTCTTCCGAGAAGGTCATACCTTTGTGATTTTATCTGTTTTAATTTTGTAAATTTTTCAAGTTGAGACTAGTTTTCACTACTCACTTCATCATATTTGAAATAAAGCCATGTTTCATCTTCTGGCAGTAGCAGTGATGGTTGCACCCTTCTGGTTTGAGTGACGATAAAATGGTGAAGGTGTTTTCTTTGGTTTTCCCTGTTCAACTGATTGCTAAATGCCGAGTTTTTGGTTCGCTCCCTCAAAAGCGTAGATGCTTGCAGGTACTAGGCATCCGATGCATATGAATCCAAAGTGCCTCGACTTAGTTTAGGACTACCTTGAGCTGTAAAATTTTCACTTGAAGACAGCTATACACATAGTGGAAAGAACCTTGCATCTGGCTCAAGAAAGCATTTGCTCAAATCGAAATGCCGGAGGTTCGGGATAACTATTTGCCTTGACAGGATAAATATTTGGGCCCTTTGAAGAGAAATGAGAAGGGCCCATAAACTCCTATCTAGAGATAAGTCAGCCCCTCAATTACGATGTCAGCTTAAACCGAAGTTATTGTTTATTTCCAAATTAGAAAGTAGGGTGAACGGTTCTGAGGATGGGCTGGTCCAACCCTGGGATCCGGAAGCTACCAGCATAGGATCGGTTCTTACATTTCGGGATTTGGAACCGGCCCTAAAACCGGTTTAAGGAACTGGCTATTTTTTTTTTCTGCTTTTATTTTTTTGTATATCTTGAAAGGTCAAACTTACTCTTTCAAAATATATATCCATTAACACAATATTTAATACTGCAATACTGGGAAACAAAACGGTGAGAAGTGAAATACCAGTAAAAAATAAAGAGAAATCTAAAGCAAAAAGAAATTATCTAACTTGTCTTTTAATCAAGCATTATGAAAGATAAAGTAACAGTAGAAATCTTCACTTGCTGAAAGCACGTATCGATGTCGGATTTTTATATGGGTTCTCTCAATATGGGATCATAAAGAGCGATGTTATATTAAAATTTTTTCCTTAAAAAAAGAAGAAGAGAAAATCGGACAAAACAAGTGGGTTCACAATATCTAGAGTCGAGAAGTTCTCAAATTGAAATGCCAGAGGACTCGAATAACAAAACATTTGCCTGACAGGATAAAAAACTGGGGGGTTTCCTTTGAAGAGAAATGAGAACGGCCCTTAAACTTCTCCTATCTAGAGATGGTATAGTCAGTCCCTCAATCAGGATGTCAGCTTACATTGAAGTTATTGTTTATTTCTGAATTAGAAAGTAGGGCGAAAATTGGTTTAGGGAACTCACTGATTTTTCTTTTTTTGGCTTTTATTTTTTGGATACCTTGAAAAGTCAAACTTACTATTTCGAAATACATATCCATTAACACAATATTTAAAGGCTCGCACTATTTTCACCAATTTATTGGCTTCTGACATTCCTTATCATATCGAATTGATAATATTATCCCTTCCGAATCTCACTCTTGATTTAAAATTATTTCTTACATTTTTTTCTTCTTTTTTTTTCAATTTCACTAAAAGAAAAATTATCCACATCCTTTCCAAATATTATTTTTTTCACCCTAGCCGCTTCTTCCACACCCATTACATTTCAACATTTGTTTATGGTTGTCTTCTTTGAAATTTATTCTCCATTATTATAATATAAGCAAGTACTAATCACATATCGGAGTAAAAAAAATGTTTAGTTTTATTTGCAAATTATTTACTTTATTTCCCTAGAGTATTGTCATGATTGTGAATTTTTTTACTTCAATTTTTAGTACAAATTTATAAGAATTTATTCTAAAATTAAATATTGTGGTTGATGTAGGCATTATACACAATTTACTTAAAGGTTATCCTCTCATTTGTGCTTAAATTATTTTTTAGTAATATTTTGCTCGTACAAAAAAAAGGAAATATACAAATAATTAACAAAATAAATAATTATTTTTTAATCAGAAATACAATAATCATTTAACTAACTACCGAATAAAATATTTTTCAGGGAAGAAGTAAACAAATTTTGTTTCAAATGAGAAAGAAAAGGAAAAAACCAAAAAAAGAAAAAAAAAGAAAGAAAGAAGGCAAGCATTATTCTTAAATCAAGAGTATGCCTCATATTTGCCTTAATAATTATTGTTTATTAGGAGCATGGTAATTTCATCTTTAGTAAAATAAGAAAAAGAAGGAAAGAAAGGTGAAAAAACATTCTTAAATCAATAGTAGGACCACGAGGGATAGTTTGGTCATTTCAATGTAAATTAGGATGTTAGGAGTTAAAAGGGGTTGAAAATGGCACAAGCTTATTTAAATCCGCAATATTGGGTGACAACATGAAATGCCAATAAATAACAAAGAGAAATCTAAAGTAATAAGAAATTATCCAACTCATCCCTTAATCAAGCAAAACAAAAGTTAAAACAACAACAGAAATCTTTATTTGCCGAAAGCACGGAACGATGTTGGATTTTTATATGGCTTCTCCCAATACCGGGTTGGAAAGAGTGATCTTGTATTAAATTTTTTTCTTTAAATAAAGAAGAGGAGAAAATCGGCCAAAACAAGTGGGGTTCACAATATTTAGAGTCGAGAAGAAGTTCTGAAATTAGAGCAACTCTACAGAGAACTTGCTGGTGAGATGGCAATTTTGAATTTGTCACCATCTCAATGGCTTTATTTCCAACTAGCTAGGGTTTGACTCCTCTGCCTACTAAAGTTGCAACCACTTGATAACTTGCTCATATAACATAAATAAATAGCAGTAGCCATAATAGACGAAATAATACAAAAGTGCCCTCCCAAAGTCCAAACCACCTTTAAGATATCCAGTTGTTATGAGAAATGGACAAGAGGATGATGCTCACTGCCAAGTACATAGTATGTAGGCATTGTCCCAAAATCTGAGCCTATCATACCGGCCTATACATCATAGTATCCTTAGTGTACAACAACACACTTCTTCGTGGTCAATGGGCAAAGCGAATCTTTCTCCTTGAACACGTACAAATAGTTGCTAACTACACTTAGTCCATGGATCAGCAACATAAAATATGAAAAAAAAGAATAATTACCCAAACAACCCTAAAAATATTATATGGACCCAAACTTTTCAATTTTACCAACTTAGTCATAAATCTTTGCATGAGATTCAATGCTGTCCTTCTGATTAATTTTTATTAGAAATTTCTAATGTGGTAGTCCAATCATTTCGCCAGCGATTTCCAGCAAAAATAGATCAAAAAAATTACATTAGAATTTCACATAAATGTTTAGAACTAAATTGAAAAAATTAAAAAATTTAGGATTGAATTAACATCTGTATAATGAGTCTATGATTGATTTGATAATTTTCCTTATAAATGCTTATCAACCGCTTCAAAAGCTTCCAGATAAGTTTGACTCTTAAGGTTTTAGATTATATAGATATGGCTGACCAGCCCCATTTGGGGTCCAAACAAGAGAGAAAATTTATTAAAAGATGGAGGAAGAAGATAATTATTTATAAGATGGACATCGGTTTGCTGGAAATGTTGCTGGTATGAGTTTATTACTTAATAATTTCGATTTTATCAACCTTGCCTAGTGTATGTTCTACCTAGTGAAGGCATTGACTGCATAGGCATGGTTTTGGTGTACTCATTGAGAAATTTTTTTCTTTTCATTAATGCATTCTCTCCAATTATTGTTCTTGAAATAGCTTAGTGGCTCGCTTCTCCTGTCCTTATCTAAATGGGATGGGATTGTAGTTACATTTTGGATACGTCATTGAAACTTTTCTGGCAGAATAATGCTCCTATGTCCTCACCCTACATGTAGGAATAATAATCGGATGACACAAATAAAAAAATATTTTGCACTACTTAAAAAAACAACAGCCATATATTTAAGTTAGCCTGACCTCGAAAAAAATGCGATAGTTCAATTAGAACTGTTTTTCTCCATCTCTATCCAGACGAAGTTTCATTCAATGACGTCTCTGAATGATGGGTGATGTATATATATTTGCAACCCGCCAAATAGGATCATGGTTGGACGAAATTTCCTCAAACAGGGAATAAAAGGAAGAAATGGTACATTCAATTATTATCAACATAAGAACACACTAAGATTTTACCGAGGTGAATTTAACATAGTCAGGTAAAATCAAATTAAAAGATTTAGATGTACTCGATGGATATAATTCAACAAGTAGATATTTTTTTTTTCCTCCCTAGCTATTGGTTATTGTATTCAAGTTTTCACAAGAATGTCGAACGAAGCAGCGGCTTTGAAGAAGGTTAAATGTCATACATTTTGTGACAAGATCAAACTAGCTCATATGTGCTTCGCTGATGATTTGAGAAGTTTCATCACTGATGGCAACACAAATGGTCTCAAGGAAGTCGTACTCTTGCTCACATGGGTAGCTTAAGGTTAAATCCTAAGAGAATAAAAAGCTATTTACAGCTGGTGTCTCTTTTGATTCTTTTGTTCAGTTGCTTGATGTAAGTGGATTCTAGACATTGGAGCTTTTTACCTGTCGAATATGTTGAAACTTTAGAGAGTTTGTTTCTTCATGACGTTGTCCACGTGGAGCAGTAGAGATCACTTGTTTTTTCGATTGTGCTCATGCCTGGTTTAGGGTTTTTAGATTTGTAATATTTCAAGAGCCAGAAGAAGCTAGAAATTAAGAGCTCATTTGGTGCTCTAAGCATACCAGAGGCAAAGGCTTTCCATTTTGTTTAGTATGAACTTGCTTGGAATGCTGCTATCCATCATCACTTTCGTCAGAGTGAAAATTGTAAGATTCACAGGAATGACTCCGTTTCTGGTTATCTATGTATACAGTTCATAGGCATACAATTCAATGTTGGAAAAAGGTTTGTGTAGATATGCCTCGTAGGCTTGTTGTCTTTTTTCGTGGTCTACTCCCGTTGCTTTTTACATCTTTTGCTAAAATGAAATTTGCTATAATTTCGAAAGGCTACAAACATAATACATAATTAGTGAGCATTGGCCAAATCCCAAAAGAACCCACCAACTTAAACGGGGAGATGGAAAGTACCCGGAATTTTTCGAACTGTTCACGAACTTATATCTGAAGAATAAAAATACCCAACATTAGTTTTTCCGTCCATGCAAAGTGACGCGGCATATTTACGTGGCTAACTGTGCTGTTGCGTACCAAGGAAAGACACGTCAACTAGAGCCGAAAGGACATCGCGCGCGCATATTAGCGAAAGGTAGAGACGTCATTTTCTAAAATCCCATCGTTTCCGATTCCTTTTAATTGGGAATAATTTGCTTCGCATACGTGTCAGAAGATCATTGTTGCATCTTTTCTCGGCTATTATGTGTCTTTAAAATGTCACACTTAGCCACGTAACGTGGCACATAACTCGCTTGGGCAGAAAATTTTAATGGTAAGTATTTTCTAAATTGGGCAAAAGTTCGTAGATTCTTTTAGATCGTTTGAAAAGTCAAAGTATGTATGTGATACGTGCAAGCCGTTTTTTGAGAGTTTGGCCGTTAGTACTTAAGAAGTTACAAATCAGATCGGACTCGTCATAAATATATCAAGATATAATAGTAGAAATGATTCTTGAATTTTAATCTAATATATAATATTATCTCTAAATTTTTAATTTATATAATATAATTCATAAACTTTGATTCAATATGCAATATCACTTTTTCTTATTTTGTTCAATATGATCCGTGAACTATTGATAAATATTTGATGTAATCGATAAATTATATGAAAATGTTTAAAAATTTAGTGTTTGGTGGTCATATTGAACAAATTAAAAATTCAAGATTGATAAGGGCACAACGCCCTTAGCCGGGTTGCCCAGACCTCGTTGGCCTAAGGTTAGAAAAGAAGAGTAAAATAAAAAAATCAATAAAATGGTACAATATAAATGAAAATTGTTCATACGAGGGTCGGCGTACCATGTAAGATGGGTGGTGTCTTCATCAACGAGTTTGAGTCAATATTTGATTGGATGTACTCAATTAACAAAACATCAAAATTTTGAGGACAAAATTGATAAAATTAAAATATATACGACTGAATTGATAAAAATGTGAGATGTTTAGAACTTTTTGGACAATTTCCCACGCATTTACACCCGAGCATCGCCGTGACTTTTAGACCTAGGAGGCCGAGGTAAACAAGATCATGAAACCCTAGCGCAGGGAGATCAAATTAGAAAACTCTATGAGAAATTTCATAAAGTACGGCACATAATTCATGGAGACTCGCACTGGTATTTTAACAAGTAGATGAACGATAGCACCAACCAGCCTCCGTCGGTCTGCCTAACCTAAACCAAAGAATGAATAAAGAAATGTGGTAGCCGCAACCTCTTTTGGCCTCTCGCACCACATCCGCAGACATCCACCAGTCCACGACGAGACACCATGGATCCGACACCCCGACCTCTTTTATCCACGAACTCATCACATTTTTTTTTTGTAAGTTACGATGGAAATGTCGGAATGTAACGGAGACCCGCGACCAACATTCCCCGCACAAGCCGTATAAAATAATCAGATTGAACAGAGACCTCGTGTTTAGCCCTAATAGCTAGCACATCTGATTAATTCGAATGTACCGCTATCGTTTTTGTCTCTAGCTCTACATGGGGTTTGGCATTAGCCTGAAGCAAATTATAGAATAATTATGACTTTGTCGTCGTCTGTTAATCCATTGTATCTCGCTAATATGGAATTATAGACCCTGGAACGGGAAGTAGTTCAACATGAAGTGTATTCGGAGAAGTTGGATGCTTTCGAATGTGCACATGATGATGTGTGTAATAGAGGACAATTAGGGGCTCATATCATGTTCTAGTATTCATGTGATATAAACATGTGGAAAAAAAAACGATGAAATGATTTATTTGTCTAGTAATTTTGTGATTGACATTGTTGTCTTTTTTTTTGGGTCATATTTCATGGGTCCAAGTTTTTCAAAAAAAAAAAATAAAAAAAAAAATGGACAACTGCAAGACCGGTGCATTTGTGCACCATTAATGAGCAGGAGTAAATGGGGCGTCCCGAAAAACTTGGGACACTACAGCACTCTTAACTGGCACAGAAGTGATCTGTATACATATCCGGATTACATGTAGCGACGACTAAAAGTATATACACACATGCACATATTGTATGTATGTACAATCTAAAATTCTTGTTTAATTTTAGGGTTTTTTTGTCGCTACTTTTCACTCTATAACTTATAAGAAGTTTTAGGGTATGCTTTGTGCTGGAAAAAATTGTCCAAAAAATCTTAAACCTTTTGTATGACGGTTGATTTAGTTATGAACATTTTAATTTGATTAATTTAGTTCAAAACCTCTTAATAATTTGTCAATATAGTCATTTGACCAATATTGGCCAAAAATCGCTAACATGGGACGGGTGCTAATATAGACAATTTTTACAAATTATTGTAAAATTTTCTAAATCTTTTTCCTTTTTTCCTATTTCCCTTTGAGTTTATGTTAGTGATATCTTACCAAAATTGGTTGAAATGACTCCATTAGTAAATCGTTAAAAATTTTGAAACTCAATTTGCTAAATTGAAAAGTTCGGAAGGACTCCATTAGCAAATCGTCAAAAAGTTTGAAACTCAATTTGTTAAATTGAAAAGTTTATAACTGAATTGACCGTTATATAATAAATTTATGACTTTTTTGACAATTTTTATCTTTTGTGCTTGATTGGTGCTTATGCGAATTTTCATTGGATCTTATTTACAAAAATGTCAATGCTATATACGTTTCAAAGAGTCTTTCAAAGTACGAGGGTCACAAAAAGGGTTTATTTTTGGTTATTCACCATGTACAATTTTAATATGTGAAATTAACTGACAAATTCGTGCAAACTCTCATATACATAGACAGCCTTATAAATGAGAACATGTGAGAACATGTGAGAACATGGTCACTATCAATCCCAATCAATTTGTATATAAAAACAACTCCAAATATCATTATTGATCTTTTGAACTAATCCGATTTGGTGAGCTCACGGATCCGGTAGTTGTTGTGTGAAGATCAAGTGATGCAAGCACTTGCATAGAAAATAAGGCAAATGAAAACTTTCTCACGTGTGGCAATTTTCACCATTACCAAGACCAACCCACTTAAATACTTATAAATGGGACACATAATGTTTCGAAGGTGTACCATTAGGGTATTTATTAAGAGTCACTAATTCACGAATCTTGGGTTTTTCCACTTAAGACAGAGTTAACCAAAAAATAAAAATAAAAATAGCCATCATATTCAACTCCACGAGCATCCTATCTTGTGTCGTCCATCGATGAAAATTCAAGGGGGAGCTATTTAAGATATGCTTGTTTCCATCGTGATGTGCAAATGACAAAGAAAGTTGCGTCGGTTGGTACGTTGCTTCTCCGAAAATAATTTTGCGAAAGGACGGATTGATTTGTAGGATTCGGACAAGTACCATCATCTCGTGACTCAGATAGAGAAACCGAGGCTAGTCATAAATCGTCTCATCCGTGAGCAGACATCAATCAACATGATCAGGTCGCCCTCCACTAACCCCCGGGCGCCCACCGACGCACACATTGCTCGTTTCAATAAGCCTCCCCATCAAGTTCAGGACAAGATATGATGGGGGGTTCATTTGTCCCTTTCCTCTTTGTTTTTCTGATGGTAACCCCAAAGGGAACGATGCTTGAGCATGAACCGAGAGCAGCCGTAATCCGTGACCAACTTTGGGATGGGATAGGATGGGATGGTAATCCGTGAACGAGTTCACGCGGTCGTGTCTTTTGCCTTTTTCAGTGCCTTGTTCGCTCTTCCTTTCTCTCGTCGTTTTGTTTTTGGGCTTTGCTCTTGCTTGTCAGAAGTGGAAAGAGCACGAGCTACCAAGAGCTTGTTCAGTCAGTGAAGACAGACACAAAGAAAGATATCTACATGATGGTCGGTGATCGCATAAGCAGATTCATCAAGATTTCTGGTTTGTGTAGCTTTTGCTTTCTTTTGTTTGGTTGTCGTTTGTGAAAGAAGTAAACCCAAAGTATCAAAACTTCCAAAAGATACACTTTAAAAAAAAATAAAATAAAATACTTAAGTACCAACGACAAGAATTTCCAGCTAAATAATTGATGTAGCTTTTTTTGACAAGAATTTTAAATGATGTAGTATTTCTTTACCATTGGTCAACAATTTCTTAGTCGATGTTTAGAATTTAATAGGCACCATTAAAAGGTCAAAAATTGTCATTTGTTCGAAAGATTTATGACTATTTTGATAATTATTCCCATAATTTAATATTGAAAAATTCTAACACTCTCTTGCATATATAGGTTAATTTTGTTTTTCGTTTTTGGCCTATACCTATAGCGTGAAATTATGCGGAAGGGAAGGCAAATAGAGCCAAGAAAATATTTGAGGTAAGGAACCGCAAAACAAACAAAAAAGGCAAAAGCATAAGGACAATTATGGTGTTCTCCATCCACGTCAAATTTCGACAAGTGTCCCAATTAAGCTCCTGCCAAAAACACCCCACCCCTCTTGATAAAATAAGAAATTGGTTATTACAAATGACCATCCACGATTCCCCAATTGATCTCTCTCTCTAGCCCCACCAATAGAAACCTGCCGCCATCATCTTTTCGTGATGGCCTTCGCCATTGAAGCCGCCGCTTTGTCCCCTTTGCACAGTCGTGCCGCGACGCTCCTTTCCCATCAGCTTGGCCGCTTGTACCTCATGGCCGTCGAGCTTGTGCCCACCAAGACTCAGCGAGCTCGATAGCAATTATGGGAAGAATTATTCCAAAATTTTTAAATTTATCGCAATTTTATCAAATCAACCCTAAATCTTATTGAGTTCTAAACATTTTTATATTTTGTTAATTGAGTTTATTTGGTTAATTTTATCCGGAAATCTCTAATATGAATTTCGATCATTTTACATGATACAACCGGCTTATTCATTCTTCCTTTTTTTTAAACCCTAAGTGGGCAAGGATGTCGATCGACCCTTGCATGCCAGAGGTGAGGGCATCACTGCCCTCGTTGGCCACGGCAAGGGTGGCGGCCCTTGCCCATGGTTAACGAGGGTTGTGCACACCCTTGCCTGTGGCCAGCAAGGGTAGTAAGCCCCCGCCTAAATCAACGAGGGTCATTAGAAAAAAAAGAAAAAAATTTGATAAATATTTATATATTATTAAAATTATCTACGTCAAGACTGACATGACATATATATAATAGATGACGTCCACATCAATGATTTCACTAAAAGTGATCAAATTGACTCAATTGACACAATATGAAAAAAATTTAAAACTTAATTGATAAAATTGGAAAGTTTATAACTAACTTTAACAAAAGTA
Source organism: Eucalyptus microcorys (assembly GCA_014182515.1). NCBI lineage: Eukaryota > Viridiplantae > Streptophyta > Magnoliopsida > Myrtales > Myrtaceae > Eucalyptus > Eucalyptus microcorys. The sequence continues at coordinate 20,434,706 of CM024571.1, read as the reverse complement.
CAATAAATTTAATACTTTTTGAATAATTGTTCTGCGATTGTGAGGCCTGTCCAATTCCAAATCCAAAGGCCTAACACGTTGCAGATTGGCCTGTCGACGGCAACAAGACAAAAAGCCGGTAATGATCCAGACGACTTCGGCTGTCTCGCGATTAGATGAACGTCAAGTCACGTGTTAACGTCAAGTTCGATTGAGAGAGTAAATTGGCCCGCGATGGGCGATGGGTAATCCACGTCCTTACCTATTATTGGTCATTGAATTGCCAAACCTTCCGCCATACTTTTAAACTTTTATATCATTACAACCATCAACACTCCGTCCACTTTTCCATTAGCATCTTGATGCACCGTGACTTTTTTTAAGGATACAATGAACCTTTCTCTTCACTTTTTCGTAAAAAAGAAGAAGATAAAATCACACAAAATCCCATGAAATATACAATGTGAAACACATGATACACCCCCTCTTGAATATTGCATGGCAAACGCATGCTTTTTCGACTTCTTTCACATGAGAAATAAATCTTGGAGCTAATCTACGCACACGGCATCTTAGCTTGCTTCACATAATGATCCCTAAAGGATTCCAAGTTATGTCTATGATTTCGGGAATTAACTTAACAAAAGATGAACTTGCTTTATCATTAGAAAACAAGACAAGGGCCGATCCCACCTCACCTTGGTGTACGACTTTGACAATCTTGCGGTCAACGACGTCGAGCTATGCCAAGCACGTCTTGTCCATTCAGCTAGAAGTCGAGGTCGGAGAGGCTCGTGCTTTGGAAGAAAATAATTTGTGTCCGAAGGGATTCGAATCTGGCTGAACCGAAGGATACGTTTCTCAATTCCGTGTCGAAAGAGTTTGGTTTTGACCAATTCGGACCGACTTTCTTCCTCTAGTCCTTTTCACCAACTTAAAGAGCCACTAGAAGTTCGGCTTTTGAGCGATCCAGCTGGTGCCTTGAAGCACCACCCCAAGTTGGTTTCCTCTCGTCTTCTTGAATCAGCACAATGATTTTTGGATAGTCCAGCGGGGTAGCTAGCTAGAGCGACGGTGCTATCTTGTTCTTATCGGCTATTCAATGATCAACGCAACTCTCGTTCTCATTGGAATACAGTTCATGTGATGCTCTGTGATGATTCGAGTTAAATGCTCGAGGTTTTTTCCATTTACAATTTGTCACATAAGCACTCGAAATTGAGTTGAGAAAACCTGATTAAATCAGGTGACCTAATGACATGTACACGTGTCACGGACCTTGATTCTTCCATGCTCTCCTACCCTGGTGAGTGGAGTCATTGAGGAGAAGAGTAAGTGATGTAGAAGAGATTATATAACTAGTTCATGAGAATGGCGTTAGGATGTTTGTGTTATGAGTTTTAGGATAAAATGGTTAATCTCTCCAGAGCTCTAAATGTGAGATTGACTTTCCGTGCGTAAACTAATCGGGAGCTTATACCACTCTCCTGATGAGGACATGACAATGCAAAATCAATTATTGTGCCTAAAGTGTTATGTGTGTCATGCTTGAAAGACTGGATAATTAGTTAAGCTGAACGTGATATAATCCGATACAAAGATGCAATTTACCATAATGTTCTTAGGAACAACTAGAGAAGAAAGGCTGACATATTGTTCTTGAGTCACTAGGTGGTGCATGGGTTATTTCATAGTCAAGGAATTGTCGGCCCATGATACATGTTTTAACTTTTATCAAGACGAGCAAACATTTTTCTTAATATAAGTTTTTCCACCGACATGTCGGATAAACCGGTCCAAATCATATTCACATCATTGCTCAAATTAGTTGAAATCGGTATCTCGTCATGACAAAGTCCAGCTCTTCACTCGTTTTATTTCAATGTCACGATGCTTTCGATCATTTAAAACCGCTCCACCTCGGGATCGTACGTCAGAAACTTAGGGTGACAAGACGACATCGTTGTCAACACGACCATGTAGTGCTACTGCTAGGGATTCCAACGTATGGGCGTGCGTGCGGGGCGTGCGTGGGGGCCTCCTAATTTCTAAACGAAACCGACGCCACAAATCTGACATCGCAAGTATCTATCTTACCTAGACATGTTGACCATATTCTCTTACGTCTCTCTATTTTAATTTTTAAGTTCTTTTTGATATGATCACGAACGTCGTGTCGTGCCGCCACGTGGCCCTACCAACTGGCTATCCCAATTTGGTAGGGTTTTGGCCGGGGAGAAAGATGAGTGCTCGCCATTAGTATCGACAGGGACCATATCGAATATGACATCCATGGCCAGCTTTCTCTTATATTCTTTTCTTTTGGTTGGGAGAATATTTATCTTTTGGTGTTTCTAAGCAAAATGGGTCGATAGAGATTCTTTCTTTCTCCTTTTGTGTGTGTGTGGGATTTTTATGAAGAATGTGCTATTTTCTCGGTCGTATTTCCAAGTCGATTTGCTAATATTCCACGAGCTGGAGAGTTTTCTTCTATCACTAAGGCGAAAAAAGGTTTTTATTTCCATAAGAATTCGCGAGTTATTATGCAACACAAAAATTAAATTATTTGGAACAAGGAGACGCGACACATGAAATTTGATGAATTGAGGAGCGAGCACGCAGAATAAACTGCAGTAGAGCCCAACTTTGATGCTGCATTAGGATATCTAATCCAAAAACTTAAATTAATTGGTGGAAGAAAATCGCATGTATATGAAGAACATATAAACCTTATAGACAAGTGATATGGAATATTTTAACATTACTATATAAACTCTAAAACAGACTTAAGCAATTCTTTAAAAGGCTTTATCTTGATCTTGGGATCACTTGCATGTAAAAAACTCAAAGGGTATTCCCTCCTATAGGGAAGAAAAAGATACAAGAGGAATTTGGGGTGTAAGATGTGATTGTACCAACATGTTAAAATAAAGAATGCATTTTGAAAACCCGTTATCTCTATAAATCAAATGAGCAAGCGCAAGAGGCTCTCGTAGGGGTTCAAAATATATGAGAACATATAGAATATTTTAACATTACTATATAAACTCTAGGCAAACCATTGTTTTATATAATGTCGATGAAATATATTATAATTCTGCGAAAATTCAACGTTGCTGAAAATTAACTAATTTTTGGCGGGAACGAGATCAGCATGCCTCTGCCATGCATAAAAAAAAAAAAGTAATATGAACTAGATTCAGAAATGCGCCTAAAATGAATCGATGCCTTTAGGCGATGCCTGCATAAAGGTGGAATAAACAAAACACAAAGCGGAAAGCAAAGCAAAGCAAAGAAAAAGAAAAGAAAAGCGGAAAACATTGAATTGCTTTAGAGATTATATTTAGGGGCGTGGGACCGGGACTCCCAATGATTGCAGAACAGTACTTTAATCTATGGCTTCAATTTATTTCTCAATGCTAGTTTTTCCAACCCACCCCCATTTTTTGGAGGGAAAAAATTCATTCTCTTGTGTATGTATAAATATATATTATTTAAGCAATTTCGACTTTATAATGCTCGATCTCAATTAATAACATTGACTTCATTGAAGAACATAACTCGGTAAAAGATTAGGAAAGAGTACTCTCTTTCAGCTTGCTCGCAAGTTTCTTTGTGGTGTGGTGGGCTCGACTCGACTTGTGAAATTATGTGTATTCTATCGATAGAAATGATACTACTTGTAATAATGCCTAAGTGAAAGTAAATTGATTTGGTGGTGGACAAACAAGAACATAAAACAGAACCTCACGTAAAAGAAAGATATTCTGGCCACGAATAGGTCGGGAATGGGTCATAGGATTTGTGGTCCACCGTTCTTATATAAAAATGAACACAAAAAATCAAATCCTTGTTTCCTATATGTGTTTGCTGTTTTTAATGTTTCCTTGGAATTTTTATTGTGTGGAACCATTTTGTTAGATATATTTAAATCATTTAAGATATTCTGTATATCTATAATATTTTGAATATATTTATGATATTTATAATATTCTAGATATTTGAATGATATTATGGATATCTTTATGCTTGATTGTATAATATATTGTTACTGTAAATAGTCAACTTGTAAAGCCTATAAATAGGCTCATGTATTTCTCGTCATTACACACTCAAATATACATAAAATTCTCTTTTTCTCTCTTTTGCATTCTTCTTCACATTTGACAAAATGAAGATTGCATAAAAAGTTTACCTTAGAAGATTGCATAAAAAGTTTGCCTTAGAAGATTGCATAAAAAGTTTAACTTAAAGAATCTTACACCTAGATAAGAGCTAAACCACAAATCCTGATGCCTTCACTTAGCTCTAATCCGAGCCCGTCAACATATCAAATTTGACTAACCTTTACTCAAAAACTCAATCCAATGACCTATGTATCAAAATGGGATTGTTAATTGTAATTGCTTCACGACACAAGGGGTTTTCTAACACAACTTTCAAGCGCATTTTAACACACAATGTGCATAAAATTGAATATATATATATATGTATATATATTTACTGTATTACCTAATTATCTATCTTCCATTTGTTGTGGACACCAGAAGAGCAAATGGGTTCGTCCTTTGGGAAGGGTTCGCGGGGCCAAAAGAGGACATGGAGCGTAAAGAGAGACAACTGTCCTACAACATGAACTAAAATATCTTCTTCCGACCATTTAACTCCCTTCACATGTACATTACCCCCCACCATGTAGGAAAAATCCCCGGACGCTCATTTAAAAAAAAAAAAAAAAACTAGAAGAAGGTTAAGTAGCTAACATCCTACCTACAATTCTTGAGTAATAATATTGAAAATATCTAATACTTAATGCACGGTTGATGTAGCCTTGGGGGGAATCACTTTCATTCAAGTTGGTTTCCAACATTGGGTTTGACATATCTACTTCAAATGGATTGCCCATAATGTGATTTGAGTTATCAACTAATTTTTTATTGGTAAACCAGAAGATCCTCTTAAGGTTAAAAGAAGGGGATTTTTTACGATAGGCACATGACGAAATTGAAGTTGGGCATATGTGAATTCTTCTAATACCGGGAACGGGGCACTGGAATAAGACGATGTAAGTATCCTGGTTACTTATTTGTCACGTTGACTATGATAGACATGAAATGCGTAAAGAAAAAGATTTGCGCGGGCCGACTACTCAACAGTGACACTAATTGACTTAGAAGGAAAACCACTGTTCCGAAATCAGTGATGGGTGAAGTATGATAGCGATTGAATTGCTCGATCGACTTGTCTCATTAATTATCAATCTCCAACCTCCTAGGAAAAAAAAAAAATGTCATTTTCGAACATAAACTATTACAAAATAAGTTAAGCTAGTTTAAACTCAATCTCTTTAATGTGTTCATCAAACAACTCTATTCTACGTTAAAGACATTCGAAGATTGAAATTCCTTTTTCCTCGAGCCGAAACACTTTTCCTCTCTCGGGTGCCATAAAAGAGGAAATTAGAAGGAGAAGAAGAAAAGTATAATCGCGCAGACACGGCACAATCTCACAGCGTTTAAAAACGAAAGATCCGAACCCTAATTAAAGCCTAACCGCTCCCAATAAAAGAGAGAAACCGCGTCCTCCCCTCTCTGTTTTTTTTTCTTCTCTCTCGTTCCTCTCCCCTGCCTTTTTCTCTTTCTCCGTTTCACGAGACTGCATAAATACACGACCTCCCCCTGCTGAATCTCCTCATCTCACTTCGCCCCTTTCACTCCCCTCTCTCTCTCTCTCTCTCTATCTCTTTCTCTCTCTAGACGCCATGGCTCTCCGCAGATGCTCCATCGTCGTCGTACCCTTCTTCTTCTTGTTCTGCTTCAGCTCTGTTTCCCTGTCGAAGCAAGAACAGAGCAACCATCCCCAGAACAAGTCGTCGTCGTCGTCGTCGTCGTTCTCTCTCTCTTTCCCTCTCAAATCCCACTCTCTCCCCCACGACAAGTTCCGATCTCTGCGCTCATCTCTCGGCGGCGCCGCCGCCTCCGCCGTCGCCGTCAAGTCCCCGTTCAAGTACTCCATGGTCCCGGTCGTGTCCCTCCCCATCGGGACTCCCCCGCAGACCCAGGAGATGATCCTCGACACCGGAAGCCAGCTGTCCTGGATCCAGTGCCACAACAAGGCCAAGAAGAGATCGCCGTCCGCGGCTGCGGCGGCGGCGGGTGGGCGGGCCTCCTCGTCGACGACGACGACGTTCGACCCGTCTCTGTCCTCCTCCTTCTCGGTCCTCCCCTGCAACCACCCGCTCTGCAAGCCGCGCACCCCGGACTTCACCCTGCCGACGTCGTGCGACCAGAACCGGCTCTGCCACTACTCCTACTTCTACGCCGACGGCACCCTCGCCGAGGGCAATCTCGTCAGTGAGAAGTTCACCTTCTCTAGCACCCAGGCCACCCCTCCCCTCATCCTGGGCTGCGCCACCAGCTCCGGCGACGACAAGGGCATTCTCGGGATGAACCTCGGCCGGCTCTCGTTCCCCTCGCAGGCCAAGGTGTCCAAGTTCTCGTACTGCGTGCCCGCCCCCGCCTCCCGAGCCGGGCCGTCCCCGACCGGGTCGCTGTACCTCGGCGACAACCCGAACTCGAGGGCGTTCCAGTACATCGGCCTCATGACCTTCAGCCAGGGTCAAAGTCAACGGATGCCAAACCTGGACCCGCTCGCCTACACGGTGGCCATGCAGGGGATTAGGATCGGGAGCCGGCGCCTCAGCATACCTCCGACGGCTTTCCGGCCCAACGCCGGCGGGGCGGGCCAGACCATGATCGACTCGGGCTCCGAGTTCACCTACCTGGTGGACGAGGCCTACGATAAGGTGAGTTAGAAAAATATTTAATGTCCGACCTATGCTCGTGTCCTGAATCAGAGTTTTTACAATATCGGAATCCAAACATCTATTATTCCATTCGCCACGACACGATATCGTTTTCAAATTAACTGTCATAACTGATGCGCTGCGAATCACTGATTTTAGGTGAGGGAGGAAGTGGTGAGGCTCGTGGGGCCGCTGATGAAGAAGGGGTACATGTACAGCGGAGTGGCCGACATGTGCTTCGACGGCGACGCCGCCGCGATCGGGCGGTCCATAGGCGACCTGGCTTTCCAGTTCGAGAAGGGGGTGGAGCTCGTGGTGGCCAAGGAGAAGGTCCTGGCCGAGGTGGACGGCGGGGTCCACTGCCTGGCCTTCGGGAGGTCCGGCATGCTCGGCGCCGCAAGCAACATCATAGGCAACTTCCACCAGCAGAACCTGTGGGTCGAATTCGACCTGCCCAACCGCCGAGTCGGCTTCGGCAGGGCCGACTGTAGCCGATCCTAGGCCGCTGGAAAAGACCCTCGACGGCGACGTTTATGTCACGTGACAGTGTCGGTTCCGATGTCATCAGCCCCATGCCACGTGACATAATCGACACGCGCGATCGGGTCGTTCACTCAGAGGGCTTAAAAACTACATGGAAATTGACATGGTTTGTACAGCATAGGGAGTAAAAGTAAGGGAGTGGGGGTTGTGGTGGACAGTGACATTGAGGAGGAGATAGATGTCGTAATTAAGGAGGGGTTGTCCTACAATCTGTAGAGGGGGAAATTAAGGCAAACATGGGCCATGCAAATTGGCAAAATTAGTGTTGGTCGGTCCCCGCCCTTTTTTTTTGGGTTTTGCGGTATGTTATGTAACGTGGGTATCTAGAGTGACTTAGAGAGAGGTTTGTTACAGCAGATATATGTGAATATCACAATGTACACGTAAGTACTTAAATCTTGAGTGACTTTTGAGCCTTTGTTTAGACAAGAGCAAGATCCTTTGTTATATAATTCCTAGTACGGGACGAGGGCCTTGACGTATGTAATTTAGGGGACAAGTAGACAAGGGCCTGCTGCTAACTTCCAAGTGCTTTCCCATTTTTTTAATTTTTGGAAGGGCAAAAGGGAATGCTTGATTGATTGATGGGCGTGTTTAAGAATTGTATACTGCGGAAAGAACACGCGTCAACGAATGACTTTGCTTTCTTGTACAGCTTATGCGTTGAGAGAGAGAGAGAGAGAGAGAGAGAGACAGTAGAGGCATGCTGGGAGGTGAAAACGACGCTGGATCTGGGTTTTAAGAAAGGATGGAAAGGAACGTAAGCGAGAACTTCGTCGACATACATGTGTCATGGGTCGATAAATTTTTGACCATGAAATAGTCTATGCGAGGTTTGGTGAGCTAAGTATACCGGGCCAACTCTCTTTCTCAAGATTATTTCTGAAGATAGTATGGATACAATCATGCTTAGTTTAAGGGAAAAGTGTAAAAAAAGTCCTAAACTTTTTATTTTTATACCGATTTAGTCCTAAACCTTTTCATGGTACAAATTTAGTCATTTCCGATCAATTTTGGCAGGATTTTGGCCGATTTTGGACACCTACGGGCGATGTGGACAACTTTTTAATTATATTTTAATATTTTTGATTTTTGATTTTTTTTTTTTTATTTTTTTTTTTTCTTCTACTCTTCTTCCTCCAGCCGGTCGTCGATGTCCAGGACTAGCTAGAGGCGATGGCCGGCGAGGTTGAGGTCAACCTTGTTGGCCACCTCGCTAGTGGCCGCGAGGGAGGCCTTGTGCTGGGTGGTGAGGCTCGCCCGCTCGCCGGCGCAAGGCCGCCCTCAGGCCGCCCGCGCCAGGCCTCGGGGTGGCGAGTGAGGTGGCTGGCGAGGTCGACCTTGACCTCGTTGGCCGTCGCCTCTGGCCGGTCGCCAGACCTCGGCGACCGGCTGGAGGAAGAAGAGAAGAAGAAAAAAAGAAAAAGAAAAAGTAAAAAAATAAAGAAATAAAATATTATTAAAAGTTGTTCACGTTAGCGCTAATCAAGCCACGTCAGCCGGCCGGCATTCAGTTAGCAAAATCCGGTCAAAATTGGCCTAAAATGACTGAATTAGCACAACATAAAAAGATTTAGGACTAAATCGGCATAAAGACAAAATGTTTAGGACTTTTTTGGCACTTTTCCCCTTAGTTTCACTCGATAAGTAACTTGTGCAGGCTTTGATGGGTCAAGAATACCAGGCCCCTGACACATGTCTATATGGTGTTGGAACATGACTTAGCATAGAGTTCGATACTTAAGAAGGTTTAGAAGGTTTTGAGTTTGATACTTCCACCTAGTTTGGTGAATGTAAAGCAAATGTGACATCTTGTTTCAAAAGATTAAGACCCGTGTATTTACGCTTAAGTAAAAATAAAATGTGCTTCTTTCACTTTCTGTTGAAATATAAAATATTATTTAAATTACAACATATTACGAAACAATTGTGTGCAAGTTTACATGTTAATATTTGAGTGTTTTGAATTGAGGAGTTTCGAACTTAAAGAAAAAAAAAAAAGAAAAAAGAGAGAGACTCAAGTGTATGAAGTGTAAAATTTAGATTAAGTGAAAAATAAAAAAGTAGCAGTCAATCTAGATTAATTTTTATAGAGCCGCTTGCAATTAATATACCATCTATATATTGGAAACAAAACGGGCGCGATTGACATAATGTAGTAAATTACCTCTTCTTGAGTTAAGTACCGGTAAAAATATTGAACTCTTTTGAAGTAAATAAAGCAGGAATCAACCATAAGGTGTTGGGCAATATGGTAAGAAAAATTGCTCCTTGTGATATGTATTCAAGCCTTACTGGAGGCATTTAAAGAATAAAATCCTAAATGCATTATACCAATGAAGAGTAGTGCACTCTTAAAATTGATTGAGGAGTGCACTAGTTAGAGTGTAGACACCACCTAGCTTTGAAACCGGAAAAAGGAAATTATCAAAAATATATCGCACAATTAATTTGTGATCACTTCCATATCTCCGGTTTTGAAATTAGCACTTAAATAGCCACGCTTTATTTTTTGCGAGATTAATTTATATGTCCACATCAATTATCCTTGCGTCTCTATTTACAAAAATGACATTTTATATCCAAAATGCCTATCGTAAATTCGAAATCACATCTAGAAAAAAACATTCTAAACCAACTAAAAATCAAATCACCCGGTTGCTAAATAAAAGTTGCAAAGAGAGGCAATTCAATCATTCTGAAGTAGAACTTTGTTTAGACATATGTGAATGATTGGCTTTTAGATCGAAGGTGAGATATGTCGTTTGCATGTTCTTAAAAAGAAAAAACAGAAAATGAGAAATATAAGAAGATGGGAATGTTGATGCGAAACAAGACATGGCCTTAAGATGCGCCAAAGGGGACAGCTATGGAACCTTTGACAGCGTCCGAAGGAGCAACTCCCGTCATTTTCAACTTTGGAAACCTCAACGGTGCCATCTCATAATCCCGCCATTGAGAAAGGGGACAACTTCATACGCATCGCACAGAAAAAGGATGGACCTCATACTCGTCTAGTTTTCTCAGTATCATGTCTTCAACAGAACTCAATCCTCCGTGCTCTTTTAACACGAAATCTGGAGCCTTGCACCAGGCAGTTAGATTTCACATTACTTTACACGAATTTACGGTGAAATCACGTACATTATACATGCGAAGATGGCAGATGCTACTTGAGTAGACATGATTTTTGCATATCAGTCTTCTGTATAGTTGACAAATAATAATGCGGAAGATAGATTTGAGCAATTTTTATGGAATCACATCCAACTATTCTAAAAGTTTAAGTTATTAGATAAATGTATGATTTATTATTTAAATATTTTAACACTACGCCTCACTTTTAGTTTGATCTGCGTGAAAATTTAATTGATGAGGCAAATGAGACCTAAGGGAGGCAAATGAGGTCTAGAAAGATTCTAACTTAGGACCTCTAACTTTGATATTAAGTTAAACATAAAGTAGAAAAGAGAATTGAGAAATTTCTGTATTATTCAATGTATCATAATGAGGATTATATCAACCTATTTATAGACTTTATGAGAGACCATCAAAGGTAACATATATCAATTAATATATACACAATTAAAAGAGATATCGCATAATTTTGAGAGATATTTATTATCATATAGATTTCCTAAATACCTCTAACATGTATGTTTTAGGAAACAGTTTGCTCTTTCTTTCTCTCTCCAAAAAGGAACTTTGATACATTAAGTACAAAACGCGGACATTTGAAGTCATGGAAGACAGCAAATCAACCTCATATTCATATCCCCTGCAGACTAGCCATCAGTCTTGCAGGCCAGAACCTGAGCTTGGCCGTATGCCCTATCTGGTAATAACTGAGGCCCCGGTCCTTACACGACTCTGTATAGTCGTCTATGCAACTACCCGACGCTTGCTTCATTAAATACTACGCGCACAAATCAATTTTGTTGCGAATTGAATGAACTCTTTACTAAACCAATCTCACTACTGATGTTTAGCTACCAGTCAACGCGTGCATTGCTGTAAATGACTTTTTAAAATTCATCCTTTCAGACCGATTTCTGTGGCGACATTCGCGATCAAGAAACACGAATTCTTATTAAAAATACTTGACTATTCTCTCTTTAACCGATTGAACATTTGAATATTAATCAATGACTTCATTCAACAATTTGAATTTTTAGAATAATTAATAGTGAGCTCACAAAATCTTTCAAGATATTAAAGTAAGAAGTCTAATTTAAAATGTCTCCAAACCCTCTTATTTTTCTCTCTTATTATATGTGTACATGATGGGATAGAAGCTAGAATATTTAAATATTATAACACCGGTATCCTTTTCTTTTTTTAACATAAAAGTTACCACGGAAATCTGACCCCAAACAAGATCCTAGACACATAGATATGCAATAAATGTGTGGAGCAAGACGACGTTAAAGACAAAAGGGGCTAGGGGTCGAAAAACGAAAGAGCAAGCGGCAAAGATCTTTGCTGTAACGAGGAAAAAGGCGGGGCCTCCTAAAAATCACGTGAAATCTGGCTTCGAGCGATGGAGAGGAGTGGCGGTTTTGAGCTTTTTGGAACGTCGGATTTTGGTACCATTTATTCCCGACATGCTCACATGATCTTTCTACGGTCGTGAAAACACAAAAGCTTAAAACCTTCGATGCGATCGCCACCTTTTGGTTTCTTTCTTTGTTTTTTTGCGCTTTTAACCCTTGAGGGGTTGGCAATTGCTGATTGGAAGAAGGGTGGGGCGTTCCTTCGTCGTTGGCAAATCGATGAAAATATCCCTTGACGAGTCGTTTGTAGTTCTGTCCAATTGCCTTCTGCCCATGTGAGAACTTTGCCAAGCTCATCTCAAGATGAGTTTGCCAAACCGATGTTAGGACCACCGACAGCCGAAGGAACTATCCATAGATCCGTCAAACGGATGACTGGTCGAAGACGATCCAATCCATAAAAAAAGACCCATTTATCTCATTTTGATTCATACTCGATCTAGCACTTACTCAATGTATACTCAACCTGACTCATATTGCTAAAATACTTTTATATTCAACCAAATTTATGAAAACTCATACATGAACTGAGGTTGTTTGAATAGTTTATTCATGATCTAGTCCCTTGTTGAAATTTTGTTGCTTGGAATTTCTCAATTTTAAGGTTGTCAAATTATGGATTTTGTCGATGGATGCCTTGAAAGGTTGTAGTAATTGACAAGAAAAGGAAAAAGTTGATTTTTAACGCCTTGAACTTTCTTCGGAAACTATGTAATGAAAATTGAATCCTTGCCCTTTTGTCCTATGCTGTGAATAGTTATCATTAAGGCTCTCGTTAATGTCATTCTTTCATTATCACAAAAGCAATGTCATCGTTAGTGATTGTTTTTGATACGGCAGGACAAAATGGAATGAAAATGAGTGGAATGATAATAATTCTAATGTCTTTGTTTGGTGAGTTATGGGAATAGGAATTTTTGTGCTTGGTTGTAATGAAAAATTGATGTGGCCGTGGAATTGTATAAGAATTACCTAATCATTTAATTTTTGCAGCACTTGCCTTACCTTTTATCTATATTGATATGTGTAAAATAATATGATAAATAAGTATACTGGAATAATATTTTTAAATTTGGAGTTATTAATTATTTAATATTGATTTATTATTCATTAGTTGCAATTTTCTTAGTTGCAATTTTTAAAATATACTTTAACTTAGTAAATATTTTTTGTAATATATTCTTAGCTATAATGTATAGTTATCTAATCCTAAACATTTAATAATATGCTGCCATTAATTTGAAGTTATTAATTTAATTATTGCCAAATAGGATAACATTAATTATTCCAAATATGACTTAAAATACCTAATTTTTAAATATTAATGATGATGTTTCATTATTCATTAGCTTTAATTAAAAATAATTAACTATCTATAAATAATTTAATATTTCTCAATTAATTATTTCTAAATTAGTTGAATTTTAACTTCTTATATTTTATGTAGGAATAAGGAAGGGAATCATGATTCCTCCACTGATTTTATCAATGGAATGCCCGTTCCGCAACCTCATGGACACCATCCAAGCATGGGTTGGATGGAACGAGAGCACTTTACAACCAAACATGCGATGAGAGATGTGAGTGCGGGTTTGGTTAAATCCATGAAAAATCAAAAGTCAAAAGCATATTTTGACTTTCCAAATAAAACAAAATTCTTTCAATTAATTGAAACAAGAGAAAAAAGCTTCCCAGAAGCTTAAATCACTTTATCTGTCAATACTTTACCCAAATTCGAGAGACTTGAAACATTTTTTTTATTAAAATAAAAACCAAATCCCAATGCCAACATAAGACTACTTGTAAATGAATAAAAGGATTTAGAGCTAAGCAAGTCCCTAAAATGTTTCACATATGTTGTCATTTCATTTGGACCTCGAGATCACTGATTATAAAACAACTAAAAGGTATTATCTTCTTTTGAGGAAGACAGATATAAAGAGAAATGAGGGATGCGACGTGTGTAACAATGATGTATTAAAATAAGGAATGTATCGTGGAGCCAACCACCACTATATGTCAAACGGATGGGTCGTTGAGGTTCTCATAGCAGCACAAACTCTCTTTATGTGGTGAGGTTACATCTTGTCCGAATACCAATGGTCCTGAGGAAACCTGATTTTTAAGAGGTCAAAAGCACATATTGACTTTCCAAATAAAACAAATTTTCTTCGATTTATTGAAACACAGGAAAAGCTTCACAAAGCTTAAATCACTTTATTTATCAACACTTACCCAAATTCGAAAAGACTTGAAACATTTTATATTAAAATAAAATCCAAATCCCAATGCCAAAATAAAAGTATGTTAAATGAATAAAAAAAATCAAATTAAGGAGAAAAACAGACCAACATTAAGTACACTATGTATTTTCCATTTTCCGCGAAACGAACGGAAAAGTACACTATGTTTTGCCAAAACGAATACCAATTTTTCGTTTGGAATAGTCAAATTGAAGACCTAAGAAATAAGCATGCTTTGCAGTTGCAAGATTTTATGAAGCCGGAACAATCGATTTTCCTTTTTTACAACCCAGGAACACGATCGTGATTAGCTGGCTACTAGAAGGGAATTAGCGAGTAATCACCGCCATAATCCCCAGTGGAATATGAATTTTCTAATGTAGGAATCGGATCCCAACCACCAATTTCTGAGACATGAGTATGAGAACGCCCTTTCCATTGGGGAATTAGCGTAGTAACTAGCCGACATAAGCCCCATTTGAATCCGAGTCTTTTAAGGTAGGATACGGATCCGAACCCCCGATTTCGGAGACGTGACACGTGAGTATGAGAATGTCCTTACCACTGAATCAATCTCGGAATGGGTGGGAAGCCAGAGCAACGATTATTGCGTCGATCTACTTTTGCGCGACCTTAGAATTAATGAGTTGACATGGCACGACTCTAAGATTAATGAGTTGACCCCAAGACAACAAGTTGATGGGTCAACGTGATTGCAGGTGCCGCTATGACATAAAGTCAACTTGTCGGCATGGGTTCAACCCATCAACACAAACTTGACAACAAATTTCCTTAATTTTTCATAAAATCTATTCACAAATTGCGATAGTTTATTAATACTATTTGAGCTAATTGTGTCTGGACAGGTTACAAGCATATCGTTATATCAACTCTAACCACTTAATTTGAAGGGTTACACAAGTCAATTTCATGTCTAACGGGTTGGACACAACCTCAACACAATTATTAGTCACCTCTTGTAAGTTGATACAAAATTGACCCACACATGGATAGTCTCGACTTAAAACCGTTAAGTTTGCATTTTGTTCGAGTCATGTTATCATGTCACGTCAGAAATTGCTATCCATACTCTAAATGGTTGTCAAGTGCAAAATAAATGGCCATTCCACACAGGCCTAAATCTCCAAATGAGTACTTAAAGTGGCTTATCATTTGAAAGAAGGTCAGTAATAATAAGTAGAATCTCAAGACTGTGGTCCATGGGTTACAAATTGAAGGCAAAATTTGTCTCCATATCTCCTATGGAAACCTAATGATAACTCGTTAAGCTGAAGATAGCGGAACTAATGATGAATCGACCTTTCATTTTCCGATGCAAGCAATGACTATTCCAAGGTTTTAAACATGAAGGGATTAAGCAGCTCAGCTCTCGTCTCCTATAGTTGTTGGAGGTTGAATCGGGACTGGAAAAAATTATTTTGCGAAAAATTATATTATTTCTTATCGAATTGATGTGTTCATTCATTCATAAAACAAGAAAGATAAATAAATAGGATTTCTAGTGGGTGTTGAGCTCTGGTAATTTAAGTGAGATTAGGGATCTGCTTGTCTGAAGAAAAACTGTTTCAAAAATATGATTTTCTGACTTTTCAGTATTTGGATATCCCAAAATTAATCAATTTATAGAAAACGTTTCCTGTGGATGGAAACAAGTTTAGATTTGGGGAAACAACTTCCCTTTTAGCAAGAAGAATATCATTTTCTCTAAATCATCAAACAAATAAAACTTACTATTTAAAAAAAATGAATTTTATAGAAAATATTTTTCTTTATCATGAAGTTTTCAGCAAAATAAATGCACCTTAGCAAGATATTTGAGACGAATCGGGTTTAGTTTTAGGATAGGGTCAGTAATTCCAAATCAACCTGGCTGCCTGTGCTTATGCATGTGACTGTTTTGCTAGTTAGATTAAAGGGAAGCTTAAGGATGTCATCCTTAAATTTTCTAAATAATCCATAAACACCCTAATATTTTGGTATGGTATGATAAGGTGTATATAAGAAATAATACATTATTCCTATAGCCTTCCAAATATTCTAAAATATTTTAATATAATATTTCATATCTCTTATTTCATATCTCTTATAACTACTTAAATTCTTCCAAGCAATATAATCTTCATATTTCTTAATTTATAGACATAATTACCATCTTCATGCAGATATGTGCCCTCTTTGTTAGTAGAGTATAAATCCATTGATGGAAGAAATGATTGTCCGCAAATAACCCATTCTTGAGATTCGAATAGGTCCAAGAACGTGAAGACAACCCTCCTAAAGGTCACCTCTAGGATTTTGGAGATTCAATTTTTTTCTTTTGCAATTTATGTTGAGGAAAATTATTTTCTTTCATCTTTCCATCGACATTCCCTTAGTTACAACCAACTTTAGTCCACCATTGTTTAAAATCCAACATGTTGCCAAGTCAAACATAAGTAGGGTTCCCTGATGATGACCTCTTCTTAATACATTCCTCACAACTTTCTCATTGAAATGAAAATATTATTCTATTTTGAAAAACTCAATATCTAAACTTGCGTATCATTAGATATTTGATACGCAATTTTGGAAAGAGTTCAAGGTTGAATTCGAATAAGAAGCCGCCCTAAACATTCCTTCCACATTGATGCACAAATCCCAATTGCGGGGTGTTCCTTTTTATGAGATGAAGATGTTGACCTCCCTATCATCATCATCATCATCATCATCATAATGGCCAGTTCATGTTTCCACGAGAGGGCAAATGCTCATGAGGCGAGTTAAAGAGAGGTTAAAAAGTACTAATTGCCAAATGAGTTCCAAGTGAAATCAATCCCCTCTTGGAAAAGGACGCGCGCGAGAGAGCCAAAAGAAGAGAGAAGTGTCATGATGGGTGGAAGAAGCCAACAAAAGAAGAAAGAGAGAAAAGAAAGTGCAAGAGAACAGCTGTGGCCAGGAGGCGAGGCGTGTCGTTGTTGGAAGAAGGCAGAAAACCTTTGACCTGAACGAATATACAAATGAATAAAGAGGGATGGAGACAAAGTACTGGCAATACATGAAGGTGGAATAAAGCAGGAACCAGACACGCACGCTCGTTGAATCTTGGGAAAGCAGAGACTGGTCGCCCAATCAATCAATCTTTCCCGCGGACCATTCCTGCCGTCTTCTTTGACGACCTCAGAATTGTTTGTACAGATTTGGGCCTTATGCTCCTCATTCATGTAGATTTTGGTCTTTGGACCTTATGGCCTTCGCCCATGTTTGGTTGTTTTGGGCCTCTATGGCCTTATGCTTATGTTTGTAGTCCTTTCGGCTTATGCACCTGTATTGTCTATGGGATTCTACTGTTTTTACTGGTTTTATTCCTTCCTATTTCCACGGTTGGTGCATCTCAAGGCTTAGATTCTGAAGACGTTGATTTTTACAGTTTAATCGTTCTTCAGAGAAGAAAATTCCAAGACCAGACCGGGGAAAGTGCTCGGCGTGATCGTGCTTCCTGTCCTATTTTAGATCAGAAGCTTCAGGCTTGGGGTAGTTCCCAACACCAAATTTGTGACACCGACCCTGATTTTTGGAACGGGATCACATCGATGGCCAATCTTTGAAGCGAGATTATAATGAGGATCGGTAAACCACGAAAAGATTGAGAAGGTCACTTTGGAGCGAAAACTCGATTTTTCATCGGCCAAACGCGAAAATTCGGAAAAGTGGAAATAGGTCGCGAACGAGAACCTGCGTGGGCCCAATGGGCCCCATGGCCATGAAGAACAGCCCAAGGGCCTCATGCCCAAGAGAAGGGCGGCCCAAGGGGCTGTGGGCCCTTTAAGCCCACTTTAGCCTCTTGCAAAATCTAGCATTTAATACACCTATCTGCTTGCATAGTGCCAAATCTTCATGCAAAGACCCAATTGCCCTCTCTTCAAGCTAGGGACAAAAGGCCAAAGTTGAAAAAGGCAAATGGAGGGGGCGGCCACAAGTTTGAAGGAAGATTGAGGAGGACATCCTAGCCTAGCCTATAGCCTAGCCTAGCCTAAGCTAATTTCCCATGTTTACATATTCAAGCCATTAATGACTTTGGATTTTGCTTCTTCATGTCATTTCTTTTCATGGTGGAGAGGGTTTTGTGGGATTGAAAAGTACAAACATTAATGGCTTGATCTCTCACATTCTCTCTCTCCTCTTACCCCTCAAGAACTCATGGCACTCTCTCTCTCCACTCTCTCTCATTTTCTTACTTTGGCTTTCATTCTCACTATTCCTCTCTCCTTGTTCTAGCCGAACAACCCTTTCTCCATTTCCATCTCCCTTGCAAGCCATTTCCCCTCATTTCCTCTCCAAATCTCACCAGCCGCCGTCCACAATTCACATCCACCATTGAGCTGCCATTCTCGCACCACTATTCTCGTTGCCGTGCTGGATCTTGGAGTTGAAGAGGAGGCCGACCAGCTGCCTTCCTTTTCCTTCTTCTCTCTTGGCTTGGACCATCGTGAAGCTAGAGGCCATTCGCCCGCCTTGCCGCCGCCATTCCTCTTCATGAAGCCACCATAGCCCCTCACTGTGGGTTGTTGATGCGTGACCAGCAGCCCTCGCCGCCGTCTCGCCTTGCCATCTCTTCACTGTCGCGTACTGGGCTTGGAATTGAGAGTGAATGGCTTTCTAGTCCTTGCTTAGGATTGTGGTTATATTTAGGATTTAGATTAAGACTAGATTAAGGTTAAGTGATGCTTTGATGATGTGATAAGTAGGTTTAAGTGATAGGTTATCGTAGGGTTCCAATAGGTTATCGCAAGAGATTATCATAGGTTTCGAAAAGTTATTGTGATAGGTGATCGGAGGATTCCGATAGATTATTGTGATAAGTTATTGTTGGTTTCCATAGGTTATCATGGTAGGTTATCATATTTTTCAATAGGATATCATAGGTTGTGCTAGGTTATTATGATAAGCCTTTTTATATTCGATAAGTTACCAAAACATGATAAGTAGACACGCGATAAGTTATTATGTTGTAGTATGTGACAAGTTTTAAGTTATTATGATATGTTATATTAATGTGAGATAAGTTATCAGATATGTTATGATGACATGCTGATAGGTTATCATAATAACTCATGTTTAATTGCAATGACTTATCTTACTTTAATGAGTGTCCTATATGCCATGGGTTCTAATGGTTGGTGCATTGTTGGGTGTTAGTTTAATGATGGAGTATGCTTATGCAAATTGTTTTAGAATGAAAATTGGAAATTGTTTATGGTACCTCATAATTATAACTAATTATTATGTATGTAAGAATGTGTGGAAAAAAGGACATGTTGAAATGTTTAAGTGATATGCTAATGTGATGTGATATGAGATGCAAGGATGACATGGTTGTATGTGACTTACAATATTACATATTGTATGAGCATTACATTTTCCTATATCGATTAATGAGAAAGAAATGAATTGGGCTTGAGTGATGGTATGCTCGTGTAATCACTTAGATACCATGATGCATATAATTATGCAGGATGATTGAACCGTCTGGATGTGTATGATTATATGAGACGATACCTAATTAAGTTTGGATGCCCCACGTTAATGGGATGCTGTTCGTGATAGATTTTGGAATGAAACTCCTCAATTGGAATGTCATCTTGAGGCATATGCATACGCAATAGGGCGAGACGATGCATGGATATATTGGAAGACCATCGAATTTTAGGTTGGCCGTGGCCCTAAGCAATCGTAATAATATGGACATATATGTGTGAAATGTGCATGAGAATGATATGCGATTATGTTTGGATCGTTGGATGGCATTGGTGCATGATTATGAGATATTGCATGTTCTTATTTCTGCCTCATAAATATGTGATTTGTTATAAGAATTGCCTATGTGCTTATGTTATGATGGCTTTGAGGAAGTGAGATAACAATTAATGTTAATAGTTAAGGCAAAGTAAGGACTTTGCTATTAATCTGCCATCGATAAATAACTCACATGTTTTGGCCAACTCTAAGGTGAATTACCTCCCTATGTGAGAATCATATAACTTTATATTGAGGTTTATCTTACTATTGTTTGTTGAATTTTTTTTCAAGCCTTAAGAATGTCTGAGCCCTATCACCACATCAGGTTCGGGGTCCCTATTAAGCAAAGTCAAGAAGTTACTCAATATCCAATTGAGGAGATCGATGCATGTTAGCGCTATGTGACGACGATCTAGGTCGACGAGGGGCTCCAAAACTTAGTGCCCCACCACTTTTCAGCCTAGTAGGGGACGACATATACGGCCCTATTCGTGGTTTTGACGGACTTTTGGATGCAGGGTTAGGGAATACTGGCTGGGACACTATATAGATCTAGATGTGCTTGATGGGGCAGTGTTTGATCCGGATATCAATCCTGATATGACCGTCAAGTTGGAGCTTGGTACATGCTACCCATAAGAGTTAATAGTAAGGGGTGCATCATTTTTTGGAAACCACCCTCGTAGTACAAGAGGTGCTAGATTTACCCCAAGACCCTTTTTGAAGAAGGTCGTGGTCGCACTTTTGGGCTGTTTTGATGTGGCGTAGCGAGTGGTGCTAAGCTTGTGTGTTAAGTTTATATGTAAATGGCTTGCATGGTATGTTGACATTATGGATGCATATGTGTGTGTGTATATATAAGTGTGTTTTGAAATTATCATTGTCTAATGGTTGGGTCATTCGTTTATGCTTCCACTTGTGTATATAAGCGATAATACGATTAGGTTGGTGACGCCTCCTGAGACGTTGCAATCAAATGGCCTAAGTGACTTAAGGGATGTAGCTCGTCCGAAGAGGATCGGGATGTGACAAAATTGAGAATCGTTTACTAAAGAGAGGGGATATAGACACCACAAGTTTCATTACTTTCGTATGATGTTCACTTGAGTACCATAAATTTTTATTGACCACTTGAGTTTCATAACATCTTAAAAACGTTCGCTTGAATATTGTAACATTCAATTGATCACTTAAGTAGGACCACTTAATCACCAATGTGTATATTTTTAAAAAGTACTTTCAAAGTACAAGTTACCTGTCAAAATTAGATTGTTATATCAAGTAACCAATTATAATTCGTTATCCACTTAATTTTCAAAAAGAGCACATTGATCATGCCAAGGAACAACCCATGTCCTTAAATTAAAGAGCTGTTATTACATGACCCCGCTACATGTGAGCCCAATGCACATACATTGTTGGATCAAGTGAGGGGTTCTAGGTGTAGGGAAAATATGGTTTCAAATTGGGTAGAACAATGAAGACGAATATTCAGAGTACTCAAATCGGACTTTGAGGCGTGATATCACTTTCTTTAAGGATTTATTTGCCCCACAAAGTTGCTAATGGTCACCGGCAAAAATCCTCCAGCATACAATAAAGTCTCAAATGAGAATACTAGATAGCAATTCTAGTATTTCCCTAGGATCTCTCTAGGAAATAATCGAAAAAATTGGCTGCAGTTTTTCAGAAAGAAGACTCGAAAAATGATCACTCTTTTCCTTCCGAAAATTGACAAGTATATATATGAAACGGTCTTGCAACTCTTCGTGAAAAATTTCCAAAAAATGAACAAATACGTCCTTTAGAAAATTGTTCGGATAAACAAATGTGACCCTTCGGAAGAAGTCGAAAACCGAACAATTGTAACCCTTCGGGAAAAGTTGCAAATCGAATAAGTAATTTTTCCGAAGGTTGTCTTGAAAGACACAAACAAAATTCGGAATAACAATTAATTAATTTTTTTAAATAAATAAAATTTCGAATTTTCATTTTTATATTTATTTCCGAAAATTCTCAAAAAACAAAAGGCAACATTAATAACAAAATAAAAATAAAAATAAATAAATAACAAAGGGATTAGTGCTAATTAAACCGCTGGTATGGTGGGGTCTAGCCTCATCCAATCATTCCTTTAAGTACATAAATGAAATCCCACACTTTTAAATTGATTCACTTCCTCCCACTTTTTCTATGTGGGACAAGGAAAAAACACTTAGTTTCTTTTGACAAACAAACCTCCAATACTAGGTAGAGCCCACATGATTCGATAGTATGCCAGGATCATCTCATGATTTTTTAAATTGAAATGTACATGATTAACGGGCTAAATTTTCCTTTGCATCCCATATTTGATGGACCAGATTATATGTGTCAAACAATATGTTTAGGTAGGTGGTAGGATAGAACTTCCCTAACACGATTTAGAAAATTTGATGTTATGAGTGGGACCGACTTGATCTGAGGTTGTGAGGGCTCAGTGGCAATCTCCATCTGCCAAGCGAGCAAAGGGAGGGAGAGACAAAGATAAGGGTGTTAGGATTTGAGGGAGTTGGGGGGATGAGTGCTGAAGGCGGCCGTCGCGCATGACACAGAGTTGCGGCTTTTTCGAAGTTGGCAGTAGTGACGAGAGCCTTGTTGACGAGCT
Source organism: Eucalyptus microcorys (assembly GCA_014182515.1). Taxonomy (NCBI): domain Eukaryota; kingdom Viridiplantae; phylum Streptophyta; class Magnoliopsida; order Myrtales; family Myrtaceae; genus Eucalyptus; species Eucalyptus microcorys. The sequence goes on along the minus strand of CM024571.1, from coordinate 20,412,140 downwards.
AGCTGAGGAAATTCATCAAATGGATGGAGCGGATAAAAAAATGATCTACTATAAATTGATTCATTTAACTTATTTTGACCTATATCATGCAATCCAAATCAGATGACCAATATTCAACCCATACTAAATCAATACTCGACTCTACGCATATTGTTAAAACACTTATATATTTAACTCAATCTAGAAAAATGTATAGCCAAACTAAGGTGAAAGCACGTAGTGAGCGAGTGCCAAATCAAAAGATATTCATAAAGGTAGGTTGGATATAAGTAAATTATGAACCCATAAAAAACATATACTAAATTTATTTATGATCCATTTACCAAATATAACTAACTCATATGATAATCTAACTTATCAAATATGGGTTAAGAAGTTGGCCATTTGATGAAAACATGGAGCAAATCCAATGGTCGTGGATAGGGAATGAGCATGAGGACACAGTTGGCCCTTCACACGATGGAATTAATATCTTGGTCGTGCTAATCGTTATATACTTCTTTGTGTTGTTGCCCTCCTTTCGCTTGGGTTTAAAAAATATTTTCTGGTATTGCCCTTCAAAAGTTTTTAGGAACTCAAATGAAAATAACTTACCGAAGTTCCAAATAGAAGTTTCGGTACTTCGATGTTTAATAAAAGTTAAGTTTAATGCGGTACAAGTGAAGCCAAAAATCGTTAAGGTCATTGAAAATTCGAAATACATTATGTAAAACTTACTCGTGATTTAAAAGAAGAAGAAGAAGAAGAAGAAAAAGAAGTCCACGCCTATTGGGATGTGTTGGGGAGAGCTCGGGTACAACAATTCACCACGGCCAAACGCAATCCAGGATCAATTTCTCCCCCGAAGCTAAATCAACTAAAATTTTCTTAACCCCCAGCAACAACCAGCAATGTATAGCCTCACAAAATGCAAATAGAACGCCGAAATGATAAGTAGACAAAGCAAATAACGACACCAATGATTTAATGTGGAAAACCCGATGCGGGAAAAACCACGGACCACCCAAAAACATCCACTAATCACTAAGAATAGCAGGATACACAAAGTATTCTTCTCTAGTTACACACTAGAGACTTAACATCAACATTACAATCATCTTTTTCTCACCACATAGGTAGACAAACAAATTTGGAGCAAGAAAACCTTAACCGCAACTGGAGAATTTGGAGACGGTTCTCGACAAACAAAAACCATCAACTCGTAGCCCTCGGTCTCACGAACAACATACTGAAATTTGAGCCGATTTTGTCAATATTTGGCTTTTGAATCAAACCCGCAAAGTTGCAGCCCTCTTCCTTCTTCTTCCTTGCTTGTGCAGTTTTTGTTTTCTTTTTCTCTCTCCTCTCTTCACTTTTCGACGGACACCCCACGCACGACAACTTCCACTTCTTTTTGTTCTTTTTTTTTTTAATTTTTATTTAATGCTGGCTGGGCCCCACATGAAGGTGGACCCAGCCAACAAATCTCCCCCTCCACCTCATGTGGGAAGATTCGTCATGCTCGCTTTTCTTCTACAAGCATCAAGCTTCATCACGGGCAAGGCTTTGGTCATCATGTCGGACTTATTGTTGTCGGTATGAACTTTCTCAAGTAGGAAGAGCTTCTCTTTTAGCTTTTCTCGGATCCAATGATACTTCACATCAACATGCTTCGATCTTGAATGAAACACCGGATTCTTGCTAAGATGAATGGCACTCATACTATCGCAATATAGAACAAACTTCTCTTGCTTCAAGCCCAACTCTTGTAGGAATTTTTGCATCCACAAAAGTTCTTTACCTCCTTCGGTAATAGCAATATACTCCGCTTTAGTTGTAGACAAAGCGGTACATTTTTGCAATTTCAATTGCCATGAAACAACTCCCCCTGCAAAGATTATTATAAAACCCGATGTGGATTTTCGGGAATCAACATCACCGGCATAGTCTGCATCCGAGAAGCCACTCAACTCAGGCTTCGCATTTCCATAACACAAACAAAGTGTAGAAGTGCCTCTAAGATATCTCAAAATCCATTTAACAGTGATCCAATGCTCCTTACCTGGATTAGAGAGAAATCTACTCACAACACCAACTGCATGAGCAATATCGGGTCTTGTACAAACCATGGCGTACATCAAACTACCCACGGCCGATGCATAAGGAATTTTCATCATCTCAACCTTCTCTTTCTCACTTGAAGGACACTCATTACTACTCAACTTGAAATGGCCTGCAAGTGGAGTACTCACCGTTTTACATGTGCTCATGTTGAATCTTTCAAGCACCTTCTCAATATACTTTTCTTGAGATAACCACAGTTTCTTATTCTTCCTATCACGAGTAATTCTCATGCCTAAGATTTGCTTAGCCGGGCCTAGGTCTTTCATTGCAAAAGCTTTACTCAACTCATTTTTCAAGCTCTTGATTTTCTTGGCATCATGCCCAACAATCAACATATCATCCACATAAAGTAGAAGAATAAGAAAATCATTATCTGAAAATCTTTTCATAAAGACACAAGAATCGGAGTTTGTCTTACCGTATCCTTGTTCTTCCATGAATGATTCAAACTTCATATACCATTGCCTTGGCGCTTGCTTGAGACCATATCAGCTTTTCCTCAATCTACATACAAGGTGCTCCTTGCCTTTAACTTCAAAGCCCTCCGGTTGCTTCATATATATCTCTTCTTCTAGGTCTCCATGAAGAAAAGTTGTCTTTACATCAAGTTGTTCAATTTCTAAATTCAAACTGGCGGCCAACCCAAGAACAACTCGAATAGAAGACATCTTTACAACCGGTGAAAAGATCTCTTCAAAGTCTATGCCCTTCTTTTGACGAAAGCCCTTCACAACAAGTCTAGCCTTGTATCGTGGTTGTAAACTATTTTCTTTCGTCTTCAACTTGTACACCCACTTATTTGTGAGTGTTCTCTTACCCTGAGGTAACTTCACCAATTCAAATGTGTGGTTCTCATGCAAGGATTTAAGCTCCTCTCACATGGCTTCATGCCACTCATTCTTTCGTTCACATGATATAGCCTCTTCATAAGTTTCTGGCTCCCCTGCATCAGTGAGTAACACATACTCATGTGGCAAATATTTTTGAGAATGCCTACGCTCTCTTTCAGATCTTCTCACTTGAGGTAGGATAGATTGCTCTTGCTAAGCTATTTCACCTGTCTCAGCTGAATAATCAACATTATGTGATGATTCACCATCTTCATGATTTCCTTGCACTTCTCCTCCATGATTTCTACCGATATTAGGACTTGGGCTGAAACTAACCGAACGTTGAGCTATATTCTTTGGTCTCTCTGCCTTGTTAATGTATTCAATAGTTTGATACTCACAAAACACCACATCTTGACTTCTAATAACTTTCTTTGCAACTGGATCCCATAACCTGTAGCCAAACTCTTCATGTCCATAACCTAAGAAGATACACTGTTTAGACTTGTCATCAAGCTTAGATCTTTCATCTCTTGGCACATGCACAAATGCCCGACAACCGAACACTTTTAGATGGCTGTAGGAAATATCTTTACTACTCCAAACTCTTTGCGGAACATCCCCCTTAAGAGGAACCGATGGAGAAAGATTTATCAAGTCTACTGCTGTTCTCATCGCTTCACCCCAAAATGACTTAGGCAACTTCGCATGAGAAAGCATACACCGAATCCGATCATTAATTGTCCGGTTCATTCTCTCTGCCACTCCATTATGTTGTGGTGTTTTTGGAACAGTCTTCTCAAGCTTGATACCATAATCCTTGCAATAGTATTCAAATGGGCCTTTATATTCACCACCGTTGTCAGCCCGAACACATTTCAGCTTCTTCCCGGTTTCTCTTTCCACATTGACATGAAATTGCTTGAAAGCCGCAAGTACCTGATCTTTAGATTTTAAAGCAATAGCCCACACTTTTCTAGAACAGTCATCAATAAATGTCACAAAGTATAATGCACCTCCAAGAGTTCTAGTATCCATGCAACAAACATCAATGTGAACTAAATCAAGTACATTTAATTTCGTGTGTGGAGAGGAACTATGAAATGAGAATCTATGTTGCTTACCCGTAAGACAATGAGTGCATTCTTTTAGAGTTTTCTCCTTCAAAGGTAAAAGGTTCTTTCTAGCAAGAGTTTCAAGTCATTTCTTGCTAAGATGACCCAGCCTCATATGTCATAAATCAATCGAGAAATCCTCCACTGCATTTACCTCTTCTTTAATCAAGTCAGCTTGCATGGTGTAGAGAGAGCCTGTCTTCTTACATTTTGCCACTACCATGGAACCTTTAGTCAACTTCCATTTGCCATCAAAGAATGAATTACAATAACCATCATCATCTAAGGCACCCGTAGAGATCAAGTGAAGTCGAATATCCGGAACGTGTCTCACATTTTTCAAAAGCAAATTACATCCGACATTGGTTTCCAAATAAACATCTCCCATGCCAATAACCTTGGAAACATCACTATTTCCCATCCTAATGCAACCAAAGTTACCGCCGCGATAAGAAGTAAAGTAATCACGCCGTGAGGTGACATGAAAGGAGGCTGCGGAATCAACAACCCACGTAGAGTCTTGGCATGTAAAATTCACATATCTGTCGTCACATACGAACACAATATCGCCATCGGATGCAACCGCCGTTGTAGCTTGTTTCTCTTCTTTCTTTTGATCTCTATTTTTATCATGGAATCTATCTCTCTTTGGCAACCAACACTCTTTTGCATAATGTCCCATTTTGCCGCAATTATAACACTTGACACTCCTTCTCGGTCTTGATTTCGACCTTCCTCTTGACTTGCCTCGAGTATCATTTCTTCGAAACCTTCTTGATTGACTTCTCGCTCTGTTTTCTATAACAAGAGCATCCGATGTAGAAGCATAATTCAAGCCTTTTCTTCTTGTTTCTTCATTGAACAAGCTTTCTTTAACCATGCTCATAGAAAGCACACCAAAATGAGCCGAGTTGTTTAATGCCACAACCAAGGTGTCCCAACTATCAGGAAGAGTACCAAGTAATAAGCATGCTTGCAATTCATCACCAAGATCAATTTCAAGATTTGTCAATTGATTTACAACATCTTGAAATTCACTCAAGTGTTCCGCCATATTACTCCTCTCCTTGTATCTCAAATTCACAAGTCGCTTAACTAGAAGAGCTTTATTTTGTGGAGTTTTTCTCTCATAGAGATCTTGTAATTTCTTCCACAAAGTGTCCGCCTTCGTTTCTTGAGCAACATGATGAAACACACTATCATCAATCCATTGTCGGATAAACCCAACCGTTTTCCGATTCATTCTCTCCCATTCTTTGTCTTCCTTATCTCCTTTAGCTTCATCACCCTCAATAGGATCAAATAAATCTTTGCAATATAACACATCTTCCATCTGAGGCTTCCAAATAGAATAATTTGAGGCATTTAACTTAAATATGGTGCTGCTGGTTTCTTCCATTTAACACTAGAATTTCGACCTTAGCTCTGATACCACTTGTTGGGGAGAACTCGAGTACAACAATTCACCACGGCCAAACGCAATCCAGGATCAATTTCTCCCCCGAAGCTAAATCAACTAAAATTTTCTTAACCCCCAGCAACAACCAGCAATGTATAGCCTCACAAAATGCAAATATAATGCCGAAATGATAAGTAGACAAAGCAAATAACGACACCAAGGATTTAACGTGGAAAACCCGATGCAGGAAAAACCACGGACCGCCCAAAAACATCCACTAATCACCAAGAATAGCAGGATACACAAAGTATTCTTCTTTAGTCACATACTAGAGACTTAACATCAACATTACAATAATCTTTTTCTCACCACATAGGTAGACAAACAAATTTGGAGTAAGAAAATCTTAACCGCAACTTGAGAATTCGGAGACGGTTCTCGACAAACAAAAACCATCAACTTGTAGCCCTCGGTCTCACGAACAACATACTGAAATTTGAGCCGAATTCGTCAATATTTGGCTTTCGAATCAAAGCCGCAAAGTTGCGGCCCTCTTCCTTCTTCTTCCTTGCTTGTGCAGTTTTTGTTTTCTTTTTCTCTCTCCTCTCTTCACTTTTCGACGGACACCCCACGCACGACAACTTCCACTTCTTTTTGTTCTTTTCTTTTTTTTTTTAAATTTTTATTTAATGCTGGCTGGGCCCCACATGAAGGTGGACCCAGTCAACAGGATGATGCATGGAAAAAATGGAAAAGAGCAATTAGTTGTTAGACCGAGAAATGAGCAAGCAATCATAGCGAAAGATCATGTCAAGACAACAGCTAGCTAACATAGGATTACTTAAAACCTGCAAATATCCCTTTATGTACTTCCTCAAGAATTCTTAAACCAAATCAATGTAATTAAATCAGATGAATACACACTTGAAGTTGAGGACAAAAAAAAATGATAATACACACTTGAAGCAGCAATGAAAGAAATGAAACAATGTCGGATGAAAAATCAAAGTTGAACCTAATGGTCCATATCTAGTTCACCACCCTGCATTTCCTCCTAATCTCACCCTCGCTCCCGGTGAGGACGTCGATCGATCCCATCTTCACCATTGCTGCCGCGAACTTGTTAGCCCATGCTCCACCATTATTTGCATTGCTCCTCACGATATTAGCCGTCGAAGGGCTGTTAGAAAGAGTCTGATCAGAAGTCAATAGACCTCGGTGGTTCTTCAAATTAGTGTAGTACTTGTTGTCTAGCCTGTTCGGCGTGACCAAGTCCAATGGCACAGTGGGATCGCTAGCGCCTCCATTGTTCGGACACTTAGATTTCAGTTGACTAGCCAACTTGGTGTCCATTGAAGGGTCTTGGGTGTGAGTGGCATTGAAGGAGTACAAGCGGTCCGAGAAGGAGGAGCAATGCGAGACTCCAATCGAATGTGCACCGGATAGCGTCACCATCTCGTCCAGAGAGAGGCCTTTGCTCGCAAAATTAGCTTCTAATTGTTGCGCATTGAAGAAGAAAGGAGGAAGATTCTGGGAGGGCTCGTCTTTGAGTGAGACCAGCCCATCGCGGCGACCCGCTGGGACTGCGTAGTTGATGCTGCCAAGTTTGTAGGTACTGTCGCGTGCTGCGAATGCAAGAATGTCAGCGCATGAGACCTTCTGCGGGCATAGAGACTCTAGCTCAGCCTTTGCCTCGTCAATGACTTCAAAACCTCGTAAGCTCGGGTTGTTCGCTGGATGTTCCTTCTCTGATGGGTTGCCTGGGGTCGAATCTAGCAAGATTGAAGCATCGCAACCCTATTATTGGATCACAGAACAACAAAGCAATTATCAGGATAGCTGAAGTGCATCTGCATAAGAAATATAGATTATTTTGTGACCGGTCGGTTAGACAAAACTTAAAAAGTCCTGGACCAGTGATAGAATGTGAAATGTACTCCCCACACTCCCATCTCATCGATATCTTTTGTACTAACAAAAGATAGGCATACGCTTTTTGCTTAAAAAAAAAAAAAAAAAAGGTTTTCCTTGCATTACTATTTTTCCGCAAACGAGATTATAACCACTACTTCTGAAATGTGTAAAGAAGTTCTTGCATACCCGAACAAAGCAATCATGGAAGTGCATTCTAATAAGCCCAGCACCGATGCCAGGGTTCTTGGCCACCGCTTTGTTCACAGCTTTCCGGACGACGGACTCTGCAGACGGGCAAGTGGAGCGGTAGAATCCCACTTGGAGAGTTGCTGAACCCGAGTTCAGAAAGGTGATGAACGAGAACATGGCACAGAAGAAATAGGTTCTCATAGTTCTCATTCCCAAGAACGAACCGCAGGACAGAAGCTGACAAAAAATGGATACTAATATGCTGGAAATCAGGAGCGCGAGAGAGAGGAAAGTTTATCGAGATCACTTGTGAGTGAGAGAGCTAGTAAGCAGATGACAACTGTATAGAGATAGATAGAAGAAACCAAGTGATGGGGATGAAGAGAAGATGAAATGCTCAATGCGGCTTTATAGATGGGCACCGGAAAGTGACAATCACATTCCTTTTAATAAAATATCAAAAGTTGGCGCTGATTGATTCGCATAAGAAACCGCGTCGTGCAGCTGTGCTTGTGCAAGCATTAGACGTAAAAGGAGAAAAGAAGAGGTGCACGAGTTTGGACTTTGAACAGTTCTTCGTGCATGGAGATTTTCAAGAAAGGGAACGGCCCGATTGCGTTCTGACTTTCAAAGATGTCAACTTCGCGATATAGACGAGGATTTATTGAGATGGCGTCACCTTCTCGGCAGTATTTTATTTCTTCGTACTTTTATGGTGGGTTGGTCAATTATGCTGGCCTCAGTTCTTACCTTATCTTCCGAAAGTCGCACCGCACCGCGTATTGTTTATCAAATTAAAATCTAATTATTATAAGGTGATTATGTACGTACACGGGTGTACAATGATAATTGCTGCTTTTTTTTCAGTGGAAAATTCACTTTTGCCCCATGATTATTACAATGCAAACATATTGCAATTTAGGTAATTATAATAGATCATGGAAATTTGAATGATATCCATTAGTTTGTATACGAATTGAAACATCATCAAATCTTAATGTTCTCCTGAGATGTCGTCAGATTTAAGAGACATTCCAAAGGATATTGGTTTTGTTTATGAGATTAGAGAAATCACGAAGTATTATGGGATTATTTTCACTGTAGAATAGAGCGAGAGAAGATTACTTTGAACAATTCTTCGTGCATGGAGATATATTATATATATTTAGATGGCCCAATTGCGTTCTGACTTTCAAAGATGTCGACTTCGCCATGTAGACAAGGATCGTAGAGACCTCGTCACCTTCTAAGCGGCATATCAATTCCGATTTCTGTTGTGTGTTTAGAGTTTTGTATTGTATAAGGATTATGTATATGGACGTTGGTCAATCATGTTGGCTTCACGTTGGTCAATATTGTAGCTAGACAACTTCTGATGAAGTGGTTAAATTTTACCGGTATATAATTCTATCACAATTAATAAAAAAGGCTAAACGATAAAAAATTGTACGCAAAAGTTTATAGTGGTTCGGCTTTTGCAAGCCTACGTCTACTCTCTCGTGCTATAGCCTATTAGCTGGAATCCACTAGAAAAAATGATCAGAGGTTACAAGTCCTAAGCTTTGAGCACTCAAGTTTGTGTGAACAACTCCTCACACTCTTAGCCTATAAAAGGTTTACACAATATAGCTCAGCGAAAGCAAATGTGTATTATCACAAAACACTCTTTAGACTTTGGAATTACAAGCTTCAGTTCTTGTGAATGTCAATTCTATCCCTTCAGCTTCGGGACCTCATCTTTTCTTTCTCCTAGTGCAAGCTAACCGTTAGACATATCTCCAAAAAAATCATCTAGCCAATATACCCGTTGGTCTTGGATCTAGTTAAGAAGATCTGATAGCTTTAGGATCGCCGGGTTGATGCTTCCCATAATTTATGCTGCCTAAACAGCAGTTCGGGTTTCGAAAAGTTGAGTGTTTGTGAATGGAAAGAATGTTTCACCTCTAATAAGAAATTCCGGGAAGGTTGAATCTCTGATAGATATTAGGAAGATTTTCCTTTTGAAACTTTTAAAAAAAATGGCAAGGAATCAAACCAATTGCTATTAGTCGTTGCACGAGCATATTTGACTCATTCCTAGCCGTTTGACATAATATATAAGGAACGAAGAATAAACGGCGACTCTAATTTTGATTAATTCATCTAATTCCATTCCATTAGACTTTCCACCTGAAAATACTTTTTATCGGAAACAAAGTCTTTAAGTTTTGTCAATTATTGAAACTACTCATGGAATGTTTTCTCAACAATTAGAGTGAAAAAAGATTACTAAAAAGCAATTTCAACAAAAATGACCCCTTTCAATTGTACCGAAACTTCAACTAATATATTTAGTAATCTAAATAAATCGGGATAGTTGAGTTTTAAGCTGGCATGGTACACTTCTTGAATGACTACAATGTCTCATCTCCACTAATTATTTGGAGATAAGCTTTAAATTACGATAAAAAAGTAACACAAATAAGGAAAATTGTCCAAAAAATTCTAAACATATTATACTTTTGCCAATTTTGTCCTAAGCCTTTCAAATTTACCAATTGAGTTATAAACATTTTCACGTTTTGCAAATGTAGTCCATTTGACCAATTTTGATCAGAAATTGCTAATGTGAATGTCAACTGTTATACATAGCATAGTCGATGTTCATATAGATAATTTTTTTTCAAGATTTTTAATATTTATAGATATTTTTATATTTTCTTTCTTTCTTTTTTTCTTTCGCTTTCCTTTGCCGATCGCCGAGCCTTGGAGACGGCCAAAGACTAGCCAAAGGCAATGACCAGTAAGGGTCACCCTTGTTAGCCTTATGCGAGGGTTACCCTCAACGGGGTTTGGTGAGGGGTGATCTCATTGACCTGGGGCAACCTTGTTGACCTTGGGCGACGCTCGACCTCACTAGCTTTGGACAAGGCTTGACCTTGCTCGGATCTAGCAAGGGCAAGCCTTGTCGAGGCTAGCAAGGTCACCCCTCACTAGATTTAGATGAGGTTCAACCTCACTTGAAGTTGGTGAGCTTGACACTCTCTAGTTTTTGGCAAGGCAACCTTACTAGATCCTAGTTAGGGTGACCTCCCTTGAGGTTAGCGAGGGCAACCCTCATCGGTTGTTGCCTTTGGCTAGTTGCTGGGTCGCTGGCCATCAACAAGGCCTGGCAATTGGCGGAGAAAAATGAAAAAAAGAAAGAAAGAAAAGAAAAGAAGAATGATAATAAAAATATTAAAAATTAATAAAAAATTAAAAAAAAAAAAAAAAATTTGTGTACATCAATGTCGGCTATGCTACGTAAGATGTTTGTCGTCTATATCAGTGATTTTTAATCAAAATTAGTTGGATGAACTATATTATCAAAATGTTTATGACTCAACTAACAAAATTGAAAGGTTTATGATTGGATTGACAAAAAATGCAATAAATATAAGACTTTTAAGACAATTTTCCCAACACAAACATATCACCTTTATCACTAACTAGCTTTCAAAATCCATGCGAAATAGTTTTGTAGAAAAACGCCAATCGAAGATGCACCAATCTAAGAACAAGTAGCAAAGGATGAAAGAAAATTGAAGTCACACAAGATGCAAAATTTACGTGGAAAACCCAAAACGGCAAAAACTACAAGGAGAGAGAGGTTTTACTATCTTCAACAAAGAGTACAATAGTACAATCCTAAAAGCCCTAAAATCACTTAATAAGCCACAAGATCTAAATATCCAACAAGAAAATAGGAAAAAAACAAAACAGGAAATTATATAGAAGTTAGGGTTGAACATGTGTTATTAAACACATTTCTTTTATAGTCTCCCTTAAAAAATCCCTAAAATAAAGATGCATGGTTTAAAACACCTTTATTTTTTAATTTCAAAGTCAAAACTCAACAAATCTCAACCTTGACTTCAAATCTCTAAAAGAGCATTATATCAAATACCACAAGATCTCTCTCCGTCACCAACAAAAGTGACAACACAAGGCCACCCTAAAACGGTGAAATCAAGGATGCACACCTCTAAGCCTATGTGAGTGTACTCGGTGTAGGAAACAAAGATGAAATGCCACCAACTCTGCCTTAACAACTCAAATGGCGAAAACGCCAATTAAGTCCAAGAAATGCTTGAACTTGATCAAAGGAACTGCTTTGGTTAACATATCTACCGGATTATCTGCTGTAAATACTTTTTTCATCGTAACCATACCCTTAGTAATCTCATCATGTGCAAAGTGATACCGTATGTCGATATGTTTTGTCCTCTCATGATACGTCGTGTTCTTGGTTAATTGGATCGCACTTGGGTTATCATTAAAGATAACGGAGGCTGCCTCCTACTTCACACCAAGTTTTGTAACCAAATGCTTTAGTCAGAGAGCTTTCCTATACTGCTTTCGCTACTGTCATGTATTCAGCTTTGGTGGTAGACAAAGCAACCATGTCCTGCAAAGTTGCTCTCCAACCAATTGTGGAAGCACCAAGCGTAAAAACATAACTTGTCAAAGATCTCCTTTTGTCGAGATCGCCTATATAGTTAGAATCAATGAAGCTAACAATTGAATATCCTATATCACAACCTATATTAAAGACAAAACCAATATCTGAAGTACTATGGATGTATCGAAGAATCCATTTCACAACTTGCTAGTGGGCTTTACCCAAATGTGCCATATACCTACTCATAACAGTAACAACTTATGAAATATCTGGACGAGTGTAAGCCATAACATACATGAGACTAGCCATAATACTAGAATATGGAACTCGAGAAATCTCATCTTCCTTTTCTTTAGTTTTAGGCGACAAAGAAACCGAAAGCCTAAAATGGGATGCCAAAGAAGTACTTATAGGTTTAGCATTCTTCATGCCAAAGCACTCAAGCATTTTCTCCATATACCTCTTTTACGAGAGGTATAACTTCCTAACTTGTCCGTCTCTATGAATTTCCATACCTAAAATTTTCTTGGCAACTCCAAGATCTTTCATCTCAAATTTCCTGCTAAGTTGTCTCTTCAAATTCTGTATCTCTAATACGTTCTTCGCTGCAATAAGCATATCTTCTACATATAATAACAAATAAATAAAGGGACCATCAAGTAATCTCTTATAGTACACACAACTGTCATGTGCACTTTGCGAGTAGCCATGACTCAACATAAAACTATCAAATCTCTTGTACCATTGCTACGGAGATTGCCTGAGACCATAAAAAACCGTTTCAACCTACGAACGTGATCTTCTTACCCTAACAATGAATCCCTCGGGTTAAAACATATAGATTATCTCCTCAAGCTCACCATGCAGAAAAGCGGGCTTGACATTAAGTTGCTTAAGTTCTAAATCATAAAGGACTACTAACGCAAGCAACATATGAATGGAACTATGTTTCACAACTGGAGTAAATACTTCATTGAAGTTGATCCCTTTTGGGGGCTACAAATTGACTAGTTTCGTTCATTAAGAACCTCCTTCGAATCCTCCAATTGTGGTTAGGATATTATTGCTTCGTTTATGTTAATTCACCTTGGTGGTGAGGAAATATAGTTGTATTATTAATGTTGAGCCTCTAGTGTATGACTAGGGAAGAACACTATGTGTATCCTACTATTATTAGTGATTAATGGAAGTTTTTGGATGATCTGTGGTTTTTCCAACATTGGGTTTAACTTTCACTGCTAGCTTTGTCTTCTTGTCATTTTGCTTGCTAGTTGTTGCGGAGGTCAAGTCGATTTTGGTCGGTTTAGTTTTGAGGGAAAAATTGATCCTGGATTGAGTTTGTCTTTAGTGAATTGTTGCCCCATTCTCCCCAATAGTTTCGACAAAAAAAAGAAGAGAAAAAAAGAAGAAGAAGTAGCAAGCTAAAAAAATTGAAATAAACCCCTATATATGTCCTTGTAAACCTTTCAAGTAGTTACAACCCTGCAATTCCTCCTAATCTCGCCTTAGCTCCAAAGGAGAGTATCTATCAATCCATCTTCATCATTGGCACCACAAACTTAGTAGCCCATACTCCGCCATTATTTGCATTCTTCCTCATAATATTTGCCGTCAAAGGGCTATTAAAAAGCGTACAATAAGAAGTCAATAGGCCTCAATTGTTCTTCAAATTAGTGTAGTGCTTGTTGTCGAGCCTTATTTATGTTGGCTCCCCCTTTTTTGCCTGGGTTCAAAAAATATTTTCATGCTTTGCCCTTCAAATTTTTTGAAAAACTCAAATAAAAAAAAAAAAACTTATAAAAGTTCCAAATAAATGTTGGGAAAATATGGCTTTGAATTGGGTAGAACAATGAAGTCGAACCTTTAGAGTAACCAAGTCAGACTTTGAGACGTGATATCACTTTCTTTAAGGATTTATTTGCCCCACAACGTTGCTAATGGTTATCGACAAATATCTTCCAGAATACAACAAAGTCTCAAAAATGAGAATATTAGATAGCAATTATAGTATTTCTCCAAGGCTTCTCATAGGAAACAATTGGAAACAATTGCTATAGTTTAAAAATGAAAGAAGGTTAGTTTGATCTCAAAACAAACGTACTTATCATTGTCTTTCAAATAGAGACAACTCTTCAAAAGGTTGCAAAAAAGAACAAAGACAACCTTTCAAGAAAAATGTTGCAAAATGAACAAGTACGTCTCAAAGGTTACGTTAAAAAGACGTAAAAAATTTGGAATTAAATAAATAAAATAAAAAATAAACGTAACTTTTCGTAAACAGTCACACTATTTCAACAATACTTTATATTTAATTTTTATAGAAATGAATCCGATTTTTTTCAATAAATAAAAATAATGATCGTTGGTTAGTGCTAAATCTCGTCCACGTGCACACTCACATCTTTTCGATGTGGGACAAGGCACCTCTTCATTCGTTTTATAAACAAACTATGAACAATCCCCCACTTTTGTTTGTAAAACAAAAACAAAAAATAAAACGTTATAACTATACATCCAAAATTTCCGTGAGATTAATATACATATATAAATGTCTCTTTCGAGTTAAACTTTTACTTAGTGCAAGTATCTCAAAGCTCTATCAAAGTGACAAGTAGCTCGGCTTTAAACTTGTACTTTTATATAATAAAATCGGATATACCGCACATACATTAACCTCTTGTTTCAACGAGAAGTTCTATATTACTTTGCACTATTATGGCCTCATACTTGATCCTATTTCATGAGCTCTCTAGAAAACAACCCTAACTTTCGTTAGAAGTGGCACCACTTCTAAGCTCATATAGGTGAAGTATATACCATGTGTTTCTGTTACTATCAACACATTACAAGTTTGTACTATACTTCATTAAGAATTCAATCCAACCTACAAAACGTAACAGACGATACTGACTTTTCATATCAAGGCCACGTCAGTGTCAAACAATCACATTCAATAACTTGTTCTTACCCATTAAACCTTGTAACTAGTGATGTTCTAGAAAAATGTTGGGTTACCATTATTGGTGATTTCAATTAAAAGGTTTCGGCCCCATTTCTTATGAGGTCATTATTACCAGGTCTCTAGGTAAAGCCTTTGTCAAGGGATCGACTAGATTATTACTTGACCTCACGTAGACAATTGTTATGGTACCATCTTTAAGCAATTGTCTCACATATCCTCATCTCTTAGACTCATCATTATAAATGCTACTATAAGCTCTTGCTAAAGTAGCCTAACTATCACAATGGATATAAATAGAAGGCGTAGGATTAGGCTATAATTTG
This sequence comes from Eucalyptus microcorys, assembly GCA_014182515.1. Lineage (NCBI taxonomy): Eukaryota > Viridiplantae > Streptophyta > Magnoliopsida > Myrtales > Myrtaceae > Eucalyptus > Eucalyptus microcorys. The sequence goes on along the minus strand of CM024571.1, from coordinate 20,396,885 downwards.
ATATCCAACAACAAATTCATAATCCATTTGGCCTCTTTCCCGGTTGCCGCTAAAACAACGAATTCAGATTCTATTGTTGAATGAGTTATACACATTTGTTTCTTGCTCATCTAAGAAACAACACATTCACCTAATGTGAAGCTTCGTCCAGAAGCAGACTGTTTATCTCTCACACTTGTAATCCAAGTAGCATCGGCATATCCTTCTAATATAGCTGGATTATTATAGAACAATAAGATAACCCTCCAATGTTCTATATTGGATTACTAGTATTTACTCAACTTGCATACACAAAAAGTAATATCAAGTCTGGCATAATGCGTTGCATATATTAAAGACCCTATAGCATTCACATTAAAAAAAAACTCTCCACCAGGAATCAAATGGAGTACTCATATATATTTGAAAACAAGATGTTTAAATCTATACAGCATCTTCTCTGTGTAATCACTTTAGCTCAAAGAATAACCCCCACTATTTTTTTAATTTTAATACTTAAGATAGTATCTGTTTCACCCAAATCTTTCATTTTGAAAATGAAAGCTAGATACTTCTTAGTCTCAATGACTTCAGTCATATTGATTCCAAAATTTAATATATACACCAAACCTTACTGTACAATTGAATGTAGCATTTCCAATAAAACAAGCAAGTGCAAAGCGGCTTAGACTCAATTAAATTATGGATCCCCAGTAATGGAGTCCAAAGCACATGTCTTTATGTTTGGGATATCAACTTTACAATATAAGAAAATGCACAATCACAATTTCCCGAATGCAGAATCAAAAAGTACTTTGGTGCAAGTGAAATTACCAAAAGACGAGGCCAGAAAAACATCACACACCAAATTAATCCAAACTTATCATATTTATTTATTTATTTAACTAATTGTCGAAATTAAGATTCCATCTTACAAATTACTCGTGCAACTCGAGCAAGCAATCAAATTTCATCTTACGTGTTGTCCAGAATCTTAACACAGAAAATAAACAGACGAAAAATCAGCACTTCAACATATATCATGTACATTGGGGACTGATCGAAGCATTACATAAGAACCTCGGGAAGTGCATAAACCAAGACAATGCTATCACCTCTCGAGTGATTCCTTTAGAAAATAATATTATGGAGTAAAGCAGAGTTACGAAATGACAAGAACTTCATCAATGCACCATGCATATTGTAAGCAAATCAACATAGTACTGCAATTGCAAGTCTTTCGAATAGAGGCAACTCTTCAAAAGGTTGCAAAAAAGAACAAAGACAACCTTTCGGGAAAGGTTGCAAAATGAATAAGTACGTCACAAAGATTACGTTGAAAGGACATAAAAAATTCGGAATTAAATAAATAAAAAATAAAAAATAACTGTAACTTTTCGTGAACAGTCGCCTTTGTTTCAACAAGATTTTATATTTAATTTTTATAGAAATAAATCCGAATTTTTCAATAAATAAAAATAATGATCGTTGGTTAGTGCCGAATCTCGTCCATGTGCGCACTCACATCTTTTTGATGTGGGATAATGCACATTTTTATTTGTTTTATAAACAAACTACCAACAATACCCCACTTTTGTTTGTAAAACAAAAACAAGAAATAAAACATTAGAAATATACAGCCAAAATTGTCGAAGCCATATTTTCCCAACAATAAAAAATTTAATAATTCGATATTTAATAAATGGGCTATGCTAACATAATAATCTTTGGGCTACTATGACAATAACAGTTTGTTGTGAACTATAAATTCTTGAAGTAGTGGACCTCATAACAATTTATAATTATCTGTCATATAGTTTTTTGTAGTTCAAAATAGACTATTATTCTCACAGTAGAATAAAAACGGTCACCTTATCACTTTAAAAAAAAAAAAAAAGTTAACTTTCATGCAATACAATTAAAGCCAAAACTAATAAAAGTCATTAAAAATTTGAATACACCCTATTATACTCATTTATGATAAAAATAAAAATATAAAGTCCATGCTGAACCCATGCTTATTTTGAGGAGCTCAAATGAAAAAAAAACTTATAAAAGTTCCAAATAAAAATTTCAGTAGTTTGATGTTTAATAAAAGTTAAGTTTCATGCGGTACAAGTAAAGCCAAACATCGTAGAAGTCATTGAAAATTTGAAATACAGCCTGAAAAACTCACTCGTGATAAATAAAAGAAAAAAGTCCATGCTTATCGGGATGATGCATAGAAAAATGAAAAAGAGCAATTAGTTGTTAGAGCATGAAATGGGCAAGCAATCATAGTGAAAGATCATGTCAAGACAACAGCTACCTTACATAGAATTACTTAAAACCAGACAAGTATCCCTTTTATCTATTTCCTCAAGACTTCTTAAACCAAATCAATGTCATTCCATCAGATAAATACACACTTGAAGTTGAGGACAAGGAAACTACGATACACACTTTAAGCAGCAATGAAAGAATGAAACAATGTCGGATGAAATTCAAAGTTAAACCCGATGGTCCGAATCTAGTTCACCAGCCCGCAATTCCTCCTAATCTCACCCTGACTCCCGGTGAGGATGTCGATCAATCCCATCTTCACCATTGCCGCCGCGAACTTGTTTGCCCATGCTCCGCCGTTATTTGCATTCCTCCTCACGATGTTCGCCGTCGAAGGGCTGTTAAAAAGGGTCTGATTGGAAGTCAATAGGCCTCGGTGGTTCTTCAAATTACTGTAGTACTTATTGTCTAGCCTGTTCGGCGTGAGCAAGTCCAATGGTACCGTGCGATCACTAGCACCTCCATTGTTCGGACACTTAGGTGCTGCATGACAACATTTCTCTTCCTCAAAATTTTGTTCTTTTGTTCCCCGGAACAAAAAAAGAACAGAAACCCGTTTGGTAACGCCGAGTTGGTTTCCTATTCCCAAGAATAGAAAGTTAGTCCCGGGAATAGATTTGGAGCAGAAACAAACAGCAAAAAAAAGTTGCTTTCTGTTTCCGGGAACAATTTTTAGAAATAAGGTAATTTTCTTTCTTATTTCTCTCTCTTGCTGTGGCTACCTTCAACAGCTTGGAGCCACCGCCCACCGCCGGCCGGTGACCGGCGGCGGCGGCGACCAGCCGTCGGTAGTTGTTGGCGGCCGATGAACTGTGCGGCGGCGGTCGGTAGTGACGGTTGGCAGCTGGCGGTTGTGTAGTGGCGGCGGTCGGCAGTTGTGCAGTGGTGGCGGTGGGCGGCAGCGAGCGGCGGTTGGTGGTCGGCGACCTGTGAGCAAGAATAAAAAATGAATAAATACAAAAAAGAAATTGTTGTGTTACCAAATGCATTTCTATTCTTTTTCTATTCCAAGAATAGAAATTTTGTATAGTTACCAAATGGGTTCTTTTACTTAGAAATTGTTCCCCGGAACAAAAATAGAAATGAACTATTTCTGAAAAAAAAACTCTTCCCAGCTAAGAAGCGTTATCATTCGCACCCTTAGCTTTCAGTTCACTAGCCAGCTTGTGTCCATTGAAGGGTCTTGAGTGTGAGTGGCATTGAAGGAGTACAAGCGGTTCGAGAAGGAGGAGCAATGCGAGACTCCAATCGAATATGCACCGGACAGCGTCACCATTTCGTCCAGAGAGAGGCCTTTTCTCGCAAAATTAGCTTCTGCTTGTTGCGCATTGAAGAAGAAAGGAGGAAGATTCTGGGAGGGCTCTTCTTTGAGTAAGACCAGCCCATCACGGCGACCAGCTGGTACTGCGTAGTTGATGCTGCTGAGTTTGTAGGCACTGTCATGTGCTGCAAAGGCAAGAATGTCAGCACATGAGACCTTCTGCGGGCATAGAGACTCTAGCTCAGCCTTCACCTCGTCGATGACTTCAAAACCTCACAAGCTCGGGTTGTTTGTAGGATGTTCCTTCTCTGATGGGTTGCCTGGGGTCGAATCCAGCAAGATTGAAGCATCGTAACCCTATTATTGGATCAAAGAGCAACCAATTAATTATCAGAATAGCTGAAGTGCATCAGCATAAGAAACGATATTATAACCACTACTTCCGAAATGTGCGAAGAAGTCCATTCATACCCGAACGAAGCAATCGTGGAAATGCATTCTAATAAGCCTAGCACCGATGCTGGGATTCTTGGCCACCGCTTTGTTCACGGCTTTCCGGACGACAGACTCCGCAGACGGGCAAGTGGAGCGGTAGAATCCCATTTGGAGATTTGCTGAACCCGAGTTCAGAAAGGTGTTGAACGAGAACATGGCACAGAAGAAAGAGGTTCTCATAGGTTTCATTTCCAAGAATGAACCGCAGGACAGAAGCTGAGAAAAATGGGCACAATATACTGGAAAATCAGGAGAGAGAGAGAGAGAGAGAGAGAGAGAGTTTATTGAGATCACTTGAGAGCGAGAGCTGGAAAGCAGATGACAATGAGATAGAGATAGAGAGAAGAAAGCAAGTGATGGGGATGGAAAGAAAGATGAAATTCTCGATGTGGCATTTGTAGATAGGCACCGGAATGAGACAACTCACGTTCCCCTTAATAAAATATCAAAGGTTGGCGCTGATTGATTCGAATAAGAAACCGTGTCGTGCAGCTGTGCTCGTTCAAGCATGAAAAGAAGAAGAGATGAAGAAGGAGCGTGAATTTTGGACTTTGAACAGTTCTTCGTGTATGGAGTTTTTCCAAGAAAAGGAACAGCCCATTTGCGAGAAAATATTGGGTTCACAAAGTGCTCCAGCGTGGCAAATAAGAATATGGTAGGAATGCGACACGTGTCCTTGTGGGGGCCCACAATCTACAGAAACTGAGGCGCCATTTTGAAAATTTTCAGGATTTTTTTTTTTTCCTGCAAATCTGTCTTTCCCTCTGCAGACCTTCACCTTTCTTCACGCCTCTCCTCTCCCTTCCTTTCGTAAATTCAAAATTTCAGGTTCCTCATCTTCGCTCTCTTCGGCGCTCGCTCGCTCTCTCCGGCGCTCGTGCTCATGCTATATTTGAGCCGACGTTGCTGGCCAGGCTCCTGCTCCCGACAACGTCCGCCGCAAGCTCGCTCAACCTCACCTCCATCTTCACCGTCACTCTCACCCTCTCCCTCGGTCCCGCTCTCCCTCCTTCGATCTTCCCCGCTTCCCCTCCGTGGATCACGCTCACAGCCGTGCCATTCGAGAACTTTAACCCCTGAAGTTGGTGTTCCGGAGGACGGCCTCTCCAACCAGCGACGCGGTCGAGGGAGCTGAGAAGGAGGCCGGTGGAGTAGTCGAGGGACTTGACGTCGACTCGGTGAAGCCTGAGCTCGGGGCTCTTGATGCGGACGGTGAGGGAAAACCCGAGGAAGGCGGTGCAGAGGATGACGATCGGGGCGAGGGCGTAGACAAAGCACTTGCTGATGCTGCGCCTATGGTTGCGGCGAGGTGGCGGCTTGGCGAAGTGGTCACCCTCCACGTCGTCGCTCCAGAGGCGGGGTCCGGAGGGCGCGATTGGGCTGGTCGGATCTTCTTTAGGCATCGCGAAAGTCGGAGTTCAAGTGAATGCAAGAGAGCACAGGTCACTCGCTGAGGGGGGTTGATGTGTTCGTGTGTCGTCGTCCGAGGTTTTTGCCGGTCGGACGTGCGGGACCGTGTGAAAGCTGGGTCTGAGTGGGTCTGTGCTGTGTTGCTCTATCGCTGTTGCTCTTTGAACCTCCACCGGTGATGACCCGCGTAGGGCGTTCGAGGCGGCGTAGGAAGGTGCTAAAGCCCGAGGCAAGATCGACGGCAGCGAAGGGTGGGGGAAGAAGAGCAGATGGGTTGTTATGGTGGACAACTGCACCGGCCAAGAGCATGTTTTCAGGATCATCTCGCCACAGAGGAAACAGATTGAAGCTTGAGGATGAGATTCATTTGGTTTTGGGATCTGCCAGAGAAACAGAGAGGACTAAGATTTTCTGTTAGGATCTGGATCTGGTCATCCACACTAACTCCTAAAATCTTGCAAATGTAAATAGCGATTGATTAAATTATGTAATGACAATCTATAATTTTATTTTATTTTTCGCCTTTTCTATATGCAAGTTTTGTTTTCTGCCGAGCTCTCAAGGCCCTCAAGAAACTATTGAGAACACATGAATTTCTGCACGATCAAGATCAGGGACATAAAACACTCAGATCGCGCTAAAGCAAATTGCAGTTCACCAAATACGTGATCGAAAGAAGTTTCGGCAAATCTTGTGGACTGAGGTTGATATTTTATATTTTTTGGGTTGGGATTGAAACTGCAGGAGGATCGCGTCTTGTTTTGGTTGTTCAATTGGCTTTGCCTTCGCTCATAGAGCTCCACGATTTGGTTTCGCAGAATCTAGTTATTGGGTGACTGCAAATTATGCTTGGAATAATTTGCCTTCGCTCATATGTTTAATATCTAATAGTGAAGAGGCTGCCAAGGAGTCACTTTTGTACAGCTACAAGCATGGATTTTCTTGGTTTACAGCAGTCTTAAATCATTCTCAAGCCAAGTTTATTGCAGGTGTCATAGATGTTGTTGCATTGTGAACTCTGTTTTTTTCCCCCTGTCTAGCTTGGACCTGCATTGAACTCTGCCATTGTGGTGTGATTGAGACTCTTGTGAAATGAATTGAATGTAGACCTTCCTGGAGTGGTTCATGTGATTCCCAACAAAATTTTCAGTCTGCAAACCACTCGAAGCTGAGATTTTCTTCATGTAAACTCTCATATCTTCTTTCAAAGGGTCAACCGCGTGTTTCAGCTACAATGGTGTCATGTGAACTGTACCGGACACTGTTGTAAGCCCGATCCTCAAACTTGAACTCCGACTTTCACGATGCCTAAAGAAGATCCGACTAGCCCAATCGGGCCCTCTGGACCCCACCTCCAAAGCGACGACGTAGAGGGCGACCACTTCGCCAAGCCGCCACCTCGCCGCAACGATAGGCCCAGCATCAGCAAGTGCTTGGTCTATGCCCTCGCCCCAATCGTCATCCTTCGCGCTGCCTTCCTTGGGTTCACCCTCATCGTCCGTGTCAAGAGCCCCGAGCTCATGCTTCACCGCGTCGACGTCAAGTCCCTTGACTACTCCATCGCGGCCTCCTTCTCAGCTCCCTCGACCGCGTCGTTGGTTGGGGAGGCCGTCCTCCGGAACACCAACTTCGGGGGGTTCGAGTTCTCGAATGGCATGGTTGTGAGCGTGATCCACGGAAGGGCAGTGCTGGGCAGGGGGGAAGATCGAAGGAGGGAGAGTGGGATCGAAGGAGGGAGAGTGGGATCGAGGGAGAGGGCGAGAGTGACGATGAAGATGGAGGTGAGGTCGAGCGAGCTTGCGGCGGACGTTGACGGGAGCAGGAGCCTGGCCAATGATGTCAGCTCAAATATAGCACGAGCACAAGCGTCGGAGAGAGCGAGCAAGCCCCGGAGAGAGCAAAGATGAGGGAACCTAAAATTTTGAATTTACGAAAGGAAGGGAGAGGAGAGGCGTGAAGAAAGGAGAAGGTCTGCAGAGGGAAAGACAGCTTGCAGAAAAAAAAAAAAAAAAAACCTGAAAATTTTTCAAAATGGCACCTCATTTTCTGCATATTGTGGGCCCCATGACGACACGTGTCGCCTTCTTATCACCTTTTTATTTGCCACGCTTGAACACAAAGGGTACCCAATATTTTCTTGATTGTGAGGGCTCCGCGGCAACCTCCATCTACCAAGCGAGCAAAGGGAGGGAGAGACAGAGACAAGTGTCACAGGCCAATCGATTGGGATCGTGACCGCGCGGCGACTCGGGCACTTTAGGATTGATTTGGATCACTGAAGCACCTAAGCCAAGCCTTGCTCGATCGAATGCTCACTCGCTTGCCTTGCCCGGATTGTAGAGAGAGAAAGTTTCTAGAGAGAGGAGCTTTGAAAAGAAATAAGCTTTGTATTGCGGAAGTAGTGGATGCTTACAAATGAGAGAGGACACCCCTTTTTATAGTCGAGGGCCTCGACTTACAACCATTGATCTAGAATTTAACTAGCGGACGAGATCGCACCGCCTCAACTATCGACACTCAATGGCAACTACTAGCTACCAACATTAATGAAAGGAGACTTCTAGAATCAGGCGTAATGACGGTGATGTCCGCCCTTGGAAATCTCCGGGAGAAGTCTTGATGGGAAGCCAAGCGAAGACAGGAGGTCCTCCACGGACGAGTCACGGCCGTCACCAAGGAACCTCTTGGATAAGCTTTCTTTCGGGCCGTGACATTCTCTCTCACTCGATCGAGCGATGTCCTCGTCGCTCACAGCTTGACGGGTGGCCTTCCTTCCTTTGGCACGGGCTCTCTTCTTTTGTTTTTGTTTGGTGCGAATGCTCACGTACAATGGTCCACACCCTTCCATGATCACCTCAAACTTTGGCTCGAGCGCAACACGCGTTGAGTACTCGACCTCGGGGAAGAGCACTTGGATCGGCATGGCGTGAGTTGGAGTAGGATCCAACTCTTCCTTCGGCTTCTCCATGCGCTTCACGGCCTTCAAGCTCTTGTCGAGGCGTCGGATCGTCACGATGGTCTTGGTATTGACCATCCCTTTGATCATGGGGATCGTTGTTGGGCATTTAGGGTCGAGGATCACAATGCACTTGGTTCTCATGTTGATCATCGACCTCACGCTATGGAAAACTGCATTCCCAAGATGAGATCATAATCGTCGAGAGGAATTACCTCGAATGATAGCTTGCCTTTTCATCAGCCAATTTGGACGCTCACGTCGGGAGTTGATCCTACGCCATGGAGACCATCCGAGTTGATGGGTTTGAACGTCTTCCCAGACGGCTCCACGCGAAGTTCCAAGGCCTTTGCCACTTCGGTTGACATGAACATGTTCGACGTGCCAGTGTCAACCAAAGCATAAAGTGTTCGGCTGCACACGTCAACCTCCACGAAGAACATGTCCATGTTCGGTGTAATTCCTTCTTCTTTGGACGGCAATCGAGCTTGGACGGAGTTGATCGTCTTCACGCCTCCAAGTCGGACTTGCCGCCTCTCTTCTTTGGGCTCCTCATCCACCTCTTCAATGGCAAGGAGGGCGTTGATTCGAACCTTCTTTGGGCACTTTTGGGTCCAATGCGGACCTTTGCAAATGAAGCAAGGAGAAGGCGGAGGTTGATTGAACTTACTCTTGTAGTCCATCGGTGGTCGACCCCTTTGGAAGGACGGCTTGGAAGTTCCTTCTCCCCATGTTTTGGCTTGGCCACCTTGATCATGCGCTCCTCGAGGAGTGCTTCTTGCTTCATCCTCGGAGGATCGATCCGACCTCCAATCTCTTGTTCGACTCCTTGGTTCGGCTTTGGTGAGGTCGACAAGCGACTCGGCCACGCTAAGCGCTCGCGCAAGACCACTCACGTCCCGTCGCTTTAGCTCGAGTTGTGCCCATGGCTTGAGTCCATCCATGAACGCCCCGAGAGCCTCCTCCTCGCTTAGGTTGCGAATTTGGAGTTTGAGCTCCGTGAACTCCTTCACATACTCTCGGATTACACCTCTTTGTTCAAGGCGGTGGAGCATGCTACGAGCTTCTTGTTGAGCGAATTCGAGGAAAAAGTAGTCACGGAACTCCCTCACGAAGTCATCCCATGTTTCCACGGAATCAGCACCGTGTCTAATCTCATCACACCTATTGCGCCACCAAAGCATTGCCGTATCAGTAAGGAACATGGAAGCGGTTCGTACCTTGATCGACTCATCTCGGATGTTGACGGCACCAAAGTATTGCTCCATGCTCCACACGAAGTTGTCCACCTCTTGGGTGGATCGGTTGCCTTTGAACTCCTTTGGTTTCGGCATCTCAATTTTGGGCACTGCTTGAGTAGGCATTGCACCGTTCGTGATGCTTAGATTGCATAGGGCGAGCTCGGTCTTGAGCTTTTAGATCTCCGCTTTCATGACTTTGACCTCTTCCCTACATGGGCTTACCTCCTCGATCACTTGGACGTGCTCGTTCAAACCATCGATCGATGTTTTGAGAGCTTCGTCCTTGTCGTACAATGGAGCTATAGCTTGGTTGATGCCGGTCGTAAAGTCTTCACGGAGCGAGCCCTCAACCTCCATGATCCGGTCTTGCACATCGTCAAGACCTTCCATGAGTTTGAGCACGGCGCTCCGGACCTTCCCGATCTTCTCATCGAACGTAGCCATGGCATCCATCGAGGCATCCCTTTTCTTTGCTTGGCCGTGGGTCTCTTTGACTTGCACGGCCTCTCCCTCCATAGCCGCTTCTTGGCTTGACATTTTCTCGAATAGATGGCGCTCTTCAATCTCCAGAAACGGATCTCTCTTTTGCTCTGATACCACTTGTCACGAGCCAATCGATTGGGATCGTGACCGCGCGGCGACTCGGGCACTTTAGGATTGATTTGGATTGCCGAAGCACCTAAGCCAAGCCTTGCTCGATCGAACGCTCACTCGCTCGCCTTACCCGGATCATAGAGAGAGAAAGTTTCTAGAGAGAGGAGCTCTGGAAAGAAATAAGCTTTGTATTGCGGAAGTAGTGGATGCTTACAAATGAGAGAGGACACCCCTTCTTATAGTCGAAGGCCTCGACTTACAACCATTAATCTAGAATTTAACCGGTGGACAAGATCGCACTGCCTCAACTACCGACACTCAATGGCAACTAGGGGTGAGTAGTTCCCGGTTCTTTACAGGTTCCGCTTGGAACCTGGAACCTACCCTCGGGTACAGGTTCCTCATTTTTTTGGAACCTGGAACCTACCCGTCAAAACAAAGAACCTGAACCTACCCATCACGGGTTCCGGGTCGGTTCCAGTTTCCAACAGTTCCAACGTTCTTTTTTTTTTTTTTTTTTTTTCATTTTTAGTTTTAAAAAAATGGAAATGAATGCAGCAATAATAAACAAACTTGTCATTCATCAAAGATAATATACACAAACAGCATTTTAGAAGCAATAATAAACAAATTGAGTGAGCTTGCTATTACGGTAAGGCACATGAGGAAACTCTTTTGGATATATGGATGCATGTAGAAACTTCGAAGTGCTTTTGAAAGTTAAATTGACTTGAGCTGAGCGCAGTAACCAAGTTGTGTGTCTAGGCCCCAAGCATGGATCAAATCATTCTGTGAAGAAGGTTAAGAATGCACACAGTGGTGAGTAACCAATCTGCCTCTGTAAAAGGTTAGGCCTAACTGAGTCACCCTATACCATCTATGAGTTTAAAATGTAGTGACTAATAATCATCATCCTCTTAGACACACACAGATTATCAATGAGGCAGTTTCCTACTTTATTATTCTGGTCCATAGTAGACAGCATCCAATTCAAAGTCAAATTCAAACTCATACGATAAAGATATCATCTTCCACAACTCAATGCCTACCTATCTAACCTAGAGATCTCTTCTGATTGACATGGCCCCAATATACAAGCGAGACACTCGATGTCCTAGAAAAAGACACACCAGACGCAATAAAATGGCACACCTGAATCATATACCATACACAGCGCCAGGCAACTCTGGAGAAAACTGGAGCCATCATCTCTATCTACCTGTAACAGATTAAATCCACTTAGTTTCTACGGAAGACCATACTAGAAGATCAGCAGAAGGAAAAAGAGAATATAGTATCTAAAAAAAAAAAGACCGACAAGCTTAGCCTGAAAAAACAGACAATCCATCCGACAATATAAAGTACAGCCAACAGATACAAGGCACTTTCAAAGTTTCAATAGTATATGGTGCAGGGCACCTACCCAGTGCATGGAGGAGCTGTACTGTTGGAACCACAACCTTTACCACGACCACCAGGCTTGTAAGTCCTCCTATTGACAAAAGAAGAAAGATAGTACTTCAATCCACAAATCAATAACACTCTAAAGTTGCTAACTTTCAACCTAATATTGTCATTGAGTAAGTCAATTGACATTTTCACAAGTTGTCCTTCGATGAACATATTTACATTTCAGATGGTGCTAAATGACTGATTTTCGCCGTCCTTACAAATCTCTGGAGAATAGGGATGGATATATGTCCTGAGTGGCAAGCAAGATCGCCGACAAGACAAGACCAACCATGAACGAGGAGATCACTGCCACTATGAGCGAGAACTTTGCCGTTCTTAGATGAGCTGCTCCGAGTTCATTTGAAACCTCAGCTGGGCATGCTGACCAGGCTTGCCGTAGCAGGAAAAGTGCATCTAGAGCAGCTTCTTGAGTTGCCTCAGAACCCGTCTTTAGGGAGGTAACCATATGAGGAATACTAAGTGTTGCAGGCTTGGTGGCTCGTAAACGTGGAAAATTGCCAAAGAATGCATTCAGAGCCTTTAGATACTCTTCATTGACAGTTCCAGTTGCCCATAGATCCTTCTCAATGGCAGCTGCAAGGTGAGAGGATAATCATTAAAGAGGTGAAAAGATTACAGAATAGAAGCAAGGCCATAAATAGCAACACAGACGAAGAAATTACTAGCACAGTGCAACTGTTTTTCCAACCTGAAGCGCATGGACTTGGTCAGAATAATGCAGCACTAAATCAATGAAGTAAATTGGCTATACAATAACTTGAACTGTCCACTATGCTATTCAACACATCGCTGAGCTCCAATTAGTTGGACTCTTGCCGTCAATTGAATGAGAGAGAACCTTTTCTCTGAACATGCGATATATACATGTTCATGCCCTAGGATGACTCAACAGATATTCTATCATTTCGCAATTGCACAAGGAAACTTCTGATGATAGATTCTCTGTCATAGTTATAAAATAGTGATTTAGAACAGGTTGAAGTTAGCATGTCCTTGTCCTTCACAATTTAGTACCTATAGCAATATTATTTGCACCGTGGCACATGATCTTCGCTGCCAAAATTGCCACATGGATTGACTCACAAAACAGAGAAATCATCATCGTAATCTTGTTAAAATATCACAAATGTCAAAAAATGACACAGGAAGTTGCAATATCTAAGATGGATGATTTGAACTTTGAGGGTAAAAAAACCAGCAATGACAATAATAAAGTGCCTTATTATGTGCATATGCTTGTGCTTCTCAAATTCCAAAAGATAAAACCTATGAATCCTAAATCAGATACAAAGAAGTCTCACCAGTGATAGCTCTGACTGTTTCACTTGAGGCATACTCCTGAATGGTATGATTGGAGAATAAAAGCTTAATAAACATTGCAGCTTGAACAGAAGTGTCTGGATCACTTGAACCAATCAAATCTAATACAACTTGAACACCGCTAGCCTCTGCAACTGCCCTTTTGTTTGATCTACTGTACATAACAAGATTCTGTAAAGCACATATAGCGACAACTTTCATTTCTTCGGTAGGTTGGTCTTCAAGCACATTTACTAAGGCACGACAAGCTGAAACAGCATCTGCACTTCTAGCAAGACCTTCATTCTGAAAAATGTCACCAAGGGCATGAGTAGCAAGGAGTCTGGCTTGCTGGGCTTGCGTTTGCGGATCAAGAAGGTACTGCGATAAAGGCAAGATTGCAGATTTGGTAACTTTTGTCTCTTGGATCTTAACATTGTTCAGCAATACTTCCAGCAGTCTTGCTGCCGTTTCCTCACACTGATGAGACCTAATGAGTTCCAAAAGAGCCTCTACTGCACCACTTTCAGCCATTGCTTCGGCACTAGTTGAATCATCACTCTCCAAAACCAGGAGAGCATTCAAAGCACCTACTACTGTGCTTTCTGAGCCAGAATGGAGTAACCTTACCAACACCGCGACAGGTACCTCCAGATAGAACTCAGAACTAAACTGTAGAATACTGGCTAAAACAGAAGATGCAGATTCCCACAAAGCATGGGGAAGCAAAGGGTCAGTTTGCAATATCACTTTGGAAAGCTTTGCAACGCCACCTTCTTTTGCAATTTCATTCGACCACGCGAGTGCAATTCTTTCTAGGGCCCTTACAGCCCTCTGCTGCAACGTATGTATCCCAGAACCGAGTACTTGTACAAGGGGACCAATTACCTGCAGCATTACTGAGTCCTTCTGGAGGTGTTCTCCTGAAAGCAGATGGGACAGAAGCTTAGCTGCCAATTCCTGGATAGCTGGAGCTGTAGAATCAAGTAAAGGGATGAGAGGCTCAATAGCCTGGTGGGAACTAAGGTGGTACTCAAATCGGCACTGGGGATGCTCCAAAATATTGACAAGAACTTGCAATGCACTATGCTGGCCATCTGGCCTAAACTCCGCTCTTGTCAAAAGATGAAAAAGGGGTTCCACCACTTTAGCTGCAGATGCTCCTTTGGCAATGCCGGCATTGTTGGTCAAGATCCGAAGCAATTCTGCAAAAGCAGCACAAAGAAAATCCAGTGCTTCATGGAGGATATCAAGTATGCCTTCTATAACTCCCGCTTTCACCATTTCCATCTTACAAGCAGGTCTGTCTTTTCCCAACTTCACGAGAGCCCTTGATATAGCATCATGAAGCAAGTAATTCCTGCCATAGAGAAGGCCAACAAGTGGAACAACTGCACCATGTGCAGCAACTAATTCTGCCAGCTGCTCATCTTCAACAAGTTTTTCCAATGCGCGAACAACCGAATGCTGAGCAGGACTAAATTCAGTGACAAGGAGAGAGACCAAAGGCTCAACACAGCGAGCCGCAGCCATGGTCGACCTGATTCTTGTGTTTCCAAATAGAACACAGCACAACTCAGCTGCATCTCCCTTAAGCTCCATTGAACAATTTGAAGAAAGGATCCTGCAAAGGACATCCACTGCGTTCATTTCAACATCTGCAACAGCTATAGCTCTTGACGGGTTCTCACTCAATAATCTAACCAATGCAGCAATAGCAGCATGCTGTTCCTTCTCTCAGACAAAACACAAGCAGAAAAATTAACTGGTGTAAGATCGAACCAGAATATGAAATGAATTGATTAGTAAATTAGTTGCTGTCAAACTGAGAATCTCTCAGACATGCTTCGATTTAGCAATGGAAAGTCAATCATAAAGCCTAACCTGCTGTCAATAAAAATTATGAATTCTAGGAAACATAGTCAAAATCATTCGACAGGTAAAACATCATTTCTGAAGGTAACAAGATGGAGCATGAGAAATTGCCTATTACACTTCTAGTCTATTTCTCTTCCATAAATTAAATTCTTTGCTAATCCACTTATTTACTTCACTTAATGTTTATTACACTGCAGCAACAGTCTCAATCAACATAAAATCTCATCAAACCGTAGATGATGATGTACAATGTTGAACCTTTCGGCACAAACTGCTAGTCTTAGCCAAACCATTAACAGGACTCAATACAAATTCTGAATGGTCTTAAAACCTATATTTTCAAATCATCACTCCTTATCCTTAAAGAATAACCAAATTCTATATCTTTCATTGTCTGATACTGGCCACAAGCTCCATTTAAGCATCAACCAAGCAAACTCCCACTTGAGTTTGAAATTCAGCGAGTTTGAAATTTATAGCTATAGCAGTAAATATGAGTTTGAAGAACCAACCAGGCTTTGACGAACATACAATAAGCTTCCTTCTTCCTGTTAAGTAATCTTCACAAGTTTCAAGATTAGCTCGCTGGTGAACTAAATAACCAACGGCAACAACATCAAATTAGCTGCTCTGCAATGAATGGAGCTAAGGATGGATTTCAGTTGCACTCTGGTCGACACATCTATCTACGTGAAACAGTCTTATCTGTTGCTAACGTGAAGGAAACTAGAAAAAGCTGAATGGAAGAAGTCAGGATTTCACCATGAATATCAGTATAAAAATAAGGACCTTACCAATGAAAAAACATATTTATTACTCCCATCAGATAGTGTGGTCTCACAAATTCCAGAGTCACTTTTACAATAGAGAGATGCTCTCATTTGAAGTCTTACAGGGCACCGACAAACATCCCTGAACAAGACAGCAGATAATCAGGTGCGTTACATCGCCATTATTTACAATTCGTTTTTTTCTTGTAGCTGATTTTGTACACAAGTCAAGATGCAGTTGTGCTAATAGAGCATAATAATGTACAAGCAGCAAATTTGCAGAAGCTGAAGAGTGACTGCTGTCCATATCAGAGACGATTTAAGAGGAAACACTCCATACTGCCTGCAAAAGAAACAAGGGAATGAACCATGGGAAGAAATGGTATCACAATAAACGCGAGGGGAAACAAAGAGAAACAAGAAACCAGGATAAAAGACAAATGATGATCATCAAAGTACTCAATGCATTGGCAAATACGACATCCCCTTCTTTTTGGCTAAACAGGAGGTTAGAATAATTGGCAAATAGATGGAAAAGAAATTCCTTTGCGGTTGTGATAAGTGAAACTACTGCAAGTACAAGCAAATCATATAAATGAACTTTAATTTATACAAGGCCTCCACACCAAGGATTAGCACAAGAACTACAGCTGGATCACCGACAGCCAATGTAATTACATGCTTCAGCTGGAAAAGGCAAAATCTTAAGTTGAAGAATTAAACTCAGCAATCAGCACTAATAGTGCTTATACTTCTCAATTCTAAAGAAACTCCATTAATTTCCCATGAAATGGATTTGGTAGCCAGTACTTGTAAAATCGGTTTTTCACACGCATCCAACCACTATAAAGTCGCTGCAGCTTAAATGCTAAACTGTTACGAGGTCTCGAAATATATAGCGATGCAACTGTTCCGGTAAGAGGAAGATATACATATATATGTCTATATATACATATACATATATCAAAGGACAAAAAGGATGCATCACACTGAAGCCACAACAAATTGGGAGATAATCTATTTGCTGAAAACAAAGCCACTATGTAGTCCTCTTCCTAGGCTTTCACTTAAAGTTCATGCACCTTTTAGATCTTGAACCTCATTAAATAGCCTCCTATTTTCTGCAAGAACTTGGTGATAGTTCTCTGCTGCGTCAGCTAATGCTTCAACCTGTAATCCTGCAGAAAAAGATTTGAGTGGATTTTTGAAATCGTTCCATAAATTAAAAGATTTGCATTGATGGACAGAAAAATTCTAAGTCATGGCTTTCCTTCTCTTTAGTCAATCTAGCTAAGTCTTCCTCTTCAAGCTTCCTCTTCTCTTCAATCTTCTCTTCCATGTTGATCTTCTCAGCATGCATGATGAGAGCACCACTAAATTAAGAGATGAATGGAATTGCTTTTCAGTTCACGTACTCCAAAAATTACAGATATCGAGACTAACGTGTTAGGATATCTTCTGAATGTCTTTAATAACTATAATGGCTTCTTGAACCACAAAATTGACTTTAATCTTAATCAGCTCCAGCAAAACACTAATGCATCGCTCTGCTGCTCTCTCCAACTTGATTGCACAGCGACCAATAGCACGGATTGCCTTTCTAACAAAATCGACATCTACCTTCTGTAGCATTCTCCTTGAATTCCAGCAGAACCTGCAGCATTTAGTTAATAAGACAACATAAAATTAACCATTTTGAGTAAACAAGCAAATTCAACAGGTTAAATGCTCTTCAGTTTCCATGCTTGGTCAATATTTCAGGAACTCACCAAGTTTTATCATGATTTCTAACTTCTCCATCAGCACCTTCACTTGGCCCGCATAAGACCTACTGCTCCTGAAACATAAAAAAGATATACAATACAGTTATATTTGGTTCATACTATCTCTTGAAAGCTGAAATAAAAGCTATACTTTACTTTTCAATGCAAGGCATCCTCCCAATGATAAACTCTATTTACCGGCGATAATCTCCCCATTAAGACCATCCATATCTATAAAAAGAAGAAGAAGAAGAGATTAAATAAAATATTCACTTATAGATATACAAAAAGAATTACAATATATAAAGATATAAACAATGTCACTTACCCAACTCAAATTTTTCTGCATTCTCGATGCACTCCTCAACATCAATTGGTACACGAACGGCTCTCAACCAATCTTGAGTGCAAATCAAAGCTTCCACTATTTTGGGAGTTAAAGAACTTCGAAAACCATCAAGCACACGACCCGATGCACTAAAAGTTGACTCGGAAACAACGGTAGTTACGGGAATGGACAAAATATCTCGAGCCATCAAAGAAAGGATCTTATATTTTGAGCCATTAGTCTTCCACCACATCAAAATGTCAAGATCAAGATTCTTTTCATTTTTCTCTTGAAGATATTGATTAAGCTCGGACTTGTTGTCATCACACCCTTGTTCATTCGAGTATAAAAACATTTTCTTCCAAGCTTGTCCGTCATACTTCTTTATTCCTTCACTACCACCCGAATCGACATTGGAAGCACTACTACTTGCACCCGAACTATGGCCACCAAAATTTTGATCACATGAAATAAGAGAAGATTGCTCATAAAATTCATAGAAACGCTCCAATGCATCCTTCACCTTGTAATGCATCTCTTTAACTTTCAATTCATCATCATAAATTTGTCCATACAAGAAAGTCACATAATTCAACTTAGCTTTAGGATCTAACACAACCGCAATCAAGACCATCATATTCACTTTATCCAAGCTTCCATAATATTTATCAAATTTTTCTTTCATTTTCACATCCATATCATGAAGCCTAGGATCTGAAGCATTGACCGCATCTTTCAAATATCTATACAAAAGAGCTATTCCTTCAAAATAATCATTTGAAGTAACATATGAACTCCCCGACATCCGATTGGTGACATCATAGAATACTTTTAGAAAATCTGAAATAATAATAGCATTTTCCTAATCATCATCACTAGGAGTTTCATGATTAAGCTCACTTGCAAATGATAAATTGTCGTCTTCCATTCTTTGGAAACCTTTTCTGAACTTGATGGCGGTGTCTAACATGAGATAAGTGGAATTCTATCTAGTGGCAACGTCAAGAACTACTGAACCTTTATAAGTGATATTTTCACTCTTAATGCAAGACTAAAATGCATTGGCTCTTGCGGGAGAACTCTTTACATATCTAACCACATTCCGGACACATGCAATGGAGTCACGTACCGTAATCAAGCCATCTTTCACAATCAAATTCAATATATGAGCTGTGCACCTCATGTGCAAAACACTACCATCCAATATTAACGACTTTTCTTTGGAAAATTTATCCATCAAATAGTTAATTGCAACATCATTCGAGCTAGCATTATCCACAGTGATTGTGGACACCTTTTTTTCAATTCCCCACTCTTGAATTCATTTCTCCACCATTTTCCCAATCTCCCTACCCCTGTGACTATGCATCACCACAAAGTTGATGATTCTTTTATGCAATTTCCAATTTTCATCAATAAAATGTGCAGTGAGACACAAATAATTCAGATTTTGAATGGAGCTCCATGTATCGGTCGTGAGTGCGATCCTAGAATTAATCTGTCGAAAATAATTCTTCAAAGAAGTTCTTTCATCTATATACAATTTCATGCAATCTTTTGCCACTGTGAAACGTGATATATGTTTGAAGAGAGGCTGTAACTCACTAATAAACTCACGAAATCCAACACGCTCAACCAAGGAAAAAAGGTTGCTCATCACTGATGATGAATTGAGCAAGCATTCGCCTACAACGTTCTTGATTAAATGACCATGTTGATAAGATACTACCAGTATTAGAATCACCTCCTGACTTGCCAACCATGTCTATATTACGTGGTACAAAGAATTTCTGTCTCTTATCTACATTACGGGGAAACCTCCTGCATGTGGTCAAGTGTTTCCTCATCGCAAAAATACTGTTAGCAACACGATACTTAAGCATTGTCCCACAATGTATGCACTTCACTTGATTTGGTTTTCCATCATTATCATTGATTCTCGTATAATGATTCCAGCATTGTGATGTATATTTCTTATCCTGAGGAAGATGAGAACCAGGAACCTTACTCGTGGCATTCATAGTAGGGGGTGCCTCTTCTTCATTTTCATGGCCAGAAAACTCAAATTCCATGATTGGAGTCATATCCTCATGTCCCTCCACCTTCATTGATGTGTTATCTTGATACATTAACTTTGCACTACACAACAATAACAGAATATAATTAATTTAGTTGATAACAACGTTAATATAGTATAATACAGCATACCAATGTTGTATAAAAACATAATACAGCACTTTTATACATAAGCTAAGTCTATTATGTTGAAATACAGCATATCAATGCTGTATAGAAACATAATACATTACTTTTATACATAAGCTAAGTCTATTATGTTGAAATACAGCATACCAATGTTGTATAGAAACATAATACAACACAAATCATGGGAAAGTAGACCAATTTCAGTCTGTTCATTTCATCGCCTACCTTAACCAAAAAGATTGCAAAGCTGTCTCACTAAAATCTACAAGTGATGTTGAAATTTGATGGTCAGACAGTGTCGAGAAAGCCCGACTGACAGCTCTGGGACTGATGTTGAAATTCGGTTTTATTGTAAGCACAGGCCTACGAAGGGGCTCAGCAAGGTGAAACCATGGAAAAGAAGGATCAAGAGAGAACTCAGGCTTCTTCAAGTACGCATCTCCTATAAATTTGGATACTTGACAAATTTTCACAGAAAATAATAGATGTGAACTCCTATAGCAAAGTGATGATCAACACTTACTTAAGTACATATGCATAATGAGTATACTACAAACAAAATTCCTTTTGTCAAAAGAAGAAAAAACAATTTGGGCGAGCTGCCACCGCAAGAAAGTTCACCCGTTATGCTGAGGAAGAGAGAGGTGCGGCAAAAACCAAAAGAGACGTATGTCTATTGAACAAAACTAAACAAACAATCATGCTATTTCATTTATATAAATCTATTACATGCATAAAAGATTAAAAAAAGTATTAAGAAAACATATTGTAGAAGCAATGATGTTTCTACTTGATGAACCTTTTGATTGTCTCTATTATAAAAAGTTTAGCCCAAGACTCCATCATTACCAGAAGATAAAGAGGCAGCATGAGAACATCACGAAAATTCATTTAACCAAGTGAAAGAAAGCCATTATTCATATTTCTAGTGTGTGCATATTTTTTTTAAACAATATGCAAAACCCAATACATGAGATGCCCAAACATTCAGATAAATCCATGGAGAATATGTACTCCAACACCAAAATCCACAAGTCTGTATAGATTGCATCTACTGTGTGACATGTGACTAATCAGAAAATAAAATTGACAAGCGAAGGACCATACAAAGGCGTGGAGAAGAACACCGCAGTTTTATGAATGGTACATCACTCAAGCGTGCCCACGAACAGTCAACAACAGCCAATCCTTTCCTCTTGATTAAGTCGTAGTCTTCTTTTGAGACACACTGTTTCCCAACAGGACTGTACGAAACATAGTAAAAGAGTCAGTGCATCTGTCCAGGATAAGATACAGGTTTTATGAATGCAAGCATAGGATGGTTTCATCTTATATACATTCCAAGAAGTGCTTTTGCTTGTTAGTGGCTCTAAGACTTGAACGAAGCATGCTAGAAGCTTCGATTTTTTAGACATGCTAGCTACAAAAGATCAAAGACATTGATCTAGCCAAATTATGTAAACATTTGATTTTAAAATTAAATTAGCTACATTTGGTTAGAACATATTAAACAGCAGCTCCATAAGCATATGTGACACCTACAAGACAAAAGGTATGATAAAGCACACGTGAACTGTTAATGAGTGTATGAGGTTAAAAGGTATTCTTGTCTTTCTGTACTACCATTATATGTTCTATATAGAGTAGGATGCCACAATGGATGAAAGATTTTTCACTCTCTCTTCTCTCTACTCTTCACTTTTCTCCCGTTCTTTTCTTTTTTGACATAGCAACAGAGAATTCAAATGAGAAACTGAAGGCTCGTTCATACACTCATGAACATATAATGGTTGAACAAAAAGACAAGAACACCCCAAAACACTCATAAAAATGAACCATTAGAAAGATTCTTAAATACCTCAAAGCAATGCCACCAAACCCACTATTCACGCGCAGCTCCTGCAAGGGTTTTTTCATCAATCAAATCACTGACATTTAATAAATAGTTATCTCACAAGACTTCACAAGGTATTAAGCATCATCGTTAAATCATAAGTAATTGTGCAAATAGCATCTTACCAATTATAATATCTCCAACTAAATCATATACCGTTAATGTGGATTTGCAGGGAAAAAAGCACCTATTCGGCATATTGCCTCTATGTCAGGCAATTTTAGTTATTTCTTTCTGCTAGTTTTATATCAGTGACTCTGAAAATCAATAGGTGATTGTTCTATAAAATTCCTGGCTAGTTCAATCAAAACAAGACAGATAAAATCATAACTCAAGAAACGAATTCTACTTAAGCCTTCTGAACAACAGTTACGAACAATAGAGACACAATAGAAGAGATGAAGAAAGTGGGGGGGGACGTTGACCAGTGAAACGGGACAAAAAAGAACAGAAGATGCTGAACAACAGTTACAAACAACAACATCAAGAAGTGGCTCGAGCAGAGGTCACCACTCACTAGTGGCTTGCCGAGTAGAGGTCATCAGTGGCGTCGAGGGCGAGCGGCGGTGGTGTCGAGCAAAGGTCGGCGAGTGACGGTGGTGTCGAGGGCAAGCGGTGAGCCGAGGTCAGCGGCGGTGCCATCGAGGGAGAGCGGAGGTGGCCGCGAGCAGGGGTCAGCGAGTGGTGGCGTCGAGGGTGAGCGGCGGTGGCGTCGAGGGCAAGCGGCGAGCCAGAGGTTAGCGGCGGTGCCGTCAAGGGCGAGAGGAGGTGGCCTTGAGTAAGGATCGGCGAGCGGTGGTGTCGAGGGCAAGCGACGGTGCCGTCGAGGGCAAACGGCGAGCCAGAGGTCAGCCGCGGTGCCGTCAAGGGCAAGCGAAGGTGGCCTCAACCCTCGAGCAGAGATTAGCGGCAGTGGCGTCGAGGGAGACCGGCGGTGGCGTCGAGGGCGACCGGCGGTGGCGTCGAGGGCGACCGGCGGTGGCGTCGAGGGCGACCGGCGGTGGCGTCGAGCAGAGGTGGAGAACGGACGAGCGAAGAGAGAACGAGCGAAAACTAAAAGTGTCGTGTGGATTATGTGGAAGAAGCGAGAGAATTTTTGATTTGGGGGGTTTTTTGAGCCCTAACCGAACCGGTCCCTTTAGAACCGGAATGAACCGGAACCTCCGGTTCGGTTCTCCGGTTCTCGGTTCTACCCGGGAACCATGCTCACCCCTAATGGCAACTACTAGCTACCGACATTAATGAAAGGAGACTTCTAGAATCAGGCGTAATGACGGTGATGTCCGCCCTTGGAAATCTTCGGGAAAAGCCTTGATGGGAATCCGAGCGAACACAGGAGGTCCTCCATGGACGAGTCACGGCCGTCACCCAGGAACCTCTTGGATTGGCTTTCTTTCGGGCCGTGACACAAGGGTGTGAGGATTTGAGGGGGCTGGGGGGATGAGTGCTGAAGGCGGCCATCGCGCATGACACAGAGTTGCGGCTTTTCGAAGTTGGCACTAGTGACGACAGCCTTGTTGACAAGCTAACTGATGAGTAAACCCATCAAACGGATGGATAGGATAAAAAATCGATTTATCCAAATTAATCAATTTAACTCATTTTGACATATATCATGCAATATAAATTAAATGACCAGTATTTAACCCATACTAAATGAATACTCGACTCGACGTATATTGTTAAATACACTTATATATTTAACTCAATCTAAAAAAATGTATACCTAAACTAAGGTGAAAGCACATAATGAGCGAGTGCGAGATCAAAAGAGATTCATAAAAGTAGGTTGGATTTAAGTAAATTATGAACCCATTAAACACATATACTAAATCTATTTATGATCCATTTACCAAATATAACTAACTCATATGATAATCTAACCTATCGAATATGGGTTAAGAAGTTGGCCATTTGATGAAAACATGGAGCAAATCCAATGGTCGTGGATAGGGAATGAGCATGAGGACACAGTTAGCCCTTCACACGATGGAATTAATATCTTGGTCGTGCTAATCGTTATATACTTCTTTGTGTTGTTGCCCTCCTTTCGCTTGGGTTTAAAAAATATTCAGGTTTTGCCCTTCAAAAGTTCTTAGGAAATCAAATGAAAATAACTAATAGAAGTTAGACCAAGAAATGAGCAAGCAATCATGGCGAAAGATCATGTCAAGACAACAGCTAGCTAACATATGATTACTTAAAACTTGCAAATATCCCTTTATGTACTTCCTCAAGAATTCTTAAACCAAATCAATGTAATTAAATCAGATGAATACACACTTGAAGTTGAGGACAAAAAAATGATAATACACACTTGAAGCAGCAATGAAAGAAATGAAACAAAGTCGGATGAAAAATCAAAGTTAAACCTAATGGTCCATATCTAGTTCACCACCCCGCATTTCCTCCTAATCTCACCCTCGCTCCCGGTGAGGACGTCGATCAATCCCATCTTCAGCATTGCCGCCGCGAACTTGTTAGCCCATGCTCCGCCATTATTTGCATTGCTCCTCACGATATTAGCCGTCGAAGGGCTGTTAAAAAGAGTCTGATCAGAAGTCAATAGACCTCGGTGGTTCTTCAAATTAGTGTAGTACTTGTTGTCTAGCCTGTTCGGCGTGACCAAGTCCAATGGCACAGTGGGATCGCTAGCGCCTCCATTGTTCGGACACTTAGATTTCAGTTGACTAGCCAACTTGGCGTCCATTGAAGGGTCTTGGGTGTGAGTGGCATTGAAGGAGTACAAGCGGTCCGAGAAGGAGGAGCAATGCGAGACTCCAATCGAATGTGCACCGGATAGCGTCACCATCTCGTCCAGAGAGAGGCCTTTGCTCGCAAAATTAGCTTCTAATTGTTGCGCATTGAAGAAGAAAGGAGGAAGATTCTGGGAGGGCTCGTCTTTGAGTGAGACCAGCCCATCGCGGCGACCCGCGGGGACTGCGTAGTTGATGCTGCCGAGTTTGTAGGTACTGTCGCGTGCTGCGAATGCAAGAATGTCAGCGCATGAGACCTTCTGCGGGCATAGAGACTCTAGCTCAGCCTTTGCCTCGTCAATGACTTCAAAACCTCGTAAGCTCGGGTTGTTCGCTGGATGTTCCTTCTCTGATGGGTTGCCTGGGGTCGAATCTAGCAAGATTGAAGCATCGCAACCCTATTATTGGATCACAGAACAACAAAGCAATTATCAGGATAGCTGAAATGCATCTGCATAAGAAATATAGATTATTTTGTGACCGGTCGGTTAGACAAAACTTAAAAAGTCCTGGACCAGTGATAGGGAGTGAAATGTACTCCCCACACTCCCATCTCATCGATATCTTTTGTACTAACAAAAGATAGGCATACCCTTTTTGCTTAAAAAAAAAAAGGTTTTCCTTGCATTACTATTTTTCCGCAAACGAGATTATAACCACTACTTCTGAAATGTGTAAAGAAGTTCTTGCATACCCGAACAAAGCAATCATGGAAGTGCATTCTAATGAGCCCAGCACCGATGCCAGGGTTCTTGGCCACCGCTTTGTTCACAGCTTTCCGGACGACGGACTCCGCAGACGGGCAAGTGGAGCGGTAGAATCCCACTTGGAGAGTTGCTGAACCCGAGTTCAGAAAGGTGATGAACGAGAACATGGCACAGAAGAAATAGGTTCTCATAGTTCTCATTCCCAAGAACGAACCGCAGGACAGAAGCTGACAAAAAATGGATACTAATATGCTGGAAAATCAGGAGCGCGAGAGAGAGCAAAGTTTATCGAGATCACTTGTGCGTGAGAGAGCTAGTAAGCAGATGACAACTGTATAGAGATAGAGAGAAGAAACCAAGTGATGGGGATGAAGAGAAGATGAAATGCTCAATGCGGCTTTATAGATGGGCACCGGAAAGTGACAATCACATTCCTTTTAATAAAATATCAAAGGTTGGCGCTGATTGATTCGCATACGAAACCGCGTCGTGCAGCTGTGCTTGTGCAAGCATTAGACATAAAAGGAGAAAAGAAGGAGGAGCGCGAGTTTGGACTTTGAACAGTTCTTCGTGCATGGAGATTTTATTCTGACTTTCAAAGATGTCAACTTCGCGATATAGACGAGGATTTATTGAGATGGCGTCACCTTCTCGGCAGTATTTTATGTCTTCGTACTTTTATGGTCCGTTGGTCAATCATGCTGGCCTCAGTTCTTACCTAATCTTCCGAAAGTCGCACCGCACCGCGTATTGTTTATAAAATTAAAATCTAATTATTATAAGGTGATTATGTACGTACACGGGTGTACAATGATAATTGCTGCTCTTTTTTCAGTGGAAAATTCACTTTTGCACCATGATTATTACAATGCAAACATATTGCAAATTAGGTAATTATAATAGATCATGGAAATTTGAATGATATCCATTAGTTTGTATAAAAGTTGAAACATCATCAAATCTTAATGTTCTCCCGAGGTGTCGTCAGATTTAAGAGACATTCCAAAGGATATTGGTTTTGTTTTTGAGGTTAGAGAAATCACGAAGTATTATAAGATTATTTTCACTGTAGAATAGAGCGAGAGAAGATTACATTGAACAGTTCTTCGTGCACGAAGATATATTATATGTATTTAGACGGCCCAATTGCGCTCTGACTTTCAAAGATGTCGACTTCGCCATTTAGACAAGGATCGTAGAGACCTCGTCACCGTCTAAGCAGCATATCAATTCCGATTTCTGTTGTGTGTTTGGAGTTTTGTATTGTATAAGGATTATGTATATGGACGTTGGTCAATCATGTTGGCTTCAGTTCTTACCTAATGTTTTGGAACTCACTCCGCACCGCGGAGTTACCATAAGGTAACCATGCACATCCACGTGTGTACAAAGGATTATTGCTTTTACTTGGTCAGCAAAAATTTTACTTTTGCACCGCAACTATTACAATACAAGTATTTTACGATCTGCATATTGATATGGATTATAGAAATTTCAATGAATTCTATCGGTTTGTATGAATTGAAACATCATCATCTCTTGATGTTTTCCCAAGGTATCATCGAATTTAAGAGATGTCTAGAAATTTATCGATTTTCAATATGAGGCGAGAGAAATCATGAGAGATGATAGGGTCATTTTCACCGTTTATTAGTGTCATGACTAGATCTATCACCTAGAGGGGGTGAATAGGTGATTGTGCGGAGATGAAAAAGTTTAAACAAATATTGCAGCTAGACAACTTTTGATGAAGTGATCAGATTTTACCAATGTACAATTCTATCACAATTAATAAAAAAGAGTAAATGATAGAAAATTGCACATAAAGGTTTATTGTGGTTTGGCTCTTGCAAGCCTACATCCACTCTTTAGCGCTATAGCCTATTAGCTGGAATCTACTAGAAAAATCGATAAGAGGTTATATGTCTTGAGCTTCGAGTATTCAAGTTTGTGTGAACAACTTCTCACACTCTCAGTCTCTAAAAGGTTTACACAATATAGCTCAGCAATGGCAAATGTGTATAATCACAAAACACTCTTCAGACTAAGGAATTTAAGCTTCAATTTTCATGAATGCCAATTCTATCCCTTCAGCTTCGAGACCTTCTCTTATATTCCTCTTAGTCCAAGCTGACCGTTAGACATATCTCCAGAAGGATCATCCGGCTAGTTTACCTTTTGGTCCTGTATCTAGTTGAGAAGACTTGATAACTTCAGGATCATCGGGTTGATGCTTTCCATAATTTCTACCGCCCATACAGTAGTTCGAGTTTCGAAAAGTTGAGTGTTTGTAAATGGAAAGAATGTTTTGCCTCTAATAAGAAATTCCAGAAAGGTTGAATCTCCGATAGATATTAGGAAAATTTTCCTTTGGAAACTTCTTATGAAAATGACAAGGTAACCAACCAATCGCTACGAGCCGTTGCACGAGTATATTTGACTCATTCTTAATCATTTGACATAATATATAAGGAATGAAGAATAAATCGCAATTTTATATCTGATTGATATCGTCTGATCCTACTCCATCAGACTTTCCACCTAAAAATACTTTTTATCATAAACAAATTCTTTAAGTTCTGTCAATTATCGAAACTACTTAGGGAATGTTTTCTCAACAATTGGAGTGAAAAAAGATTACTAAAAAGCAATTTTAACAAAAACAACCCCTTTCAATTCTACTGAAACTTTCGCTAATTTATTTAGTAATCTAAATAAATTGGGATAGTTGAGTTTTAAGCTGGCATGGTACACTTCTTGAATGACTATAATGTCTCATCTCCACTAATTATTTGAAGATAAGCTTTAAACTACGACCAAATAGTAACACAAACAAGGAAAATTGTCCAAAAAATCATAAAGATATTATACTTTTGCCAATTTTGTCCTAAGCCTTTCAATTTTGTTAGTTGAGTCATAAACATTTTCAGGTTTTGCCAATGTAGTCCATTCGATCAATTTTGGTTAGAAATTGTTAATGTAAATGCCAACTGTCACATGTAGCATAGTCGTCATTGATATAGACAAATTTCTTTAAAATTTTTTAATATTTATAGATATTTTTATGTTTTCTTTCTTTCGCTTTTCTTTGCCTATCGCCGAGCCTTGGAGACAGTCGAAAACTAGCCAAAGGCAACAACCGGCAAGGGTCACCCTTGTTAGCCTTATGCGAGGGTTACCCTTAGCGGGATCTGGTGAGGGGTGACCTCATTGACTTAGGGCAACCTCGTTGACCTTGGGCGATGCTCGACCTCACTAGCTTTGGACAAGGCTTGACCTTAGTCGAATTTGGCGAGGGCAAGCCTTGTCGAGGCTAGCAAGGTCACCCCTCACCAGATTTAGGTGAGGTTCAACCTTACCTGAAGTTGGCGAGCTCGACACTCTACTTTTTGGTGAGGCGGCCTTGTTAGATCCTAGTCAGGGTGACCTCCCTTGAGGCTGGCAAGGTCAACCCTCATCGGTTGTTGCCTTTGGCTAGTTGCTTAGTCGCCGGCCATTAACAAGGCCTGGCGACCGGTGGAGAAAAATGAAAAAAGAAAAGAAAAGAAAAGAAGAATGATAATAAAATATAAAAAAAATTAATAAAAAAATCGAAAAAAATCGAAAAAAATAAAAAAAAAATATGTGTACATCAATGTTGGCTATGCTTGTAGGATGTTTGGCGTATATATCGGTGATTTCCAATCAAAATTAATTGAATGGACTATAGTATCAAAATTTTTATGACTCAATTAACGAAATTGAAAGGTTTATGATTGGATTGACTTAAAATGCAATAAATATAAGACTTTTAAGACAATTTTCCTAACACAAACATATCAGCTTTCGAAATCCATGTGAAACTATTTTTGTTGTAGAAAAACGACAATCAAAGATGCACCAATCGAAGAACAAGTAGAAAATGATGAAAGAAAATCAAAATCACACGAGATACAAAATTTATGAGGAAAGCCCAAAACGGGAAAAACTACGAGGAGAGAGAGAGGTTTTACTATCTTCAACAAAGAGTACAGGAGTACAATCCAAAAAGCTCTAAAACCACTTGATAAGCCACAAGATCTAAATATCCAACAAGAAGATAGAAAAAAAAAAAATAGGAAATTATACATAAGTTAGGGTTAAAGATGTGTTATTAAACACAATTCTTTTATAGTCTCACTTAAAAAAATCCCTAAAATAAAAGTGCAAGATTTAAAACACCTTTATTTCTTAATTTCAAAGTCAAAACTCAACAAATCTCCACATTGACTTCAAATCTCTAAAAGAGCATTATACCAAATACCACAAGATCTCTCTCCATCACCAACACAAGTGACCACACAAGGCCACCCCAAAATAGTGAAATCAAGGATGCACACCTCTAAGCCTACGTGAGTGTACTCAGTGTAGGAAACAAAGGATGACATGCCACAAACTCTACCTAAGCAACTCAAATGGTGAGAACACCAATTAAGTCCAAGCAATGCTTGAACTTGATCAAAGGAACTGCTTTGGTTAACATATCTATCGGATTATCTATCATAAATACCTTTTCATCGTAACCATACCCTTAGCAATCTCATCACATACAAAGTGATACTGTATGTCGATATATTTTGTCCTCTGATGATACATCGTATTCTTGGTTAATTGGATAGTACTTTGGTTATCGTAAAAGATAGCGGAGGCTACCTCCTACTCTACACCAAGTTTTGTAACTAAACGCTTCAATTAGAGAGCTTTCCTATACTGCTTCCGCCACTACCATGTATTCTGCTTCGGTGGTAGACAAAGCAACCGTGTCCTGTAAAGTTGCTCTCCAACCAATTGTGGAACCACCAAGCGTAAAAACATAACTTGTCAAAAATCTCCTTTTGTCAAGATTGCCTACATAGTTAGAATCAACGAAGCCATCAATCGAATGTCCTATATCACAACCTATATTAAAGACTAAACCCACATCTTAGATATTTTGGATGTATCGAAGAATCCATTTCACAGCTTGCTAGTGGGCTTTACTCAAATGTGCCATACACCTACTCATAACACTAACAGCCTATGAAATATTTGGACGAGTCTAAGCCATAACATACATGAGACTACCCACAACACTAGAATATGGAACTCAAGACATCTCATCTTCCTCTTCTTTAGTTTTAGGCAACAAAGAAACTGAAAGCCTAAAATGGAATGCCAAAGAAGTACTTATAGGTTTAGCATTCTTCAAGGCAAAGCACTCTAGCATTTTCTCCATTTACGTCTTCTACCAGAGGTATAACTTCCCAACTTTTTTGTCTCTACGAATTTCCATACCTAAAATTTTCTTGGCAACTCCATGATCTTTCATCTCAAATTTCTTGTTAAATCGTCTCTTCAAATTTTGTATCTCTAATATGTTATTTGCTACAATAAGCATGTCATCCACATATAATAGAACCATAATGTAATCTCTTATAGTATACACAACTGTCATGCGCACTTTGCGAGTAGCCATGACTCAACATAAAATTATTAAATCTCTTGTACCATTGCCGTGGAGATTGCCTGAGACCATAAAAAAATGTTTCAACCTACAAACATGATCTTCTTTACCCTCAATAACGATCCCTCGGGTTGAAACATATAGATTGTCTCCTCAAGCTCACCATGCAGAAAAGTGGGCTTAACATTAAGTTGCTTAAGTTCTAGATCATAAAGGACTACTAACGTGAGCACACATGAATGGAACTATGTTTTACAATTGGAGTGAACACTTCATTGAAGTCGATCCCTTCTGGGGTTTACGTATTGACTGGTTTCATTCGTTGAGAACCTCCTCCGAATCCTCCAATAGTGGTTAGGATATTATTGCTTCGTTTATGTTAATTCACCTTTGTGATGAGGAAATATAGTCGTATTATTAATATTGAGCCTCTAGTGTATGACTAGGGAAGAACGCTATGGGTATCCTACTATTATTAGTGATTAGTGGAAGTTTTTGGACGAACTTTTGTTGCTGGCTTTGTCTTCTTGTCATTTTGCCTACTAGTTGTTGCCGAGGTCAAGTTGATTTTCGTCCGTTTAGTTTTAAGGAAAAATTAATCCTAGATTGAGTTTGTCTTTAGTGAATTGTTGCCCGATTCTCCCAAAAAAAAAAAAACAGAAGTAGCAAGCTAAAAAAAATTGAAATAAACGCTATATTTGTCCTTGTAAACCTTTCAAGTAGTTACAAACCTGCAATTCCTCCTAATCTCGCCTTAGCTCCAAGGGAGAGTATCTGTCAATCCACCTTCATCATTGGCACCGCAAACTTAGTAGGCCATACTCCACCATTATTCACATTCTGCCTCATAATATTTGCCGTCAAAGGGCTATTAAAAAGAGTACAATAAGAAGTCAATAGGCCTAAATTGTTCTTCAAATTAGTGTAGTGCTTGTTGTCGAGCCTTATTTGTGTTGGTTCCCCCTCTTTTGCTTGGGTTCAAAAAATATTTTCATGCTTTGCCCTTTAAATTTCTCGAAAAAACTCAAATGAAAAATAAAAACTTATAAAAGTTCCAAATAAAAACTTTAATAATTCGATATTTTATAAATGGGCTTTGATAGCATAATAATCTTTGGGCTACTTTGAGAATAACTGTTTGTTATGAGCCACAAATTTTTGATATAGTGGATTTCATAACAATTTATAATTATTCATTGTATAGTTTTTTATTATCGAAAACATATTATTATTCTCACAGTATAATAAAAACAGATTATTATTCTCACAAGTATCCCTTTTATCTATTTCCTCAAGATTTCTTAAACCAAATCAATGTCATTCCATCAGATAAATACACACTTGAAGTTGAGGACAAGGAAACTATAATACACACTTGAAGCAGCAATGAAATAATGAAACAATGTCGATGAATTTCAAAGTTAAACCCGATGGTTCGAATCTAGTTCACCAGCCTGCAATTCCTCCTAATCTCACCCTGGCTCCCAGGTGAGGACGTCGATCGATCCCATCTTCACCATTGCCGCTGTGAACTTGTTTGCCCATGCTCCGCCATTATTTGCATTGCTCCTCACGATGTTAGCCGTCGAAGGGCTGTTAAAAGAGTCTGATCAGAAGTCAATAGGCCACGATGGTTCTTCAAATTAGTGTAGTACTTGTTGTCTAGCCTGTTTGGCGTGACCAAGTCCAATGGTACCGTGGGATCGCTAGCGCCTCCATTGTTCGGACACTTAGATTTCAGTTGACTAGCCAACTTGGCGTCCATTGAAGGGTCTTGGGTGTGAGTGGCATTGAAGGAGTACAAGCGGTCCGAGAAGGAGGAGCAATGCGAGACTCCAATGGAATGTGCACCGGATAGCGTCACCATCTCGTCCAGAGAGAGGCCTTTTCTCGCAAAATTAGCTTCTAATTGTTGCGCATTGAAGAAGAAAGGAGGAAGATTCTGGGAGGGCTCGTCTTTGAGTGAGACCAGCCCATCGCGGCGACCCGCTGGGACTGCGTAGTTGATGCTGCCGAGTTTGTAGGTACTGTCGCGTGCTGCGAATGCAAGAATGTCAGCGCATGAGACCTTCTGCGGGCATAGAGACTCTAGCTCAGCCTTCGCCTCATCGATGACTTCAAAACCTCGCAAGCTCGGGTTGTTCGCGGGATGTTCCTTCTCTGATGGGTTGCCTGGGGTCGAATCCAGCAAGATTGAAGCATCGCAACCCTATTATTGGATTAAAGAGCAGCCAATTAATTATCAGGATAGCTGAAGTGCATCAGTGCAAGAAATATAGATTATTTTGTGACCGGTCAGTTAGACAAAACTTAAAAAGTCCTGGACCAGTGATAGAATGTGAAATGTACTCCCCACACTCCCATCTCATCGATATCTTTTGTAATAACAAAAGATAGGCATACGCTTTTTGCTTAAAAAAAAAAAAAAAGGTTTTCCTTGCATTACTATTTTTCCGCAAACGAGATTATAACCACTACTTCTGAAATGTGTAAAGAAGTTCTTGCATACCCGAACAAAGCAATCATGGAAGTGCATTCTAATAAGCCCAGCACCAATGCCAGGGTTCTTGGCCACCGCTTTGTTCACAGCTTTCCGGACGACGGACTCCGCAGACGGGCAAGTGGAGCGGTAGAATCCCACTTGAAGAGTTGCCGAACCCGAGTTCAGAAAGGTGATGAACGAGAACATGACACAGAGGAAAGAGGTTCTCATAGTTTTCATTTCCAAGAATGAACCGCAACCGCAGGACAGAAGCTGACAAAAATGGGCACAATATACTGGAAAATCAGAGAGGCGGGGGGGGCGGGGTGGGAGACGGGGAGAGTTTGTCGAGATCACTAGAGAGCGAGAGCTGGAAAGCAGATGACAATGAGATAGAGATAGAGAGAAGAAACCAAGTGATGGGGATGGAAAGAAAGATGAAATGCTCGATGTGGCATTTATAGGTAGGCACTGGAATGAGACAACTCACGTTCCCCTTAATAAAATATCAAAGGTTGGCGCTGATTGATTCGAATAAGAAGCCGCGTCGTGCAGCTGTGCTCGTTCAAGCATGAAAAGAAGAAGAGATGAAGATGGAGCGTGAGTTTTGGACTTTGAACAGTTCTTCGTGCATGGAGTTTTTCAAGAAAAGGAACGGCCCATTTGCGCTCAACCTTCAAAGATGTCAACTTCGCGACGTGGGCGAGGATTTGTAGAGACGTCGTCACCTTCTCGGCAGTATTCTATTTCTGATTTCTTTTCTGGGAGAGTAGTACTTCTATATGTATCTTGGTCAAGCATGTTGGCTTCAGTTCTTACCTAATCCTTTTGGAGCTCGCACCGCACCGCGTGGTGTTTATAAAATTAAAATCTAATCATTACAAGGTGACCATGTACGTACACGGGTGTACACTTATAATTGCTGCTCATTATTTAGGGGAAAAATATGAAATAGGGATCTAAAGTGCCATTTTTTCTTAAAAGAGAATATGAAGTGGAGTCTAACTCAAATAAAAACCCTTTGATCATCTATTCTCAAAGAATGACCTTGCTCACCGACCGATGAACAGATGCATCTTCGATACATATTTCGGTGGCTTGATCAAGGCATTTTCGTCCAAAAAGATTCTTTTTTCATTTTTGGTTGTCCTGTTCTTTTTTTTTTTTTTTTGGGTAATGGTTGTTTTGTTTATCATCTTTTTCTTGCCTAGATTAAGAACACCAGATGTAGGGAAAGGCCGATGAGCGCTAACCACTGGTAAGGGTCGGGAAGGGCTTGATGCCCATTGTCGGCAGCGGCCAAAGGCCGTTGAGCCTTTGCTGCCACAGGCAAGGGCTTGCAGGCCGACCCTCGCTTGGGGCTAAGGCAGGCTTGATGCCCATCGCCTTCAGTAGGTGAGGGCCATCGAGCCCTCGCTGGTCGTGGATGAGGGCTTATAGGCTAACCCTCGCCACATATGGCGAGGGTGGCCTTGGCCGCGATCGGCGAGGGCCGTCCAAATCAAGGCCCTATAGGGAGGTGCTCAAGGGTAAATGGGTAGCCGAAGAAGCCGTCAATCTGGGAGCAATCATGGGAAGAAGGGACGAAGAAGGCGGCATGGTCATCCCAGTGATAATCTTGGCAGAAGACGAGATTGTCGGTGGAGCGGCGAGCGGAGGTGGGGGAGGTCCCCCCTCATGGCCATTAGCAAGGGCCTACAAGCCTTTGCTCGTAGCCATCAAGGGCTTGATGGCCCTCTCTAGCTGTGGTCAAGGCCACCCTTGCTAGATTTGGTGAGGGTCGGCCTAAAAGTCCTTGCCCGTGGCTAGCGAGGGCTCGACTACCCTTGCTCACTGTCGGTGATGGGCATCTAGTCCTTACTAGCCTAAGGCAAGACCAACCCTCGTTGACCCTTACTAGCGACCGACACTCACCGGCCCTTCTCAAGTCCGATGTTCTTGATATGGGCAAGAAGAAGACGAACAAGGGACGAAGAAGATGATGAATAACACACCATTGACCAAAAAAAAGAACGGGACAATTGAAAATGAAAAAGGAATTTTTTCGAACAAAAATATACCTGATCAGGCCATCGGAAGATGCATCTATTCACTGGCCAGTGATTGAGGTCATTCTTTGAGATAAATTATCACTATGAGTCCTTATTTAAGACAAAGTCCACTTTAGGTCATCTTTTGAGAAAATGGTGCACTTTGGGTCCCTATTTGAGATTTTCCCTTATTTAGTGGAAATTCACTTTTGCGCCACAATTATTACAATGCAAATATCTTGGGGTTTAGGTATTTATAATAGATTATGGAAATTTGAATGATATCCATCAATTTGTATACGAATTGAAACATCATCAAATCCCAATGTTCTTCGAAGGTGTTGTCGAATTTAAGAGACATTTCAAAGGATATCGATTTTATTTACGAGGAAAGAGATCACGAAATGTGATGGGATTTAGGAGTAAGCATGGTTCGGGTGGGCAGTTCCACCCTAGAACTGGGAATTGCCCATTAATGATTGATTTTGAAAAACTGAAACTAGAAATTGCCTGGTTCCATAGAACCATTGAGAACCGGTTTGGTTCCTGAGTGGGTCCATAGAACTAGTCCCATTAGACTTCACGCACTCAATGTAATGCTTTTTGGCAAGCCAAAGTAAAGCAAAAAATAAAAAAACTTCCCTACTCTTAATTGCAAAATTAGTAAAAAGATTGGACTCTTATTAAAAGTTGAGAGCTAATGTTATGAGTCGATGGGCATTGAGCTTGAGAGTCGATATCGTGAGTGAGAGATAGAGAAATGACTCATACGAGATGAGAATAAGACAAGACGAACACTCAGTTAATAGGCATTAAGCTTCGAATTAGGGATGTTTTCATTTTTCTTAAATTTTTTTTGTCTGAAATTTTTCTTAAAAATTAAATATATGTTTATATA
This sequence comes from Eucalyptus microcorys, assembly GCA_014182515.1. Classification (NCBI taxonomy): domain Eukaryota; kingdom Viridiplantae; phylum Streptophyta; class Magnoliopsida; order Myrtales; family Myrtaceae; genus Eucalyptus; species Eucalyptus microcorys. The sequence continues at coordinate 20,360,683 of CM024571.1, read as the reverse complement.
TTAGAGATATAGTTTGAGTGGGTGGGTGGGCAGTTTCATACCTAGTATCGAGAATCAAACCAATATCCTTTGGTTCCAATTTATTGGAATCGACAATTGGACTGGTCTCCTTGAGAATTACCAACTTCGATCCAATCCGATTCGGTTCGATTTGGGTAATCCGAGCGGTTTCCGATTCTTTTGCACACTCCTAATTATTTGCATCGTAAATTAGAGTGAGAGAAGATTACTGCATGGTAAATTCAATAAAACCAACATCTTTCAATCTTACCCGAAACATATGCTAATTAATTCAATGATATAACTTTGACCAAAAAATTTAGTAATCTAAAATAAGGTGAGATAATTGAGTTTCGAGATGGCATGGCACACTTTTTGAATGACTACAATGTCTTATCTCCACTAATCACTTGGAGATAAGCTTCAATCTACCACCTAAAAGTAATACAACATCTTAGCTTTATCACTTACTAATTTTTTTAAAATAGAAAATCCAGAATATCAACAGTAACAATAGTAATAAAAATACTATTTTCTATTCTGGTTAAGGGAAGAAAGGTGGTGAAAGAAACTGTTCTTCAACAACTATAGTGGCCTGACTTCTAGAAGAATTCATCGGCCTTATGCCTTCTAATGCATCCAAATGGATCATGTAACACACATCCTGCAACTTGAGAAAGCTAATTTGGAAACATACATCTTAACAATGTGATTTATTGATAATTTATCAACACTTTTATGAAGTTGCCATTGTTATACTAAGTTATTAACGTTTATTTGCATAACTTATCGATGTCTCAAGTTTACTAAGGGTGCGTTTGTCTTTATAAATATGATCTTCACAAAATGGGTTTCCAAAATCGGGAAAAGTATTGGTACTAAAGAAATTCGTACGTTGGATTTAAGAGATGTACCGATTGCTTTAGGAATCGAGAAAAGTACTAACAATATCCTAAATCTATTGCATTGGTATTAATTTAGTACTAATTTTTTTAATTGAACAATTTAGTTATAAATTTTTTTCGCATTTTGTCAATTGAATCCATTCTATCAATGTAGGATGGAAATTGCTAACATGGATATTGATCATCCTACATGCCGCGTAGAATCATCAATATGCGGCACGACTGATGCTAATGTAAATATTCTTTTTTCCTTTCTTTTTTTTTTCTTTCCCTTTTCTTTTTGCCGATGGCTGAGACACATGCCATGGCCAGCAAGGACCACCCTCGTCGTGCATTGCTTGGGCGAGGATTGGCCTCACCTATGTCGATAATGGTGACCCTTGCTCAAAAGAGGACCATGGCTAGTGCCGGCCATCAACACTACAGACCGAGAAAGGAAAGAAAATGAAAGGAAAAAAAGAAAAAAATATACCAATTTTTATAATAAAAAAATGTCAACATCAATGTCAGTTATATCACGTAAGATGGCCAGCATCCACGATAATAATTTCCTATCTAAATTGATCGGATGGACTCTTTTGGCAAAACATGAAAAATGTCTATGATTGAATTGATCCAATAGAAATTTTTATAATATTTTTTCAAATCGAAAAAAAATGTTTAAGATTGAATTAGTTCCATTGTAATAAATTTTGCATTTTTTGGGTACTTTTTCCATTAGAAAGCTACCAACAGAAAAATTAAATCAAAATAAAGGAATGATTACAACAGTAGAATTGGCCCATTCTATTAGGTAAATACACACTTGTTTTGGGTCTAAAGATAAATACGCACTCGAAGTTCATGAAAAAGAAGAAAATAAATTACACACCTATTTTTTTGTGTCATAAAAATAAATTACACACTTGAAGTCGCAATGAATGAATGAAACAATGTACAAAAAAATCGAAATGAAAGCATATATATATGTTCTAATAAATCTTGTAAGCGACTGCTAGTTCACAACTCTGCAATTCCTCCTAATCTCGCCCTGGCTCCCGGTGAGAACATCGATTGATCCCATCTTCACCATTGCAGCTGCAAATTTGTTAGCCCATGCTCCGCCATGATTAGCGTTCCTCCTCACAATATGTGCCGTCGAAGGGCTATTAAAAAGCGTTTGATCTGAAGTCAATACGCCACGGTGTTTCTTTAAATTAGTGTAGTACTTGTTGTCGAGCCTGTTGGGAGTGACAAAGTCCAATGGGACCGTCGGGTCGCTGGTGCCACCATTGTTCGGACACTTCGCTTTCAGTTCACTGGCCAACTTGGGTTCCAATGAAGGGTCTTGCTTGTGCGTGGCGTTGAAGGAGTACAAGCGGTTCGAGAAGGAGGAACAGTGCGAGACTCCGATCGAATGCGCACCGGATAGTGTCACCATTTCGTCTAGAGAGAGACCTTTCTTGCGAAATTAGCTTCCAACTGTTTAGCATCCAAGGAAGGAGGGGGAAGAGTCAGGGACGGCTCGTCTCTGAGGGAGACTAGCCCATCGCGCCGACCAGCCGGGACTGCGTAGTTAATGCTGTCGAGCTTGTAGGTGCTGTCGCGGGCTGCGAATGCCAGAATATCGGCACAGGAGACCGTCTGGGGGCATAGATACTCTAGCTCGGCCTTCGCCTCGTCGATGACTTCGTAGCCTCGTAAGCTTGGGTTGTTCGCGGGATGCTCCTTCTCTGATGGGTTGCCCGGTGTTGAATCGAGCAAAATTGATGCATCGCAACCCTATTATTGTTTCAAAAAATACGAAAATCATCAGAATTGCTGAAATGCATCTGCATAAGGAACGTCGATTATTAAGTTACTGCTTATTGAAATCGAGATTGTTACTGCTACTTCAGAAATGTTGTGAGAAGTGTTTGCATACCCGAACAAAGCAATCATGGAAGTGCATTCTAATAAGCCCGGCACCAGTGCCGGGATTTCTGGCCACCGCCTTGTTCACGGCTTTTCGAACGACAGACTCTGCAGCCAGGCAAGTGGAGCGGTAGAATCCGACTTGGAGAATTGCTGAACCTGAGTTCAGCATGGTGGTGAGCAAGAAAATGACACAGAAGCCGAAAGAGGTTTCCATAGTTTTCATTTCCAGGAATGAACCAGGATAGGAGCCGACAAAGGGGTAGAAAGAATATCGAATGTGAAATCACTTGAGAGTGAGAGTTTGGAAGAAGATGAATACGATATGGAGGTAAGAGAGAAACCGAGTGGGCGATGGAGAGAAGATGAAATGTGAAATTGGTCTTTATAGATCGGATTGGACGTGTGACAATCGCATTAAGATAATATTAAGGTCGGTTTTGATTGATTCGTGGAAGAAAGCGTGTGTTGCAGCTGTGCTTTTGCAGGCACAGATAAGAAGAAGCAAAAGAAGAAAACGAGGAAAGCTTCAACGTGAAGGCGGATAAGCGTGAGACTTTTTGAACAGTTCGTCCTGAACTGGTCTTTAGGGGAAGAAAATACAAATGTCTCTCTTCAAAGCATTGCAAGGGACAGCGTTTGCCTGCACTTTTATGGAAAAATTGTTCAAAAAGTCATTCCAATTAATTTTGGTCTAAAATTGCTAACGCGGTAATTGTGTGATATAGGACGGTCAACATCTACATTAGTGATTTTTAACTAAAATTGATTTTAATGACTATATTGACAAATTGTTAAAAGAATTAAGACTATATTAGTAAAATTATAAAGTTTAGTATTAAATTGGCCGCCGCATAATAAGTTCATGAATTTTTAAACAATTTTCCCGATTTTCAAAGAAGTCAACTTGGTGGTGAGAGGGCTGCAGAGAGCTTATCGTCACCTTCTCAAGTTCTTAGTATTGTACTGATTCTGATTTCTTCTTTTGCGTTAGTACTAATAGAACGATTAATATTTGATTATGCAGGCGTACGTGACTTTAGTTCGGTCAACCAATTTAGCTTCACACCACCGCGTAATGATTTTTAATTATATTATTAATATATTACTGCATGTGACATACGTATTTGTTCAAATTATTGTATGCTAAGGATGAGAATTGTCTAAGAATAATCGGATCATTCACTACAATATATTTGGGAATTTGAGACTAGAAATTTGCCTTTAGAGATGGATTATTTGGCTGTTAAGCTTTCAGTGGCAGATTCTGCGTACCCAAATCGCGGAATCTATTCAATGGTTGATTAGCTGTAGATTATTTGGCTCACTAAACATATATTGTTTGAGTGTTAGTGACTTACACATGAGTAGTCAAGGGTGCTAGCGAATTACATATGAGTAGTCAAGAAACCTAGGACACGCACCAACGTCTCAAGCCCGAATCCCTGACTATAGGGCATGAGCATAAAGAAACTAAGCCCGAGAACTCATTGCCCGTGCTTGACTCCCTAGCATGCTGCCTCAGGTTTATAGAGGCCTAGCCTAGTCCGTGCACCTAAGCTTGGGTCCATTGAGATGGAGTCTAACACTAGCACTTAGGATTGAGACCCTAGTGCCTTAAGACTTCGATACCGGTGCTCATGCCTGGATCCATTGAAGCCAAGCCCCAAACCGAGTGCCCAAGACCCATTCCCCTACTCTTGGACTTAGGTCCATCAAGGTTGGGTCGGAGACCTTGGCACCCATGCTCGAGTGCATTAAGGCCCAGACTCGGTCCTTGGGCCCAGGCCTAGCATCGATGGACCAAAGTGTGGGGAAATGGCACGAACACGAGCTAGCTTTGATGGACTTAGGCTCATAAGTCATAGAATCGGGCATGGGTGCTGGGTGCAAGGCCCAACCTCAACATACCCGGGCACGAGCGCCGAGGACTCAAGCCCAACGTCCCAGGCACGTGCATTGGTATATGGGGCCCAAGCAGGGTGGCTAAGGTACCCCACACTTTGGAAGGCTGGTGAATTCCGTTATGAGAAAAGGTTCAAAAGGGAAGGGATCTATTGGTGGTTGGGACAGAAGGGGTGCGAGGGTCGCGATTGCTGCCGCCGCGGTGCTAGTACTCGAGGAGAATAAAGCTACCATGGTCGGGAGAGCCAGAATAAGTAGATGTGGGGAGGGCGAAAAGGGGAAGGCGCGGAGGTTGGACCGGTTCTATGGATCCACCCAGGAACCAAATCGGACCGGCAGTCCAGTTCCCGAGTGGATCAATGCAATTAGCGGGCGGTTCCCCATTCCAATTTTTCGGAACCGGTTCTTAACAGGCGGTTCCCGATTCTAGATCGGTAACCACCCACCTGGACCATGCACACCCCTATCAAATATGGGTTAAGAAGTTGGCAATTTGATGAAAACATGGAGCAAATCCAATGGTCGTGGATAGGGATTGAGCATGAGGACACAGTTAGCCCTTCACACGATGGAATTAATATCTTGGCTGTGCTAATTGTTATATACTTCTTTGTGTTGTTGCCCTCCTTTCGCTTGGGTTTAAAAAATATTTTCTGGTTTTGCCCTTCAAAAGTTTTTAGGAACTCAAATGAAAATAACTTACTGAAGTTCCAACTAAAAGTTTCAGTACTTCGATGTTTTTTAAAGTTAAGTTTAATGCGGTACAAGTGAAGCCAAAAATCGTTAAGGTCATTGAAAATTCGAAATACATTCTGTAAAACTTACTCGTGATTTAAAAAAAAAAGAAGAAGAAGCAGAAGAAGTCCATACCTATCGGGATGATGCATGGAAAAAATGGAAAAGAGCAATTAGTTGTTAGACCAAGAAATGAGCAAGCAATCATAGCGAAAGATCATGTCAAGACAATAGCTAGCTAACATAGGATTACTTAAAACCTGCAAATATCCCTTTAAGTACTTCCTCAAAAATTCTTAACCAAATCAATGTAATTAAATCAGATGAATACACACTTGAAGTTGAGGACAAAAAAATGATCATACACACTTGAAGCAGCAATAAAAGAAATGAAACAATGTCGGATGAAAAATCAAAGTGGAACCTAATGGTCCATATCTAGTTCACCACCCTGCATTTCCTCCTAATCTCACCCTCGCTCCCAGTGAGGACGTCGATCGATCCCATCTTCACCATTGCCGCTGCGAACTTGTTAGCCCATGCTCCGCCATTATTTGCATTGCTCCTCACGATATTAGCCGTCGAAGGGCTGTTAGAAAGAGTCTGATCAGAAGTCAATAGGCCTCGATGGTTCTTCAAATTAGTGTAGTACTTGTTGTCTAGCCTGTTCGGCGTGACCAAGTCCAATGGCACAGTGGGATCGCTAGCGCCTCCATTGTTCGGACACTTAGATTTCAGTTGAGTAGCCAACTTGGTGTCCATTGAAGGGTCTTGGGTGTGAGTGGCATTGAAGGAGTACAAGCGGTCCGAGAAGGAGGAGCAATGCGAGACTCCAATGGAATGTGCACCGGATAGCGTCACCATCTCGTCCAGAGAGAGGCCTTTTCTCGCAAAATTAGCTTCTAATTGTTGCGCATTGAAGAAGAAAGGAGGAAGGTCCTGGGAGGGCTCGTCTTTTAGTGAGACCAGCCCATCGCGGCGACCCGCTGGGACTGCGTAGTTGATGCTGCCAAGTTTGTAGGCACTGTCGCGTGCTGCGAATGCAAGAATGTCAGCGCATGAGACCTTCTGTGGGCATAGAGACTCTAGCTCAGCCTTTGCCTCGTCAATGACTTCAAAACCTCGTAAGCTCGGGTTGTTCGCCGGATGTTCCTTCTCTGATGGGTTGCCTGGGGTCGAATCTAGCAAGATCGAAGCATCGCAACCCTATTATTGGATCAAAGAACAACAAAGCAATTATCAGGATAGCTGAAGTGCATCTGCATAAGAAATATAGATTATTTTGTGACCGTTCGGTTAGACAAAACTTAAAAAGTCCTGGACCAGTGATAGGGTGTGAAATGTACTCCCCACACTCCCATCTCATCGATATCTTTTGTACTAACAAAAGATAGGCATACGTTTTTTGCTAAAAAAAAAAGGTTTTCCTTGCATTACTATTTTTCCGCAGACGAGATTATAACCACTAATTCTGAAATGTGTAAAGAAGTTCTTGCATACCCGAACAAAGCAATCATGGAAGTGCATTCTAATAAGCCCAGCACCGATGCCAGGGTTCTTGGCCACCGCTTTGTTCACAGCTTTCCGGACGACGGACTCCGCAGACGGGCAAGTGGAGCGGTAGAATCCCACTTGGAGAGTTGCTGAACCCGAGTTCAGAAAGGTGATGAACGAGAACATGGCACAGAAGAAATAGGTTGTCATAGTTCTCATTCCCAAGAACGAACCGCAGGACAGAAGCCGACAAAAAATGGATACTAATATGCTGGAAAATCAGGAGCGCGAGAGAGAGCAAAGTTTATCGAGATCACTTGTGCGTGAGAGAGCTAGTAAGCAGATGACAACTGTATAGAGATAGAGAGAAGAAACCAAGTGATGGGGATGAAGAGAAGATGAAATGCTCAATGCGGCATTATAGATGGGCACCGGAAAGTGACAATCACATTCCTTTTAATAAAATATCAAAGGTTGGCGCTGATTGATTCGCATACGAAACCGCGTCGTGCAGCTGTGCTTGTGCAAGCATTAGACATAAAAGGAGAAAAGAAGGAGGAGCGCGAGTTTGGACTTTGAACAGTTCTTCGTGCATGGAGATTTTCAAGAAAGGGAACGGCCCGATTGCGTTCTGACTTTCAAAGATGTCAACTTCGCGATATAGACGAGCATTTATTGAGATGGCGTCACCTTCTCGGCAGTATTTTATTTCTTCGTACTTTTCTGGTGCGTTGGTCAATCATGCTGGCTTCAGTTCTTACCCAATCTTCCGAAAGTCGCACCGCACCGCGTATTGTTTATAAAATTAAAATCTAATTATTATAAGGTGATTATGTACGTACACGGGTGTACAATGATAATTGCTGCTCTTTTTTCAGTGGAAAATTCACTTTTGCACCATGATTATTACAATGCAAACATATTGCAAATTAGGTAATTATAATAGATCATGGAAATTTGAATGATATCCATTAGTTTGTATACGAGTTGAAACATCATCAAATCTTAATGTTCTCCCGAGGTGTCGTCAGATTTAAGAGACATTCCAAAGGATATTGGTTTTGTTTATGAGATTAGAGAAATCACGAAGTATTATTATTTTCACTGTAGAATAGAGCGAGAGAAGATTACATTGAACAGTTCTCCGTGCACGAAGATATATTATATGTATTTAGACGGCCCAATTGCGCTCTGACTTTCAAAGATGTCGACTTCGCCATGTAGACAAGGATCATAGAGACCTCGTCACCGTCTAAGCAGCATATCAATTCCGATTTCTGTTGTGTGTTTGGAGTTTTGTATTGTATAAGGATTACGTATATGGACGTTGGTCAATCATGTTGGCTTCAGTTCTTACCTAATGTTTTGGAACTCACTCCGCACCGCGGAGTTACCATAAGGTAACCATGCACATCCACGTGTGTACAAAGGATTATTGCTGTTACTTTGTCAGCAAATTTTTTACTTTTGCACCGCAACTATTACAATACAAGTATTTTACGATCTGCGTATTGATATGGATTATAGAAATTTGAATGAATTCTATCGGTTTGTATGAACATCATCATCTCTTGATGTTTTCCCAAGGTATCATTGAATTTAAGAGACGTCCAGAAGTTTATCGATTTTCTTTATGATGCGAGAGAAATCATGAGAGATGATAGGCTCATTTTCACCGTTTATTAGTGTTATGACTAGATCTATCACCTAGAGGGAGTGAATAGGTGATTGTACGGAGATGAAAGAGTTTAAACAAATATTGCAGCTAGACAACTTTTGATGAAGTGGTCAGATTTTACCAGTGTACAATTCTATCACAATTAATAAAAAAGAGTAAATGATAGAAAATTGCACACAAAGGTTTATAGTGATTTGGCTCTTGCAAGCCTACATCCACTCTTTAGCGCTATAGCCTATTAGCTAGAATCTACTAGAAAAATCAATAAGAGGTTATAATTCTTGAGCTTCGAGTATTCAAGTTTGTGTGAACTTCTCACACTCTCAGTCTCTAAAAGGTTTACACAATATAGCTCAGCAAAGGCAAATGTGTATAATCACAAAACACTCTTCAGACTAAGGAATTATAAGCTTCAATTTTCATGAATGCCAATTCTATCCCTTCAGCTTCGAGACCTCCTCTTATATTCCTCCTAGTCCAAGCTGACCGTTAGACATATCTCCAGAAGGATCATCCAACTAGTTTACTTGTTGGTCCTGTATCTAGTTGAGAAGACTTGATAACTTCAGGATCATCGGGTGATGCTTTTCATAATTTCTACCGCCCATACAGCGGTTCGAGTTTCGAAAAGTTGAGTGTTTGTAAATGGAAAGAATGTTTTGCCTCTAATAGGAAATTCCAAAAAGGTTGAATCTCCGATAGATATTAGGAAAATTTTCCTTTTGAAACTTCTTATGAAAATGACAAGGCAACCAACCAATCGCTACTAGCCGTTGCACAAGTATATTTGACTCATTCTTAATCATTTGACATAATATATAAGGAATGAAGAATAAATCGCAATTTTATATCTCGATTGATATCGTCCGATCCTACTCCATCAGACTTTCCACCTAAAAATACTTTTTATCAAAAACAAATTCTTTAAGTTCTGTCAATTATCGAAACTACTTAGGGAATGTTTTCTCAACAATTAGAGTTAAAAAAGATTACTAAAAAGCAATTTTAACAAAAACAACCCCTTTCAATTCTACTGAAACTTTCGCTAATTTATTTAGTAATCTAAATAAACTGGGATAATTGAGTTTTAAGCCGGCATGGTACACTTCTTGAATGACTATAATGTCTCATCTCCACTAATTATTTGAAGATAAGCTTTAAACTACGACCAAATAGTAACACAAACAAGGAAAATTGTCCAAAAAATCATAAACATATTATACTTTTGCCAATTTTGTCCTAAGCCTTTCAATTTTGTCAGTTGAGTCATAAACATTTTCACGTTTTGCCAATGTAGTCCATTCGGTCAATTTTGGTCAGAAATTGTTAATGTAAATGCCAACTGTCACACGTAGCATAGTCGTCATTGATATAGACAAATTTCTGAAATTTTTTTTGATATTTATAGATATTTTTATGTTTTCTTTCTTTTGCTTTTCTTTGCCTATCGTCGAGCCTTGGAGACAGCCGAAAACTAGCCAAAGGCAACAACCGGCAAGGGTCACCCTTGTTAGCCTTATGCGAGGGTTGCCCTTAGTGGGATCTGGTGAGGGGTGACCTCATTGACTTGGGGCGACCTCGTTGACCTTGGGCGACGCTCGACCTCACCAGCTTTGGACAAGGCTTGACCTTAGTCGAATTTGGCGAGGGCAAGCCTTGTCGAGGCTAGCAAGGTCACCCCTCACCAGATTTAGATGAGGTTCAACCTTACCAGAAGTTGGCGAGCTCGACACTCTCTACTTTTTGGCGAGGCGACCTTGTTAGATCCTAGTCAGGGCGACCTCCCTTGAGGCTGGCAAGGGCAACCCTCATCAGTTGTTGCCTTTGGCTAGTTGCTTAGTCACCAGCCATTAACAAGGCCTGGCGACCGGTGGAGAAAAATGAAAAAAGAAAAGAAAAGAAGAATGATAATAAAAATATAAAAAATTAGTAACAAAATCGAAAAAAAAAAAAAAAAAATTCTGTGTACATCAATGTCGGCTATGCTCGTAGGATGTTTGGCGTATATATTAGTGATTTCCAATCAAAATTAATTGAATGGACTATATTATCAAAATTTTTATGACTCGATTAACAAAATTGAAAGGTTTATGATTGGATTGACTAAAAATGCAATAAATATAAGACTTCTAAGACAATTTTCCTAACACAAACATATCAGCTTTCGAAATCCATGCGAAACTATTTTGTTGTAGAAAAACGCCAATCAAAGATGCACCATTTGAAGAACAAGTAGATGATATTGCTAGTATATACACCTAGAGGGGGTGAATAGGTTTAAAAACAATTTCTCGATATCCGAAAGCAATACTAGGCAAGCAATAGAACAAAAGTTCTTCAAGATAGATTATGATTAAAGTAAAAAGAGAGTAGGGAAGAGAAAATTGAACACATGGTTTATAGTGGTTCAGCTTATTCCAAGCCTACGTCCACTCTTCCTCACTGACAGCCTACCGGCTGGATTTCACTATAAACGAGAGAGATGTTACAGCAATGCTTTCTCTTGATTCCATAGTGTAGATACTCTACCACACTTCCTCAAGATATCTCAAAATATAGTCTCTCTTTTGCGTACAAGATTTCGCTCGCAATAGACAAAGAACAAGGAGCTTCGGACTTTGAAATTCTTCTATCGCGCACACACCGAAACAACTCGAACATCTTCCTTATATACTCCTTTATGCCATCATACCCGTTGGCACTTACCAAAGGAATTCTTCCAAACTTCCGTTGGACAGAATCAATTAGAAAGATTACTCGAGCTATTAAAGGAACATAACGATAGCCCATCAATCCTGCTCGCCCATACAATCAGGATTTCGGTTTCCATAAGTAAAACCTTCCAAGTATACTTCGCCAATCAACGGATCTCTAAAATCAATCTTGATGTTGACTAAAGTAATCCATTGTGTCATATCAAGCCAAGAGATATTCGTTAGACGACAAGATCAAATCCTTAACGAAACGCACAGTCCTGGATAGACCTTCTTCGACAACTACAGACTGTCAATGAGAATAGACTTTGAGTTTTGAGTCTGATAGTCCGAAGGTCTTCAGACTTTAAATGGTAGAGTCTCAAGACTTCGGACTTTAAATGGTAGAGTCTCAAGACTTCGACTTTAAATGGTAGAGTCTCGCAAGACTTCGGACTTTAAATGGTAGAGTCTAAGACTTCGATGGAAAAACGTTTTGTCAACTTCGAAATATTCCGAAAGATTTCTCCAACAATCTCCCCATTTTTGATGGTGACAAAACTTTCCTGCAGATTTGAATATCTTTGACCTGCAAAATATTACTCAAACAAATATGGATATCTCATAAAGGTTAATGGCTTAAAAGTAACACTAGAATCTGCAACCACAGAAAATAGGTTAGTCTTGCATGAGAGTAAAGCCATTTATAAAATATCAATAGTTACTTGATGTAATCAGTCAAGTTCAAAACTCAAATTCAGTTCAGTCCACAACCATACTCAAAGTTAAACAAAGTCAGTCATCAAAACAAACACACTCAAAGATTAACTTCAAAGATTTCAAAAGCTCACATCTCTCCCCCTTTTTGTCATCGAAAAAAAAGTTTGAGATGGAATAGAGTCATGTTTGCTTGGGAATACGAACAAGCTAGAAATCTCCCATTGTCCGGACGATGCCTTCCAGCTTTTTCAAATCTTCCTTCAGTTGAGCTACCTCTTCACTCTTAGCATTTGCTTGGACCTGAAGAGCAAGAGCTTGGATCTGATCATTTAAAGAAACTGAAGAAGCTTGTCCTGCATTCTGCAAATTCTGAATTTCGCTTCCCAGAGCATATATCTGACCCTGCATTTCCAAGAGAACATCAAGAATTCTGCGGAAATCTGCTGAATCATCGATGCGCATCCGGCGTTGGCACGATCAGATGGAGTAAAGGCAGACGATGGTACATCAGCATAGTCACGCGGATTTGGCGATGAAGAATCATGTCCCTCTTCAGGAAATTGAGAGGCATGAATGTCCTCTGGATCTGCTGGAGAGCGGCCAACTCCCTCACCGGCAAAGCGGGATATGAGGATGTTTCTCTATTCTCACCATCTCCCCCTGTTTCGATGCCTTCGGTGGGGAAGAGTGATCCTCATGCTCTTCTTCCTCTGGACTTCCTCTTTCTTCTTCTTCTTCTTCGACCGTCCTTCCTCTCGCATCTCTTCCTTCAGATTCTCTCTCCTCTGCTCCTTTTTCTTCAGCTTCCTTCTCCTCTGCTTCTTTTTCTTCTGCTTCCTTCTCCTGTCGTTCCATTGATTCTGGAACAGAACGACTCAGATTTTTTAAAGCCAAAGCAGAGATGGTGATGTCATCCTCATCATCTTCATCCTCAAGGATGAGAGCTCTTCTCTTTTTGGATGAAGCAACCATGGGCTCCTTCCTTTTCCTTTTTGCTGCAGAAGAGGCTTGATGAGGTTTGGCGGGGGGGTTGTCTCCTTGAATTTCTCCAACTCCTTGTCAAGTTCTTTCAGACGCATTTTGGACACCATTTTCAATCCTACCACCATTTTATCACACGATTGAACACAGAGAATATGTGGAGGTTGAATATTCAAATGTCTGAATAACTTCGACACAAGACCTGGATAAGGAAATTGACCCTTGTCCTTCACCACCGCTTCTCTACATGTGGAATGTAATGGTATGAGGAAGAGAAAACTTTCTCCCAAGAAGGATGGCATACATTAGCTTTGCCTCGAGTTAGAAACATCGCCTTTGAAGTAGATTTCGGTCCGAGGCAATTTATCACAATCTTGTGAAGCGTAATGTTGAATGCACGCATCCTTGAGTAGGAAATCCTTCCCTCTATCTTTCTGTCCTTAACAAGCTCCAACGTGGCACGAGCAATGGAGACATTGATAGGTTGATATCTTCCTCTCTCAACTCCAATCACATCAGCCAGCATATCTACATCCACCACAAAGTCTTTATCTCGGACACTGAAAGAGTTTCTATTCACATCCAAGAAGCTAAGATTCGAATAGAAGTATGCAGTTAATTCAGTATAGGCTTCTGAAATATCGGAACAAAACTGTTCAAGTTGAAGAAGACAAAACTTTTCCCTCAACTTAATGTTCACTGCATCAAGGAAATCAAAATCCACACTCCTAGGGTTTATCACCCCACGTTTTAACATGCTGAATAAAGATCCCTCTCGTTCCTTCGATCGGAACAAGTCCTGTTCTTTTTCCCCGATTTTTCGCCGCAACACCCATTCTCGGTTGAAATTGGCTGTACAGTTTATCATCATCATTCCCATCTATCGGATTTTGTGCTCCAATCCGCGGATCACTAGGAATGTTTGCCAGGGCTTCTTCAGCCATTCCCTTAGGAGCAATTCCCAAATCCTCCATATTTCGCGAAAAGATATACTCATTCCCATATCCCTTGTTCTTGAGAAACTCGTCTATGTAGTTCAATGGAGTACCGGTCCTCTTTAAAGAACGGTAAAGCTTATAAATAAAGGAGGGCTTTTGGGTCCTTACAGATTAGCTTTTTCAATAACTTCTTCCTCTTCCCGATGCCCAACACCCCGTGGACTAGTTGGTGGAGAATGACGTTGCTGAGACTGTTGTGGGCTCAGTTGCTGACTGTATAACTCATCTTCCTCGGTGAGATCGAAGTGAGTAGGCCCCTCACTCATTTGCCGTGGTCCCCTATTTGCAATCCTCGAAGACTTCCTTAAAGACGACATCTTTCACAGTCTTGAAAGATTCCGAACTTGACTTTTCCCAAGAAAGAAGACAACTTTTTCGAAGATTAAACAAGTGAAGACGACAGAAAAGAAGATCGATGAATTTTTTAGGGTTTCTGAATGAAAGAGAAACTGACTATATATAGGTCGGTCGAAGGGAGGCATACCAAGCGTTGCAAAGGAAAGTAAAAGATGCCCCTTTTAAAAATAACTTCCCCCTTTTAAAATCGATAACTGCCTTTTTTAAAATATTAACCCATTTTTGAAAGAGAGAAATTGCCTTTTATAACGGAAATTGAAAGTAGCAAAAATCAATTATAGATAGATGATCGTACCTTTCCGAGATGAAATATAGCAGACAATAAAATAACTTACAGCTAGGAACCGTCTGAGTCTGAGAGTCATTAGACTTTAACTTCTTCAAGCTTAAGGATGTTGAGTCTGGAACGTATGATTTCAAAATGATTTTTCTCCAAAGGCTTTGTAAGTATATCCGCCGCTTGGTTCGTTGAGTCGACAAACCGAATCGAAATTTCTCCATTTTGAACATGATCTCTAATGAAGTGATGTCGAATCTCTATATGCTTCGCTCTTGAGTGAAGGATTGGATTTTTGGTAAGATTGATAGCACTAGTGTTGTCGCAGCTTAATCTCTCGTGCATGAATCTTCAATTCCAAAGTCTCTTAGCTGTTGTTTTATCCACAAAATTTGTGAACAACAACTTCCGAGGGATATATACTATGCTTCTGTTGTAGAAAGGGCTACTGTATTTTGCTTTCTTGAGAACCAAGACACTGTCCTGCTTCCAAGTAGTTGACAAGTGCCTGAAGTGCTCTTTCTATCAACTCTGCAACCAGCTAGATCTGCGTCTGAGTATCCGAGAAGAGTAAAGTCTCCCCTTTTTGGATACCAAAGACCTATGCTTGAAGTTGAAGCAATGTATTTGATAATACGCTTTGCAAAGACTTAGATGAGATTCTTTAGGGTCTCGCTTGAAATCTAGCACAAATGCAAACACCGAACAGAATGTCGTCTAGACGCGCAGTAAGATAAAGAAGTGAGCCAATGATACTCCCGTATAGCTTTTGATCAACTTTCTTTCCTCATTCATCTTTGTCTATTTTCAAGAACTTGACATCGGTATATCGTCTTTTTGCAATTTTCCAGTCCAAATTTTTTGACAAGATCATTAGCATATTTTTCTTGATGAATAAAAGTCCCTTCCTTCCATTGTTTCACTTGAAGTCCAAGAAAGAAGGTTAGTTCACCCATCATGCTCATTTCAAATTCATCCTGCATCGTTTTAGAGAATTTCTTGCACAGACTTTGATTAGAGGATCCAAAAATAATATCATCAACATATATTTGAACAAGCGGAAAACTTTTGCTTTCCTTTTTGATAAACAGGGTAGTGTCTACTTTACCTTTGACAAAGCCATTTTGAATTAAAAACTTACTTAGCATGTCGTACCAAGCTCGAGGTGCTTGCTTTAAACCATACAAGGCCTTTTTCGGTCCGAATACCGAGTCCGTTTCCTTGGGTCTTCAAACCCAGGTGGTTGTTCCACATAGACTTCCTCATGGATAAATCCGTTGAGGAAAGCACTCTTGACGTCCATTTGGAATAATCTGAACTCCTTATAACAAGCAAAAGCAAGTAATAGTCGAATAGCTTCTAACCTTGCTACTGGTGCGTAAGTCTCGTCATAGTATATCCCTTCTTCTTGCGTATATCCCTTGGCCACAAGTCTTGCTTTGTTTCTTATGACTTTTCCTTCCTCGTTCATCTTGTTCCTGAAAACCCACTTAGCTCCAATAATATATTTACCTTTCGATTTAGGAGTTAACTCCCAGACATCATTAATGCTAAATTGTCTGAGTTTTTCTTGCATAGCTTCAATCCAGCTTTCATCAGATAAAGCTTCTTCTATGCTTTTGGGTTCTATTTCAGAAATAAGAGCCACAGCACTAGACTCTTCGCGCCTTTTGGATCTTGTGCGAATCCCTTCATTAATGTCGCCAATAATGAGATTTTTGGGATGACTGGACTTATGCTTCCAAGATTCTTGGTTGATTCGTCGGGTTGATGATCACTTCCTTCATTTGAATCTTCAATAACCACTTGTTGCTGGTCTTTTTGAGTCTCGAGCTGCTTCTTTAGACTTTGTAGAGTCCGAAGTTGGTTCGATTCTTCAAGATGAGTCTCGAATAGATTCATTTTGTGAAGAATCCTGGAATTTGACATTCATTGATTCCTCCACGTAAATAAGTCTTCTTGTTATAGACTCGTAGGCTTTGCTTGAGGTAGAATATCCAAGGAAGATACCTTCGTTTGATTTTTCTTCAAACTTGCCAACTCGATCATTTGCATTTTTCAAAATAAAGCATTTACATCCAAACACATGAAAATATGAAACAATAGGTTTCTTTCCTTTGAATAATTCATAAGGGGTTTTTTCCAAAATAGGCCTTAGAAAAACTCTATTGATAATATAACATGCTGTTGAAACTACTTCAGCCCAAAACCATGAAGAGATGTTACTTTCAATCAAAAGAGTTCTAGCCATTTCTTGAAGCGATCTATTCTTTCTTTCCACAACTCCATTTTGTTCTAGAGTATATGGAGAGGAGAACATATGTTGAAAACCAGATTCATCACAGAATTTTGTAAAATCTTGATTTTCAAATTCACCTCCATGATCTGTTCTTATACTTGAGATAACAATACCCTTTTTTTTTTCATTTTGAATCTTTTTAGCATACTTTTCAAAGTAAGAGAAAGTTTCAGACTTACTTGTCGTGAAATATACCCAAGTAAATCGTGAGTAGTCATCCACAATTACTAGGCAATATTTCTTACCCCCAATGCTCGAGTTCCGGTTGGTCCAAACAGTCCATGTGCGTAAGCCGCAATACACGATTAGTGGAAACTTGATTTATTGGTTTAAAGGAATTTCTTACATGTTTTCCCAATACGCATGGAGTACATAGATTGGTCTTTTGGTATGATAATTTGGGTAAACCTCGAACAAGCTTCTTTGCTGAAATTTTGGCTATCTACTTCATATTGATGTGCCCAAGCTTTCTGTGCCATAAGTTTGCTTCGTCTTGTAATGAGATTAGACATTTCGATTCATCTGGATTTACGTCCAAGAGGTAGATGTTTCCATGTCTTCGACCCATAAATGACTAAGTAGTATCTTTACTGGTTCCTGAACAAATTCCTTCTTGAAAGTTTATTTTGAAACTAGTATCACACAGCTGACTGATACTGAGCAGATTGTAGTTGAGTCCTTCCACTAGGGAAACATTGCTTATCATGAGGTTTCCAATTTTTACAGTTCCAAACCCCACAATTCTTCCTTTGCTGTTTCCTCCAAATGAAACTTTTCCACCATTTGCTTGAACAAGTTTTATGAAGCATTTTGAATCTCCTATCATATGTCTTGAGCATCCACTATCCGATACCATTTTACCCTTTTCTTGATAGTGACCTCGCATTTAAAAGGAAACTCAAGCTTTCTTTGGTACCCATATTTTCTTGGGTCCATTGGTGTTAGTATGATATGTGGTTTTTGCCCATACTTTTTAACAGGTTTCCAAACCATAGGACATTCTTTTTCAAAATGATTTGCACTGTTGCACCTTGAACATTTTAGAGCATTTCGACCTACTGGTTTCACAAAAACCTTTTTGAAATGATTGTTGTAAGCATCTCTTGTGGGTCTTTGCTTAATTCTTTCTTTCACTTTAGGAAAATCAATTAGAGGAATGATTTCTACAGTCATTCCCAAACCAGATTTATTAAAATAAGGTCTTTATGCTTTGAAAGAATTTTTTCAAGTTTCTCGGATCCTATTGAAAATCTTTTTGAGATATTTGATATGTCATTTTTTAAGAATTCATTTTCTTTTAAAAGATTTTCTTCACTTTCTTTAAGAGTCGAAACATTTATGTCTAAACATTTCAACTTTTCTTTCAAAGTATTTTCCTGTTGTTTTAGTACAGAATTTTCCTTTTTAAGTTCGGAAATCCTTTTAAGAGAAATCTTAAGACTAGAACACATCTCATCAATGTATTTAGAAACTTTAACAGGGATTTTAAAATTACTTACCTCAAACTCACTATCTGAATCTGAGTCTGTCTCGGAGTTTGAATCTGAATCCGATTTTGCCATCAGACATAAATTGGCATAGTCATCATCACTTTCTTCACACTCTGTATCACTCCAGGTTTCTGCTTTAAGAGCCTTTCGATACTTTTCAGCTTTTCCTTTCTTCTTCCTCAAAAGAGGACAGTTGGGTTTGATGTGTCCCTTTTTCTTACATTCAAAGCAGACTATGTCTTTGTTTGATTCATCATCCTCAACAAACTTAGTCTGATGCTTTTGAAAACTCTGTTTCTTTGGATTGAATCTTCTTCCTTTTCTCGTTCAGCTTCTTGAATCTTCTTATCATGAGAGCAAGCTCCTCATCATCCATATCATCTTCGAATCAGTAACATCATAATCATCATTGGATTTTAATGCAATGGATTTCTTACCTTTAGGATCTTCATCTTCATTGATTCGTTCCACTTCATAAGACTCAAGAGTTCCAACCAACTCATCGACATATAGTGGCATGATTCTTTGTGTCTCTCTTATTGAGGTCTTTATGTGATTCCAATCCTTGGAGAGTCCTCGTAGTAGCTTGTTTACTTTCATGGGATCGAAATTGGTTGACCTTGATTTTCAAGACCATTCACGATTTCGTAAAACGACTAAACATGTTAGTTATAGATTCTCCCGATTTCATTTTGAAGGCTTCGTATTGACCAAGGAGAATGTTGATTCTTGTCTCTTTCACTCGATCGCTTCCTTCATAAGTAATATGTAATCTATCCCAGACTTCTTTTGCTGTAACACAAGAAGATATTCTGTTATATTCAAGAGGTGACAAGGCACAATATAAGGAATAAATTGCTTTTGCATCAAGAGCTTGTCTCTTGATTATCTCTTCCCGAGTCATTTCACTAGACTCAACAGCTTACTTTTCCTCTCTCGATTCGATGCAGCTTTAGGAGTAATTCCTTTTTCTACAACATCCCATTCCGAGGATCCTTCGATCTTAGGAATGCTTTCATCTTGTTTTTCCGATGTTGTAATCTTTTCCATCAAAGTAAGGAGGTCTGGTATTGCTTTGCCCTTCCACCAGCCCTGGTGCTAACATACTAGCCATGGATCTTTAACTCTGAAGTAAAACACTTCAAACAAAGTGAGTACACAGGCTCTGATACCAATTGATATTATTAGTATATACACCTAGAGGGGGGTGAATAGGTTTAAAAACAATTTCTCGATATCGGAAAGCAATACTAGGCAAGCAATAGAATAAAAGTTCTTCAAGATAGATTATGATTAAAGTAAAAAGAGAGTGGGGAAGAGAAAATTGAACACAGGGTTTATAGTGATTCAGCTTATTCCAAGCCTACGTCCACTCTTCCTCACTGACAGCCTACCGGCTGGATTTCACTATAAACGAGAGAGATGTTACAACAATACTTTCTCTTGATTCCACAGTGTAGATACTTTACCACACTTCCTTAAGATATCTCAAAATATAGTCTCTCTTTTGCGTACAAGATTTCGCTCGCAATAGACAAAGAACAAGGAGCTTCGGACTTTGAAATTCTTCTATCGCGCACACACCGAAACAACTCGAACATCTTCCTTATATACTCCTTTATGCCATCATACCCGTTGGCACTTACCAAAGGAATTCTTCCAAACTTCCGTTGGACAGAATCAATTAGAAAGATTACTCGAGCTATTAAAGGAACATAACGATAGCCCATCAATCCCGCTCGCCCATACAATCGGATTTCGGTTTCCATAAATAGAACCTTCCAAGTATACTTCGCCAATCAACAGATCTCTAAAATCAATCTTGATGTTGACTAAAGTAATCCATTGTGTCATATCCAGCCAAGAGATATTCGTTAGACGACAAGATCAAATCCTTAACGAAACGCACAGTCTTGGATAGACCTTCTTCGACAACTACAAACTGTCATGAGAATAGACTTTGAGTCTTGAGTCTGATAGTCCGAAGGTCTTCAGACTTTAAATGGTAGAGTCTGCAAGTCTTCAGACTTTAAATGGTAGAGTCTCAAGACTTCGGACTTTAAATGGTAGAGTCTCAAGACTTCGGACTAGACTGATGGAAACGTTTTGTCAGCTTCGAAATATTCCAAAAGATTTCTCCAACAGTAGAAAATGGTGAAAGAAAATCAAAATCACACGAGATACAAAATTTATGAGGAAAGCCCAAAACGGGAAAAACTACAAGGAGAGAGAGAGGTTTTACTATCTTCAACAAAGAGTACAGGAGTACAATTCAAAAAGCTCTAAAACCACTTGATAAGCCACAAGATCTAAATATCCAACAAGAAGATAGAAAAAACAAAATAGGAAATTATACATAAGTTAGGGTTGAAGATGTGTTATTAAACACAATTCTTTTATAGTCTCCCTTAAAAATCCCTAAAATAAAGGTACATGGTTTAAAACACCTTTATTTCTTAATTTCAAAGTCAAAACTCAACAAATCTCCACATTGACTTCAAATCTCTAAAAGAGCATTATACCAAATACCACAAGATCTCTCTCCGTCACCAACACAAGTGACCACACAAGGCCACCCCAAAACAGTGAAATCAAGGATGCACACCTCTAAGCCTACATGAGTGTACTCAGTGTAGGAAACAAAGGATGAAATGCCACAAAATCTACCTAAGCAACTAAAATGGTGAAAACGCCAATTAAGTCCAAGCAATGCTTGAACTTGATCAAAGGAACTGCTTTGGTTAACATATCTATCGGATTATCTATCATAAATACCTTTTCATCGTAACCATACCCTTAGCAATCTCATCACATACAAAGTGATAATGTATGTCGATATGTTTTGTCCTCTCATGATACATCGTATTCTTGGTTAATTGGATAGTACTTTGGTTATCGTAAAATATAGCGGAGGCTACCTCCTACTCTACACCAAGTTTTGTAACTAAATGCTTGAATTAGAGAGCTTTCCTATATTGCTTCCGCCACTATCATGTATTCTGCTTCGGTGGTAGACAAAGCAACCGTGTCCTGCAAAGTTGCTCTCCAACCAATTGTGGAACCACCAAGCGTAAAAACATAACTTGTCAAAAATCTCCTTTTGTCAAGATTGCCTACATAGTTAGAATCAACGAAGCCATCAATCAAATGTCCTATATCACAACCTATATTAAAGACTAAACCCACATCTAAGATATTTTTGATGTACCGAAGAATCCATTTCACAGCTTGCTAGTGGGCTTTACTCGAATGTGCCATACACCTACTCATAACACTAACAGCCTATGAAATATTTGGACGAGTGTAAGCCATAACATACATGAGACTACCCACAACACTAGAATATGGAACTCAAGACATCTCATCTTCCTCTTCTTTAGTCTTAGGCAACGAAGAAACCGAAAGCCTAAAATGGGATGCCAAAGAAGTACTTATAGGTTTAGCATTCTTCAAGCCAAAGCACTCGAGCATTTTCTTCATTTACTTCTTCTGCGAGAGGTATAACTTCCCAACTTTTTTGTCTCTACAAATTTCCATACCTAAAATTTTCTTGGCAACTTCATGATCTTTCATCTCAAATTTCCTGTTAAATCGTCTCTTCAAATTTTGTATCTCTAATATGTTCTTCGCTACAATAAGCATGTCATCCACATATAATAATAAATAAATAATAGAACCATCATGTAATCTCTTATAGTATACACAACTGTCATGCGCACTTTGCGAGTAGCCATGACTCAACATAAAATTATCAAATCTCTCGTACCATTGCCACGGAGATTGCCTGAGACCATAAAAAATTGTTTCAACCTACAAACGTGATCTTCTTTACCCTCAACAACGAATCCCTCGGGTTGAAACATATAGATTGTCTCCTCAAGCTCACCATGCAGAAAAGTGGGCTTAACATTAAGTTGCTTAAGTTCTAGATCATAAAGGACTACTAACGCGAGCACAAATGAATGGAACTATGTTTTACAACTGGAGTGAACACTTCATTGAAGTCGATCCTTTCTGGGGTTTACGTATTGACTAGTTTCGTTCGTTAAGAACCTCCTCCGAATCCTCCAATAGTGGTTAGGATATTATTGCTTCGTTTATGTTAATTCACCTTTGTGATGAGGAAATATAGTCGTATTATTAATATTGAGCCTCTAGTGTATGACTAGGGGAGAATTTTATGGGTATCCTACTATTATTAGTGATTAGTGGAAGTTTTTGGACGAACTTTTGTTGCTGGCTTTGTCTTCTTGTCATTTTGCCTACTGCTTGTTGCCAGGGTCAAGTTGATTTTCGTTGGTTTAGTTTTAAGGAAAAATTAATCCTAGATTGAGTTTGTCTTTAGTGAATTGTTGCATGATTCTCCCCAACAGTTTCGACCCAAAAAAAAACAGAAGTAGCAAGCTAAAAAAAGTTGAAATAAACCGCTATATTTGTCCTTGTAAACCTTTCAAGTAGTTACAACCCTGCAATTCCTCCTAATCTCGCCTTAGCTCCAAGGGAGAGTATCTGTCAATTCACCTTCATCATTGGCACCACAAACTTAGTAGGCCATACTCCGCCATTATTCACATTCTTCCTCATAATATTTTCCGTCAAAGGGCTATTAAAAAGAGTGCAATAAGAAGCCAATAGGCCTAAATTGTTCTTCAAATTAGTGTAGTGCTTGTTGTCGAGCCTTATTTGGGTTGGTTCCCCCTCTTTTGCCTGGGTTCAAAAAATATTTTCATGCTTTGCCCTTTAAATTTCTCGAAAAACTCAAATGAAAAATAAAAACTTATAAAAGTTCCAAATAAAAACTTTAATAATTCGATATTTTATAAATGGGCTTTGATAGCATAATAATCTTTGGGTTACTTTGAGAATAACAGTTTGTTATGAGCCACAAATTCTTGATGTAGTGGACCTCATAACAATTTATAATTATCCATTATATAGTTTTTTATTATCGAAAACAGATTATTATTCTCACAAGTATCCCTTTTATCTATTTCCTCAAGATTTCTTAAACCAAATCAATGTCATTCCATCAGATAAATACAAACTTGAAGTTGAGGACAAGGAAACTATAATACACACTTGAAGCAGCAATGAAAGAATGAAACAATGTCGATGAATTTCAAAGTTAAACCCGATGGTTCGAATCTAGTTCACCAGCCTGCAATTCCTCCTAATCTCACCCTGGCTCCTGGTGAGGAGGTCGATCGATCCCATCTTCACCATTGCCGCTGTGAACTTGTTTGCCCATGCTCCGCCATTATTTGCATTGCTCCTCACGATGTTAGCCGTCGAAGGGCTGTTAAAAAGGGTCTGATCAGAAGTCAATAGGCCACGGTGGTTCTTCAAATTAGTGTAGTACTTGTTGTCTAGCCTGTTTGCCGGGACCAAGTCCAATGGTACCGTGGGATCGCTAGCGCCTCCATTGTTCGGACACTTAGATTTCAGTTGACTAGCCAACTTGGCGTCCATTGAAGGGTCTTGGGTGTGAGTGGCATTGAAGGAGTACAAGCGGTCCGAGAAGGAGGAGCAATGCGAGACTCCAATCGAATGTGCACCGGATAGCGTCACCATCTCGTCCAGAGAGAGGCCTTTTCTCGCAAAATTAGCTTCTAATTGTTGCGCATTGAAGAAGAAAGGAGGAAGATTCTGGGAGGGCTCGTCTTTGAGTGAGACCAGCCCATCGCGGCGACCCGCTGGGACTGCGTAGTTGATTCTGCCGAGTTTGTAGGTACTGTCGCGTGCTGCGAATGCAAGAATGTCAGCGCATGAGACCTTCTGCGGGCATAGAGACTCTAGCTCAGCCTTCGCCTCATCGATGACTTCAAAACCTCGCAAGCTCGGGTTGTTCGCGGGATGTTCCTTCTCTGATGGGTTGCCTGGGGTCGAATCCAGCAAGATTGAAGCATCGCAACCCTATTATTGGATTAAAGAGAAGCCAATTAATTATCAGGATAGCTGAAGTGCATCAGTGCAAGAAATATAGATTATTTTGTGACCGGTTGGTTAGACAAAACTTAAAAAGTCCTGGACCAGTGATAGAATGTGAAATGTACTCCCCACACTCCCATCTCATCGATATCTTTTGTAATAACAAAAGATAGGCATACGCTTTTTGCTTAAAAAAAAAAGGTTTTCCTTGCATTACTATTTTTCCGCAAACGAGATTATAACCACTACTTCTGAAATGTGTAAAGAAGTTCTTGCATACCCGAACAAAGCAATCATGGAAGTGCATTCTAATAAGCCCAGCACCAATGCCAGGGTTCTTGGCCACCGCTTTGTTCACAGCTTTCCGGACGACGGACTCCGCAGACGGGCAAATGGAGCGGTAGAATCCCACTTGAAGAGTTGCTGAACCCGAGTTCAGAAAGGTGATGAACGAGAACATGACACAGAGGAAAGAGGTTCTCATAGTTTTCATTTCCAAGAATGAACCGCAGGACAGAAGCTGACAAAAATGGGCATAATATACTGGAAAATCAGAGAGGCGGGGGGGGGAGAGAGAGTTTGTCGAGATCACTAGAGAGCGAGAGCTGGAAAGCAGATGACAATGAGATAGAGATAGAGAGAAGAAACCAAGTGATGGGGATGGAAAGAAAGATGAAATGCTCGATGTGGCATTTATAGATAGGCACTGGAATGAGACAACTCACGTTCCCCTTAATAAAATATCAAAGGTTGGCGCTGATTGATTCGAATAAGAAGCCGCGTCGTGCAGCTGTGCTCGTTCAAGCATGAAAAGAAGAAGAGATGAAGATGGAGCGTGAGTTTTGGACTTTGAACAGTTCTTCGTGCATGGAGTTTTTCAAGAAAAGGAACGGCCCATTTGCGCTCAACCTTCAAAGATGTCAACTTCGCGACGTGGGCGAGGATTTGTAGAGACGTCGTCACCTTCTCGGCAGTATTCTATTTCTGATTTCTTTTCTGGGAGAGTAGTACTTCTATACGTATCTTGGTCAAGCATGTTGGCTTCAGTTCTTACTTAATCCTTTTGGAGCTCGCACCGCACCGCGTGGTGTTTATAAAATTAAAATCTAATCATTACAAGGTGACCATGTACGTACACGGGTGTACACTGATAATTGCTGCTCATTATTTAGCGGAAAAATATCAAATAGGGATCTAATGTGCCCTTTTTTCTTAAAAGAGAATAATGAAGTGGAGTCTGACTCAAATAAAAACCCTTTGGTCATTTATTCTCAAAGAATGACCTCGCTCACCGACCGATGAACAGATGCATCTTCGATACATATTTCGGTGGCTTGATCAAGGTATTTTCGTCCAAAAAGATTCTTTTTTCATTTTTGGTTGTCCTGTTCTTTTTTTTTTGGGTCAATGATTGTTCTGTTTATCATCTTTTTCTTCCCTAGATTAAGAACACCAGACTTAGGGAAAGGCCGATGAGCACCGACCACTGGTAAGGGTCGGGAAGGGCTTGATGCCCATTTCCGGCAGCGGCCAAGGGCTGTTGAGCCTTTGCTGGCCACAGGCAAGGGCTCGCAGGCCGACCCTCGCTTGGGGCTAGGGCAGGCTCGATGCCCATCACCTACAGTAGGTGAGGGCCATCAAGCCCTCGCTGGTCGTGGGCGAGGGCTTATAGGCTAACCCTCGCCACATATGGCAAGGGTGGCCTTGGCCACAACCGGCGAGGGCTGTCCAAATCAAGGCCCTATAAGGAGGTGCTCAAGGGTAAATGGGTAAGCCGAAGAAGCCGTCGATCTGGGAGCGATCATGGGAAGAAGGGACGAAGAAGGCGGCATGGTCATCCCAATCATAATCTTGGCAGAAGACGAGATTGTCGGTGGAGCGGCGGGCAGAGGTGGGGGAGGTCCCCCCTCATGGCCATTAGCAAGGGCCTACAAGCCTTTGCTCGCCGCCATCAAGGGCTTGATGGCCCTCTCCAGCTATGGTTGAGGCCACCCTTGCTAGATTTGGCGAGGGTCGGCCTACAAGTCCTTGCCCGTGGCCAGCGAGGGCTTGACTACCCTTGCTCGCTGTCGGCGATGGGCATCTAGTCCTTACTAGCCTAAGGCAAGGCCAACCCTCGTCAACCCTTACTAGCGACCGACACTCACCAGCCCTTCTCAAGTCCGATGTTCTTGATATGGGCAAGAAGAAGACGAACAAGGGACAAAGAAGATGATAAATAACACACCATTGACCAAAAAAAAGAACGGGCAATTGAAAATGAAAAAGGAATGTTTTTGGACAAAAATATACCTAATCAGGCCATCGGAAGATGCATCTATTCATTGGCTAGTGATTGAGGTCATTCTTTGAGATAAATGGTCACTATGGGTCCTTATTTAAGACAAAGTCCACTTCAGGTCATCTTTTGAGAAAATGGTGCACTTTGGGTCCCTATTTGAGATTTTCCCTTATTTAGTGGAAATTCACTTTTGCACCACAATTATTACAATGCAAATATCTTGTGATTTAGGTATTTATAATAGATCACGGAAATTTGAATGATATCCATCAATTTGTATATGAATTGAAACATCATCAAATCTCAATGTTCTTCGAAGGTGTTGTCGAATTTAAGAGACATTTCAAAGGATATCGATTTTATTTACGAGGTAAGAGATCACGAAATGTGATGGGGTTATTTTTAGGAGTAAGCATGGTTCGGGTGGGCGGTTCCACCCTAGAACTGGGAACTGCCCACTAATGATTGATTTTGAAAAACTGAAACTAGAAATTGCTTGGTTCCATAGAACCATTGAGAACTGGTCTAGTTCCTGAGTGGGTCCATAGAACTAGTCCCATTAGACTTCACGTACTCAATGTAATGCTTTTTGGCAAGCCAAAGTAAAGCAAAAAAAAAAAAACTTCCCTACTCTTAATTGCAAAATTAGTAAAAAGATTGGACTCTTATTAAAAGTTGAGAGCTAATGTTATGAGTCGATGGGCATTGAGCTTGAGAGTTGATATCATGAGTGAGAGATAGAGAGATGACTCATACGAGATGAGAGTAAGACAAGACGAACACTCGCTTAATGGGCATTAAGCTTCGAATTAGGGATTTTAGGGTTTTCATTTTTCTTAAATTTTTTTTGTCTGAAATTTTTCTTAAAAATTAAATATATATTTATATATTAGAGATATAGTTCGAGTGGGTGGGTGGGCAGTTTCATACCTAGTATCGAGAATCGAACCAATATCCTTTGGTTCCAATTTATTGGAATCAAGAATTGGACTGGTCTCCTTGAGAATTACCAACTTCGATCCAATCCGATTCAGTTCGATTTGGGTAATCCGAGCGGTTTCTGATTCTTTTGCACACTCCTAATTATTTGCATCGTAAATTAGAGTGAGAGAAGATTACTGCATGGTAAATTCAATAAAAACAACACCTTTCAATCTTACCCGAAACATATGCTAATTAATTCAATGATATAACTTTGACCCAAAAATTTAGTAATCTAAAATAAGGTGAGATAATTGAGTTTCGAGATGGCATGGCACACTTTTTGAATGACTACAATGTCTTATCTCCACTAATCACTTGGAGATAAGCTTCAATCTACCACCTAAAAGTAATACAACATCTTAGCTTTATCACTTACTAATTTTTTTTAAATAGAAAATCCAGAATATCGACGGTAACAATAGTAATAAAAATACTATTTCCTATTCTGGTTAAGGGAAGAATGGTGATGAAAGAAACTGTTCTTCAACAACTATAGTGGCCTGACTTCTAGAAGATTTCATCGGCCTTATGCCTTCTAATGCATCCAAATGGATCATGTAACACACATCCTGCAACTTGAGAAAGCTAATTTGGAAACATACATCTTAACAATGTGATTTATTGATAATTTATCAACACTTTTATGAAGTTGCCATTGTTATACTAAGTTATTAACGTTTATTTGCATAACTTATCGATGTCTCAAGTTTACTAAGGGTGCGTTTGTCTTTATAAATATGACCTTCACGAAATGGGTTTCCAAAATCGGGAAAAGTATTGGTACTAAAGAAATTCGTACGTTGGATTTAAGAGATGTACCGATTGCTTTAGAAATCGAGAAAAGTACTAACAATATCCTAAATCTATTGCATTGGTACTAATTTAGTACTAAATTTTTTAATTGGACAATTTAGTTATAAACTTTTTCGCATTTTGTCAATTGAATCCATTCTGTCAATGTAGGATGAAAATTGCTAACATGGATATTGACCATCCTACATGCCACGTAGAATCATCAATATGCAGCACGATTGATGCTAATGTAAATATTTTTTTTCCTTTTTTTTTTTTCCTTTTCTTTTTGCCGATGGCTGAGACACATGCCATGGCCAGCAAGGGCCACCCTCGTCGTGCATTGCTTGGGCGAGGATTGGCCTCACCTATGTCGATAATGGTGACCCTTGCTCAAAAGAGGATCATGGCTAGTGCCGGCCATCAACACTACAGACCGAGAAAGGAAAGAAAATGAAAGGAAAAAAAGAAAAAATATATATACCAATTTTTATAATAAAAAAAATGTCATCAGTGTCAGTTATATCAAGTAAAATGGCCAGCATCAACGATAACAATTTCCTATCTAAATTGATCGAATGGACTCTTTTGGCAAAACATGAAAAATGTCTATGATTGAATTGATCCAATAGGAATGTTTATAATATTTTTTTTCAAATCGAAAAAATATTTAAGATTGAATTAGTTCCATTGTAATAAATTTCCGATTTTTTGGGTACTTTTTCCATTAGAAAGCTACCAACAGAAAAATTAAATCAAAATAAAGGAATGATTACAACAGTAGAATTGGCCCATTCTATTAGGTAAATACACACTTGTTTTGGGTCTAAAGATAAATACGCACTCGAAGTTCATGAAAAAGAAGAAAATAAATTACACACCTATTTTTTTGTGTCATAAAATAAATTACACACTTGAAGTCGCAATGAATGAATGAAACAATGTACAAAAAAAATCGAAATGAAAGCATATATATATGTTCTAATAAACCTTGTAAGCGACTGCTAGTTCACAACTCTGCAATTCCTCCTAATCTCGCCCTGGCTCCCGGTGAGAACATCGATTGATCCCATCTTCACCATTGCAGCTGCAAATTTGTTAGCCCATGCTCCGCCATGATTAGCGTTCCTCCTCACAATATGTGCCGTCGAAGGGCTATTAAAAAGCGTTTGATCTGAAGTCAATACGCCTCGGTGTTTCTTTAAATTAGTGTAGTACTTGTTGTCGAGCCTGTTGGGAGTGACAAAGTCCAATGGGACCGTCGGGTCGCTGGTGCCACCATTGTTCGGACACTTCGCTTTCAGTTCACTGGCCAACTTGGGTTCCAATGAAGGGTCTTGCTTGTGCGTGGCGTTGAAGGAGTACAAGCGGTTCGAGAAGGAGGAACAGTGCGAGACTCCGATCGAATGCGCACCGGATAGTGTCACCATTTCGTCTAGAGAGAGACCTTTTCTTGCGAAATTAGCTTCCAACTGTTTAGCATCCAAGGAAGGAGGGGGAAGATTCAGGGACGGCTCGTCTCTGAGGGAGACTAGCCCATCGCGCCGACCAGCCGGGACTGCGTAGTTAATGCTGCCGAGCTTGTAGGTGCTGTCGCGGGCTGCGAATGCCAGAATATCGGCACAGGAGACCGTCTGGGGGCATAGATACTCTAGCTCGGCCTTCGCCTCGTCGATGACTTCGTAGCCTCGTAAGCTTGGGTTGTTCGCGGGATGCTCCTTCTCTGATGGGTTGCCCGGTGTTGAATCGAGCAAAATTGATGCATCGCAACCCTATTATTGTTTCAAAAAAATACGAAAATCATCAGAATTGCTGAAATGCATCTGCATAAGGAACGTCGATTATTAAGTTACTGCTTATTGAAATCGAGATTGTTACTGCTACTTCAGAAATGTTGTGAGAAGTGTTTGCATACCCGAACAAAGCAATCATGGAAGTGCATTCTAATAAGCCCGGCGCCAGTGCCGGGATTTCTGGCCACCGCCTTGTTCACGGCTTTTCGAACGACAGACTCTGCAGCCGGGCAAGTGGAGCGGTAGAATCCGACTTGGAGAGTTGCTGAACCTGAGTTCAGCATGGTGGTGAGCAAGAAAATGACACAGAAGCCGAAAGAGGTTTCCATAGTTTTCATTTCCAGGAATGAACCAGGATAGGAGCCGACAAAGGGGTAGAAAGAATATCGAATGTGAAATCACTCGAGAGTGAGAGTTTGGAAGAAGATGAATACGATATGGAGCTAAGAGAGAAACCGAGTGGGCGATGGAGAGAAGATGAAATGTGAAATTGGTCTTTATAGATCGGATCGGACGTGTGACAATCACATTAAGATAATATTAAGGTCGGTTTTGATTGATTCGTGGAAGAAAGCGTGTGTTGCAGCTGTGCTTTTGCAGGCACAGATAAGAAGAAGCAAAAGAAGAAAACGAGGAAAGCTTCAACGTGAAGGTGGATAAGCGTGAGAATTTTTGAACAGTTCGTCCTGAACTGGTCTTTAGGGGAAGAAAATACAAATGTCTCTCTTCGAAGCATTGCAAGGGACAGCGCTTGCCTGCACTTTTATGGGAAAATTGTTCAAAAAGTCATTCCAACCAATTTTGGTCTGAAATTACTAATGCGGTAATTATGTCACATAGGACGGTCAACATCCACATTAGTGATTTTTAACTAAAATTGATTTTAATGACTATATTGACAAATTGTTAAAAGAATTAAGACTAAATTGGTAAAATTAAAAAGTTTAGGATAAAATTGGTAACCGTATAATAAGTTTGCAAATTTTTGAACAAATTTCCCGGTTTTCAAAGAAGTCAACTTGGTGGTGAGAGGGCTGCAGAGAGCTTATAGTCACCTTCTCAAGTTCTTAGTATTGTACTGATTCTGATTTCTTCTTTTGCGTTAGTACTAATAGATCGATTAATATTTGATTATGCAGGCGTACGTGACTTTAGTTCGGTCAACCAATTTAGCTTCACACCACCGCGTAATGATTTTTAATTATATTATTAATATATTACTGCATGTGACGTACGCATTTGTTCAAATTATTGTATGCAAAGGATGAGAATCGTCTAAGAATAATCGGATCATTCACTATAATATATTTGGGAATTTGAGACTAGAAATTTTCCTTTAGAGATCGATTATTTGGCTTTTAAGCTTTCAGTGGCAGATAAAAAGCATCCTGTGTACCCAAATCGCGGAATCTATTCAATGGTCAATTAGCTGTAGATTATTCAGCTCATTTAACATATATTATTTGAGTGTTGGTGACTTATACATGAGTAGTCAAGGATGCTAGCGACTTACATATGAGTAGTTAAGAAACCTAGGATGGGCACCAAAATCTCAAGCCCAAATCCCTGACTACAGGGCACGAGCATAGACACTGGTCTTAGGTCCATCGAAACTAAGCCCCAGAACTTAGTGCCCGTGCTTGACTCCCTAGCACGCCACCTCAAGCTTACAAAGGCCTAGCCTAGTTTGTGCACCTGAGCTTGGGTCCATTGAGATGGAGTCTAAATGCTAATGCTTAGGATTCCCTGGTGCGCTGAGACTTCGATACTAATGCTTATGCCCAGATCCATCGAAGCTAGGCCCTAAACCTAGTGCTCGAGACCCGTTCCCCTAATCTTGGACTTAGGTCCATCAAGGTTGGGCCAAAGACCTTAGCACCCATGCCCGAGTGTATTAAGGCCCAGACTTGGTCCTTTGGGCCCAGCCTAGCATCAATGGACCAAAGTGTGGGGAACCAGGTATGAACACAGGCTAGCTTTGATGGACTCAGGCTTAGAAGTCATATAATTGGGCATGGGTGCTGGGGTGCAAGGCCCAACCTCAACAAACACAGGCATGAGCACCGAGGACCTGAGCCCAATGTCCTGGGCACATACATCGGTATCTCAGGCCCAAGCATGGTGGCCAAGGTCTTAGGCCCAAGCATTGGGGATGTGGCCCCATTGCCAAGGAACTGGGAACAAGCATTGGAGTTCTTATGCCCAAGCACGGTATTTCTGATCCAAGCATTGATATTTAATCTTATTTTCAAAATTGCTTTTCAATTTTTATAAGAAAAAATCATTTCCCTGAATTTAAGTTTTAGTACGAAAACCTTTTTTGTTGACTAGAAAAACATTTCCCATTAATTTGTTTTCTAAGAAAATCAAATATAAAAAAATGATAGAAATAAATTACCAAAAAATATTTTCTACAAAACAAACAAAGCCTTGATGTTGAATATTTTGCCTCTTATAACATACTATAGCAACAATCATTTTGATGAGCCTTCAAGATGGTTATCTTCCGGTTGAACTTGGTGGACGAATTTTGAAGATAAGGCATGAGATTGGATAGTCAATAATACAAGTTCCCATGTTATTAATTGCATTTTAAATTCTTAGAAGTCTTTGATGTTATGTAAGCTTCAAGAGTCAAAGTTCTAAGTACCTAGGTTCTTTATTATGCTTTCTAGTTCCCAAGTCCGTTTAATGCTTCAGTAGTTCCCTAGATATCATGTCTACTATAATTAGAGGAAGACTCTCATTGTGAGAGCATACCAGACTTTGAGGAATGAAAATATTTGAGATTACCTTTGTTTTAGTGAATATCTTTGGAGAGTGGATAACTTTTATTTCAATCTCTTCATTCTTGGAGAGTGGAATACTCCTAGTATTTAGCCAACAAAGCTTTATCCTTGGCTAGTGGTTTTCTTTTAAGCCTTGGTGGTGAGCTTCTCCTATCCCGAAATTCTTTAGCCTTAGTGGGTGGCTTGTCCTTGAAGCCTTAGTAGTGAACTTTGTCTATCCCGATCCTCATCCTTGGTTGATGGCGCATCTTCTAGACCTTGGTGGCAATTGTTTTCAATCCTTGCATTTACATTTCATCTTCGATAACCATCCCCATACACAACATTTCCATACACTTAACTAGAAAATTTCCCCTTTCCAAAATCACTCGCCCACATACACATCACCATGGCAAGTGTCGGCCATTGGTAGAAAGAGAAAGGAAAGAAAGAGAAAAGAAAAAAGAGAAAAATATTAATTTAAAAAAAAAAATTATGTCAATGTCGATTGTGCCATGTGACAGCAATTTTCAACCTAAATTGGTTAAATGAAATAAATTAGCAAAATATAAAAATGTTTAGAAATAAATTGATTCAATTAAAATGTTTGTGACTTTTTTTTTTTTTAATGGAAAAAAGGTTTAGGATGGGATTTGTTCCAATATAATAGATTTAGGATTTTTTTTTATTTATACTTTTCCCTTAGAAATCTACTAGCATGAAAGATGAAAAAATAAAGGAATGATTGCGATAGTAGAATTGGCCGCTATTAGGTAAAATACACACTTTTTTCGGTCTAAAACTAAATACACACTTGAAGTTCAGGAAAGAAGAAAATAAATTACACAATTGAAGTAGCAATTAATGAATGAATGAAACGATGTACAAAAAAAATCAAAATAAAAGCTTATATATGTTCTAATAAACCTTGTAAGCATCTGCTAGTTCACAACTCTGCAATTTCTCCTAATCTCGCCCTGGCTCCCGGTGAGAATATCGATCGATCCCATCTTTACCATTGCAGCTGCGAACTTGTTAGCCCATGCTCCGCCATGATTCGCGTGCTTCCTCACGATATATGCTGTCGAAGGGCTATCAAAAAGCGTCTGATCGGAAGTCAATACGCCTCGGTGGTTCTTCAAATTAGTGTAGTACTTGTTGTCGAGCCTGTTAGGCGTGGCAAGGTCCAATGGGACCGTCGGATCGCTGGCGCCTCCGTTGTTCAG
This sequence comes from Eucalyptus microcorys, assembly GCA_014182515.1. NCBI lineage: Eukaryota > Viridiplantae > Streptophyta > Magnoliopsida > Myrtales > Myrtaceae > Eucalyptus > Eucalyptus microcorys. Next base: position 20,326,486 of record CM024571.1, on the reverse strand, counting down.
ACACTTCGCTTTCAGTTCACTGGCCATCCTGGGTTCCATTGAAGGGTCTTGCTTGTGCGTGGCGTTGAAGGAGGACAAGCGGGTCGAGAAGGAGGAACAGTGCGAGACTCCAACCGAATGCGCACCGGATAGTGTCACCATTTCGTCTAGAGAGAGACCTTTTCTTGCGAAATTAGCTTCCAAATGTCGAGCATCTAAGGAAGGAGGGGGAAGATTCTGGGACGGCTCATCTCTGAGGGAGACTAGCCCATCACGGCGCCCAGCCGGGACTGCATAGTTGATGCTGCCGAGCTTGTAGGTGCTGTCGCGGGCCGCAAACGCGACAATGTCGGCACAAGAGACCGTCTGGGGGCATAGATACTCTAGCTCGGCCTTTGCCTCGTCAATGACTTCGTAGCCTCGTAAGCTTGGGTTGTTCACGGGATGTTCCTTCTCTGCTGGGTTGCCCGGTGTTGAATCGAGCAAAATTGATGCATCGCAACCCTATAATTGTATCAGAAAACAGGAACATTATCAGGATTGCTGAAATGTATCTGCATAAGGAATTACGTTACTATTGTACTCTATACTCACATCTAGCTAACATCCATTGCAATAAAAAAATATCACAAGAATGCTTTTCACTAGGAAAAGTTTATAGCCGCTGCTACTTATCGAAATTGAGATTGTTACTGCTACTTCAGAAATGTGGCAAGAAGTGTTTGCATACCCGAACAAAGCAATCATGGAAGTGCATTCTAATAAGCCCAGCACCAATGCCGGGATTTCTGGCCACCGCCTTGTTCACGGCTTTTCGAACGACGGACTCCACGGACGGGCAAGTGGAGTGGTAGAATCCCACTTGGAGAGTCGCCGAACCTGAGTTCAGCATGGCGACCAGCAAGAAAATGACACAGAAGCCGAAAGGGGTTTCCATAGTTTTCATTTCCAAGAGTGAACCGGGATAGGAGCTGACAAGAGGGTGGGAAGAATATCGAATGCGAAATCACTTGAGAGTGAGAGTCTGTAAGAAGATGAAAACGATATGGAGGTAAGAGAGAAACCGAGTGGGTGATGGAAAGAAGATGAAATGCGAAACGGGTTTTTATAGATCGGCATTGGAGGCGTGATAATCACATTAAGATAATATTAAGGTCGGTTTTGATTGATTCGTAGAAGAAAGCGTGTGCTGCAGCTGTGCTTTTGCAGGCACACATAAGAAGAAGCAGAAGAAGAAAAGGAGGAAAGCTTCAACGTGAAGGGGGACGAACGCGAGACTTTTTGAACGGTTCTTCGTGAACTGGTCTTTTGGGGAAGAAAAAACAAAGATCTCTCCTTTAAAGTATTCCGAGGGACAGCATTCGGCTGTCTTTTTCATGGGAAAATTATTTAAAAAGTCCTCTATCTACTCTAGGCGATTAAGGCCACTATTCATTCTTAAACATTTTCACCATAAACATTTTTACGATTTGTTAATATAATTTTTTCTGTTAATTTTGGATGGAAATCATTGACATAGTCCGACGCCAACATCAAAAGATCTATTCTAGCAAATTGTCAAAAATTTTGACAAAATTAAAAAAATTTTGAATTGAATTAGTCATTGTATAAGACTTTTTGAATGATTTTCTCTATTTTCAAAAATATTAACTTGGTGATGAGAGGGCTGTAGAGAGCTCATCGTCTCCTTCTCAAGTTCGTAACATTGTCATTCTGATTTCTTTTTCATGTTAGCAGTGATAGATCGATTAATGTATGATTATGCGGGCGTATGTGACTCTGGTTCGGTCAACCAATTTAGCTTTGCCCCACCTTGTAATGATTTTTAATCATATCATTATGATATTGCTGCATGTAACATACGGATGTGTTCGTATTATTGTATACAAAGGATGAGAATCGTCTAAGACTAATCGGATCATTCACCCAAATATATTTGGGAATTTGAGACGATAGAACTTTGCCTCTAGAAATCGATTATTTGGCGATGAAGCTTTTAGTGACGAATAAATTAAGTATCCTGCATACCCTAATTGCGGAATTTATTTAATAGTTGATTATTTGATTAGTCACGGAATATTATTCACCTCTAATTTGTATATTTAAGTGATGAATATTTTGCCTGATAACATACTTATAGCAACAACCCTTTTGCTTTTGTAGCATTTTTTAAGAGCAAGAGATAAATTTGCCTTAAATGGTATTTGTCGTGGAAAATTAATTAGTTGTCATATTTATGGCAAATTACCTAAGTTCCAAAAATCTTGTTATAAGGACAGAAATGTTTACCTCTATAGAGATCTTTTCAGTCAAAATAATTTGAACTTGTAGCTTTTATAAGATTTAATGAAAATAATTCTCCAATGAACAACATGAATCTTTTTCAAATAGTTGTATTCCAGCTGCCCATCCTAGTGAATCCTTGACCTTCATTGATCGATCCAAGGTCAAAGGCACTTCTCCAATATATCTATTAGGGTGATTGGTTCTCGGTCCAATCCATTTTCATCTAGAAACCGGGAACCGGATTGTGAGGACTATTTCCCATTTTTTGGACCCAAGGACTAGACTAGATAATCCTAGCATTGAGAACTAGACTAGATCGACTAGTCTGGTCTCATGGAACTAGCCACTTAGCAAAAAAAATCAAAAAATTAAAAAAAAATACTAGGAGTTATTACTAATGTAGGGTTTATTGTTATTTTTAAGAAATTTAAACATATTTATTTTTCAAAAAAGAGTCGGTCCGGTCTGATTTCCTCCCTAAGCTGGGAACTAAACCAATCAGCCGGTCTGGTCCGATTTGGGCGGTTCCCAATCTAGTCGATCCGATATGCTCACCCCTAGTATATATATAATCTAAAAAGGAAAATGTTGATAAATAACAAAGCTTCCTGACAATGTAAATTTAAAAAAATCATATATAGTAAGATGAAATTACAACTCTCTTAGAAAGAATGGCCGAGCACCAATTGCTCAAATGACATCTCCAACAATTGGCAAAATTACCAACTCAATCCTAAACAAATCGTACAAATGTCAGTTTAGTCCTAAACTTTTCAATTTTGTCAATATAATCTTAAACCTATTTACAAAATTCCACATGACAAAATTTCCACAGCAATAGGCTTGGAAGGACTACATACGCGCCTACATTGGCTAAACTGAAAAATTGATGATTGAATTGATATATATACAATTAAATTTATGACTTAATAGGGTAATTATTCCCTGAATGATTTTGTAGCTTCTATAAGGCTGAACTAGAGGTTCATCATCTTTTGAAGAGACTCAGTATAATCTCTAAAAGTCTTGTTCTAATGCTTGCCCTCCATATGGATCTTTACGAATGCTAGATTCCTTTGCCGGAAAAACTGAGGTGGAACCTTAAAAAACATATACTCTACCATTGACGTTGTCCTCCAAATTAGGAATTTTATGATTTAGAAATGTAGCTACAAATGTAATTTTGAAAATCTGATAAGTTATTCGATAATAGAGATTGATACTTACGACTATATTCAACAAAGCATGGATATAATTTTCTTACTTGATTACTTAGAGGACGACTTTGATGGGATAAGAGAGAGCTTTAATTTTCGAGCCATCCTGTTGAGTCCTGAATTTGGCACAAAAGATAACTTTTTTTGCGCTAGAAACACAAAAGATAACTGATAAGGTTATAGCTACATACATAAAACTTGAAACTTACAAGAATTAATTCCTAAACATACCCTTATGCTTTTATTGATTATTCAAAAAATCCTAAATCTATTGCATTTTTGTCAATTCAATCTTAAATCTTTTAATTTTGTCAATTGAATTATAAGCATTTTCACATTTGATCAATTAAGTCCATTCAGCTAATTTTAATACAAAATCATTGACATGGACATTATTTGTCCAACGTGGTGTGATCAATGCTGATATGGACTATAAATAATAATATTTTAATATTTTTTCGAAATTATTTATTTATTCTTTTCTTTTCCTTTTTTGTCCTTCCCTTCTTCTTCCTTCGATGATTGGCCAAAGGCGACCTTGCCATCACTAGTGAGGTCACCCTCACCCAAACATGGTGAGGCTCAACCTCGCTAGATTTGGCGAGGCTCAACCTCGCCCAAAGTCAACAAGGGCAAGCTTCACCAGAGGATGGCAAGGTCACCTTTGGCTAGTCACCGGGAGGAGAAAGGAAAAAAAAAAAAAAGAGAAAAGAGAAAAGAGAAAATAATAAATAAATAAATATACTTGAAAAATATTTAAAATATGATTATAAATTGTCCACATTAGTGCTGATCACACCACATGAAATGGCAATATTCATGTAAGCGATTTCTAGTCAAAATTGGTAGGATTGACAATTAGCAAAATGTTAAAAAGTTTAGGATTCGATTGACAAAATTAAAAATATTTGGGACTAAATTAGTAAAAGTGTAATAAGTTTTAAATTTTTTGAACAATTTTCCCTACCATCGACTATTTTATAGTCCACCTTTCCACATGGGAATGGGGAGGTGAGGAATTCGATTCCCCACCTTTTCAAGGGAACTAGGGTGGAGATGTTTAATTCCACATGTGGAGTTCAATTTCTACACTTTGCAAAGAGGCAAGGTAAAGATTTGAGAGCAAGTTGAGAATTGAGTAAGATAGACAAAAAAAAAAAAAATCATGTTCTAGCATTTTATTAGACATCTTATTCATAGATAAGTCAAATAAATGTTCAAAGAGACTTAGAAAGAAGGAAAAGATAGAGATCAAGTTAAATGTGGAAATAAGACATAGTATCTTTTTGAGATCAAGAAAGAAAATTTATTGGGATTAAGAATAGGGTTATATTATATCATTGTGATGAAAAAGGCGCCCAATCTATCATCTTGGCAGGAAACTTTAGGGCCCAAAATTTATTATTTGTAAAGCACTTAATGAAAAAATAGATTTGTAAAGTCAATTCAGGTTCTCTATCATTTAAAGCCAAATAAAGCTTCTCCATAAATAATTAAATTTGAAGCAGAGAAGAATAAAAATAAAATATCCAGAAAAATGAATCGTAATATTAAATATTTTCGGTAAAAGTAATGAAGAACTGTCCATTTACTTTGATATTTCTTAGTGGTAGAATACTTTTATATGTAATAATTCAATTCAATGACTATCACTCAGTCTATCTTATAGAGGGAATTCCTTTTTTGTTTTATGATTTTCTTTTTAGTATGAAATGAAAGAAAAAGAGCCCAAATCTTCATTCACATAAACTTTTCTAGTGGTGGAAATTTGAGTTGTAAACCCGCTTTTTAACTCATTCTCAATAGTTTAGTTTTTTAATCACCTTTTATTGCAGGTTTGAATGGGTTATCGTAGATAAAGTTTACTTGAATTTGAGCTAAATTGCGTATGAAGTAGACCCATTTTCTAACATTTGTTTTTATTCTCAGCATTGGATTATCTATCAATTTTACCAAGGGAAAATTCACCTCTCCTCCCCATGTTTTTCTTTTCCCTTTTTTTCCGCGTCGTTTCCCCTCTTTTCCACTACAACGCGTTGACATTGACAGTTGAATTTAGAATAAAAAGAACGACTTGCCTTTCCTATTTTCATAAAACATCACAGTAAAAGCTCCTTTTCTAGTGAAGATGAGAAATTTAATTTTCACATTTTATAACAATTAAGTGACAATTTATATAAAATTGCTTTCAGAACTTCCATTCAAAACGGAACCAGTCTACTAATAATTGAAAATCACGCTTCTTTACTACAAAAGAGCATAGCCAAATATGTTTTTGAAATTGTTATCCCTACAAGATTTCAAAACTTGTACCGATAGTCAAGCATCCATTCTCACTTTGCGTGCGTGAGCGTCTCTAAGGAGGGGCAAACAAAAAGCTACCAGATGTACTCCGGTCACCGTGGCTTACTGATTCCTAAAAGTAAAGCATTCACGAGAGCAATGGAGCATTGCTCGTCACTTACACCAAATCCATCCCCCTTTGCCTCACCACCCTCTTCACACTCCCATCCATAATTCAACCCTTAAACTCGTCCATGCAGGTTTTCTTGTCCATGCGCTCAGCCACATCTCCATGTTGCTCGTGCGCCACGCAAAGTCCTAGCCGACCGGAGCTCCTTCACTGACTCAGCAAGCTTGTCAACAGAGTCACTCATTTTTCAGAGACAATAATTTAAAGACAAAAATTGCCAAGAATTTGGGTATAATTCATTAAAATTATATTGCATAAACAACGGGTCAATTCAAATTGGATTATTTTCCATCTGCCCATTTGACAAGCCCAATCTGTATCAAGAGCTACGCATTTCATTATTTTTTTACAGACATAAAGCAGACATCTCTTGATGAGTAACAAATTTATGAGTGCAAATGAATTAAGAAAACATGTTTATCGAGCCAACGGTCCAACAACATGGCCCAGCATGCCTCAAACATGCAATGACGAGCCTTCCTCCTGTCCCAGCCCACGCCCACCGAACGAGGCCGGCTCACAAGCCTCGGCTGTGTCGGTAAACCCTCACTTCACACCTCACGCCCTCCAAGCCGTCTCGTATGGATCTGGTCCCAATCCCGCACCTGGCCTCTGCACTATCATCGGGACTGGCGACTGCGCCGATGATTCCGGGACATTCTCTACAAGCGCTGCATCGCACGCTCGTGCACAAGCTTTGCTGTCTTTGAATGTTTCCCCGCGTCCTCCGCTCGCTCCTCTGCCCTTCTCCTCATCGAGAGCAAGGTGTTTCACCGTGGGTCAGCCCGGTCACGGTCTCTTTAATCTTACTGTTGTTCATCTTACTTTAGCTCTCCGACCGTCATGTTGGTTGTACCGCATCTTGACTAGACTCCTCTACTTGTTTGACTGTTAACATAATCCTTTTTTTGCCAATTAAAAAAAAAAAAAAAAAAAAGAGATAAACTCAAATTTTCTTATGATGATAATCTCTCAAAATTCTTTCGAGAGTAGAATTTATTTCAAAATTCTCATTAAATGTAATAACTTTATTTCAATAAACCCTTAGCTCATTGTTGACTGTCAAGAGCGCGTGAATCTTACTTGCAAGATTTTTTTTACAAATCGCGAGGTAATGTCTTAGAATTATGGTGCCATTGGCCATGCGGCAGTGAGGGCCCAACATCCTTTTCGGGTTCAGGCAAATGAGCGATAGCCGTTGCCATCACGAGTTACTCTCGCACAGAGATCGTTGGGCAATACGCTCTCTAATGCGTCTGTGTGTGAATGAAAGATAGGTTAAGGTTGACTTCTTGTTGTCTTATTAAGAGACTAAGGCATGGACAAAACAAATGGAAAATGCTGTTAAATAAGCACTTCTTCACATGATATGACTAGAAATAGTAGAAATGACAATCAGCGATGACAAAAACATTACCTCTCTCTCTCTCTCTCTTCGGGTCTGTGGTTTTTAATTTAATTTTCATTTTTTTTCGAATTCCATGCGTTAATTTGTAATTTCAGGACGGACATAGCCTTTTAATTTGTGCAAAATTGTGCCCGTGAGATTCACGAGCTCAATGGTCGACCGATTTTCGTACCCGATAAGTTCAAGAGGTTTGTCTAGACAAAATCATTAAATTTAATTGTGTTTTGAAATAAAGTCTAACGCAAGGAATTAAGATTTTTGAAATTATTTCCACAAGAGAAAAATCTGCCATCTTTACCAATCATAGAGACCTAACAATTACATATGATATAGCCGGTGTGAACACTTTATCACTTGATCGAGTTAAGAAGAGTCGATGATGATGACCAAAGTCATAATATTAATGACAAAGAATAAATATGGAATCGTAATTTTGTTTTGGATTAATAGTTGTATATGAGAAATGGTATAATTATTAAGACAACAATTCATTTTTTTTTTGTCATAAGATGAGAATTCATTTATAGACAAATTTGCACAATTTTACAACCTACGAAATTTAAATGTAAAAGCTACTAATTTATACTCCAATGAGAAATTTAAAATATATAAAAACATAAATATGTCTAAGGAGATGAGAGTAGAAGGAAAAATAAAGAGAATTTGAAATTTAGAAGTGAGAGATTTTTTTTTTGTGGTCAATAAAGTGTGAGATTAATGATAGTTATATCCATGCATTTGATATTTGTTTTTTTGAAATTTTAACATTTAGATTTTTACAAAGTTATAGCCTTTTTTAAAGGCTAATTTCCTTTAAAAAAACCCCTCAAACTATACATGTAATTTCAATTCTACCCCGAACGTTTTTAGTCTTAAAAAAATTCCTAACTTTCACTCTAATACCTATCCAATAATCGTGACCGATTTCATCAAGATTATTACCATAAGCTCATATGAAGGTTTTATCGGGTCTTGATGAGACATAATTTTTCATAATAAACCTCTAATTGGCCATAATGTTGATAATCTTGAAGAAACTAGTGTCAATATTTAAAGCGTGAGGTATATTTGTAATTAGGGTGAAAGCTCAGGAGATTTTTTTCAATAAAGAAAAACTCGGGACCTAATTAAGATTTCACTAAAAGTTGAGGGCCTTCTATTTAATATAGAAATTAAAGGGTATTTTGAAAAAGAAAGGACGGAAGCAATTACCAGAAAAAAAATTGTCCATTTCCATTATACCACTGTAGATTAAATCATTAAAATATGCCAGTGCATTACCCAGAAAAAAAAAAAAAAACAATGTTTTTAAGACAAATATCGAAGGTTGTACTTTTTTTTTTTAACATGGCAGGTTGTACTTCTCGTTCGTGTTTTTATATTTTGGAGGGCTTTTTTTTTTTTTAAATAATATTTTATTTTCATGTTTCCGTTTGATTTTTATTTTTATTTTTTTTTTCCCGATTGTCTTTTATCATATGATGTTACCGACTTCCCTCGCTCCATTTCAGCGCTCTCCCCATTAGGGCACGCTTCGTTCCCTCTCTTTCCCCCACCCCTCACTCTCTCTCTACTCCTCGCGAAATCCCTCCTCCTCCTTCTGCATCGGCAAATCGAACGGTCGCCGGAGCCGCCGCCGCCGCCGCCGCCCTCCTCCTCCTCCTCTTCCTCCTCCTCCTCCGTCGACGCAGCGAGTCCGGGAGAACGGTAGGCGTTTCTCTCCTTTCGCGATTCTCGCTACGTTTCTTCCGTCGCCTCCCCTCTGCCTTTCGATCGAGGAGCAGTCGATTCCTCGCTCGATTGGACGGAGCCGTCGGGTCCTCGATCGTTTTGCGTTTTGGGCCATTCCTTCGATTTCTTCACTTTGCGGTTCGTTTCGTGTCGTTTCCGGAGGGTGCGCTTAGGGTTTTGCTGGAAATGACGGATTTTGCTGGATTTTGACCGCCGGGGGTGATATTTCCTGGTGTCGATTGGAACGAAAAAAGTTCTCAGGACGATTTACTTAGTGTAGGGTAGGGTGGCCGTGTTAAAGACTGAGGAGTGTAATCGCCGGCCCGTGTGGGAGCGAGAGGGGAGGGAATACACGGCCTGGTATGGCGTTGATTTCTGGGATTGTACAATTTTCGATAAGTAGGATAATTATGTCGACAGAGTAGAAGGCATGTTTATCTGAATATGCTGGAGGAATATGTGGAAGATAATGCAGGGAGAAACGAATTGACTGAAGATAATGAAAAAGTTTGGGTGTCTTTTTGTTTGAAAATTATGTTTTAAGCAGTAGCTGACTTACTATTCTGTGGACAAATATCGTCATTAGTATTTTTGCTTGCGGAAATTGTGGCCTCATGGTTGAATTTATATGCGCCTTTGATCGTAATCTTTTATTCAATTGACCTTGTGAAGGGATGTGTGTGAGTTGTGGTGCCACTTTAATTGTAGCCTTGACTTCCTGATCTATTCCTTAATGTAGCAAAGCAGTGGCTGCCCGTCTTCCTGTGGATCTACAAATTGCTCATCTAGTGATTAAAAATGTGCTAGATCTGACTTGGGCTACGCCCCCCACTTGCATCACTTCAGGTTGGACGGTTACGCCCATTAGATTACAATTAACAAACTATTACCAAATGTGTCTTAAATTTTGTAGGGATATTTTGAACTTTTTAGAGTAGTATAGATATGGATAGTTATATATTTGCATCTGTTTATGCATTTTTTAATTGCCATAAAATTGGTTACGTCATGACTATGCATCCATTACTGTAAAAGGCAGTTTGCATTAGTCTCAGTACTGTTTCTTATTTGAGAAAGATTAACATGGGAAAGAAAAAGGGGAGATTAGATTGGAATTTATCATGCATAATTTCTTTGCATGCAACGCATAAATTCTTTGAAATACAGTGTGATGAGCCTTCTGACGTTACAGATATACGGGTTCTAGATGGTTCAATCTCTTGACACATTGATAAACCTGGACTCTCTTCTGCCACGAGTTTATTTGCATGTTTGATAAGGAAAATATCAGCTCTGCTAAGAATTTTCTTCCTATGCATCCTACGCTGTATGTCCTATTACTATGAAAATAAGAAACTTGTATTGCGATGTGTTGATTTGTATTTCATTTGCCTCTTATCAGGCTGGTGTTAAGTGTGGTGTTTGTAAATGGGCGATCATCGAAGTGGAAATGGGCAAAGCCTTAATGGAAAGGCTGCAGCAGCTGGACCTACGTATAAGATTCAGTTGGAAAATTTTGCGAAGCGTTTGAAGACTCTTTATACTCACTGGAATGACCATAGGAATGACTTGTGGGGTTCTTCTGATGTTCTGGCAATAGCTGCACCTCCTAATTCAGAGGACCTTCGGTATCTCAAATCTTCAGCTTTAAACATGTGGTTGCTGGGTTACGAGTTCCCAGAGACTATAATGGTTTTCATGAAGAAGCAGATCCACTTTTTATGTAGCCAAAAGAAGGCAGATGTACTTCGACCTGTTGAAAGAACTGCTAAGGAAGCTGTGGGAGCCGAAGTGGTGATTCATGTGAAGGCAAGAAGTGATGATGGGACTGCTCTAATGGAGGCAATTTTCAGTGCCATCCGCTCTCTTTCTAAGGAAGATGGTCAACAAGTACCTGTTGTCGGGTATATAGCAAGAGAGGCTCCGGAAGGTAAGCTTTTGGAGACATGGGCTGAAAAGCTTAAGGCTGCTGATTTTCAACTTGGTGACGTGACCAATGGGTTGTCTGACTTGTTTGCTGTCAAGGATGATGCTGAGCTTTTAAATGTGAAAAAGGCAGCACATTTGACGGCTAACGTGTTGAAGAACTATGTGGTTCCGAAACTAGAGAATGTTATTGATGAGGAGAAGAAAGTGACTCATTCATCGTTGATGGATGAAACTGAGAAAGCCATATTGGATCCATCTAGAGCTAAGGTAAAGCTGAAGGTGGATAGCATTGATATTTGCTATCCTCCTATTTTCCAGAGTGGAGGAGAGTTTGACCTGAGGCCCAGTGCAGCCAGCAACGACGAATTACTCTATTATGATTCTGCAAGCGTGATTATATGCGCGGTTGGATCTCGTTATAACAGTTACTGCTCTAATTGCGCAAGGACGTTCTTGATTGATGCCAATCCCTTGCAGAGTAAAGCATATGAAGTGCTTCTAAAGGCCCATGAAGCAGCAATTAGCATGTTGAAGTCCGGGAAAAAGCTCCATGCAGCCTATCAGGCAGCCTTGTCCGTAGTTGAGAAGGATGCTCCTGAACTACTACCAAACTTGACGAAGTCAGCTGGGACGGGAATGGGTCTTGAATTTCGGGAGTCAGGGTTGAACATTAATGCCAAAAATGAGAGAATTATTAAAGAAAACATGGTCTTTAATGTATCGCTTGGTTTCCAGAATTTGCAGAACCAGACGAACAACCCAAAGAACCAAAATTTCTCTATGCTGCTTGCCGATACAGTCATTGTTGGAAAAGAAAAATCAGATGTTGCCACTCATATGAGCTCTAAAGCTGTGAAGGACGTGGCTTACTCATTCAATGAGGATGAGGAAGAAGAAGAAAGGCCGAAACCCAAACCTGAGGCTAATGGTGCGGACGCATTCATGTCCAAGACAACACTCAGGTCAGACAACCAGGAATCAAAGGAGGAGCTAAGAAGGCAGCACCAGGCAGAATTGGCTCGTCAAAAAAATGAGGAAACTGCACGGCGGCTTGCTGGTGGACGCTCCGGGGCTGGAGACAACAGAAATGCTGCCAAGACTTCGACAGACCTTGTTGCTTATAAAAGTGTGAATGATTTACCACCTCCTAGGGATTCCATGATTCAGGTTGACCAGAAGAATGAAGCCGTTCTTTTGCCTATATATGGGAGTATTGTCCCATTCCATGTTGCAACCATAAGGACAGTCTCAAGCCAGCAGGACACCAATCGCAACTGCTACATTCGGATTATTTTTAATGTCCCTGGAACTCCTTTCAATCCTCATGACAGCAACACGTCGAAATTCCAAGGTGCTATCTATTTGAAGGAGGTAGCTTTCCGTTCCAAGGACTCCAGGCACATAAGTGAAGTCGTGCAGCAAATAAAAACTCTTAGACGACAAGTTATGGCTAGAGAGTCCGAGAGAGCTGAAAGGGCAACTTTAGTTACTCAAGAGAAACTCCAACTTGCAGGGAACAGAATGAAGCCAATAAAGTTGTCTGACCTTTGGATCCGTCCAGCTTTTGGAGGTCGTGGAAGAAAGATACCTGGTACACTTGAGGCTCATGTTAACGGTTTTCGGTATTCTACCACCAGGCAGGATGAACGTGTAGATATCTTGTTTGGGAATATTAAACATGCGTTTTTCCAGCCGGCAGAGAAGGAGATGATAACCCTTTTGCATTTTCACCTGCACAATCATATAATGGTTGGTAACCGGAAAACCAAGGATGTGCAGTTCTATGTTGAGGTGATGGATGTGGTCCAAACCTTAGGTGGTGGGAAGAGATCTGCCTATGACCCTGATGAGATTGAAGAGGAGCAACGGGAGAGGGATAGGAAGAACAAGATTAACATGGACTTCCAGAACTTTGTGAACCGGGTAAATGATCTCTGGGGCCAGCCCCAGTTTGGTGGGCTGGACCTTGAATTTGATCAGCCTCTAAGGGAACTTGGCTTTCATGGGGTTCCCTACAAGGCTTCAGCTTTCATTGTTCCAACTTCAACCTGTCTGGTGGAACTGATAGAGACTCCTTTTCTTGTGGTGACACTGAGCGAGATTGAGATTGTGAACTTGGAGAGAGTTGGTCTTGGACAGAAGAACTTTGATATGACTATAGTTTTCAAGGACTTCAAGCGGGATGTACTTAGAATTGATTCCATCCCTTCTACATCTCTTGATGGAATCAAGGAATGGCTTGACACAACAGACATCAAGTACTATGAAAGCAGATTGAATCTAAACTGGCGACAGATATTGAAGACCATAACTGATGATCCACAGAGCTTCATAGATGATGGAGGCTGGGAGTTTTTGAATTTGGAAGTCAGTGACTCAGATAGTGAAAAATCAGAGGAATCAGACCAAGGCTATGAACCATCTGATGTGCAGTCCGAATCTGATTCAGAAGAGGCGCCCTCTGATAGTGAGTCGTTGGTGGAGTCTGAGGAGGATGAGGACCAAGATTCAGAAGAAGATTCAGAGGAAGAGAAGGGGAAGACATGGGAAGAGTTGGAGAGAGAAGCAAGCAATGCAGATAGAGAGAAAGGTGATGAATCTGACAGTGAGGAGGAGAGAAAGAGGAGGAAGATGAAGGCTTTTGGGAAGGGTAGAGCTGGTCCTAGTGGTGGCATGCCGGGTAGAGCTGGTCCTAGTGGTGGCATGCCAGGTAGAGCTCGTCCTAGTGGTGGCATGCCTAAGCGAAGAAAGATGCGGTAGATGTTATTGTAGCTTGTTTAGAATCTTGGGTTTAGCTTTGCTTGGTCAAGCTCTTTTTGGTTCTCAGTTCGTCCTGTCTCTGTAAAATGCAGTTATGACTAACATATTTTGAATGGCTTAGGTTTGATCGCCGAGATGCATTCCTAGTTTTAATTTGGGCTTCTGCATGCAATTTAGCGTCTGTTGTGAATGATACTGCTTAGAAAGTAAACTATCTTCAATGTCAATTAAGGAGAAATCTCTTCTTCTCTGATTGTTTAATTATCTTTTAACTGATTGTGTGATTGCTGCTTTTGCTTCCAGCCTTACACCCTTCCACCTGTTTGTTGATTTTTTTGTTGTCTATGCGGATGTGCATTTTTAGTGCGTAGCGATATATTCGTTTTCAAGGACCTCTCTTCAACTCTATTCTGAAGAAGCGTGTACCTCTGTAGTGGTGGTGGAGCACGAGGTGAACCGGATATAAACTATACCGCTAAGTGGGTCAATTTGCGAGTGATTGGAGCAGTTAACTAGGTCTTCTTTGAGAGAACTTGGAGGAGTTGGACAACTTTTATTTGATTGTTGACGATCGTTGTTTAAAATTTCCAAATAGAAATTGCCGTCTTGTGCCTGTGGTTGATAGCAGCTTTAATACCTGAACTTAGGTTTTTGGGTTTTTGTGTTTTTGTGGTCGCTTAATTCCTGAACTTAGTTGAGAGCTCAGTTTTGGCGTGCTTGGTAAAATGAGATCGTAAAAGAGCAATCGTGGTATGTTTTGATAGCACCGTTCAATAAGGAATACAAACTTCTGGAATTGAAGCACGTAAACTCCTAAGTGACTCATGTACACGATACAAGTCCTATTTTGATTTTTTAATAGCATATGTTTAATAGACTTCGTGAGTTTTCTTGTCTTGCACGATTGTATATACGCTAGAAAACTTACCGTGCTTAAGTGAACTTTAGACGTTTGCAGTAGGAATGGGATCAATCAGCCCAGCTACTGCATGTTTGCAAAGATTGGGGGTGGGGCCTCCATCATCACTCCCTGGGTCTGCCCCGACCAAGAATTTGTGAACGAGAGCAATCGCCATGTCACTTGCATCAGCTAACTCCAGGGTTGTTCAGAATGACTCTTTAGATTCACGTATGAACAGAGTTAGAGGGATATTTAAGAGAATTCTCATGCAAACATACCAAGATTTTAGCCTCAGAAGTTATGACAAAAAAAAAAAAAAAAAAAAGAAGTCTCATAAGACAAACTTACCTCTTCTCTTTTCTGGTCCTTTCCATTTGGAAACAAAATCGACATATTTTAGGTTCATCACAGGCACAAGTATTTTATCGCTGTCTGATGAGATGTATGCTTGTTAGAAGCAAGAGTTGCTCGATTAGATAATGAGGGGGAGAACATTTACACCCAATTGAATAACTTTCACGGACGTATGTATACTAATGTACAATGCCCACAAGAAAAGAAAAAGTGTACTAGATCCTTCATATACAATGATCCAACAACAGATGAAGTAGAAGATCAAGGACGACAAGGTGAAGCTGGCTTGTGACACTCTGCGAGTCTTGAGAGCGATCGATTCGATCACATCTTCAGGAGCCCCACACATCAACGCATGCCTCTGCCAAAGCACCTTCACTTTCCTCCCTAATTTGCTGCCCTAGTTACTTTTATTTTTCTGATGTTGATGATGATGAGCTCTCGCTCTAGAATTACCATCCTTTTCATGCCAACGGTATTCTATGAACTGGTTCAATTGCCTGCATATAGCTTCTATTTCATATGAGTAGAGAAGAGAATTCTCCTTACGAATTCCTCGATCATGTCTCTGAGCCTCGGTGGCATCAGGCTCGGATTTGGCCATCTTCGTGGCTTCAAGCTTGTAATGAGACGGTTTAGGTTTGGGACTTGGACTCCAGGCCGTCTCGCAATATTCATGAGTAGGCTTTTGCTCCAACCCGGATCGATGGCCCTCGCAGCTTCTTTGACAGCATCCATGGCATCATCAATTCCTCTTGCTCTTCTTTTGACCTCCATACGAATCGCAGTGCTGATGGATGAGAGTGTTGGTTTCTGCTAGGAACGAAGGGGACAGCGAGGTTCATTAGATTTGAAGGGTAAGTAGGAAAGCAAGGGAAGACGTTGGAATGTGCTTCTACAAATTGATAAGGGCATTGCAGTTGTTCTTCTTTTCATGGAAAGGTTGTATACTATTGCTCACACCTGATGGTGAGTATCCCTTCTGTTTTTGTTGTCAGCATTCAACTGATGGGCTGTTTCATTGGTGTTGGCTTCGTAGGTGTTCGAAAGCATTAGATGAGATTTGGCGTTTTGGGACTATTTCCTCGTGGTGAAGCTTCTCTCCTCCTGACGTCCCGAGCGATTAGATTAATTAATCCTGATCCAAATCATATTTTCATCGTAATATCTTGCACTCTTCACTTCTTCGGCCCATAGACTAAGTTAGAAGACGTGGAACCGAGCCTTTTGTTTTTTTTCTTCTCTCCATTGCCACTCCTTTTGATAAAGATGCAAAATTGCAATTTGCTGATACAGCTGGTTACAAACCACTGCACATTGGATGAACGACATGGGGTATCATCAAATTGTACATAGTCCGACATGGACAGAATCTTTAAGCACATTGTTCAATGTCGCATATGTTCCATGTCCTGGTGATGGCGTTCCATGTGTGCTGTTGTGAGTTTTCTATATGTTGCCATAAGTTGTTAGGATATACATGAGAAATGCTTTGTCCATAAAGACAAAGCTACCTTAAAGTCTGTTTGGTGGGTTCTACGCAGATCAGGATTATAGTCAATATGAGTCATGCCTTGCAACTTGAAAGATTTCATGCTTTTAACATCTCGAAACGCATTTCTTTTTACCAAACCTTTCGATATACATCTACTTCCGTGAGCAATGACAATCCATGTGACTGCACCAATATAGCTCAAAAACAAGTACCATCTCTGAATCTCGATTGCACTTCACTAACTGGGATCATACATCTTGAATTAGACTCTGGACCCCAACTGAAGTATTGCTAGCAGAAGTAATTTCCTCTCTTATTGTCTATGAAGCAGACGTGCTTCTAGTATAATGCTTTCTCAATTTTGTGTTACTTGATTATGTAGTCCGCTATGAAGCATGGCATTATATCTTCTACTATTTATGTTTGTTAAATGTGGCTGTCTGACTTCACATAATATTTCGGTATATTGGGTTTTTTTCCAAAGGTGAAGAGGCCTCAGGAAGGGCAATTTGATAATAGACGTCTGTCAGGCCTGGTTCCTTTACTTGCACAAATCCATTGGGAATGTCAAGGGCGACTGTTGCACTTCTGGTTCTTCTGTATATCTTGCACGAATCAGCTTGAATTTGGAAAGAAGTCCTAAAGGGAAGGGACTAAGGGCTGGCTGTACTTCTGGCTTTAAATGGCATAAACATCGAAAAATACACATCTGATGAATCACGTAAAACTGAAAAAACTTTGCCAAGAGCATTAGTCACTTTGCAATAGTCAAAGATTGACCCTGGCGCCATTTATTTTCAACCAACTACAGCAGACTCAAATCGATACTGCAAGGAAGCGATATGCTTGTCTTGCTGCATCACCGATCGGCATATATATGCTATGGAGAAACTGGCAGAAGCTGCGAGAAAATAAGGAGATAAAAGGAAAGGCAGAGCTGTTCTAGTCGTAGAAACACTCCGCAATGAAAAGAAGACGAAAGGAAATACTTGGAATGGTCCTGTCTGAAACGATATTTCCCCTGATCAAGATGGTCACGTCACGATCGTTCCCAAGCTGAGAGGAACTCTATGGTTTCCAGAGGATCGTGGTCTCTGCAATCATGGAAGTGACCACATATGGGTCCATGTTGGATGCTGGTCTCCTGTCCTCGAGGTAACCTTTCCCAGCTTTCTCAGTGTCTCTTCCAACTCTAATTGATGCACCTCGGTTTGCAAAGCCCTGCCAAAAAACCCAGTGTCAATCCACCATTCGATAAAGCGTCTAAAGATGCTAGCTTGCAATCCAGATGGGGCTAAGAGCAATAATATACATGCTCAAAGTTCCAAGTTTCAGAGGCATCCGATTCTCCTTACCCATACGAAGGTGTTGATATCAGCTGTCTCATGGTGCCCAGTGAGACGACGCTCGTTGCCTTCACCATATGCCGCAATGTGTTCCTTGTGTCTCAGTAAGCTTGCCTTTTTGATGACTTCATATCCACCTTCATTCCTCATCGACATGGTGCTGCAACCCAGCCATTAAATTCAGCAAATATATGAGCGGCAAGTCTCCTCTGCTTGTTCGTGAGGGCAGAAAGGTGTGAACATAGGAAAGCATGGACAAGAATCAGTGACGTTATGTTACCTGTAATTTGTGTGTGCACCAGTTCCATTCCAGTCTCCCTGATGATAATAAAGGCAATGTGAACTTGAAGTTGTCGTACATAAGCATGAAGAACGATTAATTTGAAGGGCCATGGATGAACCTGAATAGGCTTGGGATCAAATGAAAGGACAACGCCAGCAATCTCGGTGATCCTCTGGTAATACCAACTGATTAAAATAAGCAAAAAAACCTAAAAGAGAGTATTACTACTGCATGAAAATCCAACGTAGGCTGTTGCATTACCTCCAAAATATAGCGGCCTACCCACAATTCATCTCCAGCTGAGACGCCAACGGCAGGACCAACTTGGAATTCCCACTACACAGGAATAAGATAAGAAAAGGGTTGAAAATTGAATATATTGGCTTGGAAATAAGAATTGATGATATGTAATGTGACT
Source organism: Eucalyptus microcorys (assembly GCA_014182515.1). Lineage (NCBI taxonomy): Eukaryota > Viridiplantae > Streptophyta > Magnoliopsida > Myrtales > Myrtaceae > Eucalyptus > Eucalyptus microcorys. The sequence goes on along the minus strand of CM024571.1, from coordinate 20,307,906 downwards.
ACTTTCCAAAAATATGTCTTCTAACCTGAGTTGGCATGACTTCGCCATTGATGCTGCTGATGTTGATTCCAGCATATAAGCAGGCCTTGTAATGGGAGTCCACAATGTCTCTCCCAAAAGCCTTGTCTGCGCCAATACCACAGTAGTAAGGTCCCTGTTGAACCATAATGATTTAGAGTATAAATTCTGAAAGAATTGATGCATTATACAAAACATTGTGGACATTTCTGCTACAACATTATGCATCAATTGAGAAACTCCATCTTCTGAATGCGATGCACTTGCTCCCTTTTTTGTTTAAAGGGATGATGGCGTATGGCAACAGATACAACTGGAATTTAAGCAACGGTGATGATATACCTGAGGACCGGGATAGCCACCGACAGGCCATCCAATTGGCCACTTGACATCTCGCTGCAAGAGGATATACTCTTGCTCAATCCCATACCTATTCTCATGTATTAAACCCGTACAAACGGTAAGGGAGTCGAAGAGGGAAAAAAATTAGAAATCAAAATGAGAAAATACAACAAAAGAAATTACCAGGGCTCTTCAGCAACAACATCAGGATGGTTGAATATCTTGACAGCAGCATGCCTCTTGTTTGTCGGGATTGGCTCTCCAGCTGGAGTATAGGCATCGCACATGACCTAAACCAATGACATTTCGTTAAAAAATATGCTGTAACATCAAATCCAAACTGATAAATGGAGAACTCATTCCGCTAAATAGAAAAAGAAGTCACCAGGATATTGTTGCCCCTCCTAAATGGATCCTTGAAAATTGCTTGGGGACTGTACTGTCATTGAATTAATACCAAAGACAGGTAAGAAGTCGCTATTCAAGAAACACACGAGCTCTAAAAAACCATCACTGATCTGACTAAATTTATATCAACTAAGACGAGACTTGAGGCTATACACAGAAACCCATGTGATGAACACTTACTACAGGATCGCTTCACTATCTTACCCGGGGGCCTGATTAGTGCTCGAGCCCTCATAGTTCCACTTGGGAAGTTTCGATGGATCGCTGACAGGGCCATTAAGAGTCTATAGGTAATTCGACAGAGGAGTCCACGTCAGGGATTGGGAAGAAAACGAATTTACGAGCAACTGAACAACGAGTTGCTTGATTATCTATAAAGAGAGGAACTTACTATTGCTTTGCTTCTGAGGTCCATACCAGATCCCCCAAATCCTTTTCAAATTAGCCAAAACATAAAGCTTCATTAGATAAGGAAAAAGACATGACTTTGAAACTTAATAAATAAAATCTGAGGTAATTCTTTATCAGAATTCGAGCCCAGAACAAAAGCATCAAATGATTATCTTTCTCCACAAAACTGTTTAAAAGGGAAAAAAGAGAGACTTCAAAGGAGTAAGCCCGTGAACAGGGCAACCCCAAGGATTGCTCTGTTCTAGCGGCTAAAAGAACAAACGGTCAGCCTGCAAAGAAAATAGAGATCAAATCTGATCTTATCTGAAAGAATCACTCGGCTTAAGCACGTTAATTTCTTGGTCTCGCCAATTAAGGGCAATGCCGAAGCAAAAGGAGTTCAGAATGCAAATATAAACAAACAACATGCCTATAATCAGGAACTTTGAGAAGATAGAGAAATCAACCGAACCAAGTAGAACAAGAATGCCCTTCTTTTGTCTTGGCAGATTTACACGGAAAAGAAAGCAAATATTAGGAATCAAAAACTCGAACAAGCATACTGCAAGTATGACGCGATCCACAAAACAGAGTACTTGAGTTCATGAAACATAGAGTGCGATTCTAAGAACAGAACCAGCGAGTATAGAAACAACCGAAACACAGCACAAGATCAAAAGGTGAAACACAGCGAAACGCCAAAGCAGTACACAGGAAAACACAGAAAAGGAAATGGCACAAGGGCCGGTCGCACAACAGAGGATTAGCGAGAAGTGAGCGAGAAATCAACCGAACCAAGTAGAACAAGAATGCCCTTCTTTTGTCTTAGCGGATTTACTCGGAAACGAAAGCAAATATTAGGAATCAAAAATTCGAACAAGCATACTGCTGGTATGACGCCATCCACAAAACAGAGTACTTGAGTTCATGAAACAGGGAGCACGATTCAAAGAACAGAACCAGCGAGTATAGAAACAACCGAAACACAATGCAAGATCAAAAGGTAAAACACAGCGAAACGCCACGGCAGCGTGCAGGAAAACACAGAAAAGGACATGGCAGATGGGCCGGTAGCACAACAGAGGATTGGCGAGAAGTGAGCGAGGACTGGCCATATGTACTCAGCGACCACCTTCTCGGTGGTGTCGGAGAGGTTGAGGTTGATGAGATCTGAAAGCAACCACAGGATCACCGAAGATGAAGCAACAAAATGAAATCTCTCCCTCCCCCCACCCTCCTCGAACGGTGTATATAATACAGAGACGTGAACATAGGAGAGCTTCCTTATGTAGTACAGAGTACGAGTTCAAACTCAGAAACTGGCTTTGTTTGTTTTGGCCACAAATCCCTACTTTTTTTTTGAAGATTCACTTAAAAAAGCCTTCATCACTTGTGACGCTAGGATACCGTAAATTATATTCTCACGGGCCGTGCACTTCCTTCCTTTCCACTAGCACTTCCGCCACCCCTTCCGTGCCACCTATTATTATTATTATTATTTTAATTGTAAAGGGTACTTTTTACTTATCTCTATTATACGAAAAGCATATCGAAACGAGAATTTCAATGTCGCCTATTTATGCTAAAATTTCATGAGATGATCATGTTTTACGGTGGATATATATTTATAATGATCATGGACGGTTCTGGTCGGACTCAATTGTAAATGGCATCGAACATCTTGCATAGAATCTGGACCCTCCACTCAAGTAATGCTTGCGGAGAAGGAATTTCCTCTCTTGTTGCACATGAAGCAGACGTGCTTTTAGTATTATCCTTCTTCACTTTGTATTAGTTGATCAAGCAGTCTGCAGTGAAGCACGACATCATCTCATGCAGTTCACGTAGGTTGACTATGGATGCCTGACTTCACATATGACCGCGGTATATGGGTTCCCTTTTCTATATATATATATATATATATATATATATATATATTTTTTATATATATATATATATATATATATATATTTTTTTTTTTTTTTTTTTTCTAAATGGTGAAGAGGCCTTTGGGAATTCCGAGACTGCAAAGTCGGGCAATTTGATAATAGACGACTGCCTCGTCTGGATCCATTCCTTGCGCAAATCCAATTGGGAATGTCAAGGTCGACCGTCGCTCTTCTAGTTCTTCGGTATATCTTGAAATTTGGAGACCTTTGCTTATTCAAGTAAAATCGGAGAAACCATGCCGAGAACATTAGCCACTTTCCAACAGTGAAAGACTAGCTCTTTCACCATTTAATTTCAACCAACCACAGCAGACTCAAACCAATACTGCAAGGAAGCAAATGTAACTCTTCTTGCTATATCGCTAATCCGCATAAGCTCTGAAGAAACTGGCAAATGTCCCAAAAAAATGGAGAGAAAAAGGCAAAGCTGTTTTACCCGTCAATGAAGAGAAGAGAAGACGGAGGGGAATACTTGGAATCCTGGAAAACTACAGGGATGGGGTGACACGGCCGTCCTTCCGCTCTACTAGCTGCTTAGGGTAAGATCATCCCCTGCAATTCAGAAGTTCAAAGACTGATCCCGCCTACCCAGCATAAGTAAATTTATGTCTCACATGACCATTCAAGCCTAAAATCAATTCTTATTACACCAAATATCGTCACGTGACGCAGCAAGACTTTAAAGATAAATTCTCCTTGTCGAAATCCTACCTCCGGAACCATAAAATACATTTTCGGCATCATGGTTCTCAGAATCACAGTCCATGATCACTTGCACCAAAAGAAACATAGATCTGAGTACCCGTTATATGCTACCACACAAATCTCACAACGACCAAAAGAACCTATACCCCAAAGTCATAACGTTAAAGTCCCGATACCACAAGACGTCACTCCTTCATCCACTTAGCATGTGTGGCCGTGACACGTCCTGTCTAAACAATTTCCTCTCATCCAACGACCCAACGCCACACTCGTTCCCAGGCCAACTCATAATAGGCTTTCCACAGGATCGTGGTCTCTGCAATCAAGGAAGTGACCGTATACGGTGTTGGCGTGATTTTCTTTCCTATCTTAAGAAAGGAGATTTGTTAATATTGTATTCCTATAATTCTGAGATCTCTTCCTTTTTCTGTTTTTATTCTGGTTGCTTGTTTCCTTAGTTGTGGCAACCTTTTATGTACATATGGTTGAACAATGGCAGATGCTCAAATAACAAAAAAAGAAAAGAGACCGAAAGCTTTGTCCGAGGACATAGGCACATTGCTGAACCTCGTAACCTTTGTGTCTTTGTGTGAAGTTTTGTTTTTCTTCATGGTATCAGAGCGGGTTATGACCCTGATTATTTGAAGAACTCACCTCATCCTCTTTGTGTCGTTTTTTTGTTTTTGGGTGAGCACCATGACAATTTCAGAATTAGAATCTGGAAAACTTCCTGACAAAGGTGCAAGTTCTGAATCAGCGAAGGCTATGGTGCATGAGGGAAACAGCCAATGTCTTACATCTATTTTGCTGAATGGAAGGAATTTTCTCCCATGGTCACGAGCAGTGACCATTGCGCTTGGAGGTCGATCGAGGCTTGGACATATTACTAGGCAAACTAAAGCCCCCGATGAAAGTCATCCAAATTTTGAAGAATGGCAAGCAAGCGATCATGGCATTATGACTTGGATCTTCAACTCAATGGAGCCTAAAATCTATGAGATTTTTGCTTATTCAGATTCGGCCAAAACATTGTGGGATTCGTTGTTTGAGATGTATGGTCAAGCCAATAATACATCTCGAATCTTTGAGCTTCAACAAGGTCTTGCTACCTCTAGGCAAGGTACAAATCAATCATTCACAGAACATCTAGGGAACATAAAAAAACAGTGGGATGAACTCCGTCAATACAGACCTACAACCCAGAATGTGCGTGACTATGTGCAAAGGGAAGAGCAAGATAGAATTTTTTATCTCTTGGCAAGCCTAAGGCGGGAGTTTGAAGACACCAAACGTGACATTCTTATGAGGCCGCAATTGCCGTCCTTTAATACCGTTTGCTCCATAATACAAAGTGAAGAAACAAGGAGGAGAGTCATGCATTCTAACTCGATTGTGGCACCATCAACAGGATCATCAGAACACTCTGCAAACGTTGTTAGTTCCAATGCCAGGCAAAGTGATGGTGGTACTCGATTTGTCAAAGGGAAAGGAAAGAAGCCCCTTCGTTTCCTTGCGATCATTGTGATTGAGATGGGCATTCCAAGGAACGATGTTGGATTCTACATCCTCAGCTGCGTCCAAATAGGGACAAAGGTCCGGACGCTAAGACAGCAATTCAAGGGAATACCATAGATTTCCAATCCAAGTTGGAGTCTCCAGCGCTGCAGGTTCAGCAGCTACTTCAAACACATGGTTCAGGTCCCTCTGGCACTGAATCCGTAAATTTGGCCAAGACTTTTGGTAATATTAGTGCACTTTCTGTTGAGTCTAGAAATCGATTTATTGTTGATTCTGGTGCCACATATCATATGTGTAGTTCCCCACATATTCTATCTAATATTGTTTCTAGCTCTTTGTATCCTTCGATCACAGTAGCTAACGGAGTGCAGGTACCAACCCAAGGTGTTGGGCACCTGAATGTGCTTTAAAAAAAAACTGAGGCTTTATTGATTCCAGCATTATCTTCGAATTTAATATATGTGAGCAAATGTGCTAAATAGTGGAATTGTAATGTCATTTTTACTCCACAGAAGGTGTTGTTCCAGGATCGCAATACTAGGAGGATGATTGGTGAAGGACAACTTCGGGATGGGCTGTACACCTTAGATTTGCATGGTGAAGCGTTGGTGGCTAGGAAGGGGAATGTGGACACCTCTCATCTATGGCATTGGCGCATGGGTCATCCTTCAGATCGGGTGTTGCAGTCCTTAAACATGTCTTTGACTCATGATTCTAGTAGTTGTGATCCATGTCACTTTGCTAAGCAACATAGGTTGCCTTTCCCTAAACATTTGCATAAATCAATTGAATTGTTTGCTTTGGTACATTCAGACATTTGGGATATTCTCCTGTTGATTCTAGAGAGGGTTTTCGGTATTTTTTTACCTTTATTAATGATAAATCGAGAGCTACCTGGCTTTACCTTCTTAAGTACAAAAGTAAAGTGCTTACTGTTTTCCAGGATTTTTGCAATATGGTGAGTAATCAATTTAATACTTCTGTGAAGGTTCTTCGTACCGACAATGGTATTGAATACACCGATCATATATTTAAGGTATTTTTACGAAGCAAGGGTATTATTCACGAGACAATATGTGTGGGTACTCCACAACAGAATGGAATAGCTGAAAGAAAAAATCGTCACCTACTAGAGGTCACCCGAGCCTTGTTATTCTTTACGAATTTGTCTAAATCCTATTGGGCAGATGCAGTTCTGACTAGCTGTTATTTAATTAATAGACTCCCTAGTCGAGTGTTAGGGTATATAACTCCTATGGAAGTGTTGTATGGGCGAAAATTTGATATATCTCCCTTGAGGATTTTTGGGTGTGTCTGCTATGTTCACTCTCAAACTACAAGAAAGTTAGATCCTCGTGCTAGGAAATGTGTGTTTGTTGGTTATTCATTTGTCAAGAAGGCTACAAGTGTTATGACCCTTACACAAAGCGTATCTATATTTCTCGGGATGTTATATTTGATGAAACTCATATGTTTTTTCCTAACAAGAGCCACATTCAGGGGGAGTGCATAGATTATTATAAGAAGTTTTCCTATGAATTTGCTCATGTTCCTATGGATGTTAATGGGACTGGTGAAGCCAAAGTCAACAATGGGGGTGTCGAAGCCAAAGCCAACAATGGGAGCTGTGCTTCGGGTCACGAATCTGCAAATCAAGAAAATTCAAAAGTGAATCGAGAGATTGAGGCAACTGTTGTTCCAGAAGTTTAACCTAGAATTGGGGATAAGTACACTAATGGTGCCATAAGTTGTGTACGGCGCTCACTTTGGTGCCAAAAGTTTCCATCGGATCACTTAAGTGCCAAAAAATTTGAAAAACGCTCACTTTGGTGCCAACGTCGATCTGATCGGTCGGAAATCCGACGTGACCTTTTTTTTATTAATTTCTTACACTGATGTGGCTCGCCGGAGAGTCCAGTCAACGTGTAAACCACCAAACGACGTCGTTTGGCGTCTTAAACCCCAAGTCGAAACCCTAAATCCCCAATCCCCAAATCGAGAGAGAGAGAGAGAGAGAGAGAGAGAGAGAGAGAGAGAGAGAGCCATGGCGGTGTTGTCTTCTTCCCGAAGAACAACACCAGCAGAGAGAGAGAAAAGCCATGGCGGCATCGTCTTCTTCCCCGAAGAACAACACCAGCAGAGAGAGAGAGAGAGAGAGAGAGAGAGAGAGAGAGCCATGGCGGTGTTGTCTTCTTCCCCGAAGAACAACACCAGCAGAGAGAGAGAGAGAGAGAGAAGCCATGGCGGCGGCGTCTTCTTCCCCGAAGAACAACACCAGCACCAGCCACTCTCTGAACAGAGCCCAATCCACCATCTCCATCTACGCCCTCCTTGTTTCCCTCACACTCCTCGTCTTCTCTCTCTCTTTGCACCTTCAACCCCCCTTCTTCCTCTTCCTCCTCTGTCCTCGCCTCCTATTTTCCCATCACTTCTTGGCCGAGCGATGGTGGCCGAGCATGGTGGCTGAGCAACGGTGGCCAAGCATGGTGGTCGAGCGATGGTGGCCGAGCATGGTGGTCGAGCGATGGTGGCCGAGCATGGTGGTTGAGCGATGGTGGCCGAGCACGGTGGTCGAGCAACGGTGGCCGAGCACGGTGGCCAAGCGATGGTGGCCGAGCAAGCTAGGTCGGTGAGGATGAACAAAAAAAAAACCCTAATTTCAATCACAAATGAGCTATACGGCGTCGTTTTTCCTAAGCCATCCACATAAGACAGCAAAACGACATCGTTTTCTTGAGTAGGATAGAAAACGATGTCGTTTAAAGGGCTTATCGATTTTTTTTTTAAATATAAAGCCATGTAATCATTTTGGCCGGAATTTCTCGCCGATGGCACCAAAGCGATCGTTTTTTCTCCGATTTGGCACTTAAGTGATCCGGCGGAAACTTTTGGCATCAAAGTGAGCGTCGTACACAACTTATGGCACCATTAGTATACTTATCCCCCTAGAATTTCCATTGACGGGCTGATAGATGAAAGGGCAACGGAGGTAATCCCGTTACGAAGATCATCTCGTGTCATTAGACCCTCAACTCGACTTCGAGATTTTACTACTTATTATTCGATTCAACATCCAATTCAAGAATTTGTTGGATATGACAAATTATCTCACAATTTTTTGAGTTTCTTATCTGCTATTGAAGAACAACAGGAACCTCGCAACTATGAGGAAGCAAGGGAAAAAGCCATTTGGGTTAATGCAATGAAGGATGAACTTCAGGCTTTAGATCGAAATCATACTTGGGAACTTGTACAACTTCCAAGAGGGAAGAAGACAGTTGGTTGCCGATGGATCTATAAGATCAAATATAATAGTGATGGATCGGTTGAAAGGTATAAAGCGAGGCTGGTTGCAAAAGGATACACTCAAACATATGGTATAGACTACAAAGAGACATTTGCACCTATGGTTAAAATGAACACTGTGCATGTTCTTATGTCAGTAGCTGTTAATTGTGGATGGTCCTTATTCCAAATGGATGTAAAGAACGCATTCCTTCATGGAGATTTGGAGGAGGAGGTTTATATGGATCTTCCTCCTGGTCACCCCTTGCATAATAAAGATGGAATTGTTTGTAGGTTGAAGAAGGCCATATATGGTCTCAAGCAATCACCTAGAGCTTGGTATGGTAAACTAAGTGCTGCACTCATCAAGGTTGGATTCAAAAGAGGGACAACAGACTCGTCAATGTTCACCAAGGCTGATGACAAAGGTATAGTTGTTGTACTTGTTTATGTTGATGATATTATGATTACAAGTAGCAATCAACCTGGAATCGAAGCACTTAAGCGGCATTTGAGCAAGGAATTTGATATCAAAGACCTTGGCAAATTGAGGTATTTTTTGGGTATTGAGGTGGCGAGATCTCACAAAGGATTATTTTTATCTCAAAGAAAATATGTCATGGATTTGCTGAAAGAGACTGGGAAGTTGGGAGTTAGACCGGCCAACATTCCTATGGAGTATAATAGTAAGTTTATTTCATATGACATTCCATTACATGATGTTGGGCAATTTCAGCGACTTGTTGGATGGTTTATTTATCTGACTATCACTAGACCTGACATAGGATATACTGTTAGTTACATAAGTAAATTTATGCAGAAATCAACTCGAGGGCATATGGAGCTAATAAATCATTTACTACGATATTTGAAAGCCACACCTGGGAAGGGAATTTTAATGAAAAATAATGGTCACACAGAGCTTGTTGGCTACACTGATGTAGATTGGGCCGGGAACCCTATAGACAGGAAATCTACTACAGGGTTTTGTACTTTTGTGGGAGGAAACATTGTCACTTGGAAAAGCAAAAAACAAATGGCAGTTGCTCGTTCGAGCGCAAAAGCAGAATATCGGGCCATGGCTACTACTACTAGTGAAATTGTGTGGTTGAGACTTCTGCTTTAGGAATTGGGTTGCAATTGCATGACCAAGCCTACAAAGTTGTTTTGTGATAATCAGGCTGCCACTCATATAGCTTCAAATCCAGTGTTTCATGAGAGAACCAAACATATAGAGGGGGATTGCCACTTTGTGAGAGAAAAGGTGCAAGACAAGACAATTGAGACTCCGTACATTCGCAGTGAGGGTCAATTAGCTGATGTTTTTACCAAAGCGTTACCCAATGGAGTATTTCAAGAAACGACAAGCAAGTTGACCTCCGACGAGGTCTTCGGCCCAACTTGAGGGGGAGTGTTGGCGTGATTTTCTTTCCTATCTTAAGAAAGGAGATTTGTTAATATTGTATTCCTATAATTCTGGGATCTCTTCCTTTTTCTGTTTTTATTCTTGTTGCTTGTTTCCTTAGTTGTGGCAACCTTTTATGTACATATGATTGAACAATGGCAGATGCTCAAATAGCAAAAAAAGAAAAGAGACCGAAAGCTTTGTCCGAGGACGTAGGCACATTGCCGAACCTCGTAACTTTTGTGTCTTTGTGTGAAGTTTTGTTTTTCTTCATACGGGTCCATGTTGGATGCAGGTCTACCGTACTCCAGAAAACCCTTCCCACCTTCCTCGATGTCTCTTCCGACGCCATTTGATCCACCTCGGCTCGCAACAAAACCCTGCTGAAAACCCACGTGTCAATGCACCATTCTATAAAGCCAGCTTGCCAATCCAAATAGGGCTAAGAGCAACAATAAACTTGTCACAAAACAATGTGATCGGTTGCTCAATTGAAGGAACGACTCCAAGTTCAGAAATAAACTTCTTCATCCAAGCGGCTTCCTTTGCTGCTTGAAAGCAGCTACATACTCGCCTCGGTGGTGGAATCGGCAGTTATGCTTTGTTTGGAACTTTTCCAACTAACTGCACCACCATTGAATGTAAAGACAAACCCAGGACGTAGACTTATAATCATTAGGATCCGATTGAAAATCGGAATCGATAAGCTACAACTTTAAATTCTCCTTCTCCATATATCAAGAATAAATCTTTAGTCCTTCGCAAGTACTTAAGAATATTCTTAACTGCTATCCAGTGCTCTTCTCCTGGATCAGACTGATATCTGCTAGTAATACTTACAGCATGCGCAATATCAGATCTAGTACATAGCATAGCATACATTATGCTTCCAATAGCGGATGCATATGGTATCTTTGTCATCCGCTCTCTTTCTTCAGGAGTGTTGGGACACATCTCCTTAGAAAGACGGATCCCTTGCCTAAAAGGCAATAATCCTCTCTTGGAATATTGCATGTTAAACCGTGTTAACACTTTGTCTATGTACGTAGATTGTGAGAGGCCAATCAATCGTCTTGATCTATCTCTATAGATCTTGATACCTAAAATGTAGGTTGCCTCTCCTAAATCTTTCATGGAGAATTTCTGTGACAAGAATAGTTTTATCGATGATATCATTGGTACATCATTTCCAATCAAAAGTATATCATCGACATACAAAACCAGAAATGCAATTGCACTCCCACTGATCTTCTTATATACACAAGGTTCATCCGGATTTTTGATGAAGCCAAACGATTTGACTACCTCATCAAAACGGATGTTCCAACTTCTGGAGGCTTGTTTAAGTCCATAAATGGATCTCTTAAGCTTACACACCTTCTGTTTTTCACTATTGGATTCAAAACCCTGTGGCTGTTCCATATAGATGTCCTCATCGAGAAAACCATTTAGAAAAGCCGTTTTGACATCCATCTGAAATATCTCATAATCAAGGTGTGCAGCTATAGCCAACATAATCCGAATGGATTTTAGCATGGCCACAGGTGAGAAAGTTTCGTCATAATCAATTCCTTCTTTTTGACGATATCCTTTCGCCACCAACCGTGCTTTGTAAGTTCCAATTTGACCTTCAGCATTCATCTTCCTCTTGAAGATCCATTTACAGCCAATTGGTATAATACCATCAGGCAGGTCAGTCAAGGTCCAAACCTCATTGGAATACATTGAATCCATTTCGGATTTCATGGCTTCTAGCCATTTACCGAATCGATGTCCAACATCGCCTCCTCATAGGTTTTAGGATCACCGGGTTGATCATTATCATTCACAATGAATAATGGTTCAATATGATCAACCGAGTGTCTATAACGAGCAGGTGGGCGAGACGTTCTCGCACTTCTCCTAAGAGGTTGTGTATCGAAGCTCCCACCGAATCGAGAGATTGGTATCGAACTCGGTTGTTTGGTGCTTCATTATTTTCTTCTTGTAAGACTATTTTCCGCCCAGACACCACTTTCTTGGACGAACCGATTCTCCAAAAGAAGCATGCTTGCATACCAAAATTCTTTGGTCCGAATGAAAATAGAAATAATATCCAAGAGTTTCCTTTGGATATCCAATGAAGCGACCTTGTTCAGATCTTGCCTCCAATTTTTCCATTTTCAACTTTTTCACGAAAGCTGGACAACCCCAAATCTTAATATGATTAAGACTAGGTTTCCTACTATGCCATATCTCATAGGGCGTAGTTGGAACAGATTTGGACGGCACTCTGTTCAGTATATATACAGCTGTCTCAAGGGCATATCCCCAAAGGGATATTGGCAAATCGGTGTAACTCATCATAGATCGTACCATATCTAATAAAGTACGATTTCTTCGTTCAGATACACCATTATGTTCTGGAGTTCCAGGAGGTGTCCATTGTGATAAAATGCCATTCTCTTTAAGAAAGTCCAGGAAAGTTCCAAGTTCCAGAGGCATCTCATTTTCCTACCCATAGGAAGGAGTTGATGTCAGCTGTCTCGCAGCACCCAGTGAAATAATTTGCCCAGATCCGTTCCTTGCCCCTCAGTGCAAACCTCTCCATTGCCTTTCTGATGGCTTCATGCCCCCCGTCGTTCCTCATTGACTCGGTGCTGCAACCCGGCCAAAAATTTTAGTTAAAGATATGAGCGGCAAGTCTCCTTTGCTTGTTTGCACGTGCAGAAAGGGGGTCGACATAGGAAAGCATGGACAAGATTCAGTGATGTTTTGTTACCTGAAATTTGTGCGTGAACCTGCTCCGTTCCTGTCTCCCTGGTACAAACAGAAGCCGTGTGATGAACTTGAAGCTGTCGTGCACGACAATGAAGCACCATTATCATAAAGGGCATTGGACTGACCTGAATAGGCTTGGGATCGAATGAAAGGACGACGCCATCATTCTCCGCGATCCTCTGGTTACACCAACATGATTAAATGAGCGAAAAACCTCTCAAGAAAATATTACCATGGGATGATAAGAAATAACGCAGGCTTTGGCATTACCTCCAAAATATAACGGGCTACCCAGAATTCATCTCCAGCTGAGATGCCCACGGCAGGGCCGACTTGGAATTCCCACTACACAAGAATAAGATAAGAAAAGTGTTGAAAATTGAAAAAATTAGCCGGGAAATAAGAATTGATGATATGTAATGTGACTACTTTTCAAAAGGATATGTTTTCTAACCTGGCCTGGCATGACTCCGGCCTTGACGCTGATGTCGATTCCAGCATACCGGCAGGCCTCCTCAAGGGAGGTCGCGATCTCTTTCCCACGAGCCTCGTCGATAATACGACAGTGGTATAGTCCCTGTCGAACCATAATTATTCAGGGTACAAGATCCGAAAGGACTGACGTCGCATAACAAAACATTTTAGACATATCCGCGACAACATTATGCATCAATTGAGAAACTCCATGTTCTGAATAAACTTGTCGGAAGAGTACACGAGGCGATGCACTTGCTCCCTTCTTTAGTATAAGGGGATGATGGCATATGGCAACGGAGACAAGGGGGTTAAGCATAAGTGATGATATACCTGAGGGCCGGCAACAGAGACAACTCGCCGCAAGAGGGTGTACACTTGCACAATCGTGTACCTGCTTTCACATATTAAACCGGTACGAGCGGTCAGGGAGTCGAATGGGGAAAGAAATTAGAAAATGAAAATGAGAAAACACGAGGAATGAAATTACCGGGGTCTTTCAGCAACGACAGCAGGATGGCTGAATATCTTGGCAGCCTCATGCCTCTTGTTTGTTGGGATCGGCACTCCAGCCGGAGTATAGTAGGCGTCGCACATGACCTAAACTAATGACGTTTCGTGGATAACTACGCTATAACATCAAATCAAAACTCATAAATGGAGAACTCATTCTGCTAAATAGAAAAAGAACTCACCAGAATATTTTTGCCCCCCATAAATGGATATTGACGGCCGGGGAAATACTTCCAAGTGTCGATTGGAACGAAAAAAGTTCTCAAAACAATTTACTTAGAACGCGAATGATAACCATTCTGGCTAGAAATTGATTTCTGGAAGAAAAATAGATTTTTTAATTTTTATTTCTAGATGAGTTTCTAAGCAAAAATACCTATTTGATAACCACAAAAAATTTCTACTCTAAAAATAGAAATTCGTTTGATAACGATATAAAATTTTTCCCTTTTGGATGGTGGCAACCGGCGACGGGTGGACAGCGGATGGCGGACGGTGACCGGCAGATGGTGGCAGACGGCGATGGACGGCAACCGGCGGTCGGTGACCGATGGCAGCCGGCTGTCGGCAACTGGCAGACGGCGGCCGACGGTCGTAGCAGCTGACAATCGGCAACTGACAACCGGCGACCGGCAAATGGCGACCAGCGGACGGCAACCAGCGACCGGCGACTAGCGACCGGCGGACGGTGGTCGGCAGCGACGGATGGATAACCGGTTCGTAGCAAGGACGAACGATGATGAGAATTTTTATTTCTCATTTCTATTCCAAAAATATAAAAGTAGAAAATTTTTACTTCTGATTTCTACTCTAAACCTATTTCTGGAACAAAAATCTATTTCAGACATAGAAAAATAAAATAATTTTATCAAACGAATTTCTATTTCAGAAACAAGTTTGGAATAGAAAAATTATTTCTAGAATAGAAATTTTGGTTTGTCATGCACCCCCTTAACTAAGGTAGGGTGGCCGTGTTAAGGACTGAGGAGTGTAATCGCCGACCCGTGTGGGAGTGAGAGGGAAGGGAATACGCGGCCTGGTATGGCGTTGATTCCTTTAAAAGAAAATAAAATAAAAGGAAAAGAAAGAGTTTGAAAAGTCAAAAAGGGAAGCTGAAGAAAACTGTGGACCCTTCGGCTGGGTTTTAAAAAGAGGGAAAGAGGGAGAGAAAGAGAAGAGCACGGGCAGAAGTAGGGGAACGAAAGAAACAGGGGAGAAGAGAGAAAGAAGAGAAAGGAAAAAGGGAAAAAAAAAATTGGCGCGCTCGTGATTTGGATGCCTCATCAAGCTGACTCAAGTGTGTTTTGCAACACTGGTAAGAAATCGAAGCCTTTAATCACTTACTTGAAGCAATCACCGCAATTAGGGCTCGAAATTCGGATTTCTTGGATATTTGTGTGGCAAAGCCTGATTTTTGAGTCGTTGAGCTGTATATTTTTGTAGAAATGGTACTTGGGATGTTGTGAAGCTCTAGCATCTTACGGATCGTGATTTGAGCTTGCGGTTTGTCCGAAACGGAATTTTGAAGTTGGGGGCGCATTCTGGTACTGTAGCGAACAGTAGCTTCGAGCCTTTTTTTTTTTTTCGATATTGTTTTGGGGGCGGCTGAGTTGGGGTTGTTTATTGTACGTTAAGAGATATTTCTAAAGACTATAAGATGGCTTGAAACGGATTTTTGTGGAGGAAGTTATGGCGTGATGAAGTTGGCACATGGGATTTCCCAGGTTTCCGTTAAATGAGAGCTTTTGTGGCGCATATGTGTCGTTTTATCGACAAATAGGCCTATTATAGACTAGTTGTTATGCGAATATCCTTTTTACTCGGTCTTTTGATATTGTTTTTCGTTAATTGTTAGAAATTCAAATGCGTTGGTTCGAGTGAGCGTCGTAGTTGATTTTTGGCTTCTCCCAGGTGGGTGACACTATTTCTTCTTTATATTTTAAACTCATGTTTTGAGAAACATGGTGAATTAAATACTCTATGAGTTGATAAAAAGTATATTTTGTTGCATAAAACATAATCGAGCTATTACTGCCATTTTTGTTGTTTGAAGGGAGTTATATTCCGACTTCGACTTGAATGGTTGTTTGAAAAAGGATTTGTGAAATTCTTTGTGAAAGAATCTTGAAATGTTTTGGAGAATGCTTTGATATTTATATATCAAATTTTAAGTTGTGATATGACTTTCTTTCTGATGTTGGATTATTGGATATTATGATTGGTGGTTGGTGCTCAATGTCTCTATGGACTCTGAAGGTTGTGTGGGTATGCGCATACTAGTCTAGGATATCCTTGTGGGCCGAACCACTGGCTAATAATAGGTGGAGACCTTGCCGAGGGGGAATCTTGGTCGTCTTGTCACGGGCGTTACGCGTGACCATGATTAGACATTTGAGCATGAATTGGTCAATGGAGTGAACCATTGACGTGTGATTTGAGTTTGGTCGAGGGAATGGACCATCGATGTGATTTGATGAGATTAATCAATGGAATAGACCATTGATATATGTTTTATGAGATTGACTAATGGACTGGATATTCGGTATTTGAGTTATGATTATATTTTATGATAAAGTGAGTCACGATTGTGTTTTAAATGTGCATAGTAATTTCTTGATCCGCTTAGAAGAAATGTGTTACTCATTGAGCTGTGGTAGCTCACTCCTCTCTTATACTTGTTTTTTAGGTTCTTTAGCAAGTCGCGAGTAGAAGTGAGCGTTCGTTCGGAGAGAACTTTTGTGGTAGAAACTTTTTAGTATGGCTTGTGCATAGTTAATAGGTTTATAAGTTAGTCTTTGTTTAAGGGTTATGTTTTGATTTTTGTGGATTATAGATATACTCTGATATTGTAACCAAGTGCCCCTTTTTGTCAATTATATATATGTGGATATATATATGTTGATATCGGATTGAATTTTGGTTATGTTGAGGCTGCGTCCTTTGATAAAAGGACGGCTGTGTCTTGCCCCTTTTCTTGTGAATCGAGGTGTGACAAAACCAATGACGTTTCGTCGATGACTACTTATAAGATCAAATCAAAACCGATAACTGAAGAACTCATTCTGCTAAATAGAAAAAGAGCTCACCAGGATATTTTGGCCCCTCCTAGAGGGATCCTTGAAAATTGCTTGGGGACTGTACGTGTCATTGAGTCAATACCAAAGACGGGCAAGAAGTCATCAGTACTCAAGATACGTACGAGCTCTAATATAAAATGACCACTGATCTGACTAGATTTCTATCAAACGAGACGACGCTTATGACTATAAATAGAAATCCATGTGAAGAAATAGTGCAGACACTTACTATAGGATCACTTCACTAGTGCTCGAGACGTCAGGGTACCACTTGGGAAGCATTGATGGATCGCTGACAGGGCCATTAAGAGTAAATGGAGATAGGAAAACCACGTCAAGTCTCGGGAAAGGAACATATTTACGAGCTACCGAACAACCTATTGCTTGATCATCTAAAAAGAGAGGAACTCACTATTGCTATGCTTCTGAGGTCCATACCAGATCCCCCGATCCTTTTCAAAATAGCCAAAACATAAAGCATCATCAGATACAGAAAAGGACGAATTTGCAATATAATGAACAAAATCGGAGCTAAATTCCTAATCAGAGTCCGCGTCTAAAGCTCAGATTGCAGAGTTTCGTCACATGTCTGTATGAAAAAGAGTAAAAAGAGACTCTCTCTCCAAAGGAGGAATCCCACGAGCAGAGCAACCCCAGAGACTGCTCCGTTCTAGCGGCTCAAAAGAACAAACAGTCAGCCCGCATAGAAGGCAGAGATCAAATCTGACTGTATCTTAAAAATGTTAAATTCTCCTTGGAGTCACCGATCAAGTTGTTCTTAGTTCAAAGCATTGGGATCAAGGCCCAAAGAACACAGAAGAAAGACAATTGAAGACGCACGAAGTGAATATATTCACGAACAAAAGTAGTGCGGAACAGGAAATACAACAAGACAACCCACCGAACTTGGAGAAAATGAGAAATCAACCGCTTACTTAAACACGTCCTTGGAGTCAAAAGAGTGGGATAAAAAGTCCAATGAACACAGAACCAAGAAAATTTAAGACGCAGGAAGCCATATACGCGAACAAAAGTAGTGCAAAACTGGAAATACAGCAAGACAGCGTGCCTAAGATCAGATCGGGATCGAACCGAACTTCGAGAAGATGGATTAGCGACAAGTAAGGGAGGGACTGACCATATGTACTCGGCGATCACCTCGTCGGGGTCGGAGGTAGAGGTGTCAAAATGGTCATTGACTCATTTATGGACCCATTTATAATCAAATGGGTTGTTAATGAGTCAAGTTTTATTTTCCAAAGCATCCATAATGGGTTTTAAAAATAAAGACTCATTTATCAACCCATTAAAAATGAACTCATTGAGCCACGATCTAATCTACCCTACTAGAGGTGGTAAAATTAAAATTATTATTTTTTATTTTCTTTTATTTTCTTTTTTTTTTCCTTTTTTTTTCTTTCTTCTTCCTCCGGTGGCCGGCACGGCGATGGCCGGCCGGATCGCCGCGAGCCTCGAGCTCGCCGGATCTGGCGAGGCGGAGGCCTCGTCGACACCAAGTGAGACTCGAACTCGCCGGCGTCGGGCGAGGGGCGAGCTTGAGCTTGCGTGCCGGCGAGCCCCGAGAGCTCGCCGGATCTAGCGAGGAGGTCTCACCGACGTCGGCGAGGGGCGAGCTCGAGGCTCGCTTGTGGTTGACCGCTGGTCGTCATCGTGGCCGGCAGCCGGCCAAAGAAGAAGAAGATTAAAAAATAAAAAAGAAAAAGAAAAAGAAAAATTATATTTAAAAAATAAAAATAAAAATAATTAAAAATTTAATTTTTAAAAAATAAAAAATAATTAAAATTCAATTTTTTAAAATAATTATTTTAAAAATTATAAAAATTGTCCATTAAATTTGTGTTGTATAAAACTATTTTAGCAATACCATTTTAAAAAAATAATATATATAAGAAATAAGCTTGGAAGTATTTTAGTAATATAATCTTTAAAAAAAAAAAACATAGGAATAAGTTTTTCTAAATTTGATTAAATATGAAAATATTTTATTAATATGGGTTTGATCGGGTATGGATTGGGAATGAGTCGGGCATGGGTCGGAAAATTTACATTAGACATAAATGGATCATAAATGAGTTAATGAGTCAATTTGGGTCGGACCATTAATGACCCGACCCAAACCCGACTTGACCCACCCATTTAACAACTCTAGTCGGAGGAAAGGGGTGACATTGCGGCGCCTCGCTCCTAAATCGAATCGAATCATATCGAATAGTTTAGGGTTGATCACTGCATATATATACTATCCCAATCGTTTAGGGTTGATCATTTCACTGCATTACCCCTTTTACTTGTTACTTGTTACTCTATGAGGAAACAATCCCTCTTAAAATGTAAAATGTCAAAAAAGCTTATATCTTTGAAAAGGAGATTTTTCAATTTCGCATCAAATTGAATTGCAGAAAAAATGGAGAGAAAGAAACATTATAGAAATTGAAGAAACTCGATATTGAATAATACGTGCATGATTCTACATCGACAAGCAACAAGAAAAGAATAAAGAAAGTATCGAGTACTTCATTTTCATTATGATTAAAATTGCGAGCCGCGAGCCGGAGCCGCTTTGAGCCGGATCCGCGAACCGCCCATTGGCTCCTGGAACCACGCAGAAACTGAACCGGAACTTGAACCGGGGACCCGTCCTCGGGTCTCGTATCATCAAAACAAGGAAAAATCATGAGTACACGACCAGAGATCTCAGATCTAAACCGGAGCCGAGCCATCTCCCCGATTCAACATGAGTAGACAGCTCTCTCTCTCTCTCTCCTTGCGGTTGCAGGTGAAGAAGACGACCAATCCGAGGTTGCGATCTGAAGCAGAGACAAGAGGAGGAAGGATAAATGAATAAAGCAAAGCATTCCCCTTAAACTTACGGCACGAAAGTGAAAGAGATACGGTGTATGTTGAATCAATAAAGCACAACCCAGCCAAGTGATTTCGAGTCCGCACTTGCTCCTCTTCGTCGGCTCACCTCTCGTGCTGCTCTTTCGACCTTCTTTCCTAGAGACCCCTTTTCTGGCCACCGCACCAGATCTAATTTACATGAGGGGGCGGGGACTTCTTTTTTTTTTTTTTTTTTTAATATTGGGTGATGAGGGGTGGAGGCGAATGAAGGTGGGTTGCGGAAGGGAAGTGCGCTTGGTTGCAAAGAGAAGTGCGCTTGGTTGCGGAAGAGAACCAAGAGAAAAGTTCGCTTGATTGCGGAAGAGAACCAAGTTGCGAAAGAGAACCAAGAGAAAAGATTTTTTTTTTTGATCGATAACTAAGAGAAAAGTTCTTGGTTGGGCAAGAGAAAAGTTCACTCGATTGCGGCTTGGGATTGGGGCTTTCTAGGGTTGGACGAGGGTATATTTGAGGTTTGGGCCTAGGGCTTTTTCGGTTTGGATGAGGGATTGGGAAGGAATTTCACAATAAGCGAGAATAAAATATTAAGAAAATATTGAGCACGGAGGCCAATTAACCTTCTTCTCTCTCCTCTCCCGGGCCTATTTGCATTAATTTTTCTCTATTATCTCTCTCACCTTTTCCTACTCTCCTCTCTTTCTCTCACTTCTATTGCAAGCGGGTCTTTCAGAACCCTTCTTTCGACGCAGCCGCTTGGCTCTTGTCCAACCCCACGAAGATCGCGAAAGGAGCCGGAGCGGAAATCGGAGTGGCCCCATGGTCCCTTTCTCTCTCTCACTCCATTCCAAAATGCATCTCCGACTTTTGCTCTGGCTCCTTTCACGATCTTCGTGCGACTTCTGCTCCGGCTCCTTTCATGATCTTCGTGGAATTGGACAAGAGCCAAGCGGCCGCGTCGAAAGAAGAGCTTCGAAGGGACCGCTCGCAATAGTAGTGAGAGAAAGAGAGGAGAGGAGGAAAAGGTGTGAGAGAGATAATAGAGGAAAATTAATGCAAGTAGGCCCGCGAGAGTGAGGAGTGAGAAGAAGGTTAATTGGCCTCCGTGCTCAATATTTTCTTAATATTTTATTCTCACTTATCGTGAAATTCCTCCTCAACCCCTCATCCAAACCAAAAAAGCCCCTGCCCCAAACCTCAATATACCCTCGTCCAACCCTAGAAAGCCCCCATTCCAAGCCGCAATTGAGTGAACTTTTCTCGTGCAACTAAGAACTTTTCTCTTAGTTATTGACAAAAAAAAAAATTCTCTTGGTTCTCTTGGTTCCCTTCCCTTCCACAACCCACCTTCATCCGTCTCCACCCCTCATCACCCAGTATAAAATAAAATAAAATTCTTCGCCCCCTCATGTAAATTAGATCTGGTGCGGTTGCCAGAAAAGGGTTTTCTGGGAGAGGGGTTTCTTCCGTCTCCACCCCTCATCACTCAGTAAAAAAAAAAAAAATTCCCCGCCCCTTCATGTAAATTAGATCCGGTGCGGTTGCCAGAAAAGGGGTTTCTGGAAAAGGGGTTTCTGGGAAAGAAGGTCGGAAGAGCAGCACGAGAGGTGAGCGACGAAGAGGAACAAGTGCGGACTCGAAATCGCTTGGCTGGGTTGTGCTTTATTGATTCAACATACGA
The DNA here is from genome assembly GCA_014182515.1 of Eucalyptus microcorys. Taxonomy (NCBI): domain Eukaryota; kingdom Viridiplantae; phylum Streptophyta; class Magnoliopsida; order Myrtales; family Myrtaceae; genus Eucalyptus; species Eucalyptus microcorys. The sequence goes on along the minus strand of CM024571.1, from coordinate 20,286,522 downwards.
CTGTATCTCTTTCATTTAAGAGTCGTGCCGTAAGTTTAAGGGGAATGCTTTGCTTTATTCATTTATCCTTCCTCCTCTTGTCTCTTGTCTCTGCTTCAGATCGCAACCTCGGATCGGTCATCTTCTTCATCTGCAACTGCAAGGAGAGAGAGCCGTCTACTCATGTTGAATCGGGGAGATGGCTCGGCTCCAGTTTAGATCTTAGATCTCTGCTCGAATGAGCCCTAAACCCGACATCCGCGGCTCTGCTCGACACCTCGGATCTGTGGATTTGGGTGCTCCTCTTGCGTCGATGAGAGGATACCCGGGTCCGGGTCGGGGTCCAGGGACCCGCCGTCCAAAATATGTTAGTTATAACCTATGAAGTACAGAAACGTTACCGTCCTTCCGTGTCGTGTCCAACACGCTCGGACACACGGTCAACGCGTGTTGGATTTTCTGACACGCGTGTCCGGAAGACTCCGGGTGGAGGCGAGGGAGGTCTGACACGCGTGTCCGGAAGACTCCCGGTGGAGGCGAGGGAGGGGGAGGGAGCAGAGGCCGCGAGCGACGACGAGAGACGGCCAGAGAGCGGTGAGGGCCGCCACTGTCGCGATGGATCGGCGAGGAGGAGGAGGAGGAGGAGGAGGAGGAGGACACGCGTGTCCGGAAGACTCCGGGTGGAGGCGAGGGAGGGGGAGGGAGCAGAGGCCGCGAGCGACGACGAGAGACGGCCAGAGAGCGGCGAGGGCCGCCACTGTCGCGATGGATCGGCGACGAGGAGGAGGAGGAGGAGAGGAAGGGGGTCGTGCGGAGAGTAAGGTGGTTGTGCGGCGAGGAGGAGGAGGAGAAAAATCGAGAGGAAGAGAAGAGGAAGGGATCGGGGCCCGAGGGGGCGCCGACCGGCGGCGGCGGCAACGGCATCTCCTCCTCCTCGAAGTCGCGTCCGCTCCATCGTCGGAGGCTGCGAAACGATACGAGGTGCGAAAGAGGGGAGCGAGGTCCGCTGTCTGTGTGTTTGTCTTCGTCTGGTGTTTTTTGTGCGAGCGGTAGAAGGAGGAGGAAAAAGAGGGTCATTAGGGTTTTTGATAAGGGAATAAAAAATAATAAAATGAGGGGGACGATTGGCGTGACTTTTGAGTTTTGGGGGAGGGGAAGTGAGGCTGACAGCCTGTCCGTCGTTGGTGTGGGTAGGGAAAAATGTAAAGGTGTGGGTAGGGAAAAATGTAAAATAAGTTTGGGGTGGAGGGAAATGGACGAAGGAAAGAATGGGTGGATTTGGGGGATTTTTTTTTATCGGAAAAATTAAATAAATAAAATTGAAAATTAATTTCGAAAAGTAAAAGTAATAAATTTTGAATAATAATAAATTTTGATTATTCTAGAAAATCATGAATTTATTTAAATAAATTGATTCTAATTTCTTATTAATTATTAGTTTCATTAATAACTTTTATTAAAATTAAAAACATGTTTCGCATTAATTATGAATATATCTTTCGAATTTCAAATGAATTGATTTATTAATATTATTAGTGTAAATTTATTATAGGCTTTTTAAAATTATTTATTTATTTATGAATTTAAATCAAATTAATTAAAAATAAAAATATTTATTTAATATTCAACGTGTCGCAACATATCGAAATTTTTATTTTTAAAAATGACGTGTTGACGTGTCGTATCGTATCGTGTTGCGTGTCCGTGTCGCGTGTTCATGCTACATAAATCATAACTGCATTTGACAGAAGACGGGATGAACTGAGAACCAAATAGAGCGTGACCAAGCAAAGCTAAAACCCATATTCTAAACAAGCTACAATAACGTCTACCGCATCTTTGCTGGCTTAGGCATGCCATTGCTAGGACCAGCTCTACCCTTCCCAAAAGCCTTCATCTTCCTCCTCTTTCTTTCCTCCTCACTGTCAGATTCATCACCTTTCTCTCTATCTGCATTGCTTGCTTCTCTCTCCAACTCCTCCCACGTCTTCCCCTTCTCTTCCTCTGAATCTTCTTCTGAATCTTGGTCCTCATCCTCCTCAGACTCCACCAACGACTCACTATCAGAGGCATCGTCTTCCGAATCAGATTTGGACTGCACATCAGATGGTTCATAGCCTTAATCTGATTCCTCTGTTTTTCACTATCTGAGTCACTGACTTCCAAATCCAAAAACTCCCAGCCTCCATCATCTATGATCTATGAAGCTCTGTGGATCATCAGTTATGGTCTTCAATATCTGTCGCCAGTTCAGATTCAATCTGCTTTCATAGTACTTGATGTCTGTTGTGTCAAGCCATTCCTTGATTCCATCAAGAGATGTAGAAGGGATGGAATCAATTCTAAGTACATCCCGCTTGAAGTCCTTGAAAACTATAGTCATATCAAAGTTCTTCTGTCCAAGACCAACTCTCTCCAAGGTCACAATCTCAATCTCGCTCAGTGTCACCACAAGGAAAGGAGTCTCTATCAGTTCCACCAGACAGGTTAAAGTTGGAACAATGAAAGCTGAAGCCTTGTAGGGAACCCCATGAAAGCCGAGTTCCCTTAGAGGCTGATCAAATACAAGGTCCAGCCCACCAAACTGGGGCTGGCCCCAGAGATCAATTACCCGGTTCATAAAGTTCTGGAAATCCATGTTAATGTTAATCTTGTTCTTCCTATCCCTCTCCCGTTGCTCCTCTTCAATCTCATCAGGGTCATAGGCAGATCTCTTCCCACCACCTAAGGTTTGGACCACATCCATTGTCACACCCCAAATTCACAAAGAATGGGGATGACACGGCCGTCCTTCCACACGAAGGACGCAGCCTCAAACACAACCAACAACCTGATATCGACTTATATATATATCAAACCATATATACATATCGATAGACCAACAGATTGTTGCAACATCGAGTTTCTATAATCCACCAAAAAGAAATATATAATTAGAACTCGAGACAATCCAACCACTAGCAAGGAAAGTGCACCACTTCCTTTGGCCATACCCAAAAATATAACTCCCCAAAAGTTTCCCACCGACGTCGCACTCGCTCTATTCGCCGCTAACCGAGGAACCTGAAAAGATTAAAGGAGGAGTGGAATGAGCAACAACAGCTCAGTGAGTAGTACATATCTTCTAAGCAGATCGAACAACCACTATGCATATATACAAAGCAATATCGAATTTTATAATGCCAACTTAATATATAAAATACATACCAAATCATATAAGAGTTATTTGATATCATCAAAGCTTTATGCTAATATGGAAAAATCATTTAAATCACAATCAAAGATCAAGTATCAATGGTCAAGCCCATTGAATAATCTCTCCATTAAATATCACATATCAATGGTCTATCCATTGATTAATCTATTGCTCAATATTCCACCATGGTCACGACACAACGCCTTGTGACAAGGCGACCAAGCTTTTCCCCTTGGCATGGTTCCACCTACAAAGCCGATGGCTGGGCCTGGAAGGATATCCTAAACCCGGTATGCATACCCCAAAACCCCTCACCTGGGTTCACAACATATTAAGCATAAATAACCATCCTCCAATACCGTAAATCCAATTCATAAATCAATATTTTAAACCAAACAAATAACATCTACAGCATAACCCATCATCCATTTCATATCAATTTCATAAATCTTTCCATAAATCAATCACAAAGTATATATATATATTTCTCCACTTACTTTGTATAACATGCTTTCCAAACATTCAAAATCAATCAAAGAGTAGTAATTGCTCGATCTGGCTTTTATGCATAAAAATGCTCTCCTCAATTCAATGTATATACATATATACTTCAAGACGTGAATTTTTCAAAACCAAAGAAGATATAGTACCACTCACCTCGTCGTCTACGACCAAACGACGAACGATACCCGTATCGTCGAACTCACGGCCCTATCAAATAACCGAGGAATAAGGTTAAAATCTAATAAAACTCTTATCTTAACTACGAAATGACTAACTTATGCCTTAACTCTAACAAAAGGGCTTCTACGCGCTAACAAATCGCATAACCAAAGCGATTGTTTAAGCGATTCGCAACGCGGAGTTTAATGCAAAACTTGATCATGCCTTAACTCCCTCCTCCGAACCCCGATCCAAACGAATTTATAGTCAATAGAGAGCCCTTGACACATATTACAAGAATCTCAACTTCACCGCCCCAAAATCAAGCCGAAAAATGACAAAATACGGGCCCAAAGCTGCTGACGCGTACTGTTCACTGCGTGCGGGAAACTTTGAAATTTTGTTTCGGACAAATCACAAGCTCAAATCACGATCCGTAAAATCCCACGGCTTCACAACACTCTAAACTATCATTCCCACAAAAATACACAGCTCAACGACTCCAAAATCAGACTTCGCCACTTGATTTTCCAACAATTCAGAATTTGAGCCCTAAACTCATAAATAACTTCAATTGGACGAACGAGGGGCCTAATCTCTTACCGGGTGCTGCGTTATGGAGTAGAGTCGGCTTGGCGAAACATCCGTGGCATGCGCGTGTCAAAACCCCCTTCTTTTCTTTCCCTTTCTCTTCTTCTTCTTCTTCTTTCTTTTCTTTCTGGTGCCCGAACGTGGGCTTTCTTTCCTTTTTATCTCTTCCCCTTTTTCTGTTTTCTTTTTCTTTCTTTATTTTCTTCCTCTCTCTCTCTCTCTCTCTCTTTCCCCTCTCTCCCGAAAACTCTCGATTTCTCTCTCTCTCTCTCTCTGCTGTAGCTTCTACCTTTTCTTTTTTTTTTCTTTGACTGGGTCAAAATCCATCTTTTACATCCATCACCTCAACATAGAACTGCACATCCTTGGTTTTCCGGTTACCAACCATTGTATGATTGTGCAGGTGAAAATGCAAAAGGGTTATCATCTCCTTCTCTGCCGGCTGGAAAAACGCATGTTTAATATTCCCAAACAAGATATCTACAAGCTCATCCTGCCTGGTGGTAGAATACCGAAAACCGTTAACATGAGCCTCAAGTGTACCAGGTATCTTTCTTCCACGACCTCCAAAAGCTGGAGGGATCCAAAGGTCAGACAACTTTATTGGCTTCATTCTGTTCCCTGCAATTTGGAGTTTCTCGAGTAACTAAAGTTGCCCTTTCAGCTCTCTCGGACTCTCTAGCCATAACTTGTCGTCTAAGAGTTTTTATTTGCTGCACGACTTCGCTTATGTGCCTGGAGTCCTTGGAACGGAAAGCTACCTCCTTCGAATAGATAGCACCTTGGAATTTCGACGTGTTGCTGTCATGAGGATTGAAAGGAGTTCCAGGGACATTAAAAATAATCCGAATGTAGCAGTTGCGATTGGTGTCCTGCTGGCTTGAGACTGTCCTTATGGTTGCGACATGGAATGGCACCATACTCCCGTATATAGGCAAAAGAACGTCTTTGTATTATATACGCCGTTCGAGGAGGGTGGGGGGAGGGAGAGATTTCATTTTGTTGCTTCATCTTCGGTGATCCTGTCGCTGCTTTTAGATCTCATCAACCTCAACCTCTCCGACACCACCGAGAAGGTGGTCGCGGAGTACATATGGTCAGTCCTCGCTCACTTCTCACCAATCCTCTGTTGTGCTACTGGCCCATGTGCCATGTCCTTTTCTGTGTTTTCCTGCACACTGCCGTGGCGTTTCGCTGTGTTTTACCTTTTGATCTTGCATTGTGTTTCAGTTGTTTCTATACTCGCTGGTTCTGTTGTTTGAATCGCGTTCTCTGTTTCATGAACTCAAGTACTCTGTTTTGAGGAACGCGTCATGCTTGAAGTATGCTTGTTCGAGTTTTTGATTCCTAATATTTGCTTTTGTTTCCGAGTAAATTTCGCTAAGACCAAAGAAGGGTATTCTTGTTCGACTTGGTTCGGTTGATTTCTCGCTCACTTCTCGCTAATCCTCTGTTGTGCGACCGGCCCTCGTGCCATTTCCTTTTCTGTGTTTTCCCGCGTACTGCCATGGCGTTTTGCTGTGTTTCACCTTTTGATCTTGTGCTGTGTTTTGGTTGTTTCTATACTCGCTGGTTCTGTTCTTTGAATCGCGCTCTGTTTCATGAACTCAAGTACTCTGTTTTGTGGATCGCGTCATACTTGCAGTATGCTTGTTCGAGTTTTTGATTCCAAATATTTGCTTTCGTTTCCGTGTAAATCTGCCAAGACAAAAGAAGGGCATTCTTATCCGGTTCAATGTCTCCTATTTATGCTAAAATTTCATGAGATGATCATGTTTTATGGTGGATATATATTTATGATGATCATGGATGGTGCTGGTCGGACATGCTCGGAGTCTGAAGAGTCCTTTAAGAATTCCGAGACTGCAAAGTCGGGCAATTTGATAAATTTAGGTTATAACCTTAAGAACACCATTATAACCTTAGATTATAAATTTAGGTTCCCAACAACATAAACATTCTCCTCCGAACTCTGCTTAACATCGGCAGAGCTCATCCAAAGAGGGCATGCCACACTCGTTCCAGAGCCAAATGATAATAGGGCTTCCAGAGGATCGTGGTCTCTGCAATCAAGGAAGTGACCCCATACGGGTCCATGTTGGACGCAGGTCCCCTGTACTCAAGAGAACCATTCCCAGCTTCCTCAGTGTCAGCACTCTCCGTGATCCTCTGGTTATACCAACACGACTAAATAAGCCAAAAAAACTCTGAAGAGGGTGTTACTACTGCATGATGAGACAACGTAGGCTGTTGCATTACTGCCAAAATATAGCGCGTTATCCACAATTCATCTCCAGCTGAGACGCCCACGGCAGGACCGACTTGGAATTTCCACTACACAAGAATAAGATAAGAAAAGTGTTGAAAATTGAAAAAGTTAACAGGGAAATTAAGAATTGATGATATGTAATGTGACTACTTTCGAAAAGAGTATGTTTTCTAACCTGCCCTGGCATGATACCGCCCTCGATGCCGCCGATGTTGATTCCAGCATACAAGCAGGCATTGTAATGGGAGTCCGCAATGACTCTCCCGAAAGCCTTGTCTGCGCCAATACCACAGTAGTATGATCCCTGTTGAAGCATAATGATTTAGAGTACAGGATCTGAAAGACCTGATGCCGCGACCAAAAAATTTGTAGACATATCTGCTACGACATTATGCATCAATCGAGAAACTCCATGTTCCGAATAAACTTGTCGGAAGAGTATATGATGCGATGCACTTGCTCCCTTCTTTAGTTTAAAGGGATGATGGTATAAGGCAACAGAGACGGGGGTTTAAGCATACGTGATGATATATATACCTGAGGACCGGGATAGCCACCCACAGGCAGTCCAATTGGCCGCTTGGCATCTCGCAGCGAGAGGGTGTACTCTTGCTCAATCCCATACCTGTTTTCATGTATTAAGCCCATACGAACGGTAAGGGAGTCGAATAGTTAAAAAAAATTAGAAATGAAAATGACAAAGCACGAAGAATGAAATTACCGGGGCTCTTCCTCAACGACATCAGGATGGCTGAATATCTTGGCAGCAGCATGCCTCTTGTTTGTCGCAATCGGCTCTCCAGCTGGAGTATAGATGTCGCACATGACCTAAACCAATGACGTTTCGTCGATGACTACTTATAAGATCAAATCAAAACCGATAACTGAAGAACTCATTCTGCTAAATAGAAAAAGAGCTCACCAGGATATTTTGGCCCCTCCTAGACGGATCCTTGAAAATTGCTTGGGGACTGTACGTGTCATTGAGTCAATACCAGAGACGGGCAAGAAGTCATCAGTACTCAAGATACGTACGAGCTCTAATATAAAATGACCACTGATCTGACTAGATTTCTATCAAACGAGACGACGCTTATGACTATAAATAGAAATCCATGTGAAGAAATAGTGCAGACACTTACTATAGGATCACTTCACTAGTGCTCGAGACGTCAGGGTACCACTTGGGAAGCATTGATGGATCGCTGACAGGGCCATTAAGAGTAAATGGAGATAGGAAAACCACGTCAAGTCTCGGGAAAGGAACATATTTACGAGCTACCGAACAACCTATTGCTTGATCATCTAAAAAGAGAGGAACTCACTATTGATATGCTTCTGAGGTCCATACCAGATCCCCGATCCTTTTCAAAATAGCCAAAACATAAAGCATCATCAGATACAGAAAAGGACGAATTTGCAATATAATGAACAAAATCGGAGCTAAATTCCTAATCAGAGTCCGCGTCTAAAGCTCAGATTGCAGAGTTTCGTCACATGTCTGTATGAAAAAGAGTAAAAAGAGACTCTCTCTCCAAAGGAGGAATCCCACGAGCAGAGCAACCCCAGAGACTGCTCCGTTCTAGCGGCTCAAAAGAACAAACAGTCAGCCCGCATAGAAGGCAGAGATCAAATCTGACTGTATCTTAAAAATGTTAAATTCTCCTTGGAGTCACCGATCAAGTTGTTCTTAGTTCAAAGCATTGGGATCAAGGCCCAAAGAACACAGAAGAAAGACAATTGAAGACGCACGAAGTGAATATATTCACGAACAAAAGCAGTGCGGAACAGGAAATACAACAAGACAACCCACCGAACTTGGAGAAAATGAGAAATCAACCACTAACTTAAACACGTCCTTGGAGTCAAAAGAGTGGGATAAAGGCCCAATGAACACAGAACCAAGAAAATTTAAGACGCAGGAAGCCATATACGCGAACAAAAGTAGTGCAAAACTGGAAATACAGCAAGACAGCGTGCCTAAGATCAGATCGGGATCGAACCGAACTTCGAGAAGATGGATTAGCGACAAGTAAGGGAGGGACTGACCATATGTACTCGGCGATCACCTCGTCGGGGGTCGGAGGTAGAGATGTCAAAATGATCATTGACTCATTTATGGACCCATTTATAATCAAATGGGTTGTTAATGGGTCAAGTCTTATTTCCCAAAGCACTCATAATGTATTTTAAAAATAAAAACCCATTTATCAACCCATTAAAAATGAACCCATTGGGCCACGATCTAATCTACCCTACTAGAGGTGGTAAAATTATAATTATAATTTTTTATTTTATTTTTATTTTTCTTTTTATTTTCTTTTTCTTTTTCTTTCTTCTTCCTCCGGTAGCCGGCACGGCGATGGCCGGCGACCGGCCAGGCGAGCCTCAAGCTTGCCGGTGTTGGGCGAGCTTCAGCTCGCCGGATCTGGCGAGGCGGAGGCCTCGCCGATGCCCGGTGAGACTCGAACTCGCCAGCGTCGGGCAAGGGGCAAGCTCGAGAATTCCTCTCCAGCTGAGATGCCCACCGCAAGGCCGACTTGGAATTCCCACTACACAAGAATAAGATAAGAAAAGTGTTGAAAATTGAAAAAATTAGCCGGGAAATAAGAATTGATGATATGTAATGTGACTACTTTTCAAAAGGATATGTTTTCTAACCTGGCCTGGCATGACTCCGGCCTTGACGCTGATGTCGATTCCAGCATACCGGCAGGCCTCCTCAAGGGAGGTCGCGATCTCTTTCCCACGAGCCTCGTTGATAATAATAAGACAGTAGTATGGTCCATGTCGAACCATAATTATTCAGGGTACAAGATCCGAAAGGACTGACGTCGCATAACAAAACATTTTAGACATATCCGCGACAACATTATGCATCAATTGAGAAACTCCATGTTCTGAATAACTTGTCGGAAGAGTACACGAGGCGATGCACTTGCTCCCTTCATTAGTTTAAGGGGATGATGGCATATGGCAACGGAGACAGGGGGGTTAAGCATAAGTGATGATATACCTGAGGGCCGGCAACAGAGACAACTCGCCGCAAGAGGGTGTACACTTGCACAATCGTGTACCTGCTTTCACATATTAAACCGGTACGAGCGGTCAGGGAGTCGAATGGGGAAAGAAATTAGAAAATGAAAATGAGAAAACACGAGGAATGAAATTACCAGGGTCTTTCAGCAACGACAGCAGGATGGCTGAATATCTTGGCAGCCTCATGCCTCTTGTTTGTTGGGATCGGCACTCCAGCCGGAGTATAGTAGGCGTCGCACATGACCTAAACTAATGACGTTTCGTGGATAACTACGCTATAACATCAAATCAAAACTCATAAATGGAGAACTCATTCTGCTAAATAGAAAAAGAACTCACCAGAATATTTTTGCCCCCCATAAATGGATATTGACGGCCGGGGAAATACTTCCAAGTGTCGATTGGAACGAAAAAAGTTCTCAGAACGATTTACTTAGAACGCGAATGATAACCATTCTAGCTATAAATTGATTTCCGGAAGAAAAATAGATTTTTTAATTTTTAATTCTAGATGAGTTTCTAAGCAAAAATACCCATTTGATAACCACAAAAAATTTCTACTCTAAAAATAAAAATTCGTTTGAGAACGATACAAAATTTTTCCCTTTTGGATGGCGGCAACCGGCGACGGGTGGACAGCGGATGGCGGACGGCGACCGGCAGATGGTGGCAGACGGCAATGGATGGCAACCGGCGGTCGGCAACTGGTAGACGTTGGCCGACGGTCGGCAGCTAGCAGACGACGGCGACGGTCGTAGCAGCTGACAACCGGCAACCGACAACCGACAACCGGCAGATGGCGACCGGCGGACGGCAACCAGCAACCGGCGACTAGCGATCGGCGGACGGTGGTCGGCAGCGACGGATGGATGACCAGTTCGTAGCAAGGATGAACGATGATGAGAATTTTTATTTCTCATTTCTATTCAAAAAATATAAAAACAGAAAATTTTTACTTCGATTTCTACTTTAAACCTATTTCTGGAACAAAAATCTATTTCAGACCTAGAAAAATAAAATAATTTTATCAAATGGATTTCTATTTCAGAAACAAGTTTGGTATAGAAAAATTATTTCTAGAATAGAAATTCTGGTTTGTCATGCATCCCTTAGTTTAGGGTAGGGTGGCCGTGTTAAGGACTGAGGAGTGTAATCGCCGGCCCGTGTGGGAGTGAGAGGGAAGGGAATACGCGGCCTGGTATGGCGTTGATTTTGGGATTGTACAATTTTCGATAAGTAGGATAATTATGTCGACAGAGTAGAAGGCATGTTTATCTGAATATGCTGGAGGAATATGTGGAAGATAATGCGGGGAGAAACGAATTGACTGAAGATAATGAAAAAGTTTGGGCGTCTTTTTTTTGAAAATTATGTTTTAAGCAGTAGCTGACTTACTATTCTGCGGACAAATATCGTCATTAGTATTTTTGCTTGCGAAAATTGTGGCCTCATGGTTGAATTTATATGCACCTTTGATCGTAATCTTTTATTCAATTGACCTTGTGAAGGGATGTGTGTGAGTTGTGGTGCCACTTTAATTGTAGCCTTGACTTCCTGATCTATTCCTTAATGTAGCAAAGCAGTGGCTGCCCGTCTTCCTGTGGATCTACAAATTGCTCATCTAGTGATTAAAAATGTGCTAGATCTGACTTGGGCTACGCCCCCCACTTGCATCACTTCAGGTTGGACGGTTACGCCCATTAGATTACAATTAACAAACTATTACCAAATGTGTCTTAAATTTTGTAGGGATATTTTGAACTTTTTAGAGTAGTATAGATATGGATAGTTATATATTTGCATCTGTTTATGCATTTTTTAATTGCCATAAAATTGGTTACGTCATGACTACGCATCCATTACTGTAAAAGGCAGTTTGCATTAGTCTCAGTACTGTTTCTTATTTGAGAAAGATTAACATGGGAAAGAAAAAGGGGAGATTAGATTGGAATTTATCATGCATAATTTCTTTGCATGCAACGCATAAATTCTTTGAAATACAGTGTGATGAGCCTTCTGACGTTACAAATATACGGGTTCTAGATGGCTCGATCTCTTGACACATTGATAAACCTGGACTCTTCTGCCACGAGTTTATTTGCATGTTTGATAAGGAAAATGTCAGCTCTGCTAAGAATTTTCTTCCTATGCATCCTACGCTGTATGTCCTATTACTATGAAAATAAGAAACTTGTATTGCGATGTGTTGATTTGTATTTCATTTGCCTCTTATCAGGCTGGTGTTAAGTGTGGTGTTTGTAAATGGGCGATCATCGAAGTGGAAGTGGGCAAAGCCTTAATGGAAAGGCTGCAGCAGCTGGACCTACGTATAAGATTCAGTTGGAAAATTTTGCGAAGCGTTTGAAGACTCTTTAAGCTCACTGGAATGACCATAGGAATGACTTGTGGGGTTCTTCTGATGTTCTGGCAATAGCTGCGCCTCCTAATTCAGAGGACCTTCGGTATCTCAAATCTTCAGCTTTAAACATGTGGTTGCTGGGTTACGAGTTCCCAGAGACTATAATGGTTTTCATGAAGAAGCAGATCCACTTTTTATGCAGCCAAAAGAAGGCAGATGTACTTCGACCTGTTGAAAGAACTGCTAAGGAAGCTGTGGGAGCCGAAGTGGTGATTCATGTGAAGGCAAGAAGTGATGATGGGACTGCTCTAATGGAGGCAATTTTCAGTGCCATCCGCTCTCTTTCTAAGGAAGATGGCCAACAAGTACCTGTTGTCGGGTATATAGCAAGAGAGGCTCCGGAAGGTAAGCTTTTGGAGACATGGGCTGAAAAGCTTAAGGCTGCTGATTTTCAGCTTGGTGACGTGACCAATGGGTTGTCTGACTTGTTTGCTGTCAAGGATGATGCTGAGCTTTTAAATGTGAAAAAGGCAGCACATTTGACGGCTAACGTGTTGAAGAACTATGTGGTTCCGAAACTAGAGAATGTTATTGATGAGGAGAAGAAAGTGACTCATTCATCGTTGATGGATGAAACTGAGAAAGCCATATTGGATCCATCTAGAGCTAAGGTAAAGCTGAAGGTGGATAGCATTGATATTTGCTATCCTCCTATTTTCCAGAGTGGAGGAGAGTTTGACCTGAGGCCCAGTGCAGCCAGCAACGACGAATTACTCTATTATGATTCTGCAAGCGTGATTATATGCGCGGTTGGATCTCGTTATAACAGTTACTGCTCTAATTGCGCAAGGACGTTCTTGATTGATGCCAATCCCTTGCAGAGTAAAGCATATGAAGTGCTTCTAAAGGCCCATGAAGCAGCAATTAGCATGTTGAAGTCCGGGAAAAAGCTCCATGCAGCCTATCAGGCAGCCTTGTCCGTAGTTGAGAAGGATGCTCCTGAACTACTACCAAACTTGACGAAGTCAGCTGGGACGGGAATGGGTCTTGAATTTCGGGAGTCAGGGTTGAACATTAATGCCAAAAATGAGAGAATTATTAAAGAAAACATGGTCTTTAATGTATCGCTTGGTTTCCAGAATTTGCAGAACCAGACCAACAATCCAAAGAACCAAAATTTCTCTATGCTGCTTGCCGATACAGTCATTGTTGGAAAAGAAAAATCAGATGTTGCCACTCATATGAGCTCTAAAGCTGTGAAGGACGTGGCTTACTCATTCAATGAGGATGAGGAAGAAGAAGAAAGGCCGAAACCCAAACCTGAGGCTAACGGTGCAGACGCATTCATGTCCAAGACAACACTCAGGTCAGACAACCAGGAATCAAAGGAGGAGCTAAGAAGGCAGCACCAGGCAGAATTGGCTCGTCAAAAAAATGAGGAAACTGCACGGCGGCTTGCTGGTGGACGCTCTGGGGCTGGAGACAACAGAAATGCTGCCAAGACTTCGACGGACCTTGTTGCTTATAAAAGTGTGAATGATTTACCACCTCCTAGGGATTCCATGATTCAGGTTGACCAGAAGAATGAAGCCGTTCTTTTGCCTATATATGGGAGTATTGTCCCATTCCATGTTGCAACCATAAGGACAGTCTCAAGCCAGCAGGACACCAATCGCAACTGCTACATTCGGATAATTTTTAATGTCCCTGGAACTCCTTTCAATCCTCATGACAGCAACACGTCGAAATTCCAAGGTGCTATCTATTGGAAGGAGGTAGCTTTCCGTTCCAAGGACTCCAGGCACATAAGCGAAGTCGTGCAGCAAATAAAAACTCTTAGACGACAAGTTATGGCTAGAGAGTCCGAGAGAGCTGAAAGGGCAACTTTAGTTACTCAAGAGAAACTCCAACTTGCAGGGAACAGAATGAAGCCAATAAAGTTGTCTGACCTTTGGATCCGTCCAGCTTTTGGAGGTCGTGGAAGAAAGATACCTGGTACACTTGAGGCTCATGTTAACGGTTTTTGGTATTCTACCACCAGGCAGGATGAACGTGTAGATATCTTGTTTGGGAATATTAAACATGCGTTTTTCCAGCCGGCAGAGAAGGAGATGATAACCCTTTTGCATTTTCACCTGCACAATCATATAATGGTTGGTAACCGGAAAACCAAGGATGTGCAGTTCTATGTTGAGGTGATGGATGTGGTCCAAACCTTAGGTGGTGGGAAGAGATCTGCCTATGACCCTGATGAGATTGAAGAGGAGCAACGGGAGAGGGATAGGAAGAACAAGATTAACATGGATTTCCAGAACTTTGTGAACCGGGTAAATGATCTCTGGGGCCAGCCCCAGTTTGGTGGGCTGGACCTTGAATTTGATCAGCCTCTAAGGGAACTTGGCTTTCATGGGGTTCCCTACAAGGCTTCAGCTTTCATTGTTCCAACTTCAACTTGTCTGGTGGAACTGATAGAGACTCCTTTTCTTGTGGTGACACTGAGCGAGATTGAGATTGTGAACTTGGAGAGAGTTGGTCTTGGACAGAAGAACTTTGATATGACTATAGTTTTCAAGGACTTCAAGCGGGATGTACTTAGAATTGATTCCATCCCTTCTACATCTCTTGATGGAATCTAGGAATGGCTTGACACAACAGACATCAAGTACTATGAAAGCAGATTGAATCTGAACTGGCGACAGATATTGAAGACGATAACTGATGATCCACAGAGCTTCATAGATGATGGAGGCTGGGAGTTTTTGAATTTGGAAGTCAGTGACTCAGATAGTGAAAAATCAGAGGAATCAGACCAAGGCTATGAACCATCTGATGTGCAGTCCGAATCTGATTCAGAAGAGGCGCCCTCTGATAGTGAGTCGTTGGTGGAGTCTGAGGAGGAAGAGGACCAAGATTCAGAAGAAGATTCAGAGGAAGAGAAGGGGAAGACATGGGAAGAGTTGGAGAGAGAAGCAAGCAATGCAGATAGAGAGAAAGGTGATGAATCTGACAGTGAGGAGGAGAGAAAGAGGAGGAAGATGAAGGCTTTTGGGAAGGGTAGAGCTGGTCCTAGTGGTGGCATGCCGGGTAGAGCTGGTCCTAGTGGTGGCATGCCTAAGCGAAGAAAGATGCGGTAGATGTTATTGTAGCTTGTTTAGAATCTTGGGTTTAGCTTTGCTTGGTCAAGCTCTTTTTGGTTCTCAGTTCGTCCTGTCTCTGTAAAATGCAGTTATGACTAACATATTTTGAATGGCTTAGGTTTGATCGCGGAGATGCATTCCTAGTTTTAATTTGGGCTTCTGCATGCAATTTAGCGTCTGTTGTGAATGATACTGCTTAGAAAGTAAACTATCTTCTGTCACACCCCAAAATCACAAAGAATGGGGATGACACGACCGTCCTTCCACACGAAGGACGCAACCTCAAACATAACCAATAACCTGATATCGACTTATATATATATCAAACCATATATACATATCGATAGACCAACAGATTGGTTGCAACATCGAGTTTCTATAATCCACCAAAAAGAAATATATAATTAGAACTCGAGACAATCCAACTACTAGCAAAGAAAGTGCACCACTTCCTTTGGCCATACCCAAAAATAGAACTCCCCAAAAAGTTTCCCACCGACGATGCACTCGCTCTATTCGCCGCTAACCGAGGAACCTGAAAAGATTAAAGGAGGAGTGGAATGAGCAACAACAGCCCAGTGAGTAGTACATATCTTCTAAGCAGATCGAACAACCACTATGCATGTATACAAAGCAATACCGAATTTTATAATGCCAACTCAATATATAAAATACATACCAAATCATATAAGAGTTATTTGATATCATCAAAGCTATATACTAATATGGAAAAATTATTTAAATCACCATCAAAGATCAAGTATCAATGGTCAAGCCCATTGAATAATCTCTCCATTAAATATCACATATCAATAGTCTATCCATTGATTAATCTATTGCTCAATATTCCACCATGGTCGCGACACAACGCCTTGTGACAAGGCGACCAAGCTTTTCCCCTTGGCATGGTTCCACCTACAAAGCCGATGGCTGGGCCCAGAAGAATATCCTAAACCTGCTATGCATACCCCAAAAACCCCCCACTGGGTTCACAGTTATATTGAGCATAAATAACCATCCTCCAATACCAGAAATCCAATTCATAAATCAATATCTTAAACCAAACAAATAACATCTGCAGCATAACCCATCATCCATTTCATATCAATTTCTCAAATCATTATAAATCTTTCCATAAATCAATCACAAAGCATATATATATTTCTCCACTTACTTTATATAACACGCGTTTCAAACATTCAAAATCAACCAAATAGTAGCAATTGCTCGATCTGGCTTTTATGCATAAAAATATTCTCCTCAATTTACGTATATACATATATACTTCAAGACATGAATTTTTCAAAACCAAAGAAGATATAGTACCACTCACCTCGTCGTCTACGACCAAACGACGAACGATACACGTATCGTCGAACTCACGGCCCTATCAAATAACCGAGGAATAAGGTTAAAATCTAATAAAAATCTTATCTTAACTACGAAATGACTAACTTATGCCTTAACTCTAACAAAAGGACTTCTACGCGCTAACAAATCGCATAACTTAAGCGATTGTTTAAGCGATTCGCAACGCGGAGTTTAAATGCAAAACTTGATCATGCCTTAACTTCCTCCTCCGTATCCCGATCCAAACGAATTTATAGTCAATAGAGAGCCCTTGACACATATTACAAGAATCTCAACTTCACCGCCCCAAAATCAAGCCGAAAAATGACAAAATACGGGCCCAAAACTGCTGACGCGTACTGTTCACTGCATGCGGGAAACTTTGAAATTTTGTTTCGGACAAATCACAAGCTCAAATCACGATCCGTAAAATCCCACGGCTTCACAACACTCTAAACTATCATTCCCACAAAAATACACAGCTCAACGACTCCAAAATCAGACTTCGCCACTTGATTTTCCAACAATTCGGAATTTGAGCCCTAAACTCATAAATAACTTCAATTGGACGAACGAGGGGCCTAATCTCTTATTGGGTGCTGCGTTATGGAGTAGAGTCGGCTTGGCGAAACATCCGTGGCATGCGCGTGTCAAAACCCCTTCTTTTCTTTCCCTTTCTCTTCTTCTTCTTCTTCTTCTTCTTTCTTTTCTTTCTAGTGCCCGAACGTTGGCTTTCTTTCCTTTTTATCTCTTCCCCTTTTTCTGTTTTCTTTTTCTTTCTTTATTTTCTTCCTCTCTCTCTCTCTCTCTCTCTCTCTCTCCCCCTTTCCCCTCTCTCCCGAAAACTCTCGATTTCTCTCTCTCTCTCTCTCTCTCCTGTAGCTTCTACCTTTTTCTTTTTCTTTTTCTTTGACTGGGTCAAAACCCATCTTTTACATTCTTCCCTCCTTAAAAAAATTTCGTCCTCGAAATTTGCATGTACTTCAATCATGAAACAAGTGAGGGTATTTGTGTCTTGCCTCCTCCTTGAGTTCCCAAGTAGCCTCTCTTTCGGTGTGGTTTTGTCATTGTATTTTCACATAAGGAATAGTTCGTCGCCACAACACCTGATCCTTCTTATCGACAATGCAAATAGGCTACTCCTCATATGTCAAGTTCTCTCGTAAACTTAATGGAGTAAAGTCTAGCAAATGTTCAAGATTTGACATATTTCTACAATAAGGAGACATGGAACACATCATGGACACTGATAGCGCCGGTGGCGAGCCAATTTATAAGCGACTTCACCAATTTTCTCTAAGATCAAGAATGGTCCCACGTACCTTGGACTTAACTTACCACGTGTGTCAAATCTCATTACACCCTTCGTAGGAGAAACTTTTAAGAATACATGATCCCCCACACTAAATTCTAACTTGCGTCTTTTCAGATCCGCATAACTTTTCGACGACTTTGAGCCGTTCCGAGACGTTCTCGAACCAGCCTAACTTTCTCTTCTGACTGTTGAATGAACTCGGGGCCAGTTAGTCTTTTCTCACCAACGTCATCCCAACAAATAGGACTTATGCATTTTCGGCCATATAAAGCTTCAAAGGATGCCATCTTAATGCTGGAGTGATAACTGTTGTTATAAGAAAATTCTGCCAAATGTAGATGTTCATCCCAAGAACCGCCGAAGTCAATGATGCATGATCTCAACATATCCTCTAATGTCTGGATCGTTCTTTTTGACTGTCCATCTGTTTGTGGATGAAAAGCTGTACTCAAGTTGAGTTTAGTGCCCAATGTTCCTTGCAGACTCTTCCAAAAGTTAGACACAAACCTGGGATCCCTATCAGAAACTATGGTTACTGGAACTCCATGAAGCTTCACTATCTCATTAACATATCGCTTTGCCATATCTTCCATTGAAAGGCCAAATCGATATGACAAAAAGTGAGCTGACTTAGTTAATCGATCAACAATCACCCATATAGCATTCTTACCACTTTGTGTCCTTGGTAGGCCAACTACAAAGTCCATGGTAATATGCTCCCACTTCCATTTAGGTATCTCTAGAGGTTGCAACTGTCCACCTGGTTTCTGATGCTCAATTTTCACTTGCTGGCAAACTAAACATTGATCGACAAATTTTGTAATATCCCTTTTCATGTTGATCCACCAAAAGTTTTCTCTCAAGTCCCTATACATTTTAGTGCTTCCCGATGAATTGAAAATCTAGTGCTATGAGCTTCTTGCAAGATCTCCTTTTTCAGCTTTGAGTCCTCGGCACACATAGTCGACCACGAAACCTCAAGGATCCATCTACATGTAAACTAAAATCCGCTTGTCTTCCATCTTCCACACCTTCTCTAAATTTTTGTAATTGTGGATCTTCATTCTGTTTAGCCTTAATTCTATCAATCAACGTAGGTTGTACTTGAAGGTTAGCTAACTAAGCACCAAGCTGATGCACCAATACCTCCAAGTCTAACTTCCTCATATCTTCAAGAATGGGCGTCTGAGAAGTGAGCAAAGTTGCCATATTTCCAAAGGATTTACGACTCAAAGCATCCGCTACCACATTAGCCTTACCCGGATGGTAATTAATGGACAAGTCATAATCCTTCAAAAGTTCTAGCCATCTTCTTTGCCTCATGTTCAGTTCTTTCTGAGTAAAGATATACTTTAGACTCTTGTGATCGGTAAAGACTTCACATTTTTCACCATACAAATAGTGCCACCATATCTTCAAGGCAAATACAACCGCCGCTAACTCCAAATCATGAGTGGGGTAGTTCTTCTCATGTAATTTCAATTGTCTAGAAGCGTAGGCAATAACTTTGCTATTTTGCATAAGAACACAACCCAAACCTTCTTTGGATGCATCACAAGTGATTACGAAGCCGCCACTTTCGAAGGTAGAGTTAGAATAGGAGCCGAAACTAGCCGTCTCTTCAACTCTTGAAAACTGCGCTCACATTGGTCTGACCATTCAAATTTAACTTTCTTCTGAGTTAGTCGGGTAAGTGGACCAGCAATCTTTGAGAATCCCTCTACAAATCGTCTATAGTAGCTAGCTAGCCCAAGAAAACTTCTCACTTCTGTAACATTAGTCGGACGATTCCACTTAACAACTGCTTCAACCTTCTTTGGATCCACTAATATGCCATCTTTCTAGATCACATGACCCAAGAATTCTATATGATCAAGCCAGAAATCACACTTGCTAAATTTGGCATACAACTTCTTTTCATGCAAAGTCTGCAAGACAACCCTCAAGTGTTGTTCGTGTTCTTCTAAACTCTTTGAATACACTAGGATGTCATCAATAAACACCACAATAAATTTGTCTAGATATTCCCTAAACACCCCGTTTCATCAAGTCCATGAAGGCCGCAGCGCATTTGTTAATCCAAAAGGCATGACGAGAAATTCATAATGGCCATACCTTGTTACTCAAAGCGGTTTTAGGCACATCATCTATCTTTATCTTCAACCGATGATACCCGAACAAAGGTCGATCTTGGAAAATACTTGAGCTCCCTGAAGTTGATCAAATAAATTATCAATCCGAGGTAAAGGATATTTGTTTTTTGACCGTTACCTTGTTAAGCTCTCGATAATCTATGCAAAGCCGCATACTACCATCCTTCTTTTTCACAAATAGAACAGAGCTCCCCAAGGTGAAACACTGGTCCGATGAAACCCTTATCCAAAAGCTCTTGTAGTTGCGTTTTCAATTCTTTCAATTCAGCGGGTGCCATCCGATATGGTGCCTTAGAGATCGGTGCTGTACCGGGTATCAATTCAATACAAAACTCGATTTCTCTATCAAGAGGCAAGCCTGGAAAATCTTCAGGAAACACACTTGGAAACTCTCTAACAACAGGAACATCTTCCAACTTCACTGCCGCCATATTTATGTCTTTTACACAAGCTAAATAACCACAACAACCATTTCTCAAAAGTTTCCTCACTTGCAAAGCCGAGATCAACCTTGGAAAAGTGTTTTGACAACTTCCCGAAAAGAGAATTCGGGTTGATTTGGAAGTCTAAATATCACTTTCTTTAAAAACAATCAACGGTAGCACGATAGGTAGATAACCAATCCATCCCTATAATAACATCGAAATCTCAAATATTTAACTCCACTAGATCCACAGGCATTTCAACATCATTAATCCGAATCAAACATCTCTTGAACACATGATGAGCAACTAAGAAATCGCCAGTAGGAGTATCAACACGCAATTCACATTCAAGAGGGTCAGGCAACACATCAAGCTTCTTTGCAAATTCAGTTGAAATGAATGAGTGTGTAGCACCAGGATCAAATAACACATAAGCACATTGTGAGGCAATAAAAATATTACCTGCAACAACTGCGTTAGATGCTGCTGCATCCTCCTTTGTCATCGCAAAAACTTTCCCACTTGTACTTTGTCTTTGTTGGTTCTCTTGGGGCCTACCAACCAAAGGGGTATTCCTCCACATGGAACAATGGTGTGATAGGTGTCCTTGACGTCCACATAGATAACATGATCTCTTGTCAAAAGGAGGATTCCCTTGTGTAGGACAATCTCGCCGCATGTGTCCCGCTTTCCCACATAAGAAGCATACTCCAGTTTTCCGATGACACTCACCTCGATGATAACTTCCACATGTATTGCAGGGGCCCTGGTTACCCAGATTTCTAAACTGTCCTGGCCGACTGAAACCTCTTCGCCTTCCACTACCATCAGTATGGCTACCTTGTACATTTGTGGGCTTAAACCTTTTGGGCCGAGGCGCTCTTTGTGTGCCGTGCTTCGAATGCTTTGTTCCACCTTGATTGCTCGCTCTAGCACATCCTTATAGGTTGTTAACATAAGAGGTGCAAGTGCGGAATTAATTTCAGGTCGGAGCCCTCCTAGGAAATGGTCGGCCTTATCTTCCTCATTTGCTACCAAGTGCTCTGCAAATCTACTCAACCGATTAAAGCGGATCAATACTCTAAAACCGTGGCGTCACCTTGAGATATATGTACAAAATCACCCTTCATCTTTGCCTAGAATGACTTTGGGAAGAATTGAGCATTGAACGCCTTTTTAAAGTCCTCCCAGGATATAATAACATCCCTACCTCCAAGACTTGGCTTCATTCCATCCCACCAAAACTCTGCTTCACCTTCCAAGTATTGGGTGGCAAATTTAACTTTTCACTCCTCGGGAACCTCTTCAGCTTCAAAGATCCCATCAATCTTTTTAATCCAACGCTCAGCCGCAAGAGGATCAGCTTTCCCATCAAAAGTGGGTGGTTTCGCCTTCCTAAATTGGGCAAAAGTGCCCGAGCCGCCGCTTCATCTCCAGTTAATTCTTTTGCTTGGCGATACCAATGGATCATTGCTTGTTCAAATTCAGTTGAACGGGTTGGCTCTTGATTATCTTCTCTGACTTCGCGCAAGTCAGGACTCCTATCAAAGCGGTCTTCAAGTCTCCTTCTCAACGACGCACCTCGAGAAGCTTGAGGCATGTCTCTAGCATCAGGGGTAGCGACTCGTTTGCCTTTGCTGCTTCTACGAAGCGAGGCAAGAGTCTCGGAGTCGCACGCATGATCACCCGA
Organism: Eucalyptus microcorys; assembly: GCA_014182515.1. Classification (NCBI taxonomy): domain Eukaryota; kingdom Viridiplantae; phylum Streptophyta; class Magnoliopsida; order Myrtales; family Myrtaceae; genus Eucalyptus; species Eucalyptus microcorys. Next base: position 20,264,356 of record CM024571.1, on the reverse strand, counting down.
ACCCAAGAATGAAACTACACCTTAGAATCTAAAAGACTAACGCAAAAATAAAATCTATCACACAACCTCACAACGTCCCATAACAACATCCGAAAGATCAAAACTTAGGCTCTGATACCAAAAGATGTCACACCCCAAAATCACAAAGAATGGGGATGACACGGCCGTCCTTTCACACGAAGGACGCAACCTCAAACACAACCAATAACCTGATATCGACTTATATATATATCAAACCATATATACATATCAGATAGACCAACAGATTGGTTGCAACATCGTAGTTTCTATAATCCACCAAAAAGAAATATATAATTAGAACTCGGACAATCCAACTACTAGCAAAGAAAGTGCACCACTTCCTTTGGCCATACCCAAAAATAGAACTCCCCAAAAAGTTTCCCACCGACGATGCACTCGCTCTATTCGCCGCTAACCGAGGAACCTGAAAAGATTAAAGGAGGAGTGGAATGAGCAACAACAGCTCAGTGAGTAGTACATATCTTCTAAGCAGATCGAACAACCACTATGCATGTATACAAAGCAATACCGAATTTTATAATGCCAACTCAATATATAAAATACATACCAAATCATATAAGAGTTATTTGATATCATCAAAGCTTTATACTAATATGGAAAAATCATTTAAATCACCATCAAAGATCAAGTATCAATGGTCAAGCCCATTGAATAATCTCTCCATTAAATATCACATATCAATGGTCTATCCATTGATTAATCTATTGCTCAATATTCCACCATGGTCGCGACACAACGCCTTGTGACAAGGCGACCAAGCTTTTCCCCTTGGCATGGTTCCACCTACAAAGCCGATGGCTGGGCCCGGAAGGATATCCTAAACCTGGTATGCATACCCCAAAACCCCCACTTTGGGTTCACGGTTATATTGAGCATAAATAACCATCCTCCAATACCAGAAATCCAATTCATAAATCAATATCTTAAACCAAACAAATAACATCTGCAGCATAACCCATCATCCATTTCATATCAATTTCTCAAATCATTATAAATCTTTCCATAAATCAATCACAAAGCATATATATATTTCTCCACTTACTTTATATAACACGCTTTTCAAACATTCAAAATCAACCAAATAGTAGCAATTGCTCGATCTGGCTTTTATGCATAAAAATATTCTCCTCAATTCACGTATATACATATATACTTCAAGACATGAATTTTTCAAAACCAAAGAAGATATAGTACCACTCACCTCGTCGTCTACGACCAAACGACGAACGATACACGTATCGTCGAACTCACGGCCCTATCAAATAACCGAGGAATAAGGTTAAAATCTAATAAAAATCTTATCTTAACTACGAAATGACTAACTTATGCCTTAACTCTAACAAAAGGACTTCTACGCGCTAACAAATCGCATAACTTAAGCGATTGTTTAAGCGATTCGCAACGCGGAGTTTAAATGCAAAACTTGATCATGCCTTAACTTCCTCCTCCGTATCCTGATCCAAACGAATTTATAGTCAATAGAGAGCCCTTGACACATATTACAAGAATCTCAACTTCACCGCCCCAAAATCAAGCCGAAAAATGACAAAATACGAGCCCAAAACTGCTGACGCGTACTGTTAACTGCGTGCGGGAAACTTGGAAATTTTGTTTCGGACAAATCACAAGCTCAAATCACGATCTGTAAAATCCCACGGCTTCACAACACTCTAAACTATCATTCCCACAAAAATACACAGCTCAACGACTCCAAAATCAGACTTCGCCACTTGATTTTCCAACAATTCAGAATTTGAGCCCTAAACTCATAAATAACTTCAATTGGACGAACGAGGGGCCTAATCTCTTACCGGGTGCTGCGTTATGGAGTAGAGTCGGCTTGGCGAAACATCCGTGGCATGCGCGTGTCAAAACCCCTTCTTTTCTTTCCCTTTCTCTTCTTCTTCTTCTTCTTTCTTTTCTTTCTGGTGCCCGAACGTGGGCTTTCTTTCCTTTTTATCTCTTCCCCTTTTTCTGTTTTCTTTTTCTTTCTTTATTTTCTTCCTCTCTCTCTCTCTCTCTCTCTCTTTCCCCTCTCTCCCGAAAACTCTCGATTTCTCTCTCTCTCTCTCTCTCTCTCTCCTGTACCTTCTACCTTTTTCTTTTTCTTTTTCTTTTTCTTTGACTGGGTCAAAACCCATCTTTTACATCTTCAATGTCAATTAAGGAGAAATCTCTTCTTCTCTGATTGTTTAATTATCTTTTAACTGATTGTGTGATTGCTGCTTTTTCTTCCAGCCTTACACCCTTCCACCTGTTTGTTGATTTGTTTGTTGTCTATGCGGATGTGCATTTTTAGTGCGTAGCGATATATTCGTTTTCAAGGACCTCTCTTCAACTCTATTTTGAAGAAGCGTGTACCTCTGTAGTGGCGGTGGAGCACGAGGTGAACCGGATATAAACCATACCGCTAAGTGGGTCAATTTGCGAGTGATTGGAGCAGTTAACTAGGTCTTCTTTGAGAGAACTTGGAGGAGTTGGACAACTTTTATTTGATTGTTGACGATCGTTGTTTAAAAAACCATCACTGATCTGACTAAATTTATATCAAACAAGACGAGACTTGAGGCTATACACAGAAACCCATGTGATGAACACTTACTACAGGATCGCTTCACTATCTTCCCCGGGGGCCTGATTAGTGCTCGAGCCATCATAGTTCCACTTGGGAAGTTTCGATGGATCGCTGACAGGGCCATTAAGAGTCTATAGGTAATTCGACAGAGGAGTCCACATCAGGGATTGGGAAAAAAAAAACGAATTTACGAGCTACTGAACAACCAGTTGCTTGATTATCAAAGAGAGGAACTTACTCTTGCTTTGCTTCTGAGGTCCATACCAGATCCCCCAATCCTTTTCAAATTAGCCAAAACATAAAGCTTCATTAGATAAGGAAAAAGACACTTTGAAACTTAATAAATAAAATCTGAGGTAATTCTTTATCAGAGTTCGAGCCCAGAACAAAAGCATCAGATGATTATCTTTCTCCACAAAACTGTTTAGAAGGGAAAAAAGAGAGACTTCAAAGGAGTAACCCCGTGAACAGGGCAACCCCAGGGATTGCTCTGTTCTAGCGGCTAAAAGAACAAACGGTCAGCCTGCAAAGAAAACAGAGATAATGGCTTGACACAAGAGACATCAAGTACTATGAAAGCAGATTGAATCTGAACTGGCGACAGATATCGAAGACTATAACTGATGATCCACAGAGCTTCATAGATGATGGGGGCTGGGAGTCTTTGAATTTGGAAGTCATTGACTCTGATAGTGAAAAATCAGAGGAATCGGACCAAGGCTATGAACCATCTAACGTGCAGTCCGAATCCGATTCAGAAGATGATGCCTCTGATGGTGAGTCGTAGGTGGAGTCTGAGGAGGATGAGGACCAAGGTTCAGAAAAAGATTCAGAGGAAGAGAAGGGGAAGACATGGGAGGAGTTGGAGAGAGAAGCAACCAATGCAGGCAAAGAGAAAGGTGATGAATCTGACAGTGAGGTGGAGAGAAAGATGAGGAAGATGAAGGCCTTCGGGAAGGGTAGAGCTGGTCCTAGCGGTGGCATGCCTAAGCGAGCAAAGATGCGGTAGATGTCATCGTAGCTTGTTTAGAATCTTTTTTAGCTTTGCTTTGTCAAACTCTTTTTGGTTCTCAGTTCGTCCTGTCTTCTGTAAAATGCAGTTGTGACTAACATATTTTGAATGGCTTAGGATTGATCACCGAGATGCATTCCTAGTTTTTATTTGGGCTTCTGCATGCAATTTAGCGTCTGTTGTGAATGATACAGCTTAGCAAAGTAAACTATCTTCTATGTCAATGATTAAGGAGAAATCTCTGTCCTCTGGACTGTTTGATTATCTTTTTAACTGATTGTGTGATTGCTGCTTTTGCTTCCAGCCTTCTGCCCTTCATCCTGTTTGTTGTCTATACTGATGTGCATTGTCAGTGCATAGTGATATATTCGTTTTCAAGGATCTCTCTTCAACATTTCTTTGAAGAAGCATGTAAGTCTGTGTTGGCGGTGGTGCACGAGGTTAACCCGATATAAACTATACAGCCAAGCGGGCCAATTTGTGAGTGATCGGAGCAATTAATTAGTTCTTCTTTAGAGAACTTGGAGTTGGACAACTTTTATTTGATTGTTGATAATCCCCATTTCAAATTGCAAATCGAAATTGCCGCCTTGTGCCTGTGGTGGATGGCAGCTTTAATTCCTGAACTTAGTTGAGAGCTCAGTTTTGGCGTGCTTGGTAATATGAGACCGTAAAAGAGCGCAGCTGCCATTGCGTGCCTGATCGTGGCATGTTTTGATAGCATCGTTCAATAAGGAATACAAGCTTCTGGAATTGAAGCACGTAACTCCTAGGTGACTCATGCCCACGATGCAAATCCTTTATTTTTTCTTAAAATAGCTTATGTTTAATTGACTGCGTGAATTTTCTTGTCTTGCACGCTGTAAATACATCAGAAAATTTACCGTGCCTGAGTGAACTTTACACTTTTGCGGTAGGAATGGGATCGATCAGCCCAGCTACTGGATGTTTGCAAAGATGGGGTCACATAGCGTCTGGCCTCCATCACTCCCTAGGTCTGCCCCGACCAAGAATTTATGAACGAGAACAATGGCCATATCACTAGCATATGACAAACTTACTGTTTCTCTTTTCTGGTTTCTTTCATTCCAGAATGATATCAACACATTTTAGGTTCATCACAGGCGCAAGTACTTTATCACTGTCTGATGAGATGTATGCTTGGTAGCGGCAAGGCTTGCTCGATTATATAAGAGGGTGTGACAAGAATTCGACCCAATCAAATAACTTCCACCAACGTATGTATACTATTGTACAATGCCCACAAGAAAAGATGTAAAAATGTACTGAATCCTTAGCTATACAATGACCCAACGGGTGAAGTAGAAGATCTAAGACGATGAGGCGAAGCTGGTTTGTGACACCGCGCGAGTCTTGAGAGCGATTGAGTCAATCACATCTTCAGGAGCCCCACACGTCAACGCATGCCTCTGCCAAAGCACCTTCACTTTCCTCCCGAATTTGCTGCCCTCATTACTTTTATTTTTCTGATGTTGATGATGATGAGCTTTGGCTCTAGAATGACCATCCCTTTCACGCCGACAGTATTCTATGAACTGGTCCAGTTGCCTGCGTATGGCTTCTACTTCATATGAGTCGAGCAGAGAATTCTCCTTACGGATTCCTCGATTGTGTCTTGGAGCCTCTCTGGTGTCAGGCTCGGATTTGGCCATCTTCATGGCTTCAAGCTTGTAACAAGACGGTTTAGGACTAGGACTTGGGCTCGAGGCCATCTCGCAATATTCACAAACAGGCTTCTGCTCCAACCCGGAACCATGCGAGTACGAAGCCCTTGCGGCTTCTTTGACAGCATCCATGCCATCATCAATTCCTTTTGCTCTTCTTATGAACTCCATACGAATTGCGATGCTAATGGACAAGACTGTTTAGTCTTAGCTAGGAATGAAGGCGACAGCGAGGTTCCATAGATTAGAAGGGTAAGTAGGAAAGCAAGGGAAGATGTTGGAATGTGCTTCTACAAGTTGATGAGGGCATTGCAAGTCTTCTTTTTCTTATGAAAAGGTCATATAATATTGTTCGCACCTAATGGCGAATGTCCTTTCTGTTCTTGTTGTCAGCATTCAACTGATAGGCTGTTTCATTGGTGTTAGCTTTGTAGGTTTTCGAAAGCATTAGGTGAGATATGGCGTTTTCGGACTATTTTCTCATGGTGAAGCTTCTCTCCTCCTGACGTACGAAGTGATTAGATTAACTAATCCTGATCCGAATCATCATTTTCATCGTAATTCCTTCCACAGTCTTCACTTCTTCAGCCCATAGACTCAGAAGACACGGAACTGAGCCCTTTGTTTTTTTCTTATTATATGCCTCTCTTTTGTCAATCCTTTTGATTACAATATAAAATTACAATTTGCTGATACAGCTTGTTATCAACCACCACACTTTGGATGAACGACGAAGGGTTACATCAGATAGTACGCATTCCGACAGCAACAGAATCTCCAAGCACATTGATCGATGTTGAATATTTTCCATGTCCTGTTGATTGCATTCCTTGTGTGCTGTTGCAAGTTTTCGACACGTTGTGATATACACTTGGCCTTAGCCGAGAAGTCAGGGAAGGTAAATTGCAAGGACACCCGTGAGAAATGCTTTGTCCATAAATATAAAGCTGCCTTAAAGTCTGTTCAGGAACCCAGATCGGGAATTAGCCGGGATAAGTCATGCCTTCCAACCAGAAAGATCTCATGCTTTTAGCATCTCGAAACACGTTTCATTTTACTTGACCTTTCGATATACAACTCTATTTCTGCAAGCAATGACAATCCATGTGACTGCATCGATATAGCTCAAAAACAAGTGCCGTCTCCATTCCCGACTGTGCTTTACTAACTGGGTCGAACATCTTGAATAGAGCCAACTAAGGTAACTCTTGCAAAGAAGGAATTTCCTCCCCATTGTTTATGAAGCAGAAGTGCTTCAAGTAAATTGCTTTCCTCATTTTGTATTAGTCGATTATGTAGTCCGCAATGAAGCATGACACTGCCTTCTGCAGTATATGCTTTTTAATTGTAGATGTCTCTGACTTTGCATATAACTTCGTCATATAGGGTTTCATCCGATGGTGAAGAGGCCTCAGGCATTCCAAAACCGTAATGTCAGGAATTCGATAATAGACATCCATCCGGCCTGAGTCCATCCCCTGCACAAATCCATTGGTATTTCCTTTTTGTTGTTGCACGGACGGTAAGAGAAGACAGCTTGAATTTTGAAAGAAGTTGAGCTAACAGGAAGCCCGGCTGGCTGTACTTACTTCCAGCTTTAAATGGGCATACATCGGAGAATACGCATCCAGTATAATCAAGTAAAATCGGAGAAACTTTGCCAAGAACATTAGTCACTTTCCAATAGTAAAAGATTAGCCCTGTCACCATTTATTTTCAACCAACTACAGCAGATTCAAAACAATACTGCGAGGAAGCAATCTGCTCGTCTTTGCTGCATCAGAAATCAGCACATGCTCCGAAGAAACTGGCAGATGTTGCAAGCAAATGAAGAGAGATGAAAAAAAAAAGAGCCAAAGCTATTGTACTGGTAGAAACACCCAGCAATGAAAACGAAAGGAAATACTAGCAGGGTCCTGTCTAAAACAATATTTTTCCCTGATCAACATAGACACACGGCGATGGTTCCCAAGCTGAGAGAAACTCTATGGTTTCCAGATAATGGTGGTCTCTGCAATCATGGAAGTGACCACATATGGGTCCATGTTTGACGCAGGTCTCCTGTCCTCAAAGTAACCTTTTCCAGCTTTCTCAGTGTCTCTTCCGACTCTGATTGACGCGCCTCGGTTTGCAACGCCCTGCCAAAAAATATTCAGCGTCAATCCCCCAATCAATAAAGCATCTAAAGACACTAGCTTGCCAATCTGAATAGCGCAAAATGCAACGGTAACCATGATTAACATTTCATTTTCAAAGGCATCCGATTCTCCTTACCCATAGGAATGTATTGATGTCAGCTGTCTCATGGCGCCCAGTGAGACGACGCTCATTGCCTTCACCATATGCAGCAATGTGTTCCGTGTGCTTCAGTCCAAGCTTCTCTATTGCCTTTTTGATGACTTCATATCCACCATCGCTCCTCATTGACTTAGTGCTGCAACCCAGCCATAAATATTCAGCAAAGATCTGAGTGGCTAGTCTCCTTGGCTTGTGTGCACGTGCAGAAACGCATTAATATAGGAAAGCATAGACAAGAATCAGTGATGTTTTGTTACCTGTAGTTTGTGTGAGCGCCTGCTCCATTCCAATCTCCCTGGTGATAATAAAACATGTGATGAACTTGAAGTAGCCGTACATAAGCATGAAGAACAATTAATATAAAGGGCAGTGGACTAACCTGGATAGGCTTTGGATCGAATGAAAGGACAATGCCAGCAATCTCCGTGATCCTCTGGTTACAGCAACATGATTAAATAAGCAAAAAAACCTTTCCAGCGAATATTACTATGTCATGATAAAAAAATAACATAGGCTGTCGCATTACCTCCAAAATGTAGCGGGCTACCCACAATTCATCTCCAGCTGAGATGCCCACGGCAGGACCGACTTGGAATTCCCACTACACAGGAATAGATAAGAAAATGATTGAGAGTTGAATAAATTAGCTGGGAAATAAGAATGGATGATATGTAATGTGACTAATTTCCAAAATGATATGTTTTCTAACCTGGCCCGGCATGACTTCCCCGTTGATGCCGCTGATGTTGATTCCAGCATACAAGCAGGCCTTGTAATGGGAGTCCACAACATCTCTTCCAAAAGCCTTGTCTCCGCCAATGCCACAGTAGTATGGTCCCTGTTGAACCATAATGATTTAGAGAACAAGATCTGAAACAACTGATGCAGCATACAAAACATTGTAGACATATCTGCCACATCATTATGAATCAAGTGCCAAACTCCATGCTCTGAATAAACTTGTCAGAAGAGTATAAGATGTCAAGTACTTGCCCCCTTCTTTTATTTAAAGGGATGATGGTCTATGGCAACAGAGATGGGGGTTTAAGCAACTGTGATGATGTACCTGAGGACCAGGATAGCCACCGAGAGGCCATCCAATCGGCCACTTGACATCTCGCTGCAAGAGGGTGTACTCTTGCTCAATCCCATACCTGTTTTCATGTATTAAACCCATGTGTATAGCAAGTGAGTGAATAGGGAAAGAAATTAGAAAATGAAAATGAGAAGGCCAGATGGATGAAATTACCAGGGCTCTTCGGCAAGGACATCAGGATGGCTGAATATTTTGGCAGCGGCATGCCTCTTGTTTGTCGGGATTGGCTCTCCTGCTGGAGTGTAGGCGTCGCACATGACCTAAACCAAAGACGCTTTGTTAATAACTACGCTATAACATCAAATAAAAACTGATAAATGGAGAACTCATTCCGCTAAATAGAAAAAGCGCTCACCAGGATATTGTTGCCCCTCCTAAATGGATCCTTGAAAATTGCTTGGGGACTGTATGTGTCATTCAATTGTTACCAAGACGGGTAAGATGTCATTAGTATTCTAGATACATACTAGCTCTAATAAAAAATCACGGATCTGACTAAAGTTATATCAAACCAGACTTACTTATGGCTATAAACAGAAATCCATGTGAAGTACAAACACTTACTAAAGGATCACTTCACTATCTTCCCCAGGGGCCTGATTAGTGCTCGAGCCGTCATAGTTCCATTTAGGTAACTTTGATGGATCGCTGACAGGGCCATTAAGAGTCTATAGACAAATCGAAAGAGGAGTCCACGTCAAATATCAGGAAAGGCTACCGAACAACCGATTGCGTGATCATCTAAAAAGAGAGGAACTCACTCTTGCTTTGCTTCTGAGGTCCATACCAGATCCCCCAATCCTTTTCAAAATAGCCAAAACATAAAACATCATCAGATGCAGAAAAAGACGTGACTTTGAAACTTTTAATGAACAAAATCTGAGGTAACTGTTTATCAGAGTTCTAGCACAAAACAAATGCATCAAATTACTATCTTCCGCCGCAAATCTGTTATAAAGGGAAAAGAGAGAGAGGTCACAGAGAAACCCGATAAGCAGAGCAACCCAAAGGATTGCTCTGTCCCAGCGGCTAAAAGAACAAACAGTCAGCAAGCAAAGCAAACGGAGATCAAATCTGACTGTATCTGAAAGAACCACCGGGCTTAAACACGTTAATTTCTTCTTCTCACCAATCAAGGACAACACGGAAGCAAAAGAGAGTTCCTTATTTTTTCAACCCAGTGAGAGAAAAGTCCAAAGAACACCGAACTAAGACAATCAAAGACACACGAAGCCATATTCATGAACAAAAGGAGTTCAGAACTGGAAATACAACAAATCAGCATGCCCAAGATCAGGAACTTCGAGAAGATAGAGAAATCAACCGTACCAAACAGAACAAGAATACCCTTCTTTTATCTGAGTGGATTTACACAGAGAAATGCAAACATTAGGAATCAGAAAACCCGAACAAGCTTGCATCGAGTAAGACGCGATCCACAAAACAGAGTACTTGAGTTCAAGAAACAGAGATCGCGATTATAAAAAAAACAGAACCAGCAAGCACAGAAACAACCGAAACCCGACACGAACGAGAGGCAAAACACAGCAAAACGCCACGACGGTACGCAGAAAAACACGAAAAAAAAAAAAAAAAAAAGGACACGGCAAATGGGAAGGGTAGCACGACAGAGGATTGGCGAAGAGCGGGCGAGGACTGACCATATGTACTCCGCGATCACCTTCTCGGTGGTATCGGAGAGGTCGAGGTTGAGGAGATCTGAAAGCAGCGACATGATCACGGAAGACGAAGCAGCGCAATGAAATCTCTCTCTCTCCCTCTCTCTCTCTCCTCCTCGATCAGTGTACACGATACAGAGACGAGAACAGAGGCGAGCTTTGCTGCCGTTTATATCGCACAGTTACACAGTACCCAGTTCGGAGCTTAGGGAAAATCGATATCTCCATTTTATTTTTTCTCTTTTGATTTCTGTTTTGTTTTGGCACTTTTTTTTTTTTTTTTTTTTTGATGATTCACTAAGAAACGACGTCGTCATTTGGGACTCGAGAATGCAGACTAATATTTTTTTTTTTTTTTATTTTCAAGGGTACTTATTATTTTATCTCTTCCCCATAAAAAAGCATATCCGACGATAATTTCAAATGTGGTATATTTATCCTGGAATTCCGTAAAACGGTGATGTTTTTATTGAATAGATATTTATAATTACACATATATATGTGTGCGTATGTGAAGTTGCAGATTTTCTACCATGTGATCTGATTTTTTTTGTTAATATAATCAATAGATAAAACAAATAAAAGTCAATTGTACTAAATCGAATTTTGCTACATTTTATTGATTTTCACAAATTTTTTTATTCACATAATACCGCAATAGCTCTTATGACAATTTGACTGAAAAGTATGATGAAATGTCAATAAATTTGAATTGCCCACACTTTGCACAAATTTTGTAGAACGAACTATTCTTTATATGAGAAATATCATATAATTTATTTTAAAAACTATATTGAAAGAACCCTAAGCCTCCAAAGTCCTAGTGAGCCCTAAGCACCTTCCACCTCATTCCACAAAATTATAATTTCTCATCATTACTCTTTATCATTAATTATTACTCGTATAGAGATGTAATCTGATGTCTAATCACAAAAAATGAAGCACACAATCATTTATTAGAAAATACATAATGTCAAATGATATTGAGCTATAAGAACTTGTTCGCGTTATTGGTAATATTTTCCTTTCCTTTTCTGACATTGATTTATGTTTGATATGTAGACCACAAATCAATGAAAAAAAAAAAGACATTGTTGTGTTGTTGCATTATCTCATAATTGCTAATATTTAGGATATAAGTTTGTCTTCACAAAAAGTCTGAAATGTATAATTAATACTGACAAAAAGTCATTTAAAGGGATTTATAATATTTTACAATTTCTTTGAATTAAATGAAAAAATATCTTTTGTCACGATAATATCAATATAAAATTTTGATTCGTAGGAAATCAGAAGCCTTATCGTGCTCAAGATAAGTATGCCTAGCAAATTCTCTCTCTGTTTTTTTTTTTTTTTTACCAAGGATATATTATTTTCCTATAATTTCTTTCTCGCCTTTCTTTTTTCTTTTTTCTTTTTTCTTTTTCAATTTCACGTGCATTAATATTCTAAGCGGTGGCCTCGTGTTCAGTGACTCAATTGAACCTCATGAAAGAACTAAATAAGAGGTGGATGAGTTTTTATAATTTCACAAGATTATTTCGATGAGAATTCATATAATCATAATTGTCTTCCTTAGGGTAAGATGCACATTTTTAGGTTCAATAAACAAATAATGTCAATCGACACTGAACATGGTCTAGTTTTTATAATATTTTGAAATTAAAAAAGTAAATAACACCGATGAGAATTACATCCTCTTAAGATTTTGAGGCATTCCATCGAAGCTTTTAATATTAAACATTGAGCTTTTGAAGTGATTTTGACTTTGAGACACTTTTTTTTTTTTTTTTTTTTTTGGGCAATCTTTCATTTTTTCCAAATAAATTCTGGCGAATTTGTGTCGAACCGATAACCAATCGAGTAGACTGGAGAAAGATAATCTTGATGCGAAATTTTCCAAATTTTAGGAAAAAAAATGGGGAAATTCAAAAGGTGTTTGCGGGCGAGATGATCGTCTTTATCCAAAATGATTAGTCAAGTTAGGCACGTTTCCTCTCAATTCTCTGTCAATTCTCTTGCGTGCAGCCTCCTTCTGTTGAAAGGGTATTAACCTTTTTCCCTAATTAAGAAAAGGATAAATACAGAAAAAAATATTAAATTATACCTATTACAACACATATACCCCGAATTCTTTTTGTATTACCAAAAATTAAAGAAAATTACAAATAAAGGCTTGAAGTGCTCTCTCTTTTTTTTTTTTTTCAAATAAGGGCGTGAAGTAGATCTTATTTTAAATAAAAGCTTGAAGTATATATATTAGTTTCAAAGAACAATTTTGTCTTTTTGAAACTTTTTAAAATTTTCTTTTTTTCTTTCTTTTTTCTGTTTTTTCATTTTCTGAAAACTAGAAAAAAAGAAAATACAGGCGGGAGGGCGTGTTCTCTGTTTTTTCTTCTGGTTTTAATTTTTTAATTTATAATCTAATCTAATTTAATTTAATTTAATTTATTTTGAGCGAAAATACCCTTAATTGATCAGATTGTTTTGCTAACTAGCAAGCGAGGTTAGGCCCTTATTTAAAATGGTCATAACCATTTCAGATCATTCTTTGAGACTGATATAGATATTTTAGGTCTTTATTTGAAATAAGATCCATTTTAAACCATTATTTAAGAAAATTAGAACACTTCGGATCCTTATTTTCGAATTTTTCCCAAAAGTTGTACTACAAGTAATCTCAACCTTTTTTTGTGTCACGTATGCACTATAGTTTGCAATGTTTGTGTCATAATAGATAAGTTTATGGCTTTTAGTGACAAAAAAAGTCTGGGATAATTATATTGTAGTAAAGATAATTTGAAGATTTTTGTGATATAAATTTTTAACAAAATTATTGAAGTAAATATTGACTAATGTCGAGAGAACTTTCCAGTCTATCCAAGGGCAACGTGACAATCATAAATTCCAAAATAAACCCGCCCCTCTCACCCCCCTCCTTTTTTTTCTCCCCAACACACACACACAAACAACACACACACAAAAAGGATTATCTTTTTGACTGGAAAAAAACAAATAGTTTCGTTATTAAAAATAAAAGGGGGCAAAAAGAAAAAGAAAATTCTCAAGAAAGAGTTTGCCTTTGCCGACACGACTGACTGATGCGCTCTGCCCAAAGCCGATGGGGGGGCCCATCTGATCGTACGGCGAAGGACCGTTTTAACCGGGGATTTCGTCGTTTGCGGGGCCCTTTCCTTCTTTTCTTTTGTGTTACTTGTTCTTGTGTTTTTCCTTTCCTTCCCCGCGGTTCGCGTTGCACCGATCGCCACCAGTTCGTCAGCATCGATCCGATCGGGAACGAGTTCACCTCTATCCGCTGTCTTCGGCCCATTGGTCTGCTCCCAAGGTCCTGCATCGAAACTCCCAATCGGAACAGTCCGTGGGACTTCCCAATGGATAAGATCCCTTCCGCCCTTTACTGTTGAAAACAGGACCGCCTTTGCCTCGCTTTGCTGCTGTTTCATGCCCATCTCTCTGCCTCTCCCTCCCCATGGAAAGAGAGGTTTCGACAGTTTTTTCAGGGACTTCTTGGGCCAAATTAATCAGACATTCGAGCTCAAACTCGATCCTACTTTTTTACAGTACTTCAAATCGAGTTTGAGCTTTTTCGAGGAGTTAGGCATTTGGCAATCCTAGTTAACATTTGAATTTTTCTGTTTTCCAATTTATTTCTGCATTTACAAAAATGGTTCGGGTCGATTTTTCGGAAAGATTTGCTGTTCTTTCTTTGAAAATTTTAGTTCAAGATTGACTCGTCTGGAATACGATTTGTTTGCGGATCGAATCGAGCCCAAAATTGTAAAAGCAAAAATTTAATTAAGCCGCGCTTGAGTGTGAGAGGGTTTTATATGCCATTAAAGGCAGAGCTGAGACAATGTTCGCTTCAATGTTTGTCACGTGGCAATTATTTTATTGCGTGGCTCAATAACTTTACTAGATATTTATATATCATCCTATGCTCCTATATGTTCTTTCCAAAAAATAGATAAAGTGGAGATTTAAATATCTTCAAATGCAAGAAGAAATTAACATTCCTAGGAATTTAAGTCCTTCATAGAAATATTTTATCTATAGTTTAACTTAGCCAAACTAAGAATAGGATAAAGAGGTACGTTTTTTTTTTTTTTTTTTTAAATTTCCAAACTTGCTTTTTTCTTTAGGTTAATACCCTGAAAAACCCAAAACTAGTACACTTGCGACAAATTTACCAAAAACTATTTTTTTGACCATGAAAAACCCCAAACTAGTATACCTGTGACAAATTTATCCCGACTGACCATAAAAAAAACTCTAAATTGGTACATTCATGACAAATTTACCACAAACTAATTTATTCAACCGCAAAAAACCCCAAACTGATAAATTTGTGACAAATATACATTTCGCTAAATTTGATTAATACCACACAAAAATCATAAAAATTGTAAACTCTGACAAACATATCGTAAAATTCCAAATTGGTATACTAGTCAATTGTCACGTGTCATTTAATTTAATAATTTGATAATAAAATTTAACGAAAACTAACAGAAGGTAAATTTGTCACAAGTGTACCAATTTTGGGTAAATTTGTCAAAGGTATACCAATTTAGGGTTTTTGGTGGTCAAAAAAATAGTTTGGGGTAAATTTGTCACAAGTGTACCAGTTTGGGGTTTTTCAGGGTATTAACCATTTTTATTTTGCGTTCTAAAAAAAAAAATAGTACATAGTCTGTACAATTACAGAGAACCCATTTCTCATATTGAGTTTGACTTAATATTCACTAAGTTTAAACCTTAAAATAAAAAATATTTTTTTTTACTTGAATCATGCATGTTTAAATATTTATTGGAAATTTGATCATATATTTATTGGACAAATACCACAAGAAACCTCAAACTATGCTCATTGCAGCACAAATATTCCGAACTTCTTTTTATGTCATTGAAAAATCTAAACTTGCCCATTATGACACAAATACTCCCAACATTTTTTTGTGTTACAAAAAAATCCATATATATCCTCTATTTTATTTCCATTAAGGTATATTTTTCATGTTGATATAAGTTCGGGATTTTATATACACAAGAAGTTTGGAGTATTTATGTCACAAAGAGCAAGTTTAGTGTTTTTAGTGACAAAAAAAAATTCGAGGTATATATATGATAGTTAGCACATTTTGGAGCTTTTGTGGCATTAACGTATTTATATAAGTTATTCTAAATATAAATGACCATTATAAATTGTATATGTTACAAAAACAATACAATTGAATCATGATAAATTACTCATATTTGATTTATTCAAAGAAAAATATCTCAAAAAAGTTCATGCACACAATACAAGTTAGTTTGGGAAAAAAAAAAAAAACTCATGATAGTATATTTGTCACACTGATATAAGTTTACGATTTTATATACACAAAAAAAGTTTGAGGTATTTATGTTAAGAAAAACAAGTTTATGATTTTTAGTGACACAAAAAATTTGGGGTATATATGTCATAATGGGCACATTTTGGGGCTTTTGTGGTATTAACCCTATTAAATAAGTTATTTTGAATATAACTGACCATTATAAATTGTATATTTACAAAAACAATACAACTGAATCATGATAAATTACTCCTATTTGATTTATTCAGAGAAAAACACCTGACAAAAGTTTATACACACAATACATGTTAGTTTGGGGAAAAAAAAACTCACGATGGTAAGCTTAGATTTAATTTGAGAATTTTATCTCTTTTGAATAGAATGCGAAAGTATTGACGAAGATAAAGTATTTTGAAATAAAATTTTGATTTTATATAACATAATAATATGTATATTATATCTTGAATCGTAATAAATTTTACTATATATCTTTCTTTTATAAATATCAATGTTCTGGATAGGAAAAAGGGAAATAGATCAGTTTCAAAACTAAATTATATTTATTTTTTTTACAATTAATCAGAGAGAAGTTCTTGATTTTTAACTAAATTTCATCTCCAAAAACTCTCCTGTCTCCTTATGTACATTTGACTTTATATATTCAACTTTACAAAAATGTTATTTTTTAGTTTTTGTACACATATATGTCCAACACATTTATAGTACTAACATAAGTGACAACATTCTCGATATAATAAAAAATGCAAAAATACTGATCTAAATTGATAAAACACATATATCAACAACCGAGAGAACGTTTCCTTCTATGCTCACTATAAGTCACTTTATTTTGCTTCTATGCTTTCTACTTGTCGAGACATTTGAAACAATTTTATCAAGTGTCTCACATTCATCCAATGAGTATTGTTTTTATTAACTGTAATTCCTAAACTTCATTTCTTATTAAGTTCAAATGAAAAAGAAAAAGAAATAAAGATTAAGTATTTGAAATGCATTTTTAAATGATAATTGCACTCATTAACTTTACATGACTTTTGACCAATTCACCAATGAAGATGCAACTCAAAAAAGATTATTGGCCCTAGTTGGGAAATGGGCAGGATCTGAATGTTTGATTCTTAGCCACATCTTTTGAAAGTGAAGATGCGAGATGCTTGGTAACAACTCGTGTTTCAAAGGCTCTAATTCTCTCTCTCTCTCTCTCTCTCTCTCTCTCTCTCTCTCTCTCTCTCTCTCTCTCTAAGAAACTTGCACATCATTATATTTGAACTTCACAAATTGTCTATTTTAATATAAAGATCACATCTGAAAGCGTTTTAATTTTATTATATTCTTCAAGGGGGATAAATATTCCACTATTAAAATTCAATAATAAAGTAATGGGGTCACCTAATCGGATTCTCTTCTACGAAATATGCTGAAACAAAAAAAAAAAAAAAAAAATACCTTCGGAATCTCTTCTGGTTGATTTTCGGTCAGAATATGCAAGAATAAAGACAAAAAAAAAAATCATATCTCTTTTAATTTTATTAGATTCTTCATATAATAAATTTTGAATCTGATGCCCGGATTCTCTTCTACGGTCAGAATATGCAGGAAACAAAAAAATACTCTATATATAAGAAATTTCGATGAATCTTCTGGTTGATTTTCAGGCGCCAGCTAATAAGGCGAAGAATAAAGACAAAATTTTGTTGTTGATAATTGAATTCATACGCAACTTTTGACCTAACTTTATTGATTGCTTTTTAAACTTTATCAATGAGAGATTGAAGAAAACGAAACGCAAGTGAAAACCGAAAAGGCGAAAAGAAATTTAGATTTGGTGGTGTTTGAAAAGAGAGTAATGCATCACGGTGTTTGCCTCTTTTGTGCGAAAAATTTTGTGGGATCATCGTTGATTATTCACAAAATTTAAGTTAATAGATACGAGCATGATTTAATATTTAAATAATTAACATGATGGACATTATGATATGTTTTATATGATTTTTTTTTACTATGACAAAACTTATCCAGCAAAGCAACTGAAGATAAACATATGAATGATTTGGTACCTTTATTTGCATTTAATTAAATGGATTATTTACTGATTTTGATAAATCAAATCAATAAAATATCAAAAACTAGCAATGAGATTCATGCATGATCCCATAAATTCACTTATTTTTTATGTAGTTTTGACGAGATGATTGACCTTATCTACTATATTTTTTCATTGACAAGTCTCCCATATGAAATTTCTTTTTGTTTAGGAAAAGAGAAATTTTCCTCTTTCAACTGAGATTAGACATCTAATGGTCCATTTCTTCTCAATATTTTTGCCCCCTTTTTTTTTAATATTAACATATGGAAAAAGGGGGAAATCCTGATTCTAGAATGTGACATTATCCGCTCCGTCAACTGCCCTTATATAACCAGACCAAAAAGTTTTTTTGCCTATAAATCATACAGCATAAATTACGTAAACGAAATGAGAAGAGCCTTTCCTGACAAAGAAAATGGAAAACCTCCCTTTCTTATTGTGCTGTCAATACGTCACGATTGAAGGAGAAGACTTTCATTTTGCCTATCCGATAGCTTGACGTGATTTGCATTCATTCAAATGAATAAAAAAAAGAGGCCAAAGTCTCTGATTCCATCCCACACGTAATTCTCTATTCGCCAGGGCTCGTCAGTTGACCTTCTTTTATACAATAAATGTTACACGATCTTAGTGTTTACTAAAATGATTCTTCTATAAAGTAATGCTGTGTGTAGTCAAGAATCTCTATTCGCCATTCGCTGTTGTGATTATATATATCAAGTAAAATATTATATACCTTCAATCCAAGCTAACTATTTGTTTCGGAAAGGAAACAGTGCTCATGGGATAGAGCATACCGAATTATATCCTTTTATTAATTACATTCCGTACTACATCATACTTGGTGGGAAAAGTCTATGTATTTCAAGTTGTCAAAATATTTTGTGTGAGCCAATCTGTGTATTTTAATGTGCAGATGAAATATCTTCGAGATTTACAAGTCCATATGCAAATGATGTTAACACCAGCACGTTTGTGCTGCTAGACAACTTCCATTTTCTGCAAATGGAGAATAAGATGTTGAGTTCAACGGGACCACAATATACTTGGAAGGACCTAAGTGTAAGAGGTTGGCAAATAGGGGATTTGGTAAAATCATCAAATCTAGATGGACAACATCTTAGAGGAAGTTTGCACTACAGATAGAGTGGACAATACTCCATGTGTCTGAAAACGAAGGACCAACTCTATATGAATTGTGATTCGAATTCAAATTGGTCATTTGGAGCTAATTTCAAGTCTTGAAACCCACAGAGAAAAGTTTCTGAGAAGTTAGATGGGTTTGTCATTTTGTGTAAGTAAAAGAAGTGCCGAGTAAGTTCATAAAGACAATTTGGTTTACTTCGAGGAAGGTTCAGTAATTACCTTCAGGAGAATGTTCAGCCAAAAAACAGCCCTTGCAACAGCTACTTTTGACTTATTTGAAATCTCCAACATGCCGAGGAAGTTTTAAGGGCTGGATATATCCGTCAAAGCAAGAGTTGAAATGCGGTTGAGGAGATCAAAATGCTCTCAAAACTTCCTCTTACTTCTTGTGCTTATTCTCTAAGAAAAACATTGTGATTCTCATTGTAAATATTTGAGAGTAAATGTTGTCAAAGGTTTCAAGGATTGTATTGATGGATTTCAACTTTCTATTTGGGCTATTAGAGCTAGGAGAGTGGAGTAGGTTGATTGGAAAAACCAAATCACTGTAAATAAATTTGCAAACTATTCGATCCCTTGCTCCTTTTACATTTCTGTTGCCGGAAAATATTCTCTTTGCATTGCATATTTCATCTACAAATATTTTTCCATCCTCCACATATTGATTTGTACCAAAAAAATTTTAAATCCTACAACAATAAAATCCACCATCCTCTTGGTTGTTAAGTTCGGTTAATTTCTGTACTCAGAACTAATAACAATTGTATGTACTTGCTTGATATCAAATTAACATGTCAGGTAACCTAGGGTTTCACATAAATGGTAAACTTTCTCTATGGCTAGAGGAGATGATTTGTTCTTTACTTCATGCCACGTTATAAGATTTGATCCGCATACACATTTGTTTTTATATTGACCATTATACATAAAATCTGAAAAATGGCAGGCCTTGTTATACACTGACAAAAAGTTGACAATATCAATGCTTCTGCTTTAAAGGCGACCTTATAAGTTCTGGCGCGCTTTCCAAGACCACAAGGGCCCCCACAAAGTTCCATTTCGTTAACGTTAAGTTATCTTGAGAGGCCAAAACCCTAGCTTTGGACTATCCAATGAGCTTGATATATATTATAAATGCTACGGATAATTCAATGTTGGTCAGATTTTGCTTTGTCTAATCTTGGCATCACAACATTATCTACCTGCCCCCTTGTTCAAGCAATGCAGCCATCCATCTCGAGACAATGTGCTTAATTAACTTACTAATCTATATCTATTTATATTAGGACTTTTTAAGTATACTGCCAACGAAAACATTATATCATTAAATGATGCTAGTCAATTGTCTGTTTATGCACTTAAAAAGTATCTATAGATAGATGCAAATTAATTCAATCTAGTGACGTATCCATGCCTTTAGTACGAAAAGAATAGTATTACATTCAACTATCTCAAAGTTTTTTGCCTTGAAAATTGATTTACATTAAAATGAGGTGATTGTAGAACTAAAAAGGAAAGAAAATAGATAAATAAACAATCTATATTATTATGCATTTTGTGTAGAAATATGCTAGTTTCAATAGAAATATCTATATTATAAGGTGAATAGATAAAAATAGAATATTCTAAAATCTGAGGTGCCATTTATTTAAGAAGAAAAGTAACATTACAAAGAATTAAAACGAAAAGTTCATATATCAAAATGTAGCTATTTAGTAAGTTATCATCCATCTATCAAAGTGTAAAATGAAAATTATTTTACCCTCTTATTTCGTATTTTTAGAGGTATATAGATGACTTGAAATAGGCTCAGTGAGTATAATAGTTTGCGATTCATATATCTTGTAATATAAGTTAGTTAATTACAAAGGTCAAATTGGCTGATTTCAGGTTATAAATAAAGTGATAGTGGTCAAATTCGGGTTTTTGAAATAAACTTAAATTTGAACCGATTATAAGATAAAGCGAGACATTAAAATTAGATAAGGATATAAAACTGTATATGTATTTTGAACGACCCTAGTTGGTAATTTAAATTTGCTAAATGTAAATATCTCATTGAGGTGTTTTTGGACCAAACATAAGGAAAATTGCTGCATTTATGTATTAGATGAAGTCTTCTTAAATGCAAAATGTAAGGTTAAAGCTAAAAGGTAAAGGCAAAAGTCATCACAACACAAAATCTTATGACATTAATTGAAAACATGTATCAAGGTATTAATGAGGAAAAATACATTTTGTTGTACATGTAGTGCTTAAGAATTTATTTTATTATCATCCAAAGATGTTCATGGATAAAATCATTGTGGTAAAACTTATAATAAAGAAAGTTAACCAAATAAATAGATGAAACTCGACTTGCATAGGCGGATCCACATATTGTTAGCTGCTTATCGCAACTTGAGAGAAGTACAATCTCATACCTACTCTCCCCATCCTTGGTTAAATGAGTAGGTCAACCAACCCACTCTTATGTGGGTTTGAAGATTGATTTTGGAAAAACTTAGAAAATATTATTCTGTTTTAAAATACGATCTGCCTGTTTTAGCCTATCTAAGTTGGGTCCACCTGAAGAGTAATCTACATTATTTCTCATAATGGGTGGGTACAAATCTCGTGCAGTAATGTTGAATGCCAATCTTGAGCCTAGCCACGTCTAATCTCACTCGGAGAAAGGACCCAAGTGTACGAAATTAAAAACTTTTTGAATTTAAATGCATGGAATGGAAGTTTTAGAATTGAAGACGAAGGAGTCAACAGAGATTAAGAATTTTCTTCCCTTTTTCTATTGAGTGAAAGATCTATTTTAGGGTGAAGGACAGATAGGAATAGCTAACTGATGGGCACCTCGACGAATTTGTCGCTTATAATGAAATGCTAAAATACCTAACCCCCAAAGTAAAGGCCAAGAGTTGAAATTAGTGGTCCCCTTCACGTCTGCATTGTTGAAACTTAAGTGCAAAATAATTTTCCCCAAATTTGGCATCATATGGACATTACATCTCCGGGCCACTACATATATTATTAGGCCCTCATAATGTCGATACAACTACATATGTCTGTATAATAAATCAGTGCCAACTAGATAATTAGATTATCTCTTTTCGTTTGATTTCATTTGTCTTCTCTAGTTCCCTTGTTAAGAAGGTTCCCCTAAATCTCTCCTCTAGAAGAAATTAAAAAGAAGTAATTTTAAGGGAGTGAGATATGTAAATCCTGCATATTGCATTTTGCGATATGTGTTCAGGACTATATTGCAATTTTTAACAAAGAATATAAATTGTTATGCATCAATTAAAAGTTTTATAACTTCAATTACACTCTATGAATAAAAAATCAAGACTTGATTGCACTAATTGGAAAATTTATGATTAAATTGTTTCCTAGTACATAAGGTTTAGGATTTACAAAACCATTTTGTCAGAAGAACATATGTCAACCAATTCTATGAATGCCTTGCCTTCCACATTTGAATTTCAATATCTCTCGTTCTATGATGGGTGAAATTTATTTCCTATGCTAATTCAATTCTTTGTACATTTTCTCTCCATTTTTCTTTTTTTCCCCACACTTACACTTCTGGTGTTTTAGAAAATAATTTTCAACTTCTTTTAGAAGGCTTTGGGTATTTTAGACTTAAGTTTCTAAGTCCCTGTATTAAGGAGAAAGTAGTTTATGCATCTGAATATGACTAGTAGAGATCCACAAATATAAGATGGGGTTATAAATAATAAGACTAGCATCAAATTCCATGTTTGATGATCCATCCGACCCACCAGCAAAGCTACTAAGTAGTCTGCTTGTTCTGTTCATACAAATAGCAAATTATAGCCTCCGTTTTTATTATGATTTGAATATATGAGGAGAAATTACAAAAATTGCCCCCGTAATATTAGCCGAATTCAGCTTTTGTTCATGTACTGTAATAATTTAGCCACCCAATTATTTGCGGTGTTAATTTGAGGCATAAATTCAATTTTTTGTTGTAATATTGACGGAATATTATAGTTAGTACTGCCACATCGACATGTGGCTCTTATGAGTATAAGTGTCTAGAACAATTACACTTTCGATCTATTGCTTTTAAACATGTTCAATATTAGTGTTTCACCAGTTTTGAATCTTGCAACAAAATATCTTTTACCAAGTATTATATTTAAAGAAGTCGTTTGGTACATCTAATTTATGAGTTTAATGCCAACAGTAATCAATGTTAAAATCTACTCAACAATGTCATCTAAACTCACTTTAACATAATAATGAAAGCCCATTAAAATTAAATTAGTTTGTACAATATTGAAGATGATTCGACAACACTAAATATTAACAAATATGCCTAGACGACATTGCTTCTAACCAATCCGAGGACACAACAATAGAATCTAATCAAAGACGCTAAACGATGAGGATAACATCTAGTAGATGTTGCTCCTAGATGAATATAAGGACACAACATCTAAATTCAATCAATGGCATTGAACAATGATAACATCACCTAGAAAATACTACTCCTAGATGAGTATGAGGACACAATGTTGGAATCTAATCAATGACACTGAACAGTAATAACTTCACCTAGCAAACACCGCTCCTAAATGGATATGGGGACACAATGCCGAAATCTTATCAATGATGCTAGATAGTGGGTTAGTACTATAATCTAGTCAACAGTACTACTTGAGATATAGACACTCGCTGGAGTTGAATCTACAATAGGAATCTTATGCTACAATTAAGCTAGACTAAATAAGGATAAAAGCAAAATAAAGTAATTTGATGTGTTGTTCGGGGGGGCCTTTTCATTGGATTGCCTGCATTATTTATAAGCCAATTTGGTAATCATTAATGGTTGGTTACTTCCTCATCAAGAGTTGCTCCACATTCTATGTTAAATTGCATAATCCATATATGGTTTCTAACTTGTTCGATAACATTCTCATGGCTTGTCCAGCAAGGATTAACTGTTCCTCTTGAGTTTGGTATCCTTTTAATTATTCCTGCCTATTTCCACCGTCAATGATGTGTCTTCATCAATGACCCTTGGCTTTGACATGTGGCAACCAACTACTTCATCATGAGATTATATGCCTTTGCTTGTAAGTTCATCGAAATTGAGCGCAAAGATTTTTGGAATCTTTGGCTATCCTTTATTTTCATAACCACTTATGGGCTGGGTCAATGTAAATTATAGCCCACATATGGCTACGGGGGAGATTTTAGAATTTTCTACCTCTCATGACCAGCACATGCTTGCAAGAGTATTTTTGGGTGTCAACAATTAGTCATTATACTTTATGAGAAATAAATTTCAACGATTTATGCTCAATTTATAGTTGCAAAACTAGTCATCATGTTACTTTTCAACAAAGGCTTATTTCTTTCATCTCATCTTAACCCAAAATCTTATGGGAATGTTAAATTAAAACAAAATATTAATTGCTAATTCTTATATTTTCAATTTTACCCAATTTGATTGAAAGTCTTAATAAGATAAAAGCTACCCTATGCAAGTCTTTACAATCAATATGGTGTGGAGTTGTCGATGATGCTATAATTTGAAGGTTTCTTATAAACTTTCTAAATTATTTTAGTCAAAACAGACCAAATTTACCGGGAGCTGAACAATTTTGATGGAAACCGCTTTGGATTTTCCCGTTGGAATTGGACCAATGCTCACCTCTATCTCTTCGGAACCGGACCAAACCGGCACTTATCAACATTTAACTTCTGTCTTTTTTATTGAACAGCGCTGAGTAGGTCAATAAAAATTCTAAGACTATAAGAAACTTCCACTAGTTGATGTGGGATCTCAGACTTGGGCTCTACTTTGTCTTAAAAAGTTAAAAAAAGAAAAAAAAAAAAGCAACTTCTCTCCTCCTTTTGAGATTGATGTGGGATCTCATACTTGGGATATGTTTGTTTTGATTTTTTTTTTCCACCTTTAGTCATCCTAAAAAGCCATTCTCAATCAATCTGCAAGATAAAAACATTGTCTTTTTTACTTTTAAACCAATTAAAGAACAAAGGGTGCACATCTATGCATGGTCTTGGTCTTGAGAACTGGACCGGATCGATCGGTCTTGGAACCAAACCATACTAGTTCTTATTGGTTTTCTTCTCAGTTCCAAATTTTGAACCTAGGAGTTATGGGGTCGGTTCTTAGTTCTAGGCCAAGGACAAATCCATTGGGGAACCAATCATCTCTCTCAAAGGATATGTTAGGGAACTTAATATGTTGGAAATATAGTGGAGAGACTAAATCTGAAATTGTGTATGGTTATGACAACGAGTTTTGCAATTTCCCCTTTATATCATCGGCACAAGCCATTACAGGTACATGCTTTGGACTCAACTTAAGGAAACCATCCAGCAGAGCTTCCATCGCCCTGTGTCAACAACCTTCGAACTTGCGAAAATCGGACCGATTTTTGTGGGTTCTCTCAATCCTCATTCGGTTTTATAGCTAGTCACTAAAGCAATATAGGTTTTGATTGGAAACTGCATTAGTTATATCAGACAAGATCCTATAAGCAAACGTGTGATAAATTCAAAATTGCTATACAGGTTTAATTTACTGCCACTTCACTGCTCAGGAAAGGCCAATGGTTCCACAGGGCCATTGAGAATAAGTGCATATACTTAACATGTACTCCTGTTGCAAAGTCAAATAATTTTCACAAAAAAAATAAAAGTAGGTGATAACTGGAAGGATGTCTTTTATATGACTTGAATGGCCATTTTTCCAACCAACCAATCTTCTGATTGTTGGGTTATGTGCACCGACATTTTACATAATTTATTATAGTTAAATTTGCATGCGAGTAATATTTATAATTTATTGCATGTCCAAAATGGAGGAATATATATCCCTTATTGGATTACTTTCTTCCTTTAGTTAGTATAAACAGGAAAACATTATTGACCCACTCTCGTGACCATCCATGTTGGAATAGAGGACAAAACCATGAAGGAGATGGAAGAGAGGATGTCACGTTCCAAGATTGTCGTTTTGGATTAATGGCAGCTTGTCTTGGCCTCAAACAGGGAACGACTTGTGGCGCAACATCCGAGTTCCAACCCACCATCCATCTCACGGCCCATGTCTGATGCTTCGGGGAGCTTTGTGAACCATTCAGTTCAGTGAGTGAATAATTGAGTCAAGTCGAGCCAATGTTGTACCAAGCTTGAACTCAACTCGACCTAAATATTCGATACTCGACCTACACTTGCCAGCTGTAAATAGATATTATATTGCTGTAAATACATAGGATTTTTTAGGAGGTTTTTATTCTGATTTGATTCTGATCAAATCCCACACATCATGGGATTATGTAGTACCGGGGAAAGGAAAACTCAGCCATTTACTTGGGACAAGACTCAAGAAAGGAGATCCTGATTTTGATGTGTGGGATGAGGTTGATTCCATGATCATGTCATGGTTATGGAATTCCATGGAACTAGCCATAAGCGACACTTGTATGCTTGAATCCGTCATGCTAGAACCGCAAGCTATAGAAGGGTCAGCCTTTACAACTAGAAAGGTTGATGAAAAGGGTGACTTGCCAAGGAAAGACAATCGGGACAGCTTGTGGTGTGCCTACTGCAAGAAGCCCAGACATACAAAAGAACAATGCTGGAAATTGAATGGCAGGCCAACTACTTCAGGTCGAGAGTGGGTGAATCGGACAACACAACCAAGACCTCGGGTCCACCTAACTAAGAAAGCTGGTCAAGAAGAAGTTCAAGAGAAAGCAACCTTTAGCAATGAAGAAATTGAGAAATTAAGAGGTTTGTTAAGGTCTCTTAATAAACCTTCTGGTGCTCAACTCGACCTAAATATTCGATACTCGACCTACACTTGAGCTCGAGCAGAGATAAAAACAATTGTCGTAAATATAATTTAGCTTGACTCGACCAAAAAAATTGAAATACTCTTCTAGTTCTAATGTATTTTTCCCCTCTAACGTATATGTGACTTTTTTGGAGAATCACTGGTTGAAGAAGGGTTGATTTGTTTGTCTTATGTTCCTTCAGAGTGGGCGGATGTCTTGACCAAAGTTAATGGTGGAAGTTTTCATGAGCTAATTTCCAAGAAATGGAAGATATCACCAGCTTGAGGGGGAGTGTTGAGCTTCAATAGATATTATATTGCTGTAAATACATATTTTTTAGTTGTTCGATATTCGGTTTCATCTCAACTTTATTTTTTGTTTGTTAGGAGACTAGAAAATGGACATATTCGAGCTAGACTTCATTACGATCAACTTTTAAATAAATTTAAGCTCGAACTTGAATGCTATAAATTCTTTATCTCGGGTTCATGGTAGTGATATTTCTAAACTCAACTTCGAGAAATTATATCTCCTAAAATATGAGATAAAAAAAAATTAAACGAAATCATAGGTGAATCTTTTGTTAGCTTGATGATCCAGTTCGGGTTATAACATTTTCAGCTTATGTAGTTTGGATAGCAAATTTTGCTTCGCTGGAGTTTCGATGCTAAATCAAGATGACATGGTTTAGATTTACTCTTTTTAGAAAAGGCAACTACACTGGAAAATCCATTTCTTTTTTTTTTTTTTGTTAAGTTTAATGCACCATTTTCTGTAATTTTTTTTAGAATGCCACATATCCTATTCGTGCAGTGAATTTTCTTACCAAGCATTTTTGTGTGCTTAAATAAACCTGCTAAGTTAAATAAATATTTATAGATCATCGCATGTTATTGTATACACCAATTGAATATACAAATCTTATATCATAGGCATTTCTCATTTTTCTATACTTCGTTGTGTTCTTTATGCATGGATTTTCACTTCTTCTATAACTTTGCACATCCTATGTTATATTCCGCGTATGATATCTTATCTTATTCGGACCATCTACTCAATTTGATTCACGCAATCTAATCCACAAGATCGTTAAAATATTTAATGAGTTTGAATTAACTTATTTAAGTGGATTTTGTTGTCATTACGCTTTGACTATTCTAAAAGATGTCAAAGTGAAGTGGCGTCCTTATCATCGAACAGGAAAATCAGCTTTGTGAATAAAGAGAGGGTTCCGCATGACTTTTACTTCCAATATCTTGTGCCAGTTTTGACTTATAGCGGTCGATACTTTACATTTTCTAATATCAAACATATTTCCTCCTTAAAAGCATGTAAATCTAACCTGAATGGCATCATATTTACTCATTATATTCAAGATTGTTACAGCTTTTTGTTTATGAAAAGGTAAAAAAAAAAAGACTTTTCCTCCCCTTTTCTTTTTCTTTATGCTACAGGACAAGATGATCTCCATCTTAATAATGACACGAGTACTTTTGTAGTCTCACACTCTTCGATCCACTCAATTACTTACATTCTTTTTTGTGTGGGTGTGTCTGGTGCAGATCCTCTCGCATATCCTCCAATCCTCTCTCTCTCTCTCTCTCTCTCTCAGTCACGCACAAACTCATGTTCACTCGCATGGCAAGATCAACTCTTGCTCATTCCCTCTTCACATTCCTCCTCTCCCTCTCGTTCATTCCTTCCCATGCCTTGTCTCCCGCGGGCACCTTCCTCTTCGGCGGATGCACCCAGCAACGTTACGTGCCTGGCTCGGCTTATGAGTCGAACCTCGACTCACTCCTCACCTCGCTCCTCAACTCGGCCACCTTCTCCTCCTACAACAACTTCACCGTCGAGGGTCCAAGCCAGCAGGATGTCATCTACGGCCTCTACCAATGTCGCGGTGACCTCTCGATGCCGGATTGCGCCACGTGCGTCGCGCGTGCTGTGACCAGAGCCGGCGAGCTGTGCTCAAAAACATGCGGCGGGGCCGTGCAGCTCGAGGGTTGCTATGTGAAGTATGACAATGATTCGTTCCTCGGAGTGGAGGACAAGACTGTGGTTATGAAGAAATGCGGTCCCTCGGACGGGTACGAGGCTGGGCCCATGGGCCAGAGAGATGCGGTCCTAGCGAACCTGGCAAGCGAGGGCGGGCTGTACAGGGCTGGCGGGTCGGGGGAGGTGCAGGGTTTGGCCCAGTGTGTCGGGGATTTGAGTGCGGGGGAGTGTCAAGACTGCTTGTCGGAGGCGATTGGGCGGTTGAAGAGCGAATGCAGCACGGCGAGCTACGGAGACATGTTTTTGGGCAAATGTTATGTGAGGTATTCGACTGGCGGAGCTGGACAACATGTGTATCCTCAATCCCATGAGGGTGAGCTATTCTCTTAAAAGTATAGATTAAATCAATTTACCATATAAGATACCAACTCTTTTCTAAAAGAGAAGGATAAATTGAATGCAATTGAAATCAGCCAATCAATTGTCGAATTGGGATTTTGGAATGATTTGCAGCTAAAAGCACCGATGAGGGAACAAAGACATTTGCCATCATTGTTGGGTTATTAGCTGGAGTGGCTCTCCTCATCGTTTTCATCGCCTTCATCAAAAAAGTTGTTGAAGGAAATGGTAAAATTTGAAATACCCATCTTCTAAATCTTTTCAATTTTCTTCATCTCAGCTGAATTTATTGATCATTCCATATAATTCAATGGCGTTTCTTCTCATGCAGGTAAGTGACTTTGCATCTCCTCCAATCAAAATCCCAAAAAACGCTTTGAAGTGCTCTTGCTTTTGAGTGGCCCCTCCCTTTTGCTTCTTTCTTTCCTTTTTTTCTCCTTATGATGACTGCTGTTCCCCTGACATTGCCTTTTGAGTACTGGCTTTACATGCAAATCCTCCCAAAAAGCAAAAGATGCGGAAGCCTATGAAGGGCTTGGTGACCTTGGGAAAGATGGGAAAGAATGATGAGTGTATTATGTCACTATACATTTTAGTGAAAGGGGCCAAAAAAAAAAAAGAAAAGGTGGTGGCTTTGCTCTCCACTTCACATAAAGTTGCAGTGTCTCTTCTGGTAGTGGAGGAGGAACTGTCCCTTTTATGCATGGCGTTCTGTTTACTTTTGAATTAGACCCATCCCTCATCAGCTGTTGCTTATTTGTTGTGCATATGAGGGGATAAATTTATGAGTTCTATTGTATGTGTAAGTAATGCAATTGGATTTTTCTTTTTAGACTTTTACTTTTCCATCACATGAATTGGGTCGAGGATTGTTGATTGATGTATGAGTGCAATCTACGTAAGCCAAAATGGTCACAATATTGACTATTCCTCGTGGGCTGGACCAAGTCATTTTGAATCTGTAAGTCGAAGTTGTACATTAATTGGACATGTGAGATTGATTCTATCTATCCGAGAGAGACGGAAATTATGCATTCAATTGTGGGGGCTTTCTAGGTCCTCTGATATTTAAAAGCCATTGAAAATTCTTAATTTCTATTCCGTATCAACTTAGAAGATAAATTTTGGCCCACTAAAATTTCCCAAAAGACGTGGCAAAGCTAATAATTTTTCTTCTCAATTTGTCCCAAAGTTGACCAAGCTTAATAAAAAAAAATAACTTAAAATCATAAAAATCCAGCTTCTAGATGCAAAACATTCAATATCAGACTTGTTGAGCACGAGAAAAGAGCAACTTCAATCACCGGAACAAATACGCTCGATTTATTTGTCATCACAGGATCAAATTCTCCCCCACTAGGGGACAAAAAGAACATCTTTAGACCTGTTCTTACACATAGCTAACATGATTGATTGGTTATATCATATTGGCGCCTATCGTGCATCCGCATAATAACCTCCCAGATCAATGTAGGAAACATTTAGACCAAGACAAAGAAATATTGACCATGTAGACAGAAGTTAATACTGCACACATGGATTACCAACATGTGCATCAACTCATCGCCCTAAACTTTATTGGCACTTGGGCCCATGTTGTTGTTTTAAGAAATTTTAAGAATGAAAGACGAACAAAAGCTGATCTCTCAATTTTTAAGGATAGCTTTAAAGATTGATCGATGGGAAAGCCGTATCTGATACCCAATAGAACTGATCACGAGCCTAGTAAGGCGTTCGGGCCAGCCTAGACCCACCTAAGCTAAGAAGCCTGTAAGATAAGCTGAGTTCATTTGGTTAAGCTCCACCTTCAAGGTCACGGGCTAGCCTATAAGGGTCACTTTGAGTGGAAAGATGTTATAACGTGGACACAGTATCTTCCGTTTCCAAACTAAGCGCTCGAGTCCCTTTGAGATTTGGTTAACATAAGGTTGCCTATAGATAAGTTGATATAAAATAAGTCTTAGGGATGGCTTTATATATAATTAGTTTGGTGGGAAAATTACCAAAAAAAAAATCATAAACTTATTGTATGGATACCAATTCAATCATAAACTTTTTAATTAGTCAATTTAGTCATAAACCATTTGACAATTTGTTGCGAATTTTGACCCGCATTGATGTTGACAATTTTATAATTTTTTTTTTGAATCTTTTACAATTTTTATTTTGTCTTTGCTTTTTCCTTTTTGTTTCCTTATTTCCCTTTTTCCCGTTGGTTGATGATAGATAGAAGTTAAGAGAAAAATATAAAATTTCAGAAAAGTTTAGAAAATTACAAAAATTGTTCATGTTGGCCATTTCACATAAGATACCCAACACCCATATCAAATATTTAAGACTAAACTGATAATATAAAAAAGTTTAAGACTAAATTGATATTCATATAATAGGTTGAGAATTTTTTTGATAATTATCTCTGGGGTTACGATGAATTGGTATAGAATTTGACGTGGCCCATTCATTTATCTTTTGTCTCTTCATAAACGCCCCGACCATTACCAAGCCGTCACCAAACGCAGAAGATCCTGTGATCTCATCTCCACAAATACTTTGGCAAGAAAATGAATTGGGCACGTGAAAATGTTCCTAAAGTCGCGCTTGATCATGAAAATCCATTGACGGTAGTCCCACCGGCCTTACGTTGCCAAACTGATTAATCAATTGGTCGGCAATCATTCGTCTCATCATTGTCCCGCCGAACTTCAGCAACAGCCTGAGCCTGCAAATCTCCAGGCCACGTCCGCCAGAAGCATATGTTCGTCTTGTCGGAACAGAAGATTCCATGCTCCCTCGCTCTTCTGGAGAATATATTCCCCTCCCTATTTTCAAATTGAGGAAGATCTTGAGCGTCCGGAAGTTAAAGGGGAGGGGTTATTCGTGTTTGCAGGTCATGTTCCTGTCGTTTTTGTGTATTGTAGAGCACTGTACAAGTCGAACTGAGCGAGACATAAAAATTGGCGGGCTAGTCAATGGTGTCGGTTTAAGAAACACAAATGGGACTTGAAAATTAGTAGGGTGGCACGACACAGCCCGCGAATTTCTTGATCAAGTTATGGATTTGGGAGTGAGATGGTTGCATGATCTGCTATGATATGATATCTACTTGATGACATGAATCTGACGGAAAATATCCTAAGTTTCCCATATGTCGACAATTTACAACAATGTTGTCAAATCAAATTAAAGTACATGTTCTGGTTAGGATTCGGCGCACAATTACAAGAAAATAAAAAATATAAGCAAGACCATGTTCCTATTAGGATCGAGTGAGACCCCATGCCTTCCTATCGATGGAAAATATGAATCACATCCCAACAGTTTTTAGTCAATGAATTATCATCAAGTTAAATTATTGAAAGTGAATGACATGGTCAATACAATCTTTAAATATTCGTTGGCACCAATTCATTAATGTGAACAGATTTAGATGAGCCAACTTCATGTCTAGCAAGTTTGACATGAACACAACGCAATTATCAATCGTGTCTAGTAGATTGTCATGAAATCAATCCAAATGTGATTAGCCCCGGTCCAAACTCAACGATTTCAGTTGTTTTATTATATCGCGCCGAGATCTAAGGAACAAAGAAGTAAGTTAAGAAATTTATCGCACCGAGATCTGAGGAAAAAAGAAGTAAGTCAGAAAATTTATGGCACCGAAATATGAGGAAGAAAGAAGTTAAGTTAGAAAATCGCACCAAAAGGACGTGCTTACCATTTCCCTACGCGTCGGGCAAATTCTGGCCAGCGTCTGGTGGCCCTGGGGATGTTGACCACCAGTCAACTTTCTTGGCTTCGTCATATTATTTTGAAACAAAAGTCCTTAATGCGGCAAGACAAAACTAGTATTCAATTTGTTATCTATTAATATATGTGATAAGTTCATTAGAAGTTCTACAACTTACCACAAAAGTATAATTAAATCTTAAAATTTACAAAAAGTGCAATTAAATCCTAAAACTTATCAAATATGTGCAATTAAGTCCGAAAATTAATACTGTCAATTTTTTAACGTAAAATACTAACATGGTATTTTTAAATTAATTTCTCTCTCCTATTTGGCAATTTTTTTTATTGTTTTCTTTTTTAAATCTTATTTAAATCATATTAAAAAACTTAAAAAGCTAATATTTTATTTTAAAAAAACAAAACTAGAGGGAGAGAGAGAGAGAGAAAGAGAAGTGAAGGGTAGGACAGGGCCATGCTGTTGGGTGCTGCCACCACCCATCATCGGAGGGGGCGGCGGAGGTCATCGACCCTAGGTGAGGGTGTCCAAATTTGGGTATTGATGACGTTGGCAGTCGCCTGGAGCCAGCTGACGTGACCAGACATTTGCCACAAAATGAAAAGAGTATTTTCACATATCTAGCATCTTAATATATCTCGAGGAGGCCGAGTCATAAAGCGAAAGGATATATTTCCATATATCTCGTATCTTCCAAACACAGAGTATGTTACATAAAACAAATATTTCCAATAACATTCAAGAATTGACTAAATACCACAATCAAATTTCTGAATTTTTGGTCTTTTTTTTATAAATTTCAAGCTGATAATGCATTTCTTGACCTGTATTGCCGAAAGTGATGGTACGTATATGATTTGCCACTTAGGCTTATCACCTTCGCTCGTTGACAAAATTAAATTCTTTTAATAAAAAAGAATTTGTGTCCAGCTCTTTCAACCTGTCAGGAGAATGGTGGGGGTCCATGGAAAAAATTGATAGGTGAACAAAAGGTCCACCCAATTTATAACATTCATTGGATGACTAGCCTAGAGTACGACCAATTTCTCGTATAGTTTGAAATTATAAAAAAGAAAAACAATAATAAATTAATTACAAACCTGCAGTTGCAAGCAGTTATCGTTAGATGTGCTAGCTCTACAGTAGACATTTCATCCATCCCTACTCACTTCAGACTTGGGTGACTATTATATTAACCTATTCAGCGGTAGCCAGAGCATGCTCTGATGTGAAGTATACCTTCCCCATCGTAGGGCTCCTAAATTTCCTGTCTATTTTTGTCTCCCCAATAGAGAGGGAATACATAAGACAGCACTAGGTCTCCCAACCAAAGGCAATTCTCCCGCTTGTTTCCTCCTTAAGCCTTTTAAGGACTTGCTCAGGTCCGTTTCAACCTGTCAGCAAAACGGTGGGGGTCCATGGAAAAAATTGATAGGTGAACAAAAGGTCCACCCAATTTCTAACTTTCATTGGATGACTGACTAGCCTAGAGTACGACCAATCTCTTGTATAGTTTGAATTTATAAAAGAGAAAAAAAAAATAATAGATTAATTACATACCTACGACCGACGACCTAACTCGTTTGAATCTTGAGTGCTAATCAAGATTCAAGAAAATTAAGATTCAAGAAACACTCAGTGCTGGTTATTATGGTGACATTTTTTGATGTTAGTGCTGGAAAATTTGTATGGTGGGAGGGAATGCATCTTTTCTGTGTTAGCTTATACTAGTCTTCATGCCAATTATTTATTTAGGGATAATGCTACAAAAACTAATTTTGGCTACGCATCAGTCCATAGTGGCTAGATGACCATCTTGATAGAATTTTGACGAATGGTACTTTTGAGGCCGTGGGGTACGTATTTGGAGTATTGATGCCCCACCAGAAAAAGCTCAGGACTTTCTATGAGACATTCATTACGATAGTTTTAAGTGGATTCGTTTTTCTCGAACACTACATGTATTTGAATCATAATTGAATCGTGATGGAACTATGCTAGAAGGTTTTTTTTGGATATCACCAATACGTATTTGAGGGTATTAGTAGGATGAAATAAAGTTCGGGATATGGACATATCCCGAGAGATAGTTCAAATCTTTTTGATAGGATCTTCCCCCAATATAAGTCATAAGCAGGTTTATTTTTCTCGATCACGGTATGAATTCGAATAATTGTATCTGCGCATTCTTTTGAGATCGCTCCAAAAAGCACAAATTTGCAGTGTTCAGAATGTGAATTTCGTTTTTTTTTTTTTTTTTGGGGGGGGGGAGAGATTGTCAAAGATCGTTTGGTGGGAAGACGGTGGGTGCCGAGATGGAGGAACCACCCGCCCAAGTCAAAGCTGGACGTAATTAAGAAAGCGGTTAGTTCCTCAATCGAACTAGCAATTAGCATGATCCCGAAATTAAATTAATGTGGGAACGAAAGCGGTCCAGCTTGCAGATTTTGCCCCCGTCAAACAACGTAGGAATCTGCACAAGACCCCCGATCGGAACGTTCTTCGCCTGTCCATTCAGAGTCGAAGCCTCGTCTTTTTCGAACTCCAACACCATATAAAACTTACCCAATTCGTAAGTCCCGATCACCCCGGTGGCGACGATACAATTCGTGGTCCCGAAGCTGATCGGCGAGGAAAAGAAAAGATCAAAACCGGCGCCCCGCGCCATCATCGGGCGCGAAATATTTTAAGGTTTTTGTAGGGTTCTCGTGCGTGTGGACATTAAAGTGCTTTCCGAAGCGACGAGGGACAACGAGATCGAGGAGGGTGTCGTAAGTGGTAAAAAAACGTGCAAGGAATTTAATGCTATGAGGAGGAGGATGCGATAGCGATCGAGAAAGGTCCGCGGTTGAGCTGCGAATTTCCGTTCGGCCTCTGCTGCGAAGGAGGCGATTAGAAGTAGTGCAAAGGAGGGATTTTTAAACAGAAGATCGCCGCCGCCGCCGCCGCCGCCGCCGCCGCCGTCGTCCGGCGATGGTCTTCGTCTCCCTCTCTCCTCGGCCCCCGAGAGTGTCCGCCAGACTGTCTTCTGGGTACCCGCCAAGAATGTCCTCCGTCGCCGCCGCCGCCCCCCTCCTCCTCGTTCTTGCGCTGTCCTCCTGCTGCTTCTTGGACGTCGCCCGGTCCGATCTCGCCTCCGACCGGGCGGCGCTCCTCCTCCTCCGCTCCGCCGTCGGCGGCCGCCTCCGGTTCTGGAATCTCACCCTCCCGCCCTGCAACTGGACCGGCGTCTTCTGCGACTTGGCCCGGCAGACGGTCATCGAGCTCCGGTTCCCCGCGATGGGCCTCAACAGGAGCATCCCGGCCGGCACCATCGCCAACCTCACCCAGCTCCAGACCATCTCGTTCCGCTTTAACTCGCTCTCGGGGCCCCTCCCCCCCGACCTCGCCTCCCTCTCCGAGCTCCGCAACCTCTACCTCCAGGGCAACTCCTTCTCCGGCGGGCTGCCGCCCTCCCTGTTCGCCCTCCCGAACCTCGTCCGCCTCGACCTCTCTTCCAACAACTTGTCCGGCGAGATCCCCCCGGCGTTCGGCAACCTCACCCGGCTCAAGACCCTGAAACTGGAGGATAATCAGTTCACCGGGCCGATCCCGAACCTGAACCTGACCCTCGACCAGTTCAATGTCTCGTCCAACCAGCTGACCGGGCCGATCCCGTCAACGCTCTCGACCATGCCACCGTCCGCCTTCGCAGGGAACTCGCTCTGCGGGCCCCCGCTCCAGTCCTGCAACGCCACCGAGAGCGGGAAAAAGCTATCCGGCGGAGCCATCGCCGGGATTGTGATCGGCTCCGTCATCGGGCTCTTCCTGATTCTCCTCGTTCTTATCATCTTGTGCCGTCGCAAGAGCCGTGGCGGCAGTGAGAAGCCCAAATCGCTGGAATCCCAAGCGGCCAAGGGGGCCGAGGCCGAAATCGTGCAGACCCGTGAAGCCAAGAGCGTCGGCGAGCCCAAGGCAAGCAGCGCCGCGGTCATCAGTGGCGACAAGAGCGGCAACAGGAGCTTGGTGTTCTTCGGGAAGGGGGATGCGGTGGCGGCGTTCGACCTGGAGGACCTGCTGAGGGCGTCGGCGGAGGTGCTGGGGAGGGGGACGTTCGGGACGACGTACAAGGCGACGCTGGAGACGGGGATAACCGTGGCGGTGAAGAGGCTGAAGGACTTGAACGTGGGGGAGGCGGAGTTCAGGGAGAGGATGAGGCAGACCGGGGCGGTGGAGCACGAGAACCTGGTGGGGCTGAGGGCCTATTACTACAACAAGGACGAGAAGCTTCTCGTTTATGAGTACCTGCCCATCGGAAGCCTGTCCGCGCTTTTACATGGTGAGCATCCGTACACTCGCCTCTTCTTCTTCTTCACTTTTCGTCATCTGTTTTCGTGTCTCCGTTGTCATGGTTTCTGCATACATCAGTAAGTGCAAAGTGCATGTTAGTTCGCAACCTGACATGGGTTTCATCAAATTCCTGAGAGAACTTGTCACTGTCGCCGATGACAGGAGGTGTCCACGTTCGTTAACGAGATTTCATCTTTAAATACCCAATTGAAAACGCTTTTCGATGGAGGGTGATTTAGTCTTCGGTGTGTAGTCTAAGATGCAATTTGAGCACCTCGAAAAGCTAAGGATTGAATAATCGTTTGAAACACGATTCATGTCCTAATCCACCTGAGCTCTGGACTTCAAGTGATAGTAATATTTGCTTTTAATCCTTGGAGATGTAGTAGCTCCCTTTTTACCTGCATTTAGAACACCACTGAAGCTGCTATTGCGGGACTTCAGCGAGTTGTCTGATGTTCTTAAAGAGACCTCATGGCTACGTTGGGATTCGAGTTCTAAATCCGCAATTTTCGGAGTTGGGGGAGGTTGACTTCGATGGACAAATCTAGGCTGCATATAGCTAACTTCTTACCCTGCATATTCGCTTTGACCAAAGCCTGGAACAAGTCCCAATGCTGAACTGAAAGTGCAGCGTTGGACCATGCGTTAGTCGTTATCACTATCATTTTGATGTAACCCGCTTCAATTAACATTGTGTAAAACCCCAAGCATTGCTCTTTTCAAGAACACCATGCGATTCACCGTCCACTGGAGATTCCTTCATGTTCAATGCGTGCAAATGCTCTGGCTTTATCGTTGTCTCTGTTCGTCATGCGTATGTATTTCCCCAGTCCGGGAGCATTGACAGGCTCGCATGAATGGTATCACTACATCACTGAAAAAATTCTCGATTCGTTGGTTGGGATTCGACTAACCACGAATTCCTTAATCCTATCTTGCAATTCTGCAATCCGTCTTCTCCATGCGCTTTCTTTGCCCAATGTTCGCAGGAAGCTCCGTAGTCGGCAGGACTCCACTTAATTGGGACACCCGATGCGACATTGCCCTTGGTGCGGCCCGTGGAATCGCACACCTCCACTCCCAGGACGCCGTGACATCCCACGGCAACATCAAGTCATCCAACGTCCTCCTCACCAAGTCCTATAAAGCCCGGGTCTCCGACTTCGGCCTTGCCCCCATTGCAACCCTCATTGCAGCTCCCAACCGCGTCGATGGCTATCGCGCACCGGAGGTGACGGACTACCACAAGGTGTCTCAAAAGGCCGACGTGTACAGCTTTGGGGTGTTGCTGCTAGAGCTGCTGACAGGCAAGGCGCCCACGCATTCGCTGCTGAACGAGGAAGGAGTGGACCTCCCGAGGTGGGTGCAGTCGGTGGTCAAGGAGGAGTGGACTGCTGAAGTGTTCGATGACGAGCTACTCAGGTACCAGGATGTCGAGGAGGAGATGGTCGAGCTCTTGCAGCTTGCGATGCATTGCACTGCTCAGTACCCGGATAAACGCCCTCCGATGGCTCAGGTCGTGAACAAGATTGAGGAAATTTGCCGTTCAAGCATGCTGCACGAGCAAGAAGAGCACATTGGTCATCAGATCCCAGTCGATTCAGGCGCGCTGCCTTCTTCTTCATTCGATTGATGAAGGATCATCGGTTACCTTCGCAATTGTGGCCGGAACATTTGGGCTGTGGATTATGAGTGATTCATTGCTTCATTATTTTTTTGTTGGGCATATATATTTTAGATGACTGGTTTATTTAACCTTCCTGTCGTCAAACGTAATAAGCCCACCCCCCCTTTTTTTATTTTTTTCATGTAATAGTTTACTGACTTCCAATTTTTCTTTCTATTTACAAGCAAAAGGTCATGTTTGTAAATTTTGTATCAAACATTTTTCTGTCATGAAGACAGTACTGTTGCTAAATGCTATTGCCTCAAGGTCCTGGCATAGTGCTCGAATCAGTTCTGATATTTTTTAGGGATAGAGTTGAAGAGCATACTTATAAATTCTGGCAACACAACAAAGAGAAGTAATACAACAGATGAAACAAGGGACACATAACAAAATGACTTGCTCTATTCTCAGCAAGTAGTTGCAACTTACCGTGAACAAATCAAACCTGAGTATGGTAAATTGACTTTGCTAGTGATGCGGAAGCATCGGATCCCACAAGCCCAACGGAAACATATCATTTCACAGTGATGTTGATTTAAATATCGGAAAACGATACAAGGAGAACTTGCTTCTACAGTTCAGATTCTGTACGGAAACTCTTATTAGGGAACACAGATAACAAATGATAATTAAAAAAAAAAAAAAAAAGAGAGAGAGAACATGTTCCACCGCGAGAGAGAGGCTTTTGTTCGTGGTTCCACTCCCCAGCTCAAATCATCTAGCAAAAACCACTCTTCCATCGAACCCAAAAAGGTTTAGGCCAAACAGTTGCTCACTTTGCAGTTTTAGAGTGCTTAATGAGCCAATCAATCACAGCATCTATGTTGACGGAATCCTTGCATGAGATCATATAGCAACACACCTCTCTGTCTTTGATTGATTCAAGCCCTCTGCAAATAACGAGTCATGAAGTTAATTTAAGAAACAAACGACCCTCTGATTGTTCAAGGCAACGGAGTACAACTTTTCTTTTTGGTTGTAAAAAAATGCATAACAATTTGGGTAAGGTTTGACAAACTCACAGTTGATCTACCAACGCCTGCTTCGAAAGAGCTTCTGACTTGTCAATTTTGTTACCAAGCATCAGAAGAGGAATCCCAGTCAAGGAAGGCTTAATCAAGAGATCGTGCAGCTCACTTCGTGCTATAGGTACACTGTCTCTATCAGCAGCATCGACTACATATCTGCCTTTGCACATGTCAAAAGATATATGCAGAAAAGTGAATCCAGCTGAAAGACCAGTTAAAAAATCAAAAGATTTCACTAGTGCAGCATAATCCATCATCACCAAAAATTTAATTTACCACTAGAACAGAGGAACAAGATTAACTTGCAGATCCAAGCAGCATTCATTTTTTTCAATGAATTTTTAACATTAGTTCCTCATATAGTCTCTTTCAGAGAACCAGCACGACATGTTAACAACACAAGTAACGGAGTCTCTCATGGGATGAAATTATTAATCATTCATTCAAACAAACAACAGTAGAAAAGGCAATTCTCCTGCCATCAAAAGGATGGACTGTTCCTTGGATAAGTCATGCATTCCAATTAAGATGTCCCCTTCATAGTTCTAAACAAGCAAGAGGATCCTGAATATGTCCTCAAGTGCAGAAAAAACTTCTAAGAGTCAAGCAGCAACAATTGAAAACGTTTGGCCCAGATCATCAAAGCTTTGACAAAACTGTGGATTCTAGGCCATGATGCACACGAGGATTTCATCCATCCTGTTCACTAAGCATTCCATTTCAGTACCCTAATAAACATCAAACTCTTGTGTGGAGTCATATAAATAATCATTTTGCAGCATACGGAGAAGATTCAAAAGTTACTTTTGCATGTGATTGCAGCACGACAATTGAAAAGTGAAATCACAAGGAGAGATTACACAATTGCAGAGACCCCGCGGCAGTAACGCTCCCACATGGTGCGGAACCTCCGCTGCCCTCCAAGGTCCCAAAGTTTTATTGTCACATTTCCTTTTGTAACTTTTCGCATATTGAAACCAACCTGCATATAACATCATAAACAAAGTACTCAAGGAAATTTCTCCAAACATTCGAGTGTACTCAAATTCAGAGTAATTCCAAAAGCAAACACTGACAGTTGGTATCATGTCTTCACTGTAGCCTCCTGTCTGTCAAACATCAAATTAGAATGTCAAGAACATGTTGCCAATATTGTCATAAAGAGCATAAAGAGTTTGCATCTACTCACAGCAATAGCATTTACAAGAGAAGTTTTTCCAGCATTCTGAAGACCTACGAGGGACAGTTCCATTTCTTGTTTGAAAAACAAGCTGCCATGGCCAAGACAAAGTCAGCAATATACAAAAGATGCAGCATATAGAAGATAATATGTTGATCTTTGTGTGGATTCAATATATGATAAAGGTGTGTCCTTTCCTTTTCTCTGAAGCGCTTGCATGATAAGAGGAACACAGCTGGATTTTCAGATCCGACCATTTACATGAATGCATGAGAGCTATTTTTGCAATCATCAATTGTTGACACTACACGCAGGGCTTACACCTGCTGATTCCTAAAAGTAGATCCTCCCATAAAAGTGTTGTTCATCACCGTACTCCAAAAAATGTGGCATTAGAAAAGAAGCATCACAAAATGGACTATTCAAATAATTAAAAAATGCAGATGGTAAATTACTAGGAAGATAACACAATAATCATGTCTCATGCACAAAGAAGAGTGTTCCATCATCAAATTTCCAAAATTCTGGCTATGCAAGTCCGGCTAACCCTACCTTAACATGAAAAGTGTGCAATATGAATCATTATAAATTAGAGTTGCTGGGCATAAGCTGAGGCGGTTTTTACTGCTTATAGCTTCCACCCTAAGTGTGCAAAGTTGAGCCAGGTCGTGTCAGGGGAGTTTTTTTTCTCATAAAACTTAATTTATCTTCCACCGTGAGTGTTCAGTTTCATATCAGGGAAGTTGAAATTTAAATTTGATTCTTAAACTCTGCTCACAACTCATCTACTGCTTGCCTATCGAATTTGATGGGAGTCAAATTCTAACTCAAGGATAGACCACTCCACATTAGGCTGTTCAACCATACTCAGCATCACCTTTTACAATTGGAGAGAGAAAGAGTCCTAATGCTAGAAGCAAGAAATATTAAATAAATAAAAAAAATACCAAATATAGGGAGGAAAAATGAGAAATCAATGAGTCATTGTTTGGAAGTAGCACATGAAGTCATCAACCTCAAAGGTCAAAGGTCATCAAGAAAATCAGCGCATGAAGTCACCAACTCCAGGGCGCCATAAAAAGTTGAAATCTTGAGCACCAAACCGGACGCGGTTCAGCTCTCGAAATCTACTCCCGACATATCCAAAGACCCATCACCAATACGCAAGGACATACGAGCGCATAAATAGTATACAGCCTTCTACACCAAATCAAGAACCTCACCGCCAAATGCATACAGAGAGGTCTCTGGCAAGCAGATCGGCGGAAGCAAAACAAGAAAAAGAGCAAGGAGCGGGAACCCAATTACCTCCTGAGCCAGATGAGAAGGGAATCCCAGAGACCCATCTCCTCAAAATCGGAAATTGGATCGGAGGGGGCGATCACCGTGTTCTCTCGCAGGGGAGGGGGACTGCAAGAAGGACGAGAAAAGCCCTAATTTTTTGGTTGGGGGAGGAAACAGGGCGAGCGAGAAGAAGTGCGATCAGGGGAAGCTTCGCCGACCTAGCGATGAAGCGAAGGTATATCTGTCGACGTAGCGGAGGAGTCTTGCGTCGCTGCTCTGCTTTGCTTGCTTCGTCTGTTGTCCTGCTCTGCTACTTTGTCCTAATAACCGCCGTCGAGGTTGTGCCAGACCTTACTTTTCCGCAACCTGTCTCCTCCTTGTGGCCAGCCAAGTCTTGTGTCCGAGGAAATTGTCCTAACGGGATCTTCCGCGAGGATAAAAGGAAGGGAATATGGGTGAATTTCTTTTTATCTATCTTTTATTTGGTGAAATACCGGATGTTATAAAGAGCCTTTTGCAAATATAAAGGAAAAATTAAAAATTACTTCAAAGGTCAAAAAGGAATACATGACGGCGACGGCCACTATGAGTCGCCTTTAACTGTCGGAACGAAAAGAAGGGAATCATATCAAGATTCAAATACCAATCGATGCA
Organism: Eucalyptus microcorys; assembly: GCA_014182515.1. Classification (NCBI taxonomy): domain Eukaryota; kingdom Viridiplantae; phylum Streptophyta; class Magnoliopsida; order Myrtales; family Myrtaceae; genus Eucalyptus; species Eucalyptus microcorys. The sequence continues at coordinate 20,221,241 of CM024571.1, read as the reverse complement.
CTAAACTTGAGAGTATTTGCAATCCCGTCACTACATTTTGATTTCAATCATCAAATGCACTAAACTTTCAAACTTTTTTAATAACTAATGCATTTTGACATGAATCCAGCTAATTTTTTTACTAAACATTGAACATATGGCATTGACACAACATTTAATCTCAATGGAACTTCTCTAATTAGTCCTAAACTTGTTGCCCGAATACAAATGCAGTACTAAATTTTCTAATTTTGTCATAAATGTTTATGTGAAATTCTAATTGTCATTCCAACCAAATTTTATTGGAAATCACTGACGTGGCGGTGTAATTCTAATATAATCATTTCGGCCAAATTTCACCATAAATTACATAAGATAGTCGATGATGCATGAACCACCACATCAACCATTTCCAACGAAAATTGGTTGGAATGACTATATTGGAATTTTGTGCAAACATTCAGAACTAAATTAATAAAAATTGAAAGTTTAGGAATGAATTAGTATTCATACAATAATTTTAGGATTAATTGAGTAATATTTCATCTAATCTAATGCCATGTAAGTGCTAAGAAAAAAATGAAAGACAATTTCATTAACAATCATTTGGTTGCTCGATAATGCAAAGGACGAAAAAATAAGTGGTGATTGCATAGCGAAATTGTGGCTAGAAGATGTCATAGACTTAGTCTTGGATGAATTCAAGAGGCACTTGAATCGATGTTGACACTTGAATTTTTACTAACAAATCCAAAAAGACATTTGATCTACAGATCATGACAAGTCAAGATTTCGAGCGTAGTTTCGAGATTTTAAGCTCAAATGGGTTGATCAACATTGGAACACGAATTTAAGGCTATGGATAACTTTTTATAATAAAGTCAAATGGTATATTAAAAATTTGACTAGGCCAAAGGAATTTAATTCAAATATCAATTTGGGTCCAATTAGGATAATTCAAGGAAGTAAGCATACAATGACTAATTGGAACTAACAAGATTGGGTATAGTTTAGTCCAACAAGCTGAAGCCCAACTCGGCTCAATGGGTTGAACATATAAGAGTGGCCAAGCTTGTAAGATACTTTGAAGAGAAATAGAATAATTAGGAATGCTCAGGTCAACTCGATTTGACCAATGTTGATCTAAGTCATCCAAATCAATACGAAAGTCAACTACTTACCACCCACAAACCATATGGCAAGCCTTTTATTGCAATAATTACTAGGGGTACTGGAATACTAAGGCTAAGCATCGTCTAACTGGGCGGTTCCCACTATGAGAATTGTCAATTAAAAACTAATTCCAAAAAAAATTGAACTAGTCTTATCAAGCTTTATGCGTTAGCACTATAATATACAACAAAGAGTTACACAATAAAAAGAATTGATTCTGTAATAATTAAAATTACACCTCATCGAAGACACTCCTAGCCAAAGCCAATGAATCGACAATATTAGCATGTTAGGAAATACGTAAGTAAGAGAGCACATTCACCAAACCTGTTATGAATAGGCAAAAGCAAACAGTAATCCAAAATAAAAACTAGTCAATAACCTATATGTGTTGAATCATTTTAAGCTTCAACGAGCAGTTAGAATACACAAACATAATTCTACTATGAACTTTTATCATTGAGGAACTTCAAGAAAATGGGTAAATAATCTCATTGCACATTGTCACAAATTCATCTAGCAGAGTAAATTAGACAACTTTACAATGATACATCAATACGACCAAAAAAAAAAAAAAAATGACACAACGATCACAATAAGATTTGCCACGAAAGTTCACAACTTGTAAAGCTTGCGATTCACTTCAAATGTGTCTGTAGTCTACAATATATATGACATGTGGGAGTTTGCTATAAGTTTGCTAGAGTAAGCACGCAAATAAAGTAAATCAACTTCTCAACCAAGGATAAATGAACACGAATCTCCTATTCTAAGGAATAACGAGAGCAAACAACTTCTCAAGCTTTGAGAGCTCTTAAACTCCAAGTTCAAACCTCTTAAAAACAAAACAATAGTAAGTATAGATGATCACTTAGCATCAGTTTTATATTAGAATTACTATAAATTGAACTCAAACAAACATTGAAAAATCTCACCACATTTATTCATTTCACTTCAACTTGTGAACTCTATATACCATTAATCTCCATGCTAACATGATCCATATCTAACAAAAAGAAGATATTAAATAAAGGATTCACTCATTAGGTAAATAAAAGAATAACAAGATGGATATACCCAATTCAAACTTTTCGGCATTCTTAATGCGCTTATCAACATTAATCGGCTTGGGAACCGCTCTTAATTAATCTTGAATACAAATCAAAATTTTCATGCCTCTTTAAGTCAAAGAACTTCAAAAGCCATCAAGCACACAATCAGATGTACTAAAAGTAGACTTTAAAGCAACCGTAGTTACAAGATTAGACAAAATATCCCCAAGCTATCAAAGATAAGATTTTGAACTTTTGGCTGGTAGTACTCCTCCACATCTAAATATTAAGATCACGAGCCTCTTCGAGTTCAACTTTATGATAACAATTAAGATTAGATAAGTTGCCCTCAGACATCTTTTTCTCCTCATTGAGAAGGGCTTTATACGATGGCTCTTGCACATAGAAATTAAAACCACAATCTTTCCCTTCATTTCCCTCATTGCAATTAGGATCACAACTACTTTCGATACTAGTAAAACTCACAAGTTCATCACCCAAAATTTTGTCATAAAAAGTAAGCAATTTCAAACAAACATTCTAATGCAAACTTCACCTTATCAAACATCTTATCAACTTTCATACTATCATCATAAATGAGTCTATAATAATATATCACATAATTCCTTCTTTTTTTTTTAAATCTAATGTTATCGCAATCAACATTATCATATTTATTTTTTCAAAACTCCTATAATATTTGTCAAACTTATCTTTAATTTTCACGACCATAACTCTCACCCCAGGATCCATAGCATTTGTTGCTTCTTTCAAATGATTATACAAAGAAGCTATCTCCTTGAAATAATCATTTAAAGTAATATAAAAAATCTCGAACATCTTGTTGTTGGTATCATAAAACATTTTTAAAATTTTTGAAAGAATTATGGCATTTTCCTAATCAACACTATTTGGAGTATCAAAGTGAAGCTTAGTTGAGAAAGAAAGATCATCTTCATCTATTCTTTCATAAGTTTTTGTTAGCTTTATGACTGTGTTTAACCTTAGGTAAGTGGAGTTCCAGCTAGTGAAGACAACAAGACAAACTGAATCCTTATAAGTGATCTTTATATTCTAAATGCAATCTTGAATATTTTAGCTCTTATAGGAAGACTCCTCACATACATAATCACGTTTCGAATACGTGCAATAGAATTACGTACCTCAATCAAGCCACTCCTCACAATAAACTTCACCATGTAAGATTAATAGCCTATCCTCTAAAAAATTTTCTTTCAAATAACCAATGGCAACAACATTCAAACTAGTATTATCTATAGTGATTGTGGACACTTTTTCCTCTATTCCCCAATCGCAGACACATTTTTCAATCATTTTCCTAATATCCATGCCCTTGTGACTAGGTATCACTACAAAATTGATAATTTTTTTGTGCAATTTCCAATTTTCATTAATAAAATGTGCATTAAAACATAAATAGTTCAAATTCTAAATGGAATACATGCATCGATCATGAATGTGATACTATAATTAAGCTTACAAAGACAAGCCTTGAAACTTTTTTTCACAAAAAAAAAATAATAATTTCATGCAATATTTAGCCATTATAAATCGCGATATATGCTTAAAGAGATATTGTAATTAATTGATATAATCATGAGATATGACAAGCTCAACTATAAAAATGGTTGTTCATCAATTATAATAATTTGAACAAGCATTTCCCCCACATTTCTCGTGATTAAACTTCCATGTCGGTAAAATACTAGCACTCCCAATACTAGTATTTCCCCCTATCATTTGAGTCTCATCTATTCTATGTAATGCAAACAATTTTTGTTTCTTATCAATATTGCGAGGATACTTATTACACTTTCTTGAGTACTTCAACATATTTGAAGTACCATTTTCAATATGTTATTACCCCACAATAAGTGCAAAACACGTCAACTTTCCCATTCCTATGAGTTATGCCTTTATGAAAATGAAGTTAGGCCGCCGATTTTCACTTACTAGGAAAAGGACAAGAACAAGATACCTTATTTGTGTTGAATGCCTCCTCAAAGTCGTCTTCACCTCTTTCAAGTTTTGGTAATTCATATTCCATTATCAGCATTATCGCATTATAGGATTTATCCACCTCCATTGACATGACTTGCTTGAATTAAGCAAAATGTCATCAATTGTGGATATTCATAGTTAAAGAAACTAATACTTTCCATTAATTTCTTCAATTGACTTTATTAAGTTGTCTTTTTGAAGAAACTAATATCCCATGATGTGCACTTTTCATTTTGAACAACAGGGCACATGACCACTTCACTAGAGATCAATGCTTAAAAGTTTTACACAGAAGACAACGGACACAAGCTTAGTACAAAGGACAATACAAATACACTTCATCCCACCATCAATCATCTCCAACCATCATTGACACTAAGTATACACCATCACTCATCGGCTACAACACATACACGACCAAGATAGTGAGATCTACAATTTGAATTACTTAATTCGAATTAGAGAGAACCGCATGCCATGAGACACAAATTGCAAATCATGCATTAAACAAACAACTTACAGATTAGGGATTTAGCGTTTTAATTCTAGAGTTTTTGAGCTAGACTGACTAAACAAAAAAACAACTTACAGATTTAAGGATTTAGTGAATATATTGAAAATTAGGGATTCTAACTTACAACAAATGGAGGCAATCGAGAGTAAGAGAGGAGGCGATGAGCAATCTGAGGCGCGGCCATGGGTCGATGGAAGTCAAGACTGAGAGTTGAAAGACAAAGACGGAGAGACTAAGGTGAGAGTGACATATTGAGAGTCTGAGACGAGAAAGAGTATATACAAAGATGAGAGTGAGAGAGTGAAAGCTTGAGACGAGATGAGCGAGTTTTGGATTAGAAAAATAGGATTTTTCATTTTTAAATAAAAGTTAAGTATATATTATATATTATCGGTCTCGTCTGGATGAACGATTTTACACCTGTAACCAAGAACTAGATCAATACTTATCGATTCCAACAAATTGGAACTAAGAACCAAATCGGTTCCCTTAAGAACCATCTGTTCTTGGCCGATCTAATCCAGTCTAGTTCCAAACAATTCTCGACTTCTTTGCATACCCTAATAATTACCAAAATGTCATTTTCCCAAATCATCAAAATTTTAATCCGCATCATCAATCCTTTAGAGCTTTAATCATAGCCATTTCCCACCTAATTCAGTCAATGAGGGTGTCATATCACCCATTCATGTGAAAAAAAACAAGAGCTAATAGGATTATTTCTTGCTCATTAAAGACGTGAACGATAGCATTCTGTTCCTAGACATAATTTCTAGCAAGAAATTATTTTTTTTTTCCTTGGACAAGTTTCTGAGCAAAGAAACTTGTTCGATAACAACACAAAGTTTTTGTTCCTGGAATAACGATTCATTTGATAATAACATAAAATTTTCATTTCCTGGAATAGATATTCGTTTGATAATAGTACAAAATTTCTATTTCCAAAATTTTGTTTCCACATTATGTTTCTGTATGTCACGAAATAGGGTAGACAAATGGATTTTTCCTCTAATGCCACAAATGATGATCTTTTGAAACTAATAAGAAATCCCCAAAATATAAATAATGTAAATCCTCAAATATAATATCACATTATGAGAACCAAGATAGGAAATTCTCAAATACAAAATAATGGAAATATATAAAAAGAGTCGAAAACATAATTTCATAGAATCTCTAGCATATATTATTGACAATACTTTTCCTAAGCATGTTCATCTCGATTCCCTCCTCGGTTAATGTATTGTTTGTAACCTCATCTCATGTAAATCTAAATGGGTACTCTGGATCTTCATATAAGAAAAAATTCTTATACCTTTTATCTTGATCACAAATGTAATTACGGATAGCACAATATGTAATTACAATATGTGCTCACTTTTGAATTATAAATGAAGACATGTATCTCAAAATAAAAAAGCGATTCTTTAATGCCGCAAATGATCTCTCAATAACATTCCTCGGTGAAGATTGCCTAAAGTTGAACAATTATCTTGCTATTCTTGGCCATCTTACTCTATCCTTATAATTATTCAGATGATACTATTCATCTTTAGAGGGAATTAAAAATTCCGAAGTTGCTGTATAACCTAAAGCAAGATATTCATATATTGAAACTTAGGTACAAACATATATCTAGTGATGGTAAAGGAAATTTCAAGTGAGAAATCTTGAATACTATTGAGAGCACTTGACAATCATTGGTATATCATTGCTAACCAGCATACGCAAAAAGAAATTCCATATACAAAGAACAAATACACATCACATTTTAAATGGTAATTCATTTCCTGCCTCTAAATGAGTTTTGGTTCGACATAGATACAAAAACATGAATATGGGTTCCATCAATAATGCTTACACAGTCCTGTCATTTTATAAAATACTGGTATTATACAAAATTATCAACAAAATGAAACTTATAATATAAATGAATGTATGAATATCCTACTTTGAAGTGGCTAGGATCCATAAGAATCTCCTTTGGGATAACATCAAAGGAATGTGGTACAAGAACATCTCTTACTAGTTTGAGAACTATTTTCAACACTATAGTGAAATACTTGTTGATAGTTTTTTCCGAATATTTAAATCTCTCATAGAAATCTCTATTTGAGTTCTTGTGACAAATCATAGACAAAAAGATCCAAACTTGTTAATCTATCATATTATATCAACTATCTTTCAACCAACCTCTTGTCTTTATCAAATCACATAGGTTAAGAAAGACATGTTTCTCCATTCTAAAAACTTCATATACTCCATCTGAATGTCAATGAAGAACTTCTCTTACCCATTTTAGTCCTGACAATATGTCATCCCTAATAGGTTCTCTTGTGTGTATGGACATATTAACCAAAACAATGCACAATCATACTATCAATATATCTAAATCAAAACCATTAAAATCTTATTCAACTGATTCAATTAATGTTACTTGACCATTATACATGCTACTTTCATCCCCCCTCCATATTCCTATGCCACACACAAAATAAGAACATAAATATAACTGATAAGTAAGGGATCCAATAACAAGTAATAATAGCCATAACATCATCATAGTTGCATCTTTACAAAAACCAAAGTATCTCAAATACATAAGTCGTAGAGTTAAATTAAGCCAAATATGAAAACATCACATATTTCTCAACATCTACTTAAAAAAGATTCAAGAAATACATATATTCTTTCAAGTAGAGATATGATGAAAGTCTCTCTCCAGTTGGCATTAAGGCATGTTTGGTTCATAACTTTAATGTAAAGATTTTGCTCCAAGTTAAGCATACCATTTAGGACGGCAACCATAGCTCTTATGGAATAGGGATCTAGAGGTAATGGGGCATGTAAACCACTGGTTGATGGATCCATATTGAATTTGATCATTTGTTGAATGGCTTTGTAGGTACTAATAACATCAAATGAGTTACTCTTTCTCCTCCTTTTGGAATTTGTAGTCCTATCCAACTTGTGTTTCTCACGATTTGAGGTAGTTATTACATTAGGTGTAAAGACTCCATCATCAATATGGTATTTATTAAATTCCTTCAAATCACCTATCACACCATCACCACCATTGTCATCTCCCTCCAACACCATCAATTCTTCTGCATTTTCACTGCATAGTCCATAAAAGCATATGTATCACCAAACACAATACACAAATTGAGATACTGAGGAAACCCAGCATTCCTTATTATTCTGCAATTTTCAAAATAATGAAATATGTTAGCAACATAATCTTACATCCAGAATAAGGAAAAATGACCCAAATGAAGTTATACCTTGATGTGAAACTCCCGTACACTTGGTCCTCCTCAGCAACCATTTTGTTTACATTATGCTGTTCGAATCCAGATTTTGAAAGAAGTTTCTTAAAATTGCTATATTTTCTCTTCAATTTTTTTAACCCTATTCTTTAACTGAACTAGACTAAAGTGGAGTCCTGTACGTTTATTAGATTCAGCATGTATGTTATTCCACCATATTTTGTTATAGGTACAGGTGGTGCAATTTCCTTTTTTTTTTCTACCAACAAACTTATAAGCACATTGGTCAAAGGCTTGATCCACTTTGCCATAGAAGCCTCTTTGTGGGATGCCAATTAACCTTAATTGGTTGAGTATTAAATGAGCCATATCAAATGGTGTACTAGTTCAAATGTAGAAATTTTGATATCAAGATCTCATCAATGTAATGTTCTATGATTGTTAATAAAACAAAATGCATGAAGAAAATTGAAAGAGAACATCCTCATATCAGATTGTACAAGCAAGCATATGTCATTCTCATGAAGACCAAACCTAGAGTTCAAACAAAATTTCATTTACCCCAAAAATTACAACTTGATTGGATATAGAAGCAAGTCTTTTGCTACTAATTTGAGTAAGCTTTCTCACAGTTGATGGCTCTTGAGAAGACTAACTCTTAATTTCCTCTGATATCTTGAATAACTTTGAGTGAGCTTGTCTGGGCTCCTCTTCAGGAAGAAGCGGACAATATATGAGCTACGGGCTCTCTACTTGGGATATATATGTAGAAGTAAAGTGATATGAGAAGTGAAAGAAATGTTATGCTATTGATTTACAAATCCTTTTACCAAACTTAGGAAATCACTTTTTAAATGCAACGACATTATGGAGAAAACTCAATGAATTACTGCATCAAACTAATAATCACAACAACAACCATTTCTATCCTTGGAATATTGAACTACCGAGGGTGCACACTTAACTTATATGTACAACCCATACACACAAAAGTAAAAGTGTCTAGCCTGAATAGCTATCTCACTATTAGACCCCTTTCCCCCATTATCATCATGTTCTTCTCCTAATTTCTTACGCTTTGCACACCATGACACTTCTACTCCGGAGAGTCCACTTAATTCTACCATGCCCCCTTAATTCTCTTATTTCCACTCAATCCTATTGTGCCCCCTTTTTCTTCTTCTTATGCTTTCTCCACCGCCACCTCATCTCCATGTTATTTATTTGCGCAAAGGATTCCAAGCTTGAAGAGCATACAAAAGCCAGCTCTAGTTTCTCTTTCCACAACTGATTTTTAGATGTTTTGGTGATTGTAACTAGGAATTGGACAATTCAAAAAAACACGGAAGAAGATGGGAAAAATGAAAAGACAGAGAAAAGTTACTATCCATAAACCAAATCGAACCTGCTTGATAAAGAATTGCTTCACATAGATGGTCAAAAACTAGATTAAATTGGCATAGACCACAGTCAGCCACTGAACCATAAGTGACTCTCACCATTATAACCATCTTACATGGTACACCGTTACATCAGCAGTTTCTAATGAAAATTGGCTGGAAGGACTACATAAAATTTCGTTCATATGTTTGGAAATTCTTTATTATTTTAGAGACTTTAGTCCGGCAAAAAAGCTTCTTAAAACCATTTATAGGTGTAGTGTCTTATTGATTTTTTTTTTTTTAATTGAGTGAGTGAATCGTCCTCACTTAATAAATGTGACACTAGGAGATTTTAAATATCATTGCTGATAATAGAATTTCGAAATATCATTGATAATTTATTAGTCCGATCAACTTTTACTTACCAATAAAAATAAGAGTTTTATCATCATCAAACCCAACATTAGATTACCAATTTTTTATTAAATTTTACAGGAGTGGTCCCCTTGATTACTTAGTTAATTACTAATTGGTTAGATGCTTAGCTAGTGACTCCTGTTGTAACTTACTAATAAAATGACTATTTTTACCACTACAGATTTTATTATATTATTAGCATTGTTTTGATGTACCAAGTTTATTTGTCAGTAACATACTAATAAAATAATCAATTTACCATGTCGAAATACTCGTACGAATAGTTAGCTCATTTTTACAAATGAGAGTGTTTCTCCACTAGTATACTCCGACTTGTTTGCATATGTTACAAGCTGTATTGATTAACGATTGTAACTTAACAATAATATAAACTATTTCACCTTTAAATTCTTTTGAGGAGATTGTTAACGTTGTTCAGATTCTACGATTGATGTAACATGCTAACGATTTACCAAGTTGAAATAATCGTTTGCTTTCCAAGTGAGCGCATTTTCTGTTCGTAGATTATGAATTTGTTTACATGCTTTACTAGTAAGTATTGTTTAACGGTTGCAACTTACGGGAAAAAGAAAATATTGGCCACTATAATTTCCTAGTAGAATGATAACATCATTTCGAGTTTATGAGTGTGCCAACGTTTATTGGTTAGTAACATACAATTTTTTTTTTATTAAATACGTTTAAATACACTACTAGATAATGAACCGTCGTTCACTTTTACAAACGAGCTCATTTTTCGTCTATAGAGTACAAACTCCTTACATACTTTACTAGTAATGTCAGTACGGTTGTATATCTTATAAATAAAAATGACAATTTTATCACTATAAATTTCTAGTAGTTTATTAATGTTGCCAATAGCTTATCAATTACTCCGCTAAAATTCAAATCTGAATAATAAATTCATAAAAAAAATTAATGAGTTACTATTGCATTGAGGGACGGTAAGTCACTAATGTTATTAGTAACCTAACTAGCAAGCTACCAGTTGCATGAATTCGTAAATATGATTTAGAATTTGTTACTAATGTCATAATTACATATAATTACGATGCACAAAACATGATGCGTGTGTATAAGTGTGGCTGATAATTCGGGGGAAATTTCCATTTGGAACATGATTCGGGGCAATATGCGGACAGGAAGGAGAGAATTACTTGGAATGTGCGACTAGGTAGGCCTTGTCTTGTCAACGGCGTGGAGAGAGTAGAGAGGTGACATTTGAACGATAGCCAGTATCAAAGTCATTCTCTCCGTACAAAAGATCACGACACTGCAAGCAAACCCCGAATAGAAAGATGTTTCTTTTGTCCTTATCTGCACTGATCGACGTGTCTTCGTCGTACTTCCAAGACCTCTTCAAAAAGAAGCCATCAATGGTGTTCTGCTCGTCACACGCGTGAAAGGGGTTGGTCCCAAGATCTAAATCTCTTTTTTGCTTCCTTTTACATGCATGTTTTATCTTCTGCAGCTCATACTGTCTTCCGTGATAGGAATGGCTGTAGGAGAAACCTCTAAGCTGAGACATTGTGTGAGAAGAGTCTTGTTTCGCTGCCAATCTCCGGTGGCTTGAGGAAGAAGCTGGTGTGCCGCTCTATGACTGGAGACTTTGGTTCCGAGCTTGGCACAGTCGGATGAGAGACATTTCACTGCGTTTTAAGTTTCTGTCACCATTCCTACGATTGCCGAAGCAAGGGAAAACATCAATGTGCGTCAGATTGCTACCGGGATTGCACTGACATATATGTTCATTATGATGTTGATTTTGTGCATGTTCCTCCTCCACAATAGGTCTAGTGGCAACCAGTCGGAACAAATGAGTACAGCAATCTTCAAAGTCAAATAGACAAAAAGTTGAGAAGTAGTGTTGCGAAGAGAATCTTCTCGATGAGTTCTGAATACGCGGCCGGCAGGAACTGGATCATTCATACATATATGGGTCACCCAAAACAAGAATTTACATACATCACGTGTATCTCCGACATGGTGATTCTTCTTCCCCACGCAAAGATCTGATTTCAACGGATTCAACGGATTCAACGGAGTGGCTGTTCCAGATTCGTTCTCGGAATTTTGAGAATTGACTCGTCAATTGTAGTCTCCATGCTCATCTGATGAGCTGGTTTCTCGGATTATTATAGCCCTCGTAGGTCCTTTTGCCTGGTTTTGGATAGTCAAACCCCGGTGGGTTTGCGTGGACTATTGAGAAAGGATCAACTAGAGATGAATGAAATGGTACAGAACATCGAAACCATCCGTTTATTATTTCTTTTGTCACTATGATTTTTTAATTTCGAGCAGGATTTAAGGGGGGTTGAGTTTCACCGGTGATAAGATTCGGTATTAGAGCTCGGGTCTGAAAACTTCTACATCTATAAATGTGACTCATATAACATGACATGCTAACATGCTGTTGCTCGTTCAATCAAATATCCTCAATAGTTTTTCCGACATGCTTGAAAACATTGAAGTTTGATTCGAGGGGTAACCAGGTGTTAATACCATTATGCGACCTTTCATTCCACCATATCTAGTTAGCAAGCAATGAGATATATTTTGCACAACACTCCGGTGTAAGCTGGTTGTGCACCCAACTTCGAGTTGGTTCGAGAGTCCAAATTCTCGAGTTCAACTCCTCGCACTATGCTTTAACCCGTTTTGTGAGAGTTTCCTGTCCTTATGCGTGACGGATTTGGTGGATTCTATGGCCAAAGAGTCGTCGAAATCAGCCCAGCGACATTTTGGTCGCTTGCCCTCCTTCCTCGACCTCTTCATCTTCTTCCTCGTGCAACAACAACGGCAGCAGCGGCGACAGTGGCGACAACATCTTTCAAGAATTGCAGTTTCCTGACTTGGACTGGTCGTATTGTGAATTTGCACATCTCGCAATAGTTTGAGAATTTGTCATGACTTTTTCACTTGTTTGATCAAACAAAATGATCACATGAAATATTGATAAAGAGTTCAACGACCATATTAAATGAATTAAACTTTCAAATACGACATTACACATAGAACAAAATTTCTCCAGTTATAAAATTGCAATTCTTGAATTTCATGCCAGAGTAATCTTAATAATATTCTTAAATAAAGTCTACTCACGACAAGCCGTCCCACGTGGTCTCATCCCATCCGATATAAAGGACGATTGGATTTGTGAAACATATAAGAATCGATCTCTAGGAACTCGCCTTCGTTGAGGGTGCCCTCCTCCAAGCTGAACACACTGAAGTTTTCTAACTGGGAACGTCTCGAGTATCTCATATCCTTGTAGTAGATGCAATCCCTCATGCATCCCTTGAAATCCAGCGCCGAGACCGCGAACGAGCAGCCGCTGCAGATAAAGAAAGCCGAGTTGCCCAAGCTGCTCACCTCCTCCCATCTCCCATATTGTCGATCCAATTTGTAGATTCTAATTGACGGAACGTCGTGAAGCTGCATAGGTCTAGTACATAAAGATCACCACCTGACGCCACCAATGCTTCCAAAGGCCGCGATAGAACACGCCACAATGGATTGACGGCGAGATACTTCGAAGTCTGAAAGATGAATCCACCTGCGAAACCGACCCAAACTTGTCGACGATGCAGACTTTGCCTTCACAGACGGCAATATCTGCATAAGGACCACCATCATCTACAAGGCTCCCATTGTCATCCCCATAGTTCCAATAAGCTAATCGCCCATTTTCATTAATGAAATAAACCGAGCACTGATCTAGATCAGACCATAGACAACAATCCGGATGCATCACTGCTTTCAGCCCTAAATTATTTATATAAGGCCACCATTCATTATCAAAATCGAGGGTGTATTCTTTACGGATTTCAACGATTCGGAATTGGAGAGAATCGAGTAGCTCTGGGAACGTGGGGAGCAAGAACGTGACCCGCCACCGCGAGAAGACGCTGAGCATCTGCATGTGCCGTGGCTCTGTCTCCTCGAGCTTCAGCAGCCACCGCACAGGACCGGAGTCGGTGGCTCCACCCAGCATCTCAAGGGCATAGACCGTGCTCTTTTCAGGGAGAGGGTGCAGGACATCGACTTGCTAGGGACTCGGAGAGGGAAACACGGGGCGTCACGGCGAGGCAAGGCGATCGAGGAGCGGAAGGAAGAGCAGACGCTGCGGAACCGGAGGACGTCCATTCGAGTGTGGAGCCGATTGCCGATCATGGAGAGAATCTCCGGCGGGAGACTGGACCATGGATGACTTTTCCCGTTACCCTCCTCCATGTGAGATCCTAAGTAGTACCAACACGTGACACGTGACATGCGACACATCATTTCTAAAAAAAATAGAGAATTTCAATACGTTGGGACACGTTGTATATTAAATGTATATTTTTATATATACATAATAAATTATCATTTTTATGATTATTTCAATCTAATTAGTTTGATTCAAATTCATAGATAAATAAATAAATAAATAAGTCTAGAATGAATTTACATTAAAAAAATTAATGTAGCATTTATTAATATCATTCTCTGTTTCAATTTAATAAATTTAACTCCATTTCAATAATCCATAAAATTTGGAGAAGGAAAACAACCAATTCACATCTTGGATTCACGTGTCATACATATCGGAGAGAAAGAGAAAAAAACTTGGAATGCGAATTTTGTATCATAAGAAATGAGAGCCAAAAGAGAATAGAAGACTAAATTTTTCTTCTTTCCCCATTTATCATTTTTATTATTTTTTCATATATATTTTAACCTCTCATTTATTGAAAATTTTTAAAATTAATTTTGTGTATCAAAATCGAAAACTCGCATGTCGAAATTCCGACTCGAGTGTCGGAGAGTGTCAAGAAAGTTTATCAAGTATCGGATTCTTTGACACGTGTTGACCAAGTGTTAAAGAGTGTCCAAGAGTGTCGAGAAGTGTCGGACATGTGTCGAAGTGTCCGACACGACACGAAAGCTCTCAGAGAGTCTCGGTGCTTCCTAGGTGAGATCTCCTACGTTTTCCACACAAGCAATGCCACATGTTGCGGGAAGAAGGAGAAGACGTCGTCACTACCAAGGAAGGCGGATTAGAAGGGAGCGTGGCGTATGTCTGCAGGGATCGAACCGGAAGCGTCGTGCATGGCGTGCGACGAGGATTTGAGCTTCCCCGGTTGGACAAATTGAAAACCCTAGCTCTCCTAGAGGCCTTCTCAAAACTTTATTTTGTGGAGTCAGATAGCTTGAACTTGATAAGGGCGGTGACAGACCGAAAACAAGCTTCGCGGGAGGAGGAGGAGGAGGAGGAGGCCCTTCTCAAGGCCTGCAAATTGGAGATGGCCCATTTAGAAAATTAAATTGGGGGCTGGGTTGTCAAGGCTCATAGACACAATATTGACTTTACTATTCCCCTAAGTTGCGTTTTGGTCGTCGAGATTTGGATTGAGATATAGTAAGACAAGGTCAGATTAGAAATCCTTCATATATCTCTCAGATTATAAAAAATCCATGCTTGGTAAATGTTCGGATATAAGATGGATATGGACATCCCGAGCCAAGTGTCCATTCTCTCACAGCTAGGGTCGTCAAATGGTTAGGTTTGGGTGGGTTCGAAAATGATTTGACCCATATTGACCTATTTAATCCGTTTTGACTATTTTCTTATAATGTAAATTTAATGACCTATATTTTACCCGACATGACCCGTATTATCAAAACACATTAACATTCTAGGATTGTGCTGCTACTAGGATTGTGCTACTAGGTAGGCCTTGTGTTGTCAACCACGTAGAGAGGTGACATTTGAATGATAGCCACTATCAAAGTCATTTTCTCTGTACAAAAAGTCACGACACCGCAAGTGAAACTTGGAGAAAGATCTGTCGCATGGAGAAAAATCACGACACGGGAAGCAAACCCGAATAGAAAGATGTTTCGTTTGTCCTGATCTGCACTGATCAATTTGTCTTCACCGTACTTCCTAAGTCCTCTTCAAAGAGAAGCCATTAGTGTTTTATCCTCTGCAGCTCATACCATCTTCCGCGATAGGAATGGATGTAGGAGAAACATGTATGCAGAGACATTGGGTGAGAAGAGTGTTGTTGAGCTGCTAATCTCCCAGCGGTGTGCCGATCTATAACCGGAGACTTTGGTTCCGAGCTTGGCACAATCGGCTCTGATAGCACCTTCGGTACAAGCAACTCAAATGAGCAAATTATATACCGAAACAAGGAACGCAGAGGTTGATGAGAGATATTTCATTGGGTCTTAAGTTTCTGTCACTATTCTTACAATTGCCGAAGCAAGGGAAAACATCGATGTCCGTTAGATTGCTATGACCGGGATTGCACTGGCATATATGTTCACGGTGATTTTGATTTTGTGCATGTTCTTCCTCCGCAATAGGTCCAGTGGCAAGCTGTAGGAACAAATAAGTGCAGCAATCTTCAAATTCAAATAGCCCAAAAAGTTCAGAAGTAGTGCTGCAAAGAGAATTTTCTTGATAAAAGCTGAATACGCGGCCAGCCGGAACCGGATCATTCTTTTATATAGGTTACCCAAAACAAGAATTTACAAACATCACGTATATCTCCGACATGATGATTCGTCTTCCCCACGCAACGATCTGATTTCAACCGGTCCAACGGAGTGGCTGTTCCAGATTCGTGCACGAAATTTTGAGAATTGACTCGTCAATTGTAGGCTTCATGCTTATCTGATGAGCAGGTTTCTCGGATTATTATAGCCCTCGTCTGCCCTTTTGCCTGGTTTTGGATAGTCAAACCCCGGTGGGTTTGCGTGGACTATTGAGAAAGTATAAGAAAGAGATGAATGAAATGGTACGGAACATCAAAACCATCTGATTATTATTTCTTTTCTCACTACGGTTTGGGGTTGAGTTTCGCCAATGATAAGATTCAGTATCAAAGTGCAGATCCTAAAACTTCTACATCTATTAGTATAACACTCATATCACGTGACATGCTGACATGTTGTTACTCGTTCAATCACATATCCTTAATAGTTGTTAGTTTCCGACATGCTTGAAAATGTTGATGTTCGATTCAAGGGGTAACCACGTGTCAATACCATTATGCGACCTTTCATTCCACTATATCTAGTTATCAAGCAATGAGATATATTTTGCAAAACACTCCAGTGTCGGCTGGCTGTGCACCCAAATTCGAGTTGGTTCGAGAGTCCAAATTCTCGAGTTCAACTCCTCGCCCTTTGCTTTAACCCGCTTTGTGGGAGTTTCCTTTCCTTATGCGCGATGGATTTGATGGATTCTATGGCCAACACGTCGTCGAAATCAGCCCTCAAGAGTGTTGCGCATTCGATCTCAAGAATAGTCTTTATGACAGAAAAAGGTAGCAGTCTTCCAGTGTGGAAACAAAGAGATAATACTGCAACTGACAACTCTCAAGTACGCCAGATCAGTGAAAGAGGTGCACACAAACGCCTGATTTAACGTCTTTTATGTTCTTTAATTTTTACGGAAAGACTAGTTTAAATTATGGAAAAAAACTGTCTTGTACAGAGTTGTAGCTAACATTTAAAGATTTAATTTGATATAAAGTTCATAAAATTTGATAATCTTTAAGGCTGCGAAAATTGAGTCCAAAATTACCGTGAAAATCAGGCATTAGATGGGGAATTCTAGCCGCTGTGTCGACTGAACGTGTTTTGCAGAAAATGGATATTTGAAAGACTAGTTTACATAAAATCAAAACATAAAAGTTGTAGAAGAGGTTTTGGATTACAAATGCACAAAATTTTATAAAATTCCACGTAGGATAGGTCTGTTAATTTGAATAAATAATGTCAAAGTCAGAATTGGCCTATAACACTATTGTAAATTGAGTCCTAGGGGTAAATCGCATAATTTCACATAGATGGAGGGCTCGTTTATGAAAGTTCAAAAATGAAAGTTGCAGAGTGCATGATAAGCTGCTTCTCCGTAAAATTTGGCGCCATTTAATGCATAATCTGGAGTATTTTTTTTTTTTTTTGTTAACCGAGGATCCGCCGGGCCCGCCGGGTAGCCGACGGCCCGTAGAGTGCGCGGTGCACCCCAAACCAAGCATCAGTACCTTGGGAGGTACTTGGGGGGGTTGGCCCAGTAACCCACCCCTGGGACCCCCACTTAAGTCATGTTAGTCGCCAATGATTCGAACTTGGGACCTTGGCGATGAGGCATGCAGGCGCAAACCAACGTGGCCACCCACAGGTGGTTATAATCTGGAGTAGTTTTTTTTTTTTTTTTTGACTCGGGAACCACTGTACAGCCGGCAGCCGGCGACGTAAATCCGAGGAGTACTAGCGCGGGGGCCCACCTCCCACAACACCCCACTTGAGTCACGCAATGTAGGCGAGAAGTTTCAAATTTCTACTCTTCCGACTGAGAGGTCAAGTCACGAACCAACTTGTCCACCGCGAGGTGAGTTATAATATGGAGTAGTTAAGTTTTATTAATTTGTATGTATTAAATGGGCCATAATAAGGAAAAGTGATCTAAAAAAAGTTGTAGTAGACATTCTAAGATTTAATTATCAATTGGAATCACTCAATTTGGAGGTCGTTAAGGCCTTCAATTGCATTAAAACTTAAAAGTTCAAAATCAAGGGTAAAATAGAGAATCCCTTTTGGTCAACTAATGGATTTCATGGTTTATAAGACAAATTAACTTAAATGCATACTTAATTGACCTTGTTTGTGATTGAATTGAGAATTTATTACTTTTAAAATTGATTGGCGATGCATGATCTTTCAGCGTGTAGCTTAAGAATGTTGATTAGACTTTAATTAGCTGCTTAGTGTATTAGCTCACTACTTTAGGAACTTCAAGTGGAGGTTAATAATTACTTAAAATGAATTAATTAACCTCCAATTGACTACGAGATTGATAGATAATCGAATTGTATGATTGACATCAATTTCCAAATCAAGCTTGAAACTCTTGATTGATTATTAGTTGGGTGAACTTGCTAATGTTTGGATTGAGTGTATGCATGAAAAAATAATATGATTGACATTAAAGACCGGCGGTCAAAAAGTTCGAAGTGGTGGTCCAAGGTGGTGGTCAGGTTTAGGTTCATTAGCTTAGTTAATAAATATAGGAAATAATAATCAAAATAACTTAGATTAAAAAAAGTAAAAATCAAATTAGACTTGGAATCATTCCCATAAGAAATGAGTATCTAAGTTTAGAATAGCACAATCATTCCTAATAAAATGAGTAGTTAGGCTCGCCTTAATCTAGCTCAAATTTAGGGATTGGGCTTAGTCTCTAACATTCAAACTTATGGGGGTTTATATTCCGAGGCTTATAATATGGCGATGTAATGCCTTTTGCCCAACTTGGTATCGGGTCAAGCTCATGAGGATCATGTCCAGCAACTTAGAACAAAGCCATGCATATTCTTTACCGAACAATTATCAGATTTTATTTCTCATATTTTACTTTAGGCGTCTTTTATGCTCAAGAGTTTACTTCCCGAACTTTCAATACATTGATTGTTCTTTTCCTTTTTAGCATGGTTGGGGTAAGCCTTAGGATCATAATAATCTCTTAAACACAGTTGCATGAACACTAAGTGACATCAAAAGACTCTTAGGACTCATATTGGTAAAAAAGACTATTTGATAACTTAGATGAGCAATCCAACCAAGTTAGAGGTACTGGAAGGGCACCAATGGAAGCCATTAGTGTAATCAAGTCATCTAACCTACAAAACTCTCGTTACATAGAAAGCGAGGCATCTCTCATGCCTCACTTGGTTTCTAGCTCGCATCGAAAGGCTAGTGGTGACTCCTATTTCAGATAGAATCTTTAGAATTAACCTGAAATTAAAATAAAACCAACGTCGCGCGAGGTAAGGATTTGGAAGAGCCCACGTCTAATTGAGGGTCATTGGCTCATCTTTCGGGCATTACCTTTGAACCCATCCTTTTCCCCCAACCAACGTTGTGGAAAAAATGGTCACAACAATCAAGCACGAGAATTTGTTGTGGAAAAAGGGGTGGCTTTCCTAGGTTCTTCCATGCACCAGATGGAGGCGCTCTCGTGTCTAAGAATAATATAAGATTCAACATGCAGAGTCATTCATTGAAAGTTGCTAGAGATTG
Organism: Eucalyptus microcorys; assembly: GCA_014182515.1. Lineage (NCBI taxonomy): Eukaryota > Viridiplantae > Streptophyta > Magnoliopsida > Myrtales > Myrtaceae > Eucalyptus > Eucalyptus microcorys. The sequence continues at coordinate 20,201,335 of CM024571.1, read as the reverse complement.
TTGCAAGGAAAGATGATCTAAGCTTGAGAGAGAACGCCTGGCATGGATCGGCATTGAGCCACACGAGCAAAAGATTGCCCAGTACCTCCTTAACCGATAGATTATTGACCACTAACTGTCAACCATATTGATCAATCAATAATTCTATTAAGATAATTAAATATTAAATCACGCTTTCATCTATTAGCTTAAACTTTTAGAATAACCAAATCTCACATGATATCAAAGTTGACCCTAAATTCAAATCTTTCTAGACCCCATATGCCTTCCTAATTAAATATGTCTACGTTTAGTGCTAGGCAAAATAGCTAGGCAAAACAAGTAGACTAAATGTAAGAAGAAGTGTTAAAATAATTAAATATTAAATCATGAAAAATACTTAATTTTAATACATATAAAGGAAGCTACTGCAATTGCAGTAGATACATGAGGGAGCCATGAGACTCGGTGAAGAATAAGGTTTTAGGGAATAAAATTTTATTCCTTGTTTTTTATACATAATTATGTTGCAAATACAATGTATATAAAAGATTCTAAGAGATAAGATACAAAAGGTAACAGAATAACAAATATTACCTAAAATTTGCAGAAAATTTTCTTCTCTTAACATCCCCCACAAGCTAATGGTGAGGGTGAACCATTAGCTTGGACCGCAATCGAAGGAACTGGTGGGTAGGCAAGCCTTTAGTGAAAATATCGGCAGTTTGTTCTTCGATGGAAATGTAGTGCACTACCAATTGTTTCCGAGTAATGCATTTTTGAATGAAATGGTAATCAATTTCCACACATTTGGTTCGAGCATGAAACACGAGATTTGCGAATAAGTAGATGGCGGATAAGTTATTGCACCAAACAATGGGCGGCTTAGGTGGTTGCACATGAAGATCATGCAGAAGATTTTTAAGCCACATTAACTCTGCCGTTGTATCCAGAAGACATTTGTATTTCGCTTTGGTGCTAGAACAAGCAATGGTTCGTTGCTTCTGATATGACCAAGAGATGAGATTTGGTCCGTGATAGACACAAAACCCACCAATGGAGCGACAGTCCATCCAGTTGCTAGCCCAACTAGCGTCAGAAAATGCATGGAGCTTAGTGGCTGCCACTCGAGTAAAAAGAAGATTGTGCGAGACCATACCAATTAAGTAACATAGAAGGCGTTTCACGGCCTGCCAATCGGCCATAGTAAGAGCGCGAAAATGTTGACAAGCCGAATTCACTACGTATGCAATATCGTGCCATATAATAGTTAGATATTGAAGTGCTCCCACAATGCTTCGAAATTGAAAGAGCTCCACAAGTGGCTCTCATGAGAAGTAGCCGTGTCTGGTTCCATGGAATTGGTAGGAGTAGCAACAGGTTTGGCAAATTGCATATTAACATTTTTCAGTATTTTCCTCACAAATTGACCGTGGTGAAGATGTAACCCATCATTGGTATGAGGCACTTTAATGCCCAAAAAATAATGAATGTCCCCTGAATCTTTAATAGCAAATTCCGATTGAAGGGATTGCATGAGATCATGTAATGGAGCATTCGGGGAACTAGTTAAAATAATATCGTCGACGTGCAACAATAAGTAAATGTTGAAATCAGACGTGTGTTTGAAAAACAATGTGGTGTCGACCTTGAATATGACAAATCCCAAGTTGCGCAAGTAGGAACTCAAGTGGGTGTACCAAGCGCGAGGTACTTGTTCAAGATCATATAATGAGTGTCAAAGGCGACAAACATAGTAAGGGCTTACTCGCATCAACAAAACCTTTCAGTTGAGTCATATAAGCCTCCTCCTTAAGTAATCTGTGCAAGAACACATTAGAGACATCCAATTGTCAAATAGACCAATGTTGAGAATATGTCAAAGACAAGACTGTGCGAATGGTAACGGGCTTGGCCACTGGACTAAACATCTTGGTGTAATCGACACCGTCTTGTTGATGAAAATCCTTAGCAACCAATCTTGCTTTATATCATTCAATAGTTCCATCAGAGTAGAATTTAATCTTATACCATTTGCATTCGATGGGTCAAGCATGGGCGGGAAGCATAACAAGATCCCATGTGCCATTCTCCATTAGTGCTTTGTACTCGGACTGCATTGTGAGCTACCATTTCTCATCCTTTGCAGCCTTGGCTAAACGAGTGGGTTCTTCAGGATTACTAGACTGAACCACAAGAGCCAAGGTGTGATTTCTTTTAAAAGTTTGACAAGCTATGATCCCATCTCGAAGACAGGTTGTCATAGGATGTGAAGATGATGCTGCTACCATGGTAGGAGTTTCTTGCGGTACCTCCACAGGTTCAGTTGCAGTTTTGGTGGTGTCAACAAGTCGAACATCCGGATTTGGTGGAGAAACCCATGGAGATTTGGGTGGTCTAGCAGGTGCTGAGAATGATAGGGACAAATTAGCAGGCAAAAATAGTTCCACACATGTTGGTGTTGAGGCATTTTGAGAGGAGTTTGGCGTGACAGCAAGAGGATAAGTGGCCTCATCAAAAGTGCATCCGCAATAACATAAAAACGCTTATCCTTGGGGCAATAGCAGCGATATCTTTATATCCCGGAGGATAGCCCATAAAGATGCAAACTTTGGACCTTGGTGCAAGCTTATGGGGCGAGTAAGGAAGAAATGGATACACTGCACAACCAAAAACACATAAATGTGTAATATCAGGTTTAGTGTGAAATAAAGCCTCTCAAGGTGAAATATTATCAATGACTGGTGTTGGCGTGCAGTTAATCAAGTAAATCACAATTTCAAAAGAAAACTCCCAAAACACCAATAGAACAAAACCTTGATGAAGAAGAGTTAATCTAGTTTCGACTATATGTCAATGTTTCCGTTCTGCAGTCACATTTTGATAGGGTGCATAAGGACAAGAAACCCATTGGTAAATGCCATGCTCTCTAATGTATTGGACAAATTTGGTGGATATGACAAATCGAGGTGCTCCGTTGCACTACATAGACTTAATTTTGTAGCTAAGTTGATTTTCAACAAGTTTGTGATAGGCTTTAAAAATGGAACAAAATTGACCACAAAATTAGAATGAATAGAACCAAGTAAAACGCAAGAAATCATCAATAAAACAAATATAGTATTTATTGTCGTTGAATGAAATAATAGGAGAGGGACCCTAAATATCAAAGTGATTTAATTCCAAAGGATGTTTTGACCTAAACAAAGTAGAATAATGACTATGGTAGTGATTTTTATTCATAGCACACACTGTACAAACCGAAGATAAAATGACTAAAATTAATGTTGGATGAATTGAGAAGACACACAAGCCGGTTGGTGGTGGCATGTCCCAAGCGATTATGCCATAGAGTGAGAGAAGCAACTAATGCAGAAGATGCGAAAGAGTCACCTGACGGAAGGTTGAAGCCCATTGTCAAGCACACCACAAAGGATTTCCTGACCATTTTCAATAGACATGGCAATAAATGAGTTTGAATCAAATTGGAAAACATGATGGTTATCAAAAGCAAATCGAGACACGGAAAGTAAGTTTTTAGTGATTCCAGGTACAACTAAAATTTGACAAAGTATAAATGACGGAGAAGAGGACATGAGTGTACCTCTATGGGTGATCGATAAGGAGATACCATCACCCACAACAAACTGATTTTGACTTGAATGTGGAGTGACACTTGTAAGTTTTGTAGAATTGTCCATAACATAATGTGTAGCACCTGAATCAACAAACTACACTTAGGATGTGAGAGCAAAGAGCAAACTTGATGGCGGCAAATACTATGGCCTTGCTAGCCACAAAGCTAACAAAGTAGGCCTCCTTCGTTGCAGCGTCTTTCGTGATTTCCAATTCCATAATGTGAGCCATGGCCATGGGGTATTCCAAAAAAATTCCTAGATTGATTAAAATCTGCATGGAAGTTGTTGGACTCGTGACGGGTCTGCCGAGAAGGAGGTGGTCCTTGGCTAGTCTAAAAAGCCACCGATGGGGGCTGATTGTTTGTTATGGATGCTAGCTCTAGCCTTCCCTTATGATTAAGAATTAAGGCATGAAGTCAATCCTTTGTCAAAGACTTGGTTTGAGTCAAAATAGAAATTGTGGTGTGGAGAGACTAAAATTCAACACCCAAACCATGAAACAATTAGTATGATATTCATTAATTGATAAAGGCTCACCAATAGTAACTAACTAGTCCGTGAGGCTAGTGGCTTCTTGTAGGAATTCCATGACAAGTTGGTGACCTTTTGAGAGTGATTGAAGTTGGAGCTGTAAAGCGGATGCGCGAGCAGTTGATTGAGCAATATATGAGTCCGCAAGATACTTCCAAACACTTGTCGCGAATGTGTGATTCATCAATTGCGCAACTATCAAAGCAATTGACAAATTGAGGATCCAAGCCAAGGCAATGGACTCTCGAAATTTCTAGTTTTCAAATGCTAGATTGGTCATCTGCGTAAAAGCCTCTCCCGATGCAATCTCCTTGATTGTCTCCTCCGGCTAAGGTTCAATGCCATCCAAAATAGACAGCAAGCAGACAACGCATAAATACAATGAGAACTGTGCTTTCCAAGTTAGGAAGTTTGTCCTGGTTAGCTTCTCCCCAATACTTGGTGGTGACATGAGTAGGGTTACTCGAGACAGTTGATGATGGCGTTAATGGTGGCGTTGGTGTAGATGAAGAAGATAATGTTTCTTCAAACATGGATCGGTGAGGCTTTCGCCAAAATGCTGTGATACCAACTTAAAAAACTTAATTTCAATAAATGTAAAGGAAGCTACTGCAATTGCAGTAGATACACGAGGGAGCCATGAGACTTAGTGAAGAATTAGGTTTTAGGGAATAAAATTTTATTCCTTTTTTTTAACATAATTGTGTAACAAATACAATGTATATAAATGACTCTAAGAGATAAGATACAAAAGGTAACAGAATAACAAATATTTCGTAAATATTTTCTTTCCTTAACACCATGCTTTCATCTACCAGCTTAAACTTTTAAAATAGTTAACAGTGGTTCAACAAAATTTCAAAAATTCCCATCGTGGGTTGGGCAGTGTTGGAAAGATGGTTTTGGCTCAGCATGTCTATAATGATGCTGCCATGACAGCTCACTTTCGAACGCCTGGCTTTGTATTTCGGATGATTTTAATATACTTGCAATGACAAGGACAATTTTTCTATCAATCGCTCCCCACTTGTCTAATGAGGGTAAGGATCTAAAATGGCTTCAAGTCAATCTTAAAGCCACATAAGGAGGTAAGAGAAGCAAAATCATTGTCACAACCCGTAACCTTCTTGTTGCTTCCCCAGGAGGCATTCCAGGACAAGATTTGAAGGAACTCGCGAGGGATATGTGCATGGCCTTATTTGCTTTATCATGTTCTCGGAATCAAGACATTCAAGAGTCACCCGAATCTTGAAGTTGTAGATAAGAAAATAATCGACAAAACTAAACGGTTACCATTGGGCTTTGGCAAGGAAATTGTCGGAAGGACCGCTGCACACTAATGTCGGCCCCAGTGAATGGGAAGCTACTTTAAACAGCAAAATATGCGATATAATAGAAAGAAAGAGACATGTCCTGCCTATTCTAAAACTTAGCTATCTCCATCAACCTTAAATTTCACAAGATAATTTCCTTACTGAGCAATTTTTCCCAGGACTATGAGTTTATAAGAGATGAGTTGGTCCTCGGGTGGATGGCAGAAGGCTTACCAGAAGAAGTCAAAGGAAAGAACACTTGGGAGATAGGCCAAGACTATTATTTTAATGAGCTAGTGTCCAAATCATTTCTTCGACAGTCCAGTATCAAGGAATTTGGTTATTTGATTGATGATCTTTTAAACGACCCAGCAAAGTCGATTGCCAGTTCAAAATCTATAGTTCAGGGGAGTTAAGAGTCAAAAGGCGATGAAGATAATGCATCGGTGCCTCATTATGCATCATTTGTATTTAAGCACATCGCCGTGGCAAACAGATTCAGGTGTATTATGGAAATGAAGTGATTCACAAGCTTCATATTGTCAAAGGTAGGAACAGAATGTGCAAGGTTTGACTTGTCCCAAAAAGTGGTAGGTGACTTGCTATCAAGCTACATGAGGGTGCTCTCACTAAGTAATTGCACCATCTTAGAAGTTGCTATTTGTATAGGGAAGTTGAAGTCTCTATGCAATCTTAATCCTGCATATGCATAATACTGAAAGGCCTCCGAAATCAATTTGTGCGTTGTACTGCCTAGAGGTATCGATGCTATGGGGTAGTCAATATTATATAGAATTGCCTGAAGGCATAGAGAAGTCGACTAATCTACAGTGTCTTGAGATACTAGAAACTCGAAGCTTAAGAGAAATGCCTCTGCATATCGGCAGTTTGGCAAATCTGAAGAAGTTAAAATGGGGCAAGGCTAACCAAGCTAAAAGGTATTATGCATCTCAGATCGTATCGTCCAAGGGCTTGATCAATTTGTGACTGGCGTGCCGAGTTTTGTGAGCGCTCACTGCACATTGGATTGCTTCAGCCAACTTCACGGCGCCACTAAATAGCCTGAGGGCTTGCACTCATCGCGAACTTGAGTTATCCCAACCGAAACTAAACCCTAGAGATTGGGCCAAAGAAAAGTTCCAATCCTATTTGGAGTTGCCCTACTTAACCTAGTGCATGTGCAAAAGCATGAATAAACGAGACTTGGACATCTGGAGTGCCAAAACTTGGCACAAGATGACACTTAGGCAGCGCATGGTAACGTTTCTATTCCTCCGAATTTCTGTTCTTTTGTTTTCCGGAACAAAAAAAGAACATAAATCCGTTTGGTAACGCCAAATTGTTTTTCTATTTCCCAGAATAGAAACTTAGCCCGGGAATAGATTTGGAGTAGAAACAAGAAACAAAAAAAGTTACTTCTTGTTCCTCGGAACAATTTCTAGAAATAAGCCAATTTTCTTTTTTATTTTTCTTTTATTCCTCTCTCTTGCTGCAGCCACCTCCAACCGCCCGAAGGCACCGCTAACCGCCTGTTGCCGCCGCCGCCGCCCATCGCCCGCCGCCACCGCCCGCCCGCCACCGGACGTCGCCAACCGCTAGTGGTCGTGCAACGACCGCGGCAGGCGACAGCAACCGGCAATTGGCGATCAGCGATCCGTGAGCAAAAATAAAAAACGAATAAATACAAAAAAGAAACTATTACATTACCAAACGTATTTCTATTCTTTTTCTATTGCAAGAGTAGAAATTTTGTGTAATTACCAAACACGTTCTTTTACTCAGAAATTGTTCTCTGGAGTAGAAATAGAAAAGAACTATTTCTGAAAAAAAAAAAAAAAAAAAAAACACTCTTCTCCAGCTAAGAAGTGTTGTCATGCACAACCTTAACTGCTAAAAGTTAGGAAAGTGACACTTAAGTGCCAAAATCAGAGTAAAATGGATTAGTTAAATGCCAACGGCGAGAAAATCATGTCAAAACACTAACGTGGCAATTTTCCGACAAGCCAAGTGCAAAACGATGTCATTTTGCATGCTAACATGGCTAGCCAAGTACAAAACGACATTGTTTTGCACTTTGCACGTTGACATGACGAGCCAAGTGCAAAATAACGTCGTTTTGTATGCTAACATGGGTAAATAATTAATATAAAAATTAATTAAATAAAACCAATTTTTTTATAAAAAAAAATGGAAAGGAAGATGAAGGCAGCCAGTGGCTGAACCTCCTTCTCTCTTCTTTTTTTTTTTTTAAAATTTTGTTTTTAATTTAATTTAATTAATTTTTATATTAAAATTGGAATTGTGCCAAAACAACGTCGATTTTGTGTTTCTTTACTAAGTTAGCCTTCCAACAAGCTATACAAGCGAGCAAAATTAATAAAAAAAATTGCCACGTAGAATTTCCGGCGGGGTTTGCTGGATGTGACATTCAAGTGTCCCATTTTTCAAACAAAGTGGCACTTAAATGTTACTTTTCTAAATTTTGGCATTTGATGTATTCTTTTTCCATTAATAACCTATAGCCCCAGTCAACCTGGGAAATTGAGATGGATGTAAGTGTGAAAGGAGAAGCTTCTCTAGCATGTACTAAGCCGTAATCTCCCTTCCATTTTGACCAGCGTTCCCAATTTTTTTATGTTTCCGTTCACCAACTATTTTATCAATTTTTCAAACAGTGCTTCTCAATGCCATCAATGCTCATCCGAGGACACAGCTCATGGTCATGGATAAGCTTAAGAAAAATAATGCGAAATCGTGTTTGATACTCATGCAATCTCATCCGCTATGCTAACTTACTAACCCGTGCACATGCACCGAATCTTTTGAACATGCGAGAAGTTTATATTCTTAGAATTTTGTTTCAAAAGTATTAGAAAAGGCTTTCGATAAACTACACTTGCATTATATCTAACCATACTATATACATGAGCCATACTTTTTATTTGCAAAAGGTAAGAAGGGATAAACAACGATGATGACCTACTAGCGATCCTCTATGAGTGTTATTGTTGACACCTAAATTTTGATAATTCAATTAGTTGTTTATTGCATAAAAATTAGGGATCGAAATTTAGCCCCTAAACAAAAATATGAAATTAAACTGCATTGCATTGGACCGATAACAGATGGACTTAACTGATTGGCCTTGAATTCTATTGAGCTCGCAAGTTCAGACAAGCCGATGAAAGAGAATCACGTTGATATCGATTTTATCGATATGAGAGGATGAAAGAAATATCTTGTCTAAAGAAAATAAGCAAGAGCAACATCACTACACTTGAATGGCTCATCCCTAGAGAATATATATTAAGCCATTCAAGATTCGGTCAAGTCATCCAAAGATTTGACTGAATATCTCTGCTAAAGGAAAAGAGGGCAAGAAGGGATTTTGATGAAAGGATAATGTCTCGTGTGGCGGCATATATTTGATCTCATTATTCTGGCAATATATCCTTTTGACAATATTTATTGTTCGTGAGGAAGGAATGTCTGCAATATCGTCTCTTTCGATATCTCTACATGAAGAAAGCATACAAAGAGTGGATTGGTCGGCGTGGGTCATATAGTTAGTGAATATATTCTTGTTTTAAGACAAGAAATTGCGTGCTGTCAAGGAAGATTTCTAGTGTCCGGAATAGGAAACGGAATCTACTGTTTTTTTCTTGATGAGTTCGAACCCTCTCCTTATAAAAGGGACCTTTCGCAGACAAAAAAGGGGGCATTCTGTTGGTCGGCAGCTAGTCTTCCCACACATAATACACACATGAGAGGAATAGAGAGATAGAGAGGGAAGGTGTCAACCTACCCTTGGCGAAGACCTTGCCAAACACTACCCAAGTCTCGATGCGAGTCACCCTCCTAACGACGTTGCTGCCAATCCACTGCAACAAGCTGCTCTTTGCACGGTGCCGTCGTCACGCCTGCCGCTGCCCTTTTAAGCCGTGAAGTCCCGACGCACTAGACCACAGAGCCGCGACGCTGAGTTGCTGCTTTCCCTGTGCCATTGCTATGTTGCCATAAATCATGACGAGTCGTGCCTGGTCTATCACCGACATTTTATCCCTGGAGTTTGTAAGAGTTTTCTTAATGTGAACTACATTAATTGATATTATAATTTACCATTTTACGAAATTGGTCTAAGGTGAGATAAAAAGTTTCTTAATAAGTCTAATATGGAGCAAGCTAGTGTGGGCCAAGCTGTGATGAAAGGGCCTAGTTGAAAAGTGCTCAAATCTCTCCTCTAACCCTAATTCTCACAAGTATCCTCACAAAAGGAACATTGACCTAACGCTTAAGGGTGAGGGGGCCGTCTCATTGAGCTAGTGATACAGAGAGCACTAGAGGAGAAAGACTTGTGCGTGGATCATCGCATTTTCGCTTTCGCATCAAGAACGATAGATTCCAAAAATATGTGCATTAATCTTTCTACTCAATTATTTATGTTCTTATTCTAATTATAGAGATCATGGGATTGCACATTTTGCATCTTACATGTGGTATCAGAGTAGCCATAACCTAGAACTTGAATGTATAGAATTTTCGTCCTAATTTTGTGATTTTCGTGACTTTTTGTTCGATAAAAATCAAATTAAATAATAAGTTCGAACTGGACTTGGTGAGATGAGCAAAACCGTGGGCAGCACGTCACCGGGGGAGGCCCCATGTGCCCCCATGCGGGCGACACGCTGCCAGGGCGTCAAGCACGCGCCCCACGCACGGCCACGCGTCGCCAGGGCATCAAGCACATGCCCCACGCGCCCTCACTCACTCCCATGTGCAAGGCGCCACTCGCACGAGGGCTGACGTCACGATGACGTCAGCAACCCGAGGGCCCAACCCAACCCATTGACCCAACCCGACCCAGTCAACTGTGGACTAGACCGGTCAACCGATCGGACTGGATAAGTGGACCGAGTGGTCGAGCCGAGAACCAATCGGACCACTATCGGTCGGACCAATTTTGAGGGATCTTATGCCCACACGTGAGCTCCACGCACTGCGCACTAGAGTGGCGCATGCGAGCGCGGGGAGGTTCCAATGGGCACGTGGTTGGTGGCTATAGGTTCGTATGAGTATTTTCTATATTGTGATGTATTTATTTGACATATTTTGATGATTTTATGGATGTGAAAATATATACGAAACCCTAAATACTTGTATTTTTAGTATATTTTCGCGTATTTTTTCTTGTATTTTTCTATGATTTTATAAATATAAGTGTTGGTTTACAGGTATGTTATCACATAAATATTATAAAAGTGTGATGCATTGATAATATATATAAATTTTAACTTTTATTAATGAATAAAGCAATGTAATTAGCATGATATGTGATTTTAGTGATATATTGCCCATATCACTAACACTAAAATCACATGCATATGATGGATGTGAGATGTAAAGTTTATATCTCTGATATAAAATAGTTTCAATGATTCAATTGAGTTGTGACTGCTAAAGTGGCACACTTGATTGGGTTTGAGAAATATCGGTCTCGTATAATGATTGTGATGTTTCCTGATCTAATGCGTGCTCATACTCCCAAATGAGATGATAATATATTAGTTCATGAAGGGATACGTGATGGTGTGGTCGAAGAGTGACTAATCCTAGTGGTTCATATGCCCAAAGGTGGTGAATTCACGAAGGTTAGAATATATTCTCATAACCGCTATCATGTGAGGAGTGTATAATTGTATGTCATGTATTCTGCCCAAATGTGATTATATGATTTTGCATGTAACTCTCTAGATGTGTACTTGTACGTCAAGTTACACAATGCTCACATGATGTTAATTATATACATTGCTTGTTTTTCAGTCACTTATTCTGTAATTAATAACTACAATATTTTTGAGATTTTTACTTTTTCAAACTTTAAGTAGTGAAAATAGAATTTTCTATTTGGTAAAAGAGCAATCGGATTTGCCTATTATTCATGAAGCATTTTTTTTGGTAAAAGGTAAAAATTGTTATTCATGAAGCATTTCATATAAGAATACTTGAAAAAATGGTTTATCAACTGACTACACTGCTAAAAGATGATGGAAGCCTTAGTGACTTTAAATTATGTATTGTCTAATACCGAAATTAGGACATATCTACAAGAACTCTTTAACATAAGATATGATTATTTTTATAAGGTTACGGATTATGTTCTTCTAAGGATGATAGATTTGAAGTTTAAAAATAATACTTATAGAAGAACTCATGAAACCACCAGATATTTTAATAGTCTGGGTCCTACGATAGAATCGTTCAAGAAGAATTAGTGACTGTTCCACGGTGAGCTATAATCTTGATTTGACTTCTTTAGATTTATAAATAAATAAATATAATTTTTTGTTTTTTAATTCAAATAAAGTTGAGTACCATATTATATCAAATAAATTGTACAAATTGTGTTTAACTCCTAATGATATTTACGTTTCGTATACGGTTGAAAAGGTTGTTTCCAAAAGTTTTTTGTCTAAGGAATAATCTCACACTTGTCTAAAGAAAGAGTAGAAAATGTGATAATGTTGATATTCAATCTATTCTTAATGGTTATTTAAAGACTTCTATAAATTATTGTGGAAGTAAAATGACTGAGGTAAAAAATAAAACAGTTAGAATTAGTCTTAAAGGTTGTCACGCCTAACAGTGGCAATGAGTATTTTAACAAGTATGGCAATACTAAATAGCTCAAATGGTCATTTGTTAAATACTTGGTAAATTTTAGGGTGGTAACTTAATTTACTACTATGCCTGAAAATCCTGACAAACTGATTTGACCGAAAAGAATAATTGCACCATAATCAACCTGGTAATGAGTATGATGAGCAAGACTAATTTATCCAATCTTTTATGGGCTGATATTTTGAAAGCAACATTTTCACATACAAAAACGTGTTTCTTACCAAAGTTGTTCCACAAACTTCTTTTGAGTTATGGATTGGACAAAAATTTAACTTGAATCATATTAAAATTTAGAGGTATCATGTAGAAGTGAGGTTATATAATTCAGTATTAAGTGTGTTGGAATTCAGATCCATTCAAAAATTATTTTGTATCTTACCCAGATTGTTCAAAAGAGTGTCAATTTTATGACTCTAATAAAGGTACAAGAAATATGGAATCACAGACAGTAAAGTTTCTAGAGTTCGACGTAGTTGTAGAGGATAACTGCTCTTAGATTATTAAATATAATAGTACGATGGAGATCGGTGTGTCTTTGTCTTTTCCTATACAGACAATTGTGAAATGTCCTATACCATAAACTAAACTTGTTGAGATTCAAGGTATTATTCTTGAAATAGTTTATGATGAAATTTCTTAAACCTCTCGAGTGCATATTGAAGTGGTTGTAGTTTTAATCAGGAAATCTATTAGGAAAAGACAATATGCAATCTATGAAATATTATAGTGTTTGGAAACTTATTGATTTGCCTAAAGATCACAAGCTCATTAGTTGCAAATAGATGTACAAAACTAAAAGGATTTCAAAGAAAGACTATGGAGATTAAAGTTAAACTGGTAGCCAAAGTTTTCACTTTGAAAGAGGGATGGACAATTAATAATGAAGAAATAAATATTTTTTTCTGGCATTTTTAAAGATTCTTTTAGAGTGAACATAGCATTAATAGCTCATGTTTTGATATTAGTATCTTTTAAAGATTCTTTTAGAGTGAACATGGCATTAATAGTTCTTCTTGATATGGAGTTATGCCAAATAGATACTATCTTTTCAAATGGACACGTTGATAACAAAATCTATATAGTGCAACTGGAGAATTTTGCAGCAGATGATTCAAGTAAACTTGTTTGTAGACTGAAAAGTAGGGGTGAGCATCGATCTAGGATCAACCCTGGACCGACCCTAGACAGGCCCAACCCTCCTAGTCTTGGTCCAGTTCTCAAGAAGACTGGGTCAGTCCTTGGTCCTAGAATTTCTAGACCAACACTGTGCGGGTCGGTCCTCGGTCTTGAGAGTTTCGGGTCGATCCAATCCGGACCAACCCTGACTATATATATAATATTATTTATAATTTTTTTATATAGAGAAAATCTTAAAATAAACGGTGTCAACAACATTAAACAACTCTTTAGTGAGGAGTTCAAGTAATTTTACATTATTCTTTAATAACTTAGATCTTTAATATCTTTTACGACATCAATAATCATAATTTATTAATGAGGAAAATATTTTTGTGAGAAGTCCTCACGGCGTCCAAAAAAGGCACCTTATGGCATCCTCCTCTAGTATTCGTTCTTTTCTGTCATATTTGTCATCTTAATCTTCAATTTGCCAAAATCAAAAGATCGCCACTCGACACTCACCTTGCTCGCTTTGGGTAACTCATGCCGCTCGCCGCTTGATGCTCGCTTGGCTTGTTGCTCCCCGCTCGACATTCGATGCTCATTCTGTTCGACGCTCACCCTACTTAACCCTCACCGCTTGCCTTCCTTAACTAACCTCACTCATCATCGAACCCATTAGGTCGATACGATCCTTGATTGCCCTTTCAAGGAGTACAAAAAATGAAATAAAAAAATTATCGGTTGGTCCTAAATTGAATTTGAAACCGGACCAAACCCATTAGGTTAGTCTGGTCCTCAATCGTTTTTTAAGGAGTACAAAAAATGAAATAAAAAATTATCGGTTGGTCCCAAGTTGACCCTGGAACCGGACCGAACCCATTGGGTCAATCCGGTCCTCGGTCCCAAGCTCAATAGGGTTGGTCCTCGGTCCCAAAAATTGAGGACCAACACTGTGCTGGTTGGTCCTAGGGTTAGGGGGTGGACTGGCTCAACCCAGACCATGCTCACCCCCTACTGAAAAGTCTTATTCATGGTCTTAAACAAGTTTCCAGATAATATTATTAAAATTTTATAATGTTGTCATTTCGGTCAATTGTGAACAAAGTAATTCAGTAGATATATACTGCAAGGTCAGTGGGAGGAAATTTATTTTTCTCATATTCTATGTATGTGATATTTTGCTTGCAAGTAACAACCTTGAGGCATCTTTTGTCCTTTGCACTGAGATCCGTAAAGATTGTTCTTGCGATATATATATATATGATTTATCTCAGAAGACATTTGCTGGAAATATGTAAGCCAGCAATTGCTCCGGTCATTAAGGTGATGGACTGAATCTTTTACATTGTCCTTATTTAGATATTGAGAAAATCTAGTTAAAGGATGTACCTTGTGTCAGTGCATTTAAAAGTATAATGTATGCAAATTTACATACATATTCAAGTCTTGTAGCTAATAGGGTATTTAGATGTAAATTTTACTGGCTATTAGGATGACATGAGATCAATAACGGAATACATATTTATGTTAGCAAGAAGTGCAATAAATAAAACTCTATGTCATATTCTACTATGTAAGCAGAGTTTATAACATTTTTTTAGGCTATTACTTGGGCTAGTAGGCTCCGGAATCTCATTAAGGAGTTGACCGTTTTTAACTTTATGGATTGACTCATATGGTTGTATTAAGACAATAAATTTATAGTATTATTTATTAACAATAGAGGTTTCAAGAGGTCTAAATATATCGTAGTCAAATCTTTTACCATAAAGAAACAGTGCAGAAATGTGACGTTATAATATAGCATATTTCCACAGATGATATGGTTGCAGATTCACTAACTAAAGAGTTTCGCTTTTCTGTTCTTGAAAGACATGTTATTAATATGGGCTTAGGAACATCATTAGATGTTGTTGTTTAGTGGGAGTTATTTCATTTTAATTCTAATAAAACTTACATCTGTATTCGTTACACTTAGTAACAATTTGATATGTATCAACTTTTGAATTCAATAAAATAGTTTTGAATGTGTTGTTATTATGTTGAATACATATTGATAAAAGTCTCAAAGTATTGTATAAACCTTGAATGAAGGCTGAGGGCATCCGGTTATTAGTCTTGTTATATATAAAGAAAGATTAACCGTAAAGACAAGACATATGTAGGTTCATTAGAACCATAAAAACATTCTCTAATGACACAAGTTTTTTGTAGCGCTTAAGGTAAAAAAATGGTGACTGACAAATGGGATATCTCTATAAGAGATGTTATCTATTTGTCACACTACCATACTGAATTCATATTAATAAAGTTGAAAATACTCGTGACCATGAAAGGCTCCGTGTGTATACATGCAGTTACCTCCATAATTCGGTGCTTAAGACTTTATGGGATGAGATTGACTATCAAGAATTATCTCTAGACCAAGGTGTGCACATACAGTACAATTTCAATTAATATAGTCCAAGTAAAAGAATGTAAAAGTTTTCCTAATGTTGACTACATTAATTGATATTATAATTTACCGTTTTACGGAATTGGTCTAAGGTGAGATAGAATGTTTTTTAATTAGTTTAATATGTGGCTGACTAGTGTGAGCCGAGTTAAGCCTGACACGTAATGAGAGGGCCTAGTTGGAAACTCTATAAATAGTGCTCAAGTCTCTCATCTAACCATAATTCTCACAAGTATCCTCACAAAAGGAGTGTTAACCTAGCGCTTAAGGGTGAGGGAGCCGTCTCATTGAGCCAGTGATACAGAGGGCAATAGAGGAGAATGACTTGTGCGTGGATCATTGTATTTCCACTTCCGCATCAAGAACGATGGATTCCAAAACAGGTGCGTTAATATTTCTACTTGATTATCTATATTCTTGTTTCGGTTATGGAGATCATGAGATTGCATGTTTTGCATCTTACGAAGTTCACTTTCTGCATGGTTGCTGCTCGTGAATTTTGTTGGTCAACTCGGAGGGCCTTATTGACCAAAAGATGTTGGTCTTGTTGCCAAACAAGCCAACGTGTCTCCAACCGGTTTTCTTCTTTTGGCATAATTTCGGATCGGCTCAAGGTGCAAGTAATTTCATTGAGTTTTTTTGTTGCAGTCTAGCTAAGCCCCGGTCGTGAATCATTCACCGTGTTTGTGGAGCCTTTACGTGAGCCACTCCTACAACATGCCGAGTTCGCCACCATCGACATCCTAGTTCGTGAATTGTCATGCCACCGCCACTCATCACTTGCCACTGTTGACGTTCACTGTCGAGGAGCCGATTGCAATCCTGGTTCGATTGCGCAAAGTCCAAATTTGGAAGCCAATAGTCGAATTAGGTAATAAGTTTGTCTAATTTTATTTCTGAATATTCCGTTTCCTTATTTAAAATATTTCAATACACATGATCGAAGTTCATGATATATAGTCCTCTCCGTAATCTCGAGTAGCCTTCTAAATTGGGAAATCTTCCTAATTTTATAATGTGTATACGATTGATAGTCCGATTTCATGCCCAAAATATGACTCACAATCGCATGGAAAAATCGCCAATTCGATCTCACGCTCGAGATACGATTCGCGATTTTGTTAAAAATTGGCCAATCCGATCTCATGCACGAGATATGATTTGTCAATTTATTAGATAGATATTAATAATATCTTGCATGATTTGCCGTCGTGTTGTTTGAATCGATTTTGCTTTCGTAAAAGAAAAACCCAAATATATATATATATATATAGTTGGATTAGGTTCATTGCTTGTTTTAGGGTAGTTTGCATGTTTAAGATTAGGAAATTTATTTATTTCGAATTTTTTAAATAAAAAATACCAAAAACATTAATTTTGGATGTTAGATTCTCTTTCCATTGATTTAATTGCACGTTTAATTATTGGACAATTTAAATTTCGAATTTTATAAATAAATAATAAAAAAAACCTAGAATTAGGGCATTCTTTGCACGTCATCTAGTCATTACATATTAGGATAAGATTTCATGTTTAATTTAATTCTATATAATCTTTCTAATTAAGTATAAGTTTAGATAATTTTTCTTAGATAGATTGCATTTTAGGTTAGGGATTACTAGTTAAGATAACATTCTAGTTTAAATTAGGATTTGGCCTAATCTGATTCCTAATATAAGTTGGATAATATCTTAACCTAGATAGACAATTTTTGCTATTTTCTAATTTCGAATTTTACGTAAAATACCAAAAAAAAAAAAAAAAAACATTGTCTTAGAATAAATTAGTTTCTTTCTCTAGGATAAATTGCATGCTTATTTAAGAAAACATAAAATTAAAAAAAAATACCATACTGATGTCATGTAGTTTAGGTCATATTACTATGTCATGTTGTGCCATGTTAGATTAGTAGCATGCATTGTATAAAGCATGATTTTCATTAAACAAGTGAAAATAAAAATAAGTGATTGCGTGTTGATTAGAAATCATATTTAAGACTATTAATGTGAATTATGATCTAACATTGCAGATGGTTTTGTTGCTATGAGATAAGTCTCGTAATTTACTTTCTTTAAGTGTTAAATTAGTGGTTTGCACACTCGCATGATTACCTCACATGTTAGGGAAGTAAATTAAAATAAATTCGAGCCACCTACAAAACATTTTTTAGAAATAAAAAAGAAATGTACCAAAAGGGCGTTAGAGAAATCTAGCGTAATCAAGTCCCCGAACTCATAATCTCTGGTTTGCAAGAATATAAAGTAAATCTCCCGTTACTTTACTTGGGTTTCTAATCGACCCACCAAAAATAGATTAATAGTGACTCCTAATTGAAAAATTGTTTGCATGTTAAGAACTTGAACCTAAGCCGTGAATTGGTATGAGCTTGAGAGATCCCAAGCTTAGTTTAGACTTAGTAATCCATTAACCAAACCCTAGGTGATGCACTTGAAGTTAGGTCGCGACAATTATCATAAGAATTCCATATCAATTTTAGAATTTCGATTTAAATGGTAACTACTTCGCACCACCCATGAGCTAAAGGTTTGAGGTTGGCAAAACCAATTAGCGTAGCCATTGACTACTATGATGTTAATAGTTAGGGTGTCTTTTCGCCCAAGGAATAGCATAATTAGACAACACAACTCGTGCTACTTAGAAATTCGCTTACGGCGTGAATTGATCTCCAACACTGCTTTGCCCTTCTTAGTTGCTTCAGCTAACTGAGGACAACATTGTTTGATATCATTGAAAACAATCTTAGTGGCTTCTTCATATGGGCTCTCGAACGTAAAGGAGAACCATCAGCTAGTACATTCTACTATAACTCTTGGAGAGGGTTGAAAAGCTTCAAAGTCTAGGAAAAATTGGCCTCACATTGCCACAGTTATTTGAGAGCAGCAAGCAAAGGGCTCGTTTTTCTGAAAGTTATAAATCTTTCTATTCATCAAAGGATACTCCATAGAGTAAGTAATTGACATTGGTATACCCTAATAGAGATCAAATTGCCTAGCACGGTACTATGGAGAGTAAATCTTAAGCCCATGGTAAAATCTTCTCTTTTCACAAAGTCGTATGAGAAGATCAACTAGAGTAGGTACACATAACCAAAATGCACCGAAGTTATCTAGGTACTCAGTTTCTACATAAAAAAGATAATAGAACTCGGGAGTATCATAAGAAAAGAGGTCCACATGAGCATGGTCAAAGTTTAATATCTCATGAAGGAAGTAAACAAACAAGGAAGTATCATCAGGAACCTTTCTAGGAGATAAGATGAGTAATCGACAACCCAGACTTTGAGGTTTTGGCTGTTTGGATTTTGATGAAAGATTGAATGGAAGAACACGAGTAATTTTTCTAAACAAGAAAAGAAAATAAAGAGCCATCCATGCTTGCAAAATCCAAAATGGACTAGATAGAACCCCGATTTCTTTTGGCGTCATCGAAAGGGTAGCATGGGTAAGACTTCTATATAGAACAGCCAAAATGAGTGGACCAAGAGCTACTTTCTTTCCTTTTGCAAGATTGGCAACAAGTCTAAAGAAATCTTTAGAGACTTTAAGGATCGGATTAAAGAATACATATTTGGACAGCCAATAGAGTAGGAAAGCAGTTTGCTCTTTGAAGAACCGAAGTTTTACGATACTCATCAAGAAAGGTACCATAAGCAAGAACATCATCAGGAATATGGAAATCATCAAGAATATGGAAATCCTCTATGGCTTCGATTTCATCTATCGGAATACCATCTGGAACAAATCCAGAAATGGTGAATACATCCAAAAGGGTCACAGACATGGTTCCCCAAGGGAAAAAGAAGCAATTGGTCAATATGGACCAAAGGCAAATAGTTGAACCCGCTAAACCTCTATTTAAATTATGAACTAGCATGCTAACCTCTAGTGCCATCTCAATACCTACATTCATCCATGACAAATGGGTAGGCAGATCATCCTGTAATCGTAGATGCCAAGCGTGAAAATTCTCTTCGAATAAAACAAAACTTCAAAACATAGTTGGGGCAGACGTCTAGATATTCTTGATGGAGGAATATTGTATCGGAAGCTTCTCGTTCCTTCTAGTAGGGAAGCAAGGTTTAAGAGGCGGTGGAACATGATTGTGATCTAAGAGCATAGGCCCAAGAAGTGATGACTTCCTTATGCTCTTAGACAACACTCAACAGTCAAAATCAATAATAGCTGGCCTCTTCAACATTAAGAAGATGGTCGAAGTTCGAAATATAAGATTCAGGTTCGAATTTGGGAGCTTCGACAGCCATGGAAAACTTATGAGCAGGGTATGAAGGGTTTAGGGTTTAAAGAAGAAGACAAAGTATGAAAAAGACAATGAAATGTGTTCTTCCATTCGAAATAGGGGATGATGATTCAAAAAATTAAGGATTTTTGCCAAAAATTGAAACGACATGTCAAGATTCAATGGGAGCTGTTGGTTCGTATCGACTACGGTTATGTCAAATGATAGAAATATATAATGATCATCAATTGCAAACTACACACAGAATGAGGTATTTCCTTTAAAAGAAATAAATCTTTAATTTGCTACTTTTAAAATGGGGCATATGTTGACACCCAAAAATACCCCTACAAGAACATGTAAGGCACGAGGAGCAGAAAGTGTTAATGGGCCATAATCCACATCGGCCCAACCCATACGTGGTCATATGACAACAAATAATGAAGGATTTTGGAAAACTTTGGGATGAATTTCGACAATGAACAAAAGCATAAAATAACATGATGAAGTAGGTGGGTTGCCACGTGTTGAAGCCAAAGATCACTAATGAGGATACAACATTGACGGTGGAAATAGGTAGGAATAGTTAAAAGGGCGCCAAACTCAAAGAAGGATCGGTAATACTTGCTAAACGAGCTATGAGAATGTTGTCGAACAAGCCAAAATCTAAACTTGGATAAGGTGGTTCAACATAGAATGTGGAGCGACTCTTGAAGAGGAAGTAATTGATTATTGATGGTTACCAAATTGGCCTATAAATACTGCAAGCAATCCAACAAAAAGCCTCCCCAAAACAACGCACAAAAACTACTTTATATCGCCTTTACCCTTACTTACTTTAGCCTAGCTATAGCTCAAGATTACCGTTGTAGATTCAATTCCGTCAAGTGTCTATATCCTGAGAAGTGTTGTCAATTAGATTCTAGTATTGACCCATTGTCCAGTGTCGTTAATTCAATTCCGACATTGTGTTCTCATCCTCATCTAGGGATAGTCTTCATCGAATGTTGCCTCTAACTAGCGTTGTTGATTAGATTCGTTCATGTACACATCTAGGAGCAGTGTATTCTAGGTGTTGTTTTTATTGTCCAGCGTCGTTGATTAGATTCTGACGTTGTATCCTCATATCCATCTCGAATCATAGTCCAATTTTCCAGTGTCGTTGATTAGATTTCAATTGTGTCCTCAAACTTGATAGAAAGCAGTGTTTATTAGGTATCTTGTTCATATTTAGTGTTGTCGAAGTGCTTTCAATATTGTTTAGATTACTTTAATTTTAATGGGTTTTCATAATTATATAAAAGTAAGTCTACATGATGTCATTGATTAGGGTCCGACATTGATTATCCTTAATATTAGACGTGCAATAGGCCAGTGACTTCTTTAATTTCGAGATTATAAAGTGTATAGTCTCGTTTACATTTGGCCCTATCTGTCCAAATCTACTACAGAACCTAAGTCTCCTTAAATAAAAACCAAAATATAACACTTTGTGAAAGATATTTCGTTGCGGGATCCAAAACCGACAAAACAGTTACAAGTTGTAATGATTAATGATTGTAACTTATGAAAACAAGTTTTTTGTCATTAAAAAAAAAAAATTGAGTAGATTGTTAACATTGCCTAGATTTTACGATTGATGTAACATACTAACGACTTACAAAGTTGAAATACCCTTGTAAATTGGAATAATCGTTTGCTTTTCCAAGTGAGCGCACTTTCTGTTAGAAATTATGAATTTGTTTACAGGCTTTGCAAGTAAGTATTGGTTAAAGAAGGCAACTTACGGGGGGAAAAACTATTTTGCCACTATAAATTCCTAGTCGTATTATAACATCATTTCGAGCTTATAAGTGAGCCAACGCTCATTGGTTAATAACATAGAAGAAAATATTATTAAACAAGCTTAAATACCCTAATATATTACGAACCATTATTCGTTTTTGTAAATAAGCACCGTTTTTGTTTGTAAAGTACAAATTGCTTACATACTTTACTAGTAATGCCAGTGAGTGGTTGTATATCTTATAAATAACAATAACTATTTTATCACTATAAATTTCTAGTAGATTATTAATGCCGCCAGTAGCTTATCAATTAAAACCCTTAAATATGAATAATAAATTCATAAAAAAAGATTAATGAGTCACCATTACATTGACAGACCGTAAGCCGCTAACTAACATTGTTAGTAACATGACTAGTAGGTTACCAGTTGCTTGAACTCGTAAATATGATTTAGAATCTATTACCAATATCATATAATTACGATGCACTGAAAAAGATGCGTATTTAATTTATAAGTGTACAATAAGTGGCTGATAATTCAAGTGGAAATTTCCATTTGGAACATGATTCGGGGCAATCTGTGGACAGGAAGGAGAGAATTACTTGTAGCAATTTGCGACTAGTTAGGCCCTGCATTGTCAACAGCCTAGAGAGGTGACATTTGAACGAAAGCCAGTATCAAAGTCATTCTCTTTGTACAAAAGATCAAGACTTTGCAAGCAAACCCCGAATAGAAAGATGTTTCTTTTGTCCTGATCTGCACTGTTCGACGTGTCTTCGTCGTACTTCCCAAGACCTCTTCAAAGAGAAGCCATCAATGGTTTTCTGCTCGTCACACACATGTGAAAGGGGTTGGTTCCAAGATCTGAATCTCTTATTTGCCTCCTTTTACATGCATGTTTTATCTTCTGCAGCTCATACTGTCTTTCGCAATAGGAATGGTTGTAGGAGAGACCTTTAAGCTGAGACATTGTGTGAGAAGAGAGTGTTGTTTCGCTGCCAATCTCTGGTGGCTTGAGAAAGAAGCTGGTGCGCCGCTCTATGACTGAAGACTTTGGTTCCGAGCTTGGCACAATAGGCTCCAATAGCACCTTCGAAAGACCAAATTATATACCGAAACAAGGAACGCAGATGAGAGACACTTCACTGCGTTTTAAATTTCTGTCACCGTTCTTATGATCGCCAAAGCCAGGGAAAGCATCAACGTCCATGAGATTGCTACCGGATTGCACTGACATATATGTTCATTGTGATGTTGATTTTGTGCATGTTCCTCCTCCGCAATAGGTCTAGTGGCAAGCAGTCGGAACAAATGAGTACAGCAATCTTCAAAGTCCAATGGACAAAAAGTTCAGAAGTAGTGTTGCGAGAAGAATTTTCTCCATAAGTTCTGAATACGTGGCCAGCAGGTGCTGGATCATTCATATATGTATGGGTCGCCCAAAACAAGAATTTACATACATTCACATATGAGTCTGAATTCTTGAGTTCAACTCCTTGCAGTTTGCTTTAACCCGTTTTGTGAGAGTTTCCTTTCCTTATGCGTGACGGATTTGGTGGATTCTATGGCCAACGCATCGTCGAAATCAGCCCTCTCGAGCGTAGTGCATTCGATCTCAAGAATAGTCTTTATGACATAAAAAGGTAGCAGTCTTCCAGTGTGGAAACAAAGAGATAATACTGCTACTGACAACTCTCAAGCCCGTCAAATCAGGGAAAGAGGTGCCCACAGACGTCTCTGTATACGTTAAATTAAAAACAAGATGATGATGGGTCGATCCGTGTATATCTAAATGCATATAGAGGGACCTGGCGAATATGGCATGCATGCGCTATAACCATCCTAAGAATATGAAGATAATCCCGTGGCTCACGGGCCGGCCTCACTAATTAAATCCAACACAAAAAAGAATAATCACTCTTTTCCGATCTTCTTTGGATATCCATACTACTTCATATCGTCAAAGCAAACTCAACATATCTCTTGCACGTTCATTCATTCGCACGAGACTTTGAAATCGTTCTCAATTGCTTGACTTGATATATTGCTCTGGATGATCATGACACGTAATTTGCAAATCTCAGGCGACGTGTGATGTTCCTGAGAGAACGGACTCGGTCAATTTACTCGCCTAAAATTAAAAGTATCAATAGTCGTCTCATACTCAAATTCACAATGTCTCCCATCAGAAACGCCACATTTTTCACAATCTCACATGAATTCTTGGCCCTTTAATGAAGATGAATGGTTTTTCTCAGATGCCTTCTGGACTTGGGGATACTCTCAACAGCACTTGATAATGACGCACCAAACCTGTCTCGTCTGTTCTTCTCGCCACTCCATTCATCGTCCTCTGGTTCACATGACTAGGGAGCACAAGAAACTCTTTCGAAGGTACTGCCTTCTACATTTAGTAAATTCTTTCTTTCAAGCATATAATTTTCTGTTTGTACAGTAACTGTCTGCGGATTCTTACGAAGGCCGATTAGTGAAGCATATGCTGTCTGTTCCTCGACAGCGCAAGCTTTTTTTTGTGGGTGAAAAGGAAAAGATTTGTCTGTAAGATAATCAGACGAATAGGTTTCTCTAAAAGCAAAGCAAAACAGTGAAAAAAAAAATGTAAAACCCGGGGCATACGGTGATAGCTCATGCATAACAGCCAAAAAAGCCTTGCAAGCTAAACCTGAACTGAATATATGCCCCATTCATACAGCTACATGTACTTTACTCTTCGTTACGATCCAGCACGGCGCTTAGATCCAAGTACTTGGATCTGACCAGACTTATTTAATATAATCAGGCAAGGAACCCTTTGAATATATTTAAGCCTTGATGACCTTTGCCCGTCGTTATCTCGATGTTAATGGACCCTTCTACAATTCCTTAAACCCAGGGTGAACTCTTTACGTAATGTTGGAACCACCCCCACATCATGTGTAGAATTCCAGTAAAAGCATGCGTGACTGAGAAATATTTATCAGTAACTTTTTTAGAAATACTCTCTCTCTCTCTCTCTCTCTCTCTCTCTCTCTCTCTCTCTCTCTCTCTCTCTCGTGCGACTGAAGCGGAGACGCGAGAGAAGTGAGAGTTGCTTTTACTTTGGGCAGGCCGAGGGCGTGAGGAGCCAAGTCTCTAGTCCTGAAATGAAATAGAAGGAGACGGTTTTCTCACGCTTCCAACTCAAGCAATGGACAAAAAAGGAGGGAGAGAAGTTGAGGTGGCGCTTTCACAAAGGCAACACCGGCAAGCTTTGTTAGCATTATCAATACTCTAATTATGACTTTGAAGCTGATCCTCGGTGGATAAATCTCGAAGCTGCAAATTATTTCATTAACTTTAATAGTGTGTAAAACGGACAGCACAGTTCCCAATTCCTAAGAATGAAACCAATGTCCGAGCAGTCTGATTAGATTCCCGGTCCTAAGAGAAAATCGAACTGACTACATAAATATTTTTTATTTTTTAAAAAAAATTAGTAAAATGTAAACTAAACACTATTTTCGTCAATATTTTAAGATTTATTACCATTTATCATTATGCACGGATACTCTTTAATGGAAAAAAAAAAAAAGTGACCGATTTCATTAGACTAAATTGGATTAGGAATCGATTACCACTAATTAACCTCATGACTAGTTGAAACATGGAACGATTTGCTCTGGATGCCAGGGAAGTCGAACACGTATCGTAAGCTGACCCGACTGCCGCCTATAAGGAAGAAATAAACAAAAGAAAGGGCCAGTCACAACACACCTTCGAATAAAATATGGAGGGAGCCGTGTCCTCTTCATTTGTTGGACAAGGATATGATTCTGTGTATATATACGAAGGTGGGGGATACATAGTTCCTAGCTTAGCTTAGTTTTCTCGTCTCATATTCATCTGTCTCCTCTCGTTTCGTTCTCTGTCGAAATAGATCCTTGGAGCTGGTGGCCAAGTCGCTTTGTCCCTGGCTGGTTTTAGCTCAAAAGCTTGTCTGCTTTCCGTCCTTGGCTTTTCTCTCTTTTTCTTCCGAAATTGAAGCTTTGGTCGGGTGTTGAGAATGGGAAGGCAGCCTTGCTGTGAGAAAGTGGGGTTGAAGAAAGGGCCGTGGACAGCGGAAGAGGACAAGAAGCTCATCAACTTCATCCTCACTCATGGCCAATGCTGTTGGAGAGCTGTTCCTAAACTTGCAGGTGACGAACACTCGCAACCCACCACCCCCCATCTGCTCTGCAGTCTCTCTCTCTCTCTCTTTCTTCCCACCCTCCACATTTATCTGAAAGCTCTTGTGATGGGTTTCTTGGAGAATTCAACACGTCAAGAAATCCCCAGAGACATTTTTTCCTGATGATGTTATTTGTATGATGGTCTCGGTGTCTGAACAAGTTGTGATGAATTAAAATTGGCAGGATTACTGAGGTGTGGGAAGAGTTGCAGGCTCAGGTGGACGAATTATCTGAGGCCAGACCTGAAAAGGGGGCTCTTATCTGAACAGGAAGAGAAACTGGTCATTGACCTCCATGCCCAACTTGGCAACAGGTCAAAACTTTCTCATGTTATGCATGTTGAATCTAGTTGCTCTGGCCAACTCTGCTTGTTCGTTCTTTTGCTTCAGACTCTAAATTCCCCCATTTGGGTCTTTCTGAAGATGCAATTTGAGATTGTTCCCGTCATTACATGCACATAGCAAGAAAGACATTCAGAGAATCTTTCTGCCCCAATTTTACACCAAGCTGGAAATTTATCTACACAATTATGTTTCTTCCCCTGTTTCTAGATTCATTGAAACTACACATTGGACCAAATTCTAATCAAGCTTCTTGCTTTGCTTTGACATATTGCAGGTGGTCCAAGATTGCCTCTCACCTACCCGGAAGAACCGACAATGAGATCAAGAACCATTGGAACACTCACATCAAGAAAAAGCTCAAGAAGATGGGCGTCGACCCTGTCACCCACAGGCCATTGGTCTCAAACCCATCCGACCCGCCCCAGAGCCTGCAGAATCAGCACCAGCAGAAGGAAGAGCAATCTTGCTCAACGAGTTCAGCCGATGCCGCAAAAACACCATCGGCTGATGATTTCATCCATTCGGTCCTAACCGAAGCCAAAGAAGAAGAAGACGGAACAAGTTGCACGGCAAATGCAAGCCTGCTCGAGACAATCGAGGTCATGGACATGAACAGTTTTTGCACAGACGAGGTCCCTCTGATCGACCCCAGCGACATTTTGGTCGCTTGCCCTCCTTCTTCCTCGATCTCCTCATCTTCTTCCTCATACAACAACGGCGGCGGCGGCGGCGGCGGCAACTTCATTCAAGAACTGCAGTTTCCTGACTTAGACTGGTCGTACGGTGAATTTGGCGATTATGGCGACGGGGACAACCAGCACAGCAAGCCGTGGGATGACGACGACTTCATCAACTGGGATTTTCTGGTCGGCAGCGTCGACGACAAGACGCCAATGCTCGATCCTCATCCGGTGAATTCGTGCCAAAGATCGGCTTTGGACCAGTCATCTTGGATCAATGAGCTAGTGCAGTAAATGGAAAATCGAAATTCGGTTTTCGTGTCTTCTTTTTGGTGTGCAGTTTTTTACACGCATTACGGCACAACAGAGAGAATAAGAAGCATCAGATGATAGGAGAAGGGGGGAAAAAGAGAAAACCCTCCTCTGGTGCTGGCTTTCCATTTTTTATTTATTTTTCTTTTTCTCCGTTAAATGAGAGAGGCGCAATGAAAATTCCTTGTGTTTGATTCCATCTTAATGTAATTAGTCAGC
This sequence comes from Eucalyptus microcorys, assembly GCA_014182515.1. Taxonomy (NCBI): domain Eukaryota; kingdom Viridiplantae; phylum Streptophyta; class Magnoliopsida; order Myrtales; family Myrtaceae; genus Eucalyptus; species Eucalyptus microcorys. Next base: position 20,173,810 of record CM024571.1, on the reverse strand, counting down.
CATTGAAATTACAAAACTTTCTGCTTTTCGTTTCTCTTTTCAGACGATAATTTTTGTTATCATTCGATCAAATTCTAATTGCATTTGTCAATAGGATTTGCTGATCACTTGATGGGAAACTAGGGTTCTTTTAAATAAAAGCCACGATGATTAGCCGTCAAATTTATTCCTCACTCAACCACCCTCTTAGGATTGGGTATATTTTATATGCCTATTGGTGATCTGACAAGTGATTAATTAATATTTTCCCAAGTGCATATAGAAAATTATGTTGATATTTGCTCCCTTTTCTTAATCCCCTTTACTGTGTAAACAAGCATTATTTAGACATGTAACTTACTAAAAAATAATAAAATGAAGGTCCAGAAAATGTTCTTTTTAAATATTGAATCTGGCGCATGATCACCTAAAAGGGAAGTGCAAGTTTTTGAAAGATATCGGTAAACACTTGGTTAAGTTCTTTTCAATCAACGCTTTGTATTTCATGCTCTTATGCTCTCTGTTTTTGCTTGCAAATTTTCTAAGGTTTGCCTTTTCTTTTAAGCACCTTTCCGCTATTAACCCTAGCAACACGTAGGCCTAAAATTCAAAGGGGACCATGTACCACCTTTCCCCATCTTTGATATTGTTATGGCCACGGAGCATTATATTTTCATTTAGGAAAACTATAGCATATCAATCGTCCTCTAAACTTTATTTTGGACCTCACTTTTCACCTTCAAAATTTAAAAAAAAATTCTGCCCATACCGTGGATTTTAAGAAATTATGCAAAAACTATATATAATTAAAAAAAAAAATAGAGAAGGTAAATAGAGCATACGCTTTTAGCAATAAGGTTTATATCACTAAAAACTCCTAACATATATCTTTATAACACATTTCCCTCAAATTATTTATTATCTCTCGAATTGGACAAAAGATCCATTGATTTCAAACCACTATATGAATCACTAATATGATGTGTATTTCTTTTTTTACAAATTGACACGTGTCCACGCCGCTACTTTAGCAGCTGGCGTGGAACCAAATAAACCCCGTTTGTTTTCGTTTCTTTTTTTTTTTAAACACTAAATCTTCTCCCTTTTCTTAACAACTTTCAACAACTTCTCTCTCTCTCTCTTTTTCTTCTTCTTTTTTTCTTTCTTTTTCTTTGGCCGGTCGCCGGCCTCGGCCATCAGCGGCGACCGGCCGACGAGGGCCGGCGGCCTCGCCCAGCCACGGCGAGGCTCGCCGGCCCCCGGCGAGGCCGAGCCTCGCCGTCGTGGGGCGAGGCTCCATCCAGTCACCAGCCAGGAGGGCGTCGCCTGGCGGTGGCCCGGCGACGCCGAGGCCTGGGCGAGCTCGAGCTGAACACGGTACTCGAGCTCGCCCAGATCCGGACCAACAATCGGCCACCGCCAGGCGACGCCCTCCTGGCGGTGGCCCGGCGACGCCGAGCCTCGCCGGCCGCTGGGCGAGCTCGGCCTTGCTAGATCTGGGCGAGCTCGAGCTCGCCCAGCCAAGGCGAGGCCGACCCTCACCCCACGACGGCGAGGCTCGGCCTCGCCCCACGACGGCGAGGCTCGGCCTCGCCCCACGCCGGCGAGCCTCGCCGTGGCTGGGCGAGGCGGCCGGGGCTCGTCGGCCGGTCGCCGGCCATGGTCGAGGCCGGCGACCGGCCAAAAGAAGGAAAAAGAAAAAAAAAAGAAAAAAAAAATAAGAAAAAAAGAAAAAAGAAAATAAAAATATTAAAAAATTAAAAGAAATAAAAAAATTATACAAATTTACCATTTCTATTCTTTTTATATTTCAAAACATTTACTAAACGTGTTTTTTTGAAAATCGTTAAAAACGAAATACTTTTTTCTATTTCTCGTTCCTGAACAAGGACGATGTGTTGAGTGTCCATGCTATGGGTGCCAAGGACGATGATTTATTCCATTTGGGTGTCCATGATTTATTATTTGATGACAACCATTTTCTTTGCCAAGCCACAGATCTGCTTGAAAAAGCCGTGTACTTTGCCTTAGGTCGGCCATGGATGGTGGCTCGATCCAAACATCTCAAACCAGCGTCGCTCCTTCATGGTTGTCACCGCCTTCATCGGCCATGGATGGTGGCTTGAGCCAAACATCTCAGGCCAACGTCGCTCCTTCATGGTCGTCCCCGCCTTCGCCGACATCACACCGCTTGTCCACAGCCGTCATTGACACGTGCAGGGGGTAGCTTGGCTCAGATGCCCGGGACGCAGTGCTGACAACTCCACTGGCGACCGCAGCGAGGGGAGGTGCTACAACTCTAGCGAACAAACTTCCATGGTTGAACACTTGTTTAGTTAATTCCACGTCATTGGCACTTCTTAAATTATAACTGGACATGAGTTGAAAATACACACCTCATCAACAGCCAACATATTCCTTTGAAAGTATCACATACTTTCTCAAATTACTCCATTCCTCATCTCAATAAATCACAAAATTATACGACTAACCCAAATTTACTCATCTTTAAAATGCACATATAAACACATGGATTTTCCACTCTGGATCTATCATTCTCCATATCAGATCCGTCTTGATCTATCATGTGTGTTACCACGTACCCATTGTTTAACAGATGATATATTCGGATCGAGGTACCATTTCTTTGGTTTTGTTTTTTTGTGAGACAAATATTAATTGTAGTATATTTGTTATGTGAGTATCGATTTGAAATTTTTTTAAACGAAAATTAATTTGGAATAAATATATTATAAGATAATAATTTGAACTTTTAATGGTATTAACCTTAGAAACATTCGCGTGCAAATATCTAGAATTTTGAAAGTCGAGAGGAAGGTTTGATACTCGAAGCGTCATAGTCAATGAAAATTTCTTCTTCTTCTTTTTTAATTTTCTTTGTTTTTTTAAGTACCGAACCTCAACCAATTAACAATAATTTGTGTCCACATCCATGTCAACTGTCCAAACTCACGTTTTGCGTATGAATTATTATTATTTCTGAAGAGGAATCTTTGTGAGGATCTCTTGTCAATTGGTCCGGTGTATCATTCCTATCGATCACCAACATCTTGAATTAGTTTCCTAGATGTCATCAATACAATAGTCGCCATGCTACTTTGATGTCCGTAAAATATTAAACGCGCACATAAATATACAATACGACCAACATATAAAATACAAGTTTCCAGGGATTTAGATGATGATTGCAATTTATCTAACATATACAACTTATCTCTTCCTATTCCTTAATTCGTTCTAGCCAACCTCAAAATAAATACAGGATCAATAGGTTGGAGAAGCGTATTCGTGTAGCACGACACTTAATGTTTATTGATATGGTGCCACAAGCTAATCGAGCGTTATTATGCATGTTTCCCGATAATCAATGTGCATATTACAAAGCGGTCGAGGACGTTTCATCAGTCGGGAAATTTCATATTGGCATGTCATGTGAATTAGTACATTAAACTGAGTGGGAGATGTACTGATGAACATAAGAAGCGCGTTTGACAATTCGAACGCAATTTTAATGCCATCTCTTTGCCTAAGTCTAGCCAAAAAAAATAATAATAATAATAGTTAGAATAAAGTTGTCTCTCTCTACTTAGATAAATATATTAAATTGAGAGGGACATTTCTGTTTCCCGTTTACTTGCTGCGTATTGCAAAGGATTGCGTTGTCGTGTAAGCTAAAACCGTAGAATAAGAGTAACAACGACATGAAATATACAGTCAATGCTTATCGAAAGGTCTAGGTTGGAGTATTCATTTAAGCAAATCATTGTCAAATATTTTTTACCAGGATAATACTTATACTAACGTAACGTAATTGGCAAGTTTACAATTAATTATCATTATGAAGTAAATTTAAAATCTTAGAAATGCATAGACGTCTATGAGAATAATAAATTCCATTTGGCTGGGGTGGACAAATCTAAAGTCTCCTATAATTACAGCTTGTAAGGTCATTCCTACTATGGGGAGTCCTTCAATGATTCGGAGAAAAACTTCATTGGGATATTTTGATATAACTAACTTACCATTCGATTTTTGGGTATTTTGATATCTTCAATTTTTGGGTCACAAATTGAAGATAAGAAAAGAATGACTATTCCATTCCAACACCATCCCTCTCTTGCAACTAAACATAGCAATCAAAATATTGGATCTCATTTTTTTTATATTTCATATTATCATTCATTTTGATTCAAAGTAATTCATTTATGTCACACCTAACGTAACATAAACTTAATCTTTAATTGGGTTGGGTAAATTTGAGTCCACTTGTATAAAGGTGAGGGAATCATCAATGCTTCTAACTTTTCCCCAAAAATCAATTATGAAAATCGACTTAGTTGGTAAGGTAAACTTTATTAGTAAAGTATTAATAAGTATATTATTTAAATTAAATTATGTCATGATTTCTGATTAACAATATGAGTACCTTAATTTCATTATTATTAGTTAACTACAAACTACATTGATCAAATAGCATATTTATAAATAATGATTAGCATGATATATTTAAACTATCTAATTCAATGATTAAAATAGAATATGTTATAAAGATGGATATAGTTGCTAACTTTTTTAGAGATTATATGGCAATCTATATTTTGAAAATATTACGCTCAACAAAAAAAATAAGACTACTCGTAACACTATGATTCTTAATTCATTATGAAAATACATTAATTTTTTTAGTATCTATACCTATTTCACTAGGAGAGCCAATCACAATTTACTATCAATCGGAGAAGTATAGAGTTATAACCCGTCACCCAAGCTCTTATGTGTTTCCAGAACTCCAATACACAAATCCTCACAAGCTCTTATGTTTCTCTCGCCAAGTTTCCCTAAAAAAGTTCATTAGAAAACATCACAAAGCTGTGCTCGTGTTCTGAACAGAAAAATTCACCATATCACTTAAACCGGCGATCACGACATCTGGGCTCCCGTCCAACGCCTAATGTCGGATGGCACTTCCAATTCAGCCGAGCGCCTGATTGGACAGACCGACGACCCTTCAAGACTTGGTCGGGCGCCTGACTCATGCCCGGTAGTTGGGATCGTCTGACTGGACTCCTGCATTCTTCTGACGCCAATGCCTCCAAACATGACCACAACCTATATCGATTTTCAGGCTTCAAAATAAATTCTAAATTCACAAGGCTAGAGCGTCAACCAGATCCGTTTCTTGTTCCATAAGGTTGCAGTACATATTATAGCCAACATAAGCTTTATACAAGGATTTTGGTATGACTACTCAAGATTGAAAGGTTTCACTGAACTTGTTTAACAACATGACACAAATGTTCCATTTGTATTGTGAAAAATGAATTATTTGAAAAATATTTTCTTAAAAATGATTGTTTATATGGCTTACAAAAATTAATGAATGAAAAAAATTCATCATTCACAAAAATATTCAAACGTAAATTGTTGTCGATTTTTCATTAGCTAATTATTTTAAGTTATACAAGCCATTATTTTTTTTTTAAAATCCAAATTATTCATTTTTTTTTGCAAAATAAACAGAGCCAAAGTTGGTATATTCCTTAATATAATGAAATTATTCTTTGAAAAATCCAAGAAAAGCTTGTGTCTCGTAAGGATACTTGGAAGTGAAAGTATTACGTTTGACCTTATTTATTGAATAAGATTACAAAGAGAAATTACAATAACTAATGCAGGGCTATAGTATTGTAATGGCACCATATATTTTCTGATAGGACAACTTTTACTCGCCATACGAACTGAAGAAAGATTATGGATTTCCTTTTTTTTCCCCAGACTAATTAATTAAGATAATTTTGGAGGTTCTGCCATTTTGGTTATTTAGAGATGCATAATGATTATGAACTTCAAATCTTTACTATTGATAAAGCATATGCAATAATTTTTATCGAAAAGCTCCATAAATCTTATGCTTACATGTCAAATATATTGCACATAAGTAACTTAGAGGGATTAAATCACAATTGTCGATAATCCATGAATCTCCGACCATTCAAATTTAAGTGTGACATAATTATGAATCCATCATCTTTCAGATGAGCTAATGTAAATTTTGATTCAGCAAATGAATTAAATTTTTATGCATATTGTTAAGAACTTTATTGGGGCGGTTTCTCGTTTTGGCCTGCCAGCCTCGGAATCTATTGTGTTTAATTTTCATCTAAAACAATATCTAAAAGTTAGGTCACAAGAAAGTAATTCCTTATGTGCTCCGTAGATACTTCTGAAGACTGCCCATCTTTGATTGGATCGAAAAAGTCAACTGGGGCTTATTTGGCATGGCCATGGAATTTGGGTTAACTGATGACTTCTGCTTAACTTGCAACATTTACTAAACAAGGTTTTCCAAAGTTTGAACTTCCCAACTATATTTTGTGTGGCTACAAAAGAAGAAGTGAAAGGATAGGTCAAGATAAGCCCTATCTTCATTCCACGCATTTAGATCGTGGATTGAATGTCACTCATTCTAACTCAAAAACCAGACATGGAAGCTACGAGCTAGGGGGACCAAATTCTGCTTAGAACCTCTGGTTTGGCTTGTAGAAAAATCCTTTGGATTACAAAGTCAAAAGCCGGAAGTAAAGTTGCTGGCTATTGCCACACCTTCTCCCTTTAAATTGGTGCAAGCACGAAAATCAATTCGGACACAATCTCAACATACGGATATATATAGATATAGATATTCTCCAAATAACTTAATATTTGAATTTTGATGAGAGCATTACCTGCAAAAAGAGCCCCACCACAACAACAGTCCTTTTCTATGGATTTTTTCTTTCTTCTTTGGAAAGCACAATCATAGTCTACGCGTGAGGATGAAATGAAAGGAGGGAGAGAGAGAAAGGGAGAGAAGCTAAGAATGCATATGGGGTGAAGCCATTTGTCACGCTTCTTTATTTAGATGAAGAGAGTGTGGCTACAAATGTCCCGACTTAGCAACACAATCAATTAATATCGTTTTTTGATTAAAATGGAAAGGGTGAGCAACTTTTTTTCACCCTTTATTTTAGTCAAGGAGAAAGCTAATGAGCCTGCTAGAATTAGAGAAAAAGGTATTGTCCTGAGGATCATGTCAAAGATCAGCCACCCCATGCGCAAGAATGCCAAAAAAGTAACATATTCTTCACACCACTTTTCTTAAGCTATCACCGACACACCAGTTACATTATAATCGACCATGTGTACTTTATTGGCTTTAAAAACTATCAACTAAGATGCGTTGCACTTTCTGACATTTTAAACCTTTAAAGTTGAACGATTGTCCATTCAATTTCATATATATTATAAATGTGTCGTGACCATAGGAATATTAGGAGATTCGAGAATCACCATCATCACCTTCTTCTATAAATGAAAAAAAAAAAAACCAAGAAAAAGGTCACAGGTTTATTTTTTATTCCAATATGGACAAAGGTATCTGGCGCGATAATTATAAACCTGCCAAACAAAGGGCACCGGCCTCGAGGGCATCATTATTTCTCATTTCTTTTCACGGAAAAGAAATAGTTTAAATATTCTAGTTTAAATATTCTACTAAATTGATGACTGGATTTTCCCTTTTTTGGGCGGATGAGCTCTTTATCTCCCATTGCAAATGAACCACTAGCTAGGCGACGCTTCACTATACTCCCCCATCATCTAAGAGAGGAAAAGAGAAAGGTTAGCAATGTACCGTTCTTATTCAAATAGACTCACTTTGAGCAAAGTTTTTTAATATGGGTACTTGCAAATAGATAATATATATATAAGTTTCCCTATTGAATTATTAGTATTCTGCAATTATATCAGCACTAGGGTAGCTACTTTATTAAGGGATGACGTGCATGAACAGTAGTCTAAAAAAAATGGGGACTACGGTAAGGGTTTGCTCGTTATGATGTGAAGTGGAATTATGAGTGGCATACATTGAATCATGCACATTCATCGAAGATGAAACGTGTAGAATGTAGAGGACACAAGAGGCCCACCGAAAACAAGAAGAGAAGGAAATGGACAAAAAGGTGCAAGGCTTTCGTGCAGAATCTCTGAAACTTGTATCCACGCTCGTCGCTTTGATGACTTTCACTTTTCTGAAATGTGCAGCCTGTTGATTTGATGAGGAGTTGGAGCATCTCTTGTATTTTCTTTTATCTCTTCAATGGAGTCATTCCCCCATTTCCAACCCATCCTTATCTTCTGCTACAGACACTACCATATGCCCCGATGCTTCCGCAGTATTCGAAGTATGCATGGGACTAGATTGCTTATAATGTGATGGGTTTTATTAGCGGGTGTTCTTGTAAATTTTACATTGACAAAAATGAGATAACAATTTTGCACGTCATGACTCGTGAGAAAAGTTTAAAAAGTCAAATATATTATAATTTTGCTTTCATCATGACATATCAATTTACCTTTCAAATAGTTGGTTGAGTAATCCAATACTTGATTTGACAACTAAAAGTCACACATTCGATTCTTCAATATATCCTCGATCTCATGAAATCTTGATTAGTCCTTGAGTGATGGTCCGGTGCTTTACATGTATCATCCGCCTTAGGCCTCCACTAGCATCTTGGTGGGACAAGAATGACTGGGCCGCCTACTCACGGATATCTAAGCAACACCTCGGCCCTTAATTTGAACATGCTCTTACACGTAAATGATAATTTACTAACGATGGACACCCTTTTGCTTTGTCAAAAGAACAATTCATAAGCATCGTTTTCCAAATGTGAACTAGGGACAAGTGGAAGAGGACTATTTTCATATCCTTTTCACGAAGATGTCACAAGACGAATAGAGGCCTCGACATACCTGTCCTCACCTTATCTAGTGTCTGCAATGATGGGGAAAACATTGGCTTAAAGAGTAACCTGGATCAATCTTGTTTTAACAAATGTGTGCTAGTTTGTCGTTTCGATTTAGTTATTGGGAAACCTAGAAAATTCAAATCCTTCATTTGCGTTACAGCAAGTGCAGAATTAATTGCTGAAACTTTCTATAGCATCATCATCAACATTGGAAGATAGAAAAAGGGTAAGGGACTACATAAGAAGTCGACAATTCTCTCTCTCTCTCTCTCTCTCTCTCTCTCTCAACTCAATCGTCTAACGGTGGCGTCTTTCCGCTCTAACCTTCTGAGGATTTCCTCTCCCCACGACGTTGAAATCATTGTCAGTCAATCGAGAAATTACTCAGAAATTTTCTGACTTTTGGAATATAGAAAACTCAGAAATTGGTTTTTGGTGTTAATTGTATGTAGTAATATAATTTAAAGTGCCGTAGTTTATATGTAGTTGTCGTAACTCGTTTCGACTCATAATTAGTAATTTATCCCTGTGAATATTAAGTTGATTATAGAGTTCGTGGCCTAAAATGTTGATACTTAGTGATCCACAAATGTTATTGTAAAATACCACAAATTGTTATAAGCTGCGATGCCTCTACTTAGTAGACTGATTATGTTTGGGAAAAAAAACGAATCATGTTTTAGAAGAAACTTGGTGATTTTTTAGTTGAATGGACGTAATAGTGAGTAATTCTTTTATTCAATGAGGTTAGATATTAAAAATGTGCAAATTGAGTGGTTACTTAATAAAAAGAGAGAGTAGCGGGTAATTCTACTTTGTATATAGTTTGATGCAGGGTAATAGTGGAATATCTTAAAAGTTAGACAATAGGAGGTTTCGGCTTGATATAAAGACTATATTTCAAGCACATTCTATGCGTATGCTAGATTAGATTTAAAAATCTTAATTTATAAGACAGTTGTAAATTAAGTATTATTAAAGCCCCCCTGACTCTCATGGGCAGTTATGTTCTGCAATGGGAGAAGTGGATAGTTTTTTGACTTCCTATTATTCGATTTAGGTTATTAAGGAAGTTTAAAAGTGAAATAAAACTCGTTTTTGACATAAATACACACATCTATATAGACATACGGGCACATATAAATATGTATGAATATAAATGTATATGTTTTCTATCAGGAAAATTACGAAAAAGTCATAAAGTTATTATGCTTGTGTCATTCAGTCCTAAACTTTTCGAAAATTGGTCAACGTAATCCTTTTAGCTAATTTTGATCAGGAAATGCTAATAAGACGGTCCAGTCAGTGTCGATTGTCCTATATAGCATGGTCAGCACTGATGTAGACAATTTTTTAAAATTTTTTTAAGTTTTTTTTTTCCTTTTCGCCAATAGGAGGGTTGCCAAGCCCTCACCAAACACAATAAAGAAATAAAGAAAAGAAAAAATTAATTTTAAAAAAATCATTTTTTTAAAAAAAAATTATCCGCATTGGTACCGGGAATAGCACATGGGATGGTTAGTATCCATGTCAGTGATTTCTAATTAAATTTGATCGGATTGATTATATTAATAAATTGTCAAAAGGTTCAGAACTCAATTACTCAAATTAAAAAAATTAGACTAAATTGATATAAATGGATAGTATAAACATAATAAGTTTACGACTTTCTCATTTTCCATCCCTATATTCTCTTTCCTCCTCCATCTTTTTTTCTTTCAAAATATACATTGACATAGTTTGCCCTGCTTCAGAGGTGACGTAGTTTGTTAGTGGGATAGAAAGAAGTGATAAAAAAATCCACCTACATTTCCAGCTGTGGTGTCTCACCAATGATGTGGGACGAGGGATTTAATTATAAATATTGTTATCACGTGAAACAATTCGATTATAAAATTAACTTTAAATACACCTGTCAGTTATTTAACGATGAAACATGTTAACATTTTTTATATGCATCTTCGACCTAATAATAACCCTATAGACAAACATAACAAAGGGAGTAAGTCGCTCCCATAATCATGAGTAAATGTCAGTCTAATCATACTCAAGTTTGAGCTTTAAAACTGAAAATTGAGACAACCTTATATAGCTTTCCTAGTATAAACAGGTGACTATTGATTAGGCTTCTTAGCCAAGAATCTTCGAGTTCGATTTCATTCTCCAACTTTGCTACTTCTAAAAGCAATTTTTGTTTCCATGTCTTCGGTTCGCCCATGAATGTTTATCTATACCATTAATCCATATGAATAAGGATCCTATGAAATTTATGACCGAATGTGTCGATGGTTGGTATTTTCAGAGACGCCAATGAGGACATCGTCCATCCATCTTAAAAATATCGAGTTCATGTAATTCATGTCTAGCTTATTTCTATCGACTTACTTTCTCTATCCCCTATCAGTGTTTCCATTCCACGTCTCATTCATCCAAATTATTCATCCATGCTAATAAAGATGGTTATAAAATTTATAGCTAATATATTAAAAGTTGAAAATTACTCAATCAATCCTAAACATGTTGTACAATTTTCAATTCAATCATAAATTTTCAAATCTTACCAATTCAATCCTAAAACTTTATGCGAAATTCCAATATAATCCTTCCGATTAATTATTATTGGAAATCAGCGGTTCAATTATCGATAATCATCATATATTACATACTGCCACATCAGCGTTCTAATAAAAATTAGCCGAAAGGATTATATTGAAATTTCACGTACAGATTAAAAACTTAATTTGCATTAGAAAGTTTAAGATTGAATCAATATCTATATAATAAGTTTACTAGCAAGATAGAGAATCGTTGTCCTGTTGCCTCATCTAAGGAAGAACTGGATCGAGGGAATTAACAGAGGTGACGGATTTACGTAATTGCAGTCAGTGACGTAACCTTGACGTCACGCACGGCGTCATGCGCACTAGGAGAGCTTTTTCCGAGAGAGGGGTTAAGCATGAGGTGGCAGGCTGCAGCTTCGATCGTGCGATTTGGGGGGAGCGGATTTGCAATGATGGAAAAGATCAAGTCCTGAAAGCGAAAACTGCCGAAATGCCGAACCATCTCTTTCCCACCTTTTCCCCCAAAAAGGGTTCGTCGTGCGAAGTTCGAGAAATTTCGGATTCTTCCGACCATTTTGAAAGTTGTTCACCAGTACCCTCGAACCATTTGTCAAACAGCCGTAAAGCTTTCTTTTTTGAATATTATTGCTTATAGAATATTATTCGACCAAAAAAAATTATATTATTCGAAACCCTCGTTAAAGAAATCCAAATCATTGTAATGCAAAAAAATGGAGAGGACGCCGCAACTAGTACTATACACGTGGTATAGAAAATATTAACGTGCATATTGAATCACCACTCAGTCGAATAATTACCACAAAATTAATCTGTGGGTATGACCATTTTGTCAAGTAATTAAGTATCATTCGTTCACTCAATTTCATAACACAACTTTTGAAATTAGCTGGCAACAAAGGCACAAGCTTCTTTCATTCTTTTGTTTCATCGATGTACTGAGATTTTCAAATATGGAAGTTTTAAGAGATGACTTCTTACTTTCTTTTTGTCATTTTATCAATAATTTTTTAATAATTCATTTGTTGATAATTCAAATTCCTTTTATCTACCAATAATAAATGTGGAAAAAATTGTTGGTTTTTGCTCACTTTACTAATAAGTGTCTCCGGCGTCCCACGCTACAAGATGTTATAATGTTATTGGGCTTTATGATTTGGGCCAATGCCCCAAGTTCAAGGAAGGGACCAACAAAAGGGTTTCCTCGGCGGGAGTAGGCGGACAATTTATCTCATATTGTATCGAAATAAGAATATAACATACATATGATGAACTCAATAATGACATGTTTATGTTTAATAGACATGTCGAACTATCTCGACATGAACACAACGTGCATAATATACGACACAACTTGGCTAATATGATTACTAAATGTGTTATTGTATTAAGTGTGCACAAGACTCAATACCATAATATGTTAATAAATGTACGTTCATCTATGTACATAATGTATATGTTTATCCATAATGATCTATATTGAAAAGTTTAATACGTTTGAACACATTTCTAAACAACATAGGTAATTTCACTTCACATTAAGTCTATAATATTGAGCTTGGGCTTTTCTTATTATTCTATGGAATTTGTATCTCTCCATTTATTTTTGTTCTACATTTTAGTTTTTAATATGAGTGTTATTTAGATAGGTTTTTTGATATGAAAAAAGTGTTTAGATACGAGGATTAAATGTTTTAAAACTTGTCTAATCGCGCATTGTTCAAGACATGATACATTAAGGGAAAATGTCACAAATAGTCCCCATACTATTACTTAATGTGCAATTTGGTCCCTGAACTTTCGATCGGCTCAATTTAGTCCATGAACTATTGATAAATGTTCGATTTGGTCCCTGAACTTTCGATCGGCTCAATTTGGTCCCTGAACTATTGATAAATGTCCGATTTAGTCCTTCGTTACTGTTTTTCCTTTTTCTTTTTTCTTTTTTTTTGCTTCTTCTCTCTTCCCTTTTGCCTCGCTCCAAATGGCGAAGGGAAGCCGGCGTCCGGTGAGGGTGGCCCTCGCCGGCGTCGAGCGAGGGGCTCCCTCGCCAAATCTTCGAGGGAGAAGGCGCTGTCGACGCTACCCGACGCCTACACCGAGCCATGCCATCCTCGCCACCCCCCGACACCATCGTTGAAACCAAGCCCCTGTCCAGCCACCTCGTCAACCAGCCACCAGCCCAACAGCCTTGAAATCCCCTGGCCCGACGCCGGTTGCTTGCTGCCGCTCGGTCCCTCGACGACCAGCCAAGCTACCGCCCGAACGCATCGTTGCCGTTACCTTCCCCAAAACCCTATACGCGGGGGGGTGATGCAGCCGGGCTGGGCGAGGGGCTCCCTTGCCCGACGCCAGCGAGGGTCGCCCGACACCAGACGCCACCTTCCCCCCGCCGGAGCCGGCGGAGGGAAGAGAGAAGAAGCAAAAAAAAAGAAAAGAAAAGGAAAAACAGTAACGAATGACTAAATCGGATATTTATCAATAGTTCAGGAACCAAATTGAGCCGATCGAAAGTTCAGGGATCAAATCGGACATTTATCAATAGTTCAGGGACTAAATTGAGCCGATCGAAAGTTCAAGGACCAAATTGCACATTAAGTAATAGTATGGAGACTATTTGTGACATTTTCCCATACATTAATACATTAATTTAACCGTTCATGTCCAAACAAGTTATGCGACTCAACCTGCATAAAGTGCAATTTTTCAAAGTCATAAACGGGTGTGGCATGAACCCGTTTCTACCATTACTTAACGTGTTTAATTACAGGTCATGCAAATGGGTCGTGTTACGAATTTGTCAGCCTTTAGTTGGAGTGCGCAAGTTCCAAAATGGATAAAGTAGTTACTATACTTTAGAATCTATTTTAGAGACAGTAGTTCTCAGATCTTAGAATATTGAAACTATCTTAAAACTTGAAATCCATCGGTTGATCAGGTTCCAAGGTACCTAATATTACTTTATACTTTATAAAAAAAAAAAACTTTTTAGTATATAAAAGTCATAATTTGTAATTATTGACACATTTGACAATCAACATAAAGACAGGTGACCCAACCACGGGCAAAGCACAATTGGTGTGCGTTCTCCCTTCCACCGCAAAGGTCGAGAGTTCGAGCCCTCTCGTTACTAAAGTGTCTTAAGTAGGGTCCTGAGCTAGCCTCCCCCGAGATTTTATGTCTAAATAAAGGCTTGCGGCGAAGCTTGACGGTGCCACCGACACCGGCGGGTCGTGTAACCCCAAATAGCGTAAGCGAAAGGGGGCTCCAACAGTTTCTCGGTTACCAAAAAAAAAAAAACATAAAGACAGGTGGATTCCTAATGAAGTACAAGTCCATGTCTTAATAGTTACATAATGATAAGATATAATAATGACGCAAGTAAAATACTAAAAACAAATATGTTTCTTCTCCTCATTTCACGCATTCAAACATGAAAAATTTGTGATGAAAAGGGTAAATCATAAATAAGTTGCTACATAATGATTTATTTAATATTGGGAAAATGAGGTAGCAAATAGCTGTATTTTTGTCCATTTATACAATCAAACACCTGAAACTTTTTTTTCTAAAAATTCAATCAAGCACCTCAATCTTTTTAAATTTGGCTCAATACGAAGTATTTGTTAAATAAATTGTCATATCATGTAACTTCGCTAATGTGACTGGCTTTCTTGGCCAAAACTAAGCCCAGTTATTGATGTAGCTCGTTTACTAAGTAAAAACATCATATTATCTCTATTTAGGTGTTGGGTGACGAGGAGATTGAGGGAGTGCTAACTAGACAATCTTCGCAATCCAATATGTCTCTACCGACATGATGTTATTTCGAGAGGTCACATTAAACGCTAATTGGACAATTAACATCTATTTATCACCTTTCGTATCCAATTAGGCACTCCACTTGCGATTTTAACATGTCACATATTGACCCACATTTGAAAAGTTGAGATATATGATTGAACATAAAAAGGTTTGGGTATTCATTCATGAAAAGGGTAAAAGTTCGTGTACTTGCGATGTCACCCCATATCTTTCCACAAAGTATCCTGTTCGGACATAGGATATACGGTACAAGATGGGTATAACATGGAACGCCCTATGCTTGATGCTCCCGAAATTTTGGAAACTGAAACTTATCTTGTCACTTCTAATATCCATCTTGAGGCCTACTAACCGTGCCAGCTCTATTGGTTTCACGGGTTCTCTTGCCCAGTACTTGATACACAGCCCTTGTTTAAGATTTCATTATTTTCTTCCCCATCTTCCTATTCTACGGAAATGGGGCAATTTCAATTGAAGCTCAATTGTACGGACCCAATTCTTCTTTTTGTGCTTCGTTCCAACTGGAAGAGCTCACTGGGTTCCAATCATATCAGGACTCTATCCAAATAGCATAAAGAAAGAACGTCAAAGACGGCTTCTGTGGAGAACTTTAGTGGCAAGTACATTAAACCAAGCACCAGAAAACCAGGAAATCTGAACTTTTGTGAGCCGTTTCGTGGCTATCGATCTCCGCTGCATTTAATGTACGAACTTGGCTGTTACCACAGCGCACGCATGAGCAACCAAGGAGATCTGCAGCTGTAGCTTCTCAACATAAAACCAAACATAGTCAGATTAGCCGGTCATTCTACTTTTTCGCAGAACGTTTAACGAACATGTGATATTGGACAGGGTCACGTTTAACGAACGTTTAACCATCTGTTAGGATAAATGGTGTGGTGTAGCCTTGATTAGTGATCGACAAACGAAAAATTACGTAGGGTTCCAAAACGCGGGACGCAGAAATGAATCAACCGAGTAATATGAGCGGAACATCCTTCGCAATAGAAAGAGCGAGCGAGAGAGAGAGAGAGAGAGAGAGAGAGAGAGGGAAGCAAATTGAACCATGCAATGGACCGCATTCTTGCGGCCACGAACTCGAACATTCTTAAGTTAGCAAAGGCTGCTTATCATTTTTTCTTGGTTAAACAGAAAAGAAAGTTATATCACTCTCAAAGTGGAAAAAGACAAATATACCATCGACCACAAGCAGGGTACAAGAAGGGGGGTGGGGCATGGCGGCAATTATGGGCAGATGGGAGCAGGGGTTGCATTTGCCACAAATGCCTTCATATCAGCACCATGGCCCAGGGCAGCAACGGTTGTCCAGCGGACGCGTGATTGGTTCCCTTGTCGCGTTTTTTCTCAATCCATGGACGGTGAGTTCATCCGCCCCATCAATGGCACAGCGGATTTTTCGCTCAGCAGGTCAGAGAAACTATAAAATGAAGCAACATTACCCCTGTTCTAACGTTATAATATCATATCATATGGTCAATGTCATCGCCACCATATCCTGATATCCGACGATTTGATAATAACAAGCACGCACATTGTGAGAAAAAGACAAATGCTTTCAACCAAAGACTGAACTCCAAAAGATCCAAATCACGAATCCAAACTTACATATAAACAAGCCTGAGCTCCAGCACACTACGCAAATCCAGCGCAACCCGCTGTTCCATCCAGAAAACTAGCGACTACATTTTACAACTAAAAACAGAAAAACGGCTACTATTAGCTCCGAATGCATCAGTTTGCCAAGCGGATCTCAAGAAGTGTTCATGGCTTCTGAATGATAATTGTCCAACTCTTTGTCCAGTTGATCAGCAGATTTCTCAACAGGCGGTCTGTTTCCAAGGCCACGACCACGGCCACGGCCTCGTCCACGTCCACGGCCACGGCCACGGCTGTTCCCAAAACCTCCACGACGGCCTCTGCTGCACAAGTTCACCAAGTGTACCGTATTATTTGACTGAGCAAAGATGCTACAAAACTAAAGGTCACACGAGATGCCTACTCAGCCCCCATAACCAATTCGAATGTGTAGAACCCGGCAGCCAGCAGGCTCCATTAAGATCCTAGATTTGATACTGAATTTCCTTGGTTATTGCCTGAACTTATATCCTGAATCTAGTCATGACACCTCAAGTTTTACTTGAAGTGCAGTCTCCAAGTAGTATGCTTATATATGACTAGTCATTTATATCTCCATCACCCTCAAAAGAGAAGAAACACACAAGATCACCCAATGCTAAACATCACCGCCTGCCACAACATAAGCATCTCACAATAAAGCTCATTAACAGAGAAAGTGTGGAGAATTTACCCAGTCCCTCGATTTACAGCAGGAAGACCTCTAGCACCAACTTGCCCTGGCCTGCATCACTCTATGCATAAGTCATCCCGCCAGAGAACAGCACCCAAGACAGAACATATAATTCAACAATTTCAAAGCAGTAAAGGAATTAAACATAGTCCCTATCTATGAAATTGTAGCATCATAACCAAATTTACAATTGAATCAAAGATGATATGATGGTGAAAATGTACAAAAAACCAAGAATGCAAGGGCAAACCAGTTATCCTGATAGTCTTAAATAAAGAGTCCAGAAATGAGAATTGGATGCTAGCAGACTCAGCAAGAAGCAAAAGTTCACATGCCTTAAACTACACAAGGTAATTCCATGATGGCAGACACTGCTTGGAGATAGCTAAAGGCAAGATCAGATGATATGATTCAGATTCATACAGCTTCCTGTGGTATTTTGCAGCATGTCTACTTACCTGGAGACACAGTAAGGGCTCTTAAAACATCTAGTGGTGATCCTAGTCAAAATAGGTCTGATGGAACCTAAGTAAAAGTTTCTCTAGAAATATCCAAACATGACTTTGTTATTGCTTTGGGAGGATAAGCTGGCAACAACAGAAACTGATGATTGGCAGATGGAAGTTTACTGGGCTGTGAGGGACCCCAAAGGAAAATACTGCCTAATTTGTTGGTAAAACTTGATTCGAAAGCTTGTGTAAGAGAAGGGAAGTTCCATCCTTCTGCTTATAGCTGTTCAGTTGATTCTACATTAATAGAGACATGTTCATAATTTTTCTTTTTGTAAACTGTCATAGATGGAATGGGGTCTTAATTCTTTCTTTTGGCCAATGATGAGGTATGCCAGTTTGAAATGATAGAGCTATATTTACACAGACTCATATGGCTTGTTGCAGGGCTTGGCCAAGCATTCCTTCCCAGATATAAAATTTCTTTATTACCTTAAAAAAAGGGGAAAACAGAGAGAAAAAAATCTCCTATACAGGAACTAGACTAAAGAATCTTTACAAAAAACCATAAAGCTAGCCAATCAAAAGTAAAGAAGCATATACAAAAAGCGGAAAAGTAGTACACAGCAAGCTAAAAATTTCAAAATGGGCCTTGTAAACAAGGTCACCTAGGCACTCATTAACCATATTTGATTTTTAAAAAAAGGGTTTTAATTTCCAGTGCACTGATTAAACATAACAAGAGAGAGACGGTGCATTGAAAGTAACAAACTTTCCTTTAGTGTCAAAATCCTTTCACATTAAGGGCTTTCTTTATGCTTAAGTCAAAGCAAAAGGAAACTTTTTGCGCCAACATTTAAAGAATTATCCAAATTTCTAAAAATTATAATTATATGTGAATCTCTGTGGCAAAGTCTGCACATTGCAAAGGCATTACAAGCTAAGAATCAGTCAAAGTAAATGCGTCGCAAGATTTGAATTTAACAAAAAGCAAGAAGTAAAAGCCTATCCAGACAAGCCCTAAATGCATAAGCATTTTGATACAGTCAAGCTACTAGTGTGAGGTCAAATAAAAAGACATACTCTACTAAATTTTGACAAAGATGAGATAAGAATAGATCACATACGTCATAACAACTGTTCTCTTCCTCCTCCCATTAACTCCAGTCACATTAACACGAGCAGAGAGGGGAATGTCAGAATTAGCACCCACGATTTCAATCTTCATAGGTTTCCCATCTAAAAGAACATTGTTGTACCGCTTGAGAGCTGCAAATGCATCACTTCTTCTGGTGTAAACGACCTCAGCTGAGCCCTGATTCACATTAACATTTTAACAAAATCAAACACTTGTTGACAGGAAAAGATCCATCAGTAAAATGAGCCTCAGAGTCAACAAGCAGCAACAAGTTATCTTTTCTTACAGGAAAGAAAGGGGAGAGGGAAGGTAAGAAATGGATCAAGACATTTTGGGTTTTGGAAAGGGTGGCGCAGATATGGACCGCAAGGTCCATTCCTTGTTCCTTTATAGGAAGCAACAGACATTATTAACAACACAGTGTCAAAAGATAGACAAAAAAGTACCAAGATTAGATCCTTCATGCATTAAGGTGAAGCACGCAAGACAACATCAGATTCACGTCAACCAACACATTTATACAGCTTACCTATCAGATAAGATTTTCTTATCCTGCACTAAATTCACTAAATCATTTTGTTAGCTACATCATGTTTTGTGCAATGTTTTCACTATGCTGAAAATGTGTGACTATGTAGAACCCGTAATTTGTTCTATGACATTTAGCAACGATCTTTATCATTATTTTGTACTCAGTCATGGTCTCTCTTAACAAAACTTCTTCGAATGAATAACATTTAGCGTGACCAAATTTAAGCAAGCAAAGCCAGATTTATTACTCAAAGTAAATGTTGGCACAGACATTGGTAATGTGTTCCCACAAAACTTTCAAATTACAGCCTCAGGCAATGACACAAAAGTATTAAAAGTAAAAATCAAGGTGTAGGAAAACGTTAATTAACATATCAATTAAGTCTCTGACAAATCTTCTTCAGAGCCATCAAATTATCTGAGAAAGTGATATTACCAAAAATAGGCAAACTTTATTGCACGAATCAAGAGTGAAACACCAACACAGTCATGTTAAATGACAACTAACATGTGTTTTCTGCTGTGGAAATAAATTTCATAGCCACACCCCCCTCAGGGATCAATCACAGAACAAATAAATGCCAACATTAAGGAGAGAGAAGTTTCTAATATGTTGAAGACAAGACTTAATACTCGCACTCATTATACACATCAAAACAAGATAATACCATCTTAATATCAGCCAAAAGAAAACTGTTCCAAGATAACATGAGATCTTCTTCAAGCATAATAAAGAACATCTCGTTCTTTCGTCAAATTTCAATCAAGTCCTATGTATGGGCTTCAATTAATAAAAACAAACGAATAGCAAACTAACGCAACACACAGCTCATGGTTTCAAATCAAGAAAAAATTTGTGAAAAGTAAAGCATAGGACATCCATGAGGTACTTACACTGGAGCGGCCATTTTTATCATAGTGCACTGCATATCGCTTCACATCTCCAATTTCAGAGAACAGTTCCTGAGGTCCATGGCCAGTATTAAGAGATTATCTAGAACCGATACCGAAGCATAAGACAAAATTGCATGGCTCGATGTATACCCTTATATCCTCATTTGTCACTCCATAGTCCAAGTTGGAAACATATAATTTTGTTCCAACCTCTATTCCTTGTATACCAGCAGCTCTTATGCTATCTTCAAACAAAGCAGTCTGCCATGGGAAGTTCCTTGTTCGGCGAGTAGACTGATGAATGCAAATGAAAAAGGAAGCGAAATGGAGCAAAGGAATGCATCAGCCAATGACCAAAGATAATTCACCTTCTTCATGTTCATTACGAGAGAAATTCCACAAAAATAAAACTAACTCTTAATGGAGGAGAAATCATTAGACAATGCTTAAACAACCAGCAATCAAAAGTGGCAAATGAAGCCAACAGATGGATGTAGGGAATGATCGAAGTGGACCACATGATATGGATTGGCGCTATGCACAGGTGCTCCAGTTCTGAAGTTAAGGGAAGGAAGCTCCTTCACAAAAGCCCATAAACTGGAAGGAAACCGAATCTTGCACTGAGATTGTTGCACGCATAGCAAGAAAATCCATAACTCCCCCTTTAAACAACCGTTCGTCAAAGAGTAAATCAATTCTACACAAAAATTGATCTATGTGTTCATATTGATGACTGGGCAGATAGAAAGGCGATGTCATCCCACTAAGTAGAGCTCCATTCCAAGAATACACGATAAAGCTCCCTTAGAAAAGTTGGTGAAAGCCCTATGTAGTGTGGAACCAAGACTTCAGCAAGAGTTTCGCCGCACATTCCGCAACACATAAACCTCAATATCCCACTATTAGTGTCATCAATAACACACTGGTCGAAAGCAACAGGTCGGAAGAGCACATTAATGATCTACCAAATTTGGCTGCTCCTCGTATAATATGTTCAGAGATCCTCTTGAGTTTCATTTCTAATGCGAAAGAAGAGATCTCGTTATTCATTTTCTATAGCACGAATAGATCCTCTTATATTTGAAATTATACGAGACTATCAGAATCTCAGTTAAGCATCCACAGATCCGAGCTTGCCTTGGCAATGGTGAAAGAAGAAGGCCGAGCATTGATGCCAAGAGGACCTCTCCGACCTGCAGGCATCATTCTTCCACCATTAAATGACCTGCCAGCTGGCCCAGCTCCACGGCCACGACGACCTCTACCTCGACCTCTAGTTCCGTTGTTTCTCCTGTTCTTAATGATATCATCAAGCGACATGTCAACTCCAGTAGCCATGTAAATAGTAGTGCGAAACCTTCCCCAAGAATACCAACTATCAAGAACTGCAAAGGAAAACCAGAAAGAATACATCAATTGAGACCCCAACATGTTAAGTACGTGAACACGCCCCAAAATCAAGAAACACTATTAGCTCGAATTCACAGTCGCCTAAGAGGGACGACAGTCAAAACCATGCATCAGAAAAGCTCAAGTTGCACAGGGTAAGCCTGAGGACAGTCCCCAACTACTGCAAACTTCAAGTCAACCGAGGTGACGGTCAAAAAGATGTATGTGCACGACTATTGCATTATTCAAGACTGCAGAAATCACAACATACAGCGATAACAACCTATCATCTTCGTTAGCTTTTTACTTATTGAGCATCGTCACACAGGAAAACGAAGCCTGCTGTCCACTATTAGCGGCAAGGGAAATCAAAAGCAGTTCCCCCACACATTGCACGTGCAACCAAAGCACCCCCACAAAATCCCTCCGCTTCCGCATCTCAGCAATAAGATCAACACCACATAACTTTTCCCAGATTCAGACACACGGCCTGTCGGTTAACGCGTCGAACCCCCGCAAGTAAACTCGCAAGCCCTAAACGAAACCTAGCACACGCTCGACACGGCATTCGGATCGAACGAACACCCTCGAAAAACAAGAAGCCCCGAAATCCACCACAAGTTCCAGATCTCTCGTCTTCATCGACACTAAACTCCCAGAACGAGCCACATAAAAAGGACGCGCGGAACCCTAATAACCAGACGAAACCACCAGAAAGTACCTGGAAACCGATCGGACGGCGACCGGCGGCGACCGAGGCGCTCTCTCCAGAGAAGGCGAGAGCGACGAACGGAGAAGAACAGCGAGGGAACCGACTGAAGCGGAGGTGGAATTAGGAGGTTCGAGGATCCATCGAGGGCCGGCGGGTGCGAGATATTGAGAGGGGGGGATAGAGGTCGCCGGAGGCTTAGGGTTTTTCCTTCTGCTCCGGCGGAATCGAGACGAGCGGCGGCGGCGGAAACTCTGCACTTTCCTTTTTTTTTTTTGTGTGCGCCCTCTTCTCTGGGTTTACTTCTTATGGCTGATCGAACGCCGCTCGCTTTTTTTCCGCCTTCGCGTTTTTTCTCCGCTTTTTATAGGGGGTGCGGCTCTCCCCTCCACGTTCCGGGAAGACGCGTTTTGGCTTAAGCGACGACGCGTTTTGGCGAAGTTTCACCGTATTTGATCGAACTGAATCCGTACTATTATTATTTTTTTATTGGAAAATAGGAATTTTTCGAGTCATATTATAGGGTTATCGTCACGTTTGATTCTCCAACTCAGGGCCTTCTACTATAGTTACCATAAATTTATCATTCTAAGTTCTACCATTTTTTTTCAAGAGAGTTTTGACCGGTTTTGACCTAATTTTCTTGGGGGTTTGGATTCGCTCATATGTTACCTACCAAGAGTGTATATCGAGTTTGAGCTCTTAAAGGGAAATTTCGATCCGAGTAGGTTTTTGGTATGACCTAATCTTGTCACTAGTTCGAGCCCACTTATATGATACTGTTAAGAAAATATCTCGAGCGCTATTTATTATTAATGGATAATTTGTAAGAAAATTATAGCTAAGGAAAAGCCGAACTAATACAAGTTACAAGGTTAACCTAGATGTCTCAATTGGTACTTTGGTGATCGCTTGTTTGCAATCATGGGATAATGGAAATTAGAATTGAGACCGACCATCCAAATTTTGACTTACATGGTAGCATAGATTTTAGATTTTCTAAATTATTTTAATGTCGTCAAGCTTAAATAAATAATAATGCATCACAGCGATCTCTCGATGAAAATTAGATATCAGGTGCAATTCCTAAAATATAGAAACTGCTTCAGTTATACAATATTAGACTTTATTCTTGATCAATTTTTCTCCTATTAAATCTTTTATCGGGATTCTCACCTACAATAGTGACTATATTATATTTTCTTCTTATGTCGAATCAAGAAATTGTTAACTTTGAATTTATAGATATCAATCTTCTTGAGAGAAATATGCTTGATGAGTCATATTTAATTTTGTCAAAAACATTCTCATTGCCCTAATTTTCCGTAATCAAATCCTGTGTACAATTGATTATAAAGTATGGCCCAAACAAGTTTCCAATGAATGTGCAACATATACACGCACAAAAAGAGCTTACGTGAAATGTAGGTGGATCATTTATGGTTGTCGAAATACCTTTTTCGTCTCACTAACCATGTTTCATAAAATAAAAATAAAAAAGTTAACAATGAACTTCCATCCCCCACCCAAGCACTCATATACTAGAGATGAGCATGGTTATGGAATAGAATCAAGGGCCGAAAAACTAGACCGATGGGAACCTATATGGTTCTAGATTCCAAAATATGTAGGGAGCTGTTTCGATGAGTAGGTTTTAAATTCTAGATAGGTAGAATCCAAAACTTGAAACAAGTTTTTGTATTTTTCTTGATTTATGTCTTCTTGCATTCCTACATTATTTTATGGCGTTTGATGATGAGCGTACAATTTGTAATCACTAGTCTAAACTTCCATTTTATAACTAAGTTTACTTTGTTAATATTTCATTTTTTTTGTGTGTCTAAATACAAATTGTGGTAAGTGAATTATTAAAGCAAGTAATGATCATTGAAAATAATAATTTACTACAACCATGCAATTAATAATATAGATTGAACCTGGGTAAAACCTAGAGCCAACCTTAAAACCTGTGACAGGATAGGTTTTAAGTTCTATGATGCGTAGGATAGGTTCCAAATTCCAAAAAATAAAAAGCCAATTCCAATGAGTAGATCCAGGTGAAACTGAACCTAGAACCCACCCAAAACCACTCACCCCTACCATTCGTGTCACTCAAACAAGGTGAATATCCTCACTCTTTTTCTCCGTTTAAAAATTAACTATCTTTCTATCTTTTTTAATAATTTCTCTCTATTAAATTTTTTTTCTTACATATATTCAAGCTTAATGTTAATTACGATTAAAGCCAACTTTTGAAGTGGTATGCCAAGGGTACGTTTATTTTGCAAAAAATCATTGATTTATAAAAAAATATTTCCAAAAAATGATGCTTCATATTACTTACAAAAATCAATGAACAAAAAATATATTCATTGTCAATGAAAATGTTTAAACATAAAATGTTATCGATAATAAAAATATTTTTATTGACTAGATATTTCAAGTGATATAAGAGATCATTTTTAAGAAACATTTTATAAATTATTCATTTTCCGTGGATAAACGAAGCCTAAAATTGAGATAGACTTGCAGCATAAATACCCAAAGGTTTAAAAGGTCTTCTTCACTTTTATCGTAATTGTTCCCACCAAGCATTAGGGAAAAAGACATTAAAAGTGCCATTACTTTCGTGCAAGCCTTATTTCAATACCAAAACTTTTTTAAGTAATCACTTGAATGCCACTTATGTAAATATAGAAAAAACAATCACTTCAATGCCATTGTCAATTTGTGACATTATGCGGTCGAAAAATCCAACATGACAATATTTAATGTAAAACCGTCTACATATGGAGAAATCCAATTAACATAAACTATAAAGAAACGACATCATTTTAACTCCATCTTTTCTTTTTCTTTTTTTGAAAGCTGAACCAATGCTAAATCCAAAATATTGCTAAACCCAAATCAAAATGAAAAAGATTCAAAGCGATCATAGACAAGCAATAATCAAACCGCCAATCCAAAGAAAAAATAAAATGATTTCTAGGCCACTTTCGGTTTGATTTTCCCTCGTTGTTCTTTCGACAGCGGGTTCTCATTTCAGGAGCACAAACCAAGGATTTAGAGATGAATGTATGAAAAAGCAGTCGAATTGATTCATGACCGTTAGCAACAGAAGTTGAAACTAAAATCACCAACACTTCCATCTAGAAACAAATTTGAAAGACGCGAATGGGGTAAAATTGCTGATCTCCCTCAAAAAAAAAAAAAAAAAAAAAAACCCTAATCTTCATTGTTCCAATTGAGACAAAATTACCTTCTAAATTTTGCAGTGGAGAGCAAGAGTAGGAGAATCGACTAATTATTGTGTAAGCCGGAATAAATCAACAGGCTACGTCGTTGATTTTTATCCCAAATAGCCCGAATGTGGTTCCTCTCGAACTGTCCCGTGAACTTGCTTCCAACTTCTCTCCACAACACATCGTTGAGTATGTTGCTGAACAATTTATAGTCCTCGTCGAAGTTCTGGGACGCGACCTCCTCAGCTATGTCGCCAGTAGTGCCCAGCAAGAGTAGTAGAGAGAGGAACCATGAGACACACAAAAAAAAAAAAAAAAAAAAAGCGTATTGCGATGGCACAAGAGGGAAATTACAAGGAAGGAGAGAGAGAGAGAGAGAGATGAAATGCGATGGCACAATAGGGAAAGAACAAGGAAGAAGAGAGAGAGAGATGAAATGCGATAGCGCAATAGAGAAAGAACAAGGAAGAAGAGAGAAAGATGAAAGGTCGTCGTTTTAATCCCATTTGCCACTTCATCTCCTTCCTTTTCCACTTTAGACTTAAATTTGTTTCAAAATAGTCACTTTAGACTTAAAAAATTATCCAAAAAAAAAAGGTAGAATGAATCGTCGGAATTTAGCGCTAGCAACATTTAGCGATAGTTTTATTTTTAATTTGACACTTAAATAATTCGACCAAAAATTTTAGTACCAAAACGAGGACCGCACATAAATTATAATATTTACTGTCCTTTCCTCCGAGTACCGTTACTCTTCTAGACTCCACACATCCTCTCCCACTTTCCAGTTCTCCCTCTCTTAAGGACTAAGCTGACTTCCCATCACATGACCCACTTTCCGAAGCACTATAATTTCCTTTTGGCAGTGATAAGGTGGGAATTTCCCTTTTCTTTTTTGTGCTCTTCCTTTTGTACGCAAAGGCATCTAGTCCAATTATTCAAATGCTTTAAAACCCGACTTCTATTGCTATGACTTCCCTTTTCAACCTTCTTTTTTTCCAACCCTCCGCGATGCAAGGTCCAATGAAGGCTATTAGCTATTATTGAGATTTGAATTCCATGGGTAGCATACACGATCCACATGTCATGCAAAGGATTATAGTTTGTTGGCATAATATAAAGAATAAAATCCGCTATCTTCTTTGCACTATAATTTATATGATATCTTAAAAAAATTTCTCAAATGAGGTCTTCAATTACTCTCCTATGTTCAAATCTAGGGGCGGGTATCGGGTAATGTCGGCCGGGGCATGATTGGGCTAGCATGCTTGGACATGAACTTGTTTCAAACAAGGTGGGGGTAATGTCCAGGCACGGCACAAACTTTTAGGTGGGGGCCGTGCCCTACTTCTAGCCTGGGCCGGGTCAAGCCCATGGACCCAACAACTTTCCTTTTGGGATTCAGCCTTCCAAATGCCACATCAGCTAGATCAGTATCAGACTGGACGACCGATCATTTTACTTGGTTAGTGATCAACGGTCCATGAGCCAAAAAAGTTGGTCCTCCTCTATATAAATTGGCCTCCTTCATCTTCTTGTTTTTTTTTTTTTTTTTGGACCTTTTCTCAATCTTCACTCAAATATAATTTCCAAGTACTCTTGCTCTTTAAAACGTTTAGTCTATTTCATTTATTTTACTTCTTGTTACAACGATTTGATAGTGTTCTGAATATCTAAGTGGAGAACGACAATAATAATCACGTTCAATCATTGTAACTCAATTCAGACTTCACCTTGCAATTGTCTTGGGACTTGTCCAATGAGTAAAACAACAACGTACACGTGCCGGCTCCACCCCACAACAAGCCGAATTCACCAACAACGAGACACAATGACCCTATAATCCGGAGGATTGTAGGGGCACATGCCATAAGTTAGTCCTTGCCAAGATGCTTCTGCAAACAATACCCCTAGTCTCGAAGAGCCCTAAGCAACTTGGTTGTCAGCTTCACAAAGAAGTACATCCGCTGTTTGGAGGACACACCAACTCAAAATCGATGCCAAGCCTTTTACAGTATGAGGCAAAGAATTAGTTGATGAAACGTCAAGTGGGACAGGTCACTTGAGGAGGCACCAATGTTGATTTGAGGAAGAGATGTCTGCGGCTGGGGGGAGCTCTCTAAGTACAACACTGCATACTGGAAGCCTGTTCAAATATGATGATGTGAGGAACCAATAGGAGCTTGCATAATACTGTCTTCTCGCCAAGCAGCCTTTTGGCTTTGCCGAAGATCCCTACTTCATCCAATACTTAAAAGACAGTCGTGCAACTTCAATTCAAGCCTATTTGTGAATAAAAACTCCAAGATCTGCAAATCAATACACAAAAAGAAAATGATGACATTAGTGAATATATATTATCGGTGGTAACTTTGAAGTTTTTTTTACTACCGTATAAATTGTGACTACTGTGTCGTCATTGACCATTAGGGGATGTATGATAGGAGTGATCCGTTCACCAACCGATCCAATTTCAAGGTGAAATCAGGAACTCGACCGGGAGGACTGGTCCCCAAAATTGAGAACTAGAGACCAAACCGGACCATTGGTCCGAACCAGGTCTAGTCTGTTCCTTGGAACCGGTCAAATTTTAAAGATTGGAGAGAGTGGCGTGTCTGACAAAAACATAGAAAGCAGAGTAGAGTGGCCCCACTTCTGTTTGTTGTCTCTTTAATGCATTTACTTTTGTTCAGTCTCTCTCTCTCTCTCTCTCTCTCTCTCTCAGTCAATCCCTCCTGTCCCATCTCCATCTCTCTCTCTTCTCTTTGCAAACCCACTTTCTCTCCTCCCACAAAAACCACCGACTCCGCCCTTTTAGAGAGACCACGAAGGCACCTCCTCCGCATTGCCCCACCGGCCCCCTGCAACTCCACGAGGGGTCATATCAGTTTCAACTCCATCCTAGTCGTTCTCCTCGACTCGACTCCCACTACACCGAGCTCATAGAGAAGGCCCTCCTCCTCCGGACCTTGAAGGACGTTGAGAGGGAAAGAGGTGCGAGAGCCAAGAGGGAAGAGCAAGCATGAGGGGCTCCTGTTCTTTGAAGATTTGTAAGAAAAAAAAAAAAAAAAAAAAAAAAAAAAGTCGATTTAGTCCAGTCCGATCTGGTCCGAGCGATTATATCCCTCACCCCTAGTGCATGACAAACCAAAATTTATGTTTCATAAATAATTTTTTTATTTCAGATTTGTTTCTAAAATAGAATTTCGTTTGATAAAATTATTTTATTTTTCTATTTTTTGAATAGATTTCTATTACGAAATAGATTTGGAATGGAAATCAAAAGTAATTTTTTTTACTTCTTTATATATAAAACAAAAATAAGAAATAAAAACTCTTCTCATCGCTTATCCTCTCTATTAGTCGACCACCCACTAGCCGTCCGCCACCTACCGCTTGCCAGTCGCCGCCACCGCCGCCATCCATCCCCATTTGAGGAGAATTTTGTATTCCAAGAACAAAAATTTTGCATCATTATCAAATACAAATTTTTGTTCAAAAACTATTAAGAAATATAAATAAAAAAATCTATTTCTCTTCTAGAAATTTTATCATTTACGCCCTAGGTCAATGAGGCATATGAATATGTCCTGAAGCTCTTGCATTTACGAAGTTAGTATTCCCACATGATTTCTAAAATGTGGCCATCAAAATAATAAGCTATCAATATGTTTGGTATCCCTGATAAATCTTCATTACCAACATTTAAATTCTATTGGCAAAGGGATTTTCTTTCTTATGCGGTGCGTGTTTCACTATATTAACTTGTGCGTGCAAGATGACCTTCGCAAGTTTTACGATTCCGTGGCCAACATAGGTGGGTCGGTTTAATACATTAGATACACGCATTGAGGCATCCAAAGTTGGAGTTCCTATACATGACGCGAGGAAGACAAGTAGAAAAAGTTCCCTCTGGACATAGGGAGGAGGTGGAATTCAACATAAAAGATGTTGGAGAAGACATTTGAGGAGATGGGTATGTTGACTTTCTAACCACCAATCACGAAAAATGCCGGTTTCCGGCCACTGACACGACGGGATTGGAGGCTTGTCGAAGTCTTTAGGGACTTTTTGCAAGTTTCTGTGACGCGACGGATGCTTTAAGTGCTACCAATAATTCTTCAAGCAACTGAACCATTCCGTTTTTATGCATGATGTTCGTTCAATCGAAGAACAAGGAGGGTGAGCGCTTTTTAAACGAAGTAGAAGTGGCAATGAATTGCGAAATTCCTCAAATATCACCAGGTCATTCCACCTATTTTTTTGGCATCCATTACCTTGGGTCCAATGTTCCAGTGGAAAGACCCGAAACTCTCCTCGTTGGGACTGAGTGAGCAAACCTAAGTCGAATTGATATTGACAATGGCGATGGGTTGTCTCTGAAATATGTACACTGCACACATCAATCAATTCAATATGACAAGCTTCTTTCCCTAAATGGAGATGGAGTGATTGTGTCTAGAAACTTGTATGGTCCGTACCCTACGATCTTCCGTTAAGTCTTTGTCTTCATCTACTAATAAGTCGGAGACGAACATGGCAACGGACTCCTTGAAGCATATTAGAAGAGTTGGCAAAGACAAAATCGACCTTGTGAAATGGTGGAAGAGGTGAGCAACTAGTTTTTATATTCTTTTCATCATGGCTCGTGACTTATGGACCTCACCATCGACTATGGTATCATTTGAGTTCACATTCAATACTAGCAAATGAATCTTGGAAGACAATAAGTCCATATTATATTCTTGAAATTAAAAGATGGTTGTCGTTGGCCATGATTGTTATTTGCAAAAATTGACTCCAAAGGAACGTGATCAACATAAACAAGAGGACAATGATGACAATATGTCATATGAATCATGGTGAGGATACAATGGAGAGACACCAAATTTGTTAGACATTCTCTTTTGGTTTAACTTCTATGCAATCATTAAGGCGCCACTACGTGTAATTTTTTCTATCCAATTTTCTTGAAGATGTAATAAGTGTTTTCATTAATTTTCCTTAATTATGTTTTTTTTTTTCACTTTTTTCACTATTTGAAACAAATTAGTGTATTTTTTAACCTTTTCAATTAAGAACATTTATTTTTATTTTTATTTTTAAATTGGGGCATGGCCAACCATGCCTAGCACAACCTGACAAGGTTGTCGCAACCTTATTAATATTTTTTCAAACCCCTATTTGCCTTCCTAAATTATACATTTACACACTTAAGTTTTAGGCCAAAGTCCAACCTGTGCGAGAAAAAAATACATTCTTAGATGCATTGGGTGCACATGAACCCAATGTATCATAATCCTTCTATCACGTGAAATCCGCCAATATCAAAGGCTTAGATGATTAGGGCTTTTTCCTACGCGGCTAGGGGAGTTGGAAAACCAGCCTCTGTCATCAGGTCAATGATTAGAATCAGAAAGTGAGAGATGACTTGACTTTCACTAGCTGTCTACCATAATTAGACAACGCATGGACACGTTAGTACGAAGCCATTCGAAAGAGCCACATGATTCCGGACCCATGATAAGTAAATGCCGGTTAGTCTTTACCGAGGTCTCAAAATCAAGCAGCTTTCGCGTATAACAGAGACTGTCTAATCGTTTTAAGATCATATTGGATATGTTAATACAAAACCACTCGAAAGAGGTATGCGATTCTGGACGCATGATAAGTAAATGCCTCTTTACCGAGGTCTCGAAATCAAGCAGCTTTCGCCCTTAACACAGACTGTCCAATCGTTTTAAGATCAGATTAAGATTTGCACGTACTGTAATACGCCTCTGCTAAGATGCCGATTACTCAGCTGAGCATGCTGGCTGGCCCCAAATACTCGTTCTAAATCCAACGCGACGAAGTGGGCCTAAAAATCCCGAGCGACAAGACACCACCATTCACAGCCAACTCCGAAGCCACGCCACTCCAAACATGAACAGCACCCTCTCCTCGTACGGACAACCATAATCCCTGCTAAGTGGATAGATCAGCAGGTGGGTACGGAACTAGGTTGCTCTTAACTCCCTTCCAATCAGCACCGTCAGGAAGAAGAATCACGTCAACATCCATCTCTGCCATTCGTGCTCTGTCTGCTCTCTCGCAATCACACTGTCATCATCATCATCGAACAGTTTGGCTCGACTCGCTCGGCCAACTTTGCTCACGACCGACCCAAGTCAAAATAGAACTGCAACTGCAACAGCAACAGCAATCCACAACCAATCGTTTCACGGAACACCAACCAGAAAACATATTTCGAACGAGAACAATCCCCACTAGACAAGCAAACAAAAGTGAACATCCTATGATAACACCGGAGAACTACCAAGTTACGAATCGACCGTGGAAGCGGACTCCCCCGCGAATTGTCATTACTGCTACAAGCTACTAACCATTTACCACATCAACATTGCACATTAGAGCTACACAAACGAATTAGTCAACCGCCTAATGCCACCAAGCCCAACTCTGGAGAAGACCTGAACAGACATAGGAACCCCACAGGCCAAAGCTGTCTCACGTCCTAATTCTCTACACTCACTTCAGTCACGGGTGCCTTCACCTTCGGGGGTCTGCCCCTCGGCCTCCCGGACCCTGCAGCAGACACCGTCGCCTCTGCCAACCCACCCAACCCTCCTGTCGGCTTCGCCATCTTCCTCGGCCGCCCCCTCGGCCTCCCACTGCCCGCGGAGACCTTGGGCTTCACCTGCTTCGGCCCGCTTGGGTCCTTTGGAGGGCGGCCCCGAGGCCTTGGCGGGGCCGGGGGGGCGGCCACGGCGGCGGGCATGGAGTCCTTGGGCTTTGGTGGCCGGCCGCGGCCACGGCGGGGCGGCGCGTTGGGGTCAGGCATCGAGTAGTTGTTCTTCCAGAAGACAAGCTCCCCACTCTCTTTCATCCGGTTGAGGTGGTGCGACAGGAGTTGGGAGTGGCCTGCCGGTAAGTCTCCATACTTGGATTCTATGTGCTTCGAGATTGATGTCTTGTTGGAACCGCTGGGCTCCTTCAATGCTTCCAGTGCTGCTACAATCATCTGTCATGGCACATCCGCAAAATAGAAAAGGAAAAAGGCAAAAAGAAAGAAGAATCAAAGGTGGTCAATAGACAGAGAAAGCAAACTGAAAGTGAAAATATTGATCTTCATCTCTATGACAAGGAATCGGACAAACAGGAAAAAAAATATTTCTCTAGGATCTCAACCGTTAACAAGCTACTGCATTTTTCCATTTGCCAAGAAAGGAAAGAATCAGGGTGGAAAATGAAAATCAATCAGCTGGACCTCAATCTCGGAGGGGGGAAAGGTTTAGGGTCGGATCAACTCAGTGTGAATTCCACTAGATTTCCATTTTTCTTTCCTGAAATGTGGACGAACGTTAGCTCAATTCAGTGAGCACGCCCCTAATCGGATCCAGATTGTGACATTCACCCAAACCAGAAAAACATTTCACTTGTCAGTATATCGAGAATTTGAGCAGCTAAATCGAAGCAAACGATCGTGAGACAGATATCACGCCAAGCAAAAATGACGTATGAAACGAGGTGCCCAAATCTAAAAATCAAGAAAATATTCAGCTCAAGCATTTCCCACCAGGACCCATCACAGGAAAAATACCCAAAACCCCAGAACACCTGAACGACAGCAACGAAACCATACTACAAGAACCCATCTTCGATTTCACTACACAAACCCCAAAAGACATGGTTTTGCAGGAAAATCTGCTGTCTTTCTGCAAATCCCGATGAAAAGGCTAGAGAGAGAGAGACCGAGAGAGAGAGGGAGAGGGAAAGAGAGAAGGAGGGTTGACGTTACCTCAGGATAAGGAGGGAGTGGTGGAGGCTTATTAAACTCTGTAGCAGCCATTAAAGATGCAGAGAGTGAGAGTGAGATGGACACACACACAACACACTCTCTCTGGTACAGAGAGAGAGAGACTGCGAAGCTACGAAAATCCTTAGCCAGTCCCCACCGAGCAGCTACACCCAACACCCCCACAGAGGTTGTTCCTCAAGAACAGTGGTAAGATTTAGACTTCGAGAAAAAGCAAAAGAAAAGGAAAGGCCGGAAAAAAGTTAAAAAATAATAAGAGAGAGGAAGAAAAGGAGGTTAAGGGGAAGTGGATTTCTTTTGAGGGCATTGAATTACAAGTTTTGGGTTTTCTTCTTTTTTTTTTTAAATTATTTTTTCTGGTGGGGATATATGTTGGACGGCCAGGATGGCAATGGCGACTTTGATCCAAGGGCCTGTGTTCCGCTGCGCAGGGGTCGCGCAGGGGTCGCGCAGATCGATGACGTGGCGGCAGGAGGCATTGCAGATGGGTTTGGTCTCTCTGTTCATTTAAATAATACATAGGTTCTGGCAGAAAAGAAAGGTGATGTTTTTATAACATAAAAAAATACAAAGGTTATCCTCTGTGCATAAATTAATTTGTAGAAGAGGATTTTTGGAGGGCATCACTTATCACTCCGTGTCACATGGTCCCCCCCTCCCACCAACAAGAGTTTTGGAATTTTTTTTTATATTTTCAGATTATTTAATTATCTTGATGAGCGGATAAATTATTGGATGAAACCGGTGGGGGAACCTATTGGCCAGGCCATAAGTGTTCCCGGACGCACCGCGTAACGTATAGATTCAGTGCATCTGTTTCTTCTCAGATCATGCGGATCCAGATGAATCATATGCACCGGATCTAACACATCGATGTGAGATGACAATTGCTCGGAGCTAATTATAGTGGCTCTCGTTTGCTCATATAGATTCAGTGCATCTGCTCTTTCAGATTATGCGAATCCTGACAGATCGCATGTGTCGGATTTGACGCCTGACATGGGGTGACAATTGCTCTAAGCTAATTGTAGTGGCCCGCGTGCTAATAAGAGGATTCATTTGGATCATTGGATATCAGAGGTCTCGCATGAAGTCGAATTTTAACCATTCGAATAAGCAACCATTTCATATTTAAGGGGATGAGAGCGAAAACCGATAAACCTTTGAGAGAATGTCGATGGGCATCTTGATGGGGTAGCTTAGGATTAGACCTATCAAAATGTATCATAAACCAATTTCTTAACCTATATTTGATTGATTAAATTGTTATATAAGTTAGTTATATTCAACAAATTAATCATAAATGAATTTAAAATGATAAGTCCAAAATAATAAAAGTATTAAATGGGTTTACAACTTCCACTCAACCCTCTTTAATGATTCTCTCTTCGCTTTCTCTTACTCTCATTGGATCTTACTCTTACTCACTCCATGTTCTTACCTCATTTTGCATATGAATTTTCTTAAATTGAATTAAATATGAAAGTATTTTAGCAATACAAGTCGAATCAAGTATGAGTCCACTAAATTTGTATTGCATAATGGGATAAAACAAATTAAACGAGTTAATTTGAGTCGAATCATTTTCAGTTTAGATTATCATTCGACAGGTCTCGTCACAGTAAACCACGTAACATCATGACTACGGAGCAAATTGCATCATGTCCGGGCTCTTTCGCCGGAGACCGACTCAAATGACCCCTGCAGGCTTGGCTTTCGTGGTCGATAGCCGGTCGCAGCTCAGTTCAGTTTGGTCAGGCCTTACCGGCCTTGTTTTGTTTCTGTTCCGTTCTGCTTTGGCCTTGTCTTCTGGTCAGCCTAGTCGAGTCGGCTGTCTTTTTGTTGGCTCTGTCATGCTTCGCTCTGCAAGGCTCGTATCAGCTGATGAATGTTACATATGGGATGAAGAATGTCTAAAGATTCAGTTGAAATCACACGCGTTGTTTGATAATCACCGTCCTTGAATCGATCGATGCAGACGAACCAGTACGGATCCAGGACTAGGTCACCCTCTCCTTCTCCTCCCACATAAAACTATATATATGGCCATGTGGAGATAAATAACATCTCGAAAAACAAACCCGACCAACAAAATCACAAAAAATTGGACCATTCGTAACCTTTAACCTTACAGTGACATTGTTCCTCGAGACATTTCCTTTCAACATTATCATCATAACCCAAGATAGACACGGACACCCATATCTTGAGTCCTTACTAGGAATAAAAATGTACACATTTAACATGATATTCTGGAAAAACTCACAACAATAATGATCATGTGAAATAACAACAAGAAATTCACACAACTTATAATTGCATGCACATATGATGATCATTGTTCACAAGTAACTCACCCTGACCAAATCATTAGTATCAAGAAAAATTACTCACTAAATCCTAAACCTATCATTTGGATACAAATTTAGTCATAAACTTTCCAATTTTACTAATTTTATTGTAAACCTCTGTGCAAAAAATTCGAATGTAGTCATTCTCGCCAATTTCTATTGTTCTCTCGTATAAAAGAACAGTGAAATCAATATTACAATTTTCTTTGGATTGCCTTGGAGATGGATTGAAAAGCGTCGCAAGATAGTTTGAAAAATTAACTGCCCCTGATGGGAGCCCACCGGAAATATGCATGTACAGACCGGTCGATCTCATCTATCTGCTGTACAATGCTCATCAAATATGTTCGCAGAAGCAGCCGAGAACATCAATGGGTAGCAAAAGTTTTTGCAAACAGGCGTGTCGCCATTGTCATTTCGAGACGCTTCATCTTCGCCCTCTGCGATCAAATTTCTGATTGGGCATGCAGTTTCCCAGCAACTTGGTTATTGAAAGCGACAATCTAAGCAATAACATATCGTCAAGGTTGTGTTTTTTTTTCCTATTTCAAATAAGAAAAATGAAGCAGATGCTTCCATGACTATATCACATTTGAACTTAGCTAAGTTTTCCGTACTTACAACAAGAAACTGAGAATTCTATGCAGTATGGAATTGATCAGGTTTCCCCACAATTAGGTGACTTGTGACAAAACTTTAATTAGTGTTTCACGTTCGGAGTGATGATTGGCCACTATCCTAGAGACAGTAATTTGAAGTAGCTGGTGCAAGAGATTCAAGATTTCTTGAATATCCTTTTGTTATCTAACCTAATGCTTGTCGTAATAGGACTCTTACTTTGTTAGCTATCGAATGGAAGAGCGCATACTGGAATCAACCATCTCCGAGTTTGAATACGTATGCACCAGGAATCTATCTGACTAGGAGTTGGCCTTATCATCTGCAGTTGCTCACCAGATAGTGATGAGAGGAAATTTTTGTAGGGAAGGAAATCTGCCATACCCGATAGCTGCAACCCTTATTTGATGCGCTTAGTTTATACCGCTTGCTTCCTGCACTGGTGGAAGGGCTTGGGAACCATCACAATGGATGTTGATTAATCATGTCACCAGAGATGATTAGGTAATGAGAGGACTCTTTAACTGGTATCTAATTTTGTTGCTTTTTTTTGGATTTGACTTAAGAAATTGGTTAGGATTGATTTAGCAGGTTTGCACGTACGCGAGGAAAAGTGCATTGTAATTTCAAGGATGAAATGCTGTTGTCAAGGCCCTTTGACTTGCTTGCCCCTCACGATGAAGTTCTTTTGTCCCTAACTTGTTGATTCTGCTAAAAAAATGTCCATGTTATCAGAATTAGATGATTCGTCCTTGGGTAGACGCTAATCCCATTAAATGGGAAAGGTGCAATCAGAAGCTGCAACTGTATGCTGCAATCGCTAGCTTTACATCTCATTTTGCAGTCAACGTTGAGAAAAAAGAGACAAAATCGGGTCATACCTTATGATGCAGCACTGAATTGCTCAAAGAATGATCTGTCATACATATTGGCTTAGATTGTTGTACTCTGCAGAAAGATATATTTGGACAAACTTTTTCCTAATGTTACAATGTAGAAGAACACAGCCAAGTAGTTTTACTCTAATATTTGGAGCAACCTTGTTTTCTTGAATGACTCAATTCGACCAAGATCTATCAAAAAACATGCCATTACCAGAGGATGAAGCATATGAACAGACTCGGGTGACAAAATTTCCTGCTTGGCAGTTCAGCAAAGCGTAACGGATGAGAACAAAGATACGTAAGAACAAGCACACGTGTTTAGGAGATTGATTTAGCAAATCATCACCTTAGTTGCCCTCATCCATATTTCCTGAATGGAGCTCGACACTCTTCAAGTCGCGGAGGTGTTGCAGTATTTCTTGGAGAAGATTCATCCCCTTGTCGCCCTTCTGAATGGAGCTCATACAATGCTTTAGAAATTCTCTATCTGCTTCAAGGGCTTGTAGCCTCTCGTAGACGTGGTCGACCTCCTCAACTATGGCTAATTTCTTCCCATCCTCCTCAAACTTGGAGATGTTTTCACCTGGATCCTGATCAATCATAGCATCTTCATATTCAGTTTCTGTGGCATCCAAAAGAGGAAGCAGTCTTTTCGCCATCAAGCACATTGTCTCCTTTTCAGGATGGTAGTTTTCATTCGGCTCTTTCGGAAGTGCATCCAAAACCCCATTTTGTTCTTGACAAGTGAAATTGTGACGCTCATCACAGTCGTTCTCATCAAAGTTTGACAATTGCTCGCTCAAGTTTTTGTCATTCATGAACTCTTCGTTGCTACTCATTACGAGTAGCTTCTCCTCCAATACCTTCAGTTGATCAAGAATGGATAGTCTCTCTTCCTCGAATTCTGCCAAGGAGTCATCAAGAGAAGTCACGTGCTTCACGCAATCTAGCGCCATCTCCTCCAAGTTTAAAACTTCATCAGTCGGAGTATTGTCGGGGGAATTAATTTCTTGGTGGCCACAGAGGTTGCCAGCATCATTGTCTCTCAGCTCACGGTTTAGATCAATGTATAGATTGTCGCCGTCTTCTGCATTATTGCCGAAGTCAGACGAGCTCTTACTGCTCCAATTTTCAGGACGGATGTTTCTCATTGCTCTCATCCTCTCCATGGCCTCATAATCTGAAACTTTCTGACGGTATATGGCCAACTCTTTCTCAAGTTCTTCCTTCTCTCTTTCCCTCTTGATCATGAGCTCGTTTAGAAGCTGCAAAGCTTCCTGGTCATACTCAGACTGTTCTTCCATCATCCTCTGGTATTGCAGTGCTTCCATTTGCATTGCCGCCTTCTCCTCTTGAAGCCTCGTGATCATAGCCATGGTCTGGTTGGTGGCCACTGCAGAGGCACTCCTCTCCTCCTCTAGTTCAGCATATAATGCACTCAAAGCTTTTCGCTCTGCTTTTAGAGCTGCCTTGAGCCTTTCAACGGATATTGCTCCATCACCAACTTCCATCTCACTTAGCACACTTCCGTCCAACGACTCCTCTATGGAAGACTCTTTTTTCTCAGACAGAAGCAACTTCTTATGTAAATAATGTAGACTTTCCACTGAGGTTGGTGTTTCGGGAAACTTTTCTTCCTCAGCTTCAAGCTCCATTGGCTGGAAATTGATTGGATTTGCTTGACTCTCGTCAGTCAACATGGTCTCTTGCACATAACTCTGCCCTGCATCTGCTGGGCCTGGAGGGAGCGTACCTACATTACAATCTGCTTACAGATCAACTCTACACATTTGTCAATAAAGCACTCAGTTCTTGCATTAGAAAGAAATGTGAAGCTTACCATGTCCGTCCTGAGGTACTAACTCATTTGAGGTGTCAGTGACTTCAGCATTCTGGCCATTCACAAGAGAGAAATTTTCTTTTGAGAGTTGTAATGAAGTAAGTAATTCCTGAGGGTGTGACTGATCAGAAGTGGGAACTTTCGTGCTCCTGGCAGTGAGATCTGTTGCTACTTCAATGCAACCCATTTCATCCTTCAATATTGCACCTGTCCAAAAATAAATTATTTTTATGGAAGGAAAGGATTTATTGTTCTTTGGCCAGTAAAGGATAAGTTTGGAATAAGCGTGACACTACATGAAGGAAGATGCTACAAAAGCCTACTATACCAGTGAATGCGTACCTATTGGTTTGTTTAATTCTTCCATTGCACATGCTTCAATCTTGTCATCATCAGCTTCCAATGTTTGAGCTGCTCGAGCAACTGAAGCATCTTCATGTTCTAATTTCCCCTCTTCAGATGGGAGAATTGAAGCACTCTCCTCATCAACCATGTAAATTCCCAATTTCTTCATCTCAGCATAGGCCGCCTTCTTTATGTCATCATCCACAAT
This sequence comes from Eucalyptus microcorys, assembly GCA_014182515.1. NCBI lineage: Eukaryota > Viridiplantae > Streptophyta > Magnoliopsida > Myrtales > Myrtaceae > Eucalyptus > Eucalyptus microcorys. The sequence goes on along the minus strand of CM024571.1, from coordinate 20,133,868 downwards.
GAATGACTCTCCTAAGAGACCAATTTCGGTCTCAAAAACCAAATTCGAAGTGAAAGCTGCATCTCGATGATGATCACACTTGCGCAGATGTTCCTCTACCAAGGCGTGAAACTTCGTGTTTTCATTGGTGGAATAATCTATCAGATCCACAGGTATCACCCGTTGCCAATCGCATGCATCAGAGTCCTTGTGTTGCAGATCAATGGCATTGAGTAAATCATCTTCTTTATGACAAGATATTGTGCTCTTTCCTTTGGAAGTGGGACTCCCATTGCTCACGCCATAGGAATACTTCTCTATTACCTCCGAAGTAGCTTCCTTAATGTCCTCATTAGTGTCTTCCTTTTCATTCCACAGTATGCTCGACAAGGGCTTTGAATAATCTTCCTCGGATGCTTCTCGAAAACTAAAACTATCAACATCAGAAAGTACCTGATGCTCCTCCGATATGCCTTCGGCTTCGTCATTATGATCTTCTATCTCACGCAAGCTTTCCCTTTGATTTTGCAGTCCATTAGGTTTCTTCAGCTGTTCACATTTGGATCCTGCATTCTCATCAACAATTTCTGCGATTGAGAGGCCTCCTTTCTGGATAACATCCGAAGCGCTCCAAGAAGGCTTCCATAGCAAACAAGAAGAGTGCCATTTTCCGGTTAAGTTCTCTTTGCAGCATGAGCACCTTAAAATGTCATCTCCATTCTGGCATGTATCCTCCCTCATCATAGAGACAAATGGAGTCCTCGTCGTTCTGTTTGATGTGTCCGTAACTGGCCTAGATGCAAAGCAGTCGTTGCACATACCTTGTGATTCTGCCAACTTATGATGATTCGAACAGTAACTCAACTTGGAAATCTCAGCAGCATGGGTCTCGCACACCTCATTGACAAAAGAGTAATCTGCTCTCTTGCCACGCTCCAATACTCGGTCGATTCTGCAGCACCATGGGCACGGGGGCTTTAGGCCGAAGAAGCCCGCAAACTTTGAGATGAGATAGCCGAACAAAGAGTTCAGCAGAAGCATTGAGATGAGAACCCATTCGAGGGCAGCATACACCAGGATGGCTATGATTCTGTTTGTGTTCCTATGCAACATGGTTGCAAACTTGTTGGCAGCCATGCCTGCTGCTTTCGTTGTCTTGTCTAAACCCACCACATATAACAGAAAGAGAGAGAGAGAGAGAGAGAGAGAGAGAAGAGGCTCGGTGTTGCTACCTAGTTACAGTGTGTCAAGAGTTTATCAGGTGAATGTGACAGTTTTATTCTATATATGCTATTTCTAACGTCTCCAGGCATTAGTATGGGATATCCATGACCATGGAAAATAAAGTAGTTTATTCCATTGGGAGATTTCAAAAGAGAATGTCTGTCTAAAATATCCAAAGAATGAACTAGGAATAAGTTTAATAGGTGGAAACACACGCCACCCGGAATCAGGCTCCCCGGAGCTTGATTAGCGCTGCTTCACGCGGGGTCGTAAAGGTGAACAGAAACCATAGGCCCACCTGCCCCGCCATGGCATGGCAAACGCTCTATACTACAACAGCTTTGTCGTCTCACTCGTACATCGTGAATATAATCATCCCATGGCAACAAATTCCCCGTATATGCAAAACTTTCGTCCCTCGTAGCAGTCACCGACCCACACCCTTTCCCTAAAGCACACAAGATTTTTTCTTTCTTGGTCATATTGGCGGAATAGGTCTTGACTGTCATCCCTAGGTCTTCCGGAAAAGAAGAACCAGCAGAAGCTGCTAACAAAATGTTAGACAGTACATGAAAACAACCGGCGAATTCGCTTGGAAAGGTCCTATTTCGCATTGGGTTGCATCATAAGTCCTGTTCAGGGTCTCTCCATTTCCAATCCACGGGGCTCTACTCATGGCTGCACCATCATTACAGCTTGCAAGGATTTAATAAATAAGAGTGAAGGGCAAGAATGATGAAACATGGGGTGTCAAATAGTGGCGGGCATCATGGTAAAGTTAAGAAACAGGAAAGTCTTTGAAAAAGGAAAAGCTAAAGATAATGGACCAAAACGAGGAACCTTGATTCTAACCCTAGAGCTTTCCTCCAGAAAATAAGAGAAAAGAAAAGTGATGGGGCCAAGGCCTCTGTCTCAAGCTTTTGCTTTTGCCTTGCTTTTAGAAAAGCTTCTCCTGGATTTAAAGTCCAACATTAAATGGAGTTTGGTATGAACCAACTAAATATTAGGACTTAAACAGAGCCTCCTTTTCCTGGGGCTAGTGTAAGAAATCAGCTATCTGAAGCAAAAATGTGACCCACGTTCCTTATATTATGGGGTCTCTGAGATCCCGAAATAGATTCCGGACGCCCTCGTATGTCTTTCGCAATTATGCTGAGTCGCAACCGCGCTATGTGAAGATGGCATCTCATCATGTGGTGTGGATCCCAGGGACAAGCAGGATCACATGACAAACCAACCATTAGAGGCCCCAAACCAAGTAATGATTGAAGCACTAAGGTCTTCCTTTCAATGCTCTTATCCACATTCAATTAAGGGAATTTACATGCATGAACCATTTGCCTTTCAACCTTCAACCTCAACCACCAACAACATCCCAGATTTCTTTACCACCAAGTGAAGCCGGCTTTTATCTCAAACTCCAACGGCAGAAATAGCCAGTGAATTGTTTTATTGGCTTTGACAATAGATGAAATTCGCAGTCCGGTATGCATATTGAAACCAGAAAACTAAGGATAATTAGTGACAGGAGCTCATAGAGATGCTATGTAAATATCATATCCATTTCATAAACCTGAAACATGCATCTTGGTTCTACATGCGGGTACCACATGAGGTTGCAAGGCACATTCTAAAAGGCCAATTATCGGTCTCATTTGCTTCTCCTTGAAACAATGGAAGAATCATGATTCCATCAATATCTTCCACATATGGCCAAAAAGATGAAAACTAATCTTCTACAGAGAAAGAAGCTGGTTGATTTAATAGTGTTTCTTAACCTTTATGACATCAAGACATCTTCATACCATTTATGCAACTGCTTCTATCATGAGCTCGCCTAGCTTTCTTCACATGCTTGATAATTGAAGAGCAGGAAAAAGCACAACAAGCAGACAACTAACAAGCTCCCTTTTCTTTTCTTCTTCGGTGAAGTGCACTTTCGCATTCAGCATGTCCAATAAATGCTTTCATCCTAAAATTACGTGGGCCTTTTTCTTCCATATATATGTACAAGATGAGTATCCAGAAACCTCTAAGTATCTGCATCATCGACCTTCTCGCCCTTGTCCATCGTAAACCTCCAGTTATCTCCTTCCTCTATTTCCCACTGTTTCTTTAATTCGTACATGGCTTTGGAAGCAGCTGCGGCAATTGACGGATTGCTATCTTGCGCCAATCTCTGCAATGAAAATCAAATATCAGGTCTCCTACTGTTAATGTAGAATATTTACATATCCAATAAAGGAACTCTTGGTCATATAAAAAATAGTTACCTGCAATGCTCCCATTCCTGCATTTCCAAGTGTCCAAATGGATGGTGCTGTTGCTAATGCATTGGCCAGGGCACGTCTAGACCACCAAAGAGGGGGAAAGTTAAGTATATTAGCAGATTCCTCGATTACATTCCTGATGTCTATATACAGAGATCTATATCTGCATTACCAGAATCCCAAACTAAACCAATTTATGGCCAGTGATATCTTCAAACTAGTAGGCTTCAGATAGAGATATTCAGACAGTTCCTGTGTGTTGAAGAGGTACAAAAGGCATACAGGATGCAATTTTGGTCTTAATAGACAAAATCTAAAATCTTGATCAAGGTCTTCCCATAGGTGCAAGTGAAACTCATGTTAAAGATGGTTCAGATCATTATTGCTGAGACAAGATAAGATAAAATCGCATGCATCAAGGACATATAATTGCATAAGATGATAAAGAAACTCAGATGTACATTATTCTGATCATGTATAACAAACTAAAGGGCTATTACCCTTCAGATCTCGCAGTGTATCCTTGTAATATCACAACCAAATTGGAAAGTTTAACATGAGCAAGATAGCTCACCTAGTACTGACATCAGGAGAACTGGAGCATTCTGCCAGCAATGACACACTACTTTTACCATCCATAGCATCAAGATCTATGAGGGTTGTAACTAGTAACTCGAGCTGCTTTCCCCAAGATACCAGAAGTTAGAAAACCACCAGCGAAGCAATTGCATTGAGAGCATGTTTAAGAAAAGATTAAAATTCATTTGGAGTTAGATGATGTTCGGACCTCTTCAGGATCAGTGTAGTCTATTCCATCAGCTTCAGATAGCGCTGATGCCATACTCCAATAAGCTTCCTGCTTACATCAAACTAATGGTGTAAGTTCAAATCCTTCAATGATGCTAATAGGAGAAGAAAATCGAGAGAAGACCGTTTTCAAGAAAGGGACCTGGATAGCATTGATGCGGTCAGCAGACACTTCCCCTGGGAAGGAATCCAGTGTTTTCCCATTCTTTTCTAGCATTATGCGCCCCATCACATCGTGAGATGATATGGAATCATTTTCTGAAGGCAGCGGACTACAGAGAAACATGAAATGTTAAGGATGAGGGCTTGTAAATTTTTATTTTTCTGTTCTAATTTTTTCTAGGGGAGGTTGCACATTGAACAATAAGCTATCAGCAGTCGAACTTACAATTTGTACAACTTGCTCACCATCCTGTCATGGATGTTTTTGATAAACTGCAAAATCCATTAATTAAGAAAAATTTTAACAACTCGTACAACTTGCTTAAAAAAGAGTTGAAAGGCATATGCCCTTTGGGATGATAAGCGTGAAATGAAAATGACCATTATCTTGTTCTCATTGATCAGCATATTAAAATCACATGAGCACTTATTACAAAGCGAATCATAGCACATCTATGTCACAGAGTTGATTAACGCACCTCCAAAGCCATTAGGGAATCTTCCAGGGCACGCTGTTTTGCACGAAAGTCAGCAAGACGCAGATCAGCCTGAGAGTAGCAACTTGTGATGAGAAAAGGAAGTGTCATCTCCGTTAAACAGATCTTGGAGTTGAGAGTCAATCTTCACATACAGAATAAAATGTTAAGTATTCAAGACTGAGTAAGAACATACAAACTCGTGTGCATGGGCACATCCACATGCATAGAGCAAGCGAAAGAGACACGCAGACAAGCAGACAAATAACTACTCCACTTTTGACTGTTGTTCCACCACAACTGAGAAAACAAACTCTTAGAATGAACCCTAGGTAGAATATCCACATAGATACTATAGTTGCACCCTGAACCATTGTTCAAACCCTTTGTGAAGCAAAGACGGCAGTGGAAAACAACAATATTGGCACAATAATATCCTGCACTACACTCAACTCCATCTATGGGGATATCTACCACATTGCTTTACACACAGGCATTAATGGGTTGCCTACGTCTTTCTCCCACACATCCTAAAGATCAGACTAACAAAGAAAGGAACGCCAGGCAGATACTAGTCCCAACCATTGACAGAGAGACCAACTGAAAGGAAGTACCGAAAAAATCACAGATGAATCACACCAAAGAGTAAAAAGTTCTTCATAGCCAACAATGATGCCAATCAAAAGAAATCTTACTCCTGTTATTTCAATTAGACAGCAGATCATGAATGCTTCCCAGTGTAGAAGCACTTTTGTTTTGTTTGTTTTTTGTTTTTTGTTTCTTTTCCTTTTTTTCTTTTTCTTTTGGGGGGGGACAGGGGGAAGAGCCAAGTTCACAAATGATGCTCCGGGTCAGGGGAAGGGTTGGACCACTTTGGGTCTAAGGTAAGTAGCCTTAACTTGTAATTTTTGCAAGAAGCTGTTTCCAAGACTCAAACCCGCGACCTCTTCGTCACATGGCAACAAACTTTATCGTTGCACCAACGCCACCCTTCAAAACCCAGTTTTGTATGATAAAGAAAATTATGTTCATACAACCGAGCATGCACAAATGTGGATGTCGTAAGTGATATAAGACTTAAAATGACCTGGTCAGAGCATCAGTAATTTACATTGATGACCTGATCCCAAGGCATAAAGGAAGCAATAAATACACCAAAGAAATCATTGACATAACCTGGTGCATCAAAGTTGACAAGGTGCTTTGATGCAGGAGCAACTGTAACAATATGGCCGACTAACCGCATGGAACCAAAAGATAATTGTCACCCATATTGATGAGGGCTCAGTTTGCGAGCTATTCATAGACTTAGCAGGTACATAACATCAATTCTACAATGATTGGTTATTCTAGTTTTGCAGATTAAGCAGGCATGACCTAAGAAGATCCTGCTAGAGAGTCAGATAACAAAAAAGCTACTCCCAAGAATTTACATACACTGACAGCCCACTGATCTATTGGAGTCAAACTAGCCAAAACACTTCTTCACCATAGCTCATCCCATGCATGGCAAACCTTCAATAATGCTTCAAGGGATGTTTGGCATACACTCGCATTGCGAACTAATATAAAACATGGAAGAATGTCCAGTGTAAAACACTAGCATTTTCTTCAAATAAATATCAACGATTAAATGAAAAGAAGCGGAACGAAAAATATTAAGTGCACAAACCTCCAAAGCTCCGTCACTCCAGTGCCGGTCTGCAGCAGTTTTTAGTTTAGACTGCGCTTTGTTTTTCAAGATCTAAGCCAGAAAGAAAATATAAGTGAAGAAGAATGTGATCGAATTATGTAGAGGCAGAAGCTACCAAACATCCTATCTCTATTGTTGAAGACATAGACATAATAACTTGCACATACAGTTGCAATATGACTAAGCCGTTCAGCTTTCTTCTTCACATTACGGTCAATTTTCTCAGTATCCTCTCTTGCCCGAGCTGCCAGCAGAAGGTGAAGATAAGCATCCTGATTTTTTCCTCTTTAGTTACGACCAAAATATTTTGATAAAAACACCCATGTGAAAGAATAAGTGGCCACCATTGTGCAACGGGAGTTGGTTAATAAAAACTGGACCACTAGCTTTGACCACTTTAACTGTACATTCAACAATTAATAAGGCAGAAAGATCTTGATATTAGAAATTTTAATGTGTTGGGAAAACTCCTGTGTATTTTGAAGACGACAGAACATTATGTGTGAACAAACATGTGTATTTGAGTATGCAAACGAACTCTACATACATAAACTCATATGCAGATGATGCTAACATCAGGAGTCTGTGCTGGTGGAGAGTCCTTACTGTCCAAATGCAGAACAAGATATCGGGTGGAAAGTGTAAAGAATTGGAAAGACCTTTAGATTTATGTGAACAAGTGAGGGATGGATGTGTAATCGTCGAGGTGCTTGGAAGGATCAATTAGAAGGAGGAGAACTTGGACAACCTTGAGTACATCAACATGCTTGGGATGACCTAAATACAAAAGGTAAACATTTTAGGATTGGGTGAAATCGCAAAGTCTAGATGGACCACATTGTAGGGTAAGTTCACACTTCAGACAAAGTGGATGATAATCCATGTACATTAAAACGATGACCCAACTCTAAATCAATTTGAACTCAAATCCAAATTCAAATCGGTGCTTTGGAGCCAATTTCAGACTGTGGAATAAATAGAAAGAACATTCTAGAAGGTCAAAAGAGGACTTGCCATTTTTGGCAATACAAAGGAAGTGCTGGACAGGAAGCAGAGACAGTTTTGTCTATTTTGAGTGAAGTCCATTAATTGGCTGCAGCAAGACTTTCTGAGATATGGACAATCTATGCAACAGCTACTTTAACCTATTTGAAGTCTCCAAAGTGTTGAGAAAGCTTGGAGGACTATATATACATATGTATAAGGGAAAGTTGAAGGTGGTCCAGGGGATCAAAAAGCTTTCACACTTGTTCTTATCTCCCTTGCTTATTCTTTGAGAAAAACCTTGTGCAGTCTGAGTGCTTTTTCTGAGAGAGTGTTAGTGTGATTATTGTAAAAGAGTGCTTTCAGTGTTGAGGTGAAGGTTGTGCACTTGCAGAGTGAGGTACGGCACCTCGGTGTTGAGGGAACTTCAGCTACAATCACTGTCTAAGGCTTCAAGGGTTTCACAAGGTTTTTCTGATAGAAGATATTTGCTCTGCATAAGATACTTGTAGAGTGCCTCAGTGCTAATTATTTTGTATTTGTAGAGTAGATTTTAATACTTGTTATTGGGCTACTAGAGCTGGGAGAGTAAAGTAAGCCAAGTGGAAAGCCAAAACCACTATAAATTACTTTGCAAAGTCTTTCACATCCTTTATACTCTTCACATATCTGTTGATAGAAAATATTCGCTCTGCATAAGATACTTCATTGATAAACACTGCTTCATCCCTCACACGCTGTTCTTCGCGAAAAAGTTCTAAAGATCCTACAATAATCAATTTACCCCCTTTTGGTTGTTAGTTGACTTCATAATGTAAATGTGAAACTAGGAATAAATCTCACCTTCTGTTTTCTTATGGTTTAACTCACATCTTTTCTTAGGGAGGATAGGATATATTAGTAAAGCACTGGTCAACCAAGGAAGCATGAGGCGGCCCTGATGCCCTGGCCACCAAAATTCATTTTATTTTATCAAGGAAAAATCTGTAGATGTTGGCAGTATTGTTGATAATTCAGATAAAGTACTTAACCTTCCTCCACCAACCTACCCCGAAGTTCGCTTTTGAGTCAAAGGTTTTGGGGGAGCTCAAGTTCTCGTTTTAGTATACTTGTAGATGCTCAAACCACATGAGATCAAAATGTCATTGGTGTAACAACTTACCATCGAGCTTAAGAAACTCTGAGCCAAGGATAGCAACATCTTGACGTGCACGAGCATCCAATCTCATTATGCCACTGATAAGGAGTGTAAACAAGGAGCGGATGGCAAAGCATTACTTATGGAAGGCACCCAGTTCTTAAGTAATGTAAGGAGGATTTGCTAATTATTTTCTCATGCTTTCTTGAAAGGACAATACATAGACACAAGATAGTTAATAGTACCGGGAGAGCAAGAAAATGTCACTGCGAGCCCTTTCATTGACAAACTTTGCATCATTCTGAACAAATCTGCAAGCTTCAGCCAAACCCTGCCTTGATTGAGTAGTTCCATATGGTGCAATTAGCGGGTCATCTTTGTCTTCTCCAATTTGTGCACTAAATAGTTACACACGCAAAAGAGCATTACTCACTAACAGTAAAGCTATGACTCTGCTGACAAGGCTTTAATTGGCAGTATCACGTCAGAATTATAGGATGTCAGCAATTTGCAAATTGAGATGAAAATTTCATACCAGGTGCAAATAATTGAGCATGGCAACTATCAGAAAAAGAAATCGGACTAAGAGGAACGAGAAATTGTGTAGCCCTAACAACAGCAATCTTCAGCAAAAAATGCTCTCAAAGTTCTCCATATGCAGCAACCCCATGCTTTTTGCTTCTCTCAGCGAGAAATAAAACTCAACAAAGTGATAAGCAATTTGGCAGACGATATGAACAGAATCGGGTGCCTTGTGTTACCGAATTATATTTGAAGAATCCCCCGATTGTCTAGCACATTCCGTTGCTTCAGTATCAGGTCCTCCCGTGGAAAAGCATAAGACCGACGATCCCCGAGTGCCACTGTGAGTAGGAAGAGGTTTTCCACACAGGAAACGCAGGATATCCTTTGATGATTTCGGTTTCATTGAGAAGAGACGTCCTCTCCGCGAATGTCTATGCTCAATTTGACTCGGGTGGACAGGACTTAACTGGATTGAACTTTCGAAAGAGGGTGTTGTTCCACATGATCTGCCGATGGTGTTCCGATCAGTCAACGATGGACTTCGAGAAAGCTTGCTGGTAGTGAGTGCCATTAGAAAAGAGGATTTGCACAAACAGCCAACTGATCAAAGGCCGGGATTTGCCTGACACCCTGTTCAGCTCGAAGTTAGAACAAAATACCTGTCCAAGATCGGGGGAGAAACTTACGCAACAGTCAAACGGATATAGGCTAAGACAAATACCGAAGGCTTGATCCAAGTATCGGCATGAACAAAAAGCGCATTAATTCGATCCGGATAGACTGGACTAGCGGGTAAACTAAGTTTACATAATACGGGTGTGGATCAAGAATAATGGGACTCTTACCATGTCACTTTAACATGAACAGAATCATCAAACCAGACTGAACTACCGTTGAAAACGAGTGGAACCCATCATAATTTATCAGCCTTATGGGAAGAAGAAGAAGAAGTAGAAGAAGAAGAACAAGAAGAAGAAGGGACGAATTCTTGAGTCAAGATTTTGAAAGAGAGACCAGTTTCTCGGACTGAACCAAGTTTAGCCGATGTAGTGCATAAAGATGGCACATTTGCATCACATCCCTTAATCATGTCGCGTAGCCACAAGAGGGTACTGCCGCAATTTTGCAAAACAGGGCAAAACGAGTTGGGGGTGATCGTCAACTCACCCGTGCGAGGACACCAGCTTCGAGCACGCACAGAGGGGGAGAGGGAGAGAAAGAGAGAGAGAGAGAGAGAGAGAGGTGTAAGTAAAGGGAGTAGAGTGAGAGGGCAGACGAATCTGGAGCCACACGTTCAACATGTGGCCCCCGGGGAACGCCCGAGTGGTTCGCGGTATGGGAGGGAGACAACAAGGACGGGAGTCGCAGTCGCTATTGGGTTGGGATGGCAAGGAGACAATATGGACGGGCTGGTTTCGTACACCGATGAGGTGGCGTGAGTTTGGATAAATCTTTCATGGTGGAACTTCGGATGAACCAGGAATTGTGGATCAGATAGAAATGCCACGTCCAAAAAAACAAATTTTATTTACTTTTCTCGTCGAATATGAAGAGCAAAGACGGATTTTTCTCTCTCTTTTTTGTTTTTTTTCATGTTCTTGAATTGAGATGGAGGACAGAGAGCGGAGTTGAGACTTGAGTCTCCATGTGTTGGTGAAAGCCAACAAAAAAGGGGATAAAGATTTGTGTTTTTTCCCATACCATTCATTTTTATTTTTGATTAGATATATGGATGAGGTTCAGAATGATGATTCCATCAATCATCTCGCTTTCTTGCACTAATTAAGTGCAAGAAAGCGAGATGATTGATGGAATCATCATTCTGGCGCATGGATGAAAAATATGACATTTAACCCATTAGCACATGACTGAGTTGGTGAAGGCGTTCCCTCCCTCTAACGCTGGAGGTCGAGAGTTCGACTCTTCCCAACTCGGTTTCGTCCTTTAAGTGGGAAGCCACATGGTGGTAGGTTCCATCTTTGGCCTCCCTTAAGATATAGTCGTGATCTTTCGGGCGTAAGCGCTTTACGAAGCAATGAAGCGGATCCTTGATCACAAAAAAAAAAAAAAAATGACACTTAAAATAATGCCTAGCTCTTGTCAATATGGAGAGTATTGATTAGCTCATTGATCATCTTGACTTTTGATCTATAAAACTTACTTTTGTTACACATTAACTTTCGACTTAGTGACCGTTGATTTGCTTCAAGAGACTAGACCTTTGTGCAAACTTTCCGTGACATCTCGAGTTGGTCGCAAATGTTGGAAAACTTTCGTGTAGAGGATATTTGAATATTGTAGATTATTTTTAGTTCAAAAATATATGATGTGTATGTAGTATATTACATAGTTGCATGATGGCTCTCAGGGCATGTATGTGTTTGAATGGGTTAAGGGAAAAGAAAAGAAATGATGAATCGTATAATTTACAGAAAATGATGGAAGAGAAATGAAGAAAGATAAATTAGCAGACCATCAAATATTTTCAAATCCCTCCAAGTCATCATATTTTAGAGGGATTTTTTTTGGGGTTAAAATTTCAGAGGTATTTAAAAGAATTAAAAACTTATTATTTTTGAAGTTACTGAGTAAAAGCTTAATTAAATTTGCTTCAAAGTGAAGATTCCTCCAACTCCTAACCCTAGATATCTTTTTCCTTTCCTGAATATCGATAGTCATAAAGGAGGACTTTTCTTGGAGATAATTCCCATGAAGACGGCCCGCGTGGATCGGACGAAGTATCAATGAATCGCTCTAAATTCAATGTAATTCTCAGTTGGTCTCCCATCTTTAGTTGTTTGATAGTTTGTTTTCATACGTATGTGTTTTGACACCAAAAAATATTTTGCCCGACACGTGAATGAGAATAAACACATAAAAGTACGTGAATATTGACAATCACGTGTATAGTACAGGTATCGCTATAAGTGTGTCAACTCATCGGCAAGAATAGGCATGAACACATGTTGATTGACATTGATATTAATCAATGCCATGTGTCCGATTGTTGAAATATGGCGACAAATAGTTGGTAGCCGCTAATATGAACATTAACAATGAATAAATATTGAAGGGATATTAGCAAGATGCTTTCAAGCTTAGAATTGATGAAGTAATTGAGACTAAAGGCGCACATTTTTTTAGAGAACAGTTATCACTTGAAAACAAGATTGTGATACACAGATTATTTCAAGAAACCACATAATGGAACAGTTTATGCACTACAAGGGTACCTGTTTGAGAATATAAATGTGAAATTTTGTGGAGGGATAGAAACGTGGAGGTAACCAGCAGTTAATTAAGGAATTACAGCCGTTGAGAATTACCAAAAGGAAGTTACCATAAATTATTATAAATATATATAGTCAGTCATCCATCAGAAAGCCACCCCGCATAATCAAACCAAATGTTATCTTTCAATTAACTTTTCTTAACTCTACTTTAAATTTCCTTAATTGTAGCGCTCGGATTCGAGTCATTAATTAAGTTCTAGCATGTATCTTTATGCCAATGCTATGTTGTAGATTAAATTCCAACATAATATATTTATGTTCAAGCTGTGATGTTGGTTAAATTCTGGTATAATTTGTTTACATTATGTTATCTTATGTCTGTAATTTACATACATTGTTGTCAATTAAATTCCAACTATGTTTGGGATTTTATAATATTGTTTGAATTGGAAAAGTTGATTCCCTTTTGCAATATTCTCTATCCGAGGTTAGTGCAAAACCTTGGTCTCCTTAAATAAAAGCCAAAGAACTACTTTCAGTAAAATATATTTTGTAAACAAGTCCAGCACAATAATATGATTGATGATCCTCTTTTTAGATAAAACACAAATCAGGTCCTTCGAAGAACTTAGCACTTGATCAACTTTCATTTATCTATTTTATGGAGAACATGATTAGGACCTTTTGTTGATTGGCACCGGGATAAACCTTTGTTCCATAGTCCTGGGGTGGGGCTATTTACAACTAGCCAATTAAGAATTCTCAATATACTAGTACTAACAAGTGCATCAAAGATGCAGTTATCAATTCTCCCAAGATAACACAATTACCGCGAGCAAACATATTAATGACGAGAAACGCATTTTTGCTATGCTACTAATTAATATTTTCACTTGCTCTACTATTTTGACCAAGCCTGATTGAGGAAGAGTTACGAGGCGTAAAACAAAAAAATCGAAAATTCTCCAACCAAAATATTTTCTGTCTATAAATTTATCTAGATTTAGGATATCATCTTCTTCTAAATTAATAGGGATAATACCTCCTGGCATATTAATTAACTAACCTTTTTTTTTATATATCTTGTTGTAATTATAAGAAATCTCTTGTTTATTATTTAAACATAATGGTGATACATAAATATGTGAATCCTTCTTATTTTCATAATTAATCAATTTATATGAGAAAAGGTTATATCTACTAATACTGGACAAATTGGCGTATTACCAAATCTTGTGCCTATTGCCACAGTTATAAATATAGGTATTTTGAAAATACACCTTAACACCTATTGGTTAACAATGGCTCTAATGGGCAGTTTTGTTAGAATAGGCAATAATGAGATCACTATTTTAGTAAATGACACAGAAAAGGATAGTGATATTGATCCACAAGAAGTGAGCTAGAGGAAGCTAACTTAAGAAAAGCTAAAGGTAAGAGACAAACAATTGAGGCAAATCTAGCTCTCAAACGAGCTAGGACACGAGTCGAGGCTATCAATGCAATTTCATAATTAGTTGGTACATACGAACAATCAAAGGAACTTCAATATAAACAGAGGTTCTGTTTATACACCCTTTTTTTTTTTTGTGTCGATTGAATACAATATTTAATACAATTCAAAAAAATCAAGTGGAATCGGATGGATTCTTATGCAATGAAAAAATATTCAATTCATTCCCGAATAGCTTATTCATTAGAAATTGGACAGTTAAGGAAATTTCTCGTTGAGTTACATATTTACGTAAAAACGAATAAACCTCAATTCCAAGAAATTATATCTTCTACTAAAACATTTATTGAGGAAGCAGAAGCCCTTTTGAAAGAAGCTATCCAGGAACAGAAGGAATGCTTTCCACTTTAGGAACAAAGATAGTAGAAATAAATAAATTGATCACTCTTCATCTTTGCGTATTAATTTAATCTTTACTTAATTAATTGAGTAATATAATAATTTTAATTTTTAATTTAAAGAATATTAATATTCTTTAAATAATTTGATATTCGCTCTACTTTCATTTTCTATTAGAAAAATTCATTTTAAATATGAAAAAAAATGAATATAAATTAATAGACAATAGAATATAAGAAAGAACATAAAAAAAAAAAAAAAAAAAAGCTAAGCTAAATGACGTATTATTAGCATTTCTTATTTAAATCATTCAAAATATCAATATCTTTCTTGAGATGGAAAAAAAAATTGCATTGCATCGATAGGATTTGAACCTTTACCAAAGGTTTAGAAGACCTCTATCCTATCCATTAGACAATGGACGCTTTTTTCTTTTTATTTTGATTTTTTTCACATTTTTTACTTTCATATCCCTTTCCCTTATACCTTCTCTTGTTTGGCAAAAAAAAACAAATACTATGTGAAGATAAGAGAATTTCGGGAATTGCATATTCAATTCAAAGATGGATTAATAACATAATAGAATTAATTAATGGTGATATCTCCCATAATCTTTTTCATCGCGTCCTATGATTAGTTAAGGATCCTTTCGTACATTTGATTAGATATCAATAAATAAATGCATAGATACATTAATCTCAAGATGGGAATCTCTATCGATGAATAACAAGAACAATAGTTCTTTCTTCATAAAAATTTGTGAAATTATTGCCAATTGTTTTAAGCTTTAGATACAACCATGGTTAATATTTAGGGTTAATGCCACCAAAAATCATAAACAGAATCGGTCCCCTTAAATTTCATTGTTGACAATTGAGAGATGTACCCGTTTTGGGTTTTATATTTTATTTGTCACATGTGTATCAGTTTATAGTTTTTCGTAATATTAATTCAATTTAATAAAAATTAAGGATTTTTTGTGATATTAATTATAATAATTAATTATTCTATCATTCTCAATCTCCTTGTCCTCGTTCTTTGAAAATTAGAAAGACAGACGCAAAGATCGAATGAAACTTTCTTCAACACATCATATGGATCATTCGGAAGAAGCAGTTCTCCCGCGAGACGCTTCCCATGCCTTGACAATGACAGACGACGGACCGTGTGGGATCGAAGTCTTGCTATAAGAACAAAATACCTCGCCACATGAATCTACAGGAGACGTTGAGATGACAGTGCAGAAATTTTGTCAGAGGGACAGGCCGTGAACTTGTCGTTTCCTGTGACAGGGGATGTCGGAGATCTGACGGTCGAAAGTTCAACAAGTCGGGAGGAGGAGGAAGATGGATGTGGAGACCGGATGCTGGTCCTGCCCAAGAAAAATGGGTATGATTGAACGAAGCCCAGATTGCAAAACTCATTGTTTGGGCTTAATTTTTGGGACTGGCCCACATAGGAACGAGAAAGGAGGGATGGGTATGTTGGCCCCGGACAAAGGGAAGGAGGGGGTTGGTAAATTTAGCCAAGGACATCTAGGGAGGGACCCATCTTTGATTCTCATGGTTCAAAATGAGCGAATAGAAACCCTAAATCAAACCCTAATCCCCCTTGTCTGGCTTGAATGGAATCGATCTTGGTTGGAACTTTTGTTTGTGAAGCTGGCCGATGGTGATGCGTGGTGAGAATTAGGAGGCTACTGATCCTATTTGATAGAAAAGTGTTTAGCATGAAGCGTTTGATAAGATGCTGAAAGTGTTTATGAAATGCCGAACTTCAAGACCAAACAGATCGTGCTGTAGCTGAATTTCCCCTTGCATTCATAATTAACAAATGGGCTTGGGTAATCGATGAGGCTGGAGGTGGGTTTGCACTTTGATGATCCCACGTTAAATGGTAATGGGCAACACGGTCTATATCATGGAGAGAATAATGCACAGGGCGAAAGTTCAAACATTCTTGAGGAAATGGCTGTGCATTTCCCCAAAGCATTCCCAAACGCAGCCTAAGGCTGAAGGGCCAACTAGTGCAACAACAGATCGGATCAAGTGAAAACTTGAAAATTATAGCTTTTGAAAATCATAATATGGAAGTCATACAATATATCAAATTGTCTTAAGACATCGAGTATTGAAAAACAAAATATTGATAGATAGATCAAGATTCTATATCACTATAATCAATTGTTATCTTCAAAAACATAGAATAGTTATGGGAAACTCTGCCTGGCTATGCTTGCTATCCAGTTCCAGTTCATATGAATCCCTCATTCAATGTTGCTCTATCTTATGTTGCTTTGATGTTGACATGGTTTTTCTTCATTCTTGGACAATCTATTTCGATGTAAGCTACTGGGATATCTATGTAGATAGAAGCTTTGTTTCGTATAATTATCCTCATTACCATTCAAATTGTTCTATATGAAGATCATTCCCCAAGCCTTCACTTTGACACTATTTTTCGTTCTCTGGTGGCAACACCGAGTTTGGCTGAAGTATATTATACCATGTAAAAAGTGGAATTCGATTAGCTACAGAGTTCCGGCGCCAAAAAGACTTAAAATTAGCTACACTGACGATGAAACAATCCCTTTTACAAGGACTTTTTCAAAGCCGTATGATTTTGCACAACAAAAATCTCGGATGAGGATGCTTCTGGTAAAAGAGGAAGAGGATGTCTCTCTGTCGAACCAAACAGAAATCCTGTATTTGTATGAAATGGGGACTTTTTTTTTTTTTTTTCTTCACGAGAATAGGTAATTTAACAAGTGGTGATGGCAATTTCCATTGGCAGGTGCGTTCCTAAGCAGACGAATTTTGTGTAAACGGCGACAAACCGATATGGTCGAAAACATGAATGATGGGAAACGGGGAGAGGTTGGATTTACAAATAGAATAGCCTGCTTTACATGGTAACACTGGGAACAAGCCGATATAGTGCCATCTCAAGCCTCATATGATGCAATGCTTGTGATGGACCATAAGTAAACTCTAGCTAAAACTGCCATTGATAAATTACAAGTCCATGGCCTTCACAAGACAGCAAAAAGTAGAATTGCCGATTCTACCAATTAACTTTGCAGCCAAAAGCACGGTGAATCCATCCACCGATCATTGTAGTTTGCAGAGTCTATTAGGGTATAGGGTGTGCACATCCGAAATCACCAGCAATGGCATAAAGCGCCAGGAGACATGTTTAACCCATGACTTTCGGACGCCATCCTGCTATGACGTCCTCCTTAAGTGCTCGTGTTTTGACGAAAGAATCTCTTGAAAAGACACTCTGGGTGCAAGAAACAGAGCATTGTTAGAATAAGGCGATAGTCTAAAAGGAAACATAATAAGCCGATCAACCACTTAATAAGTTCTACCAAAATAGGGCCCAATCAGCAAAGCATTTTCTGAGTTTGAATGTGACAAAAATCATTGCAATAAAGATTGGGAAAACTTCAAGAATGTCAAGGAATTATTGCTGCCATCAAAACTTGTCTAGATAAATTCCAACCAAAAAAAAAAAAAAACTTGTCTAGATAAAGCAGCATATATAGGATTTTCGGTAAAATGATCAGGCACCAAGCAAAGGTGAAAGATGCAATAATAGCAAAATCAGAAGAATCATTATATGCAGACATCATTGGAAATTGAGCACTAGATTTTCGAGCTGATTCAATTTGTTACGGTCGAGTATCAGTTGTACCAGGTTAAGACCAATTTCAGTTACCTGCATGTAAGACTTCACAAAAGGTAGAGTGTCCGGCACCGACCAATTCTTATAATGACCCAAAGCAATCTCCATGTGGTGTAGCTTTGGCCCTAAGGACAAGTCTGCTGCAGAAATATCCTTCCCATTGATAAAAGGGCCCTAGAGGATAAGAAGAAATTGAATTAACAATGAAGAGTTAGCAGGAATTAGGAAACAATATAATGTGAATGCCCTGCTGCTCATTAACAACAAGCTGTGAAAGACTATCAAGTGCCATGTAGTGTGCATCACCATGCTGTTCAATATCTAATTTAACTTGTCCCTGTCCATTGTTTATCACGGCGTTCATCAGAAGCTAAACTGCCGCTACAACTAGTTCATGCAATGTCATTTCTGTTCCTTTTTACAATTATACTCTGTTACTTCAAAGATTGTACTTATGCAGCACTTTTCTACAGCTGGTCTATCTCTAATTAGTCTTGTACTGTGGTTTTGACAGATCAAAATCTGTGTAATGATTTGGTTAGCATATGCCAAAAACCTTCAGGCCTCAACGTAGTTTTGTCACAGATTAAAAGGATAGAAATCGATTCTTCCACTCCTACTCTAAGCAAATATGGCTCAATCTAAGAAATATGCTAATAGCCTAAAATCTTTGTGAAACACTCTGATTTTCCTTCTTTATCCCAATTTTTTTTTTATTTTTTGGCCACATGAACTCTGAAACCCAATAATAAACCTCTAATGCCCTTACAGAGGAATTTATCTATTGCTGATTATGCTGCCCCAGCTTTCTTACGTGCTTTCTACCTATTGCCTACATCAGCCAAATTCAACATTAATTAATTTACTATTACTGAGGTTCAAGTGCAACTTTCACTTTAACTCAGATATGAATTATAATGCTCATACCGGTTCCCCAAACTAAGCATCTAGAACTTTTTTTTTTTTGGGGGGGGAGAGAACAAGCATATGGTACTTGTTCAGTGGATTGTTTGTTGCAATAAGGATGTAAACCACATGATCAGCACCAGTCATATGCCCAACTCCTCCTAAGACACTTCATAGCATTCATACAAATTCACATGTAAAATCTATTTAACGAAATAACTAACAGAAGCAATTTTATTCAGAGGGCCAGTCTTTGCAATCAGTTCATTATATATAAAAGGAAAATATTGACACCAGGCAGCAAGCAATGTTTTTAAAAGGTAAGAGCAAATATTGCTGCCAGCTCAGATAGGCATTCGATAACATCTGTCAGGTAAAATTTGAGTACCTCCTGCAACAGAGTCAAAGGAGGACTTACATTGTCTTTGATATGGTCATTGAAAGAACTGAGTTCATTAAGGAGTGCCTGCTCAGTGCCATCAGAGGAATCTTTGCTCTTGAGAAAACCAATAAATGTTGAAAAAAATTTTGACCCGCTACAGAGAAGAAATACATCATATTAATTTATTTCGTCACCTTCATTTTACTAAAAATATCATATACTACAGTGATTTCTGTTGCCATCCTTGGACAATTCAAGCCAGGTGGCATTGGCATTCTAGTAGACATGCAGCAGTTCAGAAATGAATCAAAGTCATAAAAAGAAAACATAATAATATCAGGGTGACAGCTAAATCAAATGAAGAAGAAAAGAGAATAGCAGTAAATTTACTGAGTGACCTTGGATTACAGTGACAGCTGGAAACCATTGAATTTTAGCAGGAAAAGCTGAGACAGGTTTCTTGCCTCCAGATACTCAGATCCATGGTACTACCAAATTAAATATATCAAAGGTGGAAAAGCTTATAAGATTCTGAATCATGGTTTAATTAGACATTTCAACACATAAAAATCTTGTCATATTTCATTAATGATATCAAACAGATGGTTGTTTACTGTTATCAGGCAAGCATGTCTTTTTGAATGTTGCAATTGGGATGGATAGCAAATGCACAACCACATGCAGTAAAGAAAAAACATGTCATGAGAAAACACCAATCAACTCGATGAACCAATCGATCCACCCAGCAGCAAAAGAACAGAATGGAAACAACATACAGCATCATATAACAGTGGTATTTATATATCATTAGAAATAATCAGCAAGATGATTATTATGCAAAGAAAAGCCTAATAACATAATAATAGTAATGTGATAATACATTGAAGCCTTCTCAGCTGGGGTCTTCAATGGTGGATCGGGGTACTTTTCTTCCAGGGATTGTGTGATGACATCTGAATCTGCAACCCAGTTCTCATCAAGTTTCACCACTGGAACTTTACCTTCTGAGTTGATTTTCAAAAACCTACACACAAGATGTATATGTATGGAAAATTGAACCAGCTGAGAGAACTACTAGTGGACAAACCTAAAGAGGCATCCAAAGACAAATGCTTGAAATTAAGAAGCACGAATAACTAAACCAAGAAGTAACCACAGATTACCATTCTGGTTTGTTACCCAAATCCACCAATTTGAGGTCATAAGGAAGTTGCTTTTCCTCCATGGTCAGTAGTACCCTCTGACAAAAGGGACCTGAAGAGGGAATTTGAGAGAGCCAATAATTAGTTTCACAAGCAGACTCATTCCAACTAGAATGACACATATACTAAGAGATAGGTGTTTATAACTCACGAACTACAGATATCATTTGGAATGGTGCTTAGATTGATACCTGGCAACCACAATATCACGCTATCATCTTCACTTAGGTGCTAAATGCAGGTCAGGAAAAAGTTACGTGGATTTAAGTAAAGTAAGGGCGTGTTTGGTAACGCTTTTGTTCCCATTCCCAGAAATAATTTCTTATCAGAAATGATTATTTTTTATTCTGTTCTTGAGAACAATTTCTAAGCAAAAGAATGTGTTTGGCAATTGGACAAAATTTTTATTCTAGAATAGAATTGCATTTGGTACCGTGCTCAAAATTTTTACTCCAAATTATTTTCTTTTAATTTTTAAATAATTTTATTACTTTTTTCTTCTTTTCTTTTTTTCCTTTCTTTCCCTTCTTCTTCTTCTTCTTCTTCTTCAAGTCGCCAATCGCCGACCTTGGGATGACCGGCGACCAGCTAGACGAGGGCTAGTGACCTCACCGGAACGGATCTCACCAGAGCGTCGCTGGCCCTCGGCGAGGCCGGCTCTCGTCGGCCGAGCCTCGCTAGCAGCTGGGCGAGGCTTGGCTGAGCCATGGCTGGGTGAGGTTGAGCCCCGCCGACGGCTGGGCAAGCTCGGCTGAGCCTCGGCAGGGCTAGGCAAACCTCACCGGTGGCTAGGCTTGCCTCCGGTGAGCTCGCCAGACCAGTTGCCGATGACCGGCGGCAATGGGCGACAGACGGCGGACGGCGGCGAACGGCAACCACGGCAGTGGATGAAAAAGAAGAAAATGGAAGAAGAACAAGAAAAAAGAAAATATATGGGCTTGATTCCATAATTGTTTCGAAAACAAGAAGCAACATTTTTTTTATTCTTGATTTTGTTCCAAATTTACTTTCGAGAACAAAAAAAAATAGAAATTTATTCTCTGAAACAAAAATTTTACCAAATACAATTTTGTTCAAAAACTACTCCCGGGAACAAAAGAATAGAGATTTTTACTATTTGGCCAATTACCAAATAGGACCTAAATAGCTTGAATGTCTCCTCCGAGTGTTTTGTGAGAGCCTAAATCCCAGTCAGTAACTTAAGACAACAAGGTAAAAAAAAATTATAAAGGAAAGGGTGACCACTTCTCCTTTTTCTTTTTCTCCAAATGACCTCATTCACAACAAGTACTGCACCATAGATTGGCAGGTCATAGACAACTTCCACTTAATACTCATTCAGTCATCTGGAAAAATGTGAATACTTCTACTGAACAATTCCAAGTGCAGAAGATAACCTCCAAGATGCATGTAACAGCTTCCCATTCACTTATAATAGAACTTTTATGAATTCTGCTCCCTTCATGATCAACTAATACAAACTAAGCATACTGAGCTATACAAATAAAACTTATAAAGAAGTTAGAGAACCAATATACAATGAGAACAACAGGAACTACCAACTTTCTCCAGCAGGAGGAAAAATAAAACACAAATTTCTTCTCTTTTTTCCCTTTTGGCTACTCAATGAACTATATCTATAAGATGCACAACTATTTTCTCCCAATATGCAGTCTCATAGAACATGGCTACTCTAGCTATACCCTGTTTAAACAATTCCATTAATGTCCATCGCTTTGGCTCACTCTCCACATAATCAAACAGAGTATGAGCAACAATAGAGGTAAAAGGGGAGGAGGGCATAACTCACAGTCACCCAACTTGTTAGGGATGGTTACAGATGCCTTAGTGCAGACTTCTAGAGGGTTCGAGGCCAATGACTTTGCCATTATGCACAGTCTTCTTTGTGAGCAACCATAGCGCTGTTTGAAGTTGCTGGGTAGGACGGTGTAGCTTGGGAGGTGGAGACCAAAGCCCAGGTTTTTAATCGTTGAAGAGAGGACAGAGGCTGTAGGTGTTATTTTTGCAGACGACATTTGATAGTCTTTTCCGTTTGTGTCCAAGAGATGAGAATTTCTGCAGCCACCTGTCAATTTATGCAAATCTGTAACAATCAAAAGCACAAAGTCAAACGGTATAATCATTTCTATACTGTAGGAAGCATAGTGTCCATTCCCCCTTCATCTAAGAGGTAGAAAAAAGTGACTCTCTCTCTCTCTCTCTCTTCTCCATTTCCATTCCACATAACCTTAATCTCTTCACATTCCTCTCCTTTCAAAGATTTTTTCCCCAACATAAGCATTCCCTCATAATTAAAATCAACAGTTTTACGTTCCCCTTCCATTTTTTTTTCTTTTATCAACTTAATTCTAGCTAGATGAAGTAATTACTTCTCTACTAACCATCAACTCCATTTTGGATAAAGCACATTGTGAAAGACAAGGGGCCCGAGGGATTTATCCAATTCACCTTCCGCTCACACTTAAAGCCCAGGAATCGAATGGCATTTCTTCTCTTTTCTTTTTTTCTCCTTTATTCCCGTTTTAGGTGGGCGATAACAGCTTCCATGACTAAGTTATGACAATACGATTATACCACCGAGTTCAATCTACGCGAACAATATACATTGCAGAAAAAACGAAAATAAAGAGACAATCTTTAAGAAAGAAAAAGACCCAATTCAACTACCCAAAAAGCTAGCGGAAGAAACGAATAAACAACAACGTTCCAACGCGAACCCATCAACATTTCGACACGACCCAGTAATCAGTGTCATCATAAGAGATGTGGGCAACTCACGGAAAGACGATTCTCTGGGGCTCTGCGCAACGGTGCTAATCCTGTAAAGCTAACAAGATAAAGTGGAGGTGGCGAAGGAAGAAGTTTCAGACGCGAGCAGACCAACCTGTGGGGAGAGAAGAGGCACGAGCGGAGAGTACACGAGATACCAGCAAAGCGGCAAGCGGGGACCGTGGCGTGTCAGTGAGCCTGCGATGTGGGAGGACGGATTCGGAGCCACATACGCAGGCGTGGCTTTATCGTGGGTGAAGGAACTGGAAGAAGCCAAGGAGGACAGCATCGAGAAGCATCTTTCATTGTGCTCTCTTTTATTTATTTTTTTTTTTTTTTTTTTTGGCTCTTTAAAAAAAAAAAACTAATTGTCATAAATTTTATGTCATTCCCAAAAATTTGTTATCCTTAACTTTTTTTCATATTTATTCAATTAAGTTTACTATTATAAAAATTCAATATTATCCTTCAATTAATTTAAAAATTAGATTAATTTTTTTGAATTATATTGAATAAATTAATAATTCATTGATAACATTACACATTGAACTAGCATCTATATATCACATTGAACAAATTAAAAATTCAAATAATATTATATATTAAGCTAAAGTTTATAAGCCATTTATGTAATTATCATTTTTTTTTTTTGAGTTAACACCACCTTAGATATAAAAAAAGATCCATTTATTCCAAATTATTTTCATGTCATAAGAATCCTAAACCAGGACATTTATTATAACTCTAGCTAAATCTTCGGGCAAAGTTGGGGCAAAATTAAGGATTTAGTGGATCTTTGAAATGTGAAGGAGCTCTTGGAGCAAAATTAGTGAAAATCACTAAGGGTGAGCATATAAAACCACCTAGACCGAGGACTTTTGAGACCAACCCGAACCAACTAATTTTGGATTGTTCTAAGAGGTGTTGATCCAATTCTAGATTTTATAAATTGGAACTTGTGATTTTCGATCCAATTCTAGAGTCAAACTAAATCGATTAATATTTTTTTTTAATTTCTTAAAGAAGTAAAGTGTAAACCTAAACGCTAATCTCCTCACACACTTCACTTATTCTAGATGATAAAGGAAATCTTTGTTTGTTTCATATTGATACACCAGTTCATCCAACTTTCTCCTTTTGTTTCTTGCTTCTTCTTTTTATTTCACTTTCTTATCTTGCAAATATTCACCGATTTTACTTTCCTTACTTACTCACACGTTCCTTACATTTGTGAGTACACGTTCATGGAAAAGAATCCACCAAATCCTCCTTTTTTCAAGCGTATCCCTACAATCACAACCCCATCATCTATCTTCTTCACAAATCTTGGATGAAATCTTAGTTTCAAATTGCAATTTGGATTTGCAATTCAATTAATCCAAAACTTTTGGCCAAGATATGTAATTGCACCAATTCCACTGGACGGCCCCAAATTGCATCGATGGTCCGATTATCCAATCTCATTCTCGATTCCAAAAATGGGTAAGTGGTCCTTCTAGTCTCGTTCTAGAAAAGGGTATTTGGTCCTCTCAATCCGGTTCTTGGTTCCTAGGTAGAACTGGTTCGAATCGAGAATCGATTACTCCTATTTCTTCGGTAACCTTTGTAACAAGTTTTATTTTTATCATGAAGAATCATATGATGCCTTGTAGTTGCACTTTGAATTCGAATAATTCACGATCTTGATAAAATTGCGTGAAATCGAACGTCTATTGCACGCTAGTATTGAGATTGAACGTCGTTTATATTTTATGGGATTGGATTCGTCCGCTTTAGTTGTTTCGCACTCACGTGCTGTTTGCTTAAACGAGATCTACTGTTTGATTTTGGAATACAATCTATGCCCCGTTAGAGGGAATGCTCTTTTAAGGGGATTAAATTCTTTGCCCGGTAGTCTTTTCCCACTCGAGCGCTGCTCTTTCGACTTTCGTGCACACACGAGATGCATTGGCTATTGTACGGAATTGGTTTCATGTCCCTTTGAGCTTCCCGTCTGTCTTGGATTGGATTCATCTATCGAATTTGTTTTGGAGCACATGACATATTTTCAAAGGTTAATACCATAAAAAAAAAAAATCTTAAATTAGTATATCTATGAAAAATTTATCTCAAATTAATTTTTTTAATTACCAAAAATCTCAAACTAGTATATCTATGACAGATTTACCTTATGTTAGTTTCTATTAAATTTTATCGTTAAATTGCTAAATTAGATGATACACGAAAATTGACAAATGTATTAGTTTAGGGTTTTACCCTCCATTCTAGTTTGTGATTATTTATGGTGTTAATCCAAAGTTAACGAATGTAAATTTATTATAAATTTAACCATTTTGAGTTTTTTATGGTCAAAAAATTAATTTGAGATAAATTTGTTATAAGTCTACTAGTTTGGGTTTTTCATAATAAAAAAATTAATTTTAAGTAATTTTTTCATAAGTGTACTGATTTGGAATTTTCCGTGGTATTAATCCTATTATCAAAGATGACACTAATTACACACGGCTGCACGAGTTGAGTCACAGTTCACCCCATGATATGGCGATTTTACCTAAGGGTCAATGGCAAACTTCTTAAATTTCAAAATCCAAAAGAAAAATAAATGTTTATTAGAACTAAAAATTCCCATTCTATTGCATGCTACAATTTAATCAAGGAATTTGATAGGGAAAAGGGCGACATGGGGATGCTAGTCTTTTCCACACGTAACCCAATTCCTGGAGCTCGTTATTTAGATCTCGAAGATCAGTTGAACATGAGGTGATTAGTGGACTCCCTTCTACCACTAGTGATATAGATTTCAAATTAGCCTAAGCAAATGTTGATGGTGGCTCCAAAAATGGTTTAAGATTTCAGACGTAGTAGCATGGACCCATAGAATGGATTTTCGGAATAGCATTTTTCTTTTCACTTTCAAGCTTGATCCTTGATTTAAAACATAAGTTTAAAAAATCATGATCAATTTGTCGCTGTAGAGCTGCCAAAAGGGGTCCAATTTTTTAACTCAAATTCAATGGGCCAGGTGAAATATGGGTTGTTTGAATATTTAAAACAGGTTAAAGTGGGTTTATAATATCCAAACCCAACAAGATGTGGGTCTTAACGTGTCCATAAACAAGCCCATTTACAATCCATCTAAACCCAAAAGGTTATTAGCTGAAAAAAATCAAAAATTAAAAAAATGAAATAGAGAATTCAACGTTGAAGAAGAGAGGGGAATGGGCATAGAGCACCACCATTGACGGTGCCCCTCCGCCGATTTGATGAAAGCTCGAGCGCGATGAGGACATGGTTTTTAATTCTTATCTAAAAAAAATTATGTTTTTGTGCAGGTCATTATAAGGACTATAAAGGATTTTCATTTAATTTTGCAGATTTCTTTTATTTTTCGTTTATTTATTTTTTAGATCCGTTGGACATTTTTCTGTGTTTTTTGGATGGGCTATGTGGTGGGTTTGGAGTGGATCTAGGCTGGATTAGGCATAGGTCATCTAAATTGTTTAGCAATCAGGCCAATAGAAATGAAATATGTAAATTTAAATCGAACTCATTTATGACCCATCGAAATTCAACTCAATCCACTCATTTGCCACCAGGTACATGAGAGTAGCGGCTGGCTACAAAAGTAATCTAAATTTATTTTTCCTTTATTTTCATGCATTTTACATTATTGGCAATGATTATTTTTGCAACAATTGTCGATTCACATTGATCCATCAATATTCTTGAAGGATATTCATTTTTTGTAAAACAACGTAGAACCAAGCACTGATTATGCAATTGGTGTGGATTTTCCTCAAGATAAATTTAACGACAGACGGAGTTCCTAGATTGAGAACCCGCCTTGTAGTAATTGAGTATAATACTCCAAGAATATCTCTACCAAGAATCATGAGTATAATTCGCTTGGAAAATTGGTTAGATGACTTGATCAAAACCTGCCATTAATAGAACATGCGATTGACTGCCCAAATTGAAGTGAGTTGTAATTAGGAAGAAGGCGTCTGCTAGGTGAGAGGCAAAGTGTGTGACAAGCACTTTGTAAACGCTAGAGAGGTGCATTGGATCTACCATGGTAGTTGTAAAAAGAGTCTGGTTCTGCTAGACAAACTTCTGCATCTCTAAGTAGGCCGTAGTTGTACTTTTGGCATAACCAGTGGAATTCAGTCTCTTCAGTCTGCTAGAATTAGAAGAGAGGATGTAGGCAAATAGTGATGAACCTATAAAGAAGGCTAGCTATGTCTCTTTCCCAAAACTCCTTAGGTTTCGCAATTTATATTGCATGTTCACATAAGGCATACAAGCATGATTTTTATTGAGGTCAATTTGTATTTTCTTAGAAAATCAATCTGTCGCCCTCTTGATTGCTTACTTTTGGGCTTACAAAGCACAAGACCCAACATCATATTGATTCAATTATAAGCTTCATTATGTGAAATAAGAAAAACATTTTAATTTTTGTGAAATCCTGACCTAGTCAAAAAAATTTGCTAGGAAAGTAAAATATAATCAGCTAATTACTATTTTAAGTAAACGAAACCCAAATTACTACTAGTTTGTAAACTCTGATAAAAATACTTTCCAAGCATCAAAAGGGAGAGAACGCTGGTGAGGGATTGTACTTTTTTGGGGGCCCAAAGGAGGAAGCTGTGGTTTCAGTTGAAGAATCTATGGCCCAACCACTGACCACGAGATTTGAAAAAAATATATATATATATATATACACACACACACACACACACACACTGTCACACACCCAACAACTCAAAATGATTCTGTCAGCGAGCAAATCAAAACTGAAGGTCTTCCCCTTGGCCTTCAATTACAACATATTTGTTTCACTCAGAATTTCATTGTAAAGAAAAATATTTTTCATAAAAATCATTTTAAAGAAAGATAATTAGCTTTTATATGTTTGGTGAAGTAGCAAAAGCGAATTCCTTCTTGCCAAAAAGAGAAACTGTTTTTCCCCATCTAAATTTATTCTTTTTAGTTTTTAGACATTAATTAGTTTTTTTGTCATCTAAATACTGAAAAATCATAAAACACTTTTCCCGAAATAGATCTCTTTCAAATAAATGGATCCTAATTTTCCATCATCTAAAGTGGGACCTCAAAGGGACATTTGTCCCCAAGTCACATGCAAAGGGACATGGGGGCAACCGAGCTGCCCCTGAAAAGGGCCACCATCTCATGTCCTCCTTTTTTGGCCTTTTAATGAATGGCAAAGGACTGCCTCAAAATCAATTTGCAGAAGCATTTGCACAATTAGGAGGGTGGGAAGACGGGAGGAGAGATTGATGGTGTTGCCTTTTGGAAGCAAGAGAATAAAAATGAAGCAACATGCACATGGGAAGGATCTGGTACATTGTCATCCTGGACCCCTCGTAAGATCTGTCCTCATTGATGAGGGGGATTTCTTTAGTACCCGAATTTCTGGCGGGGATCTCGAACCCAAGGAAGATCTGCGCTCGCGTCGGCTCAACCTTGTATGATCTCTTTAGATCACGTGAGATTCGGCATCGTGTCACTAAGCACGTGGAAATGATTTCAAGCTACACATGTTCATAACTCAATAACTTGATTCGAGGGTGAGCTAGATACTCTATCGAGCCGTTCGATGTCTTACCAATAACCAAAGCAAGGCAATGAAGTTGCCGCAATGGTAAGCTAGAAAAGTAGCATCTTCCTTAACCAGTAATCATGATGTCAAGGATGGTCAGCTCTGTCTCTCGGTTGCGGCTATGGTTTGGCTGGTGCTTTCGTTCTCGATTCCTCTCATCATCTCCGTAGCGTGCACTCAATGATGGAAGGAGGAAGGGAGGGAGGAAGGGAGGGAGGAGGGGGATCCTCCGGTACGAGACGCGGTCGCCCACTGTCTTTTCCATATCTTCCCCCGTGTGGTGAAAAACAGTCCCGAGCCTTCTTCGCACAAACGTGATTCACGGGGCTCTCTCTCGCTTCTCGAGCAGGCTCTCTCTCTCTCTCTGATTTGACATCCATTTGTCATCGCCGGTCCCTCTCAAGGCTCGCGCTCTCTCTCTCTCTCCGCCCGAATCCAAGTCCTCGACCGGAAAATCTTTCTGTCGGGGCTCGCCACAAGCTGAGCCTTGTCCCGCGCACTCTTGATACGCATGGGTTGGGCTCACTTAAGTAATATCGACATTGACATGCGACCCGTGATACGATACGACGTGATATGACACGCCGACATATCGTTTCTAAAAAAATAGAGAATTTCGATACGTTGAGACACATTATATATTAAATATATTTTTTCATATATACATAATAAATTATCATTTTTGTGATTATTTCAGTCAAATTAATTTGATTCAAATTTACAAAAATAATTAAAAAAAACCTAGAATGAATTTACACTAAAAATATTAATTCACCATTTATTAATAGTATTCATTATTTCAATTTGACAAATTCAACTCTATTTCAATAATTCATAAAACTTGAAAAAAAAAAACAAGCAATCTACATTCTGGAATCGCATGTTAGATATGTCAGAAGAGAAGAAAAAAAAAACTTAAGGGTGAATTATGTATCATGGGAAGTGGGAGTTAGAAGAGAAGAGAAAATTGAGTTTTTTTCTTTCTTTCTTCATTTATTATTTTTATTATTGTGTTTTATTTTTCATATATATACATTTTGACATCTCATTCATTGAAATTTTTTAAAATTGATCTCAATATCAAAATCACATATTGGAAACTCGTATGTCGGAATTTTGACTCGAGTGTTGGAGAGTATCGAAAAAGTTGATTAGGTATCAGATTTTTCAACACGTATTGACCGAGTGTCGAAGAGTGTTGAAGAGTATCGGATATGTGTTGAAGTGTCCGACACGACACGAATGTTATTAGAGAGTGTCGGTGCTTCATAAGGGCTCACACCTATCGAAAGCAGCCACATTACCTTATGAGTGAAAGGTTTTCGTTCATATTTCGCGGCGGTTGACCGATCCACAAAGGCACGATCTTTCTTCACGTCAATATTTTGACGCGGTTTGACGGTCGAGTCAACTTAAAATCAATCGGAATTAGCGTAGGGGGAACTTGATTAATTAAAAACTTGTGTAAATTTAATCGGACAAATTGAAAATCTAAAGACTTTATAGGAAAAGGTGCTTTAATTCAGGAATGAAAAGTGAAAATTTTCTGTAATTTTTTTTTTAGACCTACGTGCCAAGGTGAAAACAACCAACAATAATTAATTTAGAGTAGCAATACTAATTAGGGTATTTTAAAGTCTAATTTTAGCAAGACTATAGAAAAGTTGTCATTTTTTTTCTAATTTAATTCTATCACTATATAATGACTAGAATCTTGTTATTTTATGCCCTTATTCTAGTAGATTAACAACTATTATAACCTAAAAGAAGGATTATAGAATTGCTAGCCCCGACTGCTCAGGAATGCCAACATATCAAGACTCGACAGTTTAATTTCAATGTGAACTTAAATAAGCATTATTTTTTCAATTCAACGTCAAAATTTAGTGATTCTGTATTTTATGAGGAAAAAAAGGGTTCATAGCTCAAATATATAAAGATGGTATTTCTTAAACGAGACCAATTCAACTTTCCAAAGGAAAATGAATAAATTCCGACCGGTTTTCGTATCAGGAAGACTAAGTGATTGTCCAGGTCTTTTTCCTATTTTTCTAATATTTTTTTCGTTGGTTTTTCCTTCATGACGAACATGTTATTTGACTATTGAATTTTGTTCCATTTTTAAGTTTGATCGACATAATTTTTTATACATCAAAAAGACTTGCCATTCGGCATTCATTTCGTGAGTGACACCATCAGCATCAAATGATCGAGGTTATAAGACATGATATATTTGGATATTCTATGGTTAGATTTAGGCATATTTATCCAATTTTTAAAAATCTTAGATGCAAGAATGACATATCCACAACGAGAAACCTACTCGTAAAATCTCTTCTCTGTTTTTTTATCTCCCTCTCTCTTTTGGACTCGATTTGAAAGAAGACATAGCCCCTACAAAATTTCGATCGAGCCTCTCATTTAAATTTTAAAATAAACTCTCTTGATATTTACTGCCCTAAATTCAAGAGGTGATCAATGGGGTGGGTCTGGTCCCGGTGGAGCCCTCGATTGGGCCTGAAATCTTGCCTAGATTATTATTGCCCACCAGGTAAAAAACATATATAACAACAAGAGCTGGACATGGGGTGCAACTGGGCCACGCCTTCTAATTCTAGCCACTAGGCATTCGTCCCACGTCTATCCAAAATTGCCGTACGGGCGCCATTCGCCTTTGAAAAAACACGAACCGGAGCTTGAAGAAGGGTGACGAGAGTGAGTCCTCGACCGGTGACGGGTAGAGGAGAACTTATTCAATCACATATCCGTTTTCGAAGAAAGTATCTTCGGTATCGATTTTTTCCTTTTTTTTTTTTCATTATTGCTATCATCTACTCCGATGAATTCCTTTCTTGGATAGACAAAAGTGTAGAAGACATTGAACGGTTCTCGTAACTCTATCACCGTCACCATGTCTCATTTGAAAACATTTTATACATCCTTTATTCAATTTTATTTTATTTTATTCCCGTGGTTAATATTGATAATAATACCAACTTCCGCTAACGCTAAGAACCCATTATCATTATTGTTTATTATAATTATTTCTCGGCTGATTAGTTTCCCATTATTTTCAATGTGATATCAGCTACGATGGCAACTTGTCAATAATAATAAAAACCATTAAAATAATGATAAGTTTAATAAGATCAAGAACTGGGTACTAAGGAACAAGTAGCACTAATCAAAGAGCCTTGATAAGGATGTAGCCATTATTTTAATTTTTACATAGCTTGGGAATATGTACTTGGTTTTTTGCGCCCGCAGCCGGCGTGATTACTTAAGCAACCCTGACTTATCTAATGTGCCCACGAATTATTATATTAATCAGCAAAAATGAATGTAATATTCTTATGTGGCAATTAAAAAATTCGAAGCCCCACAAGATTGGCCCCAATTTTTTTTAATGACAAAGCGATTCATTCATTAGTTAATTAAATTAATCTATTCATTATTCAAATGGGACTCTGGTTTTTTTGTTTGGGGGAGGGGGTTTAATTTAATTGGGAAATGTGTTGTACATCTGACGGATCTCTATATCACAGAAAAGGAATCTCATTGACTTGCATTTGAACGAGGAAATTATTATTTTTATTTTTATTTTTGCAAAAAAAAAAAAGAGGGGTGAGAGATGCTTATGACAAATGGAAGGGATTGAGGGGTTTGCATGTGGGAATAGAGAGAGGGGGCCAATCGATGATGGTGATGATGATGATGAAGACGTGGTGGTGTGGACTATGTGATTATTGCTATCCGCAATTTAATCATGGCTGGGTCTTAGCTTCGCTTGTGATTTATCTTAGAATATTATTTCGGCTCTCGGTTTTGAGATGGGTGTTTTCGACAAATTCCCTCGACGGCAAAATGCTCGTTCCCCGCAGCTGTCGCGGGTGTTCAGTCCTGGTCATTTAAGCTTATCGAATCTCTCTTTCTTTCTTTTTCTTTTCCGTTCGAGATAAAAGAGAGGAATTCCATCACATTCGAGACGTCGATGGGTTGGATCGACTCGGGAGAGCGAGGACGATGGAGAAGGGGGGCGATGTAACTCGAGAGGACGAGAGGAGTTATTTACGCAACAAGCATAGAAAGAGTTGAACTAGCATTTATGCTAAACCCCGTTACGTTGGTCCAGCGATACATAATAATGGAGGTAAATAAAGGAAAAGACAAGAGGCTAGCCACTTTAGAGAGACGCCTATTTGTTTATTTAAATGGAAAAAAGAAAGGAGCAGAATTTAAAAAAAAAAAAAAAAAAAAACAAAGAGAAATTCAATACAGATCAAGTCTATTTGTTTTTATTAGCTCCTAGGAGATAGACAGTTTAGAAAATTACATACATATACTAACAAAGGCCGGCCAATTATGAATTTGGGAGGGAGGAAGGAGATTGCTGGCATTTCATTCATTTCCTCCGGGTCGGTACTTTTATATGAAGAAGAAATAAAGAGAGGAAGAAAGGTGCGTGCATTTAATTCATTACATTCATTTGCAGATATACTACCTATTGTAATTGGGGGTTTTGAGATTCTGGTGGAATATCCACATTCCATGTTGAATCGGTATTAGTTTCATTGAAAGTGCGAAAAACAACTAAGTCATTATGACATTAAATTCTTAATGGTGAATGAAAGTCGATCCTCATTAAGAAATTTCACACAACATGGATCATGCGTATCTAATTTGGGACAATAGATTTTTCGAGCCACTCGTCAAAATGAGTGCATTAATGGAAAAAGTCAATTCTGATCAACAATTATTAGTTTATCATCGTACGAAATTTCAGACAATATAAACCTTTTAACTCGAATTAGATGGATGTCATTGTCAAAGAAAACTCTACTCGAGGTTCTCTTCATTCTATCCTTTCCGAGCTTGTATAGGATTAGTTTTGCATGTCTAATTCGAATTGCCCGACATATTTAGCATTATAAAGCGCATCTCCAAATCGTGAAAAGAAAAATCAAACGGGTTATACCAAAGCAATAGTCAATTGGCATGGTGAGAATGTTGTTATTGATATGTTATCACAAAAAAATTTCAAGATCTTCAAAAGGGATAAGCAAAAAATACTAGAAAAAAAATGGTATAAAGCCGACAAGTCGATTTAGAGATATTTTGCAAAGCACAAATCAACCTTATAGTGGATGTTTTATCTACCCTGCCACCTTTACCAGTATGAGTGGCTACTATACTAACATACCAGTTCTTTAAACATTTCTTACGAAATGCAGTACAGTCTATTATTCCCACCTGAAAGGCCCTTGATTATTGAGTGTAATTTTTTCTTCCCTACCCAGGAGGGAATACTTTTGATATTTTACATTCCAGAATTCAAACAACGAAGTAGTTTTAAGATATACCCGGGTCCAGCTTATGAAAATATAGGAGAATTGGGTATAGGGTCTTTTGGGGAAGGTCATTTATGACGGAAGAGAGGGGAAGCTCCATTCCGTTGGCCCTTCAATTTTGGATTTGAAATTTGCAGAGGAGGGCATCGTGGAATATAGTCCATAGAGTAGAATGGGCAGGGAAAGGTTAGAGAGGGGGACCGCTGGAGGGAGGTGAAAATTTTCAGGAAGTTAGGGTTTGGGTAGCTTTTATAGAGTAGGACTTAGCTTGGGGATAAGGGCTGGATCCTCGTGGAAAGTTGATGATTGGCTCCAATTTTAGGTGTGTTCAGGGATGCCAATGAAAACCCTCGAGTTGCCACCTTTAGTGGACCATGATTGTTTTTTATCCCTCTTTTGGAGTGCTCTCCTTTTACTCCTCCTTTTCTACTTTGGTCCGTCAAAATTTCTAGTTGGGTCAAACTAATCAAATCTTCTACCATTGATATATATCAATGGCAAAAAATAAATTGTGGCCTTCTAATATCTGTAGGACGGCATCGGGAAATTTCTAACACGGCTATTGGAGTTCGCATATTTGAATTCTATAATTTGTGGACAAACTACCCTGGTTCAAAATCATTTATGGAAACCGATGACGAGAATTTGACCGATCAAGGGAATTTGGAAGGTGTTTCATGATAGTTGAGCTTTTGTGCCTATATAATCCAATAAAAACTTTCCTTTTGCTTTCTCATAAGTAAATCAAAGTTGGGATATTCGAAGCACATTTTCTTTTTAAAAGGTGACAAGTAATTATTTCATTGAAAAAGTGGTTTTCTTACTAAAATTTACACCACCGCATGCAGCACGTATGTTGCTCTTTTAGAAAGAAAGAAGTACTACTTGGGCCCTCTACCAAAAGTTCCCCGAAGAGTTCTACAGTGCAAGCAACCTCATCTAAATTATTAAAAATTCCTCGATAAGAATTATCCTTTGCAATATTTAATGTCGAGAAGTAACTATGACGAAAAGAATTGAATGGTGTAAAACGATATTCTCTCCATTTATTTCGCTTTGTTAAAATATCAACTGATAACAGCACAAATGGTCCATGACTTCTTATTTAATATGCAATATCATCTTTAAACTTATAATTTGTATAAATGTGATTGGTGAACTTTGACCCAATATGTAATCTTGCCCCTAAAATCATAATTCATTCAATATGATCTCTGAATCATTAACAGATATTCAATGTAGTGCTTGAATTATATAAAAATATTTAAAAGTTCATGGATCACACATAAAAATTAAAAATTCAAGAGCGACATTGCATATTGAGCGAAAATTGGTGGACCATATTAATCAAATCGAAAGTTTGGGAACAACATTACATATTTAGGAATCATCTTGAACAAATTGAAAATTCAATAATCATATTACACATTAGGCCAAAATTAAGAGAAATCGATCATGTCAAATTCTCTAATGCCAAGCATGGGGCACATGTTTTTAGAGATAAATGTATTAAAAATCTTAAAACTTTTTCACAAAGTGTAACAAAGCTCTAAAACTTGTAATGAAAATGCATCTAATCATAAAAATTTCAAAAAGCTTATAAATCTCATCAAATCATATCGTTTTATCGAAAGTATTTTTGAAAGTTTTAGAATTTCAATTACGATAAATCGTAGGACTTTGTGTACTTTTCAAAAAGTTTTAGGATTCTATGATAAGTTTTAAGACTTAATTATATATATTTTGAAAATTTTATAATTCAATTATATTTCGAGACTTGTATTGTACTTATTCCATTTCATTAAGCAAAACCTCCAATTTGAAATTTGTGGAGGTGGGAGAGGGGAAAGCCGGGGGGACCATGGGGGAAGAGAAACGTGGGGGCAACGTGGCGGGATCACATGGTGTGGGGGAGGGGGAGAGGGGAGGAGGGTACTACAGCACTGAAGCAGGGAGGGAGAGGGTGTGTCAGTCGGTCACTCTGGCCC
This sequence comes from Eucalyptus microcorys, assembly GCA_014182515.1. Classification (NCBI taxonomy): domain Eukaryota; kingdom Viridiplantae; phylum Streptophyta; class Magnoliopsida; order Myrtales; family Myrtaceae; genus Eucalyptus; species Eucalyptus microcorys. The sequence continues at coordinate 20,097,599 of CM024571.1, read as the reverse complement.
CCTTCTTTTAACCTTTGCATGTCTCTCGTTCACTGTTTGGTCTTTATGTTAGAAGGACCAGAAAAGCAAAAAACCAGAAAGAAAAGGACGATTCCATTCCCCCAATTGCTCCCCCAACGTCACATGGGATTGGGGGGGCGCACTCCCACCATCCACCCATTTGCTGCTAGTTCCCATTCTAACCCCGAGCTCCAAATAAATAAATAAAAAATCAGGGAAAAAGCAACATAATTTTCGACAAAGAGAAAAATGAAACACAAATAAGCTGATTATATTTTTAGGCTACGAATAGGGTTCGAGTGCCCTGGTCGAATCTAGACCATTTAAAATAGGAGACCCGATTAGATCTAGCGATGGCGGAGATTCGATATTTGATGGATTTGCATTTTTGCAAAAATGAAAGTACGTAAAATTGTAATGAATTTGTCCTGGAAAGCGAGAAAATTATCTTTTTATTAATTTCAATATGTGTTCGACACATCTTTAATAATCAGGCTGATGATGAGATTTGAGTTTTTAATTTTCAAGTGTTAGAAAGTCCGGTTCGAATAAATTATTTATTTATTTTTAGTTTGGGATTAGATTTTCTTTTATGATACGAGAACAAGATGTTTTAATCTTAATGCTTACGAGCTTTTTTAATTCTACGCTTAGTACTTTGACAAGTACAGCCAACATATTAGAATGAGTTTTATAATAAATAATTAATTGATAATGATTTTATAAAATCTTTTATCAGGAGTTGGGGCTCGTGTCTCTCTTTAATTGAGAGTTCTTTGCGTGCTAGCATGCAATATCTTATGTGCAAATTGATTTTTTCAACTTCCCATTGATTATATATCGTACGTAAGAGATTTTTGCGAAGTTCCGTGGAAAATAAAAACTCCTCCGTTAAACGGCGTTAGCCGTTGTACGGTAACGCCCCCTCCCCTTTGGTGCAGCCGTTTTCGCGGGACCTGCGGTGGGCCCCAGAACCGATGCCGACGTCTGAATCTCCGCTCGATCTCCATCTCTCCCCCCTTCCTTAGCGTGGGGGCGCCCGCAGAAGATAGCACCAGCCGGGGGTGGTGACGCCAGCCTCCAGGGCCGTCGCTACCGGAGCCCCCCTGCCCGACGCGCTTCCGGGCGCGTGCGGCGGCACTCGCGCTCCCGACGCCCCCGCGTGCCCCCTCGGAGCCACGGCCCGCGCGACGACGGGGCGCGTCCCCGTCCCCCGCCGGGCCGGCGCGTTCGGCTATTCGAAGTTGACCCTCCTTCGCCATGCGTGGGGCCCCCTACTATTTTTTTTTATTCGGGAGAAATTGGGAAAAGAAAAAAAAAAAACTAACGACATTATTTTTGCGGTTGCTCCTCGTTGTGGGGTCACGTGGGAGGGCAGGCTGTGTTCCCCCACGCTCGAGGCGTCGCGGCGTGCAGGCCACGCGCCGCTTTGTCTTCGGTTTCGGCCTCATATCAACTGCGTCAAACTAGATTTTTAAAACCCCCCCTCCCCGGGGACACGAGGAAACGAAATTTAAAACTTGTAATCAGTTTTATTTTAATAATCTCAATACCCGTAAATGTAATTTATTTTAAGAAAAAAAGCTGTCGTCTTTGGTTGTTTAAGTATCCCGATCCAGCAGTCTCAACGGACGGTTGTGTTTAAATTACTATTCACGAAATTCTACGTATAGATAGTACTAAAATATAAAATGAGTCGCGATTGATTAAATTATTGCATTGCAATTGTAATGTGCAAAATTTTGCAAATGTTGGTTGAGTGCTATCATAAAGTAGGCCATAGCATCGTAAAAAGCGACAAATTTGATTGCAAAGTCGGCTATGAAGTATCATAACCAGTTGAATTTAGGTAAAGTGAAAATTTCAAATGCATATATGCGACTTGTTTGTCGTGCAAAAACTGGAGTAATAGGCATAAATAAAAAAAATGTGTAGTTACAGTTAAAGTCATGATTAACATCACAAAAAATATAAAATTTTATTTACTGTGACACAAATATCTCGAACTTTTTGTTACTAAAAATCCTAAACTTACTATTGTGATACAAATACCCAAATTTTGATCATAAAATATTCGTGAACTTATACTAGTGTAATAAATATACCATGAATGGAACTGAAATAGATGATATATTTAGGTCTTTTTGTGACACAAAAAAGAAGTTCGGGGTATTTGTGTCGCAATGTGTAAGTTTAGGATTATTGGCAATACAAAAAAAAAGGTCTATGGTGTTTGTGTTACAATGGACACAATTTTGGTTTTGGGTTTTTTTTTTTTTTTTTTTTTTTTTTTTTTTTTTGCGGTTTTGCCCTTAAAGTTAAATTTCTTATTTAACAAGTTTTCCATCATGCCAATCATTTTCTTTTTTGTTTAATAGTTGGCCTTTTTATTATTCGGCTAAAAAAATCACCATGAGAAAAAAAAATAACATACTCGATTGCATATTGTCTAATACGAAATGAAAAGGAGAAAAGGAAACAATTTAACCCATCATCCTGAAAAATTATCATGTATAGTTCAATTATACTTTCTCATTTTTTTTAAGTTGAAAAAGAAAATCATCCCATGATTCTAAGAATGCCACTTGAACAAAATGTACTGTTCTAATCGTTCTGATATAAAAAAATTATTTTATCAAGTAATAAAATATTTAATATTACATTCTAAGAATGTGATAAGTAAGTGTAAATTCCGAAAAAAAAAAAACCAAAACAATTAAAAAACCTCATCATGGCATCATCACTTCTTTACTATTTAAATCCACTTTATTTAACACTAATGATAAACTGTGGCTTAAGCACGACGAGATTAGCAACATTTTTTTAATTAAATTAGTAAATTTTTTCAAGATAAAAATTGTATCGTGAATAATTTTTCGATGTTCGTTTAAGAGGGTGAAAATAGTGGTAGATATATAGCAAATTCATTCTCAATATTTTTGCTGGCAAAATTACAGTAATCTTTTGTTAGAATGAATATGCCTCTTGTCGTTATTAACGAGTTAAGCGAATATAAGTAATTGAGCATATGTTATTTTTCTTAAAATTTTCAAATGAAAAGTTTCTAAAACGCGAAACATAAAAAGAAGAAGTTCAAAACAGTTATGCGACCGAGAGAGACAGTTTTAGAAAATGCAAAAAGGAGAAAAATATTGAAAAAGGTGCTAAAGAAAAAGTCCATAAAAACCAGATAAACCATTTTTTAGGAAAAAAAATGTCCACATGGACAATTTTAATTCCGTCTAGTCAAAGTCTGTCACCTAAAGATATAATTCGAGCAATAGAAGAGAGACAATTGGCGCAATTTCACTTAAAAAAATGGGGAAATTTCTAAAGTCAAAGCACACTGGTATTTTGACCAAAAAATTCCAGTATGGTCGCGACATGCACTAAAGCTCATTGACCACGGGTCAAATTCTCTCTATTATTATTATTTTTATTATACAGAAAATTTATAGATAAATTCACAAAGAAAATATCTTTAGAGATGGCTTTGAATCGAAATTGCTTTTAGGACGACTTCATTTCATCGTAACCTTCGTTCAACGTTTAATGCAATGGATTTTTACAACGACTTAATAAATTTCATATTGTTTAAAGTGATTTTCACTTCTTGCTTTTTTTTCGAATTTGGCAGCGTTAATTATTTTAAATTTTAAACCTTCGAAACTTTCCTTCAAGACAGTGAATCGATAAAATCAATGTAGTATCATTTTGGAGAGTTAAAAGTTCTTAATTTGTCTCAAAACCTACAACAAACTGGTGGTTTTTAGGAAATTTATGAGATGAAGGGCTCCGAAAAGGTGACAAAGTCCTGCAAAAGTTAATTTTTAGGATAAATGGAGATTGGCTTTCAAGCGCGAAGATAAAAGGGTGCTTGATTACGAGATTCGCCCTTTGAGCGGGAAGTGATGTTGCTTAATAGAAGCTGATCTTTTAGGGTGGATCAAGTCAAAGAAGGTTTTGCTTCTCTAGCTCCTTGTGAAGGACGTCTTTGTAAAAGTTTCGTGGAATCATTGCCAGCAATTTAAAATTCAATACGTGCTTTAAAATGTAAATACTCTTAACATTCCCCTTTTGAGAATAGGCTAAACTTGAGGCTTGGTAAGATCGGAATTGAGGATTTCCTTGTTTTGATACCGCGTAAAACTTCCAAACTATTGTTGCCAACAGTATCAATTAGTTTTGTTCGGCAGGCCTGCATTGATAAAGAAATGGAGAGGAAAAGAAAATTTACTTTATCGTTTATTTCACAGAAAATAAATAATTAAAAAAATAAAATTTAAATAAAAATGTCACCTGTATCATTTATAATAATTAGTGAATGGAAAATATTTTTATCGTTTATGATTATATTATTTCAGGCGATATAAATAATTATTTTTAGGGTATATTTTTCAGCACTCAATTTTTCGTGGTTACGGCTTGACGAGAAGTGGGGAGGAAGGTGGGGAGCACGCGGGGGAGGAGCAGTGGGGATGGATGGTCTTACCATATCATTTCAGATGAGAGTGGAAGACTGAAGAGGAGGGGGGGAGGGGCAGAATCCCATAAAGGGAGCGGGCCCCACGATCCCTCGTTCTCAGTCCCCAAAAATCTCCGGAATTGATTAGAGATCGTACGGCCAAACCTGATCATCTCGCTCGCCTCGCTCGCTCCAGATCGCCGTCGCCATCCCCTTGCGGTGCTGCTACGGCTATTCCCACTTCCCCCCGTTCCCATCCGCATCCTCTCCCTCCCCCCTCTTTTTCATTTTTTTGGCCAATGTATAAACTCTTCATCGTAATGTTTAGACGTTTAAGGGGCAAATCAGTGTCCCTTTTCGCTATTACGATGATCGTGTGTATCGGGAATAACCCCCGAATTGCTATGCATGACATTAGAACGTGATACTCGCAGAACTTCCGATTGCTGATAATATGAATTACTCAGTAGGGGTCGCTGAAATGTCGTGTCGATTGATAGTTGCTGTGCTCGAAGTACTCGTCACGATAAACAAGTTCTCGTGGGGAGAGTCCGAGTTACTCGACACGCAAAGCGAGAGTCGTTGCGTGTTGATGGAGAATGGAACGGTAGAAGACAATATGATTCGTTGAAAAAAACTCGATTCTTTTTTGGTCATTTCGATCGATGCTTCGTAGATCCCGACCGCTACATTCATTTATATCATTCATCGTCAATGCATCGCCCCAAATTTTCGCCGATGAAGGAGGTTGGGATGGAGGTGAGATGGGATTTGATTATTTGATTGAGGAGGTTAAAAGAGTAAAAGGGCATGAACCAAAATTTGATCGAATTAAACTTGTCTCCTACTAATGTTAAGATGATGGTTAGCCTAAAAAGTTGCTACTTTAGAATTGAACAAGAAAGAAAGCCCTCAAAATGAGAAAAACCCAAGAGCTTTTTTTGGTCGAAAAACCCAAAGATGAAAAGTGGAATTTATACCTAGAACCCGAAACGAAAGTAAAAACGAATGAGATCAAAAGAAAGAAAGAAAGAAAAACACCAAAAAGGATAAGAGAAAAAAAGAAAAACAAAAGAGAGATAGAGATAGAGAGAAAGAGAAAGGTCCCATTATTATGGCCTCCCTTGTTCCTTATCTCTTCCATTTCCTTAGCATCTGCTGTTCCTCCATTGGACCTCCCACCACCCCCTCCCTCCTCCCTCCTCCTCCTCCTCCTCCTCCTCCTCCCCTAAGAAAAATCAAGAAAATCAAGAAAAGAGACACGCTGCCAGCAAAAGCAGCAGCATGCTAGTCATAAAACCTCCTCCACTCCCTGCTGCCATGAACGAAATTTGATCCTCACTCACAGCCCTCCGAAATCTCTGAAATCAAAGCAAGGAAGGAGAGAGAGAGAGAGAGAGAGAGAGAGAGAGAGAGAGAGAGAGAGAGAGAAAGAGAGATGAAGAGGGATCATCGAGACGCTTGCAGTGGCGGCTATGGCGGCGGCGGTTGCGGCGGTGGGGAGGCGAGCGGCGCCTCGAAGGGCGAGCCCCCTCGTCCTCCTCCACCCACTCAATGCCCAGCTCTGGCAAGGCCAAGATGGTGATGTGGGGCGAGGACGACCAAGATCCGAGCGGCGGTGGCGGGGCCGGCATGGACGAGCTCCTCGCGGTGCTCGGGTACAAGGTGAAGTCGTCGGACATGGCCGAGGTGGCGCAGAAGCTGGAGCAGCTCGAGATGGTGATGGGCTCTGCTCAGGAGGACGGCATCTCTCACCTGTGCTACGACGCCGTCCACTACAACCCTTCCGATCTCTCCTCTTGGGTCCAGAGCATGCTCTTCGAGCTCAACCCACCTCCTCCGCTGCCGCAGCAGGTGGCCGACCCGGTCCTCGCTGCGGCCGAGTCGTCTTCCACCATCGCGCAGCACCACCGTTCGCATCTCGGGTCTCGGTCTCAGACGCAGACTCGGACTCTGAGTCAGACTCCGGCTCCCACTCAGACGCAGTCCCAGGTCATCTTCAACGACGACTCCGAGTACGACTTGAGGGCGATTCCCGGCGTCGCCGCTTTCCCACAGGGCGACTCGGACTTCGAGAGCGCCGCCCGGAAGAAGATGAAGACCCTGAACGGCGGGTCGAATTCGTTGTCGTCCTCGTCCTCTTCGTCGGCCGCCGGAGCGGCGCCCTCCGAGTCGACCCGGCCGGTCGTCCTGGTGGACACGCAGGAGACTGGGGTGCGGCTCGTCCACACGCTCATGGCCTGCGCCGAGGCGGTCCAGCAGGAGAACCTGAAGCTGGCCGATGCGCTCGTCAAGCACATTGGCCTGCTCGCCGCTTCGCAGAACGGCGCGATGCGCAAGGTAGCGACCTACTTCGCGGAGGCGCTCGCCCGCCGGATTTACCGAATCTACCCCCACGACGGCGGCCTCGACTCCTCGTGCAACGACATCCTCCAGATGCACTTCTACGAGACCTGCCCGTACCTCAAATTCGCCCACTTCACCGCCAATCAGGCGATTCTTGAAGCCTTCGCCACCGCCAGCAGCGTCCACGTCATCGATTTCGGCCTCAAGCAGGGTATGCAGTGGCCGGCCCTCATGCAGGCTCTGGCCCTGAGGCCCGGCGGTCCGCCCGCCTTCCGGCTCACCGGGATTGGCCCGCCGCAGCCGAACAACACCGACGCCTTGCAGCAGGTCGGCTGGAAGCTGGCTCAATTGGCCGACACTATCGGGGTCGAGTTCGAATTCCGGGGTTTCGTAGCGAATTCGCTGGCTGATCTCGAGCCCGCCATGCTGGACATCCGCCCTCCCGAGGTCGAGACGGTGGCCGTCAACTCGGTGTTTGAGCTCCACCCCCTGCTCGCCCGACCAGGGGCGATTGACAAGGTTCTCTCATCGATCAAGGCCATGAGACCTAAGATAGTCACGATGGTGGAGCAGGAGGCGAATCACAATGGCCCGGGGTTCGTGGACCGGTTCACGGAAGCTTTGCATTACTACTCCAGCCTGTTCGATTCGCTGGAAGGATCTGGGGTGGCTCCCCCGACCCAGGATCTGGTCATGTCCGAGGTCTACTTGGGTCGGCAGATTTGCAATGTTGTGGCCTGCGAGGGGCCGGATCGAGTGGAGCGGCACGAGACGTTGGCGCAGTGGCAGGCGCGGATGGGATCGGCTGGGTTCGACCCGGTCCATCTCGGGTCCAACGCGTTCAAGCAGGCGAGCATGCTGCTGGCCCTGTTCGCAGGTGGGGAAGGTTACAGGGTGGAGGAAAACGATGGTTGTCTCATGCTCGGTTGGCACACGAGGCCTCTGATCGCCACTTCGGCGTGGCAACTCGCTGCTGCAACTCAGTGAATCAAGTGTCGTTCAGTTGAGTTTGGTCGGAATCGAGATAAGACCCTGTTGTCGTTTGGACCCCTTAGATGATCAGTGAATGAAAGTGCTTTGCCTGAGTTGGGGAGGTACTAAGAGAAGAGAGGCTACGAAACAACCTCAGAGCGTGTAGTTCCACTTCTTGTTTTTTGCCTCTGTGTAGTCTTCTGCAAGATCTTCCAATCTTACTTATTGATTTATTTCATGAATTTTGATTTTGGTTAGACCTTTGGGCTCTACTCAAGGTTGGATGAATGCGAATGTGTATCCTCTGCATTTAGCTTCTGGAATAAAATGATGACGATGACGATTCTCGCTGCCAGACCTTGGTTTTTTGCTTTCGTCACTTCTTGTGTGGCGAATTTGTTTGCTGGTTTTCATTACTCGAATTGGTTGCCAGACCATGAACGATGAATGTTTGTTATATGCCTACGTGCGATTGCTGTTGCTTAATTGATCAGGAAACAGGAGATGAGTTTTTGTTGAAGATTGGAAGAGCAAACCGCGGATTGTGGGCGTGAGAAGCTGTCCTGGGAGCTTAACGATAGGTGCAGATAATGATGTGACATGATGGTACAGAACCGAGAGGAAGGGATGGTGACTCTTGAACTTGGGCTGGTGTTGCAATTGACAAAGGGAGAACGACGTCCAGCATTCGTTCATTCGTCCACGAGTTCTAATTGTAATGGAATTGGGACTGATAACGATGACCGAATCGAGTTTTGAGTGAGTGATGGTGGAAGTCAGATGGCAGAAGCATGTAGCCCTATGGATGATGATGATGATTAGAAGAACTAGGACATAAGGAAACCGAAGCATCATAAGCACTGCTTAGCCCACCCTTCTTCTTAGAACATAAGTCCAGGAGATGAACGATTCACTAGAGCTCTCGCATATCGCAGAAACTTCTGATTTATGTGAAACTTCTAAGCATATGGCAATTTCATCGAATTCTTGTAGCCTGGTTCAGCATCAACAGAAGAAGATCCCATTGAAACCCAAAATGAAAAACAGCAGTACAAATTCATAGCCTCCTGGACACCACTCAACGAGAGGTCTCAAAGGGGAAAAAAAAACTGGGTTTCGGGAGTCGACGAAATCCGCGTGGTCTCTGCTGTCATCCACTCCCCTTCCCCTTTCATCCCAACCTACAGGTACGAAGCCACGGTACGCTTTAAGCAGCCATCTTTTAACCCGAAAGAGAGCCCGAGGAGGCAATAATTCGCGAAAGTGAATCTTTACCAAATCGATGATTATTACATTTCCATTTGCGGCAACGAGGGGGAGGGCGCGATCGGATGAGCCCCGAAAGCACGACATCAAAGCAGGCCCTTCGATGGGGCTGTCCTCACCTCTCTGCTAATCTTCATGATGACGACGACGACGACGCTGAAAAAGAAGAGCGCGCGCGCTCCCCCCTCTTTGCTTTTTCCATCGCCGGGGTAAATTGCACAGTCGGGGGGGCTAGGCGGTAGAGAGGTTCTTGTGCGTTTTCGTGCAAGACGGGAGAGAGAGGTTGGAGAAAGATGCCAGCGTCTGTCCCTGTCGCATTTTGGTTTCTGAGGACGGTGGTGCTGCTGGTGGTGATGCTTTTCTCTTGTCAGCTTTTTCCTGCGACCGGGTCGAGCCGTGACCTGGCTGCGTCGGGATTTAGGCGGGATGTGCCAAAGAAATTTGCGCTTCCTGGGATCCGATCTTCAAGTACTGTACCCTCGGTGTTAGAATCGAACCCGCTCACCTATATTTGGTATTTGGATTTTTACCTGAATTGAAATCTGACTTCTAAATCTTTCGAAAAGTATAATTGAGGTTAAAAAGGATTTGTGAAATTGTTGCGATTAAGTACCTCCATGCTAGCTCCATTTGATTTGAGTGACGAAAAAGTACTATGTGGCATTATATATCTCAATGATATGTAGCATAGATGTGGCGTCACATTAGGAAAAGGGAAAAAAAAGGCTATAAAAATTTGATGAAATGAACCCATTATAGAGTCGTCACCCACTACATTGTTGAAGTTTTTCGTCATCTGAAGCGGATGTAGCTAATGAAAGTACTTAATTGCACAAACTCGATAAGTTTTATGATTTAATTATATTTTTTTTATAGTTGTAAGACATGACTGCATTTTTATGACAAATTTGACGACTTTTGGTACATTTGTTTATTTTGTTTTGTTTTTCCAAATTTGGTTGTGCATGTATATTGATTTTTATTTATTTAAATACCTGAAACTTTCACAATATTTTAACATATAGATTCACCAAAAATTTTCTCAAAACTTTTTGGAATTCGAATAATAAGTGAAATTTAAACTACAATGCAAAAGTTGCCTTATCACTTTTTTATATATCTAAACGAACATGGCCTAAGACTTCACGTGATATTATGTTCATATTATCACTCGAGCAATCTTTTTTTATCTTTTGCCAATGAATAAATTCTGTATATTTTTCTTTTTAGGAAAGAAACAAATACAATAATTAGAGGTGCTTTCATGTAGGGGCCATTTTGATAGGCTTGCACAGTTTTTTCTGAAGACATTATCATGGGGAACATGGAAATCTTCACATGTTCTGCCGGGGCCATATTTTGCATTCTTGGGGACAGCCGAGGCTCGATTTGGTGGACTCAATTTCACCTTCATATTAAATGAAGAGAAAAGAAGGAAAAAAAAAAAAAGCAAACAAAAGATCTCATTTGCTTTGAAGTTAATATTACAAAAAATCCCAAATTCGCAAGATTAAAAGCTTTTGATTAGTATATTTGTAACAATTTTACTCTCCATTAGTCTTCATTAAATTTTATTGTCAGATTGTTGAGTCTCGATGACATATGGAAGTTAAATGGTGTACCGGTTTAGGGTTTTACTCTTAATTTATCATAGGTGTACTAATTTTTGATTCTTTGCGGTATTAATCCAATTTAGCAAAAGCTAACGGAAAAGGAATTTGTTAATTGTATCTAATTTGGAGTTTTTTGCTTGTTCAAAAATTAGTTTGGGGTAAATTTGTTATTAATGTGCCGTTTGATTTTTTCATGGCATTAACCATTCTTTTTATATTATAGATGTGTTTATTTCGCGAAAAATAAATAATTTTAAAAAATATTGTTTAAAAAATAATCGTTTATATAGTTTAGAAAAAGAAAATTTCATTTTTTTAAAAGTTTAATTAAAGGATCCCTATTCAAGATAAATTCAAAGGGAAGATCTCAATTACGATATCAACTTGGAAGACCTCAATGGAGGATTTGTCAAAACCTCGATTTGGAAATGACCACAATTGTAGCTTCCTAGCTGCTAAAGTTCTTCCGACTTTTAGATCCACTCCTTGAAATTGCTGTCCCACGACTTTAATTAATTGGTCGGTATAGTTGAATTTCATGCATGCAAGAGCTAGTCAATTCATGCATGCAAGAGCTACTCGTAGACGCATAGTGACTAGCAATGTAGTGGTGCGAATGATGAGTGACCCGGCCTCACAGCTCGATGCGTATACGCATTTGGTCGATTGATCCGAGGTCGATATCTCTCCCTAAAAATGATTTTTTTTTTTTTAAATTGTGGAGACCTTTTTCTCGACTCTTAAATGGTGGGTAACCCGACGTAGTATTTATCCGCCTCTGCACGAGTTCCGAAACTCTTCACAGTTGAATCCCGGACCCGTGAAATGCCTCACTAAACCTCGAGAGCTCGCTAATTAAAATCGAATGAAATCGATTTCTGTAACATGTTAAACCTTGCAACTCGATGGATATTGTGAGATTTTTATAAAACCACAACCAATTGTCGACAATGATCCCGCATTATCTCAATGGTATTAGAGTTAAAAAGTATCGAGGTCAGATTTTTGTAAGCTCCGTTTGCTTCCCCAATCAAATTTCCATACTTGGTACTAAGCAAAATGACCAAACTAAACGTGAGAAGTAATGTTAGAATATTTAAATAATAAATCACGTATTTATCTAACAAATTAATTTTTTTGAATAATTGATTGTGGTCCCAAAAAATCTCCTAGATATTTTTGCATTTGAACTCGTCATCAGCCTGATGTGCTAATATCTTGGGTAATGTCCCTAACTATTTAGCCCGGGGCAGACCTTACCTCATATCTGCTCACGCCTCTTTTTTGATAAGTTCGAACGTGTCTTACCAGTCAGCCCGAGCAAGCGTCGAGTCTTATTGATGCAACGAACGTGGCGTGGAATCCCCAAGCCGTATGTATTATGTAATGATCGTAAGCCAAGACTATGCAACCGGCCGGATGCCTCGGATCTTTGCTTGTACTGAATCGAGTAAATAACTGTCCTGCCGAGACCGACCGTTGGTGGTTCGAATTGAATGGTCGAAACAGGGTGGGAGCTGGCATAATATCTAAGGAAGAAGGTCTTTGAGAATTCTTGTTTTCGAATCGTGTTTGCCCTAAGTCAGATGATGTGGACTTTGCATGCGTGACCGTGGGTTTGGATTTATGCACCGATCTTTGATCATCACGTCCGGACTTTGCGTTCATCTCCATATCACGTCGATGCTTTTTCGGTGGACTCGCAAGAAGATGCGACCCCCTGTTCGTGCATTGATGGATGCATAGTGGGGGGGGATATGGAGAGAGGGGTTATATTCAATAGTTACCGCATGTCATATCGTTCTTTAATTGAGCAGGACGGGACAGCCGAATGCGCGATTAGTATATTAGCCGGCCGCTTTTCGATAATTTGCTGTGTGGTTGCAAATGAGATCTGATGCGTGCGAGGTTGAAGTATGATGTGGTAGTTTTCCACGTGCATCCAGTCAGCCGACAATGCAAAATATGATAATCACGAAATGTGCCGGAAGATTATTGGAGAAAATTATCCAAAAATTCTTAAATCTATTGCATTTTTATCAATTTAATTTTAAATTTTTTAAATTTTGTCAATTCAATTCTGAACCTTTTCATATTTTGCTACAATTCTAACATGGACAAGAGTGGTGTCATGTAAAAGAAGCCCGTGACGTAGTTAATTTTTTATAATATATTAATTTTTTTCGATTTTTTAATTAATTATATTATTTTTTGTTTTTTTCTTTCTTCTTTTTTCCTTTTCTTCCTTTTGCTGGTAAAAGAAATAATAAAAAAAAAAAAATTCAAAGAATATTAAAATTTGTTCGTGTTAGCGTCGGCGCCTCTTTCGTGATATTACCGACGTCCATATCAGCGATTTTCAGCCAAATTTGATTGGAAATGTTTATAATTCAATTAATAAAATTGAAATGTTTATAATTTAATTGATAAAAGTACAATATGTTTAAGTTTTTGAATAACTTTCCTAAGATTATGGTGATAAGTTCTAGACTGTGTTAATGAAGGGGGTTTGACATGCCACCTACGAATCCATGCCTCCTCCGAAAAATCTAAAATCTCTCTTGAACTTTCCGAACTTGGGCGAGTTCATACATACTTCCTTCATGAGCTGAGGCTGTTAATGAGGAGTTGGGGGCCAAATCTGGCAATAAGTAATGGGGAACAGAGCTGTCATGATGGCTTGTGTTCTCACCACACCATCAAAGAAGCCAAGTCAACATAGGACTGTTCACATGATTGATTACAGAAAAGTGCAAAGTTACCATCAAGAGTTTGCCTTGCCCAAACTTCACTTTCTCCTCCTCCTTCTCCCTCCCTCCCTCCCTCCCTCCCTGTCTCTGTCTCATCTCTCTCTCTCTCTCTCTTATCTTTGGGGGCGATTGATCTCAATCTAATCTAGTTCTACAGAGACCATAATCGATTGGGCAAGCAAAGGGCTCGTTTCATATGATGTTCTGGAATTGACCGGTTAGTGTGGGGTGGCTCCATGATAGTGATCATTGACAATCTCCACCCAAACAAAGCACTTCCTTTCATTCCTTTCATTTTCTTCTTAATTATGTATTTTGGGTTTTCCTTTTTTCTCTGCTTTTGGCAGACAACATGGACCCCCAAATGCATGAGACCTCCTTCACATTTGCACACATTTAAGTGATGGCCCTTTTCAACAACTACTCCTGAAAAAGGCAGAAATAAATAAATTAAATAAATCCCAAAAAGTTTTTCTTTGTTACATGGGGTGGGAATAATTGGGTATGACTCTATCTCCACTAAATCTCCTCCATCCCCTTTTTCTCCCCATCCACATGAAAAGACCTCCCTTTAATCATATGCCTTTTTTTTTTTTTTTAAGTGTGATCTAGTTACATGTCCAACTGCAAATCATCAGCTTTCGACCAGTTGCGTCCGAGGAAGACGCGACGTCGTGAAGAGATACGGCGGCGTATGTCGCTATTAGAATAAGCGATTGCGGAGAGAAGAAGGGCGCGAAAAAGGCAAAGAGGCTTTTGCTGCGCGCATGATTGTGTTAAACGGATGGATGGCTAACTAGTGGATTTATAAAAATCGAGTAATGTGGCCATGAGCCGCCTCTCTGATTGGTTTGAGCGTGGCCGGCTTTGGTAGAGTTGAGTGCAGCTCAGGAGATTGCATGCCTTGTGCGATATGGACCGTGACATCGCATTATAATCTCTCAGGGGTTTGGAATGGAAGTGCCTATTCAATTTGTACCAACTTGTCGCCATCATAAGATTGGAAAAGAGTGGATAAAGGAGAAAGGCGCTTCTCAGGTTTATCGGCGGGGAATCGAGGGTGACCAGGCGGCCCCAGTTGAGGAACCCGTCTCGAGATCCACGGCTTCGTGGTGCTCCGAGGCCATTCTCTATTTGCATGCTTGGTCTTTTTCGACGCGGCTTTTGGCCCCTTCGCAATTTCTTCATTGTCTCCGTGTTTGGTTTCTTTAAGTTAGTGTGTCAAATCTATTTCCCTTCGAGTGCGTGGAACCTTGTGTGCATGTGTGTACGAGTTTTGCGATGTTTCACTGCATCGCTTGCTTCTTTGATGCATGGTGGGGGCCTAGGGCCATCTCGACTTTATAGTCTTCCATGGAAAGCGAAAGCATGCACATGCAAGGGTGAGTTTATAGGTGGTGGTGAGCCCCTCCTTCCAATCAGTAGTTGCCTGGAGTGAGCGGCACGTGATGATGTTTTCCCAATTCTGCTGGAAACTATACAACCACTTTCCTATGAAATGGTCCCTGGAAACTATTGCTAGATCTTCTTATTGAATTTTTCAATGACTCGAAGGCACGACTGTAGTCAACTGGCTATCTAGAGTGGAGCCAACATGACAAACCCACCACCGCTAGAGGTCCACATTCATATCCGAGTTGCGTAGGGATTTCAACCGTCGGTTTCCAAGCCGGAAGCATGAAAGCACCCTCATCACTTGGTCAATCCCACATGAGTGCACAAGAAATCAACCTTTACGAACTTGATTTTAGAGCAAGAAAAATTCGGAAACTTTGAGTTCCCAAACATTAGAAAAAAGAAAAGAGTTTTCTGGGCTATCTTATAGAATAATGGAGGCAAAGCTGAGAATGGGCATGGGACGGGGTGGGGATCACGGTCCCGGGCTTAATGTATTTCCCAAGCCCGTCTATTTACATAAAGTCTAACAAAATTTTCAGGCCGAGCAGGCCTAGGCCAAGATTGGATAGGCTGAGCTCTCGTGTTAGGACATTGCCTAAGTTTGACCACTTAGTTTTCGGGCCCCTCGAGCCTAGACGGGGCTGTTCTTGTTGATCATCCCAGACAGGCTCCTAATCTTTTAGTATTGACATGCTATGAAATCCATTAATACTCGTTTGCTTCCTTCTATCTCTAAAATACTCTAATGATAATGAATAAATCTTCGGTTGACTAATTTTTCTTAGAGGTACAAGTAATAGAAGCATATTTTTTCAGATTGTTTATTTTGCACCTTAGCTTTTGTTTTCCTCTTGTTCTCTTCTGGCAAGTCTCCTGTTTAAGAGATTTTCTTAAGAAAAAGAGCCCAATTTACTAGGTTCTTGCCTTTACTAGGACGCCACAGCTCCGAAATTTGCACGGCTTCTGATCAAAGCCTAGTTCAATCAGCAAGTTTTTGATCAACACATCTCAGATTCATGAGGCTTTTGCCTCAGGGGATCCGAGGACAAGTGAGGGAGGTTAATGGTTTCATAAGTTTGACACATCAATTTATGTCTATTGAATGGAAAAATGAGCTGCATTCAATTTTAGTATGATAGAGTCCATCTTCCTTATTTATATTCCCCGTGACATGATGCTTCACTTGTTGATCGTCTTGATTTGAATGGCACAAGCATATGAATCGAATGGAGTTGGAACTTAATTGAATTGGCACGAATTGGGCTCGATGAATATATGCAAATGTCTCTAATTAATTTATGCCATGTATACTTTTACCGGACCTTGGCTACCCACTCAACTCATTGAGCAATGCCCTTGTTGAGGAAAGCTAAATTGGGACTTCGGTTCGTATTGCTATCGATCTAGGACCTTAGTCCTTTATTGTTGCCGTATTGAAGGCATGACTAGGTGTATATTTTAATGAATATTAGAGAATTCCCTATTGAGAGTACTTTTAGAGATATTATTAGATATTAGTGAAATTATTTAATATTTTGTTAATTTTTAGGGAAAAGACCACTAAAAACCCCAAACTTTGCCTAACAAATTTATCCCAAACCCTTTTTTTTTTTTTGTGACAAAAAACTTCAAACTTTGCAAAATGTGACACATTTACCCCATTAAGGGCATTTTTGTCTTATTCTTTCTATTTTTCCTTTTTTATTTATTTTTCTTTTCTCTTCCTTTTGCCCGCTGGCGGAGTTGGCCGAGGCAAGTTGGCGTCGGGTGAGGGTGAAGGGTGCCCTTGTTAGATTTGGCAAGGGCTGTCCTCGCTTGACGCCGACGAGGGCTACCCTTGCTTGTGTTCGGTGAGGACGACCCTCGTCGGTGTCGAGAGAGGGGTGCCCTCGCTAGATCGGGGAGGGAGGCCCTAGGCCCTGAGGGCCGCCCTCGCGTTGATGAGGGCCGCCCTCGCTTGCGTCGGGCGAGGGCCGCCCTAGCCAACCTAGGTGAGGGCAACCCTCGCCCGACGTTGGTGGGGGTGGCCCTCGCCCGGACGCCGGCGGCAGCCCTCGTCGACTCTACCATGGCCGGCGGAGGGAAGAAAGAAGAAAAAAAGAAAAAAAAATTAGAAAGTAAAAAGACCAAAATGCCCTATAATTTAGGGTAAATGTGTTACGGTTAGCAAACTTTCGGGTTTTTCATGTCACAAAAAAAAATTGGGATAAATTTGTTATTTTGAGTAAAATTTAGGGTTTTTGGTGGTTTTTTCCCTAATTTTTAAGATAGCTAATTTTATTGTTAGATTAGGTTATTTCCTTTCTTGTGCATATTGCTTAGGTATTAGTACCTTCCTTAATAAAGTGTAAAGGTAAGTCAATAAAGTAAAGACGTAGTCTTTATCAATTATTTCTCTCTCTTTCTTGAAGATACTAGAATGTTTCTAATATAACCACCAATTCTTCCCGCCATTGGTCTCAGTCATTGTATCTGTTGCAACCATCTTCTTCTCTGTTTCCTTCACGTCAGCAACTTTGTCTCTATCAAGGCATTAAGCTTCATTCCAATCTCTGCTCATCGTCAGGGAGTCATGCCTTGCCGTCACCTCATCTTCAGTAAATTCCCAATTTTGTCACACCAAGCAAAATTCTATCAATGCGAGAGGAGTTTATTATGGTTAGCTTTTCTGTTCTAAACATGGAAGTTTTGTTTATTGAGCTAATGTTCGCTCACTCCTGATTAATATTTTCAGTACTTTTTTGTTACGAGTCAAAGATTTAACACAAGAAAGTCAAAGTATGTGTCTTATTCAATAAATTGGTTGTATATTTCGTTATACTTCTATGACATAGACTATCATTCCTGTTACAATTTGAGTTCCGTATCCCCGGTTTAGACAAATTTAAGAGTTGATACATCTTTTGGAGGCTGTTTTGCCGGTTTTGATTCCTGTGAATAACCTTTCACCAAACGCTGTGTTTTGGTTTTATTATAGGAGACTTAGGTTCTATGTTAAGTTTGGATAGATAATGTCAAATGTAAAAAGGGAGTTTTATTCTCAACTTGTACATAGAGCCCTAACAACTTATGCTCAAATGATTCAAAAATGAATAGCTCCTTAGCACAAATTACATTAGAATTTAATTAATGACGTAATTTGAATACAAATAGCTAGATAGCCTATGCTTTGGACCCAAATTATGATGGAATTTAATCAACGTCACAGCTTGCTTAGGTGTAAAGCTGGAATCTAATTAATAGCAATACTCTTGATAGAAAACACAACGATGGAATCTAATTGACAACGCCGAGTTTTGTGGAATAATACCGGAATTTAATTGATGATAGTGGACCGAATAGAGATACATGCCAAAATCTAATCGACGATGGGAATCTTGAAAACTACAACTAAAATGTGATAGAGTAAAGATAAAGTAAAGATAATTGTTGTATTTTGCACCGGGGGGTCTTCTCAGTGGAGAAATTGTGGTATTTATAGGGAGCCGATGTTCCTTAGCCAATTGTCTTTTCTTGGGCACTACTCTTTGCAATCTTCACGTGTTTCTTTTCCCCTAGACATCCTTATCCTTTAGGAACTGCTCCTTGACCTGTCGACAATGCTCGTGTAGCTTGCCCTTTAAGCAAATAATCATTCCCCATTTCTACTCACATTTCTCACAACAATTATTTTCGTTCGGATTCCAGTGCTAATCCTCCTTAACCTTCAAATTCAGCACATCATCCTTTAGCCTGACATGTGGTAATTAACTTTGCAGCCATCAACTTTGAGTTTAGCTCCTATAATCCTGTTGAGGCTTAACTCAAGTAACCTTCGTGAATCAAAATAGGGCGTTTCATTTAAAACTTTTTCGTGACCAGCACATGCTTCTGAGGGTAAACTTGGGTGTTAACAGAGGCCTTGTATTGTGGACTACAGGATGGACTGTGCAGCATTGGAAAAGTTTGGTTATCCTTTTGTTTTGCTGCCAGTTTGAATATACATATGTGTGTGTGTGTACAGGAGGTATTGGGCTTGTGTCACCAGCTTCGCATGTGCAGTAGATCACTAAGCCTATTCGTTGCTTGCACTGCCTATATTGCATATGCAAGTGAGCCTGTGTGCTGCTCTGTCTCAATATTATACAGTGATTGGGCCTATGTACTGCCCTTTTTGAGGATATATAGGTTTTGTGGAGACACTGGGGTGGGATATTTTGTGAGGCCGCATGTGGAAGAATAGTTACTATGTCTAAACAACCACTTGCGTTTACTGCTGCAGGAACTTGACTATCGAGCGACGGATAATGAGATGGATGAACTGGTGTTGTACGTTGAGAATCCTAATCGAATATTGGTCAGAAGGAGCAAGTGTTGCGAACAAAGCACGTTCCTTTGGCGAATGTTGTGTGGTGTCTTCAAGAAATCGAGGAAGCAACACGCGAAGGCGAGGAGGAAATGCTGAAAGAGTATGTTGAATTATTTAAGTAATGAATCGGGCCGACAAATTTCGAGGAGTTTAATCAACTCATTTCGGACAACATGCACAAAGGAAGCCGACAATAGTCGAGTGAGTAGCTCGGACTTAGCTCAATAATTATATAATTTCGAGTCAAATTTAAGCTCAAGCTACTCAAGTACTGTTGAGTCGAGTTTAAGGTTGTTGATATGCAGTTTGACTGGCTCGTGAGCCTAATCAAGCTTCTATTATTTATTTTTTAAAATGATTAGAGAAAAGACACAAATGTAATTATAATTACATTTTTAAGCCTCACACATGAATATAAAGAAAAATATTTGAACTTATTGCACTCAAATTGAGCTTGGGTTCCTGTTCAACTCCATGATGATTGAGTGAGAATTCTAGTGTTTGGATATTTTATTTTGAGTCTAGTCAAAGCTCATATTTTGAAAAAGTGTCATAAAACTCCTAAACTTATTACATTGGTGCCAATATAGTTCTAAATATTTTAACTATGCTAATTTAGCCTTAAACCTTTTGATATGTGCTAATTCAGTCTTTTGGGCTAATTTTGGCGGATATTGTTGATATAGACGTTAACCAACCTACGTAGCATCACTATCATTGATGTGGATAATTTTAAATAATATTTTAATATTTAATTATTTTTTATGATTTTTTTTCTTTTCTTTCTTCTTCCTTTTGTTGGTGATGGCCATTGGCCATAGCTAGGTGGGTTGTTGGGGGAGGGTCAGCCTTGCTTAAGGCGAAGGGAACCCTTATTGGGTCTTGCCCTTGCCCAGCGAAGCCTTGCCTATGGTAGGTGATGATGACCCTTGCCTAGGTGAGACCAGCCTACTCGCCATGGCTGGTGACTCGTGGCCGACTACCAGCAAAATGAAGAAAGGAAAAAAGAAAAGAAAGATAAAAGATAAAAGAAAATAAAAAAAATTTAAAAAAATTATTAAAAAATGTTTACATGTTAGTGCACTGCAATGCTATGTAGGTCGGTTGACGTCCACGTTAGCAATAAATACTAAAATTAGTCAAAAAGATTGAATTTGTAATAGGCTAAAAGGTTTAGGACTAAATTGGTACAATTACAAGATTTTTGGACTAAATTGACAAAAATTCAATAGGTTTAGGACTTTTCTCACAAATTTTCCCACATTTTGATATTGGATTGAGAACAAGTTAGGTTTCGAGAATCAATGTGTGAGTTGAGCTTGAGCTTGCTATTGTAACTATTTGACTTGACTACTTACAAAAAAATGTCGTTTTGGATAGTTTACTTATAAAAAAAAGTGTCTCTTCTCTCCCACTTTTCATGTCTTTACACTACGTTCTCCTTCTCTCACTCTTCACATCTCTGTAGCTCCGTTCTCCTCCTTCCCAAATGACATCTCCTTTGTTTGAAACCTCGGCCCCAAATCAAGTCAATGTAGTTCACGATTTGGGTCCTCTTGTGAGTTGGAGTTTTTTTTCCTGTAACGACTCAGTTTGATGAAGACAAGATTGATTGCCGAGGCCAGAGAGGGCTCGGACAAAGTGTGGTTCTAACTTTAGGATGATGATAGGGGCATGAATGAATTGAATCCCACATTGTTTGGGTGTGGTGAGGTGAAGTGCCTTATATGTGATGTAAGTAATCCTAACTTGTAATGAGGCATTTTATGGGCGAAGCCTAGAAGAACAAAACAATGTGGGCTCCGGCCAAAACAGACAATATTGTTATGAACCCTGAACTCAACACTGATGGTGTAAGAGCCAATAGCCTAGCTGAAAGTGTGTGGTTCAGGATGAACTGTGTGGAAGTTGGTGGGCTTGTAACAACTTGGGTGGGAGCGGTCATTAGGGCTAGGAAGGGCTCAGACAAAGTGTGGCTTCAACTTTAGGATGGCGATGGGGGCGGGAGTGAATCAAATCTCATATCACCCGGGTGTGATGAGGTGAAGTGCCTTATATGTGATGGCATTTGTCTTAACTTATAACGAGGCCTTTTTATGGGCGAAGCCTAGAAGAACAAAATTATACAAGTTTTGGTTTAAAGTGGACAATATTGTTACGAGTGAAACCAGGCTTAACATTACAATGTGAGACTAGGACCCACTCAAGAACTTGTCTTTTTTAAAATTCTTAGTTTTTCTTTTTCGAAATCTAAGCATTGTTATAGACAAGGAAGGGGGTGGTGAAGAGGATGAATAATTGTGCAAGAGTGAAGCACAACCCTAGAATTTGTGTATAAAAAGGTGTCTTTGCTTTTGCTCTCTCACCGTTCTCGTTCGATTTTTCTCCTTTCTGTCATTTTCTTTTTTTGCGTTTCTATTGTTGCTCAAGATTGCTCTCTATTGGGTCCCATTTTGCAAGGTAAAGATTTTGTACATCTTTGAGCTTATCATGCATTGCAGTTTCTAGATTTGTATCATAGTTTGCCTTGTAAAGCTTGATAGAGTCAAACATGAAAAAAGCGGAGAGACTACGAAAAAAGCATAGAGGAATTTTTAGATCCTTCAACTCTCAATATTTCCCATTGATCGATTAGTTTGATTGGTAACTTGTGATGTAATTGAAAAAAAAGTGAAAATGTTGCACTTGTGTGGCCTTTTCCCTGATTAAGCATTTCAAGTTATTATGAAAGCATTTGAAGTAGATGTGATATAGTTGCAGATTTTTGCTCTCTCATGTTTATGGTCGTGTACATGTTTTATTGCAGGTATATTGTAGATTTCCCTAATAGTGTATATGATTTTACTAATTCAACATGTCAAGTCAGCTTAATTTTTTACTTAAACTAATAATGATCGGTATTATGATATTTGGTGACCTAATTCAACATGTTTGGCTTGATTTATGCATTCTCTGGATGTGATTATTGTGAAAGCATTTGAGATAGATGTGATATTCTTGTAGATTTCGTGATACATGCTTTATGGTGCTAGATTGGCTTCTTAAATGGGTTGTGCTGCAGCAGATTCTAAATTGGTAATAAGTTGAATGTTGTTGTAGTTAAATATATTCAAACAATTTCTCTTGTTACTTCAGATACTTTTCAATGAAGTAAATTGTTTACTATCTTCTATTCCTTTTTGGCCTACCGGGCATTGTTTTGATTGGTGGGGGCTTAAGGAGCTTCTTTGTTGCATTGATAAACACTTAGGTATTAATCCCTGTTGAAGCATTTAGCTAAGCCATTACCTAGATCATTTTGCTTGTTTTGTGTTGCACGTATGGCATGGCAACATCGTATTGCACTAACTTCCCAAGCTCTACAAGAACAAGAATCAAATTCTAGTCCACAATACATTTGTCACTACCTTCCATAATTTTGTATCATTGATTTCTATTCCATAACAAATGGCTATATCTACTAGCAGTTGTATTATGATGTAACTGATGCACAACCCTTGGACCATAGTTTCTTGTCCATCAAGAACATGCTTCTCTTTGACTATGCATTCTATTCATAACTATGATTCTAATATCCTCCAACATACTCACCATGGCCTTGCACCTAGCTTCCATGCACTTACCAATGAAAGCTTCATTAAGATTATTATCAACAAAATTACATTTTATATTGGTGTTAAAGAGGGCTTTAAACCAATGCTTTGGTTTAATGCGGTTGTAGAGTCATTTCTTCAATCTTTATCTATGCACCTCAAAATTTGTCATATTAGTACTCTTAGCATATTTCTAAAATTATCTCATCAATTGCTTTCCTTCGTATTTTATGTGCGTTGCATGCATTCCATGCTTAGCATTTGGTAAAAGTTCAAATACTAAAAGGATAAGACAATGATAAATACAAAAAAAAAGCAAAACATTAATATTGTAATCATTACACACATTCTATGATCATCATGACCTTGAGTGATAATAAGAGTGTCGGACACCCTAAGTACCAAAACTTGGCATGGGTGGACACTTAAGTGCTTAAACTTCCAAAATGTATACTTAAGTGCCAAATACTTAAGTGCTAAAATCGATAAGAAATGGACATTTAAGTACCAACGGCAAGAAATTCTAGCCAAAATGTTGATGTGGCATTTTCTGGTTACTTTTTTTTGCTGAGGTGGCAATTATTTTTTTAAAATATTATCCACGTAGTGCTGACATGGCTAGCTTGTCCCAAAACGATGTTGTTTTTGCCTCCAAAAATTGATTTTTAATATAAACATTAATTAAATAAAATAAAAAACTAAATTAGAAAAGGAGGGTGTGGGGGGGGGGGGAAATGGGAGCAAATTAGCAAGGGCCTCTATGGCCCTCGCTACTACCGCTACCCCACCATCACCGAAAAGGGCCAACGATGTTGAGACGAGTCAGTCGGGTGACCCCGCCCCAGTCAGGGCGGCCCTTGGCCCCTCTAGGCAAGTGCCGATGACCTTCACTAGATCTAGAAGAGGGTGAGCCCTCGTTGGTGGTCGGCTAGGGTCATCGGCTGACCTTCGCCCTACCATCGTTGGCCTTTTTTGGCAAAGGTGGGGCGGTAGCAGTGGCAAGGGTCGCAAAGGCCTTCGCTGAATGCTACCCCTTCCCTTTTTTTTTTTTTAAAACTTAGTTTTTAATTTTACTTAATTAATATTTATATTTAAAATCAATTTTTGGGGTAAAATTGATTATCAAGTTGACAACTTTGATGAAGATACTATTCTTAGCTTTATTGTTTCATGGAAATTTTGGATCTGCTGCTTTGACTGCTTGCATGGGACTGGAAAAATATATAACACTATTAATAAAAACTCCTAAAAAAGGGCTTGTTTAGTGTATCTTCAAGTGGACTTGAAACTTCGTTGCCTAGGGAGCAATTCATCGATTGAATTCCTTTAAAAATATCAAATTTTCACAAAAAAGATTATTTTTATCTACCAGGAAGGTTTTGATGATGACTAGATTCTCTCGGAATGCTAGCTAAGCTTTTGAGAGGCCGATGCCCCATGCCATAATTCTCTCGTCAACATCTAATTTTTTCATGTAATCAAGACAAATACATGTTATAATGTTTTAAGGAGTATTTTCTTTTAAATTTGCATGATAATAATGGATGTTTAGATTTTTGTTTATGTAGTTGATTTTTTCATATTTTTAATTTTTTTGAAAATATCTTTTAAAAAATTGTGAAGTGATTGCGAGAAATAAATAAAAGTTGGAGTGTTACATTCATTGAATAAAATGAAAGTTGAAGCAGTTTAAATACACGGTTTATAATGTAATGTCACATATTAATGTTTTAATTAAAACGAATGTGTTCATTAAAACTAGTAGACTATTCTTTGCACTATTACTTGTGCTTAGGTTATTTTTAGAAGGGTTAATACCAACAAAAATTCCAACCTACTGCATTTATGACAAATTTATCCTAAATTAATTTTTGGATTGCGAAAAATCCTAAATTGATACACTCATGATATATTTATCAATAGTTAGTGTTTGTCAAATTTTATCTTAAAATTGTTGAATTGAATGACACATGGCATAATTCATTTAACATTAAAGAAAAAACAGAATAGAAGAAAAAAAGGTTAGAAATAATATCAAATAAATAGTAAACCCCACATTTGATCTTAATTTTTGTTATTTGAGAGGAGCATTGGTGGATTTGTCTTTTAGTAAAAATTGAAATAAAAAAAGAAAAAAATGGTAAGAAGTAATTTTTTTTTATCGAGAGTGGGACAATGCTATGGATAACATGATCAATTCAAGGTTGTAGAACTTGTCAAAAGCAAAAAAATAAAAGAGAGGAAAAGTGCGAGCCTAATAATAATAGGAGATCAACAATAGAAATAAGCCATTTTAAACTATCCATTACCGCCCTGCTTTGCCGTGAGGGGGAAATTCCATCCCCATCTTCGCTCCAGGCCTCGCGGCGAGTGGAGCGGGTTTCAACGAGGAAGCTTTGCCATCTCTGAGAAGGCTAGAACCCAATGATCACTGCGGGCATTTTGTCCAGGTTCAATTTAAATTTTGGTTTGTACCTTTTTATTGGGTCGAGAAATCTCCTGTAAGGCATGTCAATATCGTGTGATAAAAAAAAAAAGTTGATTTTGAGCTCATGAAAAATATTTATAATCTCATAAGCTAAATAAGACTCGAGTTGAGCCTGACTTGTTGGTCTAATGGGAATTGTTTGCATTCGGTTCAGTGGAGAACCAAGATTGTATCTCATAAGCTAAATAAGACACGAGTTGAGCTTGACTTGTTGGTCTAATGGGAATTGTTTGCATTCGGTTCAGTGGAGAACCAAGATTGTACCATGTGCCTAATCCACGAATACATCTCCATTATTAGATCACTATGCCAATTCCTCGGGATGTATGTTTTCATTCCTATCTTGATTAGATTAATTGGAATTCGATCGCATTTTTACTATACTCTTTGGAGATTATGCTCGGTATTTTCAGATTGGGTGAATATTAGGTATGTTTGTCTCAAATAAAGCTATATTTAAGAAAAATATTATTAGACTTTTTATGTGTTTGGGCACCAAGTAAGATTGTTTATTAAGCGAGACTCCCAGGTTAAAATCCAAACCAGTGAATTTTCCTTCGGTCAAAAGGGAAATCATTTTCGTGAGGATACGTTCACCACTATCATGCTACGGATGCATCTGGATTGCGTAAGTAGCCCTCTCTCTCTCTCTCTCTCTAACTGTGATTTTTTCTTTTGCGGCTTTTCAAAAACTATGACAAAAATTTCTTGCCTTTTCTTTTGAAATGATTTTACTGATCTTCGCAAATAGTTTTATTTATCTTTTCTTTTACTTTTCTATCTTGACCTTCAAATTGAAAACGTGTTCACATTTGAGATATTGATTCCATTATGAACATGTAAATATGACTAATTTGGATGTATCCATAGAATGGGTAAAGTGTTTAAAAAGTCCTAAATCTTTTAATTTTGCTAATTTAGTCTTAAATCTTTTGACCTAGAGCTAATTCAGCCATTCGGATAATTTTGGCCGCTAATTGGCCTACGTGGCATGAACCGGTGTTAATGTGAACATTTTAAAATAATATTTTAATTGTTTTCAATTTTTTATTTTTATTTTTATTTTTATCTTCCTCTTTCTTTTTCTGCCTTTTCCCTTCAGTGGCTGGCGAGGCTGCTCTTGTCAGATTTGGTGAAGAAACGGAGGTGAGGAGAGCAAGAGCACCCAGTTCGATAACGAGGACGTTGAGGAGGGCAAGAAGAAGAGTTCACGTTTGTGTGCGGAGGGCCGGGCTCGTCTCCAATTTCCGCTGACGAGATCTTCTACAATGGCTAAATCAGGCCTGTCTATCTGGTTGCCAATAGAGATTTGCTTCTGAATGGAGTCTTCAGCACAGGGGAGGACGAAGATGGCTTGAAGAAGACGATGAAGCTTCGGCTGCCGTTGAAGAAACTCCTGAGAGAGGACAAGGAGTGGATGTTGATGCCTGGCCTCGCCAGATCTGGCGAGAGCGACCTCGTCCGCCGAGGAAAGAGGAGGAAAATAAGAGAGAAAAAAAAAGAAATGAAAAAAAAAAAAAAATCGAAATTCACTAAAATATTATTCTAAAATGTCAAATTTAGTATCCACCATGCCTCGTAGGCCAACTAGCGTCTATATCAACAATGTCCAGTCAAAATTAGTTGGAATGGTTGAATTAGTTTTAAATGAAAATGTTGAGGATGAAATTGGCACAATTAAAAAGTTTATGATTAAATTGATACCAATTTGATAGGTATAGAATTATTCTGACACTTTTCCCTCCAAAAAAAATGTTTTTTGTACTTTGTAATTTTTTAACTAGATTTTTCAATTGTGAATAAACCACATAAATCATTTTCTTGAACTGGGTTTTTAGCATAACCAAATAAAAAAAAATTATTTCCTAGGAAAAAAATTAACTAGGAAAACGCTTTCCAATAATATTAAATTTTTAGTGAAACAAACAGATTCTTAGACTCAATTAAATTTTGAATAACTATAGACATGCACACATATATAAAACTTGTGGTTAGTATAGTAGTAAATGACACCTATTTTCTATAAGGTTGTGAATTTGGTTCATATGGTGCGAGCCTTTTAAATGTCCTGTGCTGCACTGGTTAGTTCTGATGTGATTAGACTTTCTTTCATATGGCGTGAGCCTTTTAAATGGCTTGTGCTGCACTGGTTAGTTCTGATGTGATTAGACTTTATTGCTGCTAGCATGTTGTTGATCTGAGGTGGCGAACACTCTAGCTTCGGACATTTGGTTGGCAGCTGCATTTGAATCTTAAACTTTATTTTGTTTTTGTCCAGTCTTTATTCTATTCTCAAGCGATAATTTTTATCCGTCTGTCAAGTTGACTAACGAATTTCGCTGGTTTAGCTCCTGCCATACACGTGTTGCTCACTAGTTATCATTCCCTATATTCTGTTGCAGTACAAAACCAATCTCTCGTGATTCTTCTATGAAAATTAAGGACAAATTGTCCAAACACCCTTTGTACTGCAACAGAATATAGGGAACTTACTTAATGCTAATTTCCTGTCCCTGCAATTTAATTCTAGAACTCACAATTTACTTCCTTAATCAACGGAGAACCCATTCCATAAACAACTCCAAAATCAAACTTTCAATTAAAGATTCTTCACTTTATGGGTGAAAGTGTGCACCGAGTTCATGGATGCGTTGCACTCAAAAAGTTTTTTCTTGAATCACCTAACTCTAACACCCAACTTAAAAAATAAGAAGATTGATGAAACGATTAGATAGATTAAATTCGATGTTACAGCCACGGCTTATTTATAAGTCTCAAACCAAATCAGAGAAAAGCCGGCCTAATATAAAATATCACAAAGCTAAACACAAATCCGGTCACGTGTACGACCACATAGTATCATTGATATCTTAATAATATCTAAAAGACTTTTGTGACTTAGGACGAAGACTGCTTTCGCCAAATTGAAAGTATGTGGATTCACTAAATATATATATATCCGAAGGGGGAGTTTGCACCATTCACCCAGAATTTAGGTACTCTCGTCTCATCTCCTTCCGACATCCAACAAATGTTTTAAAACAAAAACGTGCGACTGACGTTCGATGCCAATCCCAAGCCACGCTCGTTACGACTGATAGTGACGTTCTGTACGTTTGCAAAGCCTGCAAACTTTAAGGGAAAGCAGAGGAAGAGGATGAAAAGAGAGACCCTTCAATCACATTTCTTTGGTTTATGGCTCTCACAATGCCAAGGACAAGCTATTTCCACATTTCACACACCATCCGTCCGTGATGCCATTGTCCGACTAATCAATCCACCTCTCTAACTATTTAGGCCGAGATCGCCTGTTCCAAGTAACCCTGAGCAATTTATGCAGTAGATCGTCGCACGCTGGGACTTCCCTATTATGCATGCGCTATTGCGCATATGCCGTCATGATTTTCGCAGTCATATGTTTCTCTGGGTTCATCATATTCTTGCCCATCTCCGGATTCCATGTGTTCAATCATTTCTCTCTGCATGGTGAACTCGCACTTGGTAGAGGAATCACGCAAGTCAAGAACATTATGATAAAAAGCAAACATATATTCCATACATGGCTGGTCCTTCATACAATTTAAGAGCTTGAAATTGCGATGAGTTCATGTCCCTCTGTCGCCTATGGCATTAGGACATTGATGGTTCATTCACAGATGGCATACAAGATAGAGACACCTCACTGGGATGGTGTTTTGAAACTAAAGCTCTTGTTGAGCCATGCCTTCCAACTCCCACTTCCCTTGCGCGATATCATCTCGGATCTGGCTTCTGTCATCTGTGGCTGAATCTGCTTCTTGCACAGCACGAAGTTCCTTCCTTCTCGAGATCCTATGGCTTCCGCTGGGTGCAAGGCTGACAATTGAAAAATCGCAGGAGTTAGCCGACATTCACGAAAGAAACAAAAAGTCTCGTCATTTCTTTGTTTTGACGCTGGATCTGGATGTTTTATCAGTCAAGGACGCCACTACGAACGCGAATACATACCAAGTGAAGCACAACGTAATGATAGGAAAAAATAAAGACCGATAGACATAAATATATTAGGTTGCTTCCGATAAGATGGAGGCCAGTCCAGAATTTCTGTTCTTGAGAACAGAGGCAGTAAAATTAAGAGAACCAAATTAAGCCTTCACATATATTTTCCTCAATTTGTTACAATGGCAATCCAGAGAATACACAAAAATGTATCTGCATAATGCACATATGAGAACATTTTGAGATTATAAACAGTAGCATTGATCAGGACAATAGCATCATCCACCATCTGAATCTGCTAGATATATGAATATATTACCAGCATAATCTGCAGCATCATGGAGAATAAAGTTGTTGACGTCGGTGCCAAGAACCGGAAGACGGCCTTCACGGGCATAAGTCTTCAAGGCAGTCTGAATCACCCCAGAGACCAGATCATCCTTCTTCACCACAAACCTTATTGGTCCTGTACTCCCAAGGACATTGATAATTACCAGAAACCTGTTCTTATTCGTGCTCTGATTGTCATCACTATTCTTCTTACGCTTTTGCATCAGTAGTGACTTCTCAGATACATTCCTCTTCATCTTTTCTTGCCTCTTGTCCATGATCGTCTGACAAGATTATGGAATAACTGAAAAAAACAACACTGACGTGGACCTACTCCTTGGTGGGGGAAGAACTGGGAAGTTCACACGGATGGGTCGAGGCCAGGGCAGCGATGGTACCAGACTTGTTTGCAGGAGCCAAAGGTGGAAGGAGAGGAGGAGGAGAGCGGGTGCGAAGCATGCACTTTCTCGTTCAGGAGGAATAGAACTGAAACGGAATGGTGCATGAAGTTATCGATGGTTCCCACCATTCAAAGACTTTGCCAATGCGTATGGCCAACTCTCTTCTTCCGCACAAACGAAAGGTGAAATGAATGATATGCTCTAGGTAGTATTAAAGAAGTATTCGCACAAATGATGATATCCAATTCGCCCATATTTATAGAGTAGAGAGAGAGAGAGAGAGAGAGAGAGAGAGGGAGGGAGATTGACTAAACCTCCATTTAGAACGTAATGCAGCAGCAAAAGTTTACTTCGCACATACGATTGGGCCACATGTGTCTGATCCTGGGAGATAGTTGCAGCCTGTCAAGTTTACAATTTGCCTGTCCTCTGCCACATAATTCATATTTTGAAGGCTCAAGAAAAGCTTCTTTTCTTTCGCGTGCGTAGAGGGAGGATGAATGGGTGGTAGGGGTTGATGAGGGATGAGGCTTCATGGTTATTTTCCTGGACAGGCGAATATCTTAGTCATCCCAACAAGTCATCCACGGTAGTGACGTCGTCTTCCATAAACTTCTTATTCTCAAATTAAGAAAAATGACGTTTTGCTCACCACATATGGATCGTATCTAACACCTCCCATTCGATATTGTTTTCCCAGGTGTCGAATGTATATTCCTCGGCGAATTACTTCTGCAATTGAAAAACGACATTGAGTCATCTCTTGCCTATTCAGAAGGTTGCCGATTCAGAAGGGTTGACCTCCCGCATCCCCACTATTCAACTGGGATTTATTAATTAGTACCCGATCGAGGATCATTTACAATGGTTTTGGTCGATTAGCATGTGTGAAATTCTCCAATCACGCGTGGAAAGAGACCGTAGCCCCTTGACTTTGACATTCTGTCTTCCCAGAACGGGGTCAGCACCTTTAACTCTCTTCCCCAGGAGAAGATTCGGAGCATGAAACGTGCAATTCTTGCTTGTTAGCTCATGTTGAAGAGTCAAGGAACCAAGTTTGCCACCCTCAGCAAAAAAACAGAGGGTCCGGTCACACCCTTCCTTTCTGAGCGAGCAACGCCTGGAAATCAAATTTTTTGTTAGGTGAAATTGCTACCTAAGTACCGGCGCCAAGTCACTCAAATGCAGAGCACATATGTACGATCCAAACGACTTGATGATGACAATGTCGATTTGCAACTTCAGTTCAATCGTTGTCCGGGATGAAGCCCATGTTCCTTCCATTTCATTGCAGGGGTCTCTCTCTCTCTCTCTCTCTCTCTCCAGCGTTTTATCCTCCGGACAAAATACAAGATGAAAATGTTAATAACATTGAAGGCGTAGACTAGGGCAGAGTTTCAGGCAGAAAAGAAGAAGACTTAAGACAACTTACATATTGAGGTCCACGAGAAGTCTGAAAATGTCGGGATCCATTGTAGACAGAAGAAAGGCAGGATAGTATAGAAAACAACCTGCAGCGAAACTTGCCATGGACATAGTGTAGCTCTCTCATTGCCTTTTTTTTTTTTTCTTTTCATTTGTCAGGAGCTGCAGCTCCAGTTCATATTTCGCACCCTAAAGGCTAGATTGCAAGTCTCAAGGATAGCAGAATACCTGATGCTATAATGAAGTGCTAAGCTCAGCTGTTCCGTGTTTCCAAATGCCTGAAATTGCATTCCCTAGCTATTCAACTAGTTGCAATTATTTTGGTTCGCCCCTCGCGACGATTGGAAATTGTGGAGATATCTGCCGTTCCTGATCCATCAAGAACTTAATCTCATACTTCCGTCATGGAATTGGAGATGAACTATTAGGTAGAGCAACCAATAGCATTAAAAGAAAGCATTAAACAGGATATGGGATACCTTCCAGGTCGAAGAATCAAGGTTGTCGAAAACTTCGTGAGGAAGCCAGTATATTGTGGAGATTAATGCTCTATTTGACTCCAACCATCAACCATGCCCATCACTCGCACGCTCTTAACACATATTGTCTTCGCGAAACCTCTTTTCGTCTTTCGGTTTTTATCTTTCGAACACTATTATTTATTTACTTTAAGGTTGGGGGAAGTGGGTTATTTTTACTTACATTGGTAACTTGAAATGGCATAAACATTCGGCTTGAACTGTAACCACAGTTAATTAAACAGGATCGACAGCTTCTGAACAAATGTAGGCTTTGTGCCTGTTGCGATTCTCATCAGTTAGGCAGAAACCACGTCACCAATTCTTGTCCATTATATATGAGTTACCCTTTTGATCCAATCTCGCACAAATTCCTTTTTCTTTTTCTTGCAAAGAATCTACGCTAGTCTGAAGTTCTAATTTTGCCGGTAGGGTAGCAAAAAAAACCTATAAGCAAATCCATTGGATCATCCCTACTTCGATGAAGAGATCCTAAAAGATGGTACTTGTTGAAGGATGACTAGAGACTTGGTGGGCATACCTCGGCCATGCCATACCAAAATAGAGGGACTTCCTCGGAATGCAGCATCGGCATCCTTGATCTTTCCTTTAAGCTTTTCATGAATTGCTTAAGGTAGAAAAAAAAAAAAGGGAAAAATCACTATGTTTGATAGTCAGGATAAAATTTATGATATGCTAAAATTTATTTTATCATACGTTTAGTGCCTGCTTAAGATAGGACAAAGTTGCATATAAATGAGATATAGGTTGGATAAAATTATCTTATGGAAAATGTGAGATAAATGTAGATAGTATTTTTAATATCCATAATAGGAAAATTATTTTTCTCGAATAACAAAATTCTTAAATTAACAAAATTAAAATTATATTTTGATATAAATAATATTTGAATTCTAATATAAGAAATTCAAAATAAAAAAATAATTTAGTTTTTTTAGTTCAATCTTAATTTTATTTATATATTCGAATTTAATTCTATCTTATAATATATATTCAATATATAAATAGAAATATTTATTTATTTATTACATATTTTAGGTATATTAGTATAGCTTATTATTTAATAACATTTTATTAATTAAAAAATAGAAGAAAAAAAGTAAATAAAAATAAAATAGACAAAAGTATCATGAGAGAATTTTACTATATTCGTTTGTAAAAT
Organism: Eucalyptus microcorys; assembly: GCA_014182515.1. Lineage (NCBI taxonomy): Eukaryota > Viridiplantae > Streptophyta > Magnoliopsida > Myrtales > Myrtaceae > Eucalyptus > Eucalyptus microcorys. The sequence goes on along the minus strand of CM024571.1, from coordinate 20,064,525 downwards.
TTTTGGTTCGTTTATATCGATATATCAATTTATATCAATTTATATTAAATAATGTACATGATATGATTCAAATATATTTGACTTATTACTACCATTATAAATAATTGATATGATATAGCAAAATCCCTATATTTTATGTTTTATTGTATCCAATCCTATTCTTATTAAAAATTTAGACAACCAAACGTTGCAAAAATTATGTAGAACCTTAAAACATTAATTGCCCAGTTAACACCCAAGCAGCACACAAATCAGCAAAAGAATTTCCTACAAAGCAGGCCATCAGATCAAAGAAGCCACAAGAATATTTGACCGAGTTAAGGATACGCACCCCCTTGAAGAACCCAATAAAGTTAGGCTCTCAACTTTAATTTTAACCCCGATTATCTTTGAATAATCATGTGCACTTTAACTCGCGGGATCCACAATATCCGGCATGCATGAATCTATGACCTCAGTTAAATGGAAAATATATAGAGAAATTTGTCAGCGTGGTAGCTGGAGGTCGTCATACAGGACCAAGGGGAAGTAATAAGAATGGCATGGATGTATTCCATCCATCTTAATGCAAAAATGAATGACATGGATGCAATCAAATACTACAAGAACCTTTGAACCATGAAAGAAGGTGAAACTTGATTTACTTTCCATTGGTAAAAGTATAACCCAAAAGTCAAAACTTGGCACCGGTAGTAAACACTTAGGGCCTGTTTAGTAATCATTCCGTTCCCAAAACAATTTATGTTTAAAAATAATTTTTTTTATTCTATTTCTTGGACGTGTTTTTGAGTGATTTTGTTCAAAATTTATATTCCCCGAATAGAAATGTGTTTTGTAAGACCTCAAATTCTTTGGTGAATAACGTTATTAGATTTTTCTCTTTTTTCTTTTGTCCTTTTCTTCTCGGCCTCGCTAGATCTACTCCTGATAACAAAAAAGTTACCAAACGAATTTTTGTTCTTTTTTTAGTTTTTGCGAATAAAAGAATATAATTACCAGTTACCAAACAAGTCCTTAAGTATCAAAACTTCCAAAATTTACACTTAAGTGCTAACTCTGACGAGACTTGCTAGAAATCCGACTTGGCAGATCACTTTTGCAGATTGTACCAATAGTGCTGGGCTCCACGAGGAATAATATGGTCAAAAGAAAAAAAAAAAAAAGGAATGTCTAAGCCAAAAAAGGAGTGGAAAAAGCACCCCTAAAAAAATGCCAAAACTATTTTTGTGGCATCTACTAACTTAGATTTTAGGTCGAACTTCTTGGCACAAAGACGATCGTGAGCAAGAGAAAGCCAGTACACGACATTGAGAAGAGCTTGATTAGGAGCTCTTGAACAACTCTCTCTCTCTCTCTCTCTTCCATAATTGAATGTCAGGAAAAACTCGAAGTGCCATCTAGATTGATTTTCTTTTTGCAGATTGTTTTCTAGAGCGACCGTGTACATTGAACACCGAAATGATGTCTCGATCTTGTTAAACTAGGTGTTCTTGAATACAGAGAGAAATCATTCAACCGTAGCTTGCCAAAGACATTTTAGGTAATTCTAAGGCAGCACCTTATTTTAGGTAATTCTAAGGCAACCCTCCATTTTAAAAAGAATGTGATAGTTTTTAATTTACTGTGAGAATAATAGTTTATTCTGGATCACAAAAAATCAAATACAAAATAATTATAAATTATTGTGGGACCTATTCCTTCAATAATTCGTGACTCACAATAAAATATTATTTTTACAATAATTCAAAGATTGTTATGCTAACAAAACCCGTATACTGCATAATTTTAGTATTAAAATGCCAAAAAAGTGAGCCAAAACATCATCAGTTTCTTAATTGACACAAATGCAACATCTGTAATCTTTTCTGCATCCCTACTCCAATATGAAGTCTCTTGGTCATTTTTAAGATGATGCAGTCTACGGGTTTTGGTCTAATACTGTCACTTTTAAGATAATGCATTATTAGACAAAAAAGAAAAGATAATGCGGTCAATAGTCGTTTTTTGGATACATAGTAAACACACCTTACCTAAAACTAAGGGGATGCCATCTGTATACTAGCCCCAAATACTTACCTTGCCACTACAGACAATATTAAGGGTGAGCATGGTTCTAAGGTAGAACCTAGAACTTGAGAACTGGACCAATGAGAATTTGTAGGTTCTAGGTTCCAAGATATGCAAGGTAGGTTCCGGGTTTAAAAAAGTAAGGAAACTATTTCAATGGGCAGGTTCCAAGTTTTGAACCTATAATTTGTAACCTAAAACTTGGAACAAGTTTATGTTTTTCTTGATCCATGTCTTGGCATGATTCTGCGATATTCCATGTCGTTTGATGATGAGTGTAATATAGAAATACTAATTTGAGCTTCAATTTTATGATCGAGAATTTTACTTTATTAATGTTTATATTTTTCATATGTCTAAATATAAGCTATGATAAGTGAATTATAACAGCAAGTAGTGGTTATTAAAGGTTTTAATTTAATGCAATCATTCAATTAATTATATAGGTGGAATCTAGGTAGACCTTGAAACTGATCCTGGAACCTGTGATAGGGTAGGTTTCGGGTTCTAGGATATGTAGGAAATGTTCTAAGTTCCAAAAAATTAGGAATCTATTCCACTAAGTAGGTTCCAAATGGAATTTGTATGGAACTTGAAATAGTTCATCCCTAGGCAATATACCAAAAAATGTGTCTTTCATGAAGGATCGTATATTAAATTACTGCGCAGGGTAGTTTGTAAGGTGTAAACTTGCACTTCAAGTTCCATCACTACAGGTTCACTTTTGAAGTTAACAATGCATCCTCCTTCACATGCAGCCGACACATTGAAGACAAAGAATATAAGCAACCGCTATCCTACTGAAAATACTCGTCAGAACTTAGATTTCTTGAAAACCACACTTAAGAAATTACTAAATAGAAGCTTTTCCCGCAAATGAAAATTATTATGAGTTGAAGTTCCATTGGAATGCACCTTGAATCAATACGAACGAGATATTAAGGGCGCGTTTGGTAACGCTTCGTTTCCTGAACAATTTCGATCGAAATAATTTTTTTTTATTTTGTTTGCGGGAACAATTTCTAAGCATTTTAAACCGTTTGGTAACTGTCCAAAATTTCAATTCTCAGAATAGAATTGCGTTTGGTATCGTGCTCAAAATTTATACTCCAAATCATTTTCTTTTAATTTTTAAATAATTTTATTACTTTTTTTTTTTTCCTTTCTTTCTCTTCTTCTTCTTCTTCTTCTTCTTCAAGTCGTCAGTCGCTGGCCTTGGGATGATCGGCGATCGGCCAGATGAGGGCCAGTGACCTCAATGGAGCGTTGCCGGCCCTCGGCGAGGCTGTGCCTTGTTGGCCGAGCCTCGCCGGTGGCTGGGGGAGGCCCAGGCGAGGCTTGCCTCGTCGGTGATTGGGCTTGTCTCTGGCGAGCTTGCTGGGCCGATTGCCGACGATCGGCGGCAGTGGGCGGCGAAGAGCAATGACGGCAGCAGATGAAGAATAAGAAAGAGGGAAGAAGAACAAGAAAAAAGAAAAGAAAAGAGAGAAAATATAGGCCTTGATTTGTTCCCGAGAACAAAAAATCAACTATTTTTTACTTCTCGATTTTGTTCCAAATCTACTTCCAAGAACAAAAAAATAGAAATTTGTTTCTAGGAATAATAATTTTACCAAATGGATTTTTGTTCCAAATCTACTCCCGAAAATAAAAGAATAGAAATTATCACTATTTGGCAAGTTGCCAAACAACCCCTAAAACAAACGGTCACGTTAAAGGCTGGTAATTCAAGCCGTGCGCAAGAGGAATAGGTCAGAAAAAAGCGAAAGTTGATCCTGTCACGGAAGTTCCATTCATGGATGACTTGTTGATGGCCTTTTATAAACTTGTCAAAGGACTATTTCAGAAGCACAAAGCAAAAATATAAGTATCTTACTTCCACAGGGTAGAAATTCAGAACCATCAGTCGCAGAGCATTTTGTACGGATTTGTCGCATCTCATGACATTCAAATCTCCATTTGAGGGCAGAAACTCTTGACCATCATTCAAATTTTCGGCTAGCCAGCGGTCTCACTTTTTGCGAAATAGTTGACTAGCAAAAAACTGCTAGAAATCTACAAGTACGTCTATAGGTGGGTTTCCTACCGTCCGGAAACCTGTCAATTGGTCCTCTAATAAATCATCTGGTTTCTTAGCTTTTCTCCACAAGTTTTCTTTCTGTTGTCAAATTTTGCCCAACTGAAATGTCGAGAAGGTGAAGAAAATTGAAATGCCGAGATCTTCAGATGAGTCTATCAACCAAGTTCATCGCATTACCTTTCCTTGCAAAATAAGCTCACGGTACTGTACTTATAAAGAAAATATAACATTTCATCGCTAGCTTTTCCACATACTCCAGTCTAATTTGCTTTTATCTTCCCAAGATATCTCTTGAAGGCGGGTATGATAAATTACCAGAGCAAAGCAACTCCACTCATAGGTGCTTCTGCAGTCTTCGGCATTTACCGGATGCATAACTGTTTCCGGGATGTCTGAATAGCACGGGATGACTAACTTGAATTGCTCTTATAAGAAAATTTCGTCAAATATCGCACGTGTGCCCATAAATCACAGCACGAATTCAATACATTGCATTGATAGGAATTATTCTCCAACATAGTCCCTTAATTTACAGAAGTTTGTGAGGGAGATAACAAATCCAAATGGAGCACATTCCAACAATGGGAAATTTAAGTGTTCTAGGACGGTAGCCGGATTTTCCATCTTGCTTATCAAATCTTGACAAAGGTATCTACCATATTACGTGACAATCAATACATAAAAAAACCAACAATACCCGTATACAGTATAAGAATCCCCAGAAATGAGAGGAATTTAGGGAACATGTTATAGTGCACATATGAACATGAGTGTACCCAAGTTTCAAAAGACAATGAAAAAATTCTGGGAGAAGTACACTATTAGTGCCATAAGTTGTGTACGGCGCTCACTTTGGTGCCAAAAGTTTCCGTCGGATCACTTAAGTGCCAAATTGGAGGAAAAACGATCACTTTGGTGTTACCGGCGATAGATTCCAATCAAAATGATTACGTGGCTTTTATATTTTAAAAAAAAAATCGAAAAGCCTTTTAAATGACATCGTTTTCCGTCTTCCTTAGTAAAACAACGTCGTTTTGCCATCCTACGTGGATGGCCTCACAAAAACGACGCCGCACAACTCATTTGGGGATTTTTTTTTTTTTTTTTTAATTTGGGGATTGAAATTAGGGTTTTTTTGTCTGCTGTTGCTTGGCCACCGTCGCTCAGCCGCCGTCCCTCGACCTCCATCGCAGTTGCTTGCCACAGCAAGACAAAAGAAAAACAAACAAAAAAAAAACGAACAGAAAATCCCGAGGGAGAGGGAAGTGTTGACGGCGAGGGTGGAGGAGGGGATGGTGGGGCCACGGCCGCCGACGTTGTCGCAGCTGGCTTCGCCGACGACCTCCATGGCGTTCCAAATCTTTGCGGCTATCATTGGCTGGATCGCTCATGCTTTTGGAGATTCTTCGAGCTCATGCTTCCTCTGCGCCCGGTGATATTCCTTGGGAAAAGGCGGTGGTGGGGCTGAGATTCGGGTATTTGAAAGGTCAACAAGGTGATTGAAAATGGAGGAAAAATACTGGGGGAGGGCGGAGGCGAGTGGGTGGTTTCTTTTCTAGAAAACTACTAGTGTTGTGCTGGTGCGCTGCTGGTGTTGCTGGTGCTATTCTTCGGCGTTGCTGGTGTTGCTAGTGCTGTTCTTCGAGGAAGAAGATGACGCATTCTCTCTCTCAATTTAGGGATTTAGGGTTTTGAATTTGGGGAAAGACACAAAACAGCGTCGTTTTGTTGTTTAAATGTTGACTATACTCTTCGGCGAGCCACATCAGCTCAAAAAATTAATAAAAAAGTGTCACGTCGGATTTCCAGTCAATCAGATCGGAGTTGGCATCAAAGTGAGCATTTTTCAAATTTTTTGGCACTTAAGTGATCTGATGGAAGCTTTTGGTACCAAAGTAAGCGCCGTACACAACTTATGGCACTGATAATGTACTTCTCCCAAAAATTCTATGTAAATCTACCTATTAATTTTTATATATTATGAGTATTTTAGGTGTTAAGGGCTAGAAAAAGACAAAAGGCGTCTGTCACAAGATTTGAATTAAGCAAAAAGCATAATGTAAAAGCCCGTCAAAACACACATGCTCCAAATCAGTACTCCATATTTAGATAATTATTTAATCAATCCTAGATATATTGTACCAATATCAATTCAGTTATAAACTTTTCAATTTTTCCATTTAGTTCTTAACCTTTGCACAAAATTTCGATGTAATCATTATAGTAAATTTTTAGCTGGAATTAGTGACATGGCGGTTCAATCATCTTCGGCCGTCCCACGTGACACACCACCATATTAGCGATGTCTAAGGAAAATTGGCCAAAAGGATTACAATTGAATATCACACAAAAATTCAGGACTAAATTGACAAAATTATAATATTTAGGATTGAATTGATATCAAGTAATATATTTAAAATTAGTTGGATAATTTCCCCCTCCATATTATCCATAAGATGCTTGAGAATCAAGACGAGTAAGTCCTGTACATTCTGTACCACCGTAGTCAAGAGTGAGTTTGGAAATGCTTTTAACTTTGAGGTTTGCCTTTAGGCTAGGAATCTTGAATTGAAGTGCTTTCAATGAAAGAAACGACCATTTGGTAATCATTCTTTTACAAAATTCTTCTAATGTAACATTGAAAAAATTAAATCATTGGGTTTTACCCAATGACCACCCTTCCCATATGGGAAGGGGGAGATGGGGGGTTTCGAGTCCTCACATTCTCAGGGGGTTCGAATGGGAACGATTTAGCATTCTTAGAGTGTAAGTCTTGGCCCCTCATTCATTGTTCATCTTCTCCATGATTTGCACGGAGAAGTCAAATGGATGCTGATGACTATTGACCAAGTGGTTGCACGTCGGTGATTGCCGCTTGGGGGTCACAACCACTCGGCGATTGCCACTTGGGGTCGTGTGACCTCAGGCGACCGCTACCTAGGTCGTAGCAACCTAGGCGTCACTCGACTAGGTTTACATGACTCAGGCGATGCCTGAGGTCGTGCCACCTTGAGCGAGGCTATCCGTCGGCGGCTATTTTGGCCATGGGTGGCTGAACTCCACAAAAAAAAAAATTGAAAACCTTTTTATTTTTTTAAAATTTATTAGAAGTCCTTTACAAAATGTAATTTTTATCAAATGACATTTAAGCCAAAGTTGTTTTCCAGTGCGCTTTAAAATTGCAATTTACCAAACACTATTTGCATTCTGAAAACCTATTTAGTCTAACGATATTTATATTTTCCTAGTGACATTTCTCAAAAACCGAACCAAACGGGGCGTTGATTGGTTGCTGCTTGAGAGGGAAGTGGTAGCACGAGCTGTCGGTATGGCAATGGCAACGCCTTTGGGACATTGATTAGGCTAAGATTTGTATTATATATAAGATATCTTGATGTACATAACGGGGAAAGGTACCCAAAAAATCATAAAACTTATTGCATTTATACCAATTTGGTCCTAAACATTTTGATTAGACCAATTTAGTCCTAAACATTTTATACGTATGTCAATTCAATTCATTTGGCTAATTTTGGCCAAAAATCGCCTATGTTAATGTTGGATGTCCTACGTAGTACAGTTGACATTGACATGGATGAGCTTTAAAATCTCGGATCTTTAGTTAATGGAAAGTGTGGAGTAGATATAACTCAATCTGAACAATCATCGGTAAATGTGGATGGTAACGCCTAGAGGAAGCTGATAATGCCGCCTGTCCCTTCGCGCCCCTTCCTTTTTGAAAAGAAAATGAAAAAGAATGGCTCAGTTCTAGAGTTGAGGAAGAGACGAAAAGAATTCCTAACAGAAGGAAAAAAGGGTGAATCACATTAATAAGTGTCATACTTTTAGGAGAGCTCCATTTGAATCTTAAACTTTATTTTATTTTTGTCTGAGTCCTTGTACTATTTTCAAAGCGATAATTTAAGTCTCTTGTCAAACTTCTGTTGACTAACGAACTTTGCTGATTTAGCACCTGACGTTCACCTGTGGCAAAAAAGTTAAGAGCCAATTGTCCAAGCACCCTACATACTTTGGTGGGAAAATGACACAAATGGTCTTTGAACTTTGGTTCAATGTCCAATGTGCTCCTTAAACTTTTACTTTGTTCCATGTAGTTCTTGAACTTTAGCCAAATATTTTATGTGATTATTTGATTTTTGATATAAGTTCAATTTAGTCGCTATATTATAAAAAAATATTTAATGTTGTACCTAAATTTGAACTAAAGGAAGGAAATATTAAAATTTTTTATATAATTTAGGGATTAAATTGAACATGCACAAAAAACTTAAAGACTACATTGAACAAATTGAAAATTCAGGGGATCACATTGCACATTATATTGAAGTTCAAGTACAACATTGAACTTACTAAAAGTTCAGGGAATATATTATACATTGGACCAAAGTTTAAGGACCATTGTGTCATTACCCTTACTTTGGTAATTTATTTGGTGAACTCTCGTCCTTTCAATTTTGGTGAAAATAGCCCATGGACTTTTGACATTCCATAGAAGCCCCTTCTAATCATTTTTGATTGTCATGGGAAAATTCTATTAGGAACGTGAATATATGAGGAAAGAAAATAGAAAAGAAAAGCAAGTGAGAAATTTAAGTCGAAAACCCTTTCCAAAATTAGGAAGGAAAAACCATAGCATCACACTAGGTAATCTCTCCACTATCGGTTTCAGCATTACAAGCTTTAAAGTTAAAGTTTCAACGTTACAACTATAAATGATATTGTCCTTATTTATAGTAGGAGTTTAGGGCATACATAATTATGATAGAAATTATATACATGCCATTAACGGTAGTAAAAGCCCTGCTATTACTTTAACATGATAGGATGGGTGATCTATTGGAAAGTGTATGCCCATAACAAATTGTTTTTGCGCTTTAACATTACTTTCCTCTATTAGACTCCACAACTCCAATAATCTCCCACTTGGAGGCTGCTATAATTTTTCATAATAATTTTCTTTGTAACTTGATTTGTTCTACTATGGTGGCTCCCCTCATCACTTACCATGGAGGCAAACTGAGGTAATGCATAGCCTCAATTTCTCAGTGGTGACGATCTTTGTTAATATATTTGCTGGATTTTCTGCACCAAGAATCTTCTTCAATGACAACATCGCATCATTTATTAACTGACAAATTTGATGATACTTTAACTCAATGTATTTTATCTTTGAGTGAAATACCAGATTCTTTACAAGACAAATAATACTCTCACTATCACCGAAAAGAACACTATTATCCTGCTACTTGCCTATCTCATTCAGAAAATTTTTCAACCGAAGCATCTCCTTATTAGCTTAAGATATAACAACATACTTTGCCTTAGTAATTGAGAGAGACACATATGTCTAAAGTCTAGACATCTAACTGCTTGCAGTGCCACTTAAGGTAAAAACATAACCCAAGGTGCTCTTCTTGTTATCCAAGTCACTACCAAGATGTAAATCAATAAAGGCTTGTAAAGTTACACCGTTTCTTTTAAAACATAATGACATATTTGAAGTGTCTCTTAGGTATTTTAATAGCCACTTTACAACTTCCCACTGTCTAGTCTGGTACGTACCATAGCGTACATTAAACTGCTAACAATTGATGTGTAAGGCACCTTAGCCATATATTCCCATTTTTCATTTGTCTTTGGTGACTGCTCTTTGAAAGCTTGAAGTGAGTTCCTAGAGGAGTACTTCTGGACTTTACATTTTGAATTCCAAATTTGTCTAACACCTTTTCAATGTACTTTTTTTTTTTTTTTGAGAAAACTTTAGAATTCCCTTGGATCTATCCCACATGATCCTCATCCCAAGAGTTTGATTCGCTCTGCCCAAGTCCTTCATCTCAAACTCTTTTGACAATTGCTGCTTTCGTATATTGATGTCCCTCATATTGGATCCTTTAATGAGTATATCATCCACATACAATAGCAATATAATATAGTAGTTATTAAAGCAGTGATCTATATCATTTCTAGTGAACCTATTGCCACACATAAATGTATCAAATTTCTTGTACCATTGTCTAGAAGCCTGTTTCAAGCCATATAGACTTTTCTTCAGTTTGCAAACATATTTTTCTTTTCTAGGAACCTAAAAACCTTCTTGTTGTACCATGTAGATATCCTCCTCCAAATTAGCATGGAGGAATGTAGTCTTAACATTTGATTACTCTAGATGTTAATTCTCAATAGTGACAATACTTAATATTAGCCTTATAGTGATCGATTTCACAACTGGAGAGAAGATCTTTATGTAGTCAATTCCTTTCTTTTGCTGAAAACCTTTACTACCAACCTTGTTTTGTACCTCTTGCTGCCATCAGGTTCTTCTTTAACTTGGTACCCCCATTTATTTTGCAATGCCTTCTTCCCATTTAGTAACTGAGCTAACACCCAAGTTTTGTTCATTTTGAGTGAATCCAACTTATCCTACATTGCTAACTCCCACTTAACAGAACCTTTAACCTACACTACTTTGGAAAAATTTTCTGGTTTGCCAGCGTCAATCAAAAGCAAATGATGTAATGATGGAGAATATCTCTATATAAGTTTAGGTGTTTTACTAGATCTTCTCAAAGTGGGTTTAGGTATGTGATTCTTGTTCTAGTTTTTGATCAGAGTATGCAGTAACAATTTTAGAAATTTCAACTAGAACACTTTTAGAAATCTCCTCCAGTTCAATCTCTCTATTCTCCCTCATTGGTTTATTCACACTAGATTCTACCAAAAATAGGTTCTTATACAGCATATTTTCATTGAACATAACATCAACAGTTCTTATTATTATTTTTTTATTTTCTTCATCCCAAAATTGATAACCAAAATAATTAGAACCATATTCAATGAAAAAAATAGTTTTTAGCTTTTGCATGAAGCTTATCTCTATTTTCAGAATATATGTGGAAGACATACAAAACACAACCGAAAACTTTCACATGTGAGTGATTTATCTTCTTTTGCACTCCATTCTTCTTCTGGGAGCTTAAAATCAAGTGGAAGTGAAGGTCCTCTATTAATTAAATACACTACCATGTTAATTGCATCCACCAAAAATATTTTAGGTAATCCTACATGCATCTTCATACTTCATGCACACTCATTCAGAGGTCTGTTCATCCTCTCAGTAACTCCGTTAGGCTATAGTCTATTGGGAATAGTTCTTGTCATTCTAATTCCATTCTCTTCACAAAATTGCTTGAACTCCTTGCTATCATACTCATCACCATTATCGCACCTCAAACATCTAATCCTCGGCCGTTCTCATTCTCTACTTCAACTTTCCATTTCTCAAAAGTAGTAAACATATCAATTTTTTTTTTTCAAAAAGTAAAAATAAATCAATACCTTTCTAATAGAATTGTCAATAGATGTGACATAATGGCGTGAGCCTCCAAGGGAATGCATAGGGGTTGGTCCCCACACATCTGTATGCACCAACTCTAATTTTCTTTTGGGATAAGTGCATTAGAAGTCTTAAAACTTATCATGAAAATGCAATTGAGTTTTAAAATTTTCAAAAAGTGCAATTAAGTTCTAAAACTTGTCACGAAAATTTAATTAAGTCCTAAAACTTGTCTCAAAAGTGCAATTGAGTCCTAAAAATTTCAAAAAATGCAATCAATGGAAGGACTTAGATTGAACCACTTTGACAAGTTTTAGAACTTGATTGCACTTTTTGAAAGTTTTAGGACTTAATTGTACTTTGTGACAAATTTTACGACTTAATTGCACTTTTTAAAAGTTTTAGGACTTAATTGCATTTTTATGATAAATTTTAGGACTTCCAATGCACTTATCCCTTTTCTTTTCTTTGGTTCTCGCCCAAACTTTGAAAAACTAACAAGATTTTGCTTACCTAGAACACAATCTTCACATAGACCAATATCTATGGACTTCATATCAAGCAATTTTCCCTTAGATGCTAACAAATTCATCCCTTTTACGCTCATGTGTCCAAGCCTATGGTGTCATAATTTGGAATCAGCTACCAACTCAGCAACTGTTGTAGTTTTTCTACTACTTTCAGTCATATATAACGTTCATGACTTATGTTCCCTATGTTATAACCAAAGTACCTTAAACTATTTTTCCAAGAGTTATCCCCAAAAATAATTTTATATCCCGTGTTGTCTAGTTGACTTATAGATATCAAATTTCTCTTAAGTCCTGGGACGTATTTGACATCATGCAACTTTCATTGATACCCGTTAGTAGCATTTATGTAAACATTGTTGATGGTTAACAATACTATCTAGAGTGGGGGTGAATAGGTTGTTTTTGAACTTTGACGATCTTTTGTAGAAATTAGCTAGTTGCTAAATAAAGTTTAGCTCAACCTAATGTTTGAGAAAAGTTGTGAACCAACCGTGTGCAAATATATATAAGTAGAAGGAAGACAGCGGCACACAAAGAGTTATAGTGGTTTGGCTTTATCTATAAGATTACGTCCACTCTCATACTAACAACCTCAAGATGGGTTGGATTTCACGAGTAACTTACTTGGAAAGTTGTAATTAGCTTGTACTTATTGTTTACAAGATAGATATCACTATCAGGACTTAACTGTAGCGCTTACTCTTATACACTTAATCCTTTGCATAATTACTAGGTAGCACAAATATCAAAATAGTGCGACAAATAGCTTATAGCTAAAGGAAACATCAGGAAGTGAGCTTCTTGGTTTTTATGTCACACACTCTTTGGCTTTCTAGGGTCTTCCCTTTTATACCATTCTTCAATCTATCCGTTGAATATGAATTAGAAAAGCAGATAACCGTTAGAGAGTTTTTGTTGAGCTACTATTCATGGATAGTACTGCCCATATAGTTTCTTTTTTGAACTTTTGTAGACTAACCAAAAATGGCAACTATTGTTGTTTTTTCATTACAATCTTTGATTGACCTGTTAGACAACTTAGCTACTCTTCTACATGCTTTATCTGAATTCAGTTGCTGTGCGAATCCAAGTTCTCAATTGCTATTTAGCTGATCCAATGAACATCATCATATGTACTTGGTTGTTACAATACCATCGGCTTATGACCTAGTCCCGACATTGGTGTACCGATCCTTAGCCTATTAATTGAAACCAAACAAATTGTAACTTATTGAGCAGATTACTAGTGCAATCTAGCTTGATTTGTAGCTATTAGTCTGGAGAGTGAATGTAGGCTTGAGGATAAAGCCGAACCACTATATATCTGCTTATGAATATTTTATTTCTTCACTATTAGCATTACTTCATCTTTATCATCAATATTTGTCAAATAGCAGCACGCATACTTGATTTTTATAATCTGTTTTTGCTAATGTTTGAAGTTGAATTTGTTATTTGCCGCAAATGTTTTTATTTTTATTTTTATAGTTCTTAAACAATCTATTTACCCATTCTCTAGGTTGTATTATTAACCCAAACATAGAAGATATTGACCCTATATATAGCAGGAGTCTAGGGCATATATAATTATGACATGAATTACATGTATGTCATTAGTAGCAGTAAAAGTCTTATTACTGCTTTAACTTAACAAGATGAGTAACTTACTTTGAAGTGTTTGGCCATAATAAACTGTTTCTATGCTTGAACAGGATTTTCTTCTATCAGACTCTAGAACTCCATCAAATTCAGATTTGACATTCCATATCCCCTTCCAAAGCAGTCCTGTCAACTTTAGCTTTTCTGATGGATGAAGACGATGAGATGCTAGTATTTAATGACTTCATTTGAAAAGGAAGCATTGTCCGAATGAATTTTCACGCATCATCCAAATATGCGATGACTAACACCGTTTAAAAATTGGCCCCGTCCAACTTTGCTTTTAGGCCATGCTAAACGACGACTTCATCGTTTGAAAACGAGTGTTCGGATTAGCCTTGGAATAGATGGCTTGACATTATGAAACATTGTTTGAAAAGCAGGCAGTGAAGGGCACCTTGTGACCACGGGAGCTTGATAAGGACCCACGACTGATTGTGTTGCAGCCAATGCGACAAGGCTGGTACGATACGCTGTCAGGTTCTTTATGGCGGACCCTGTACTGGCCCTCGGGGAAAATTGAGGCGGATGGGAGATCTTTCAAGAGCAGGTGCATGGTTGTGAACTGGTGCATTGAGATGGCAAGGGCGAAATTTAGAAAACAAGATGAGATAACCATTCAATTGCTTAACTTCGATATTGAAACCAAAATCTATTATCGGCCTCAAATCAAATGAAACTCCAGTCTAATATATGATATCACGAATCTAAATACTAATCGACTCACCCAGATTTTAAGTACTCTCATCTCACCTCCTTCCGAAATCCAACAGATCTTCCGAAGCTCATTAAGACTGAGAGTAACGTTTGATACCTCTGCACTAAATTCCCTTGGATTACGAAATGTATTACTAAGCTCAAGGCCTGAAAACCAAGGAAAGCAGAGGAAGAGGATGAAAAGAGGGGCTCTTTAATCGCATTTCTTTGGTTTCTAGCTCTCCGAATGCCAAGGACAAGCTACTTCCACATTTCACACACGACCCTTCTGCGATACAATTGCCCAACCAATCAATCCACATCTGTAACTATTTAGACCGTGATCGCCTGTTATAAGTAATCCCGAGCGCTTTATGCAGCAGATTCTCACACACTAGGGCCTCCCTAATTTGCATAGTCATTGCGCGTACGCCGCCATGATTTCCACAAAGTCGAATATTCCGATTCTTCAAGCAAAGAAAAGGATACTTCTTTAGCTTCCCCACCTTCCCCAGGTAACATATTTCTGTGTTCATCATGTTCTTGTCCAACTCCAATGTATTCAATCATTCCTCTCTGGAAAGTGAACTTGCACTTGGAAAAGTAATCACGCAAGTCAACAACAGAATGATAAAAAAGCAAACACATATGCCATATATGGTGTCCATATCAGTTACAAGCTAGAAACTAGGATGCGCCTTCCTAACAGTTCATGTGCCTTAGCGATTTATTTGCGGATGAACGCGGAAACATAATGATTTAAGTTTAAGACAATATATGTAAGGGAAATTGGACATACAAGATAGAGACATCTCAATAAGATGGTATTTTGAAACTAAAGCTCTTGTTGAGCCATGCTTTCCAACTCCCGCTTCTCTTGTGCGATATCATCTCGGATCTGGCTTCCGTCATCTGTGGCTGGATCTGCTTCTTGCACAGCACGAAGTTCCTTCCTCCCTGAGATCCTATGGCTTCCGATGGGTTCAAGGCTGACAATTGAAAAATCGGATGAGTCAGTCGAGATTCACAATTATGTCCAAAGAAACAGAAAGACTCATCATATCTTTGTTTCGATGCTGGATCTGGATGTCGTATCGGCCGAGGACACCACCATGAACGCAAATACATACCAAGTGAAGTACAACAGAGACCGATACACAGATAAATCAGATTGCATCTAAGATGGAGGCTAGTCCAGGGTTTCTGTTCTCGAGATCAGAGGCAGTGAGATCGAAAGAACCGAATCAAACCTTCACACGTATTCTCCTATATTTCTAAACAATGAAGATAAAAAAAAATACACATAATATTCTGGATAAAATTGTAAACGGTGGCCTTGATCAGGACTGCAAAATCTACCATCTGAATCTGATAGATAAATGAATACATTACCATCTGAATTTGCAGCAGCATAGAGAACAAAGTTGTTGACGTCGGTACCGAGAACCGGAAGACGGCCTTCACGGGCATAAGTCTTCAAGGCAGTCTGAATCACCGCTGAGACCAGATCATCCTCCTTCACCACAAACCTTATTGGTCCTGCACTTCCAAGGACATTGACAGTGACCAGAAACCTGTTCTTCTTCGAGCTCTGATCATCACTGCTATTCTTCTTCTTATGCTTTTGCATCAGCAGTGACTTCTCAGACAAATTCCTCTTCATCTTTTCCTGCCTTTTATCCATGGATGTCTCACAAGATTATGCAATAACCGAAGAAAACAACTCAGACTTCCTCCGCCGGTGGGGGGAGAAAAGTCAGGAAGTTCACATGGATGGATCGAGGCCAAGGCAGCGATAGTACCAGGCTTGTTTGCAGGAGCCAATGGTGGAAGGAGAGGAGGAGAGTACGTGCGGGAGGAATGGAATAGAACAGGAAAAGGGCATGAAGGTATCGATGGTTCCCACCATTCGAGACCTTGCAAATGCGTATGGCCAAGTCTCTTCTTTCACAGGAAAAAAAGGTTAAATGAATTCTATGCTCTAGGGCCTCTCTTAAAGAGAAGTATTCGCACGCACAACGATACCCAATGCGCCCGAATTTATATATTAGATTGAAGGAGAGAGGAGAGATTGACTAAAGCTGCATTTGGCATATAATATAGCGGTGGAAGTTTACTTCGCACATAGGAATGGGGGCCACATGTGTCTGATCCCGGCGGTTGGTTGCAGCCTGTCTAGTTAACGATCTGCCTGTCATCTCTCCCTTATTTCATATTTTAAAGGCTCGACAAAAACTTTTTTTCTTTTGCATGCATAGAGGGAGAATGAGTGGGTGGTGTGGGTCGATGATGAGGAGGCCTCATTGGTACTCCCCAGGACATGTGAATTGGATTTGCAATGCAGAGCCAACAAGTCATCCACTATATGACGTCGTCTTCCATAACCTCCTCTTTTCTCAAATGAAGGATAAAGAACGTTCTCGCAACCAAATATGGACCTTGTCTGACACCTCCCATTTAATATTGTCTTCCTGGATGTGGAAAGAATATTCTCGGCGAATACCTGCTTCCAATGCCATTGAGAAATGGTGTGGAGTAGGGGCTTACAAAAGAACCAAAGTCCGGAGCACCTGAAATCGGACTGGATCAAGTCAGAACTGGTGGTTCCCATGAGGACTGGTCAAATTTATTGAAATTAGTGAGTATTGGTTTAGTTTCCAGTTCTACGTGAAGAACACCCGAATCACATCAATACACACACACATACACACATTTTTTAATTTTCAAATCATAACCTTAATTTCCTCTTCACTGCCTCTATCTCTCACCTCACTTATCTTGTGGCCTTGCCTCCCTCTCTCACTCTCGCTCTAAGTGGCCTCCAGCCTCATCGATCTCTCTCACTCTTGCTTTAGATTGCCTTTGGCCTTGTTGCTCTCTTTGTCACTTTTGCTCTTGGTTGCCTCCAGCCTCCGATCTTGTCACTTGTTCTCAAGTCCCATGCCTCTTCTGAAGTGACATTTTGACCGGTTCCAAGTCCCACGCCTCTTCTGAAGTGACATTTTGACCGGTTCCAAGGTGGGAACCACTCATCTTGAAACCGATCAACCTAATGTGGAGTTGTTGCTTAACCTATGATCTGGATTAATTTGGGAGGGTTGACCTTTCATCATCACCTTTCTAGTAGGGATTATTAATTAGTTGGTTTCATTAACAATGGAGAGTTGGTTCGTCAGAATGCATCGAAATATACAATAGTCTCAGATCAATCAGAGAGAAAGACGGCAGCCCCATGACTTTTGCATTCTCCCTCCCCACGCCACGGCCAGCACCTTTAACTCTCTTCCCCAGTATAAGATTCGGAGCACGAAACGTGCAATTCTTGCTTGTCAACTCATGTTCCAGAGTCAAGGAACTAATTTTATCGCCCTCAAGGATTAAGACAAAAAAAAGACGGTCCAATCACACCTTTCGGGTCTGAGCGAGCATCGCCTGGAAATGGAGCTTTTTTTTTAGTGAAAATTGCTACCAGGCACAACTGGTACCGAGTCACTCAACTATCGAAATGCAGAGAACATGTGTACAAACCAAACTACTTGACGATGACGCATAAGCTTAGATCAATGTGGCCCTTACACGCATAAAGCAACAATTTTCACAGAAATAGGGGCAGTATGCAGAAGGATTTTCTATTTCATTGCAGAGACAAGTCTCTCTCTCTCTCTCTCGAGCTTTTTATCCCCCAGATTATATTCAAGATGAAAAGGTTAATATTGAAGGTGTAAACAGGGGCCCGGCCCCTGTTTACAGCAGAAAAGAGAGACTTAGACACATCAACGTCCACAAGAAGTCAGAAAATGTGGTGTCCATTATAGACAAATGAAAGGCACGATACTCTAGAAAACAACGTGCATCGAAACTGGTTATAGAGATAGTATAGTTCCTCTCTTTTTTTCCCTTTCCATTTGTCAGGACCTGCAGCTCTGTGCCATGTTTCAAAATGCCTGAAGATACATTCCCCATGCTATTCAACTATTAGCAAGTTATTTTTGGTTAGCCCCTCGCCGACGGTTGGAAATTCTGGAGATATGTGCCATTCCCCATCTATCAAGAACTTGATCTCATACCTCCATCACGGAATTTGAGATGAACCGTTAGGAAGAGTAACCGATACCATAAAGATAAAGCAAAACAGGGGATATGGGATACCTTCCAGGTCGAAGCATCAAGGTTGTCGAGAACTTTGTGAAGGAACCCGTGTATTCTGGAGACAAATGCTCTCCTTGACTCCAACCATCAAATGTGCCCATCACTTGCACACTCTGGCACATGATAAAAGTCTTTGTGAAACCCTTTTTTTGTCTTTTGGTTTTTGTCTTTTTGATGTTTTTATTCATTTACTTATGTATGGTTGGCGGAGTTGGGTTATTTGTACTTATATTGGTAAATTGAAATGACCCCACTTGAACTGTAACCACATACCTACCTCATTCCACAATAAGAATT
This sequence comes from Eucalyptus microcorys, assembly GCA_014182515.1. Classification (NCBI taxonomy): domain Eukaryota; kingdom Viridiplantae; phylum Streptophyta; class Magnoliopsida; order Myrtales; family Myrtaceae; genus Eucalyptus; species Eucalyptus microcorys. The sequence continues at coordinate 20,045,690 of CM024571.1, read as the reverse complement.
AATTAAACATGATCAACAGCTTCTGAAAATTGTAGGCTTGTTCCTGTTGCCATGCTTATCAGTTGTACACAGACCACATATATTTCCTTCTCCATTATGCATGAGTAAAACTTTTGATCCAGTCTTGCTAGTCTGAAATTTAGTTTTGCTGGGTAGGGTAGTAAAAACCACTCAGCATATCCATTGGATCCTTATCTTTACTTCAACAAAGAGATCCTAAAAGATGTAATTGTTGAGGGATGGCTAGATAATAAGTGGGCATACCTCAGCCATGCCATACCAAAACAAAGGGACTTCCTTGGACCGTGCAGCATCAACATGCTTCATCTTTTCATTCAACTTTTTATGAATTGCTTCAAGGGAGAAAAACGAGAGGGAAAATCATAAAGGTGCTGAACCTTAACCTGTTAGTTGCTCAGAAAACATCCAGGTAGCACACAAATTCAGCAAAATAGCTTCCTACAAATCAGGCAATCAGATCAAAGAAGCCACAAGGATATTTTGACCAACTTAAGGATCTGCTCTCCCTTGAAGAACTTAATAAAATTAGACTCTCAACTTTAATTTTAACCCTGAATATCTTTGAAATAATCATATGTACTTTAACTCTCAGGACATAAAACATATAACATGACTGAATCTATAACCGTAGCTGAATGGAAACAACATACAGAAATTTATCAACCTGATAGCTGGAGATCATCATACAGGACCAAGGGGGAGAGAGAAATATGATATTGATGTATCCCATCAACTTAATGCAAAAATCAATGACCTGGATGCAATCTATCCAGCTTAGTCCAAAAATCATATACTACCAGTACCTTCTAACCGTGAAAGAAGGTGAGACTGGATGTACTTCCCATTAATCTTCCTTGTCCCCACAGGGATTTCTGATTTAGCAATTTCTTCTGCTAGTGCAACCAAAGCCTGTTGATGGGCGACAACTGCATGAGTTCAAAAAAATTATACCGCACAACACTGACTGACTCTAGAAAATACGAACAGAAAAGAGAATCCCAATGCACAGGCTCCCTGCATTATGGGGATCAGCGGAGGAATTGATGTGTGCCGCCTTACCACTGAATTTAAACAGAATTGTTTCCACGTTAAATTTTATTTTCTAGCATTTTTGACATAATGTCCTAGATAAAAAATGTGATTGGGCTGTTGTTGGCCAAAACTAAGTTCTTTAAAACTGACATTAGTTTGCTCGATCAAACTAGCATTTTTACAGGTGCTGGATTTAGGATAAAAAGATATGCTAAAACTACTTTTGTGGAATCAACTAACTAGATTTAAGGTCGAATTCATGGTTTTACTGACACACAGAATAATGAGTAGGACAAACCCAGTACATGACATTCACAAAAACTTGATTACGAGCTCTTGAACAACCTCTCTTTCTTCCAAGACCAAAGGTTATGCAAAATTTAAAAATCAATCTAGATTGTTTCTCTTTATGCAGATTGTTTTCTAGAGTGACCTTGTTTGTTGAACACCGAAATGATGTCTCAGTTGTGTCAACCTAGTTGTTCTTGAATATAGAGAAATCATCCAACTGTAGCAGATCTTACAAACACATGCTAAATTAATGAAACTATTTAGCACATCATTGAGGGAAGAAAAATAAAAAAAACTCACAGAATAACCCGCCCAACTCATTTTCAAGTTAACTGAAAGCATTCTCTTTTGATAAGTCCTTGCACAACATAGGATAGCTGGCGCCAATATATTTTAGGTAATTCTAAGGTACCCTCCATTCTAAAATTGACCAAAATTCGTCTTCAAGTGATTGCCAACACTCCAAGTAAATCAAAGTCGTTGGTCGACATTGTGGAATGCATTATATTGGAACTGAAATGAGAAAAATTTGAACCATAACATCAGTTCAAGTTTATTTGGTTTAGAAACATCTTAATTAACACAATGTCAACATTTGTAATCTTTTCTAGATCCTACTACTTCTAATATGAAGTCTCAAACCCTCGGTTATTTTTAAGATAATGCAGTTAATAGTCATCTTACAAAATGTATGGATTGTAAACACAATTTACCTAAAACTAGGGGGATGCCATTGTATCCAACCCCCATATATTAACTCGCCTTACCATCCAACCCCAAGATTTTAACTTGCCCTACCTGTAGGCAATCTGCTTCCCATGCCCATAAATATCCTTCTCATGAAGGGTCAGATAATAAATTACAGGACAGTTATTTTTTAAGACAAACCTGTACTTCAAGTTCCATAACTGCTAGTTCACTTTTGAAGGTAACCAATGCATCTTCCTTCACATGCAGCTGACATATTAAAGACAAGAAAATGTAAGTAATAATGCCATCCTACTGAAAATGCTCATCAGAAATCAGATTCCTTGGAAACCACACTTAATGGTTACTAAATAGAAGCTTTCCCTGCAAATGAAAATCATTATGAGTTGGAAGTTCCATAGAAATTATCTTTGAATAATTAGGAAAGAGATACTAAAACATAAGGTCACCTTAAAGGCTAGTAATACAAACAGTCATAATTGCAAGACATGCATAAGAGCAATAGGCCAGTAAAAGCAAAAGTTGAACCCATCACGGAAGTTCCATTCATAAGGTGACTTTTTGATGACATAACATAGACTTATCAAATGACTATTTCAGAAGTACAAAGAAAACATTAAAGCATCACTACTTCCATAGTGTAGATTCAGAATCATCATTCACAGAGCATTTTTTTTATGGATTTTATGCATCTTGCTATATGTATATCTCTAATTGAGGCAGAAACACATGATCTTCATTCAAGTTTTTGGCTACCCAATGGTCTCACGTTCCACAAAATAGTTGACTAGCAAAAAACTGTAAGAAAATTACAAGTATGTCTCCAGGGTAGGGTTTATGGCCATCCAGAAATGTCTCAGTATCAATCAGCTGGTTTCTTTAGCCTTTCTCCATAAGTTTGCTTTCTAAGTAGTCAATTTTTGTTCAACCCAAACGTCGAGAAGGCAAAGAGAATCAACATGCCAAGATCTTTGGATGGGTCTATCAGCCAAGTTCATCACATTTCCTTTCCTTGCAGAAGAAGCTCACAATACTTATAAAGATAAAGTAACATTTCATTCCTCACTTTTTAATATACTCCACCCCATGCTTTTATCTTCCCAAGAAGTCTCTAGAACATGGGCAGAGTGAATTACCAGAACAAAGCAACTCCACTATAGATGATTCAGTATAATTTTCAGTGCTTCTGCAGTAAACATTTACTGGAAGCATAACTGTTTCCCGCTGTCTGTATACCATGGCATGAGTAAGTAGAAGTGCTTTTACAAGAAATCTCTGTCATATATTGCATGTGTATGCATAAATCACGGCAAGAATTCACCACATTACATTGAAAGGATTTTTCTTAACATAGTCCCTGAATTGATAGAGGTTTGTGAGAGAAATGACAAATCCAAATGTAGAATATCGCAACATTAAGAAGCTCAATTTTCACCAAAAAAAAAAAAACATTAAGAAGCTCAAGTGTCCTTGGACTGTAGCTGGATTTTTTTGTGCTTATTAAATCTGGATGAATGTATCTAGCATATTAGATGACAATCAAGCAATAAAGAGACCAACAATACCTTTAAATAGTACAACAATCCCATATGATGAGAGGAATTAAAAAAAATGTGTAATATGCGAATAATAATAAAGCGGAAGAGAAATTCTGTACATTTCAATGACAATAGAAAAGAGTATATGAAGTCTGTTTATCGGCTTGAATAAATGACAATCTAAGGAAATTGGATTAGATACGCATAAACAGAATAGACAGGGACTCTTACCAAAAAAAAAAAAAAAAAAAAACAGAATAGACAGGGAGAATCAAAGGAATAGCCTAAATATCTCTAGAAAATGTCTAAATAGCTCTAACACTCCCCCTCAAGGTGGAGCATAGATATTAATCATGCCCAGATTGTTACAAATTTATTCTATCCTCCCATTACCCAGAGGTTTAGTAATGTGACTGGAAAGAATCACTCCACTCTGTAGCTTCTCCCAACTAAAATGACAGTCAACTTCAATGTGTTTTGTTCTCTCATGAAACATAAGGTTGAAAGCTATATGTACTACCACCTTATCATCACACCATAGATACATAGGAACCAAAGGTTTAAATCCAGCTCAGTCAATAGCTGCTGAATCCACATTAATTCACAGGTCACTTGTGCCATGGCTCTATATTCTGACTCAGTACTGGAGCAAGCAACAATACTTTATTTCTTACTCTTCCATGACACCGGATTTCCTAAATATCTCTAACATAATGCATAATCATTAGCCGATGGATTCATATGAACACATGTGAGAGAATTCAATCATGATTTATTATGCTTGAAGAGACATGATAGAGCATAAGATGTAAACCTGCCGTTTGAGGAAGCGGTTTTGTTGATTGGCCTCACTAAGTTTTCTGATAAGTCTATCTCTTTCTGTGTCAGCAAGCAGTGCTTTTAACTGTTCAACAATGTTGAAACAAATGAGACATAATCCTAAGCTTTATTAACAGGAAACTTTCAAGGGCAACAGCTAAGTTAAATAGGAAGAAATCAATTGTATTTGATTAGTTAAACATGAACATGAAATGACAAAACCCCAAAACTCCAATTAGAAGTACATGGGTGTGTTCCCCCTTGCACAGTCCCCTCTTCCCCTCCAAAAACAACAGATAAGCACCAAGTGAACTACAAAAGTTAAAGGCATGTTTGGTTATGCTTTTCAGCAAAAGCAAAAGGCAATACTTCTTTCTGCTTCCTACCAACAAATAGACATAGTCATATGTGAATCTATGTGTGGAAATTTGTATGTTGTGAAAGTTTCAGGTGTCACAAGCTAAAAAAAGTCAAAGTACGTTTGTCAAAAGATTTGGATTAAGCATAAAGCAAAAGGTAATAGCCTATCCAGACATTCCTTAAATCAGTACTCCATATTCACAACCGTACTTTGCTTGAGAATGATACAGTAGTAAAGAGAAAACAAAGTCAACTAGGATCACAAATCAAAAGAGTGGAAGCTTACCTCTTCACTACTCAATGGTTTAGAAAGAACGTTCTCTGGGGAGTCTTCAGGAGAATCCTCTTCATCAGTAAAATCATGACCTGACTGAAATGGAAATGATTCCTCTATGCTAACAGGAGTTGAAAAGGTCCTCCACTGCTTAAGGTGCTTATGGCACATCTTAAGAGAAGATTCAGGACTATATGAAGTACTCTGATTGGCCTTTTGAGAAATAGAGATCACAGTATGTGGAATTATCTTAGTAGACTCCCAATCAGATGTTCTTGCTTTTGATGAAAGCTGGAACACTTGCTTGTCAAGACAACATCTGTTTTTTTTACCAAACAGCAGAAAATAGTAAAGATTTTGCTACGAATTAACCGAACAAACCAGTATTCACATCACCTTATTAACAGGAACATATTATCCGTGTCATACTGAGCAACGACAACCAAACTTTGTTACTAAGTTTTCTTTTTTCACTTTTTTGATGAACCAGACAATATGGTGTCACCTAAAGGAAATTAACCCTAGCAGCATTGTTTTTTAGTGAACTGTCCATTCAGATTATCTAATGCCATCCCGTCCCAATGTAGTACAATCATTTCTAGTTGCACTTTGAAACCACAAAGGACGCACCATAATTTCTAAACAATTAGGACCTTATTGAGAATTTAGTCCCATCATGGACATCTTTTAAGTACAGGAAGAACCAACATAATATCAAATAAAATATACTCCTTGACTTCTTCTGATGCATGTGTGTGCAGCATGTATACCTTGCAATGCTCATCTCCATTGCACAGCTACCCCTGCTGCATAAATTAGAGTTAGGAGCCTCATTTCCACTGATTTGTAACTATTTATAATCAGGCAACAAGAATGCAGGACTACCTTATATTATTCTCAAAACAACAGTCATACATGTATACCAATCTCTGAAGATATTTGTGACTGGCTGCATTTGCAACAAAATTTTTCTTTCGAGGACACAAAATATAAAAGAATCATAAAGGATAGAGGTGGTTTGTCACTTGAAGCATGATGCCCTAACTCAAGTGTGAGCAATAACATTACTCCTGGGTCCAATTAAAAAAACACTTATCAGATTTGAGAATGCAATATCAAATCTATCAGACTTACCAAACAAAGGAGACCAGAGAGCTTTTACACCTCGAGAGTTAATGACTCTATTACCTTAATAATAATCTAGTGCAAATCCAAATAAAGTTGGCCCACAAGCAGTGTAAGTTGTCATTTTGTGTAGGTTGAAAATTAACTCTTTTTTCCAAGAATTTGAATGCACTATTGTACCCGAAGAAGAAAACGAGAGAGGATATTGAACTTTAAACCTCCGTTTTCCCATTTAGTTCACTTTCGCTTAAATTACGCATGAACCTAGAAGATTCGTGTTGGAACAAGTCAATAACACTGCAAGAAATATTGGATCTCACTCCCAGTAACGTGGGGCCGTGGGTCTCTTGCACTCCGATTCATTTACTCGACCACATCGAGAGTCTATACAATAATATTTTGCAAAGCTTGACTACAATACTTCCACAGTTACTCACTGGAGACAATCATTTTCCACAGAGAGAAAAAAACCCAGCAATTCTCTTTTTCTGAAGCAACACACTACCGTGGAAAACAAATGATCACATGCACATCATCCATCAGCTTTCCTTCTCCATCTGGAGCTACCCACTACCTAAGAAGCAAGCATCGATCTAAAATCTAAATCCTTTTTGCACCAGCCAGGCATTTTGTCAAACATAGCATGCCACCTGCTTGAAAATCAAGAAATGTTTGGCCCTTGCGGGTGTAGAGCGAAGCTACCCACAAACGGTGCACACCTCAACGTAAATCGAATGCACTTAACAATAAGATGATATCGAGCTTCAAGTCTTGAAACACTTACTGAGAACTCGCCTTCGAGAGCTTCGACTCTCGGCTATCGCAGAAGAGCTTCTCTGTCGAACCGAAGCTTTTCAGTGGGACAATCGCTGTGTGTGGCGGAGATATGGTGGACTGCGAGCGAATTCCACCTGTTTGGCGAATGTCCGTCCACGTGGCGAGCAGGATTTTGCGGGACCGAGCTCGATTCCGCACGTGACGGAAATTGTTTTTGTGATGGAGCAAAATAGTTCCAATGGTAAAATGAAAAGGATCAGAACTTTCTAAATTTTTTTCTTGTAATTCTGTTCAATTCATGTTATTGAAATATATAGAGAGAGATAATGCTATTTTGAATCTAATCTTGGATGGAGCCAAATTATTTTAGTTGGCAGACTTAGCCAGTTCAAAGAAAAAAATAAGGTTAGCTATGATAGATTGAAGTTTGAAAGGACGATGATTTATGAGCAAGACTATTGTTTGCCCTCTTTTGCACCATGTGAGTTTTTTGTTTAATTAAAAAATAATATTAAAAGCACATCAATAACTTATTAAAAAAAGGGCTTACTCAAAAAAAAAATTATAAAAAGGGGCACGTAAGATTTTTTGACAGGTCTAGGCTATGGGAACAACTTAAATGATTGGCTTTCGAAAATTGTGGAATTAAAAAGTTAGGGTACCAAACCAAGTGCTGTGTGGAAGGTTTGGCTCTTCTATTGTAATTTCGTACGTATTGGATGTTCAAACCAATACAGAGAAGTGAAAAAAAAAAATGGGGTAGTCCTGCGAGCAATAGGGCTAGAATTCTCCATTTAAAGTTTAAGAATGATATTGAACAATGAGTACAACTCTAAAGGCGACCAATGCCATTAAAAGCATATATTCTCTAGTAAAAAAAAAATCTAATTTAACTGGAAACATCCTCTAACTGAAGAAAACTTAAGAGAATTTTCCCCCTCATTTGCCGGTCTTGAAAATTCATTTTGGGAACATGTTTTGTGGTGCTGAGAAGTGAGAAGTACGATAAATGAGTAGAAACAATGCAACATACGACTAGAAACGGCAATCAACCGTGGACGAAATGACCATGTAAGAACGTTTGGCAGGTTTGGGACACAAAGTTTGAGGTTCAAAACAGCATGTAATTCAATCCGCCATACTCTCTCAATCTATCCCCTTGTAAATTGATGAAAAATTGGCAATCAAAATATTATCGGCCTCATTTTAGAAACATATCGTGTTAATTTAATGAGATCTAGGGATGTAGTCTATCATTCTTTAAAATTGTGATAGAGAAAAATTAACGCCTTTTTTGTAACCCACTCTCGAATAAATTTGTATGGTGTTCGAGCACAATCTCAACAATGTTGATTGTAAAATATAACATGTTGGAATAGACTGATAGTGGATTTGACCGAATAATTGAATATGTGGCCTTAAAATCACTAAACAATTTTGTGACATAACAAACGAAAAAGAAATTTTTAAATGAGCATTTTTGGGTTATATGCAATGGGTTGAACAAATCTGGTAACAAATATAGATAAGTTAGAAATTTAAAGGGCCAGAATTTATATGGACGATTTGATACTCTTTTTTTTTAGATGAAAAGTACCCAAAAGAAATCATAAACCAATTGCACTTGTGCCAATCAATTCTAAACTTTTCAATTTGATCAATTTAAATATTAAATATATTAACAATTTGCTAATGAAGTCCATCTAGCCAATCTTAGGAGGAAATTGATTATTTGAATGCCGATTGTTTTATGTGACATGAATGATGATGATATGATAATTTCTTTTTGAATTTTTTTTCTTTTTCTTATTGTTAAGAGTTGGCAGAGGGCTGCCGGCCATTGGCTAAGCCCCAACAACCCTTGCCGGCCACTAGGCAAGGGTTGCAGCACTCTCCTAGTTCTGAGTGAGGGTTGCGAGCTCTCATCGGCCATTAAGGAGGGCTCGCAGCCCTCATCAACCATTAGGCGAGAGTCATAGCCCTTGCCCAATGATCAAAAGGGGTCGTCAAGTTTGACGGATGGCCTCATGCTAACCCTTAACAATAAAAAAGAGAAAGAAAAGAAAAAACTTAATTAAAAAATCAAAAAATTTAAAAAAATGGAAAATTTTCAAAAATTGTTCATGCTAGTGTGGCCATATCACATAGGAGATTGGTATCTACGTCATCAATTTATAGTCAAAATTGGCTAGATAGACTATATTAGTAACTTGTGAAAAGATTTATGACTAAATTGGTTGTATTAAAAGGTTTAGAACTAAATTGTTACGAGTGCAATTGGTTTAACACTTATTTCTAATTTCTCCATTTTTTTCTCAAAAAATATGGTCTTTTGATAGGCGGATAAACATCATTATTCCTCAAACCTACACTATCATTTATATTTGTCATGGAATAGTGGTTTACTAATCATGTCGAATTGATCCCTGAAATGAATTTGATAGTTAGACAAGAATTAGATCAATATAATGAACTATATTGTTATGTATCCAACGTAATTAAAATGGAATTAGCTAAATTAGCGTGCATTAGACTGATTGAATATCTATAAATGCATGTAATCTATGCCATGTACATTGTTACAAGACCCCAGCCATGACCTATTCCGCTCCTTGAGCGATGACCCCAACGAGGGGAGTTGAATTGGGACTTCCGTCTGTACGTTATTCAACCAGGATCGATGGTACATTGATTTACCACATTAAAGGCATGGATAGGCATATTATAGGACGATGGCCTCTTGTTTTAGATAAATGATTGACCAGTATACATCGACCATACCAACCCGCATTTGCATATTCGGTGGGCTACGATATGATCTATGTGTTACCCAAAGTATATACTAGCGAGCTTACGTAATGTAAGTCTGATGTACAATTGCCAGAGTAGAAATGTCAAAATGGGTCAAAGACCCATTTATTAACCATATATGATGGGTTGGGTCATCTATGGATTAGCTAAAATTTACTAAATTTTGAATAATAAAGTGCAATGAAATGTGCATTGTTGATGGGTCTGAAGCTCAACTCACTTGTAGTCCCTCTTCACTTGTCTTTAGGTTCAGGTTGGCGGTTTTTGGGTGGGGCAACTTATTTTCTAGTTTTATCTTCCACTTATGATGTTCTTCTTTTTTTTTTTTTTTAAATTGATAAATAGTAAAAAAAATTATGATCTTTCAAAACTTAGAAAATCATGAATTAGTATATAATTTTACATGTTGATATTTATCGACTTATTGAGTTTAAGAGATGTTGGATACTTCGGTGTGAAGCTTGAAAAATTGCAATAAAAAAAAAGTCGTAAACAAGTCAAAAAAATTTATTGGGAACCTCATAAAACTACTGAAATTTTTACTGTTTACACGCTATACACATAACATAAAAGTTATTGTTTTTAAATATATATGTATTTTAATAATGCGGGACAAGTCCCATCGGGTCGGGTCATTGAATTTGTTTTGCATGTAAATAAGTAAAAATGGATTAAATATACCGTTTTGAGTTGGATTATTTTCAACTTGACCCGAAGTACCCATTTGATGACCTTGGACCGGAGCATGCAATTATCAAGGAAAGCACTTCAAAATTAGCATCATAAATGGAAACACGTCAAATAGACATGTCAAACCCACGATAATCGTCCAAAAACATAATCCAAGCAATAATAATAAATGGATGCATCCGATGCTTAGTCACGCGAAATGAGTACTTTGGAAATTAAGCGACAAACACAATGACTAAATTAAAAGAGCCTTAATGCAGTTTGAACCCTCTATGTTGTTTTCTTTAACCTCCCTTATGGAGCTCCTGGACTATAACATCTCGAATTTTGCAAATTAGGACTCGCCAACTAATAGCACCAGGGTTATTAGGATCTTCCCAAATCTTAACTATAGGTAATCCACGAGATGTAAAAATGATCGATAACTTAAATTCCGTACTAGAGTCCTCACTAATTAGTAGCCTAGGTCAATTGGACACAAAAGGGCTCAAGCAAAGATAAGAAAGTCAAATATCTAAGTGCATATGTGGACGAACTGGTCAAACGAAATTTAGAGATCTTCTGGGACCAGTTACGCATATGATGGATTAGCATCCCACAACACCCTTTTTGTACCATAACCTAAAGTCCTAAATCACTTATCATTTAATTTCCTATGCTTGCATGATGTGTTGTTTTAGGATTACAAAATATCACCATAAAATTTATTCAACATTGCTATTGATCGACAAGACCATTTTCTTTTGTGTAGTGGCACGATTACATTCGTATGTGAAAGTGGATGTCAATTTAGATTAAATCACGATTTAAGAAAATGAAATGACACGACAATGATATGAAAAAATCAAGATCCATACATACTGTGAAAATGACATGACAAGGACATGGCAAATTTCATATTTCACATCACAATGACATGACGATAATTACATGCAGCATTAATCAATAATTTCATGATCGAAATCCAATGATAAAACGACACAACATAGTGAAAATTGCGTTCGGCATGACATGACTGGAAAGAGAGAAAAGCTTCCATGTGTAAAGCGCTGGTAGAGGGCCGCTAGCCACCAGTTGAGGCCAGCACCCCTACCAGCCATTGTGGTTAGATGGTGGACAATAAAAAAGAAAAGAAAAGAAAAGAATTAATAAAAAAATTCTTTTTAGTTGAAATTAAATATATTTAAAAAATTAAAAAATTTCAATAAATTAACCAAGTCAACGTTGACTGTATCACATATGACAGTCAGTGTTTACATCATCATTTTCCTGCTAAAATTGGTTGAATGAACTACATTAAGAATTTGTTAAAATGTTTATGACTAAATTGACTACTTTGAAAGGTTGAGGATTAAATTGGTACTAGCACAATTAGTTTAAGACTTTATTTTTATAATTTTCCCCTTTTCTTTTTCTCAAAAATATAGTCTTTTGGTAGCGGATAAACATCATTATTCCTCAAACATACACTATCATTTATGTTTGTCATCAAATGGTGGTTTATTGATTATGTTGATTCGATCGCTGAAATGAATTCGACAATTAAACAACAATTAGATTGAACGTAACCAAAATTGACTTATCTAAATTGCCGTGCATTAGACTCTTTGAGAATCTACAAATGCATGTTATCTATGCCATATACATTGTCACAAGACCCTAGCCATGACCTATTCCGCTCCTTGAGTGACGCCCCCATCGAGGAAGATTGAATTGGCACTTCCATCCGTCTGCTATTTAACCAGGATCCAAAATATATTACTTTAGCGTATTAAAGGCATGGAGAGGCATATCTTATTCACCCAATAAGGTGATGGTCTCCTGTTTTAGATAAGTCATTGGCCAGTATGCATCGACCGTACTGACCCACATTTGTATATTCGGCGGGCTGCTATATAGTCTATGTGTTACCCAAGGTATATAGGAGCGAGCTAATGCAGTGTAAGTTTGATGTACAATAAGTAGAGTAGATGTGTCAAAATGGGTTGAAGACTCATTTATTAATCAGTATATGATGGGTTGGGTTGGGTCATCCATGGATTAGCTAAAATTTACTAAATAAGTTGATATAAGGTTGAGTAATAAAGTGCGATAAAATATGCGATTTAAATGGGTCCGATGCTCAACTCACGTGCAATCCCTCTTCACTTGTCTTCAGGTTCAGGTTGGGGGTTTTTAGGTAGCACAACTTTCTTCTTCTTCTTCTTCTTCTCCCAAAATTGATAAATAGTAAAAGATTTATGATCTTTCAAACTTTAGAAAATTGTGAAAATTGGTATATGATTTTACATGTCAATATTTATTGACTTATTAAGTGTAAGAGATGTTCTACTTGAAAATGAGGATCAGGAGCTAAGTGAAGTCTGTCAAAACTTGAGAGATGGAAGTGGTACGAAGGATGAAGATATTGAACAGATATAAATAAATAAAAACACTCGGGTTCTCAGAGAGTGAAATTGGTGGACCAAAGAGTGGGCTATCTGCATATGTTCTATCCTATCGTCTCTCAAAGGTGAGATGACATCTCTCACGCTAGAATCCAATTACTGGAAGCACAAGGATGCAAAAAAGGAAAAGAAAAAAGAAAAAAAAATAAGCATATTGATTACGCATGCTGAGTTTCTAGAAGAACTAAACTTTACATTATTAGTAGTCTCAGATTTGCACAAATGCAAGATAGGATTTAAGCTGATGAAAAGGGTGTCAGGGATGAAATAGGAAGGATCGGGATAGAGAAAAGTGAAGACGCACTTATGAAATAGTACTTGGAAATGATCTCAACAATGACCAGAAGACAACCAAGTCCAAATACGAAACTCCTCCTTCGCAAACAGGCAATTGATGAAAAATATTCCGCTTGATCAAGCTTCAGATTCTTTGTTAATGAAATTAGCTGTAGAAAGGAAGAAAGGGCAAACAATCAGATGCTTGCAAATGCATAGAAAAAGAATCTAAACCCTTGTTTAGAACTAGAGATTGAGAAAGGATTGGGCATTGACCAGGTCTCAACCAATAGAGAACTTGGTAAAGAGAGAACAAGAGAAAGATCTTGGGCAGACTCGCTTATGACTCTTAGAAATTGTCCAGTCTCCAGGTGAGCGTGCAAGACATGAGATGGAAGGCGAAACTGAAGAAGACGAGCAAGAGGTCTCACAAGATCAGTATGAGACATTGAAGAGGCAGCTAGAAGAAGCGGAAGAGGCAATCATTCATTTAATAGTCGTGAACCATCATCTAGCGAAAGACATCGATGTGAACTTATCCTTACAAGACTCAAGATTGAGGAAAATTCAAATTTCAGGGACGAAATTTTTTTAAGAATGATAGATTGTAATTATATGGCCCAACAAGCCAAGCCCAAGCTCAACTCTCTTTCTCTCTTCTTATTTGAGCTCGTGCTATGAAGGACGAGGAGGAGAAGAATCCGAAGCAAAAACAGGGGAAAGAAAAGGGGCTCATTGAGAAAGAAGAAAAATGAGAAAGAAGAAAGGAGGAAAGGGAAAAATTTTGCACACTCATGATCCGTATGACTCGCCAAGCTGATCAACTCCATTTTACCACGCTGATAAGTGATCAAAGCCCCTAAACGTCTATTAAAATGAATTGTCAAAATTAGGGTTGGAAATTTGATTTTAGGTGAATTATGACTTGGTGCAGTTGACCGGGGAGTTTTCGGGAGTCGTATTTTTATAGAAATGATATTTTAGGATGTGTGAAGTTATAGCATTTTACGGATTTCGATTTGACCTTCCGGTTTGCCTGGAACTGAATTTTCAAGTCCGGCACGCATTCTAGAAAGAGTTCCAAACAGTAAATTTGGAGTCAAATTTCAGTCATTTCCGGCAAGGTCTTAGGGCGGCTGAATTGGAGTTCTTATAGTATGTCAAAATGGCTTTCTAAGGACAATAAGTTGGCTCGAAATGGAATTCCGTGGAAAAAGTTATGGCGCGATGAAGTTTAATGCGGGAGCTACGCCTAGCGGACAACGATAGGTTTCCGCTAGAGGTGAGCTTTTTGTTGGTGTGTAGGTGTCATTTTATCAACAAATAGGCGAAGTATAGTCGAGTCGTTAATTAGAATATCGTTTTATTTGGTCTTTTGATTTTTTTTCAATTATTTGTTAGGAATTTGAGTGCGTCGACTCGAATAATTGCCGTAGTTGATTTTCTGCTTTTCCCAAGTGAGTGATACTATTTCTTCTATGAGTTTGTAAATTCATGTCTTGAAAGTTATGGAGATTTAATGTATCATAAGTTATCGAAAGCATGTTTTGTTGCATAAAATCTAGATAGAGCAATTAATACGATGTGGTATTTGTGAATGGTTTGCCAAATGTTTTTGAAAAGTTATTGCGAAATGTTATATGTGTGTGTGTGTGTGTATATTGTATGTATATATATGTTGATTTGTGAACTTGGTTTATAAAATATATTGTGAGAAGGTATGTAAAATTCATTTTGATTTAAGAAACGAGTTCTGAAATGATTTGAGAAATGTTTTACGAAAGGTATTTCTAGTGAATGAGTCAGGTTACAGAAATATTATGTGTTTTGATTTGTGAAATCAATTTATGATATATATATATTGGTTTGGTTTTGTGAATTATTAAGGTTGTTGTGGATTTGTGTTGATACTCAATACACTGTGAGCTTGGCGAGGGGCCTATGGGTATGTGCATACTAATCTAAAATTATCCTTATCGACCGAGCCACCGACTAATAATAGTTGTAGACCTAACCAAAGGGGGGAACTTGATCGCCTTGTCACGGGCATTATGCATGAATATTGTTTGATACTTGAGTAAAAGATTGATCGATGGATGGACCATTAACGTGTGGTTTCATATGAGATGGATCAATGTGATAGACCATTGATGTGCAACATGAGATTAACCAATGGAATGGACAATTGATGCGTGTTTTATAAGATTGGTCAATGGAATGGACCATTGACGTGTATTTTCACGAGATAGACCATTGGGTTGGGCCATTGATGTTTGCTTGCTAATATCTTGAATATTTATGCTTTGAACATATTTTGTTAAAGTAAGAAATATTGCATTTTTGGTCTTGAAGGTTTGTTCAATTCCAATTTTTGTGAAAGTGAGTTATATTTGTGTTTTAAATGTGTATAGTGATTCCTCGATCTGCTTAGAATAAATATATTACTCATTGAGCTGTGGTAACTCAATCTTTTTTCTTATTATATTTTTTAGGTGCCTTAGATAGTGATTGACAGAGCGAGAACATTATTGTGGGAACTATCAGGAGTTGGATATTTGGGGTATAGTTTGAGGTTGCTTCTTTTAGGGAAATGATGGCCATGCTACCCCTCATCCCTATAGGATTTAGGGTGTGACATGTCAATCCCACGATAATCGTCAAAAGCATAATCCAAGCATAGGATAACAAATGGATGCATCCAATGCTTAGTCACGCGAAATGAGGAATCTAGAAATTAAACAACAAATGCAATGGCTCAATAAAAAGATCCTTAATGCGGCTTGAATCCTCTATGTTGTTGTTTCTAACCTTCCTTATGGAGCTGCCGGACTATAGTATCTCGAATTTTGCAAATCGGGACCCGCCAACTAATAGCACTACGGTTCCTCTTGGTATTATTATTATTTTTTTTATGGAACTATGGGTAATTTATGAGATCTAAAAATGATCATAAACTTAAATACTAGACTAAAGTCGTAACCAATTAGCTCGAGAAAAAGACTAGGTTGATTGGACACATAAGGGCTCAAGCAAAAGTAGGAAAGTCAATTATCTAAGCGCACATGTGGACGAACTGGTCAAGTGAAACCTAGAGATCTTATCATATAATTCCCTAAATCATTTATCATTTAATTTCCTATGCATGCATTATGTGTTGTTTTAGGATTACAAAATATCGCCAGACCATTTATTCTACGTTGTTATTGATCAACTGAACTATTTTCTAATGTGTAGCGGTGTGATTACATTCATCTGTAAAAGTTCATGTCAATTTAGATTAAATCACGATTTAAGAAAATGAAATGACCGAGCAATAATATGGAAAAATCAAGATCCACACCTACTGAGAAAACGGCATGACAAGGACATGGCAAATTTCATATTCCACATCACAATTGCATGGCCATAATCACATATAGCATTACCCGATAACTGCGTAATCCAAATACAATGAGAAAACGACAAGACATAGCGATAATTGCGTTCGGCAAGACTGGAAAGAGAGAAAAGCTTCCGTGTATCCCCCGTCTAACCACAGGTAGTATCTGGTCTTGAATAGTTCCTAGTCAAATGGCAACAGCTGGTATAATAGCAGCCACTGCATTTGTGGGGGCTAAGGCAGAGTAGCCATGGTCAAGCAGCCCCAAGTTGACTGAAGAAGAAGAAATGTGGGGGAAGAGAACATGCATGATAAATAACTCGACAGGTGCGAAAGGGAAAAAGGACTTCTTCTGAGCTCCCACTTGGAGGGGGCGGCTTCCAGAATGTATGTCCTTTCCTCTTTTCTGTTTCCATCCACTTGCCTTAACTTTCTCATGTTGTAATAATTTGATACTTAGATTGATTTAGGAAAAAGAAAAAAAAATCTGTCTTCGAAGAGAGTTGACGCGAAGAGATGGTGATGATTTGATTTCTCCTGGACCGATTCAATTATGATATGCCCCACATTGGAGAGAGGAAGAGGATGCATGTTGGTGAAAGACAAGTTTGGCCTTGTCTCTTACCCAAATTACAACCCTAAAATTTAGCATAATTACCGGAATTATGTCACTTGAAATATTTTTCTTTCCTTCTAATTCTCCCTTTCTTTCTAAACAAAATAATGTTTTCAAATCCAGATTCCTTTTTTATGTTCATTTTCCACCTCATTCTAAACAACACCCAACTTCTCCTCTTCACATTTTCTTTCTTCACTTTCGTTGTTCTTTTCACCTCGTTGTCCTCATCCACCTAAATATCGTTGGAAAAAAGAAAAGGAAAAAAAGAAGAAGACAGAGCCCAAACAAATTGAAACCTTAGTTTTTTCATTTCACAATCCAGGGACACGACTTGAAGATTTATGGAATACCATGCAAACTCCACAAATCGGTTAATTCCAAGTATTTGACCTTTGCAAGTGAACGAGACCCAAAGCGGGTTGTATGCAATAGATAGCATTTGATATGGGTGACCTTCAATTCCTGAGTGTGCAACCCTTTGTAACTAGAACCAACTGCACCAATCCCAAAGCTTTTATTGTATTTATTTGGCCAACTACAAATTGAACTTATTCAATTACACAACTTTTGCATCTCTAAGGAAAGAGCAATTGACAGAGGATCTATGTGCGTGTCCTTGCCGCCTCTCCTTCGGGCTTAACAATTTCAATCAAGCTGATACATGATAGGTTCAATTACCAAAAACTCAAAAAAAAATGATATAGTAGGCAATACTAATGCGTATGATTTACGTAGAAATTTATAGGTTTAATTCTCTAAAAAAACCTTTAGTTTTATGTTCAATCTCAATTCTACCTTAAACTTTATAATGTCTAATAAAAAAAAAATCACAACTTTTTACTATATAGTCTCATGTCTGCCCCACGTCCAAAATCATTAAATCTTTTCTTCAAAATTATTATGATCAGGAGACTGTTGTTGTTTTATACAAATGTGAAAATGTTGATGAAGACACACGATCTGATAATGACCTTATAATGGTTATGATATGGATAATTTTAAAGAAACTAGTGGTAATTTTTTGATATGAGATAGATTCAAGATTATACTGAAAATTTGTGATTTTTTATTATGATAAAGAAAAATTTAGGATCAAATTAGTATCAAATCTAAAATTAGAGATTTTTTTTTGGGAATCAAGCCAAAGTTTATAAATATCAAGAATAAGGAAAGCAAGCCGACCTAAATTGGATCTTGCCAGTGATAAGAACAAGTGGATCGATGTCATCATCAATTTGACTTGTGCATCATTCTCTTTTCTGAGATCTGACATCCACCAAAATGCAATTTCTGCCACTTTCGATTGTCGAGTTAATCACCAACAGTGATTATCCATCGTATGAGCCCAAATTATGTCGTGACAATTCCACGGGGATCACTTTGATTGGATAGCGGAAATTTTCACTTTTTATGTTCTTGATGACTGTGTCCGCCGTCTAGATATTTACTTGACCTCGGAGGCCCCCCAGGAAAATCGCGCGTTTCGAGTGCCAGCTAGAAAACTGAACAAGCTAATGCCCGTGAGGAATTAACAACTTATTTCCATTTGTTTCCATATTGCTCGATTTCTAATTTTCAGCACAGATCCAAAATAATCGGAATCTTTTTTTAATTTTTTGTTTTTGATCTGCGGTACAGCCGATGTCGCACGTGTAGGAAATGTCGAATTCTCTCATGCTATCACATCATAAAAAGTCTCAAAAAAAGTAACGACTTGTTCGGATTAGATCAAAATTTTGACACGGCATAATCATGATGATTGCTACGGTACGACGACGTCGATTGCTTGCTTTACCCTTCCATGCTGTTGTTGCGAAGTTAGATTTAGCTCCGGGAGGCCTGAGCGGTGCTGTATTAGCGCGGGGCAGGCTCACAATTTGCATTCTCCAATGAGTACGCTGCAATTTATAATCGAAGCCGCCCAAGAAAAGGTACTCAGATGATGGGTTTACTTATGAATCTAGTTCACAAGTTTTCTCCCCAACGACTTCAATATCGCACGGCATAGCAGTTAATTCTCACACTTCCGATTAATGCATTGCTGTGACAATTGTTTGGCCAATGCTTAGTAGCAAATTAGCTATCAGGTCAATTGGCCGGCAGCCCGGAAAAAGTTAGGTGACGGATTTTAATCTATTATGAAAGTAATATTTTATTCTAGACCACAAATAAATTGTTGTTAAGTCTACTTTTCTAAGAATTTATGGTCTCATTATTTAAAAAATTCGTGACTTATAACAAGTTATTATTTTCATAGTAGCACAAAGGCTATTATGTTAACAAATACTTGAACCGCTAGTGTCTTTAAGCAGATCAAGTTATCAAAAAGAAAAAGAAAAAAAAATTGAAAATGTAATTTCCTTACCAAATGTCAATTTGCCTTGTTTGGAGGAAATGGAGAATGGAAACCGCAAATGATTCGCCTTCTCGAACACATGACTGTGTCATAACAGCAGAGTTGTTTCTCCCATGTCTGGCAAAAGTGTGTCAACTACATACATGTAACGAGCATCACGATCATCCCACCCGATGAGTCATATCAAACCTAAGAATTGCGGTCAAGGTCAACGGCATGTAAAGCCTCCCCGAGGCATAATTGCTTCTCGTGATTCAGTCTCATTTCCACTGCGTCCTCTCTCTCTCTCTCTCTCTCTCTCTCATCGTTGCGACTCTCTCGTCAGAAATCGCGACGGAAACACCTAACCAACGAAGGAATCGAAAAGCCAGCCCAGTTGTGCATGTCCTCATCGATTCGTAGAAGCAGTCCCCGACGAAAAAAAGAAGCGCGTGATCGTTATTAAACCTGATCACGGGGGGGCTACAGGGGCTACAGAATTCAAAGTCAAAGTACGATGCATACTTTAATGTATGGGCCGCCTAAGAGCCTCTTTGCATAAATTTGACTTTCCGGCTTCTTCATAAACATCAGTTGCTTTCTCAGGACCAGAAGAGTGAGCCTGACCCACCATCAGCTTCGCTCCCAAACCATTCGATTTCGATCTCCCTCTCTCGACCAAGGCCTGGTGATCAGTTCCCTAAGACTGCATCAAGTTTCGTGAATGGAGCATTTCCTGGGGCTCTTGAGAATCCATGTCCACAGAGGGGTGAACCTTGCGATCCGAGATGTCCGGAGCAGCGATCCTTACGTCGTCATCAGAATGGGCAAACAGGTGAGCTTGTCCCGCCATGTCCTGCTTCTTGTTTTGGTCCACGGTGCGTTTCTTGGAGCAGCCGTCTCCTTGTTTCGTGGTTTTTTTTTGACTCTGATCAAGACTTGAGCATCTCGGGACATGGCATGTATAGCATACCCTGCCTTTTTGGTTGATTTTATATAGTTTCTGGTTCTGCGAGTATCGTTTAGTTTTGGTCAATTGAATCAACACCGGGGACCAAAATAGGCTCCAGGGCTTTGCGCTGATCCGGATTATCTGGAAACATATAGTAGGATTCGGTTTTGCTTTTGGCTCGTCTGATTCAAAGTTTCGATGTGTCTCACAGAAACTGAAGAGTAGGGTAATCAAGCAGAACACGAACCCGGAGTGGAATGACGATCTTACTCTCTCGATCACCGACCCAGGCCTCCCCGTGAAAGTGTTGGTGTACGACAAAGACACGTTCAGCCTAGACGACAAGATGGGGGATGCAGAGTTCCACATCGGGCCGTTCTTGGAAGCCCTGAGAGCGCCAACGGACGGAGTCCCAAACGGGACTGTGATCGCCAGAGTGCCGCCCAGCCGGGAGAACTGCTTGGCCGAGGAGAGCTGTATCGTGTGGAGCGACAGCAAAGTGGTCCAGGAGATGGTCCTCCGGCTCCGCAACGTGGAGCGAGGCGAAATTGAGCTGCAGCTTCAGTGGATTGATCTTCCTGGTTCCAGGGGCTTGTCGTAGTCGCCTGGACCTCTTCTATGTTCATATGCTCTGGCTAAATAAGCGGAGGATGGATCTTCACTGTACTCTGATTATCGAATGAATTTTCGTTTTCCTTTCTTCTTACCCTATTCACTATTATATCTGCGGATTTCTTTTCTCGCTTTTGCACAGCCGATGTATGCATCATTCTTGTTTTCCTGCCTCGGTCTTGCAGCGACACCAGCGAGTCATTTCAGCGATTAACTGAACGGTTTAGGCTCTTCTTGCTTGTTAATCTGAAGCATATCACATCTTGAAAAGGAAAGGTGAGTGCTGAAAACAAAGAGAAAATCGCAGAGATGCAACCGCGAGTTCTCTGTATGTTTCCTTCGAGGGATCGATCAACCGTATAGAGTCATGCTTTGCTTTAGACGCGTGATAATTCTGGAACGAAATCCACGAACAGGAATCACGTGGGAGAAGCTTTGAAGTAGAAACAGACACAAGTGCAAATTGGTCGCAAATTCGCCTCTAAGCAGAATAGTATTAGGGACGGGAGTAAACACGGTGAATAAGGTGTCCGCCTTATAATGTTCTAGAGACGAATAAAGAAATCTTATATGGACGGATCATTATGTCTAATATATCTAGAGAAAATTACCAAAAAAATATTAAGCCTATTGCACTAGTGACAATTTAGTCATACATCTTTCAATTTGACCAATTTAGTCTTTAATCTTTTGATAATTTATCAATTCAATTCTAAACCTTTTGATGATTTGCTAACTTAGTTCATCCAGCCAGTTTTAATTGGAAATTGTCAATGTAGTGGTCTAATCAGCAGTGGTCATACTACATCACACGGGTGGTGATGACGATGATAATTTTTAATTAATTATTATTATTTTTTTTTTATGAATAATTTTTTTTCAAACTCTAGACTAATGAGGTCATCGGCAACAAGTGAGGGCGTCAATCCTCACTAACCAATGGGCAAGGGCTGTAATGCCCTTGGCCAAACTAGGTGAGGCAAACTGGCCCTTGTTGGCCCAAGGTTGGAAAAAAAGGAAAAGAAAAAAAAAAAAAATTAGACAAATAAAAAAGTTTAAAAATTGTCAACATTAACACACTAGTCAAGCTGCTCACAATTAGCGATTTTTGGTCAAATCTTGAATGACTAAACTGATAAATGGTCAAAATTGGCATAATTGAAAGATTTATGACTGAGTTGATATAAATGTAATAAATTTAGAACTTTTTTGATAATTTTCCCAATGTAACCACATAGTCCATATCATACATGAATGACAAAAAGAATTATGAGACAAATGGTTCATGAACTTAACATAACATGATAATATGTCAGGAATGACATAGTCGCTTGCCAAGAGAAGGGATGATGACAATGGAATATAATAGTGTTATGGTTGAATATAGTTTTTCTGGGGGTTGGAAGGACTTTCTTATGCCAATTTGCCAATGCTAGAAGGCTTAAGACTTTCCTAGTCTCAAACTGTAAAAACAAATATTATTCACGACACATCTCGACATCTAATCCGGATGTCGATTCGCTGGGCTTGGCCATCCTACCTTGACTTTACGCATGGGAAACTTACTGACACCTTTGAGAGCCTTTAGATCCAAGCTTGCCAATGCCAATAGTTGGATCTCGTGTCTTGTCAATAATCTGATCGAAAACTTGTCAGCATCGATCGATCGTTAAATTGGAGCCTTGATTTTGCTCACGTGAGGGTAGATTCCCCTTGTGTTACTCGAGTATATTTCCATCCCTCCCTACCAACTGCATCACTGCCGCGTGTTTGCCACCGTCATCAACGACTCAAAGGCGACATTTGCCGCTCCACTATCCAATGAGAGGTCTATCTTGGAGTTATCTCTCTTCGAGCAGCAAAGCTTTCGTCACTCTCGAACTCGTTGTGGTTGACGGAACTTGTCGCAGTTGACGACTCAATTATCGATAGATGGCGCTGTTGAGATTTGCTCAGATCTAAATTTGTTTAGAACATATGTCAAATGTGAGGTCTTTTAGAGGTTTGGTCCTTGTGGATTGTAACTACCGTAAAAGAATACTTCGACTAACCGCACAAAGTGACATCTATTTGGGATAGATCTCTTATAAACCATTGAATTAGACCTCTCTCATTTGATATAGAAATTACAAATTCGTATAAACTATCCCACTTAAAGAACTAACGTCCTCGTGTCTCCCAACCACACTCTCCCTATTTGGTGTGTGGTTTAACATATTCCTATTCCCTTAGCTATTCTAGAATGAATAGACATGATTGAAATTTCATTCCAACCAACCAAACGTGACCTAGATCCTCTAAACTAGATCCATAGTTCGATTTAACTAAAACTCTCTCTCATTTGAAAGGGCTGTGAAAGATGTTTAGGTTTCTAATCATGAGGGCTCTAGATCCGCAACGGAATGTTCGATTTGAACTGTGATTATTTGGCGTCGTCCCTAGCCAGGAAATCCAAAGTTTTACAATCCTATTTATGTAGCTCCTCAAGACACTAGAGATTCATAACAATTTGTATAAAGCTAGACATACATGTAATCAATTATTAGAGATTTGCCTCAGTGGCTACCCTGCTCATTTGGGAAAGAAGAGGTGGGGAGAGATGCATGAGTGAGGGAGCAAAGTCTTACAACCTGCACATGACACATAGCACATTCACACTCAGTGACATATAAAGATATAAGATAGGGATTAGACAAAAAGGAGGAAGATATTCATGTAATTGTAAACCAATATGTCCACAAAGCTAGATAAATTTACTATTCCCGACAATAGTTTGGTCCCCTTGACTCTTAGTGCCCAACAAGTAATGGCTTAAATGACAATTGAGTTTATGATTGAATAAGCATAATTGAAAAGTTCAGAATTAAATTGGTAAAATTATTTAAAGGTTTAGGTCTAAATTGAAAGATTTATGACTGGATTAAAATAAGTATGATAGATTTAGAACTTTTCTAATAATTTTCCCAATATATCTATGTAGTCGACATCACACATGAATAACAAGAATGAAGTGTGAAAAATACATTTTAACCCTATAAGTGGAAAGAACTCCATTAGTTCTTTCTTCTTGGTGCAATTGAGGGGGGAGACGTTCTAGAAAATGTTGTTTCCTTAACGGCATGAATGTAGATCAAATTGTTTTGCTCAACAAGATCATCTTATCATAGCAATGATAATATGTCGAGAATGGCATAGTTGCTTACCAAGAAAAGGGATGATGACGATAGAATATAATAGTGTTATGGTTGAATAACACTTTTTCTTTATGCTGGAATGACTTTCTCATGCCAATTATACAAGCCTTAAGACTTTCCTGGTCTCAAACTGTAACAGTAAATATTATTCACAACACATCCCTATTGGAAATTTCCTATAATATGTGCTTACATTAATTAATTAATTTTTTATTTTAAATAATCGGGTTAATGGATATTCCAATATTTGTTAAACCCTTAAATGATCTTATTGAATTGGGTTTTGGCAGATATTAATAACATGCCTAGTTGAACAGCAAAGTGTAGGCAATTGTATTTAATTGAAGCCCGTAATGAGAGATGCTCAATTGACACACTATTGAATTAGGGTTTGCTAGGCTCCTTTTCTAGCCTATAAAATGGTAGGTTATGTCTATCAGTCACTTAATCCCATTACAAATTGCTATATTGAAATAGATCATAAATAAGAAGATCTATCATTCCAATAGATCTTTGATTAAACAAACTAATCTATTTTTTTCAAGTGAAACAATAGCTTAAACAATTACGTTTTAATTCCGTTGTATATAATGTTTTTGGTGTTTTACAGTCATATATAAATCAGATTGTTCTTGATTAATTAGTTGTTTATGTGGATCATTTTCTACAAGTGGTATTAGAGCATGTTATATATGATTGTAGAACCCAAAATTATTTTCTTTTTATGAACAAATTCGAAATTTTTTCCTTTAAACAGAATATTGTCGTTATTATTATTATTATTATTATTATTTTTTCATGTGGATTTTTTGATCGAATGATCCTAAAACCTTAGGGTTTTTGTTCTACATGTCGAGATCTTTCTAACCATATATAATTTATATAGTTTCGTTGAGAATTGAAAGAGAATTTTGAATTTGAAATTCTAGGGTTTATACCTTGGAAAAAGTTCTAAAATTTTTAAATTACATGCAATTGATTGATGTTCATTGTAAATTGTTACATGGGTATTGTTATATATATGATTTAAAATCTTTTGGTTGCATTAAGGTAAGTTTTTTGGGCTTAAAAAAGAGAAAACCGAATTTTGGCCATGGGCGTTAGATCCAAAATTTTCTTGAAGCTTCAATATGGATGATTTTTCATTTGTTCTTCGTTTAATTAATACTAGTTAAATATATTGACGTTAGATGCAAGATTCATGGAAAAAATTTTCATAAAAAATCAACCTTAATAAATGTTTTCAATGTTTGGGTCGAAAGTGGGTCGTATTTTGACATCCTGAAATTCAACTCCGTCTCGAATATATGAAATGGTTGTTTTGTTGACACACCTATGGTCATTTTACTCGGAGCTGGCCCCTCACGAGTTAATTAATTTATTATGTGAGGCCGTTAAGGGATATAAACATGACAGACTAGAGAACTTGATCAAAAATTGACTACTTGACCATAATAATTGGCAAGGTCAATACAACATCATTATAATCGAATTGTGATAGGATATTAGTCGTTTTGATGGAATTACGTAGTCGAATTGTGGGTGATTCCGCATGATTGCGAAATTCGTGTCGAACGGCAATAAATCGGTTTTCTATTGATATTATACTCGGGACACGTAATTGAATCCTTGCAATTTTATGACAACCGAGAGTCGTCTACAATTTAGAGATGTACGAACGTTGATAAAAAAATTATCGACCACTAGTCGAACGCGTAAAAATCCCTAAAAGCTACCTGATAGGTTAGGTCGTACTAAAATCGCATTCGGTCGATTTTAACCACGAAATTAAATTCGGTTTTGGGAATCAGACATTCGAGCGTGTCACAATTCATTTATAGGACGTCGTCTCATCTTTCAGCGAAATTTCATCGAGTTCGGAATTTTGCGGAAAAATCAATTTCGGACAAACAAGAAATTAAGGGAAATTCGGAGAGGCTGATTTAATGGGTTATTTGGCTGCTAAAAGGGTTTATTTTGTGAGAAATGAATGCTAAATTGTGATTGGAGGACCACAAGACTTCTTGGGCTGAAGACTTTGAGGCTTTTTGCAATGAGTGGCTTGATATTTATTAATGTTTCTCATTAGCCCTTGTCTTGACCTTCTTGTTCTCTTCCATTCCTCTCTCCTCCCCTCATGCGCACACCCCCCTTCCTCAGCCGACTCCCCCTGCTGCCCATTTTCTCCATTTCCTTTTATTCTCCTCAGCTCCATCTTCTTCTTCATCTTGCTGCTGTCGACCACACCTTTCCTCAACCAGCCTGCCAACATCAACAAACCAACAGCCACCCGTTCCAATCGCCAACACCACCAGACCAGCTAGCAGCCAGTAGCCAGCCTATCTTCATCGCCCAGCACCACCTTCCATCTAGTAGTCCACACGTCCGAGCGCCTTAGCCCAGCATCACCGCCTGTCTAGCCCGTCAGCCCCGTCCGCTAGCTCACCCGTGGCCAACTCTAGCCGTCCAGCCGAGTAGCCAGCCCCTGCGGTCCAGCAACCATAGAACCGAGACCATCCCCCAAGCCGTGAGCCCTCCTTGCCGTTTCTTCCGCCGTTTGAGCTCCATTGGAGACACGGTTGTCTCGAGTTCTCACCGCTGTCGCGTTGCCATCGCCGTCGCCGTAAGCCCGCCGTCGTCCTAATCCGGTGAGTTAATTCCCTAATTCTTGATTAGATTGCTAATTGCTCTTAGGGGGTTAGATTAGTGTAATTATGATTAGTTAGTTAATCCTAGGTTAGTGTAACTAGCTTAGTTAGGTTGGTTAGTTTAGTTAGGTTAGCTTGGTTAGGTGATTAGTTTAGTTAGGTTAGCCTACCTTAGGTTAGATTAGTTAACTTAGGTTAGATTAGTTAACCATGGTTAGGTTAGTTAACCATGTTTAGGTTAATTAACCATGGTTAAGTTAATTAAGTTGGATTTACTTAATTAATCACAATTTATTTAATTAATTGTAATTAGCGTAATTAGTGACGAATTAACCATTTCGTGAAATTTTACGCTCGTTCTCGTGGATGAATTTATACGTGAATTTGATGGCTTATATGTGTAATTGACTGTTTGATGGTAGTTGTCGATGATTATTGCAAAACTCGATTTTATGGGTATTTAACTAGAAAAATACCAGGTGTCGGTTTTTGACGTCAATTTTTATATACTACATAAAATCGTGGAATTTTAAAATGAGAGTGTACTATGTTTAATGGTTCGATTTAAATACGTGACCACACACGATTATTTTACCGGGAATTTTTAATATGAAGAAAAGTGGACAAATTTATTATTTAAAGACGAAGTATTTGAATGCAAAGCATGGTATTCTTGGCCAAGTATGTGCTCGTGTGGTCACTATCGTAACCTGTTACCCGACGAGAGTCGGGGGGCAATGCCTGATTAAGTTCGGATGCCCCATGTCAACGGATGCCGGTCACGGTGGAGGTCGGGCCAATTCTCCTTTATGGAATGCCGTCTAGGTGTGTAGTGCTAGACGTTGCCATGCCCGACAGAACGGGACGATACCTGGTTATGCCGGATAACTGCCGACTGTTGAGTTGGCCATGGCCGATGGGTCGTAATAATTGGAACATGCCCAAATGATTGTGATAGTTGCGCTTGATTATGGGGCAAAATTGTATGGCACGGTATGGGACGTGTCATAACGGTTTTACCTTATAATCGGGACCCATGTGATTATTTGAAAGATAAGAATGATGTGTTCCGATTATTAATTATGCCTTTAATATTTATATTGGTATATATGATGTACTAATATGCAGGGACACGTTGAGGCGATGTGAGTTTTGTATGGTGCGTGTTTTAGGACTGCATTCGAGGTGAATTTGTGTTTTAATTGGGGTTTAGAGTTTTGACTCACTGAGATTTATCTCACCCCGTCATAGTTAACCCTTTTTCAGGTCCTTAGTATGGAGGTACATGCTATCCGTTTTGGGGTTCGTTGGGAGATGGACTACGAGCCCTCCTACTTTCCTATTCCAGGGACCACCTAGACCCACGAGCTAGTGATGACCATGATTTGGGTCAATGAGGGCCTCCTTCATTTGGTGCATCATCGCTTCAAGGCGTGGTTCATTAACAAGCGTAATGGGGCTTGGGAGGGTCCCTTGCAGGGTTTTGATGGACCACCTGTCGGGACGAAGGATGGGGAGGTAGCTCACCCCATGGACATCGACATCCCAGATGATGTCGTGGAGAGTCCGGAGCTAGAGGCGGAGGGGTCCGGAGTGTAGGTTGTCTAGTAGTTTCTTTTTGGGATAGACTTATGTATATAAACTTGTAGGGCTAACTTGATATGTTTATAAAGTGTGGTTTGTGAAAAATTGCTAGCATGTTTTTACTATCCCTGTGTTTAATTGTTGGCCGGGTGTTTATTTAATTCGCTTCCGCATGTGTTTAATTGAAAGATAAAAAGAATGGGTCGGTGACGCATCCTGGGACGTTGCATTTTTAATCGACCGTCGAGGGATGTGTGCATACTTGGGGTTCGGGGCATGACACATATGACCCGGTTTGCAAAATTTCGTGACCCGGCTGGAGGTTGAAGAAGACCTCCAATCGGGCTGGGGCCAAAATATGGGCGTAAGCCCATAATTTTTCTATGTTGCTGATTCTGGGCATGAGCCATCTTGGGCCACAAGCTCCTGCACACATGGGCCTTTTGCAATAATGTTTTGGCTCGCCCATTCTAAGCTACTCGCGCGCATAGGCCCCGCAGTTTGATTCAAGTTGCTCACGGGCATGGGCTCCGTAGGAGGGTCCGATTCATAAAACAATAATAAAATAAAAATAATAATATTTTAAAAAATGTGGTAAAAATTGTTGTTTGATAAATGCAATATGATCTTAGGAAGCACTTGTCGTAAAGTGCTTCATATTGTTGAATGAATTTTGGGCATTGACAAAATGGAACATTATTTATAAACTTTTTGGAGTTCTCTATTGATAAAAATTAATATATACAATTGCTCACCCAAATGGGGTTATTATGTATATTAATTTGAAAAATTACATGAAGATTAATTCCCAATTTAAAATATGGGGATGTATAATTGAAAAATATTTATTGCTCAAAGGGGATAAATTTTTGAAAATTATATGTAACTCCCCTCTATGTTGTGATAATGGAAATGTATAATTCAAATATCTTGTTTGCACAAAGCGAATACGCCTTTGATGACTATTTGTAATTCTCCATATTGTCTCTATATATTGATATCATGGAAATATATAATTTAAAGGATTTGTCTGTCCAAAAGGTATGGATCATTGACAATTATATATAATTCTCGGGAGAAGTACACTATTGGTGCCATAAGTTGTGTACGGCGCTCACTTTGGTACCAAAAGTTTTCGTCAGATCACTTAAGTGCCAAAAAATTTGAAAAACGCTCACTTTGGTGCCAACGCTGATCTGATCTGCCGGAAATCCGACGTGGCCTTTTTTTTATTAATTTCTTATGCTGATGTGGTTTGCCGGAGAGTCCAGTTAGCATCTAAAGCAAGAAACGATGTCGTCTAGTTGCATTTCCCCCCAAATAAGAACCCTAATTTACCAAATTGAAAGAAATCCCCAATTTCAAACCCTAATTATTGTCGACGAAACCCAGAACTCCCCAGACTTGCGCCAGGTGGACGTCTCGACCTCCTCCTCTGTAATTGAAGGACGAGATGATGATGCCACCTCCGCCGGTGGCTTTCCAATGGATAGATCCAGCGGCGAACACGAGGCTGAGGAGCCTGGGGGGGACGCTCGCGATGTCTCCTCATGACCTCGAGCCCCGATCGAGGACCTCTTCCCCTATCGCACAATCTTCTTTCGTAGGTCAGGCGGTTGACTCAATTCCGATTCTATGTTCGGCGCCACCACTTGTGCGATGATTCGACGCTCAACAGTGAGAAGATGTCTCGGGTCAGAGGGTTAAGGAGATAGGTCACACCGCAGAGGTCCTAGAAGCAACGCGACCCGTGACTCGAAGCTCCGGCTTCGTGGAGCCATGACCTCTCGGCCGAGATGGGGGAACGGGACTTCGAGCTGTGGCTCGGGTCTGAGCCGGGGACTTCGGACGCCACTCACCGCACGTGCATGGTGGCGGAGGGTGGATCGTCAATGATGTGGGGCCATCCTCTATAGATGGACCTGAGCTTTGTGGAGGAGCTCTAGTAGAAGGGAGCGACAGCGATCTCGTCCTCCTCCTTGGCGTTTCATGCCGAGAAGAAAAAAAAAGCAAGGAAGAACGATAGGTGTGAACATTGAAGAAGAAGAAGAAGAGGAGGATGGACTGATTTTCTTTCTTCTTCGTTCGACAACAGCCAAGAAAGTTCACATGGACTGATTTTCTTTAAAGAAAAATGCCTAGTCATATTAAATTTTTAATTAAAAAAGCCACGTCATTTTTTGGCCTGAATTTTTCGCCGGAGGCACTTAAGTGATCGTTTTTTCGCCGGTTTGGCACTTAAGTGATTCGACGAAAACTGTTGGCACCAAAGTGAGCGCTGTACACAACTTATGGCACCAATAGTATACTTCTCCCTATAATTCTCCTTATTTTTGCTTACAAACTTGATAATTTGGAAAATAATGGTGCATTGTACACTTTACCTAAATGAGAGTTTATAATGTACTAATTATTTTTATTAAATTACTTATTGCTCATAATTGATCTTATTGTATTATATGTGACAAACGGTCTCCTTTGTTGTAAACAAAAATAATGCCACAATTGAAATGTTAACTGGATCAAACTTCAAGAGATGGAAGCAAGATATATAGTTTTCTCTTGGAATTGTGGATATGGACTTAGCTCTACGCAAGGATAAACCTTCTAAGCCCAATGATCAAAGTACTGCAGATCAAAAGGCCCGTTATGCTAGATGGGAAAAATTCAACCCATTAAACCTCATTGCTATGAAGAAATCCATTGTTGAGCATCTCATTAGTGGTTTGTTGGAATATACAAATGTGAGACAGTTCTTCAAAGCAGTAAGAGAAAGATATAGAGTCTTAGATAAGACTAAAGCTGGAAACTTGCTGAGTGAGTTAACTAACATGAGATATGATACTATTATGGGCGTTGGAGAATTTATAATGAAGATAATCCATATTCAATTCAAATTTAAGGCTCATGAAATTGTCCTTACTGAAAATTATATTGTGCATCACGCTAGATTAAGTCTACTTATAACGCTTAGAATGAGACATGGAGCGTCAATACCTTGATTATCAAATGTGTGACTGAGGAGGAGAAGTTAAAGAAGGAGAAGAGTCCGCCCACTTAATTGCCAATGCCAAGTTGAGTTCATCTAGAGAAAAATGGAAGCCTAAAGGGTCAAATGCTCATTGTCCAAAGAAAGGCCAAGACTTCAAGAAAAATGATAATCTTAGAAGAAATAGATATAAGAATTTCAAGTGTTTTCACTGCAAGAAGTAGGGTCACAAGAGAGCCAATTGCTTCAAGTTCAAAGTTTGGCTAAAAGTAAGAAAAGAAAGTCACCAAGGTGATTTGTTGGTTTGTTTTGAATCAAATTTGGTTGATGTTCCTTTGAATTCTTGGTGGCTTGATTTTGATGCTATTGTTCATGTGACAACTATCTTACAGGATCTCATAAATCTAAGGTATCCAAGTATGAGGGAGTCAAAGCTTAAAGTTGGAAATTATATTGGAGTTGATGTGGAGCGCATAGGCACAATTATTTTGAATTTAGACTTTGGTTTTCAACTTATTTTGAATAATGTTTTTTATGTTCCTGGTTTTAAGAGAAACTTATCTCCGTCTTTGTTTGACAAAATTGGATATTGTCTTTATTTTGCAAATAAAATAGTGGATTTGAGTTAAGATTCTAGAATTATTGGAAATTGTGCTTTGTTTGATGGATTATATCGATTATCCTTATCTCCTGATAGATCATATTATTCTTTCAATGTCAAGAATAATGTTACTAAGAGATCCTTAATCAAAAAAAGATCTTCATTACTATGGCATAAGCAATTAGGGCATATCTTCAAAGAAAGGGTAAAGTGACTCATCAAGGCTGATATTCTTCCTCATCTTGACTCACTTAGATGATATTGAGACTTGTATTAATTGTGTAAGAGGAAAATTAACTAAAATCAAGAAGAAAGATGTTACTCACAGTTAAAATCTATTGGAGATAATTCATACAGATATTAGTGGACTATACTCAACCACCTTGTGTGGAAATAAGTATTTCATCACATTCATTGATGATTTCTCTTATTATTGTTATGTTTATCTAATTAAGGAGGATATTGATGCTCTTGAAATGTTTAAAGTGTTTCACACTGGAGTTGAGAAAAAATTGGGAAAAATTATCAAGATTGTTAGATTTGATTGTGGTGGTGAATATTATGGGCGATATACCGAGACTGAACAACAAATGGGACCGTTTGCTAAATATTTGTAGGGCTATGATATTGTTGCTCAATATGCAATGCCTGGTAGTCCTAAACAAAATGGTGTAGCTGAGCGGTGCAATCGCACACTCGTGGAGATGAAACGAAGTATGATGGACAGTGCTAATTTGCCCGAATACTTATAGGGTGATGCAATTAAAACAACAACTTATATATTGAATTTTATACCTAGTAAATCAATGCTGAAAATACCTTTTGAATTGTGGATGAGGAAGAAATCAAGCTTGAATCACTTTTAAGTTTGGGGGTGTCTTGCAGAGATGAAAATTTATGATTATTCTCATAAGAAGACTAAACCCAGGACTATTAGATGTTACTTTATTGGATATCCTAACCATTCCAAAGGGTATAGGTTCTATTGTCCTACTCGTGGCATTGGAAGCGTTGAATCCCAAACTGCCAAATTCCTAGAATTATATGTTGTTGAAGAGAGTTCTTTTCAATCTTTCGAAAGGGAAGAACCAAACAAAACGGTATCTATTCCATTGCCCATCTTGAATGATGATTCTATGCGAGAGCCTTACAGAGTGGAAATTCAGCAAGAAGCAAATACTAGAGATATGATGGTAGATCTTTCTATTACAAATAAAATTTCCCAGACAAATGATGCGGCTCCAAAAATGTCTATGCGAAGATCATAGCAACAAAGAAGACTAACGCCTCTAAATGATTATCATGTCTATCTTGGAGAAGCTGATTTTGATATTGGACATATTGTTGATTCGGCAACCATCAAAGAAGCTCTTAATAGTGATTAGGCAAATGAATGATTAGGAGCGATGAAGGATGAGATGATTTCCATGTCAAATAATCAAGTATAGGAACTTGTTGATTTACCTGATGGGTATAAACCAATCGATTGCAAATGGGTATTCAAAACCAAGAAAGATAATAAAGGAAATATAGAGAGATTCAAGCCAAGGTTAGTCGTAAAGGGGTATAATTAGAGAGAATGAATTGGTTATACTGAAGTCTTTTCTCCAGTGTCCACTAAATACTCTTTTCGGATAATCATGACATTGGTGCTTATTTTGACTTAGAGCTTCACCAAATGGATGTTAAGACAGCTTTTTAAATGGAAATCTGGATGAAGAAGTACATATGCAGCAACTTGAAGGGTTTAAAGAAGCCAGAAAGGAGCATATGGTGTGCGACCTTCAGAGGTCTATCTATAGTCTTAAATAAGCATCACGTCAATGGTACTCGAAATTTCACAAGGTTGTGAGATCATTTAATTTTGAAAAAAAACAAGTTTGATCAATGCATCTACATGAAATTAAGTTGGACTAAATATATTTTCTTAGTACTTTATGTAGATGATATTTTGCTTGCTAGTAGAGATTCATCATGACAGATCTAAGAAAATTTTGGGGTTATCTCAGAAAAGTTATATAGATCGCGTTTTGAAAAAAATTCAATATGCAAACTTGCAAGTCAGGTGAAACTCCTGTTGTGAAAGGAGATAAATTAAGCATATAACAATATCCCAAAAATGATGTTGAAAAACAAGTAATGAAGAATGTTTCATATGCTAGTGTAGTTGGCAATCTTATGTATGCACAAGTATGTACTAGACCTAATATTACTTTTGCTGTGAATACTCTTGGGAGATATCTATCGAATCCATGTCATGAACATTGGGTTATAGCTAAAAAGGTGATGAGATATCTACAATGAACGAAAGACTTCATGCTTGTGTATAGCGGAGTAGAGGACCTAAATGTGATTGGATATTCAAATGTTGATTTTGCTAGTTGTTCGGATGATAAAGAATCAACTTCTTGATATATTTTTATGATGGTTGGAGGTGCTATTTTTTGGAAGAGAACAAAGCAAACATTGATTATGAACTCTACAATGTATGCTGAGTTTGTAACATTTGACGGCACGTCAATTTAAGCTGTTTGACTTAGAAATTTGATCTTAGAATTATGAGTTGTGGACTCTATTGTTAGACCTATGGTGGTCTACTATGACAACATTGCAGCTGTATTTTATTCCAATAATGACAAGATTAGCACTGCATCCAAATACATGGAGATCAAATATTATACTATTAAGGACTTGATTAAAAATAGAGATATTGTGATTGAGAATATCATAATTAAGATTATGTTGGTTGATCCTCTAACAAAAGGTTTACGATCCATTTTATTTAAAGAACATGCAAAGAATATGGGTGTTTTAGATTTTTTTGATCTCTTTTATTAGTGGGAGCTATATAATTTGTATTTATGGATATTATAGTTTTATGCAAACCGATAATGCTTTTATGATATCTATTAAATCATTTAATTTCAATGATCATTATTCTTGTTTCTATTGTTATCATTTTTCTTATTGATTGAGAAATGGAAGTATAAAACAATATCTTTAAACAAATTTTAGTTTAAAGACGACTAGATGTCATTAATTATGAGATCTCATGTTGGATCGTGATATAGTCATGCAATTTCATATTATTTAGAAATTGCGCTAATACAATTTCATGTCGTTGAGAAATTGCATTGATGACCGATAATAAATAATGTATATTTTGATCATTTGTTGGCACTCTTTCTTACTACACTACTAGGCCCATGATTCATGAAAATATAATGCTTATTATAAATGATTATGAAAGATCATGCGTTGTGGTATTTTCTTATCATATTAATCCCCATAATCTTATACTGAGGTTATATATGATTAGATTGATTTTGAGATGCCATTATTGGAATATAATTTTTAAAATTGTAGCCACATAAAACAAAATTTTCAATTATTAACTTGATGGTGTCATTTTCAATATAAAATCCTTTTCTAAATAAAAATAAGTTAATTAATGTACCCAAGTGGGAGAATGTTGGAAATTTCCTATAATATGGGCTTACATTAATAAATTAATTTTCTATTTTAAATAATCGAGTTAATATATATTCTAATATTTGTTAAACCCTTAAGTGATATTATTGAATTGGGTTTTGGCATTTATTAATAATAGGCCTAATTGAGTAGCAAAGTGTAGGTAATTGTATTTAACTGAAGCTTGTAATGGGAGGGCTCAGTTGACACTCTATTGATTATGATTTGTTAGGTCTCATTTCTAGTCTATAAAATAGGTAGGTTATGCCTATCAATTGCTTAATCCTATTAAAAGCTGCTATACTAAAATATGTCATAGAGTGAAAGATTTGGCATTCTAATAAATATCTGATTAAATAGACCGATCTATTTTATTTTTTTAAAGTGAAGTAATGGTTTAAACATGTATGTTTTAATTCCGATGTGCATATCATTTTTGGTGTTTTATAATCATATATGAATCTAATTGTTTTTGATTAATTAGTTATTTATATAGATAATTTTCTACAATCTCGACATCTAATCCGGATGTCGATCTGCTGGGCTCATCTAACATCCTGTGACTTTACGCACGGAAGAGTTATCAACGCCTTTGTCAGCCTTTAGATCCAAGCTTGTCAGTGTTGACCGTTGGATCTTGTGTCCTGTTAGTGATCTGATGTAAAACTTGTAAACATCTATCGTTAAATCGGACAGAAAAAATTTGCCTTGATTTTGTTGACGCAAGGGTAGACTCACCTTGCGTTTACTCAAATATATTTCCACCTCTTTCTATCAACCGCATTACTGCTGCTTTATTTGCTCACTGTCGTCAATGACCAGAAGGCGACCTTTGCCGATCCACTACCCAATGAGAGGTCTATCTTGGAGTCATCTCTCTTCGACGTCGAAGCTTTCCTGATTGTCGAAGTCGTTGTGCTTGATAGAGCTTGTCGCAGTTGACAACTCAAAGATGAGATGCTTTCCGAAAGAATCTCCTTAGATAATATACGCTGTCGGTGCCATTGAAATCTGCTCAGATCTAAATTTGTACGGAACATTGTGAAATATAATTTAGAGTTTTGGTCCCCGTGGATTGTAACTGCCCTAAAAAAACTCTTACAAACCACACAAAATGACATTTATTTGGGATACATATCGCTTGTAAACCATTTAATAAGACCTCTGTTACCCGATATGGACTTACGAATTCGTATAAACTCTCCCATTAAAGAATTAACCTCTTCGTGTCTCCCAACCATTTTCTCCCTATTTGATTTGTGGTCTTATTCCTATTCCCTTAGCTATTCTAAAATGAACAGAATGTAATTCAAATTTCATTCCGAGTAAGCAAACGAGACCTAGATCCTCTAAGACTAGAATCCATAGTTTGATTTAAATAAAAATCTCTCTCTCTCTCTCTCTCTCTCAAGGGCTAAGAAAGATGTTTAGGTTACTAACCATAAGGGCTCTAGATCCACAACGGAATGTTTGATTGAACTATGATTGGCATTGTCCAAAGCTGGAAAGTCCAAGGTTTTACAATCCTATCTATGTAGCCACGTCAATGTGCTAGAGGTCCATAACAATTTGCATAAAGCTAGATATACATGTAGTCGTAAACCCATGTCCACAAAGCTACATAAATTTACTATTCCCAAAAATAGTTTGGCACCCTTGACTCTTCGCACCAAGAAGTAATGGCTTAAATGGCAATCGAGTTTGCTTTTCTATTATGGCCTTGGGTTTTAGTTTTGTTGATAGCGCTCTAACAGTGAAATATCGATTGCACTATGCCGATGTAGAAAAGTATGCCCTCTAGATCGCTCGGACTAAATCCAATAAATAGATATAATCCATTCCAATGAGCTGCTATGACCCACGAGGGATGCCAATTGTATCGGATAGCAGCCAAGTACTTTCTTCCTCGAAGCATCCCAGAGATCAGTCCAGATACTATTGCCGGAATATTCGACCTTTCGAGGATGCGCAGACTCGGACAATGCCGTCCCAGAAGAGAAATCTTCGGGCTCAAGGATCATGGACGTGGTCACATCGTCCCTCTGACTCTCACCTTTGACCGTCTCGTCAGCGTCGGGACACGACCCCACACACCACCAATTTTGGCATTCCAAGCAGCCAGTTAGGCCCCGAATGCGCATAGATCGCCCGGGATCGCCTGCCTTTTCGTGTATAAGTGAACCATTACCATCACAACTTGCTGAGTTCTTGCCTAACAGACCGAATTTTTCACTGTACGAAAGAAGGAGCCAACTGAAGCGGTTCAAACTGCGCGTAATCATTGTTGAATAGATTACATGGCCGGTCAACTTTTCAAAGTCAAACCCAGGATCATTCGACGAGGCAATCATTTCTCTTTGCGCCTTAAACCTTTCATTATAAAAAGACCAGACCGGACATTGGGCATTGGCATCAGACAGCAGAGCAAATTCCCAGTTTGCAACTCATCCAGAAGGAGAAATCGGAAGCACATAGTTTTCGCCCGCGCAGCACCTTCTCCTTCCAACGTCAGCGATTTATTTCATTCTCTCTTATCTAAGGGCAATAGCAAATCTGTCTCATAAAATATGGAACATCTTTTGGGACTTTTGAGAATTCACGTCCTAAGAGGAGTTAACCTTGCGATCCGAGACATTCGAAGCAGTGATCCTTATGCTGTCATCAGAATGGGCAAACATGTATGTCAATCTGCCCACTCTGCAATTACTGCTTCTCTTAACTTAAGTAGTTTGAAGTCTTATATGTTGCTTCCAGCTGAACTGACCCAAATGCTTTTGCAGAAATTGAAAACTCGAGTGGTCAAGAGGAACCTGAACCCAGAGTGGAACGATGATCTGACTCTGGAGATTGCCGACCCGAGCCTTTCCATAAAATTGATGGTCTACGACAAGGACAAATTCAGCCTCGACGACAAGATGGGGGATGCTGAGATCTGCATCGCACGCTTTCTTGACACATTGAGGATGAGATTGGATGATGTCCCAAGTGGAACTGTGATCACCAGAGTAAAGCCAGGCCGGGACAACTGCTTGGCAGAGGAGAGCTGTATTGTGTGGCGCGATGGCAAAGTGGTGCAGGACATGGTGCTCCGGCTCCGCAATGTGGAGCGCGGTGAGGTTGAGCTCCAACTTGAATGGATAGACATTCCCGGTTCCAGAGGTCTTTAGGAGGACTTGGTCTGTCAAATTTATCACTGCGAGTTCAACTCAATGTACAGAGAAAGCTCTGAATGAGTTCCTAATCATTCTTTGATTCTTTATTTAACTTATTAAGGATGTAAGATGAGACACTTTCAAGTTTCAATGTATCATTTCCAGGTCACTACACCAATTTGGTAGCAATTACTGTTTTTTTTTTTTTTTTTTTAATTCTTTCCATGAATTAACGAAAGCAATGATTCTCTCTTTGGTAGAGCTCTCTCTGTACCCTCCCTGTGGGCTCTTCTTAGTGAGTGACGAAGCCAATTTCAAGCGACAAAGTCGCAGCCCTTGTAAAAAAATTAGGGAAACTACGGTAAAATGAGGACATGGATCGAATAGCTGGAGCCGTCACAACTTCGGGAATGCCATCATATCCTATTTAGGAGATTGATGTCAAACCCCAGTATCAACATCAACGCCTTTCAGAGCACCATGAGGAAAGACTGAAAGGCTTCTGCATTTCTATTGCTCATGTCGGAAAATAGGCCATCACGTGGGATGCCGCGAAGAGATTGTCTCTGATGAACATGAAGCAGGGAAGAGAAATGGAAGTCGCTTTCGGGGAAGTGGTTGAGAGTCGAGATTGCAGATTTAAGACCATTTTGGAAGATTTTTCACTCCAAGGAAGCCGTGGTAAATGAGGAAGAAGAGGTCATACCTGCATCCTCCATTCATACAATGCAAATTGTCCCTTACGGGAACCCAGAACCCATCCCTGATTAGGAAACAGACATGGGTCAGTGTGCTCTTGGGGACGAGATAAAGCAACCCGCCCCTTTAGTCATGCAAGACCGAAATCAGTTCTTTGTCGTGATGAGAATCTGAACCAATGTTTGGAAAAATCACCAAGACTGAACACATTCTGCAAGCAAAACCAAGGTCCATATGAACCTTATGGAATGAAGACTCCAAAGGGGTGCTTGGTTGACGAATCTCAACTGATGGAAATTCCAATGGAGTTCACGTTTGGAATATGGAGGATAGATTTCAACCATACTATTGGGAGGAACTGCATTAGTTCTTTCTCCACGTTGCAATTGAGACGGGGATGTTCTAGAAAACCATGTTTCCTTACGGTACGAATGTCGGTCAAATTGTTCTGGTCAACAGGATAAACTTATAACAGAATAATAAAATGTAGGGAATGACATAGATGCTTACCAACAAAAAGGGATTATGAGAATATAATAGTATTAAGTTCGAAATACTTTTCGTCGGTACTGGAAAAACTTTCTATATAAATTCTTGAAGACTTTTCTAGTCTAAACTGTGACGGCATATCTTTATCTTAACACTAACTTTAACAGAATAGTTCCAAAACAAATATTGACATCTAATCCGGATGTCGATCTGCTAGGTGAGTCTGCCCTCCCACGACTTTATGCACGCAAAATCAACACCTTTGTTGATGTTTTGCCAGAATTATTCCCACAACAAAATATCTTTCACTGAAAATAGTTCTTCAACTTTTAC
The DNA here is from genome assembly GCA_014182515.1 of Eucalyptus microcorys. Classification (NCBI taxonomy): domain Eukaryota; kingdom Viridiplantae; phylum Streptophyta; class Magnoliopsida; order Myrtales; family Myrtaceae; genus Eucalyptus; species Eucalyptus microcorys. The sequence goes on along the minus strand of CM024571.1, from coordinate 20,005,464 downwards.
TTAAGGAAACCAAGGTCCTTTGTTAACTCAAGATAGAGGATATCTCATATGAAGGAGATTGATTTCTTTGATTTAAAGAGCGCTGTACAATTCCAAACCGAGTTGGAATTTAATTGATGGCAAGATCTAGAAATTACAGATTTGATGACGTAACAGGATGCAAACAAACTATGTTGAAAGACAGCTTTAGAACATAAAAGTACAATGTCGGAATTTAATTGACAATATGAATCAGGAAGCTACAACTAAAGAAATTTAAAGTACAACATAGGAGTAATAATTGAAAACTAACATTTTGTTTGATTTGTGCGTAAGGGTTCCTGGTGGGCAACTGGCAGTATTTATAATGGTTAATGGTAACTGCTTTTCGACAATTCCCAGCAGTTGCAATCCTGCTAGTTATCTCCATGTTTCTAAATTTTACACGTACAAATTGCTCCATGACGTGGTCCCTTGTGATTAGTGTATGCTGCACAATCTTTCTTCTAGGTAGTAAATACCGCGCGCGCACGCGCGCATTTCTAACTTCAACTGACCCATTGGATGACTTGGTCTTCAGACAATAACTGTTCTCTCCAAAATAGTGCCTCTAGTCTCAATTGATTCATCGGATGATTTGGTTTTTGAATGGTAACTGTTTTCTCCAAAACTGTGTGCCTTTGGTCTTATCAATCTTAAATTTCATAAAAAATTATTGACATTCTTTCAACAAATATTGCTAATATTCATTTTACCAACTATCTATAATTTGCCACATTATTTCAATAATTGAATATATCGATCCTCGTACTTATCAATAAATTAACTCACTTGTATCAATACCCACGTGATATTCACATGACCATCCAGTCTCATGTGATGCTCACGTACTTGCGCTAGACAAGTCATATTTTGGACATCAACAGTTAGCCATTAGATCTAAGCTTGTCAATATCGACCATAGGATCTTGTGTCTCGTCAGCGGCCCCATCTAAACCTTGGCAGGGTCGATCGTTGGATAGGAGCACGGCGAATTTGCCTTGATTTTGCTCATGTGAGAGGGTAGATTTATCATGCTTTCACTCAAATGGATTTCGATTTGGCCCTACCAACCGCATAACTGCCGCATTTGCCAGCGTTGTCAACGACGACCCTTTGCTGCTTCACTATTCAGTGCGAGGGCCAATGAAGGGACTATCTTCGAGTTGTCTCTCTTTGGGCAGCGAAGCTCTCACCGCCATCTAACTCGTCGCCCTAGATAGAGGTTGTTGTTGTTGATGATTCAATTGTTAAAGGATGGCGTTGTTCAAATCGGTTCATATCTAGATTTTTATGGACAATATGACAAATATGAGGTCTCTTTAGGGATTTGGCCTCAGTGGATCATAACCAATCTAAAAGAAGTGTTTTGAATAACCACACAAAATGACGATTATTTGGGATAGATATTCACTAATAATTCACTTACCATGGTCTCTCTCATCAATGTAGGATTATGGAGGATTTTGGACTATTACAAACTCCCTCACTTAAAGGATTAATGTTGTTGCATCATCTAACCATACTCTCTATAATCGATATGTGGTCTGTTCTCTTTCTACCCCTACACTATCCTAGAATCTTGCCAGGAGCAGTGCCTTCTTCAAGCCGTTTCACTTTAACAATCATTCCTATCTTTATCGGATGCCAATGGGCTTATAAGCCTAGCCATCTACAAATCACAAATCTATTGAAGGTGGTCCTACTATGATACCATTCAAACCAACGTGATCCCCTCTCGCGGTGGCCAAGGCGCCAAAAGATATACTATAAGTAATCACACATTATGCTAACCAGAATAAATCTTGTCTTATCTATTACTCAGTCGGGGCTCCGTCTCCCATTCGAAATTGCTTTTCTAAAGGTCGTACTTACTCCCTTGTAATTTACCACGAAGTAAATGTAGCACTTATATCATGTATTTGGTAGACAAAAAATAGAGTGGTAAGAATGGGTAATTATTTTCTGAATTTGAATATAATTGGCCAGTTTGTATATAGTTTATCTAAAATCTTACAATATTGTTTGATGTATATATATTTTAAAAGAAAAAAGACATATCAAAGCATCCCAGAGATCGGTCCAGACGCTATCGCCGGAATGTTCGACCTTTCAGGGATGAGCAGACCCGGACAATGCCGTCTCGGAACAAAAAACTACGGGCTCAAGGATTATGGACAGGGTCACATCGTCCCCCTCGCTCTCACCTTTGACCATCTCGTCGGCGTCGGGACAAGACCCAACACACTACCAATTTTAGCATCGAAAGCAGCCAATGCATAGCCCGTAATCGCCTGCCTTTGGGCGGAGGTGAACCATCGCCATCACAACTTGTTGAGCTCGGTCTTCTTGCCTCATTGACCGAACTCTTCACTGTAGAGAAGCAGGAGCAAATTGAAGCAGTCCAAAGTGCACGTTCTCATTATTGAATTGATGAAATGGCCCGGTCAAGTTGTCAAAGTCAAACCAAGATGCATATGACGCGGCAATCGTTCTCTTTGTGCCTCAAACCTTTCAGTATAAAAAGACCAGACCGGACATTGGGCATTGGCATCAGACAACCGAGCAAATTCCCAGTTCGCATTCTTTCTCGTCCAGAAAAAGATATCAGAAGCACGTTTTTCGCCGCCGCAGCACCGCCTCCGTCCAACTTCAGCAATTAATTTCACTGTTTCTTATCTGAGGACAAAAGTAAATCTGTCTCATAAAAATGGAACATCTTTTGGGACTTTTGAGAATTCACGTCCTCAGAGGAGTTAATCTTGCGATCCGAGACGTCCGAAGCAGTGATCCTTATGTTGTCATCAGAATGGGGAAACATGTATGTCAATGTCCCCCCTCCGCAATTTCTGCTTCTCTTAAATTAAGTAGTTTAAAGTCATATATTTTGCTTTCAGCTGAACTGACCCAATTAAATTCTTGATGCTTCTTGCAGAAATTAAAAACTCGGGTGGTCAAGAGGAACCTGAACCCGGAATGGAATGACGAGCTGACTCTCTCAATCGCCGACCCGAGCCTTTCCATAAAATTGATGGTCTACGACAAGGACAAATTCAGCCTTGACGACAAGATGGGGGATGCTGAGATCCACATCGTACCCTTTCTTGATGCGTTGAGGATGAGATTGGATGACGTCCCGAGCGGAACCGTGATCACCAGAGTGAAGCCAGGCCGGGACAACTGCTTGGCGGAGGAGAGCTCTATTGTGTGGCGCAATGGCAAAGTAGTGCAGGACATGGTGCTCCGGCTCCGCAATGTGGAGCGTGGCGAGGTTGAGCTACAACTTGAATGGATAGAAATTCCCGGTTCCAGGGGCCTGTAGGAGGACTAGGTCTGTCAATTTTGATAATTGCAAATTCAACTCAATGTACAAAGAAAGCTCTAAATGAGTTCCCAATAATTCTTTGATTCTTTATTTAACTTATTGGGCATGTAAGATGAGACACTTTCAACTTTCAATGTATCATTTCCAGGTCACTTCACCAATGGTAGCAATTACTGGTTTTTTATTTTCTTTCCATGAATTAACGAAAGTAATGATCAACGCCTTCCAGAGTTGCCTTTCAGAGCACCATGAGGAAGCTCTGAAAGGCTTCCACATTTTTATTACTCATGTGGATAATAGGTCATTACGTGGGATACTGCGAAGAGATTATCTTTGATGAATCTAAGGCAGGGAAGAGTAATGAAAGTTGCTTTCAGCAGTGGTTGAGAGTTGAGATTGCAGATTTGAGCCCATTTTGGAAGATTTTTCACTCCAAGGAAGCTGTGATAAATGAGGAAGAAAAGGTTATACCTGAATCCCTATTTATACAAAGTAAATTGTACATTATGGGAACCCAGAACCCCTCCCTGATTGGAAAACACGCATGCGTCAGTGTGCTTTTGGTGATAAGATGAAGTATACCGCCCCTTCTAGTGACGTAAGAGGGAAATCAGTTCCTTCTGTGCGATGAGAAACTGAACCAGTGGTTGGAAGTATTACCAAAACTAAAACAATCTGCAAGCAAAGCTAAGGTTCAGGAAGAAGTAGGTCAATATGAACCTTATGGAATGAAGTCTTCAAAGTCATGCTTGGTTGAGGAATCTCAACTGATAGAAACTCCCATGAATTTATCCACTGAGATGAAAGATTGGACTTTGATGGTTGTCCCTAATACACCACCAAGGGACCGGATAATGTTTATTGTAATGGAATTCAGACCCTTCGAGCCTAAGTGACTCAAGAAAAGCCTTCAATAATCTTCTTAATAGAGACTGAAAATCAAAGGCATGTTTTGGATAGAAATGTTGGCTTCAGTATCAGCACCTGTTTGTCAGAGATCTTGTGGGTTTGGCGGGTGGTATGGCTGTCTGGTGGAATGCTTTGTATCTTTGTTTTTGAAATGGTTACGGGTAATTATGTTTTATGTGATATGTGAATTGACTAAACTAGAGATGGCATGCGAATGACCTTTATGCATGCTCCTGCAGCCTTTCAGGAAAGAATGAGGGTATGGGATCAAGTGAAGTCTTGCACATGGAGTACTGTGAACCCTTTGCCCTGGATTTTTTGGGGGGATTTCAGTGAAGTTTCCACTTATCATTTGGAGAAGATTGGAGCTAGACAAGCTAGAAGTTATAGAATCGTTGCTTTATGAGATCTACTACATAAATGTTTGCCATTGGATATTGAGAGTAAGGATGTGCATTTACCTAGTGTAACAATAGGGAAGGGGATGATTTTGTAGAAAAAGAAAAAACAAAGAAAAGCTTGGATAGAGTTTTTATTCCATGATTAAGCATCTTATCCAGATGCGGAGGCTTATGCACTACCTACCACTTCTTCTGATCATATCCCCTATTCAATTTTTTTGAGTGCTACTCGTCCTAAAAGGAAGAGCGAATTAAAATTCAAGGCTCTTTTGAACTGGAGGATGAGAGTGCTTGAAAGTAGTGAAAGAAAAGTGGATTTTGGGAGGAAGAACTGAAGAGGGTTTAAGGAAGAAGCTGGAGAGTATTTTTTGCTAGGCTTTGGCAGATTGGAGCAAACATAAAGCTTTCTAATGCCATAAGACAGATAGAGGCCTACTACAGCAAACGAGAGATCCCACTGATGAATCTTTTGATAAAGAAAGGAAAAATCAGCTGCTGGATATGGAGGCAAGATGAGATACACTGACTACTGAGGGATGAAATTGAGAATTCAATGGCTGAGATTGGGCGACCGAAATACTAGATTTGTACATGCCAGTACAAAACAGAGAAAACCAATTTAGACAGAGTCCCCATGGGTTGCAAAGACTTCTCACATGACAGGTATGTGGACGACAATGTCCTGCCAACAATGTAGTAAAACTGTAAAATGTCTCTAAAAGAGAATTAGAATAGAAGCCACCACTTTTTTTTGCTTGAGGAGTACAGCTGTCATGAAGCACCAAAATTCTTTCCCCTCCACAAAAGATAAATATTTACATTCCAAGCACCGAACAGAAGGCGCTGATTGGGGATCGATCTCAACACAGGGTTTTGCAAAAGACATTCAAGCACCGAACAGAAGGCGCTGATTAGGGATCGATCTCAACACAGGGTTTTGCAAAAGACATTAAGAACCTTCAGAAGTAGCATTATGTGGAATAAAGGTAACTGCAATACAGCTTAGTCAACAAGAGTGATTAACTGCGAAGGTACGTTTAACAGCTTGATCCAAACGGGAGATTTTGACTTGACATTCTGTACCCAATAGCCTATTGATTGTCGACGCGACCACTCCAACACTTTCAAATCTTCTTTTCCAGATGTCCACTGAACGCATCATGCCACAAACTAATTCACCTTTGCAGCTCATGAAATTTCCATTTTGCGAAGCTTGTCAAATGACTACTAAGAATCCATTTGTTTCACTGAAAATTTTGTGATAAAAAAAAATATCTTCAAAATTCATTTTCATGGAAAAATGGTTGTATTTCCTTTAAATGGTGATATAGGGAAATTGATTTTCTTTCTTATCAAAAGGGAAGTTATTTTCCTCCAATTTAAACTTATTATTTTTGGTGAAAGAAAAAAATTTTTGCAAATCAATTTAGTTTCCGCCATCCAAATTTTGAAAAGTCAAAAAACAAAATTTTGAAAACAATTTAAAAAAAAATAAAAAAATAAAGAGACCCTAAAAACTATTATCAAGTGTTTTGGCTCAAGTGGCGCATTGATTAACAGTGTTGTGTGGAACTTCCAAAAGCGCTTCTAGAGACCCATGGGCCGTTTGTGTGAAGGCTTCGTTGGGTGATAAAACAAATGGTAACTATATCGTTAGTGCTGATCATCTTATATGACACTACTTGCGTCCAAGTCACTTATCTCCTATTAAAATTGGCCGGATGAACTAAATTAACAAATTATCAAAATGTCTAGAACTTAATTAAGAAAATTGAAAAGTTTAAAACTGAATTGATAAAAGTACAATATGTTTACAACTTTCTAGACAATTTCTCTCCAAAAAATTTAAACCCTCCCCTAATATGATTGGCCTCTATATAAATAATTTCTAATTTGAATAGAAAAGTAATTTATTTATAATTTCTTTTCCTTTCTACAAGATTTGCTTTAACAAACCCATCTCAACATGATTATTGAGTGTCTTGGTTGCAGGCGGCACAATGGTTAATGGTGTTGTATGGAACATTTGGAAGTGCCTCTAGAAATGTATGGGCCATTCTTTGTTTAAAATTGGCTGGATTAACTAAATTAACAAATTATAAAAGTGTTTTGGATGAAAAAATTGAAAAATTTGGACTAAATTAATAAAAGGACATTAGGTTGAAAATTTTTTGGATAATTTTTCTTAAGAAATTCAAACCCTCATGTGAAAATGATTGGCCTCTAATAAGTAAATAATTTATAATTTAAATAGGAAATCAATTTATTTATAATTACTTTTCTTTTACACAAGATTCGGTTTAACAAACCCATTATTGAGTGTCCTGGCTGCAGGCGGCACGATGGTTGATGGTTTCGAACGGAAACATCCAGTGGTGCTTCTAGAAACCTACGGGCCGTTCGCGTGGAGACGCTCTGTCGGGTGATGCCAGCGGAGCGGGACATAAAAGACAAAACAGAAAGTAGCAGAAAACGAGGAAACAAACAATCTTGCAGCAAAAATTGGTCAGCCAACCCGCGGAGATTCCACTGTTGGACCTGGAATTGTCTCGGAAACTGGCAAGCGGTAATAATCTATTTTTCAGAATGATTCCTAAAATCATCTCGTCCCATTTTATAAGAAAGAGTTTAATTTAGAGATAATGATATAAATGAGCCCTAATTTTGATTCAATGTTAAATGTGGTTTTTTAAAATTTTAATTTATTCCCCAAAATGTAATGGGTTTCTTGAAATTTAAATTGTTTAATATGATTTCCGATCTTTTAATATATATTCAATTTATTCCCTGAATTATGTAAAAATATTCAATGTAATCCTTTCATTAATTCAAGTGCAAGAATAATATCGAAATTTTCATATAGTTTAGAAACTAAATTGAACATGTATAAAAAAATTGTGGAACGTATTGAACAAATTAAAAGATCAGAGATCACATTGAATAAATTAAAAGTTTAAGAACCACATTATACATTTATCTAAAGTTTATGGATCATTTGTATCATTTTTCCTTAATTTACTACCCATCTCATGTTGTGATTGTCGTTCAATAGTATTTTTTTGTTTGAAAAATAATAGATGATCAGATTCCAAAAGTAGTCTTCAGCAAATGTGTTTCACACGCGTGCGATTCCAAGAGTCCGAGAAGACTTTCCTAACTTAGGACGTATAGGACCCCAAAAATTCATTATGAGGGCCAGCTCACATGACGCGTTCGTCCAATAATAATGCTGAGCGCGCGTGACCCTTTTTCACCCTTTCACATCCAACCACAATTTATAGGAAAAAATTGTAGAAAAGACGATTTATCGCTCTAATGGGGGTTATAAAAGAGCCCATTAATCAAGCCAGACTAGCGGCGTTAAAGTCTTAGCATCAGCGGGAGAATCGACAGTCAGATCGACAGCAGCACCCGTCTTCCGCCGTCCGGCAAGAGCACCCGACTGATTTCAAGACCCATTGGACCTCAGAATCATTCGGCCTTTCGGGATCTAATGGATGATACGCTGGGCCTCCTCAGGATTCACATCAGCAGAGGAATCAACCTCGCCGTGAGAGACGTCAGAAGCAGCGATCCTTACGTTGTTGTCAGGATGGGCAAGCAGGTACTGGATTTTCGTGCTCTTTTCTTTCTTCTTTTCGCCCGCTGTTTCAGCGAAATCTCTTTTCTGGGTGTGTTCTTTGGCTTATGAGGATGCTGATTTTCAGATGTTAGTCAGATCGAGCCCGTGGTTAGTACAGTGGTGCTTGTTGTGGTTTTTTGAATTGACACGGCGATCTTGAGCACGAATGGTGATAGTTGTTGTCATAGATGAAAGGATGACTGCAGTTGTGTTCTTGCCCGAAAAAGAATCAATAGTCCATGGCTAGAAAGCTGAAACTAATCCAATTCTTATCAAAGCCAGAGGAAATCTACCATGCCTTCAATTAATGCTCGATTCGATCTGATTTATTACTGCTTTTCTTGTCGACATGAATGAAATCATGGTGCGGTAACTAAGATCAAAGCCTGAGGCTCTCGGTTTCGTTCGCTTGAACTGATGACCCTGTTGTCTATGTCTTGCAGAAACTGAGGACTCGTGTTGTGAGGAAGAATCTCAATCCCGAGTGGAACGAAAACTTGACTCTCCGTGTTGCTGATCCAGATCTGCCTGTGAAGCTCGTAAGTGACTACTGCAACTGCATCAAATTAGTGAAGCGACAGAGATGCATATCGAGGATTTTCAATTCTTCGTAATGACTGTTTCCATTCACTGCAGGCCGTGTATGACAGGGACAGATTCAGCCTCGATGACAAAATGGGGGACGCGGAGTTTGATATCAGGCCACTCCTGGAAGCCGTGAGGATGGCGGCGGACTTGCAAGGCCTCGAAGATGGGACTGTGGTCAAGAGAATCCTGCCGAACCGGCAAAATTGCCTGGCCGAGGAGAGCTGCATCATAGTGAGCAATGGCAAAGTGGTGCAGCACATGTTCCTCAGGCTCCGCAACGTGGAGTGCGGAGAGATCCAACTCCAATTGCAGTGGGTTCCTGTTAATCCTTCCAGGGAATTGTGAAAGTTCTCTCTCTCTCTCTCTCTCATATGTACCTTCATAGGACAAGCTTCTTGATCTAGTGTTTTCTTTCTCGTGCTCCTTTTTCTGCTGAATGAAATACTCAGGTTTCTCAATTCGAAAAAGAAAACATGTCATTAGTCATTTTAGAATATTATTCCTCTCTTAGACCTACAATTTTATAGAATTTGAAACTGTTAATACAGAGATGTAAGACTGCAATAAGTAATTCTTGACTCGTTAGAACGCTTGCTAACCCACTCAGTGGCCGAGTCGCTCTAAAAGGACATTAATGAACTGAAAGTGGTCAACTGAGTAAGGTGCGGTGCGGACAAAACATAGCCCAAGGAGTTCAGAGATCATTTCTTCTTCTTGAGACAAGCCCGCAACCTTTAATGCGGGCATTAGCGAGAATCATGCCTAATTATCAAAACGTAGCACTTTACTAAACATTTGCATACGATAACTTAGCCCGAAAACACGGACATCTTAGTGTTCCCTCCTCCGACCTCCGCACATCATGGCTCTTGCCGCCGTCCTCCTCTTATTCCTCCGTGGCTGGCCAGCTCCTTGCCACCACTATGAACCCCTCTCCCATTGTGTTCACGACAGGCTTTGTTCGCTTTTCTTTCGGTTCACGCATGTCACCATCCGATGTGCTACCTCTGTGGCTCACCGGAGAAAGCGACACCGGTGCTGCCTTACACATGGGCAATTCGTCGGCGACTCCATGGATTGGACCTTTCAAGACCACGGCCTATGTAGTATGTGTTGCATCTGGTTTCTGTAATTTTTATCCTTGTGCCGTGGTCCAGGTCTCGAAAGCCATAGCCCAGATACCTAAAACTCATTTTAAAGGCTGAATCCAACACAAAAAAGACAATGTTTGGTAATCATTCTATTTTTCAAAATAATTTTTACTTAGAAATAGTTTTTTCTGATTCTGTACCCTGAACGAGTCTTTGAGCATTCGAATGCATTTAGTAACTGTTGTCCATTGTGATAATCATAGGTCTATACATCTTACTAAAGATCAAATATATCATAAGAGGACAAAGCACATCGATGTATGATATCATTTTATTCGAGACATTCTTGCCGATGGCTATATTAATGTCTTGAAGATTAACACATAAAACAATCCAGCTGATATGTTAACGAAACTTTTGCCTATTGCCAAATTCAAGCATTGTTTGATTTTGGTTAATGTTTGCTACAACTAAGTTTTACTCTAATAGGAGTAGAAGATTGTTTGTTACTTATGTAGAATTCAAGCCAAGGTGGAAATTTGTTGAGTATGTCTTGATTTTTTTTTTTTTAATAGGCTTGGGGACAATATAAATATTGTTTTTCTCAAGTTATTAGGTCAAGAAGTTGTGACAGAAAAAGTCCTAGTTTTTCAAAGTTACCTTTTGTAATCCTTGAAATTAATGGATTTTGCTTCTCCTCCCCCTGAAGTTTTTCTCGCAAGGGCTTCTACGTAAATTAGGTGTTCTTTTATTCTTCTCAATTTTAATCCCATTTTAGTTTAACAATTTATATATAGTATATGCATATCAATTAGAGACTCACTAAAATATGCACAATAATCTCTGTACAAAATATAATAAAAATGCGCCATGCAATGCTTTTAAACATGTAATTTTTCTCTTTAATTTGTACTTTTCTTTTGGCAACTTAGATGTAGGAAAGTCTTATTAACATCTAAATTTTTCTTTTTCCTTTTATAACTTAGATGTAAGAACTTGTTGTTTTTAGAAAAATTCAGGCTTACTTTTAAATAATATTTCAAAGAATTCCTAATCACATGAGAAGAATTTCTTCTTCTTTTTCAGAAGGCCTTACATCTTCGTCTTCTAAAAAGGCTGGATAATGTTTGCATTGCTAGTATACATCCTAATAGCAATTACCTGTATGAGGGTTTTTGAAGTAGACAAGAGGATGTACTTCAAAATTGAAAGACTCTATTTCAAGTCTTTCACCTTCAACTTCATCTTGTGGGATGCATAGCTGCATCATCAAAATGGTAGGAGAAATGGAAGAAGAAGGGTTTCATCCTTTTTCCTTTGAATAGTCAAATTTAATGACCATGTTGCACTCTTTCTTCTTAGTGAATTTAGATTCTAAAGACTAAATTCTCAGGATACTCTGGTGAAGCTTCTCATACAAAGTCAATCATTCAAGTGTCTAAGAGAAGCTTAATCAACTATAAAGGAGGGATCTACCTCAAAACATGAATGCACGAAGTTGTCTAATTATTATCTATAGAGATCAAAGGAGCATCTTCTGCTCTTGAAAGAGCCAATCAAGGGCATGATTTAGGACTCTGTACACCATCTAATGATGAAGGGTTGCACAACAAACTCGGGAGTTTAGGGGGCTAGAATGATTTGTAACTGGACTTTCAAAGCATTGCCCAAACGAGGTTTGAAAGATCCATATAAGGGTTCGAAAGTAGTGTTACAAATATTGTTCTAGCATTGCAAGTGGTTTCAATTGTTCTAATACATTCATGTTGGTAGTCAAGAAACCAAGTATAAAGTTGTGCTACACAGGTTGCTACCGAGAGACCTTTTTGACCATGAAAGTTAAGTGCAAAGTGAATAGCACCAAAGTGGAGGTACATATATACTTGTTGGAGCCACTATTGGAGAAATTATGAGGAATCACATTTAGTTGCTCCAACTCGAGATATTGTCTAGCAAATGAGACAAGTAATACACGAATAGAAATATGTCTTACAAAAGAAAGAACAAATTATTTTATTTAATGCCCTCTTGCTAAGTATACCTCTTTGCAACAAGTCTTGCCTTATATTTCACTACAATGACAATGGAATTTCCCTCCTTTCATTTGTAGACTAATTTGCACTTGACAATCTTCTATCTTTTGGGTAGTTTGATGAATTCACATGTCTGATTCTGATGGAGTGATTCAATCTCTTTGCTCAAAGCTTCTAGCCACTAAGATGACTCAACATCAACCATCACCTCAGAGTTAAACAAACGCTCATTTGTTTCTACGTCATCACCTACATTCAATACAAAAGTAATATAAGAATAATCGTAACGGTCCAGTGGCTTAAATTACATTCTCTGTCTGCTCATGGCTATACTATGATGTGGCTCTATTACTTGTTTTGTATCACCGACTTGCAGTCTTAGTCTCCATTACCTCTAAGGTCTTTAGAGGCTCCACTTGAAACTCCACCTTACTACTGACATCATGATCCGTTTGCTTTGCTAGTTGAGTCTCAAAATTCATCTTTTGAAGCATAGCAATTTCAATGAAGATAATGTCTCTAATTACTAGAAACCAAGTGATATGGAATTTGTGCACCACAGTTAGTAGCCTTTCACTTCTTGTGCATAACCCATAAATATGCACTTCTTCAACCTCTGCTCAAGCTTACCATCACTTGTACGGGCATATGCAGGAAATCTGAATACTTGTAATTTAGTTAATAGGTTTCCTCAACCATGCTTCCTTAGGAGTCTTTGACTCGATAGTAGATGATAGAGATTGATTAACTAGGTAATAGATCATGTTTATCACTTTGTCCCAAAATTACTTGTCCGTCCTGCATGCGAAAGCATGCACCAAGCATGCTCAAGTAGAGTTCTGCTCTTCCATTCAACAACGCCATTCTACTGTGATGTCTCGAGAATTGTGCGATGTCTCACAATCTCCTTTCTAACAAAATTTGGTAAAATCATTACAATAGAAATCCATGCCATTGCTTAGGTACATGATCTATCTACTTGACTGCTTTTTAATCAATTTCTTAAATTTCTTAAACTAATTGAGCATCTCAAATTTGTGCTTTAGGAAGTATACCCGCACCTTTTTTGAAAAACTGTCAATGAATGTCAACATATATTGGGCACCTCCTTTAAAATAAAATGGTAGAGATGACCCTAGATGTTTGAATTGGTTGCTTAGTTGAATGATTAGTTGTACTAAATTTTATCCTATGCTACTTCTCAAAGATGTACTGCTCTCATAGGTTCAACTTCCTTGTCTTATGACCTTTCAACAACCCCTTTCTCACTCAGCATTGTCACACATGTCTCATTCATGTGCCCCAACCGTATATGCTATAATTGAGTCAACTTTGTTTGACTCGCTTGATGAAACTTCACTAGAACTTGTCATGATTTTTTTTTTCAGTAAATGAAAGAAAATCACTTTTTTTTTCCATTCATCATTGTCATGGTATCTCAAGAAATCTTTAACACTCCATCCTCAGTGGTGTACTTGCACCAATGTCATCGAGTATCCGTAGAGAAATAAGGTTTTTCTTTAGCTCCATTACATGCCTCACATCTATTAATGTGAGTTTTATGCCATTGTACATCCAAATTTAGACTATCCCCATTCCCACAAACGAACAAGCTATGTTGTTCCCCATAAGAACTCAACTACCATTTGTAGTATTGTAAGTAGTGAGTTAGTTCCTATGAGGAGTGAGGAGTCATGTGATGGGAACTCACATAATCTAGTACCTACTCATCTTCTTGAGTTTCAGTACATGCTCACGTCTATCGGTGTGCACTCTACGCTTATACATTCGAATTCGAACTTTAGACAACCTAGCAAGTTGTGTCATTCCCCATAAGAACTCTTGTCACCATTTGTAGTATTGTAAGTAGGGAGCTAGCTCCTATGAGGAGTCATGTGATAGGAACACGTGAAATCTAGCACCTGTTCATCTCCTAACAAACCAGTCACAAAGGACAACCTCAGCATCATTGATGCTCTCCTTCGCTACATTTGTCGCACTGCTTGAGGAATCTCACTCTCCACCTTTATTTCTTAACTTTGGATAATCCTTATAATACTTGAAATACTTCATGCGACCCTTGGACTTTCTTTGTTGCGACTTTGATATGCTTTTAACTCTTTGCTAGGCCTCCAATGTGTATCTCTACCTCAAATCATCGGCTCTCGCATTACATCGTACTCTAGATTGTCATCACACAACTCTCTCTATCACTCTTTAGAGAACAACACAAAATTTACTTTTTTTGTGGTAATTGTAGTATGCCCTTATAATAGTGAGTTGGTAAAATGCTCCCATATCTTTGGTGGATATGCTAACAATGTCATGCCTTATTTTCATCGGTTGGGATCTCACTAACGTTCTTCATATCTATCATCAGTTTGTTAAATTCATTTAAGTGGACTCTGATAGATGTATCTTCAGAAAATTGGAACTGAACAATCATCTTCAAAAATTATTGGCGATTATTCAAACCCTTTGTTACATAGAGGGCTTGAAGTCACCTCATCCTATAGGTTCAACAAGATTATACTCTTTGCCCTCTCCATTTGCTAATTTTGATTGGTATGTTTCATTGCTTTTGACAACTTATCATTGCCATCCAATGCCTTAGCTAAACCTTAGGTTGTTAATAGCACACGTACATTAGTGCTCCATAACCCAAAGTTATTCCTTTCATTAGATTTCTCAATTTCTACTTTCCTTCCAAACATAATTGCAAACCTCAACTCGAATTCCAATTGTGGAAATATTTTAACGTGGAAGCTGCCATAATCTTAATATCATGAGCAACAGAAATCAAGAGAGATATAAAAGGAGGAATAATAAAAGATACGAGAGATTTATATGATTCGATCTGAATATCAATATTTATGTTTATAAAGATAGCAAACTACAAATAATTCACTAATTAATCAAAGAATTACATGATAACAATCTCTCATATGCTCAAGTATTTTTTAAAATTTTAAAATTAGACCTTATGTCCACGGATTTTTCAGCACAAATATCCCAATTAATTCACTAATTAATCAAAAAAATAATAAAAGATACAAGAGATTTATATGATTCGATCCTAGAGAGAGCCAACTATAAATAATTTACTAATTAATCAAAGAATTACACAATAATAATCTCTCATACACTCGAGTTTTTTTTTTTTTTTTTTTTTTTTAATTTAAAAATTACACCTTATGTCCATGGTGTTTTCTGCACAAATCTCCCGATCCGCCAAAGAGGGAGTCCCTTCTGGCTGGATAAATAGAAGAAAGAAGAAGATAACAAAAGGACCAAGAGACTACTCCAATAAAATAATGATTTGGACTTTTCCTTTTATCGTTAATGGCTTTCCTCTTCGTGTCTTCTGAGAGCTATACTCCTTTCATAGTACCAAAAGCAAGGTGTCTCCATCATTGCCGGTGGACCCTCTTCAATAAATGTCATGGTCTAAATGTCTATGACGTCTGATGGGAGTTGTCTACAGTCACCTCGTAAAAAATATACTATCTCATTTATTTTCAATAGAAACATATCTCTCACATGATTTGTGATTGAAGAGCAAGTCTCTCTTCTACGCCCAAACTTAAATGAAACCCATGAGTAGTTTGTCACAGTTAAAGAAATTAATGTTAGAACCCATGAGTAGTTTGACAGCTTTAAATTTGAGACATAATTAAACAGATTGAAATGAGGTATTGGTTTTTGATAATATTGAAAAAAAGGGGTATTGGTTTGCTGAATTTTTTAACTTCCTTTGGAGTGTGGTGGATCTTTTTTTTTCATGGATTTGATGGGAGAGAAGGAAGTAGGCTTGTCAAAGGGGGAATAAGGATTTCAAGAGAAAGTTGAGAAGTGGCAATCTTCTCATCTTCATTGAGGTAGGAAACCTCATTAAAAATAATCAATCTTAGAGGAATTCAATTTACATAATGGAATTGGAGAGTCTAAATAACAAGGGCATTGACATATATAGGGGTGGTATTTTCCATAGATTCAGTCATGATGAAATTTTTTTCTTAGGTTTTGTTCGTTTAGCGGAAAACAATTTCTGGGAAAACGTTTTCTGGATTTTCTAGTGTTCATTTCATGGAAAATGAATTCCTTGGGGAAAATGTTTTCCATGAAAAGAAAATAATCTTCTAAATTAGGGGAAAATGTTTTCCACTTTTGAAAAGTGGAAAACATTTTCCTCACTTGATCTCTCTTATCTCACACATCTATAAATTCTCACTTCCTCCTCCCCTTTCTTATTCTTTTTTTTATTCTAAGTATTTTTAATTTGAATTATTTTTAATTTTCTTTTTCTTTTCTATTTTTTTCTTTTTTTTTTTTTTTTTAATTTCTTTTCTCTATATCCATCTTCTTCTTTCTTAGCTAGTCATTGCCGTCGCCAGGTGAACCTTGAGCTCATCGATCTCAAGCTAGTGCTCGTCGATCTAGCAAACCTCGAGCTCGACGCTCGTGCTTACCAATCTGCTGAGCGGTAAGCCTCGTGCTTATCAGCGAGCTCAAGGCTCGCTAGTGGCCAGTCGCAGGCCATTGCCGTAGCCGGCGACCAGCCAAGAAAGAAGGAGATGGAAAACAAAAAAAAAAAAAGAAAAAAAAAGAAAAAAGAAAAAAATTAATAATAGAGTTTAAAATTTTAAAATAATTAAAAATCAAAATTTTAAAAATATGAAAAATGTATTTTAAAAATAAAATAAATGAAAAAGAGTATATGAAGGAAAATATTTTCCTTACCAAATAGTGAAAAATATTTTCCACTTCATTTTCAGGTTTCATCCGAACACCAGAAAATAATTATATTTTCTTGGAAAATATTTTCCAAAAACGTCACATTTTCCGTGAAATGAACGGAGCCTTAGTGTAGACACATTTTAATTCACAAAGTTATAATCTTAGCCCAATCTAAACGAAGCTATCTTTGATATCATGATGGGGCTATAGCATAAGCTAATGATTCCTAAGATGCTTATGCTATCTCACAACACATGGCCCTTCTCTCAGCCTTTCAATGGAACTGCCTCTTAATCTTCATAAATGATTAATCTATTTTATAAGGCTCTCAAGTTTCGGAAACTTTTTAATTCACTAGATCCATAGAGTGGTGAATGAAGGTTATATTTGTGGAACCGACTTATCGTATTGAACTAACCGTACAAACCTAAGCTTCTTACTAACATTAGAGTTAGAGGAAGAAGAGAAAGTGTTGAGAAGGCCATTAAGGAATTGCATATAAAAGAGATTTTCAAAACACTAATCTTGTTCTAACTTCTTACTGAAGTAACCTTTATATGGACAAAGCCAAGGGTAATATTGTAATGGTATAACCACACTATTACAATAATACAAGCATACTTAGGACCACTAGGCATAAAGGACCGCGTTATTATGCAAGATGCTTTTACAAGAGGAAGGACACTAATAAGACACTTTGGCCAAAAGCAATGGCCCTCATATAGAAGCAACAGAGGTTTGCCAAAATGACATCAAAGCAAGTCAAGCGTGAGCGTAATAGGCCACTCGGTCTCATGCGTATTTATATATATATATGCAAAACAGCGATTCTTGATATTCAGTATTGGTTAATGAGACTGTTAATTAAAAGAATGGATGTGACGAAACAATTCATACAAATGGTGGTCCGCGTCAATGCCCGGACACTGGACCAATAAGTACCATACTCGCTATCTTTCTTTTCATTGCAAAAGAAATATGATTTTTCTAAATCGTTCGAAGTCCCCTTTGTTTTTTCAAGCTTTATGAAAAGATCCTCATTCCAAGATTCGACTCTGCAGACTGAAAGGTCGCAACCACGCGGAAAGAATCATATTGAACGTGGGAGATCCATTTGTACTGTTGCGTATAGTAATAATTGACAATTAGAGTAGTTGCAATCTTCCTCGGTCTTTGACAACCGATGTAGATCTGGGTTTTTTTGTGGAAAATGAAGGGGCACGTGGCTCCTAAAAGCACCGATGACAACGTAGGACTTCGAGTGTGCTTCAAAACGTAATCTGCAAACTGTTCACGAAAAGCCTCAGAGAGAGAGAGAGAGAGAGAGAGAGAGAGAGAGAGAGAGCGGGAGAGGGAAGAGAGATGCAGAAAGGATGGTCGTTCGGATTGAGGAAAGGTTCGTGGACGGAAGAGGAAGATGTTCTCTTGAGGAGCTGTGTCCAGAGGTACGGAGAAGGAGAGTGGCGTCGAGTTCCTCAGAGAGCAGGTATTGTATCTGTTGACACCTAAAAAAAAAATTATTGCATATTAGATTATCTAGGTGTTTCGTATAGTTTTTTTTTTAATGGAATATGTTTTTCCTAAAAAAAAAAAAAAAAAAAAAAAGAAGCAAGTTGGGGCCGATGATCTGAATGTGACTAGCCAAGCCCAGGAGATCAGATTGTAATTAAAACAGCAAGTTGGGGCCAAAATGCAATTTCCAAAAGTTGAGGGACCAATTTGCAAAATTTGCAAAATTTTGCCCGAACCCTTAAATCATTATCTTGGCCCCCAATTGAGTTGAAATTGAACTTGGGTCAGGTCTAATTAATCGAATCGGGCAAAAAGGACCTAATTGCATTGAATTTGGCATTTTCGAGCAAGAAAATGGCCAACTTTGAGGGACTTTCTTGCAAAATTGGGTGGGTACAATTGCAAAATCTGGTCAGGATCTTAAACTAATATACATGAGATTTCTAATTGATCAAAAAAACGCAGCCAAATTAGTGGATTAAAGCACTCAAATCAACAGCCAAAACTCAGTCCACGAGTTGGTCTTAATTCGGGGTTGCTGAGTAAGCAATTTGGTGGCCCCACCATGTCCTCCTCAGCTGCCCAACCATCCCGATCTTTGCACGTGATGGAAGACCGTATATAGTAGTGCAAGTGAACGAAAATTGGCCAGGGATAAGCTGCTGACAGCACCGGAAAATCGCAGCAAAATCCGCACACTCAACAGCTGCAGAATTGAAAAAAAATTGGCTAAGTCAGAGAGTGGGTGAAGTAGCCCTGTTGACAGGCTTGGTAGGTGGACAAAAGGCTGACCAAAAATCCTATAATTCAGGGGATAAGATCACGGAAGTAAGCTCTTTCAATGGGACGAAAAGGAGGAGACGAGAGAGAGAGGGGAGAGCTCGGAATCGTTCCCCAAAGGAACCTCCAGAAGCAACTCCAGAAAGCGAAAAAGCCCAAAAATTCCAGATCAACCTTCTGAGAGAAAAGTGAGATTTTCACAACCCTTCGGCCAAAATTAGCCAAACTATTCAACTAGAGAGTGAAACTTCACTCAAATATCTTTCCATCCATAGGTCGCAAGTCTCAAATGGAGATCGGGAAGGCCTCCTAAAGTCCCCCGAAAAAACACCCTCCAGGCGGGCTAGGAAACACCGAGAATTTTTCTAAGTGTTGAGCCCAGTTGGCCACGAGTGGAGAAAAGCCAGTGTGTTTGAGAAATTTGAGTAATAAATGAGGAAAATATTGAATTTTACCCCAAACTAGAATACATATAGTTTGGTTTGGTGTCAATTTTTTCAACAAAAGACGTCTCAAAGTCTAATTTTAGTGGCCAATGAAAACCTTCGTTGTCAGTTCTTTTTTCTGCAGATCTCATTTCCAGTTGAAGAAGCCAACTTACACCGGCCCCCGAGGATAATTTCTTGGTTTTCTCGGCCGAGAACCACTTGCAAAAGAAACTAGGAAGCAAGGTAAGTATCCTAGATGTATTTTTGTTCAAGCTTGAACATGTTTTAATAGTGAAAAATCAAGAGGAAAACTAGTCCAAAAAAACTGATTTTGAGGCTGGAATCTTTTCTAAGTGTTTGAAATCTCTTCAAGAGTTTTGCATGTGTGCTTCTTGGAGAGGTCGTTTTGATGTTGTTCGGTGGGTCATTCTCTATAATTTTTCTTGCATTTGAAAGCTCATGTTACCTACTTTCACTCTAATTAAGTAGTGTTTCCCTTAGATCTCGTATGTGATGAGTGTCGGGACATGAATATGGGTATTCAACCTGTTTGCTTGACTTGGGTTCAAACCCAGATTTGCAAAATCAGATCAAACCCGCATATTTGATGACGATTCCAGCTTGGTTTTCGTGTATTTTAAGCTGTGATTTATATCTAATCTTACTCCTTGCATGTGGTAGTTTAACCTTGATGTTTTAGTTCCACATAATATTGCTCATGCGTTGAGATTGAAGGCCGCAAACATGGCCCGAGGAAGCTGGTTTGGGGTGATTTGATGCAGGCCAAGTGTTCAACGAAATGCGCAAACCAAGTTTCGATCTTGAAACGGTCGATTTGAGCCCGGTTATTGTAATATTCATATGCTGTGTTGCTCCATGTTAGCATAGATCGATTTAAGGAATTATTATTAATATTTTTAAAAAATAATAAAAAAAATAATAAAAAAATCTAAAATTTTCAAAAATATAAAAAAATGTTAGATAGTATCAAATTAGGATAGAAATGGCATCTATTAAATTTTCCTAATTTTAAAAGGTCATTTTCCTAATTTAGTGCTCTTTTGGTATTTTATAACCATTTTTGTAAATAATCCATTTTGCATAGTTTAAAATTATTTAGAGTAATTTCATGCATATTTGAATTCTCATTTTGCTCATGGGGGTCCTGTCCCGGGGTGTGATAACAAGGCCATGTAATATTATTTGCCCGACTTGTATCGGGTTTACCTTTTCCGCGTTTATTTTCAAGTCATTTCAATTTCTTGGATGTTTACTTACGCGCTACTTTTCATTAATTTGAGTGTAAATTTCTCTTTTAAATTATGTTAGGATTAGTCTAGACATTAAAAAAAAACTACAAAAACATTTGCATGGACACTTAGTGGTTTCATAAAGATTATAATTGGTAATCAAGATTGTGTGGCCATTTAGATAAACAACCTTCCAAGTTAGTGGTACCGCAAGGGCGCTAATAGAAACATTGGCGTAAACAAGTCCCCGTTCCTAGAAATCTCTGGTTGCGTAGGAATTGAGACAACACTCCCGTGTCTTGATTGGTTTCTAGCCGACCCATAGGCTAGTGGCGACTCCTAGAATTACATAGATTGTTAAGAACTAAAAACAAAATCCAACGTCACGCGAGGTATGGGCTTGGGAGAGCTCGCGCCTAATTTAGGGCCATTGGTCTGCTTCTTTAGGCAAATGCCCCTAAACCTTTATTCTTTTCCCCCGGACGGAAAAAAAGAGGTCGTGACAGTATCATTGTATGTGAAAGTCATTCTTGTGTTTTATTTGCATATACTTGTGCGCGCGTAAATTTGTATATTGATGGGGATCCTTGTTTTCTTGTTGCATCCCCATCTGTATAATCCACTTGGATTTGCGTGTGTCAAATCATCTTGTGTCATCATATTTTATTTTTATCAAATATTTATGTTATCGTTGAGATACTTTTACTTGAGTGAAAAGTTTTTCTTTCGTTAAAATGGGGGGATGTGTCTTTCGTTAGTTTTGAGATAGTGGTATCAAGTCGGATTAGATTTGATTTCTTTAAGTGAAACTTCTCATGCTCTCCAATGATATTTCATGGATTTTTTTAAATTAGACAAAAAGGGGACGTGTATTGATATTTTACTCATGTCAACGGATTGATTTACACTAAGAGCATCTCTATACTATGTATAAACATGCGCGTAGAGAGAGAGAGAGAGAGAGAGAGAGAGAGCTAAGTTCATGTTTGTATTTCTTGAGCTTGTAGGTTTGAATAGGTGCAGGAAGAGCTGCAGATTGAGGTGGTTGAACTATCTGAAGCCCAACATTAAGAGAGGGAAATTCCAAGATGATGAGGTCGATATGATCATCAGGCTTCACAAACTTCTTGGGAACAGGCGAGTACATGCTAAGAAAAGGTCACATGTGAAGTGCATTTGTCTGTTTTAATAGAGTTACTTATATGGTGTTGAGCCTACCTGCGTTATTCACAACAGCCTCTCCCTCTTCCTTCTCCAAAAATTGATTAAGGGTTGCATTGATCGAAATAAATGACGACCGCATGTATAAATTGTGTTAAGGATTAGATTATTTCATTTTAGGAAAAATTAAAAAAAAAAAAAAACTTAAACATATTATACTTATGCTAATTCAGTCTTGAACCTTTTAATTTGGCCAATTTAGTGCTAAACCTTTGATGTGTAAATCCTTAATCTTTTAATTTTGTCTATTTAATCATAAAACTTTCAACAATTTCTCAATTTAGTCATTGCAACAAATTTTGGTTGAAAATCGTTGATGTGGCAATCTAGTCAGCACTAGTCATCTTACATGATACAACCAATACTAATATGAACAATTTTTTAAAAATATTTTATTATTTTTTCTTCTTTTCTTTATTTTCCTAACACTGGGTCAATTGCCGGCTGATCCTTGTTGGCGATACTCACCTAGTTGAGACGAGGCATCGTGGCCCTCACCCATGGCCTTAGTATCCTTGTCGGCCACAAGTGAGGGCGTCGACCCTTGCCCAAATCCAAGTGAGGGCTGCAACTCCGCCGCTGGCCAATGGGCTAGGGTCATGGCCCTCACATTAATTTTAGCGAGGGCGTTGCGGTCTTCACCTGTGACTAGTGAGGTCGGCAATTCCCTTGCCTAGATTAAGTGATGGTTGTTAGCCCTCGCCAACCTTGAGTTGGGCAAAAAGAAAAGAAGAAAGTAATAAACAATTCAAGAAAAATAAAAATTATCTACATCAACGCCGGCTGGATCACATAGGACAATCGACATTGACTAGATTGTCACATCAATGATTTCCGAGTAAATTTGGCCAATTAGGCTAAATTGATAAATCATTAAAATGTTTGGCAATTCATCAAAAGTTTTAAGGCAAAATTGGCAAAATTCAAGGTCTAGAATTAAATTAGTCCAATTGAAAGGTTTAGAATTCAATTAGTATTAATGCAATAAATTTAATAATTTTTTAGTAATTTTCCCTTTGATTTTTTGTACATTACCCCAATTGGAAAGGGACAAGTGTCTAACTTTGGTATATGTTTGGGCAGCGTTACTCGTGCATAGGCATAGCCATTTGTAGTGCACCTTGTCTCTGATGGGAACCGCTTGATGGGACAGGCTGATACAACGCCGATAAAGTCCATACAAGAGTCACTATTTTGGAATTGTTCAATGAATAACGTACTGTAGATATGGGCCACACACATGAGAGAGACGAAAGTTGCCGACTACAGCTCATGTTGTTCGGTTATTGATCTTACCAGTGAAATGCGACCCTTCAAATCCAACTGTCTAGATACTGTTTAGTATATATTAGGGCTGATCATGGCTATATGGTATAACTAGGAACATGAGAACCCAATCATTAGGAATCGGTCCCGTTCTAAATTTTAGAATATACAAGGTAGGTTGTAGGTGAAGCTGAAAATCTAAAATTTGGAGAAGGTCTTTTTTTTTTTCTATATCTTCACACAATCTAGAGATATTTTATGACGTTCAATGAGTGTGTAATATGAAATCATTAGCCCAAGCTTTTATTTTCAGCGATATACATGACTATGACCCCTAGTACATATCACACATTCTTCAACACTTGCTCACACGTGAAAATAGAGTCTCTCTCTAGCTCTCCCTACCTATTTCTTCGGACAACATTAACTGAGTACCAGTAATGGTTCTCAATAGTCATTGTTGACTTCGGGAGGGATTGCTTACTAACTACATGGTTGTTCATGTATTGTTCTTATATCTAGTCACTCCCGATCATGGTTACAGGTATAAGAAACTCAGAGAGATTATTCGTCTGATGTCGATTCTGTTTATGTAGTCCAAAGAAAGGTAGACTGAACAACAGAAGCTTGAATTCGATCATAAACATGCATTTCATTCTTTGGGCAAAAAAAGAACGAGAGAGCAGGAATTAAACTATCATCTAGCAATTAAAAAAACTATATCTTTGGATAGGGAGGCAAAGCATAATGGGCTGCATGCTCAGTAGGTGATTACTTAAATTCAATCAATAGAAAATCAATTTATGAAAATCCGAATCTTGCTAAATATACTGATTTAACCTAACAGCAGTCCTCTTTTTTCTATGTTGATAAGAGATTAATGATATTCAGAAGTCAATTTTTAATTATCATTAAAAAAACATTAATTCCATTTACATTATTAAAGATTATTAACACTTAAAATTTTGCACTTAAAATTTTTAGTTTACCCAACAGACCCTAAATCTTAGTCATTTAATCAACTTCACTAGCATAGTTGCATTTGATATGGATTAAAATCAGGCACCAACTTATTGATTAGTTATGGCTCTGAAGGGCCATTTTTCCACATTTAAAAGTAATAATAGGTGAATCGACGGAAATTTATAGAATTTAACATAAAGGTGTTAACGGTGCGTACTTCAAATATATTAGAAGAGAAAGAAACTAATTGTTCGCAACTCATTTATAACACTTCGCATATTGGAGAGAGCTTATGAAAATTCCCATTCCTTGACTGTCAACATCAATTGGCCATTCCTACAATGGAAACCCTAATTTGGGCAGGATTGAACACTTATGGAAACAAAAAGAAATCACTACTTTG
Source organism: Eucalyptus microcorys (assembly GCA_014182515.1). Classification (NCBI taxonomy): domain Eukaryota; kingdom Viridiplantae; phylum Streptophyta; class Magnoliopsida; order Myrtales; family Myrtaceae; genus Eucalyptus; species Eucalyptus microcorys. The sequence continues at coordinate 19,980,917 of CM024571.1, read as the reverse complement.
GATTGATTCATTTATTTATGAATCACTTGAGTGTCATAATTTTCTAAAAATATTCATCATAAGTGTCATGCCATATTAGATTTTGGGTATTTGGGTGAATGTTTTTAAAGAAGTTATGGCATGCAAACAATCAATCAAAAGTTTCAATACTCAAATAAACGTTTTTGAGAAATTAAGGCAATTTTATGGTCGAAAAAAAAGTTATGACACTTAAGTGAGCACCGTATGAAAATTATTTTTGATATCTTTCCTCATAATTTAACATTTTGTTTAGTCGGAATTATTGATGCAGGTGGTCCCTAATTGCTGGGAGACTCCCGGGTCGAACTGCGAATGATGTGAAGAACTATTGGAATACCCATCTACGGAAATTGATGACTTGCCAAGGGAAGCCGGAGAACGAGAAATCCCAAGATTTGGTAAAAGTTGAAGTCATAAGGCCTCGCCCTCGGACCATCTCCAAGAACTTCTCTTCCTTGGGGGTCGAAGCCTATAGGGAGCTGAACGAGTCCCGAGAGCCGCGCGTCCACGACGTGCCTCCAAACAGAAGCCCCTGGATCGATAACGACTTTGAGCTGCGTTCGGAGACGACGGAGGCATGGTTGGATTGTTGGAGCGGACTCTCCTTCGATGCAGAAAGCATCTGGGACTGGCCGGTGTGAAAGGATCTTGCCGGGCCCTTGGATATTACTTATGCATGTGTTGCCTTCATATGATTGGGGTTTGTATGAATACGGACATGGGAGAACCGAGTGGTGTGTGTACTGCTTTTATGCACATGATCCCTTCGTATGCTTGTGGTCCGTATGACTGCGTACAAGGGAGAATAATAACTCTAGAACATCAACGGTGACTCTGAATCTTTCCGAGATTTGCTATGTATTTGGATACGTTTCGAATAAAACGTCCCACATGCATACATGACAAGATTTTCAGAATATCAACTGTGATTTTTGACGTTCGAGGAAATACTTGTTTTATGTTCCACCGTACCGCAAGTAGAACCTTTTTCAATAGTTAAAACCCTTCATCTGCATCAAAAGTTTCTGGTCTGTGTCGAATGGCGGTGAAGGACACAATCTCTCAAGAAACATGACGTGAAATTTGGCCGAACAAAGAAGAAGAATTATGGCAGAATCCTACCGTGACAGAAGAGAATGTTAGTAAAGAATCTGGTTTTGAATTTTCATGATGGTGCTCAAGGATATAAATGATCTGAGGGCCAGTACTTAACATGCAAACAAACAAACAAAATAAGCCCGTTGAACTGATTTCATAGCTTGAGAAAAACATAAGATGATCCGTTTTGCTCTTAGTTGAGTTTGTCGTTCTGATGAATCGGTTCTATGGTAATGTGGGATCCTAGTTAGAACGAATGCTGATAAACAAAACATTTCGTGCATAAAGTCGGAGAAACAATGTAGGATTTAAAGGGGCCGGAGGGGTCAAAAGAGAATAGATCAATGGGAGAAAACTAGGGGTGAGCATCGGTCCAGGGTCAACCCTGGACCGACCCTAGACCGACCCAACCCTGTTGGTCCTGGTCCGGTTCCCAAGAAAACTGGGTCGGTCCTTGGTCCTATAATTCTTGGACCAACACTGTGCGGGTCGGTCCTCGGTCCTGAGAATTTCGAGTCGGTCCAACCTAGACAAATCCTGACTATATATATACATATATATCTAATATATTATTTATAATTTTTTTATATAGAGAAAACCTTAAAATAAACGGCGCCAAGAATATTAAATAACTCTTTAGTGATGAGTTCAAGTAATTTTACATTGTTAATAACTTAGGTTTTTAATCTTTTTTATGGCGTCAATAGTCATAATTTATGAAGGAGAAAAATATTTTTATGAGAAGTCATCACGGCATCCAAAAAGGCACATTATGGTATCATCATTTAGTATTCGTTCTCTTATGTTTTATTTGTTCTCTTAGTCTTCAATTTGCTAAAATCGAAAAAAATAACTTCTCCGCTCGCCACTTGACACTCGTCTCGCTTGCTTTGGGTCACTGGTGCCGCTCGCCGCTCGATGCTTGCTTGGCTTGTTGCTCCACGCTCAACATTTGATGCTCATTCTATTCGACGCTCATTCCACTTGACCCTCATCATTTGTCTTCCTTAGCTGACCTTGCTCATCATCGAACCCATTGGGTCAATATAAAAAATGAAATAAAAAATTATTGGTTAGTTTTGGGTTGACCTTGAAACTGAACTGAACCCATTGGGTTAGTTCGGTTCTCAATCGTTTTTTAAAAAGTACAAAAAATAAAATAAAAAATTATTAGTTGGTTCCGGGTTGACCCTAGAACCGGACCGAACTCATTGGGTCGGTCCAGTCCTCGGTCCCAAACTCAATAGGGTCGGTTTTCGGTCTTAAAAATTGAGGACCAGCACTGTGCGGGTTAGTCTTAAGGTTAAGGGGTGGACCGGCCCAACCTGGACCATGCTCACCCTAGAGAAAACAATAGTAAATCTTGCCAAACGATTTTGTCTTCGTCATCATCTGTACATTTCTGCAACTACAATCAGGGATGCCGCTTCAATTATAATTAGTGGATGCAAGTGCTGCCATTGAATTTTCTAAATTTCACATGTAGTGCTCTTTCGAGAAAAGTTGGATTTGCTTTAATAATCATGTTCTTGCCCTTACTGGACAATAAAATATACTGACATTGAAACCACGTTTTTGTTATGAGTTAGCATAGTCGGATTACAGTGAGAAGAGAATCTAAACCTCGCACAACAATAATGTCTCTCTTTCTCTCTCTCCCTCTCTCTCAATTTAATTTACGTCATTGTTGATGGCAGTCTTGTTGTTTATGAATATTGGTGGGATTCCTTCTGCTGACACAAAAAATTGCCCTAAGTCCCTGAGTGACCGAGCGAGATATGATTGTACTAGGTTTTGAGCCACGAACGGCGATAGATTAGACTTGGTTCAGTTGACAAAAGGACCAACTGAAATGAAGATCGATGGATTAAGAACATGATAAATGTTCAAGTGACGAAACAAACAATTTCGGTTACAATGATGATGACCCATTCAATCATGAAGCCATCAAGATTGTCAAATCGCGGTGTCATAAATATCAAAGGCACTGATTATAGTGGCTGAGAAACACGGATTGTTATAACCGTAAGGAAGTGGAGTTGTAAGTTACAAAAGAAATTGTCGACACAGGATGAGTGATAAGGCTTTGATCGTTGACTAGAGGTCTTTTGGTAAACATTTGTAAATACATCTTGCTAAATTCTAAGAGCAGTGTAGAATATTATTTTCTTCTTTTTTTTTTTAAACTGTCGTTAATCGTTACTCGTGGCTGTAAGTATTGGAATTGTAATTTGAGGAAGGGACCACTGATCAATCAATGAACACCATTTGGTCAATTTTATATTCTTGTTATCTTTGCATTTCAATACTCTTTTACATAGCCAGTCATGATTATCTCTAATCTTTGTATCTTTAATTTTCTCGTCGGCTTGCGTTTCCTATCTAAGAGTTAACAAAGGACGACCCTTCACACATTTTGTCAATTTCTATATCGATTCACATTTTGGAAGGGGCTTTGTCCACATTTTATAGGGAACGGTTTCATTCAAATATATCTCAAACATAGTTTTGGACGCGCACTCACCAATCAATGCATCTATGCAACCTGTCAAGTTCTGGCCCTAAGGCATCATTTTCCACCGCATGTTTAGTGACGTGATGCTACTCAACAAGAAACTATACTTAGGCTCCCTTTGGGGCCACTTTCCTAAACGGCTTTGGAGGAGAAAATTAGGGGTGTTTGGCAAATTATTTGCCCAACACTTTAGCCAAATGTTGCCTTTGTGTAAGCTGAAAGCTCACGGTAAGTGGGCTATCAACATTTTCGAAAAGCTCACTTTAAGGTAAGAAAAAAAAAAAATCTTTCAAACCCTCACTATTTTATTCGTTTTCGATTTTTCCCTCAAAGCACTATTCATCTTCTCTATTTAGTGAAGCTCTATAGTGAGTTACACGAGCCCGGCTGACAATCATTGACAATTGCTCGACTCAAGGTGGTGGTCGCTTGGGTTGCGGCTTGCCTAAGGTCGCCTAACCTCTACGAGGCTACCGGTCGCTAATCCTTCACAAGTTTTGAATTTTATTAACAAAAATAGTAAAGTGCTTTATAAAGGGTAATTAAATCAAAGTTGTTTCTCCATGCATTTTCAAATTACAACTTACCAAAATCCACTTGCATTTCGAAAAACCCCTTAAACTTAATGCGACCCTTTATGAATAGAAACCCCGCACCTGTATTAACTTCGGATTCTATTTTCTATTTGGAATCTATGTCTACCCTAAAAGCTAACATCATTAAAGGACATTAATAGCAACATTTGTGATCTATTTTTAGATTGATTTTTTTTTTATGAGGTTTCAAATAGAAATACTAAAGATTTTTTCAACAAATGGTTGAAATTTATTTACTTGTATTTCATCAACTACAAAGTTATTCTTTTCTAAAATTAAAAGCATTACAAAAAATAGATGACTGAATAATATAATAAACAATACAAAAAATATATATTAAATACTAGATTTACATAGGTCAATTAGTGGGACCTACTCCACCGATTGAGCAATAGATTACATTATAAGTCAAGTGATATAACATAGATTACAACCATGTTCGAATCACTAAAACACTCTCAATTTATCCCAATCTCTAATTAACCTAACTTGTACAGTATTTAACAATCACAATTCCTCACGAAATAATCTCTCAATTTTATAAATGAATTCACAAAATCTTAGCATGAAATTTTCATTGCCTCAAACACTCGGTATGTAATTCACGAGCATGTTGTCCATTTGATTGTCATAGCCAAATGCTCGTCTATGATACTATTCTTGAAGAAAATTTGCTTCTTATATATTTAAAATATATTGGATTCCAGATAGAAGGTCCACTCAAGTTAGGAAATCTAATTGGATCAAGCTTCCTTCTTGGCTTCAAACTTGAGACATGTTCTCAACAATGTCTACTTTAACTCAACGTTTAAGTCAAGTTACAATAACTATATTGAAATCTGAACTTCGTTTCTACTCTCTCACACTCCTTGTGGACTCAACCAATATAGATAACTTCTAAATCAAAGCCATGTTGAACTTCGCTAGAACCATTGACCTCATCTTAACATTAACTTAACCTACACCATTAACCGCTCTACAAAGATTTTCTAATGCAAATAGATTAAAAAAGGAAAATCATCTTTGTTTCTATATCTATTAGGAGATCGAGCACAAACCTTATAAAACTCAACAATAATAGCAACTATAGGCTCTATTAGGTCCAACCCACTATAAGCACCATCCATATTGATTACTCCACTAGTACCCACTATTTCAAGAGTTTTTGGTCATAACTTTACCTTGAAATTAAACACCATCCGAGTCCTTTATAAACATTACCATAAACACTTTACATAGCAGCATTATAGACTTATTAAATGTAACTTCTCCGCCAATAACATATGAATTTAATTTTGGACACCACAAGCGACAATCTTGCTCACTTTCTGTATAAACTAGGAATTAACACTTTCTTGCCCTTCTATTGAGGTTACCATCATTTACTTGAACATAACATGATAGACTAAATGCTCTATCAATAATGTTAGCCGACTACACTTCATTAAGAGTCAAACATCTGATCATGGTTAATGAAAACCTATTCACTAGATAACTCATCGTACTAAGCACATCTACTAGGAATTTCCCAGTTATCCAAGCACTAGAAAATGAGTCATCTCCACTAATGTTTTATTGATTCACTCGCAACCTATTGTCATTCACCAATACTAGTGCGATACCTCAATATACCTCGATATTGTGACCAAAACTCCATACTATTGTTAGTCCACACATGCTTGATCTTCTTACTAGTTTCTCTTTCAATGAAAGTTCTCAACTGCATGATCTTGACAACATCATTAAACTTTTGACCAAACATAAACAATGAGGTCCTCCTCGAGTAGTCATCCACAATTATTGGCATAAATTTATCACTTTTTTCGAAGGAAATCGTGACAACCTGTGAACATATAAGTGAATCAACTTTGCAATATTCATGGTTTCTCTAAAAATTATATTGATTGCACTTTCGCTTTTTGTATAAGTCACATCACCTACATAAATTTGGTTTATCATCCATGTAACTATATAACAATTCCTTTTGCTCAGAATCTTCAAGCTTCTCTTACTAGTGTTGTGACATCCCAGATTTTCAATTCTGTTTTCTATTGAATAAATCGGGCATTTCATTGACGCACCTATAGGGCTATTCTCAGAGTTGATCACTCTCGAGATAATTAGACTATTCAGGGAAGCCAACCATTAAGGAATTTTAATGCGATAGACCTGAGAATTTGATCAGGAATCAGCTTTCGACCGTGCTCACTTTTAGAGACCATTACGGCACAGTTAAAAATTGATTTGAGATAAGAGATAGGTCGGTTCGACTGAGATGTGTGGCTAAACGTGGGTGACTCCACTAAATTGGAAAATTCTCATCGACCGGTACTAAATTGTTTCTTTCTATCGTTTTGGTACCTTATGTTTGTATTTGAAACTTCGAGATTTTCACCAATTGTGGCTCGAAGAAAATTGATCACGGGTCATTTGCACTAAAAATTTCTGAAAACTACTCGGTAGCTTAGGTCACGCTAAAAATGCGCCAGATTGAAATTAACCGTGAATTTTAGTCTGATTTCAGAAATTGAAAATTCTGTCATGTCACAATTAATTCTAGGAGCGTCGACTTAGTCTCAGAAGATTTTTCTATAAACTGAGACTTTTTGGGAAAAAGTCGTCCTAGGGTCGTTTTTGCCCAGAAAATGCCGGAGATCTTTTTTGGTCGCAAAATTGGGAATCAAGTGAATTGTATGGGTGAAGAAAAATGCCGAGATGATCGATGGTGGATTGATTGAATTTATTGAAGCTGAATTGGATTGATTTATGAAAGACATGAAGTCCAATTGAGAGGAAAACCATTGAAATTCGTATGCCCCTCTTGCCTAGGCATTTTGGACCATTTCAAGGTTGCAAAGTGAAACATGGGGTTCTGAATTACAGCCATGGAAGACAGCAATGGCTGAGGATGGTCAAGGGGACCAAGGATTGGAAAATTTGGCCAAGGTGGCCCCCTCTTGTCTACCACTCTCCTTCCTCTCTCTCTCCATTCGGCAACCCTATTTCTTCCCCCATTTGTGCTGCTCAAACACTTCAGCAAACCAGAGAGACCACCGGAACAACCAACTGAAGCCCTCGCCACCACTGGACTGCCCATGACGCGCCGCCGTCTGCTCGCATGCCATCGCGCCCACCGTGCGATCCCGTCGCCTAGCAGCCCTATCTCGAGTTCCAGGAGCTGTCCTGAGCTGCTCATGCCAACATGAGCTGCTACCAACTGCCATGAACCACCCTTCCGAGCCGCTGTTGCCTCCACAAGTCCACCACTGCCCTTGCTTCACCGAACCAGCCCTGTTTTCTCTCTTTTGCAACACAAAACAAAAGTAAAAATAATGGGTCTCGAGGCCATTGTTCAGCCTGTTTTGAGGTGGTTCCAGGCCCCAAAAGTTAGGCTCGCTTTGAAGGAAGTTGTTCCCTGTTGTGTCCCCGTCGATTTGAACCGACCGGCTCATGAAACTAGTGAGTTTAACTCACTAATCCTCACTTAGTCGGTTAATTACGCTTAGGGGTTGATTAGTTTAGGGTAAGATGGATTAGGTGGTTAGATTAGAGTAGATTAGTGAATTTAATTAATTGCCGATGCATGTTCGGTGGTTAGTTAGTGCAATTAGCAAGTAGACATGTTCTAATATTTATTTAACGAACCTTGAAATTTTTCCGGGTCCGTTTCGGCGTCCAATTAGGCATTACGGGCCTAAGTTGGATTTATTGGCATTTATTTAAAATTTTCTGTAATTATTTAATTAATTATTTCTTTTCGAAAATTAGACCAAGATAGTCGGTGATTGGAATTTTATGCTGGTTATTTTGGTGCAATATGTTTATTTATTTGAGCTCTAATTTGTGCTGAATTGATTTAATTGTGATTTTAGGATTTTATTCCTAAATTAATCAATTTTGGTAATTGATTGGAAAATAACCGAGCGTCGGTTTACAACGCCAAAAATATTTTGGTGGACCACATAAATGGTGTGATTTTCAAGGGTGAAAATATTGTATTTTGGTTAAAACTGACCATGTACTCATACACGGCTATTTTTATCGGGTATGATAAAAATGAAAAATTGGTTATATGATTGGAATGGTATACTATTTTGGCTAGGGGCCCTAAATTTATCAGCTTTGGGTGAGCATATATAGTATACCATATTATCAACTTTGGGCGATCATATATAGTATACTATGATGGCTTGGGAGCCCTAATTTATCAGCTTTGGACAAGCATATATATAGTATACTATATTATGAGCTTTGGGTGAGCTATCCTATTTATTTATCAGCTTTGGGTGAGCAGTCCTGATTGATATGACACTATAGATAGTATTGATTGAGCTAACCGAAAAGTGGTCATAATGACATGTAATCAACTAAGTCGATTGATCAATAATTCGATCTGATTGGGTAAATTAATGTGTTCATGTTAATTTGAAATATTCTGACTTACAGGAAGAGACTGAGGCCAAGGTAAGTCATTTGACTTGTGTTGTGCTTAGGCAGCTCTTAGGGTGTATTTGCTTCCTAATCGGGTCTTAGGAGGGTAGAATTTGCTGAGATGTAGTTTCACCCCATTGTGGAACAACATTTCAGGTCCCTAGATGGCAGCACCCCCACCTCCTCCCATACATTTTGGTATACCTGAGGAAATCATTGAGACAGGTTATCATATTCCGATACACCATCACCCTAAAGGCTTGGAATATGCTTGGAATATGTATTGGTGAAATCCATTGTTTGGGTTGATATGGGTGAATCCCAAAAGGCACCCCATAGATACCGGTCGTGGTATCGCCATTACGATGATGGACGAAGGGTGGGCCTTGTACCGGAATCTGATGTACCTCTATATGTTTTAGAGGTAGCGTTCGGGAATGGGACAGCAGATCCCAATGATGGATCGGTGGTGGATGTAAATGATCCTAAGCTTGGTGATGATCATGACTCTCCAGAATGCTCAGTAGTGGACTCCAGTTGGAGCATGAAAGAAGGAGAGATTGTCGAGGAGGATCCCGAGGAGGATTGAAACCTCACCCTTGTCTACAAACCTTGTTTTCTGAACTAGTTTTAGTAGGACCTGAAGTTATGTTTGTATTGTAATATATACAACTTTGGTTGTTTGTATATATGCATGGTTGTTTTTAAATATTTGAAATTTGGCCTTATTTTCCTATCCCATTGTTTTATTGTTTGGGGATTTTATGTCTGCTTCCACATGCATATTAAAATGAATGGGTCAGCGATGCATCTTAGGATGTTACTATTAAATTGACTAGGTGAAGGATGGGCACGCGCTCGAGGATCGGGGCGTGACAAGTGTGCCCCCAAACTTATAAGCTACAATTGAGACTATCAAACACATGCATCCAATGTCACTATGGTGAGATTTGTCATTATCTCTCTCTATGAAGCTCATACGACCAACTATGCTTGATTTCTATCATTACCACCAAGACACATCGAACAACCTTTAGAAATCCACATTTTTAAGTATACTGACACCCAACTAAATCTAGGGCACTTAAGAAAATTAAGTTTTTCTTTAACTCTAGAGTGCGCCTCTCTCCAATGAAGGTCCTCACACTACCATCTTGCATTATGATTCTAACATTGCTGACATTCACAATATTATGATCGACGTTAATTCTCAATTGCACTTTACCATTATTTGTGCACTGATAAATATTAATCTAGTTTATGTTTCATATATTGTGAAACAAACTACCAAAATTCATAATCCATCTATTAAATGATGAATCCTTATTAATAGACAAGACATGATCAACAATTGCACCAATATCATCACTAAACTCAATTATAATTCCCTTACCCTTTTCACTCTTTAGTTTGAGGCAATCCCTTCGAAAATGCCTTTCTAGCCACAATTTTAATAGACAACACCACCAATCCTAAACTGTCAAAGTCTATTCAAGTTTGCACTACTCTTGCTAACACAACACTAGTTCTTCCTTTAACTTTATATACTAAACCTTTAACTTTATATACTAAACTAGTAAATATAGGTTCATAAGATTCCCTTCTACGGATATCTTCACTCAGAATCAAGTCAAGAGCCTTATCAGATATCGAACTTATTGTCCCCAAGGAAATTACTAATATAGTTAACAATATTATTCCCATTATTAGACAATGAAGATAATAAAAGTGAAAAACATACCTCATCATCAAAGTGGATAAGAACTGAACTTAGTTGACTTATGGTTACATTGAATTCATTGGTATAATCAACAACTAACCACCTATGTTCATCTTTAAGTAGACATTGCATCAATTAGATCTTAATATCGCAAATGGAGGGTTTCTCGTACATGTTGGATAGGGCATTCATTGAATTCACAATGATCTTCCTTCTCATAATTTTAAATGGGATGTTATGAGACAATATTAGCCAAATAACACTTGATGCCTATCTATCAAACTACTTCCAATCAATTGGCTCCATTGAATATGGTTTCTGCCTAGACAAGGGTAAGTGCAAATTTCTTAGCTATAGATAATCCTAAATTTGCATTTTCCATAAACCAAAAATGTTTGCATCAAATACGTCGATTTTCACTTTTCCTTCTTCTATCGTCATTGATTGGCTTCAACTCAATCAAGCCTAACTCTAATATTAATTGTTGCAAAAAATAAGCAATCCAACAATATAAAAAACAGAACAAGGATATAACTCGAACGCTAGATTTTTCGTAATTGGTTTGATGAGACCTACTTTATGGGAAGAGTAGCATAGAATTCCCTTATAGATGAAGCGATACAATGGAGAATTGGAGATTACAAGTACACTTGAATTTTTAAAATACTTCTAGTGTTTCTCAGTCCTTAATTATCCCAAACAATTTATACAGTGTTTAGCCCTCACAATTCCTCACAAATAATTTTTCAATCGTACAAATGAATTCACTAAATATTAACATAAGACTTTCATGACTTTGAACACTTGAGATGCAATTTATGAGCAAGCCATACAATTGATTGTCCTAATTAGAAACTATTATTGGATACTCTTCACCAAATAATAATAATAATAATAATAATAGAAAACCTACTTGAATTGGGTTTCTTCAAGAGCTCAAACTCAAGTTATATTCTCAACAAAAATAAATAGAGATGTGCATGGAATCTCCTCTAAAATGGGCAATATCACTTTAATAAATATCTTCTTTGAATCATAACTCCTTAATTCATTTATGATATTTGAGCTCATCACTGCAATCTTATCATCAATGTGTCAAGTTCATATGATGTAATATGCAGTAAAATGCCAAAAGCAACAAATTGATCATTAAATTTGCTCATAGACAGATATTGTCAAATCTTGGAAAAGGTCAAGCTGGTCCTAGGATTGATTGCAAGACGTCATTGGACCACGAGCTTATCTTCAAGAATAGACCGGTAATTACTTCCATTTTTGCACACCCCTTGTTTCGTCAAAAAAGAAGTCTGTGGGTCCCCAAATGTGGGGAGAGGATGGTTTGTCCTTTGCCCAAATATAAGAAAAGCACTGCAATAATGAAGAGATTGCAATGTCTGACATGCCTTTCGGTGAGGAGATAGCCTCTCCGAGTAAAATTACCATTCTGCCGTTATTTTAAGCAAACCCTAGGTCTTGTCACTTCTTTTCTAAGCTTCCCGCCGGATTCAGCAAATCAAACCCGCCCACGTTATGATTCCTTAAACAATTCGATGGTCATAAGAAGGGAAACGTATGGTCCATTGTTTATCATCGTCACCCGGCCTGTCTTATTTGACAGCTCAAAGTAGCCGCTTATTATTGTAAAACTATTTTGTTTGAACTCTAAGATGTAAAATTTGAAGATATTCTCAGGGATGAGAAAAAGAAAAGGAAAAACTCTCTCCAATTGGAGAGACACGGCGTACAAGCACTAGTTTATTAAAATAAAAAATGCACAACGGATTACCGAACTATAGTTAGAAGCTTCTGTCGAAAGCTTGCTTTATACTAACTAAACACGTTATTCGCACAGTGTCTAGAACCGATACATCTAATTAGTAGCCCAGTTATCTTGAAGGCCATCCATTATGGATTTGGGAGTAGAAGCCTGTCCAATAGCTTAGTGATCCCAATTGTTGTTACACTTTGAAAACCGTAGGTTCTCTGATCCTTTGAATGATGATTTCATTGGATTGGATATGACTCTAGCCACAAAAAAACATGTTAACCTCGTGGACTAGAGCTTAGAGACAAGACGAATCTCGATGAGTAATCCCATACAAAGAGACTATGCAATTCTTTATGTGAGAAGTCAAATCTGTACAGTGTAGCAGATGACTTTATACATACATCCGCAACATTGCTAAGCTAACTATTTATCCAAATTTTAGCAAGAAACAGAAAACCTACTGGATGATGATTCGCTTCATTGGATAAAACACAAGGAGATGGTCAGGTGGTTTTGCTTGCTCAATCGGTTATTGCAATTCATTCCAAGCTGAACTATGGGTAGTCTATCTAGCTCTTGAGCTAGCGCACTCCCTTGGTCTGAACTAGTCGATTTTAGAAGTTGATTTGCAGTCTGTAATTTCTTAAAATCTTTGATGGTAGCAGCAAGTTGAGAAATTCAAGAGAGTTTGCTTGTGCAGATCTTCAAGACGGTTCATCCGTGTGGAGAAATCATTATCCGTCATCCATACAAAGAAGCTAATGCATGTGTGGACTGACTAGAAATTTCTCTTCTAGAATCGTCTCAAATTATCATATTGATTTGTTTTTCTGGACCTTAGTACATCCTTAAACTACTATGTCTGAACTTTGGGACTTAAAAAAACAGGGCAATCCCTAGAGTGAGGAAAGGAAAAAAAAAAAAAACTTTCCTCTAATTTGGGTATTTCTCTTTTAGAAGCGTGTCCTCCTCATGATTTTCTTCCTTTGATCTTAGGTGACCTAATTAGTGCTTTAACTCCATGGATGAGTTTAGATATGTAGCTTTGATTGGCTTTAGGCCCGTTTAATTACCGAAAACGTAGGACACAAAGGGAAACTTCATTTATATTAGTCCAAAAGACACGAAGTCCTAGTTGATTCACTAATCCTGGCAAATCTTAGTCTTGCCTAGGAATATAACTAGAGAAACATGGATCTAGAGAGGGATTAGCGTCCCCCACAATCCCCACATTTTTCAATTATATCTTTAAATGCAACCGTCGAAGTTATCTCCTAAAATATTGGATGCAATGCCTTTATTATTATTTTTTCCCCAAGACATGTTTATGACTCCATGTATCGTGTATGCTTTGTGTTTTAAAAAGATTCAAATGATGTGTAAGTGTATTATTAGTATTCGTTGTGATGTGTATGTAAAGTGCAATTGACTAAACGGCATTCTTATTGATTATAAACGTTTAATGTTTGGCCAACTTAGACATAATTATCTTTGTCTGTTGAAAATATTATTAGAGAAAATAAGAATAATATTTTAGAAATAATTTATTTTGGGAAATTTATGACGTGCGGGGCCTCGGTTCATTATCATGGACCCCTCGGCTCTCCAGCTTTAGGCCACCTAGACAATGGTCCAGTATTGTGACCCAACGGTTGCTATCTAGTGCCCGTATTTAAACAAGCATGACAATGATTCTGAAAAAAAAATAATAATAAATTTTGTATATTTTATTTCAGCAGAACGATAGTAATAAAGAATTTTTTTTTCTATATACTTTTCGAAGACTAATTTTAGCACAGTGAAAATTCAGAAAATCCTCACGTGATGTTTGTCCGATTTTTCTCAAATATCTACACGTCTGGGATAGGCCGGAATTTCGCCTTGTATTTCTCCAGAATTTTCTCTCCCCAAGAAAAGATCGAAAGAGGTAGCAACTAGAGTTAGAGAGCTTATAACGCAATGAAGGAGAACTTTGTACATGATCTAAACTTAAGTTGCACAATGGCCAAAAAGACCAGTTCAACTGGGAAACGGCCCTGGGCCAAGCAAGAGGGGCCCCCAGGCAAGGAAGAAGGGGCACTGGGCCAGGCCTTCGATGCATCGCACAAGCCCACCCGTTGTCCAGCGCGGGCCCACTGCTGCATAGCACCGGATCCTTTTTCTTCTTTTTAAAAATTTAATATTGATAATTTCTTCTTCTTTTTTCTTTGTTTTTTTTTTTTTTTTCAAAATGTTAACAAAACTTTGATTGAACATAACTTTTGACTTGGTTTCGCAGCCCATGGAGAGCTTGTGAACCAAAATTTTCGAAAAAACGTAACTTGATCACCGAAAAATGTTGAGAATTCATATTCTTAAGAATTAATTGGAACGGACGGCCGTGATGAAAAGTTATGATATTATCTTCGTCAAAAAGGTAATCACCATGATACTTGTGGCGTTGAAAAGTTTATGACTTGAATTTTAAGGTGGAATTATCGATTGGATCATATTATATATTCCAAACACCCATTGATATGATGTCGATGGTTAAAAAATGTGATATCTTAACATCCGACGATCTAATTTGGGGAAATTGGATTTTTTTTCTTTTATTTTCTTTACTTTTTTTTGGCAAAACTCTTTATGAGCACAACTCAATTGTACCAAAAATCAAACTTTTAAGGAAGTAACATTCTCGGTCATCTTTGGTCCCACCCTTAGTAAAAGGTAAGGTGTCTACATTAGTAGTTCTTCTTCAAGATTGTCCCAAGCTTCCTAGCTGGGTTTGCTTTTAGAGAGATTGGTTTGGAATTGGTGGCGTTTTAGCTTGTAGAAGGGGGAGCTCGTGTCTTTGTATGTTCTCGATGTGGTTGAACCTCTTGTAATTCTTGATTGAAGTGGATGAATAGATTCGTCGTAGTGTGGTTTTTCTATGTAGAAAAGGTTCTCAAAAATAAATGCTCTCTTATTGCTGAACGTTTATATCATGGTCGAGGTTGATTGCTTTGGTAGGTAGATTTCCCATCTCACTTCGCCGTGGAAATTCGTTGCTTCCTAACACTTTCAGTTGTTACTTGCATGAAGATTAAGTGAATTAGGATAGCTATCAACTTTTAGAGACCGTGAGTCCATCTCAACGACAAAGTGATTAATATCATACTAGGTGGGTGCATTTTGACTTGGAAATTCGAAAATTAAGATGAGAGAGAGATCATGTATATATAAAAAAAAACCCGTGACTCTCATACCATATTAGAATGCCTAACCTAAAAGCTTAAATTGATAGGTGTAGAGAGATCACATATACATAATATAAATGTTGAAAACAAGCGATACTTTAACAATTATAATTTGATAATGTCATCGTCCAACAAGGAAAACCTATTTTCTCACAATTATAAAGTACCTTGATGAAGCATTTGCCAACGCTGCTTAATCTTGCTCAATGACATACATACGCAGCTGCTTCTCAAATAAATGTGAAATTTGTTACTATGGAAAACTCCCTTTGCACTTTGCAGAGCTGAAGTAATTAAAGGGTCTAACGGATGACTCATTATGGATAATTGAAAAGTGAATGTAAATGATGAAAGCACAAAATAAAATCGTGTAGTTATCTCCACTTAAGAAACCTGACAATAGGCGAGTAGGTTTTGCGAAATTTCTTTGACGATAAATGTTAAATCTTCATAAAAAGAAAAAGAACACGCAAAAAATCAATTTTTTTTCCAAAAAATACCAACAATTACATTCAAATTTACATGTCCACATTTATTTGTTTCACAAAAAATGAGTGATTTGGAAAATATTTTCCTAAAAATAATCACTTGTCCCGGTTGAAATGATTAATCGATAGAAAACATTATCATTATTGATAACGATTTATGTCTAAATATTTTCATGAACAGTGAAAAATGTATTTTTATGTATTAATTGTTATAAACGATATAAACGATCATCTTCATAAAAATATTTTTCAAATCATTCATTCTTTACAAAACAAACGACGCTTTAATCTTGAGAAAAAGATCAAAATGCCCTATAAGAATTGGAAAAAAAATAAATTATTCCAATTCTAATTCTCAACTCATTACCAATACAAGCTTTGAGTTTCCTTTCGAAACTCCTGAAACTTTTTCGTAGTAGTTTCTTTACGTGCTTCATTTGATGGGCAATCTCAAAGTGGTTCTATTATCTTGGCGGGTAATGAGTCAAGCTTGTGTTAGTAACCAACAATTCGTGTTCGTAAGTTGTGTTGGTGTCCAGTTGACAAAAGGCTAGAAAATTACCAAAAAACAATCATAAATGTATTACAATTGTGTTAATTTAGTCATAAACCTTTTTTTTCTTTCAAAATGAGTCATAAATCTTTTGTATTTGTGTCAATTTAATTTATCTGCCCAATTTTAACCAACCAATGTTGACATGAATACCAGCCATCATATATGACATCACCGATATTGACGTGGATAATTTTTAATAATATTTTAATATTTTTGAATTTTTACTTATTTTTTCTTATTTTTGTATTCTTTTTTTCCTTCTCTTCTTTCTTCCTCCAGCCAGTCACTGGTCCGACAACTAGCCAGAGGTGAGCACTAATGAGGTTGACCTCGCCACCCTCGGGTGAGCCTCGCTCGCTTCTAGTGAGGCTCTACCCCTTGCTAGAGGCTGCAAGGGTGGCCTTGCCCAAGTTGTTTGTTGGGCTAGCGAGGGTCGAGCCTCGTCTAGCCACTAACAAGGCTAGCCGAAGGTTGGTAAGGGACCTTGCCTGCCCTACCTCTAACTAATCGTCGAGTTGGCAAGCAACTGGAGGTAGAAGGAAGAGAATAAGAAAAATAAAAGAGAAAGAAAAGAAAACAAGAAAAATAAAATAAAAAATTCAAAAAATTAAAATATTATTAAAAATTGTCTATATCATCATTGGTGGCTCCACATAGGATAATTGGCCAAAATTAGCCAGATAAATTAAATTGGTATAAATACAAAAGATTTAAGACTTATTGAGACTACAAAAAATAAATTTAGAACGGAATTTGTAGATTGCAATAGTTTTAAAACTTTTTTATAATTTTCCTAACATAAGGCTATATTACTAAAGGTCAACTCGCACGCATGTCTACCTAAACATGAGCATGATTTGAAAATTAACAGCTGACACGTAACAAATTTATAACATTAACACAACACGATTACACGGTAATCGACACACAAAATCGACCAATAGACAATTAGCCCCAATTAAGATCCGTTGACTTCATATTGCGTTCATTTGGATACGTTATCATGTCATCAAATTGTCTCACTAGTATTTGTAGCGAATATGATAAGTCCCCATTGTCTAGCAAATACAACCCTTTTGATAATTTCTTCGTATGAATCTGCAGTAGCATTTGAGTAATGATGCTCCCAAATGACATCTTACAGTATTTTCCATGCAATTCTTCTTTTTCGAATTTTGTTTTCGCTTCTAATGTTCGAAATAAGACGGGAATAGGCCAAAATTGACGAGTCGATATGAGTTCGAAGAAGTTATTCGGTGAATCCGTGTGATGAGCCTAATGCATGTTAGCAATTGGATCATGCGGATCTGTCGAGATCCGAGGGAGCACATCCACCGCCCTTTACGTGCTGCGGTGCAGCACCTCTACCGCGTAACACGGAATGGTAGCGGCGCGATCTTCTATAGAAAAGTCAAAGCACTTCGCAGCCGTTGGATATGAATGGATCGGAGGGGTCACGTCCCTCTTTGACTTTCAGTAATCAATGTCTCGTTCCCGACCTTCGGTTCGGAAAAGGATCTCGCTCCGCCAACCTATAAATACAGACTCCCTCCTCCCTATTTCGCCGCCTCAAGAAAGAGAGAGAGAGAGAGAAGCAGAATCACCTGAAGGAATCTAGAGGAATCCAGGTCTCTCGGTTGGCAAGAAGCGGCGTTTCCACGACGGACGAAAGCTCCGACAGGATCTCTCCGAATTTCACCGGGACAGAGACAAGAAACTAGAGCGAAGCCAACTGCGCTTTCTTCTTCCGGGGGTCGCATCTTTTGAGCCGGCAGCGGATCCTGGGGGACACCCTTTTGTTTTCGCGGGTAGCTGTTGTGCTGCAACACGTACGTTGCGGTGTATTAATAGTGCCTTGGTTAGAATGACAAAAGGATGTCGACCATCAAGAGGGTCGCCACGGTGGTGTCGAATTATCAGGAGGTGGGTGGCGAGAAGGATAATGCTGCCGTTGCTGTTGAAGCAGAAGCCAAAGGATGTGGTCGTAATTGCCTCGGAAAGTGCTGTTTGCCTGGTAAGTCCCTTGGGATCACACTCTTCCTTTCCTTTTCCTTTTGGCCTATGAAAATTAGAACATTCTCGCTGATTGTTTGCGGTTTAGTCATATATTTGAAGATGAATAGATTGTTTTTGTAGGGTTTGGATGGTTTACCTTTTCATGATCTGTGTCGCGACCTCCCTGAAGCGGGTTGGACCACCTAAGTGTTCGGCTAATGGATTACTAAGTTTTAAACTTAGCTCGGTCTCTTCCAAGCCCATACCAATTCGCGTTTTTCAAGTTTTTTTTTTTTTTTTTAAATGGATTCTATCTATGAGTTGTCACTAATCAATTTACGGTAGATTGATTAGACACTTAAATAAAATAATGAGATAATTATTTTACTCATACGAACCAGAGACTTGAATACGGGGACTTGGTTATACTAAATTTCTCTAATGCCCTTTCGGTATCATTTTTTTTATTTTCAAAAATGCTTTTGTAGGTAGCTTGGATTTATTTTAACCTAAATCACTATCATGCAAATATGGTGATCACACAGATGCTCATCCACTATTAAACAATCAAAAGACTTCCACTAAAAGAAATAAACACACAAAGCAATCAATTCTTTTGGGTTTTTATCTTATCTTGAAATTAAAACTTTACTATAAAACTTGCACTTAAACTACGTGACCTGAACATGCAAACTATTCGATATGCACCTAATATTTTTGTATTATTTTGTTAAAATTTGTAATAAAAAAACTTAATTAAACTATCTAAAATGAATAATTTTCTAACCTAGTTTAGGGATTAATTTGACTTAAACTCTATCCTATCTTAGAAAACTATTTTTCTAAAAAAAAAAAAAAAAAATGAGATTATTAAAATATGCTAATTTTATCTAAGACCCTATTTATAAAAAAAAAATGTTATTTAAATCCAATTCTAATCTATGTGCAATCCTACTCAAGCTAGATAATGAAGTCGCGCAATTTGAAAATGCAATCCTAATTTATGAAACTAACTTATTCCGATGCAAGATTTGATTTTTAATTTTTTTAATTTTTCTTTTAGTGTTTTTCTATGACAAGCAATTACACTACAGACATTATATCTAAACCATCAGGATATTCAACAAATGAAGTATTAAAATAATCGAAAAAAACTAATCCGTTGTCTCACGGATTAAATTAACAATTATTTTAGCCCTAAACATCACAACATATAAGAAAGTTCAAAATAATTAAAAATTTGATCCAAAGTCTCACGGGTCAAATTTAATTATAATGATTTAATAATCGAAACATTATCAAAGTGCCCAAAAAATTAATATAATTAAAAAAAATGATCCGACGTCTTACATATCAAATTAATAATTACAATAATTTTGGGCAAAACCCTACGGATAATGCCTACAATATTCATAAAATGAACATCGACATCTAATGTTTAAATGATAACGAAACTAAAAAAAAAAAAAACTAAAAAAACCAAAAAAAAAACTACCTTAACTAGATTTTTATCCTCTAAACGAGACCGACGTCTGGGATTTGCGCACAACGATTTGCGCTGGCATAGGCCGTGGCGGGTGGACCAGCAACGAGATGGCAGCGGCTTTGGGCTTCTCCATCACGGTGGTGCAACAAGCAACAATGACTGGTTCGGACTCCTTGTCAGTGCTAGTGTTGAAAGACTGGGAAGCAGTGACATAGTTGATTGGGGCAAGGAACTCAGCAACGTCCTTGAGCTTGAGAGGGTGAAACGATGGAGTGCGGCAGATCTAGATGCTTGCAAATCCAACGTCCTCGCTAGATGGTGACCAGAAAATGAGTTGAGCGAGCAAGGTTGCAGGTTGAAGCGAAGAAGGCACGATGACTGGTGCTGCTGCGGCAGTTGTTGTGGTGCATGAGGGGCGGAAGGTAGCAACAGTGGTGTGGGTTGCTGTGGCGTTAGCAATGGGCGGAGCGCAACGGGCAAAGACGGTGGTGGGTGCTTGCGGCATCAAGCGGAGATGCAGGTACGGTCGGGCAGACGTGGGCTGCAGAAGCAGTGGTGGCGAGTCCAGGCGCAGCGGTGTGGGTTGCTGCGGCGTCGGCGATGGGCAGAGCACAGTGGGCAGACACGATGGCACTTGCGGCTATGGCGCAGGTGTCGCTTGAAGGACAGAGGGCAGCAGCTGTGGTGCGGGCGTTGGGCAGCAGCACGCGGTGGTGTTCGGCGTCGTCGATGTCCGGGAAAGGAGTGTTGCGACAGGCAGGCAGAGGTGTCATGCAGACGTGCAGGCGCGGCAACGGCATCAAGCACAGGGTGCTGGCATCGGATGAGTGAGCAAGGTGGATGGGCGGCGGCGGCTGATGCGTGCTCGAGCGGAGGAGGGCGTCAGCAACTATGGAGGTAAGCGGCGTGGCGGAGAGGCAACCGTGGTGGTGGGTGGTTAGTATGGTCCTTAAGCGTCGAGCGCGGTCGCCAGATGTCGGGCACGGCGATGCTCGCAGGAATTTGCAGTGGCAAAGGGGAGCGCGGGCGAATGACGGGAGGCCTGGCTTCCTTCTTCTTCTTCTATTTCTTTTCCCCTTTTCCTTTTCTCTCTCTCTTTGCCTCACGTCTCTCTCATGTTGCCTCCTTCTATCTCTATACTTTTCTATCTTCCTTGAGTTTTTTCTCTTTTTTTGTATTGTTTTCTTTGACCACTAAGGGTCTGCATGGTAATATTTCTGTTCCTCCGGATTTCTGTTCTTTTGTTCCCCGAACATAAAAAAAAAAAAAAAAAAAATCCCTTTGGTAAAACTTTTGTTCCCAGAAACAATTTCTTTATTTTTTTGTTCTCGGGAATAGATTTAGAGCAGAAACGAGAAACAAAAAAAAGTTACTTCTTGTTCACGGGAACAATTTCTAGAAATAAGCCAATTTTATTTTTTGTTTTTCTTTTGTTCCTCTCTCTTGCCGCGTCCACCTCTAACCACCCGGAACCACCGCCGCCCGCCGCTCGTTGCCCGCCACCTGCCGCCGCCGCCTGTCGCCCACCACCGCCCGTCGGCCGCCGGCCGACCGTCAACGCCACCGCCGCCACCCGCCTCCGCCCGCTGGTCGACGACCGCCAACCATTGACTGCCAACCGCCGACTGCTGACCGCCCTTCGACGGTGATCGGCAGTAGTCGATGGGCTGTGCGACGGCGGTTAGCATTGACAGTTGATGGCCGACAGTCGTGTAGCGGCAGCGGCGGCGGCCGGCGGTCCGTGATCCATGAACAAGAATAAAAAACAAATAAATACAAACAACAAATTGTTTCGTACCAAATGCATTTATATTCTTTTTCTATTTCAAGAGTAAAAATTTTGTATAATTACCAAATACCTTATTTTACTCATAAATTGTTGCCGGAAGTAGAAATAGAAAAGAATTATTTCTGAAAAGAAACTGTTTCCTAGCCAATAAGCGTTACCATGCGCACCCTAAAAAAAAGGAAGAAAGGACTCTAAAAAACCAAAAAAATGGAACCCCCTACGAAGTGATGAAGAGAAAACCCCCCAATTCTTTTCGTACGCGGTCCCTTTTCACAAATTTTTTTCTCCAATTCTCCCCCTTTATCCTGTGCACAGGTCAACTCCTTTTATAGTGGTTCCAAACGACAACTTTCCAAGGAAATTTTCAACATTCCATCTTTTGTTGCATTAATTCTTGATTGAATATCGAAACGTGATTTCACAATTGGCTCAATTTTGCTTTGATTCCTTCCATTTTATCAAAATTCTTGCTCTTTATTCACCTGATTTTCTAATTGCTTCCGCATTTACGAAAATTTGAATATTCATAAGAATTTTCAACTTCCTAGCATAATCAATTAGATTGATTTTCCCCTTTTTTCCTCTTACTTTCTCTTTTGTGATTTTGTTTTTTTTAGAGCTTAAAAATTAATCCCTAATTTTCTATGAACAAATAATTGAGTTGCTAAAATTTAGGTGTCAACAATTTGCAAATATCAAACGTGTATCACTTTGTGTGCATATTAGAATATTGTTCGATTTGGATGTTTCTTTTATGCCACAAAGAGTCTTACATAGAGACGATTGGGTACATTAGCTTTGATAAATTCATCTTATTTTAATTAGTTACATGTTTCGTCCCAATTTCTTTGATATTCTGATTGTTCTAAGGCAAGTGTAGTTTTCTTGCTGGAAAAGATTTCCAGTTAAGTTCTTGGGCTTTGCAGACTATTGACCGGAAATTACGCATTCTACTTGGCTTTCTTTTTTTCCTGCCTAAGTTATGACCATGAGGTTTCATACTTTTGATTGCTGGTGTATAAAGCTAATTGTGAAATTGGAATAAAATGAGGTGGACCATCTTCTTTTTTAACCATATTATATGCTGGAAGGTGAACTCTTGATTGAGCTTCAAGTTCTATGGGGGGTTTTCTGATCCTTATCTAATTGGAGGGATGCATATTTTTTATAGCGATGGCCAGCAGCTTTTCTTGATCTTCAATCATTCTCCACTGCCTGGACAGGGGACAATATAGAAATCAAGAATCAAAGATTAGAGAAAAATAAAGGCTGTCGTCATACCCTAGAGGATCAAAAAGCAACAGTATATTCAATTAAAGACATGTGTATATATAAAATTCATTATATGTGGAGAGAGAGAGAGAGAGAGAGAGAGATGCGGATGTTTGGTTCATTACTTTCTCTATGTTGGCACTGGCTTGTACCTGATTTAATTGCTAATTGCAGCATCAGACCTTCCTCTGTACACGTTCAAGGTAGCTGGAGAAGATTGCGCTGAAGAATCCATCTTTGATCAAAAACCACCTGAGACTTCTTTCCTGCTCAATCTCTTACTTGGACAGTGGGAGAATCGGATGAATCGAGGTCTATTTCGCTACGATGTAACTACATGCAAGCCAAAGGTTATTCCTGGCGGCTACGGTTTCATTGTGCAGCTGAACGAGGGGCGCCACCTCAAAAAACACCCGACTGAGTTCCGAGTAGATCAAGTTCTCCAGGATTTCGATGAGAAGAAGTTCAATTTCACCAAAGTGGGCCAAGAGGAAGTGCTTTTTATGTTTGAACAAAGTGATGACTGGTACAGTCACTTCTTCCCTAGTGCACCCGCCATTTTCAAGCGTACTTCTCCTAATGTTGTAGCTATTGTTGGAATTGTCTTAGTGCTGCTGTTTTCGGTCGTGTTTTTCTTCTGTTTTCCTCTGTTTTTTTAAAAAAAAAAAAAAAAAACAGTCAAGTTCATTTAGTTATGCAGTTAGTGTTTTTGCTATTTTCTAGGAAGTTAATAGCACGTTTGTGTGCAGTTATGTGTTGCACGTATGTGAGCAGTTTCTGCTTTTTATTTAGTTGTGGTACTCGACAGTTTTTTCCTTTGCACAAGACGTATGAAGTGCTATGCTCTGTTTTTTTTTATATCTTTTCTCTCCCTCAAACAACAGAGATTTTTCTGTTTTGATTGTTGTTTTATGAGCTTTAACATTGGTATCAGAGTGTTTGTGGGATCTTAAGGGACTGTGAAGTGAGGGTAAGTGAGTGAAGATTGCTTCCAATCTGCAAAGAAAAAGCTGATGAAGGCAGGATCGAGTGGATTCTCTGTAATGGCTGCTCCAATCTTTACTTGGGGAAAATTATCAGGCTTGGGCTGTCAAGATGACAGCATTCTTGGAGGGTCATGATCTATGGGAGGCTGTGGAGAATGATTATGAGGTTGCTCCACTTCCCAATAATCCGACCTTGAATAAGATAAAGTATCATAAGGAGAGAATCACAAGGAAGGCCAAGGCAAAGTCTTGCATGTATGCTGCTGTCTCACCCCCTATTTTCACAAGGATCATGAGATGTGATTCTGCAAATGCAATATGGGATTTCTTGAAGGATGAATACGAGGGAGATAAGAAGATAAGGAGCATGAAAGTGCTGAATCTCTTGAGGGAGTTTGAGAGACAGCAGATGAAGGATTCAGAGTCAGTGAAGGAGCACTCTGATAGGCTGGTTGAGATAGCTGAAAAAATCAAAGTTTTAGGGACTGACTTGAAGGATAAAAGGCTTGTTCAGAAGATCCTGGTGTTTCTTCCAGAGAAGTTCGAAGCCACCATAGCTTCTCTGGAAAATACAAGAGACTTAGCTGATATAAAGCTTGTAGAATTGTTAAATGCTCTGCAGGCACAGGAGCACAGAAGACTAATGAGAAAAGAAGAGTTTGTAGAGGGTGCGCTGTAAGCTAGAGTGAAGTCAAATGATGGAGGAAAAGGGAAGAAATGGATTCAGTCTAGAGAAAATGCTGGTGACTCCAAGTTTGTAGCAAAAGAAGGAAATTCTGGTGGGTCTAGCAAATGGAAGAAGAACAAAAAATCTTGTTAATACTGTGGTGGAACTAATCATCCGTTTTTTAGATGTTGGAGAAAGCCTGATGCTAGGTGCAGAAGATGTCACAAGTTGGGTCATATGGAATCCATCTGCAAAGAGAAAAATTACCAGCAAGCAGGAGAAGCACAGGTAGCAGTGAATGAAACTGAGGAAGAGCACTTGTTTGTAGCTTCTTTTTTTGAAACTTCTGTTAAGAATGATGGATGGTTGATGGATAGTGGCTGTACCAATCATATGACTGGCAATTCGAAGCTGTTTAGGAGTTTAGACAGGTTAGTTAGGTCAAGAGTCAAAATTGGCAACGGACAGTATATTGAAGTGCAAAGGAAGGGTACAGTGGCTATTGAAGGAAATCAAGAGGTGAAGCTGATTAGTGATATTCTTTTTGTGCCAAATATTGACCAGAATCTGTTAAGTGTTGGACAATTAGTTGAGAAGGGCTATAAAGTGAAGTTTGAAGGGAAGGAATGTCTTATTAATAATGCAGATAGCAAAGAAGTGCTAAGAATCTCGATGAAGGACAAGAGTTTCATGTTCAAGCCACAAGAGATGCAACAAATGGCTTTAAAGTGCAAATAAGAAAATGCAGAGCTATGGCATAAAAGACTTGGGCATGTTCACAGGAAGAGCATGTCGTTTATGCAGAGAAATAGCTTGCGGATGACTTGCCAAGTTTGGAGGAGGAATTTCCACAAAGGTGCGAACTTGTCTTCTTGGCAAGCAAGCCAGATTTCCTTTCAAAGGAGGAGGCTGGAGAGCATGTGAGAAGCTGCAATTGGTTCACACAGATCTATGTGGACCTATGTCTGAGTCTTCTCTTAATGGTAGCAGGTATTTTATTACTTTCACTGATGATATGACTAGGATGAGTTGGATTTATTTTCTGCGAGCCAAGTCTAAAGTTGCTAATGTGTTTGTGAAGTTTAAAGTCTTAGTTGAGAATCAGAGTGGGAAGAAAATTAAAATGCTCAGGTCTGATAATGGTTATGAGTATACTACTCACAAGTTTAAGTTGAATTGTGAACAAGCAAGAATTGTGCAGCAGTTCACTACTCCTTATTCACCTCAACAGAATGGGGTTAGTGAGAGGAAAAACAGAAGCATTATGGAGATGGCTAGATGTATGATGTAGGAGAAGAAGTTACCTAAGAAGTTCTGGGCTGAAGCAGCTAATACTACAGTGTTTCTATTGAATAGATTGCCCACAAAGGCCTTAGAGAAGTCAACACCTTTTGAAGTCTGGCATGGTGTTAGACCTTATGTGAAGAATTTGAAGGTTTTTGGGTGTGTGTGTTACACTTATGTTCCTGAGGTCAAGAGGGACAAGCTAGATAAGAAAGCAGAGCTTGGAATCTTTATTGGGTATAGTCATCAATCAAAGGCTTACAAGATTTTCCATCCCATGACAATGAAGATGACTGTGAGCAGAGATGTTATTTTTCTAGAGGAAGATGAGTGGAATTGGATGGAAGGAAAGAGTGCAGAACAATAATAGTTCGAAAAACAACCTGCAACAGATGTAGAGGTTGATGAAGTTATAGATGGATTGGAAGACAGTATGGATGATTTACCAGTGAGAGGCACAAGGTCACTTGCTGAAATCTATGAAAGAAGCAATGTGGCAATGCTCGGACCATCTAACTTTGTGGAAGCTAAGGAGGATCGAGGGTGGATTGCGGCAATGCGGGAGGAGATTGCAATGATCCAGAAAAACCACACATGGGAGCTTGTTGATAGACCATCTGATAAGAATGTGATTAGGGTTAAGTGGGTGTTTAGAACAAAACTTAATCTTGATGGTTCTGTCAATAAACACAAAGCTAGACCGATGGTGAAAGGCTATGCACAAATATGGGGAGTAGACTATTCTGAAACATTTGCTCCTGTTGCACGACTTGATACAATAAGGCTACTGTTAGCTATTGCAGCAGAGAAGGGGTGGCCTATATTTCAGTTAGATGTCAAGTCTACATTCCTGAATAAAGAGCTTGAGGAGGAGATTTTTCTTGAACAACCTGAAGGCTTCAGTATCAAAGGGCAAGAAGAGAGTTTATACAGGTTGAGGAAAGCTCTATATGGACTGAAGCAGGCTCCAAGAGCTTGGTATGGGAAGATAGATCGATATTTGCAGGATTTTGGCTTTGTAAAAAGCTTAAGTGAGTTCACTCTTTATGTCAAGAAGGTGAATCACAGTGTTGTAATTCTGTCACTTTATGTAGATGATCTATTAGTGACAGGGAATGATATGGAATTGATAGAGAAGGTGAAGCAAGATCTATTTGCAGTTTTGAGATGTCGACTTGGGAAAGATGACTTATTTTTTGGGTCCGGAAGTCAAACAAGCTTCATATGAGATCTTCATCCGTCGAAAAAAAATACATGAAGGAAATTCTAAAGAAGTTTCGAGATGGAAGATTGTCGAAGTGTAAGCATTCCTATGGCTGCTAAAGAGAAGTTGCACAAGAATGATGAACAGATGCAGTAGATGCTTCTATGTATAGAAGTCTGATTGGGTGTCTCATGTATCTTACAGCAACCAGACCAGATATTCTATTTGTTGTGAGTGTTTTATCCAGGTTTATGAGTAGTCCTAGTTAGTTACATTTAGTTGCAGCAAAAAGGGTCTTGAGATATCTCAAAGGAACATTGTTCTTTGGTGTGAAGTTTAAGAAATGTCAGAAGTTTAATTTACAAGGATTTTCTGATAGTGACTGGGCTGGTTCAGTGGATGACATGAAAAGTACGTCTGGGTATTGTTTCAGTCTTGGTTCTGTTTGTTTCTCCCGGTGTTCCAAAAAGCAAGAGATTGTAGCTCAATCCACAGCAGAGGCTGAGTTTATAGCAGCTACTATAGCTGCAAATCAAGCTTTGTGGCTGAAAAAAAGATAATGAAGGATTTGTGGTTGAATTCTAGTGATTGCATTGAAGTTAATGTGGATAATCAGGCTGCTTTAGCAATATCTCAGAATCCAGTTTTCCATGGCAAAACCAAGCATTTCAAAGTCAAAATTTTCTTTTTGCGTGAGGTGCAACAAAGTGGCGAAGTTAAGTTGGTCTATTGCAGATCTGAAAATCAGCTTGCAGATATGTTCACAAAACCACTTCAAGCTGGAAGATTTGAGCTGTCAAGAGAGAAAATAGGAATCTGCAATAGCAACTGATCCAAGGAGGAGTTTGTTGGAATTGTCTCGGTGCTGCTGTTTTCAATCGTGTTTTTCCTCTATTTTCCTCTATTTTTTTTTTAAAAAAAAAACAGTCAAGTTTATTTAGTTATGCAGTTAGTGTTTTTGCTATTTTCTAGAAAGTTAATAGCACGTTTGTGTGCAGTTATGTGTTGCACGTATTGGAGCAGTTTATGCTTTGTATTTAGTTGTGGTACTCGACAGTTTTTTCCTTTGCACAAGATGTATGAAATGCTATGCTCTGTTTTTTTTTTTTTTTTTTTTTATATATCTTTTCTCTCCCTCAAACAACCGAGATTTTTCTGTTTTGATTGTTGTTTTATGAGCTTTAACAGCTATCAACGTAAGTCCGTTGCTTCTGTAACACTAAACGTTATGCATGGCTTCATTGATGTCCACTGGCTGCTGATGAATAAGGTGGTTAAACTTCTGCAAGTCAGCCCCATTGAGTATGGGCACGTTCTCCTTATACCCCGTGTTCTCGACTGCTTGCCTCAGAGAATTGACCACATGAGCTTCTTTCTGGTTGTGTCTTTGGCCAAAGAAGCAGTAGATCCTTTCTTCAGAGTGGGTTACCACGGTCTCGGCGCATTCACCACCATTAACCATCTTCACTTTCAGGTAACATTAAATGAACACACTTTGATCCATGATATTGACTAGCTGATTGAGCTACTTTTCTTTTTCTACGGAACGAAATTCTAACTTTTTTATCCCACCCAGTAGCGTTACCTACTTACCTCGTTTTTCTTGTTATTACAGGAGTATTATTTGGCTTCTCCATTCCCGGTCGAAAAGGTTCCTACTCTGAGAGTAATGACTTCCACGAGCATGCAGAGAAATGGAGTAGTTGTTTCGCAACTCTTGAAATTCCCAGTCCGTTCACTTGTGTTTGAGGGTGGAGATACTTTATGGGATCTGTCCAGTGCAGTTGCTAATTCCAGCATACTCCAGCACAACAACATCCCCTTCAATGTACTGATCGCCAATTGCGGCAAAAGATTGTTTCTATTTCCATAGGTAACTTTTCATTTTTTTTTTCCTTTCCCAACAGATTGACAGTTTAATGTCCATGAGCCATTTTGCTGTGCAACTTAATAGGGGTACTAGCACTTTCAAGATGATCTATTGTGGTAGGAGTTTAACTCATATATGGGCCATTTAATCATGGCACACAAAGTCTCATCTTTTATGAGGCTTATTTTTCATAGGTCCAATTTCTCGTCTTCAAAGACATCGCATCTTATGATGCGCTCTGGTTGGTTCGTCATGGAGATCTTTGAGTGTGATGTAGCATTTGTGCAGTCTTTGCTGTTCATATGCTCCTCTTCTATTTAAGCTGTACCGACTCTTATATATTTCGACTTTCTTTGCCATGGTCTCTCGATTTACCAATGAAGTTACACTTCTAATGGACCAAATCTCACACGAGAAAGGAACTTTGAGTCAAGAGTTGTGTTTAAGGAGTTAATTAGGATTCTGACTATAAGGAAATGTTATTAATTCTCAGTAAATTCTGGTGGTCACCACGGAACAAGGTTGTGTATCTTCATCATAAGTTTTCAGTTATCGCACGTCTAGTTGAGCTCTTTGTCAATGGTCAGTGTTATGCAGAGAAGCAAAGCTCGGGGAGAAGTGAGCCAAGAACTTTTGGAAACTCAAGTAAATCCGGCCGTCTGGGAGATTGGCGGACACATAGTGCTGAAGAGACGCGAGGACTTTGAAAATGCTTCAGAGGACTCCTTGTGGAGGTTTCCCTATCAGAGGAGAGTTGCCGAGAAGTGAAGGCTCAAATCTCAGAAGCAGCAGGCTTGCGCGAGATAGATACTAAAGCATATAATTTGCATCAAAGTGAGGAAGCTGTGTCACATCTTCTGCTGCTACAGCCACCTCGCATTTGCATCAAGATTGTCTAGTCGTGAAAGGCAGGACATAGCTCTTGCAGTAGCGGGTATGCACCGTGAATCGCTCCTTGCTTAAGCACAAAGAATTGAAGGCTAGATGATCCTGACAAACTGTCCGGGACAAGATTCTGCATCTTGCGTCGCTTTGTCTTGCATAGTTTGTCAGTTCGGTGGTGAGGAATGTGGTTCGGTAGATTCGCTGCACCGGAGGGCGGGTTACAATCCTTACCAGACAGCGTTGCTTGGACTAACCGTCTGGAAGATTGAAGTTTGACATGGAAATAGCTTCTGACTTTGCCATTGCTATTAGAAACAGAGCTTATGTACTTTAGATTTTATCGATTTGATTCGGTTAACCGAACCGATAAAAACTGAACCGGTTAAAAAGTTTTGATTTTTAATGAGAACCGAACCAAATAAAACTGAATTTTTCGGTTCGGTTCGGTTCGGTTCCGCTTTCAGTTCGATTTTTGACACCCCTACTTAATGGTGGCTTTCATGGGCACTTAGGCAAAAGTTGCCTTTTGTAGATTACTAACTGATTCATGTTAGGTAGCAAATGCCAATAAACTTGTGTCACGGCCTGAAAGAAAGCCAATCCAAGAGGTTCTTGGGGGACGGCAGTGACTCATCCGTGGAGGACCTCCTATGCTCGCTTGGCTTCCCGACAAGTCTTCTTCCTGAAGTTTCCAAGGGCGAGCGACACCGTCATTATGCTTGATTCTAGAAGTCTTCCGCTATTTATGTTGGTAGCTAGTAGTTGTCATTAAGTGTCGGTAGTTGAGGCGGTGTGATCTCGTCCGCCGGTTAAATTCTAGATCAACGGATGTAAACCGAGGGCCTCAAGTATAAGAAGGGGTGCCCTCTCCCTCACTATAATCATCCACCACTTCCGCAATACAAAGTTCCTTTCTTTCCAGAGCTCCTCTCTCTTAAAACTTCTCTCTTTACGATCCGGGTAAAGTGAGCGAGTGTGCGTTCGATCAAGCAAGGCTTGGCTTAGGTGCTTCGGTGATCCAAATCGATCCTAAAGCCTCAAGTCGCCACGCAGTCACGATCCTAATCGATCAGCCCGTGACTAGTCAGAGCCAAAAGAGGGATTCGTTTTCGAAGATTGAAGAGCGCCAATTGTTCGAGAGAATGTCAAGCCAAGAAGCGGCTATGGATGGAGAGGCCGTGCAAGTCAAGGAGACCCGTGGCCGAACAAAGAAGAGAGATGCCTCGATGGATGCCGTAGCTGCATTCGATAAGAAGATCGGGAAGGTCTGAAGTCCCGTGCTCGAGCTCATGGAAGGCCTTGACGATGTGCAAGACTGGATCATGGAAGTTGAGGGCTCGCTCCGTGAAGACTTCACGACCAACATCAACCAAGCTACAGCTCCGTTGTATGACAAGGACGAAGCTCTTGAAGCATCGATCGATGGTTTGAATGAGCGCGTCCAAGTGATTGAGGAAGTAAGCTTGTGTATGGACGAGGTCGAAGCTATGAAGGCGAAGATCCAAGAGCTCAAGACCGAGCTCGTCTTTGATATAGCTAGTATAAACACCTAGAGGGGGGTGAATAGGTGTAAAAAACAATTTATTGAGATACGAAAGCAATACTAGGCAAACGATAGAAATGAAGTTCTTCAAAACAAATTATGATCAAAGTAAACAGTAGGGAAGAGAAAATTGAACACAAGGTTTATAGTGGTTCGGCTTATTCCAAGCCTACGTCCACTTTTTTTCGTCTTGACATGCCCACCGGCTGGATTTCACTATGAACAAAAGAGATGTTACAGCTATGCTTTCCCTTGATTCCACAGTGTAGATATTCTACCACACTTTCTCAAGGTATCTCAAAATATAGACTCTCTTTTGTGTACAAGATTTCGCTCTGGTAAATGAATTGACAAGGAACAAGGAGCTTCAGACTTTGAAATTCTTCTATCGCGCACATACTCGAACAACTTGAACGTCTTCCTTATATACTCCTTTATGCCATCATACCCGTTGGCACTTACCAAAGGAATTCTTCCAATCTTCTCGTTGGACAGAATCAATTTAGGAATATCATTCGAGCTATTAAATGAACATGTCGATAGCCTATCAATCCTGCTCGCCCATACAATCAAGATCTCGGTTTCCATAAGTAGAACCTTCCAAGTATACTTCACCAATCATCGGATCTTTAATCAATCTTGATTCGAACAAATGAATCCGTTATGTCATATCCAGCCAAGAGATCTTCGTCGCCGATAAGATCAAATCCTTAACAAAACACACAGTCTGGATAGACCTTCTTCGACAAACTACAAACCGTCAATGAGAATAGACTTTGAGTCTTGAGTCCAGCATCCGGAGGTCTTCGGACTTTAAATAGTAGAGTCTCGCAAATCTTCGGACTAGACTCGATGGAAATGTTTTGTCGGCTTCAAAATATTCCGAAAGATTTCTCTAACAATCTCCCCCTTTTTGATGGTGACAAAACTTTCCTGCAGATTTGAATATCTTTGACCCGCAAAACATTACTCAAGCAAATATGGATATCTCATAAAGATTAATGGCTTAATGATAACACTAGAATCTGCAACCACGAAAAATAGGTTAGTCTTGCATGAGAGTAAAGCCATTCATAAGATATCAATAGTACTTAATATAAGCAAATCAAATCCAAATCCCAAATTCAGTCCACAACCAGACACAAAGTTAAACATCAAACCAAACACACTCAAAGATTAAGTTCAAAGATTTCAAATCTCGCATCTCTCCCCCTTTTTTTCATCATAAAAAAAAAAAAAAAGGTTGAGATGAAAATGGAATAGAGTCAAGATTGCTTGGGAACACGAACAAGCTGGAAATCTCCCATTGACTGGACGATGCCTTCCAACTTTTTCAAATCTTCCTTCAATTGAGCTACCTCTTCACTCTTAGCATTTGCTTGATTCTCAAGAGCAAGAGCTTGGATCGATCATTTAAAGAAACTAAAGAAGCTTGTCCCGCATTCTCCGCAAGTTCGAACTTCGCTTCCCGAGCATATATCGACCCCGCATTTCCAAGAGAACATCAAGAATTCTACGGAAATCTGCTGAATTATCAGTTTGCGTACTGGCTTCAGCACGATCAGATGGAGTAAAGGCAGACGATGGTACATCAGCATAGTCACGCGGATTTGGCGGTGAAGCATCATGTCCCTCCTCAGGAAATTGAGAGGCATGAATGTTCTCTGGATCTGCTGGAGAACGGCTGACTCCTTCACTAGTAGCAGGATATGAGGATGTTCCTATTTTCTCACCATCTCCCCCTGTTTCTATGCCTTCAGGTGGAGAAGAGTGTTCCTCATGCTCTCCTTCCTCTAGATTTCCTCTTTCTTCTTCTTCTTCTTCTTCTTCTTCAGACTTTTCTTCCTCTGCATCTCTTTCTTCAGCTTCTCTCTCCTTTGATTCTTTCTCCTTGCTTCTTTTTCTTCTGCTTCCTTCTTCTCTGCTTCCTTTTCCTCTCGCTTCCTTTTCTTGTCGTTCCATTGATTAAGAACAGGCGACTCGGGTTCTTCAATGCCATAGCGAAATGGTGATGTCATCCTCATCATCTTCATCCTCAATGATGAGAGCTCTTCTCTTTTTGGATGAAGCAACCATGGGCTCCTTCCCTTTCCTTTTTGCTTTGCCCGAAGAGACTTGATGAGGCTTGGCGGGGTTGTCTCCTTGAATTTCTCCAACGCCTTGTCGAGTTCTTTCGACGCATTTTGGACACCATTTTCAGTCCTACCACCATTTTATCACACGAATAGTGGAGGCTGAACATTCAAATGTCTGAATAACTTTGACACAAGACCTGGATAAGGAAGTTGACCCTTGTCCTTCACCACTGCTCTATACATGTGGAACAAAATGGTGTGAGGAAGAGAACTTTTTCCCGAATGATAGCATACATCAGCTTTGCCTCCGAGTTTGAAACATCGAGTCTTTGAAGTAGATTTCGGTCCGAGGCAATTTATCACAATCTTGTGAAGCGAGAATGTTGAACGCATGCATCCTTGATTAGGAAATCCTTCCCTCTCGTCTTTTCCGTCCTTAACAAGTTCCAATGTGGCACGAGCAATAGAGACATTGATAGGTTGATATCTTCCTCTCTCAACCCTAATCACATCAGCTAGCATATCTACATCCACCACAAAGTTCTGATCTCGGACACTAAAAGAGATTCTATTCGCATCCAAGAAGCTAAGATTCGAATAGAAATATGCGCTTAGTTCAAGATAGGCTTCGAAGTATCGGAACGAACTGTTCAAGTTGAAGAAGATGGAACTTTTCCCTCAATTTAATATTCACAGCATCTAGGAAATCAAAATCCACACTCCTAGGGTTTATCACCCCACGCTTCAACAATTTGGAGTATAGATCCCTCTGTTCCTTCGATCGGAACAAGTCTGTCCTTTTTCCTCGAATTTTCGCCGCAACACCCATTCTCGGTTGAAATTGGCTGTACAATTTGTCATCATCATTCCCATCTATTGGATTTAGTCCTCCAAAACGCGGATCACTTGGAATGTTTGCAAGGGTTTCTTCTGCCATTCCCTTAGGAGCAATTCCCAAATGCTCCATATTTCGCAAAAAGATGTACTCATTCCCATATCCCTTGTCCTTAAGAAACTCATCGATGTAGTTCAATGGAGTACCGGTCCTCTTTAAAGCACGGTAAAGCTTATAAATAAAAGAGGGCTTTTGAGTTCTTACAGGATTAGCTTTTTCAACGACTTCTTCCTCTTCTCGATGACCAACACCCTGTGGATTAGTTGGTGGAGAATGACGTTGCTGAGAATGTTGTGGGCTCTGTTGCTGACTGGGTAACTCCTCTTCCTCGGTGAGATCAAAGTGAGTAGGCCCCTCACTCATTTGCCGTGGTCCCCTGCTTGCTTTAAACCATACAAAGCCTTTTCGGTCGATATCGAGTCCGGTTTCCTTGGGTCTTCAAACCTGTGTGGTTGTTCCACATAGACTTCCTCATGGATAAATCCATTCGGAAAGCACTCTTGACGTCCATTTGGAATAATCTGAAATCCTTATAACGAGCAAAAGCAAGTAATAATCGAATTACTTCTAACCTTGCTACTAGTGCGTAAGTCTCGTCATAGTCTATCCCTTCTTCTTGCGTATATCTCTTGGCCACGAGTCTTGCTTTGTTTCTTATGACTTTTCCTTTCTCGTTCATCTTGTTCCTGAAAACCCATTTAGCTCCAATAATAGATTTACCTTTTGGTTTAGGAGTTAACTCCCGGACATCATTAATGCTTAATTGTCCGAGTTCTTCTTGCATAGCTTCAATCCAGCTTTCATCAGATAGAGCTTCTTCTATGCTTTTGGGTTCTATTTCAAAAATAAGAGCCACAGCACTAGACTCTTCGCGCCTTTTGGATCTTGTGCGAATTACTTCATTAATGTCGCCAATAATGAGATCTTTGGGATGACTGGACTTATGCTTCCAGTTACTGGTTGATTCGTCAAGTTGATGATCACTTCCTTTATTTGAATCTTCAATAACCACTTGTTCTTTGGTCTTTCGTAGTCCGAGCTTCTTCTTTAGACTTTGTAGAGTCTCGGCGTTTCATTCTTCAAGATGAGTTTGGATAGATTCATTTTGCATAGAATCTTGGAATTTAACATTCATTGATTCCTCCACGGATTGAGTCTTCTTGTTATAGACTCGTAGGCTTTGCTTGAGGTAGAATCCAAGGAAGATGCCTTCGTCGATTTTTCCTCAAACTTGCCAACTCGATCATTTGCATTTTTCAAAATAAAGCATTTACATCCAAACACATGAAAGTATGAAACAATAGGTTTCTTTCTTTTGAATAATTCATAGGGGTTTTTTCCAGAATAAGCCTTAGAAAAACTCTATTGATAATATAACATGCTGTTGAAACTGCTTCACCCAAAATCGTGAAGAGATGTTACTTTCAATCAAAAGAGTTCTAGCCATTTCTTGAAGCGATCTATTCTTTCTTTCCACAACTCCATTTTGCTCTGGAGTATATGGAGATGAGAACATATGTTGAAAACCAGATTCATCATAGAATTTTGTAAAATCTTGATTTTCAAATTCACCTCCATGGTCTGTTCTTATACTTGAAATAACATACCATTTTTCGTTTTGAACCTTTTTAGCAAACTTTTCAAAGTAAGAGAAGGTTTCAGACTTACTTGCCGGAAATATACCCAAGTAAATTGTGAGTAGTCATCCACAATTACTAGGCAATATTTCTTACCTCCAATGCTCGAGTTCCTGTTGGTCCAAAGAGATCCATATGCGAAGCCGCAGACACGATCGTGGAAACTTGATTTATTGGTTTAAAGGAATTTCTTACCGCTTTCCCAATACGCATGGAGTGCATAGATCGGACTTTTGGCATGATAATTTGGATAAACCACGAACAAGTTTCTTTGCTGAAATTTTGGCTATCTCGCTTCATATTGATGTGCCCAAGCTTTCGTGCCATAAGCTCGCTTCGTCTTGTATTGAGATTAGGCATTGCGATTCATCCGGTTTCACGTCCAAGAGGTAGATATTTCCATGTCTTCAACCCATAATTGACTCGAGTAGAATCTTTTACGGTTCCCGAACATGTTCCCTCTTGAAAGTTTATTTTGAAACCGGTATCACACAAACACTAATACGAGCGGATTGTAATTAAGTCCTTCCACTAGGGAAACATTGCTTATTGTGAGGTTTCCAATTTTTACATTCCAAACCCCACAATTCTTCCTTTGCTGTTTCCTCCAAATGAAACTTTTCCACTATTCACTTGAACGAGCTTTATGAAGCATTTTGAATCTCCTGTCATATGTCTTGAGCATCCACTATCCAGATACCATTTTACCTTTTTCTTGATAGTGACCTGCATTTTAAAAAGAGACTCGAGCTTTCTTTGGTACCCATATTTTCTTGGGTCCATTGGTGTTAGTATGATATGCGGTTTTTGCCCATACCTTTTTAGCAGGTTTCCAAACCATATGACATTCCTTTTCAAAATGATCTGCACTATTGCACTTTGAACATCCGAGAGCATTTCGACCTCTTGGTTTTACAAACACCTTTTTGAAATGATTTTTGTAAGCATCTCTTATGGGTCTTTGCTTAATTCTTTCCTTCACTTTAGGAAAATCAATTAGAGGAATGGTTTCCACAGTCATTCCCAAACCAGATTTATTGAAATAAGGTCTTTGTCTTGAAAGAATTTTCTCAAGTTTCTCGATCCTATTGAAAATCTTTTTGAAATATTTGATATGTCATTTTTTAAAAGTTCATTTTCTGTTAAAAGATTTTCTTCACTTTCTTTAAGAGTAGAAACATTCATGTCTAAACATTTCAACTTTTCTTTCAAAGCATTTTCCTGTTGTTTTAGTACAGAATTTTCCTTTTTAAGTTCGGAAATCCATTTAAGAGAAGTCTTAAGACTAGAACACATCTCATCAATGTATTTAGAAACTTTAACAAGGATTTTAAAGTTACTTATCTCAAACTCACTTTGTCCGAATCCGAGTCATGCTCGGAGTTTGAATCAAATACGATTGTGCCATCGGACATATATTGGCATAATCATCATCACTTTCTTCACACTCGTATCACTCCAAGTTTCTGCTTTAAGAGCCTTTTGATACTTTTCAGCTTTTCCTTTCTTCTTCCTCAGAAGAGGACAGTTGGGTTTGATGTGTCCCTTTTTCTTACATTCAAAGCGAGACTATATCTTTGTTTGATTCATCATCCTCAACATACTTAGTCTATTGCTTTTAAAAACTCTGTTTCTTTGGATTGAATCTTCTTCCTTTTCTGTTCAGCTTTCTGAATCTTCTTATCATGAGCGCAAGCTCCTCATCATCCATATCGTCTTGAAATCGTAACATCGAATCATCATTAGATTTTAATGCAATGGATTTCTTACCTTTAGGATCTTCGTCTTCATTGATTCGTTCCACTTCATAAGATCGAAGAGTTCCAACCAACTCATCAACGAGATAGTGGCATGATTCTTTGTGTCTCTCTTATTAAGGTCTTTATGTGATTCCAATCCTTGGAGAGTCCACGCAGTAGCTTGTTTACTTTCATGGGATCGAAATTGGTTGACCTTGATTTTCAAGACCATTCACGATTTCGTAAAACGACTAAACATGTCGCTTATAGATTCTCCCGATTTCATTTTGAAGGCTTCGTATTGACCGAGGAGAATGTTGATTCTGGTCTCTTTCACTCGATTAGTTCCTTCATAGGTAATATGTAATCTATCCCAGACTTCTTTTGCTGTAACACAAGAAGATATTCTGTTATATTCAGTAGGTAACAAAGCACAATATAAAGAATAAATTGCTTTTGCATGAAGAGCTTGTCTCTTGATTATCTCTTCCTGAGTCATTTCACTAGACTCAACAGTTACTTTTCCTCTCTCTGAGACAGATGCAGCTTTAGGAGTAATTCATTTTTCTACAACATCCCATTCTAGAGAATCCTTTGATCTTAGGAACGCTTTCATCTTGTTTTTCCAGATGTTGTAATCCTTTCCATCATAGTAAGGAGGTTTGGTATTGCTTTGCCCTTCCATTAGCCCTGGAGCTAACAAACTAGCCATGGATCTTTAACTCTAAAGTAAAACACTTCAAACAAAGTGAGTACGCAGGCTCTGATACCAATTGATATAGCTAGTATAAACACCTAGAGGGGAGTGAATAGGTGTAAAAAACAATTTATTGAGATACGAAAGCAATACTAGGCAAACAATAGAAATGAAGTTCTTCAAAACAAATTATGATCAAAGTAAACAGAGAGTAGGGAAGAGAAAATTGAACACAAGGTTTATAGTGGTTTGGCTTATTCCAAGCTTACGTCCACTCTTTCGCACTGACAGCCCACCAGCTGGATTTCACTATGAACAAAAGAGATGTTACAGCTATGCTTTCCCTCGATTCCACAGTGTAGATATTCTACCACACTTCCTCAAGGTATCTCAAAATATAGACTCTCTTTTGCGTACAAGATTCCGCTCAGTAAATGAATTGACAAGGAACAAGGAGCTTCAGACTTTGAAATTCTTCTATCGCGCACATACTCGAACAACTGGAACGTCTTCCTTATATACTCCTTTATGCCATCATACCCATTGGCACTTACCAAAGGAATTCTTCCAATCTTCTCGTTTGACAGAATCAATTTAGGAATATCATTCGAGCTATTAAATGAACATTTCGATAGCCCATCAATCCTGCTCGCCCATACAATCAGGATCTCGGTTTCCATAAGTAGAACCTTCCAAGTATACTTCGCCAATCATCGGATCTTTAATCAATCTTGATTCGAACAAAGGAATCCGTTATGTCATATCCAGCCAAGAGATCTTCGTCAGTCGATAAGATCAAATCCTTAACAAACACACAAATCTGGATAGACCTTCTTCGACAAACTACAAACTGTCAATGAGAATAGACTTTGAGTCTTAAGTCCGCGCATCCGAAGGTCTTCGGACTTTAAATAGTAGAGTCTGCAAATCTTCAGACTAGACTGATGGAAATGTTTTGTCAGCTTCAAAATATTCCAGAAAGATTTCTCCAACAATTTTATGCAAGCTTAGCATCACCAACGGTGCGGTGCCTACTCAAGCGGTGCCCAAAATTGAGGTGTCGAAACCAAAAGAGTTCAAAGGCAACCGATCCACCCAAGAGGTGGATAACTTTGTTTGGAGCATGGAGCAATACTTTGGCACCGTCAACATTCGAGATGAGTCGATCAAGGTAAGAACCGCATCCATGTTCCTTACTGATATGGCAATGCTTTGGTGGCGCAATAGGTGCGATGAGATTAGATGCGGTGCCGATTCCGTGGAAACATGGGATGACTTCGCGAGGGAGATCCGCGACTACTTTTCCTTGAGTTCGCTCAACAAGAAGCTCGTAGTATGTCCATCGCCTCGAACAAAGAGGTGCGATTCGAGAGTACGTGAAGGAGTTCACGAAACTCAAACTCCAAATCCGAAACCTAAGTGAGGAGGAGGCTCTCGAAGCGTTCATGGATGGATTGAAGCCATGGGCACAACTCGAGCTAAAGCGACGGGACGTGAGTGCTCTTGCGAGAGCACTAAGCGTGGCTAAATCTCTCGTTGATCTCACCAAAGTTGAACCGAAGAACCGAGCAAAAGATTAGAGGTCGGATCAATCCTTTGAGGATGAAGCAAGAAGCACTCCCCGAGGCGTGCATGATCACGGCGGCCAAGTCAAAACATGGGGAGAAGGAACTTCCAAGCCGTCCTTCCAAAGGGGTCGACCACAAACGGACTACACGAGTAAGTTCGATCAACCCCCACCTTATCCTTGCTTCATTTGCAAAAGTCTGCACTGGACCCTAAAGTGCTCGAAGAAGGGTCGAATCAACGCCCTCCTTGCCATCGAAGAGGTGGAGGAGGAGCCCAAAGAAGAAAGGCGGCAAGTCTGACTTGGTGGCGTGAAGATGATCAACTCCGTTCAAGCTCGATCGTCGTCCAAAGAAGAAGAAGCTGCATCGAACTCGGACATGTTCTACGTGGAGGTCGACATGTGCGGCCGAACGCTTTTTGCCTTGGTTGACATGGGTACGTCAAACATGTTCATGTCGACTGAAGTGGCAAAAGCCTTAAGACTTCACGTGGAACCAACCGAGAATTCCTTCAAGCCCATCAACTCGGATGGCCTCAAGGGCGTTGGATCAACTCCCGACGTGGACGTCCAAATCGGCAGATGGAAGGGCAAACTGTCATTCGAGGTAGTCCCTCTCGACGATTATGACCTCATTCTTGGTATGCAATTTTTCCATAGTGTGAGGGCTGTGATCGACATGAGGACCAAGTGCATCATGATCCTCGATCCAAAATGCCCGTCGATGATCCCTATGATCAAAGGGGTGATCGATACCAAGACCATCGCGACAATCCGGCGTCTTGACAAGAGCTTGAAGGCTGAGAAGCGCATGGAGAAGCTGAAAGAAGAGTTGGATCCTACTCCAACTCACGCCATGCCCATCCAAGTGCTCTTCCCTGAGGTTGAATACTCACCGCGTGCCACGCCCGAGCCAAAGTTGGAGGTGATCATTGAAGGGTGTGGTCCATCATACGTGAGCGTCCACACCAAACAAAACCAAAGGATGAGAGCCCGTGCTAAAGCCCGTGCTCGTGCCAAGAAGACCGCCCATCAAGCTGTGAGCGACGAGGATGTCGCTCGATTGAGTGGGGGAGAATATCACAGCCCGAAAGAAAGCCGATCTAAGAGGTTCCTGGGGGATGGCCGTGACTCATCAGTGGAGGACCTCCTATGCTCGCTTGACTTCCCGACAAGTCTTCTTCCTGAAGTTTCCAAGGGCGGGCAACACCGTCATTACGCTTGATTCTAGAAGTCTTCCGCTATTTATGTCGGTAGCTAGTAGTTGTCATTAAGTGTCGGTAGTTGAGGCGATGCGATCTCGTCCACCGATTAAATTTCTAGATTAACGGATGTAAACCGAAGGCCTCAAGTATAAGAAATGGTGCCCTCCCCCTCATTGTAATCATCCACCACTTCCGCAATACAAAGTTCCTTTCTTTCCAAAGCTCCTCTCTTTAGAAACTTTCTCTCTCTATGATCTGTGTAAAGTGAGCGAGTGTGTGTTCGATCGAGCAAGGCTTGGCTTAGGTGCTTTGGCGATCCAAATCGATCCTAAAGCCTCGAGTCGCCGCGCGGTTATGATCCCAATCGATCGGCCCGTGACACTTGCATGATGGTGGCCACCGGCCCTTGGCAGTTCTTGTAGGTTTTTCTTGTACTAACCATGAAGTTTGTCATAGGAATTTATTTTCCCACCTGCCATTCCAGTGAATCTATGATCTTCCGAGCATCATATCCTTTCTTAATCTTTTCATAATTTGGAACGACGTGGATCGGTTTCAAGAATCGTTATTGTATTATACTGAATTAGGAAACTAGTTGCGATCAATGCGCGCCTTTTATTCATTCAACGATCCGGGACAAGCGGAGTTTTTAGAAGGAAAAAATTATTTTTACCAATTTTAATGAGTGCCCTCAGGGCGAGATTTATTAAACATATTTGATGGAATAAATTATTGATCTGAAGGCATTGGCTGTGAGTATCACGATCCCGGTCAAGATATAGAAAATATGCAACATTACTCTATTGTAATGCTTAATAAATCTCCCGAGACCTAGTCATTAATATTCTTTATTGACTTTGCATCACTCTTTTAAGTAAACAACATATATGAATCGTATGTTTATTTTCATGGAAAATGAAAGACTTTAAAAATATTT
The DNA here is from genome assembly GCA_014182515.1 of Eucalyptus microcorys. NCBI lineage: Eukaryota > Viridiplantae > Streptophyta > Magnoliopsida > Myrtales > Myrtaceae > Eucalyptus > Eucalyptus microcorys. Next base: position 19,938,770 of record CM024571.1, on the reverse strand, counting down.
TCTTAAAAATAATCGCCTGTATCAATTTGAGATTTTTCGTGATATTAATCCTTTTTTTTATCTCAATTTTTCTAAAATGCATATCACTTCGAAAAATAATAAAAAGTCACGTCAACTTCTTCAATCAATGAAATTGAACAAAGTTCATGAATAGATTTGATTAGGATTTGATAGCACTTATTGAAAATTTTAAAACTCAATTGCATTTTAGCACGAAATTTTAGAACTTCCTAGGGGTGAGCGTGGATCCCGGGTAGAACCGAAGAACCGAAGAACCGAACCCGAGGTTCCGGTTCGGTTCCCGGTTCTAAAGGGACCGGTTTCGGTTCCCGGTTCCCTTTTTCTAGGAACCGGTTAGGGTTCCAAAGCCCCAAATCAAAAAAGCCTTGACTCAAACCTTCAGTTCATTTCACGCTTTCATGGTTCTCTTAGTCTCTCCCGTCCTCTGCCTTTGCTTGTTGCCGACGTTGCTCACCCTCAATGCCACCGCCGGACGTTGCTCGCCCTCGACGCCGCCGTCGAACTCTATTAACCCTTGACGCTGCTGCCGAACGTTGTTGGACGCCAGTCGCCCCGTGCTCGCCTCGCCCTTGCCTCCCTCAACGCCGTCGCCCCTCGCTTGCCTTGCCGTTCAGCCTTCGTCAGACGCCGGTCAGCCCACGCTCACGCCGCCCTTGATTTCATATGCAAATGCAATGGAAATAGCGAGAGAGAGAAAGAGAGAGAGCTGCAAAACTTTCCTAAGAAAAAAACATGGTGGTGTAAGAGACAGTGAAATCTGTGGTAGCGGTGGCAGCTGCGACTGCCGACGACCAGAAGAACCCCGTCGCCGCGAACCCTAACCCTAATTCAAAGGGCATTATAAGTAGTGGCGACCTGGAGCTGTAGGAGGGAGAGATTGCGGGCGAAGAGGACTTAGCTGAGCAGTCGGCGAAGGAGGAGCCCAAGGTGGACCAACTGCATCCCCTTGAGCACTCATGGACTTTATGGTTCGATAACCTTGCCATAAAATCGAAGTAGATGGCTTGGGGTGCCTCCATGTGCCCGATCTACACTTTCTCTACCATCGAAGAATTCTGGAGGTGAAAAAAATTTATGTTTTTCTCTCGAATTTTGGGAACCCAGGTCTAGAGTCGATTGAGTTGTGGTTGGGTTGTTCTCTTTTCTGGGTGATTCTTGTTATCATCGTGTTATGGCTACTGGGTTTGATGGTGTTTCAATTTTGTTCTCGCTGAATGCAAAGTTTTATGGTTAGGGAGAATTAGTTGCTCTGCCATTATGGTTTTAAGTGTCTGTAAAGGACTGTGGCTGATTCTGAATGCACCGACCTCTGATAGAGAATCCACGTTTCATTGTACAATATATTTGTTCATGTGTCCATCGATGTCTTGTCTTCTTCATGATCAACATGAACAATGGAAGCGACCTACAGTAAATGCATCTCGAAGGTACTTTTAATTGTCTTAATTCAGCAAGTAATGTTTCAATTTATTATTTGTGCACTTGTCTTAATCTCATTTGTCTCATTCTTTTGGTCCTCTGGTGGTCTGGTGGTGTTCAAGTGTGAAAGTTTTTTGTTGTCAATTGCCTCGTGACAATTCCTAATACTTAAGTGAACCCCCACGACATGATGGGAGTGACAAACCTTTAGAGAGTGAAGGTAGCTTTTTATGTCTTTTCCTAGTCAGTTATGTTATGATTTTTGTCTTTGGAAGTGGATGGAATACTTTATGACAATGCACATACATTTGAGCAAATGAATATGCTATCCTCTGTTTTTTTATTAGTTTATACTTTATGACAGTGCACATACAATGACTTGGTTCTGTTGTTGTCTTTAAGGGCCTAATTTCAAAGACTGAACTCATAGACGGGCTTTTGACTACTTGTTTTGTTGCGTTAGTCTCTTAGTAATTATGGTATTAATCCTTCTCTTTTTGGCCAAAATGTATTGTTGTTATGCAGCTCCACTTTTTAACTGGTGTGGAACATGGAAATGAGATAAAATTTGTGGTAGCTGCAGAGAGGCACGATACTGCTCTGAAAAATATCAAGTTCTAGGTTATTCAACTCCTTATACACATTCCCCATCAATCTGATCTTTTCCGTGACACTTTTTTGTTTTTCACCTATAGGCCATGCATTGGCGCTTAGGTGTGCCAAAATAGTAGTAGAAATGCAGGAAACTCATCAGCAGAAGACCACAAATGTGAGCAACTATTTTAGACTTTGGATAAAGTATACCAGTATTGCAGGGGAGGCGCTGGTATATGTGCCTCTTAGGTCTCATGAATTTTCCTTTTTCGCATGCATAGCTCTGTTCTTTCTGTCATGTTGGCATGGTAGAGGTTCTATAGGAGTATTTTGAACATGCCTTAGTAAGTACGCTGCCAGAGATATATGTAGTCATTTAGCTGTGATGATTTCAGTCTGTGGTCTTATGCTTGAAGTTGCAGTTCTGTCCTTTCTGTAATGTTGGTATAGTAGAGGTCCTTTTAAAGTAATTTAAACATCCCGTAGTATGTAGACTACCAGAGATATATGTAGTCATTTAGCTCTGATGATTTTGGTCTGTAGTCTTATGCTTGAAGTTGAAATTGAACTTGGCATCATGTGTTAACTTCCGGTATTTTTTTTTTCTGTACTTTCAAATGTTAACTTCTCTATGGTGTAATTCTGCAAACAGTTGCAAGCAGGAATCTATGGCCCGAACACAAGATCATCAATGAGGATGAGGCTAAATATGATGTCGATGTGCTTGTTGATTTGGATAATACCAATTGTTTGGTATCCAGAAACCAAATGGATGACTCAATAAATTCACTTATTGAGAGTTTCTAGGCCTTGATTGCAATTGTTGCTAGCTTGGAAATCATCCGTCGTGGGATTTGGAATTTTTTTAGGTATGCTGTGTTCTTTTTCCCTACTCTAAACACCATGAAAGCAGAAGAATCCAATGATATACTTGATGGAACACTGCTGATCTTTTACAGGCAGAAAAGGGTTCCTGATGGATTCGTGCTCAATGTTGTGCGAAGGGAGGACTTGGCATCGCCAAATAGAAGTGGGGACTACAGCTGTGAAGTCCCAAAATGCTTGCAACTGGATTCGCCGAGGAAGGAGATAGATGTGAGTTCAACATTCCGAATTTTTTAGGTATGCTATTGGTACCTTTTTTTTTTTTTTTAATTTGATATAGCAAAACTAAGTTTGCTTGTAAACTTAAGAGTGGTTTGGAATATCACAATGCTGGCTTATAACATTAGATACAGCTTTTCCTTATGATCTTACCCAATGGTAGGACTGAGTAATTGTTGCATACTTTACCTTGAAAATGAAACAAAAAAAAAGAATCTGTAGGAACCTGGAACCGACCCCGGAACCTGTGACAGTGTAGGTTCCAGGTTCTTGTTCTGATGGGTAAGTTCCAGGTTCCAAAAAATGAGGAACCTGTACCCGAGGGTAGGTTCCAGGTTCCAGACGGAACCTGTAAAAAACTAGGAACCGCTCACCCCTAGAACTTCCAGTGTATTTATTTATTTATTTAGTATAGTTATCCATTGAATTTGTAACATTCATTTTTTTGTAAGGGATAGGCTATAATTCTTTAGTGATGAATTTCTTTTATTGAACCTCTGATGTTATTTATTAGTCAGATCAATGGTGTCATGTTATTAACATTTTTAAAGATCCTCTAACAAAATATATTGATGATATATGCACTATTATGTCATAGAAACCTTTTGAGTTTTCTTCAATAAATTGCTTGTATCCGTTCATTCCACGGAAACTTTCCGAATTTTCCGGTGTTTGTTATATGGAAAATGAATTGCTTGAGGAAAACATTTTCCATGAAGGGAAAAAAGTCTTCTAAACTAGGGGAAAATATTTTCCACTTTTGAAAGTGGAAAATATTTTCCTCACTTAATCTCTCTTATCTCATGCTCTTATAAGCCCTCACTTCCTCTTCCTCCTTTTTTTTTTTTCTTTTAAATTCGAAAATAATTTTATTTTCCTTGTTTTCCCTCATCTTCTTTATTTTTATGTTTTCTTTTTTTCTTTTTTTTTTTTAAATTGAGTTTTTAGTTCTTTTTTTTTTTTTTTTTCCCTTTTCTTTTTCTTCTTCCTTGGCCGGTCGGTGACCACAGGCCAACTCCAGTCTCGTCCAAGACCAAATCCGGCGAGTCGTGAGCTCACCGGCCTCGGTGGAGCTCGGGCTCCCCTCGATTGAGCAAGCCACTAGCTTGCCGGCCTAGGGAGCGCGAGCTTGCCAAGATTGGGTTGACGAGCTCAAGGCTTGGCCGATCTAGGTGAGCCGCATTTGTTGGCTGGCAAGCTCGCAACTCACCTAGCCTTGAGCCTCGAGCTTGGATTGGTCGAGCCTCGAGTTCGCTGGATTTGGCGATTGCATCTTGGTCAGCCGCTAGGCAGCGGACTATGTCGAGGCACATCATGACGAAGGAAGGAGGAGGAAGAAAAAGGGAGGAAAAGAAAAAAGAAAATTAAAAAATTAAAAAAAAAAAATTCAATTTTTAAATATATATGTAAATAAAAATTTAATTTTTTTGGTCAATTAAAAATATTAAAATTTAATTTTTTTGATAATTTTCCCAAAAATCAAATTAGATAATAAACAATGGAAAACATTTTTCACTCAAATTTCAGGTTTTAGCAGAATATCAAAAAACATAGTTATTTTCTTGGAAAATACGTGATATTTTTGTGAAATGAACGAATCCTTAATCAGTAGTTCTTTTTCAACAAAAAAAAAAAATAGTAGTTCTTCTTTAATTTGCTAATGTTCATATTATTAAATAGGCGCAACCATGGAATATTACTTTCAACCTATATGTATATTTTAAAAGTACATATCTATAGACAAGTACGAGAACATTTAAATATTATCATAAACTATAAATTTTTCATTTAAATATATATTAACATTCCAAAATAACACTCCAATAAAATAATGATTTGGACTTTTCCTTTTATCGTTAATGGCTTTCCTCTTCGTGTCTTCTGAGAGCTATACTCCTTTCATAGTAGCAAAGAAACGTGTCTCCATCATTGCTAGTGGACCCTCTTCAATAAATGTCATCGTCTATATGTCTGCGGCGTCTAAGGGAGTTGTTGTCTCCGCTGCCACATCGTAAAAAATATAACATCTCATTTATTTTCAATAGAAACATATCTCTCATGTGATTTGAGACTGAAGAACAAATCTCTCTCTTACGTCCAAAACTTAAATGAAGCCCATGAGCAGTTTGTCACAGTTAAAGAAATTAATGTTAGAACCCTTATAATGCTTCTTTTTTCTACGCAAAGAATTAACAATGGCAGGAAAAAATAACCAACTCTAAGATTTCACAAAAGTCCAACTTAGACCTCATTTATTTGCATGTTACGGGCCATGTTTAATTGAAAGGCTTAAATTTGAGACATAATTTAACAGGTTGAAATGGGGTATTGGTTTTTGATAATAAGAAAAAAGAGGAATTGGTTCGCTGAATTTTTTAACTTCCTTTGGAGTGTGGTGGATCATTTTTTTTTTATGGATTTGATGGGAGAGAAGGAAGTAGGCTTGTCAAAGGGGGAATAAGGATTTCAAGAGAAAGTTGAGAAGTGGTAATCTTCTCATCTTCATTGAGGTAGAAAAGCTTATAAAAAATAATTAATCTTAGAGGAATTCGATTTACATAATGGAATTGGAGAGTCTAAATAACAAGGGCATTGACACATATAGGGGTGGTATTTTCCATAGATTCAGTGTGACATCCTGATTTTTCAGGTTCTGATTTCGATTGAATAAGTTGGGCCTTTCATCGACGTGCTTATAATGCTTTTCTCTGAGATGGCCACTCGTGAGATAACTAGACTATTTGAGGAACTCATTAAGAGATTTTAATGCAATAAACTTGAGGATTCAACCAGGAATCGACTACTCGATCGTGCTCATCTACAGAAATGATTTCGGCACAGTAAGATTAATTACAAATTAGAGATAGGTTGGTTCGATTGAGATATGTGGTTAAAATTGGGTGATCCCACTAAATTGCAAAATTCTCGTCGATCGACACTAGATTGATTTTTCTATTGTTTTGGTACCATGTGTCCATAATTGAAACCTCGAGATTGTCACGACCACTGAGAGTCACCAATGTGTCGAAGGGGTTCATTGTGGTTCGAAGAAAATTGACCACAGGTCATTCTAAAAATTTCTAAAAGCTACCTAGTAGCTTAGGTCATGCTAAAATCGTGTTAGATTGAAATTAACCGCAAATTTGAATTCAATTTCAGAAATTTAAAGTTCTATCACGTCACAAGTCATTTAAGAATGTCCATTCAGTCTCCGAAGATTTTTCTGCAAACTGAGATTTTTTGGGAAAAAGTTGAGGTAGGGTCGTTTTTGTTAAGAAAATTCCGATGACCGTTTTCAATCGTGAAATTGGGATACAAGTGGGATCCATTAAAAATGAAAAATACCAATTTGATTATTGACTCGACATTGGAATTTTTAAGAGCCAAATTGGATGGATTCAAAGAGGAATCAAATTCCAATTGGAGGAAAACTTGTACAAATTCGTAACCCATCATGCCCTCAACCTTTGTATCGTCTCCAAAACTTCCTAAGCAAGCTAAGGGGATGGAAAATTGTTGAGGAAGCCAGCCAAGTTATGGGGCATGGTCAAGGGGACAAAGGGGGTGAGGACAGAGCAAGAGGGACCCTCCAAAACTTTGTTGTCTCCTATCTTCCTCCCTCAACCTTGCTTTCTCCATTGTTAGCCTTTTGAAGCTCTGAAATTTCCAGAGAAACCACAGCTCCCTTCCCCCTAGCCCATCGACACCACCAAGGCCACCAGAGCTGCTCCACCACCATCGCTCGCCCGTCACGCCCTCGCAAGCCCTCCTACTCGCATCCCGTTGTTCCATGTTCATCTAGTCGCCTATCTAAGTCGTTGAGCCCCCTCAGGCCGCCTAGAAACTGCACCACCGTCGTCATCCAGCCATTGTCGCCCCAACTCACCCGCCTAGCCATGTTTCTCTTTCCAGTAAACCGAGCCATCGGTTCAGCCTCTGCAGTTCCATAACAGAAGCCGAGGAACCAACAAGTCGTGAGGCTTCGTGGAGCATTTCCGGGCCCTTCCAGACCTCGCTTGCTGTCGCCGTGGGCTAGTTTATTGCTCGCCTTCACGTCCTCGTCACGGTGAACTCATCAGCGAGCAAATCTGGCGAGTTTCTACCACCGACTGTTGCAGCGTAGAGGGTAGATCCTTTGCTCTCCCCGGTGGAGGCCAAGGTTCGAAGCCCCTGCAAAGCAGGGAGGCTGAAGCGCTGTGTGGTGATTTACCCGGTGGCATGGGGTGGTGGTTTCACCTGTGATGCCCCCAGGTTCTTCCCGCCGGCTGCCGGCTTTCGGGGTTTCCTGGGTCATCAAAAAAAAAAAAAAAATCTGGCGAGTTTGCTTACTAAATCTTACTTAGTAGGTTAATTATGCTTAAGGGTTATTTAAATTAGCTTAAGTATAAATTAGTGATATTCTAGAATGGTTAGATTAGATTTAGAATGGATTAGTGTTAATCTAATTAGTGAGATTAGCACCGTTGATAATGGATTAGTCGAATCCAGTAGAATTACTGCAGTTCGGATTTCTGGACACTCACCGTTTGCCATTTTTGTATATCAAAATGAGTTACAAATTTGAAGTTGATGTCTTCTTGAGAAATGTTTTAGACATCCTTAGCCACAATATATATTTTTCTTAAGATTTTTTGGGACTTAAAAGAAGGCGATATCAGCTTTATCATTTTCAAATGGAACCTTAGTTTTTGCTGGAAATGATGACCTTTTAGGATTCTATGGATTTTTATCAACTCTTAGGGTTCTAATTTTAAAATGGTTTTTTCACAAAAGTTATTTTTCATATCTTCTAGTTTAACATAGTCAAATTTCAGATCAAATGGACATTGTTTGGACCTCGAACCAAACTAATTTTGGAAAATGGACTTTCTGGAAACAGACCCAGTTTTGGTGCTGGATTGAGCGATTTACTGGGCCGAATCTAGAAAGATCTAGGTTAAGATGTTTCATGAAAAATGTCCGTTTATGTGTCCTTTACAACATACTAAAATTTGAGAATTTTCCGAACTCATTTGATTTGGTTTTGGATTTAAATTTGGAGATGTGCAAGTGGGCCTATTCTGCCGATTAAGGTCGGTTATGATTTTGTGATGGTTCTTGATGCGTTGGTGCTGGAAATTGCACATTTGCTGATATATGGTTGGTTTGTGATATGCCTAGAGTTTATGCTTAATGATTGTGTGAAAGTTAGGAGAATGCGTCCCCAGCGTGTGTTGGTGGACGTTAGTAGTTATTACTTAACCCCGGTGTTTGTCGGTGGATATTATTTAACCCCGGCATGTGTCGGTGGATATTATATAACCTCGGTGTGTGTCGGTGGATATTATCTTTCTCGGCGTGTGTCGGTAGTTATTATTCTTTCCCGGCATGTGTCGATAGTTATTATTCTTTCCCAACGTGTGTCGGTAGTTATTATTCTTCCCTAGCGTGTGTCGGTAATTATTATTCTTCCTCGATGTGTGTCGGTAATTATCATTTTTCCCCGGCGTGTGTCAGATAAAACTGCTCGTGTGGGTAGTAATAGTTAATTAATTGGAATGCATGTTGAGTTAAATTGATGGATCGACATGTGTTGGTAATTCTTGCTTTGATGTGTATTGGTAGTTCTTGCTCATGTGAGCAGTGATTTGATTATAATCCTTGCTTTGATGTGTATCGGTAATTCTTTCTCGTGTGAGCAGTGATTAAATTGTGATTCTTGCTCGTGTGAGTAATGATTGGTTTGGACGATCCAAATTGGTGTGTGAATTTGCTATATACACATGGTTGTGATATAAACTGTGTTGACCTGTAGGAAAGAACTGAGGCCAAGGTAAACCTCTGTGATTGTATGATTGTGTGATTAAGACGTCTTAGGTGTATTACCCTCCTAATTAGGATTTAGCGAGTGAACTCGCTGAGATTTATATCTCACCCCGTCGTAAGCTTCATTTTTCAGGACCGTAGGTGGAAGACCTGGAGCCGAGTTGAGGTGATCTGAAGTATAGGTTAGACAGAGCAATTCCTTTTGAGAGTCGGTTATTTGAAGTCTTGTGTTGGTAGACTTTTGTGTTTGACTCGGCGTGTATTTAAAAGCATGTTTTGTTTGAAAATCTCATGTCCTGCTTTTCTATCCCGAGATGGTTACTGTCAGGGGATTTGTTATTCGCTTCCACATGTACAATAAAATAAAAGGGTCGGCGACTCATCCTAGGAAGTCGCAAAATTTTATCAACCACTGAGAGATGGGCATGCACTTGAGGATCGGCGCATGACATTCAGTCATGACAAAATGGATCTTTCTCTTAGTATAGACACATTTTAATTCACAGAGTTATAATCTTAGCCCAATCTAAATGAAGCTGTCTTTGATACCATGATGGGGCTACAACATAAGCTAATGAAAGAGATGCTTATGCTATCTCACAACACATGGCCCTTCTCTCAGCCTTTCAATGGAACTGCCTCTTTATCTTCATAAATGATTAATCTATTTTATAAGGCTATCAAGTTTCAGAAACTTTCTAATTCCCTAGATCCATAGATTGGAATGAAGGTTATATTTGTGGAACCAACTTATTGTATTGAACTAACAGTATAAACCTAAGCTTCTTACTAACATTAGAGTTCGAGGAAGAAGAGAAAGTGTTGAGAAGGCCATTAAGGAATTGCATATAAAAGAGATTTTCAAAACACTAATCTTATTCTAACTTCTTACAGAAGTAACCACTATATAGACGAAGCCAAGGGTAATATTGTAACGGTATAAACACACTATTACAATAATACAAGCATACTTAGGACCGCTAGGCATAAAAGACCGCGTTATTGTGCAAGACGCTTTTACAAGAGGAAGGACACTAATAAGACACTTTGGCCAAAAAGCAATAGCCCTCATATAGATGCAAAGGAGGTTTGCCAAAGTGACATCAAAGCAAGTCGTGCGTGAGCGTAATAGGCAACTCATTCTCGTGCATATTTTACCCATTTTATATATATGCAAAACAACGAATCTTGATATTTAGTGTTGGTTAATGAGAATGTTAGTTAAAAGAATGGAAGTTACGAAACAATTCATACAAATGGTGGTCCACGACAATGCTGGTACGCTGGACCAGTAGGTACCGTACTCGCTATCTTTCTTTTCATTGCAAAAGAAAAATGATTTTTCTACATCGTTCGAAGTCCCCTTTGTGTTTTCTAGCTCTATGAAAAGATCCTCATTCCAAGATTCGACCCTGCAGACTGAAAGGTCGCAACCACGCGGAAAGTAACATATCGAACGTGGGAGATCCATTTGTACTGTTGCGTATGGCAATAATTGACGATTAGAGGAATTGCAATCTTCCGCGGTATTTGACAACCGATGTAGATCTGCGTTTTTTGTGGAAAATGAAGGGGCACGTGGCTCCTAAAAGCACCGATGACAACGTAGGACTTCGAGTGTGCTTCAAAACGTAATCCGCAAACTGTTCACGAAAAGCCTCAGAGAGAGAGAGAGAGAGAGAGAGAGAGAGAGAGAGAGAGAGAGAGAGATGCAGAAAGGATCGTCGTTCGGATTGAGGAAAGGTTCGTGGACGGAAGAGGAAGATGTTCTCTTGAGGAGCTGTGTCCAGAGGTACGGAGAAGGAGAGTGGCATCGAGTTCCTCAGAGAGCAGGTATTGTATCATTGTATGTGAAGGTTATTCTTGTTTTTTATTGGCATATACTTGTGCGCGCGTAAATTTGTATAGTGATGGGGATCATTGTTTTCTTGTTGCATCCCCATCTGTATAATCCACTTGGATTTGCGTGTCAAATCATCTCGTGTCATAATATTTTATTTTTTTCAAATATTTGTGTTATTGTTGACATACTTTTACTTGAGTGAAAAGTTTTTCTTTCGTTAAAATGGGTGGATGTGTCTTTCGTTAGTTTTGAGATAGTGGTATCAAGTCGGATTAGATTTGATTTCTTTAAGTGAAACTTCTCATGCTCTCCAATGATATTTCATGGATTTTTTAAAATTAGACAAAAAGGGGACGTGTATTGATATTTTACTCATGTCAACGGATTGATTTACACTAAGAGCATCTCTATACTATGTATAAACATGCACGCAGAGAGAGAGAGAGAGAGAGAGAGAGAGAGAGAGAGAGAGAGAGATCGCTAAGTTCATGTTTGTATTTCTTGAGCTTGTAGGTTTGAATAGGTGCAGGAAGAGCTGCAGATTGAGGTGGTTGAACTATCTGAAGCCCAACATTAAGAGAGGGAAATTTCAAGATGATGAGGTCGATATGATCATCAGGCTTCACAAACTTCTTGGGAACAGGCGAGTACATACTAAGAAAAGGTCACATGTGAAGTGCATTTGTCTGTTTTAATAGAGTTACTCATATGGTGTTGAGCCTACCTGCGTTATTCACAACAGCCTCTCCCTCTTCCTCCTCCAAAAATTGATTAAGGGTTGCATTGATCGAAACAAATGACGACTACATGTCTAAACTGTGTTAAGGATTAGGTTATTTCATTTTAGGAATTTAAAAAAAAAAAAATATTAAACCTATTATACTTGGACCAATTCAGTCTTGAACCTTTAATTTGGCCAATCTAGTACTAAACCTTTGACGTGTTGTCGAATCAATCCTAAATCTTTAAATTTTGTCAATTTAATTATAAAACTTTCGACGATTTGTCAATTTAGTCATTTCAACAAATTTTGGTCAAAAATCATTGATATGGCAATCTAATCAACACCGACTGTCTTACATAATACAGCCGATACTAATAAGGACAATTTTTTAAAAATTTATTATTATTTTTTCTTCTTTTCTTTATTTTCCTAACACAGGGTTAGTTGCCATCTGATCCTTGTCGGCGACCCTGACCTAGTTGAGACAAGGCATTGTGGCCCTTGCCCATGGCCTAAGTATCCTTGTCGGCCACAAGTGAGGGCGTCGACCCTCACCCAAATCCAAGCGAGGGTTGTGACTCCGTTGCTTGCCAATGGGCAAGGGTCATGGCCCTCACCTTGATTTGGGCGAGGGCATTGCGGCCTTTGCCTGTGACCGGTGATGGCCGCAATGCCATTGCCTAGATTAGGCGATGGTTGTTAGCCCTCGCCAACCTTGGGTCAAGAAAAAAGAAAAGAAGAAAGTAATAAACAATTCAAGAAAAATAAAAAGTTATCTACATCAATACCGGTTGTATCACATAGGACAATCAACACTAACTAGACTATCATGTCAATAATTTTCAAGTAAATTTGGCCAATTGGGCTAAACTGATAAATCATCAAAAGGTTTAGCAATTCATCAAAAGTTTTAAGGTAAAATTGGGAAAATTGAAGGTCTAAAATTAAATTAGCGAAGATTTAGAATTGAATTATTATCAATGCAATAAATTTAGTAACTTTTTAGTAATTTTCCCTTTGATTTTTTGTACGACCACCCTTCTTGGAAAGGGATAAGTGTCCAACTTTGGCATATGTTTGGACAACGTTACTCGTGCATAGGCATAGCCATTTGGAGTGCAACTTGTCTCCGATGACAACCGCTTGATAGGACAGGCTCATACAACCCCGATAAAGTCCATACAAGAGTCACTATTTCGGAAATGTTCATATGGGCCACACGCATGAGAGAGACGAAAGTTGCCGACTACAGCTCATGTCGTTCGGTTATTGATCTTACCAGTGAAACGCGACCCTTCAAATCCAACCGTCTAGATACTGTTTAGTATATAGTAGGGGTGATCATGATTATATGGTATAACTAGGAACTTGAGAACCCAATCAGTGGGAATCGGTCCAATTCTAGATTTTAGGATATGCAGGGTAGGTTGCAAGTGAAGCCGAAAATCTAGAATTTGGAGTAACTCTTCGTGTTTTTTTTGTTCTATATCTTCGTGCAATCTAGAGGCATTTTATGATGTTCAATAATAAGTGTGTAACATGAAATCACTAGCCCGAGTTTTCATTTCCAGCAATATACATTACTATGACCCCTAATGCATATCGCACATTCTTTGACACTTGCTCACTTGTGAAGATAGAGTCTCTCTCTAGCTCCCCCTACCTATTTCTTCGGACAACATTAACTGAGTATCAGTAATGGTTCTCATTAGCCGTCGTGGACATCGGGAGGGATTGCTTACTAACTGCATGGTTGTTCATGTATTGTTCTTACATCTAGTCACTCCCGATCATGGTTACAGGTATAAGAAACTCAGAGAGATTAATCGTCTGACGTCGATTCTGTTTATGTAGTCCAAAGAAAGGTAGACTGAACAACAGAAGCTTGAATTCGATAAAAAACATGCATTTCATTCTTTGGGCCAAAAAAAGAACGAGAGAGCAGGAATTAAACTATCATATAGCAATTAAAATAACTATATCTTTGGATAGGGAGGCAAAGCATAATGGGCCGCATGCTCAGTAGGTGATTACTTAAATTCAATCAATAGAAAATCAATTTATGAAAATCCGAATCTTGCTAAATATACTGATTTAACCTAACAACAGTCCTCTTTTTTCTATGTTGGTAAGAGCTTAATGATATCCAGCTGTCAATTTTTAATTATCATCAAGCAAATATTAATTCCATTTCCATTATTAAAGATTATTAACACTTAAAATTCGGCACTTGAAATTTTTAGTTTACCCAACAGACCCTAAATCTTAGTCATTTTATCAACTTCACTAGCATAGTTGCATTTGATATGGATTAAAATCACGCACCAACTTATTGATTAGTTATGGCTCTGAAGGGCCATTTTTCCACATTTAAAAGTAATAATAGGTGAATAGACAAAAATTTATAGAATTTAACATAAATGTGTTAATGGTGCGTACTTCAAATATATTAGAAGAGAAAGAAACTCATTTATAATCAAAAATTCCCATTCCTTGGCTGTGGCCATTCCCACTATGGAAACCCTTATTTTGTCAAGATTGAACACTTATGGAAACAAAAAGAAATCACTACTTTGGATTGATTCGTTTATTTATGGATCACTTTGAGTGTCATAATTTTCTAAAAATATTCATCACAAGTGTCATGCCATATTGGATTGGGTATTTGGGTGAATTTTTATAGAAGTTATGGCATGAAAACGATCAGTCGAAAATTTCAATACTCAAATAAACGTTTTTGGGAAATTACGGTATTTTTGTGATTGAAAAAAGAAGTTATAACACTTAAGTGAGCACCGTATATAAATTATTTTCGATATCTTTCCTCCTAATGTAACATTTTGTTTAGTCGAATTTATTGATGCAGGTGGTCCCTAATTGCTGGGAGACTCCCGGGTCGAACTGCGAATGACGTGAAGAACTATTGGAACACCCATCTACGGAAATTGATGACTTGCCAAGGGAAGCCGGAGAACGAGAAACCCCAAGATTTGGTCAAAGTTGAAGTCATAAGGCCTCGCCCTCGGACCATCTCCAAGAACTTCTCTTCCTTTGGGGTCGAAGCCTATAGTGAGCTGAACAAGTCCCGAGAGCCGCGCGTCCACGACGTGCCTCCAAACAGAAGCCCCTGGATCGATGATGACTTTGAGCTGCGTTCGGAGACGACGGAGGCATGGTTGGATTGTTGGAGCGGACTCTCCTTCGATGCAGAAAGCATCTGGGACTGGCCGGTGTGATAGGATCTTGCCGGGCCCTTGGATATTACTTATGCATGTGTCGCCTTCATATGATTGGGGTTTGTATGAATACGGAGATGGGAGAACCAAGTGGTGTGTGTACTGCTTTTCTGCGCGTGATCCCTTCGTATGCTTGTGGTCCATATGACTGCGTAAAAGGGAGAATAATGACTCTAGAACATCAACGGTGACCATGAATCCTTCCGAGATTTGCTATATATTTGGATACGTTTCGATAAAACAACCACATGCATACATGACAAGATTTTCAGAATATCAATTGTGATTTTTAACGTTCGAGGAAATACTCGGTTGATGTTCCACCTACCGTAAGTAGAACCTTTTTCAATAGTTAAAACCCTTCATCTGCATCAAAGGTTTCTGGTCTGTCTCAAATGGCGGTGAAGGACACAATTTCTCAAGAAACATGACGTGAAAGTTGGCCGAACAAAGAAGAAGGATTATGGCGAACAGAATCCTACCGTGACAGAAGAGAAAATGTTAGTAAAGAATCTGGTTTTGAATTTTCATGATGGTGCTCAAGGATATAAATGATCTGAAGGCCAGTACTTAACATGCAAACAAACAAACAAAATAAGCTCGTTGAACTGATTTCATGGCTTGAGAAAAACATAAGATGATCGTTTTGCTCTTAGTTGAGTTTGCCGTTCTGATGAATCGGGTTCTATGGTAATGTGGGATCCTAGTTAGAACGGATGCTGATAAACAACACATTTCGTACAGAAAGTCGGACAAACAATGTAGGATTTAAAGGGGCCAGATAACAAACTGGTATTAGAGCCTTAGGGTTTTCTTGATCTTCTGGTTATGGCTTCAAGTTCAACAACGAAATTTGATATTGGGAAGTTTGATTAGAGCGGCAATTTCAATCTATGGCAAGTTCGTATGTTGGTTGTTCTTACGTAGCAGGGTTTGAAGAAAACTCTATTTGGAAAAGGGAAGAAATTGGAAAGCACGTCAGATGAAACATGAGAAGAATTGGATGAAAGAGGCATATCTGCTATTTAGTTGTGCCTCATGAATGAAGTTATGTAGGAGATACACAATCAGAAATTAGTTATAGCTTTATGGTATAAATTGGAATGTATTTTTTCATAACATCCCTCACTAATTGGTTGAGGCTCAAGCAAGGACTCTTCACTCTTCATATGGCTGAAGGTGCTTCTTTTAAATCTCATATTTCTAAATTCAATGCTATCCTCTCTAAATTAAGAAGTATTGATATTAAGGTTGAAAATGAGAATCGGGCTCTCTTATTGTTAGTTTCACTACTTTCTTCTTATAAGAATTTTAGAGAAACCAAAACTGTTAGTAAAGAAACTATTGATGTTGAAGATGTCAAGACTAGTCTCCTAAATAAGTAGAAACTAGATACATAATTGACTTTTGAATGAAGTAATGATCACGGGACTAGCTTAGTTGCTAGAGGAAAGTCTATTGAGAAAAGTAATGGTGGCAGGTTCAGATCAAAATCAAAGCATAGAGATCTGATTTCCAACTATTGTAAGTCTAAAGGGCATATCAAGATAAATTGTCTAACATTAAAAGCAAAACAACAAAGAGAAAATATGAATCAGCAAAATCAAAGAAGTGCAAACCGACAAAACAATAAGAATTACTAGATCGGACAGAATCAAGGAAACGAAAACCCCGCTTAAGCTAGTGTTGCTTAAAAAAGAAAATGAAGATTGGTTATTGGTTGCAGACGATAAATAAAAATACAAATTCAATGATAGCTGGATTCTTGATATAGGTTATTCATATCACATGTGCCCAAATCGTGACTAGTTCTTCACGTACAAAGAATTTAATGGTGGAATTATTCTAATGGGAAACAATGCTAAATGCAAAGCAGTTGGGATTGAGTGAGACTATCAACATTAAGATGTACGACAGCATCATCAGGACTTTGGATAATGTTAGACACATTCTTGATTAGAAGAAAAACCTCATTTCTTTGAGTACACTTTATCCTAATGGTTGTAAGTTTACAGCTAAATGTAGAGTTATGAAGATTATGAGATATGAAAGGAGGAATAATAAAATATATGAGAGAGTTATATGATTCGATCCAAGTATAGATATCTACGTCTATAAAGAGAGCAAACTACATCACTAATTAATCAAAGAATTTGATTTTTTTTAAAATTTTAAAATTACACCTTATGTCCACGGTGTTTTTAGCACAAATCTACATTAATTAATCAAAGAATAATAAAAGATACAAGAGATTTAATTTTGAATCAAATAATCTACTAATTAATCAAAGAATTACATGATAATAATATCTCATACATTCGAGTATTTTTTAAAATTTTAAAATTACACCTTATGTCCACGGTGTTTTCAGCACAAATCTCCCGATTAATTCACTAATTAATCAAAGAATAATAAAAGGATACAAGAGATTTATATGATTTGATCCTAGAGAGAGCCAACTACAAATAATCTACTAATTAATCGAAGAATTACATGATAATAATCTCTCATACATTCAAGTATTTTTTTAAATTTAAAATTACACCTTATGTCCACGGTGTTTTCAGCACAAATCTCCCGATCTGCCGGAGAGGGGGTTCCTTCTGGTTGGATAAATAGAAGAAAGCATAAGATAACAAAAGGACTAAGAGACCACTCTAATAAAATAATGATTTTGACTTTTCCTTTTATCGTTAATGGCTTTCCTCTTCGTGTCTTATGAGAGCTATACTCCTTTCATAGTAGCAAAGCAAGGTGTCTCCATCATTGCTGGTGGACCCTCTTCAATAAATGTCATGGTCTATATGTTTGCGGTGTCTGAAGGGAGTTGTCTTCTAAGAGCTATACTCCTTTCATAGTAGCAAAGCAAGGTGTCTCCATCATTGCTAGTGGACCCTCTTCAATAAATGTCATGGTCTATATGTCTGCGGCGTCTGAATGGAGTTGTTGTCTCCGCTGCCACCTCATAAAAAATATAACATCTCATTTATTTTCAATAGAAACATATCTCTCATATGATTTGTGACTGAAGAACAAATCTCTCTCCTACGTCCAAACTTAAATGAAGCCCATGAGCAGTTTGTCACAATTAAAGAAATTGATGTTAGAACCCGAACAGCATTAGAGCGAAGGCATTAAAGAGGAAAGACAGTCTCTATGTTATTAGGGCTTCTCTATTAAATTACTTGCACTTGATGCTCACAAAAAACTATCGAACATAAAATGCATTTTTTTACCTGAGAATTTAGACAAAAGCATTAGAGCAAGAGGCTTTTCCCGCTTTGGATAAGCTAACTTCATAAATTAGTAGCTTCTAATTGGAAAAAGTTCATCAGATTAAAGGTCGTTTAGTAACATGAACTCAACTCATTCAAAAGGTTTGAGACTCTTCAAGGAAAAGTGCCAAAAAAGTCATAAACCTTTTGTCTTTTTGCCGATTTAATCATAAACATTTTTTTTTTGTGTTGATTTAGTTATAAACATTTTTACGTTGTGCCAATTCAGTTTTTCCTGACCAATTTTGGCCATATTTTGCTGACTGAACGTCGGCTAGTTGACATGACCCGATCGACGCTGACGTGGACAACTTTTAATAATATTTTGAATTTTTTTCTTGTTTTTTCTTTTTCTTTTTTTCTTCTCCTCTTCTTCCTCCAACCGGTCGCCGAACCTCGGCAACTGGCTAGAAGCGACCGTCGATGAGGTCAAGGTCTACCTCACCGGCCACCTCACTAGTGGCTTTGACGGCCACTACGTTGGGCAATGAGGGCAAGCCTCGCCCGCCGGCTCAAGGCCGCCCTCAAGGCCTGGGCAGCAAGGCGAGCCCCGCCAGCTCGACGCAAGGAGGTGACCTCGAGCTAGCCTCACGCCGAGCCGGACATGGGCAAGGCTCGACCCTCGCCGATCCGGTGAGGGCGAGCCTCGCCGCCCAGCGCGAGGCCGCCCTCGTGTCCACTAGTGAGGTGGCCGGCGAGGTCAACCTCAACCTCGCTAGCCGTCGCCTCTGGCCGGTCGTCGAGGTCTGGCAACTGGCTAGAGGAAGAAGAGGAGAAGAAAAAAATAAAAATAAAAAGATAAAGCAAAAAGTTCAAAAACATTGAAATATTATTAAAAGTTGTCAACGTCGGTGCCGATCAGGCCACGTCAGCCAGTCGACGTCCAGTCAGCAAAATCCGGCTAAAATTGAACGGAAATGACTGAATTGGCATAACGTAAAAAGGTTTAAGACTAAATTGGCACAAAAAAAAAATGTTTATGACTAAATCGGTACAAAGACAAAAAGTTTATGATTTTTGTGGCACTTTTCCCCATTCCTTGACTATCAAAATTAATTGGCTATTCCCACAATGGAAACCCTTATTTTGTCATAATTGAACACTTATGGAAACAAAAAGAAATCACTACTTTGGAATGATTCGTTTATTTATGGATCACTTGAGTGTCATAATTTTCTAAAAATATTCATCACAAGTGTTATACCATATTGGATTGGGTATTTGCGTGAATGTTTTCTAGAAGTTCTGGCATCGGTAATTTTGTAATCGAAAAAAAAGTTATGACACTCAAGTGAGCATCGTATAGAAATTATTTTCGATATCTTTCCTCATAATTTAACATTTCGTTTAGTAGAAATTATTGATGCACGTGGTCCCTAATTGCTGGGAGACTCCCGGGTCGAACTGCGAATGACGTGAAGGACTATTGGAACACCCATCTACGGAAATCGATGACTTGCCAAGGGAAGCCGGAGAACGAGAAACCCCAAGATTTGGTCAAAGTTGAAGTCATAAGGCCTCGCCCTCGGACCATCTCCAAGAACTTCTCTTCCTTGGGGGTCGAAGCCTATAGGGAGCTGAACGAGTCCCCAGAGCCGCGCGTCCACGACGTGCCTCCAAACAGAATCCCCTGGATCGATGATGACTTTGAGCTGCGTTCGGAGACGACGGAGGCATGGTTGGATTGTTGGAGCGGACTCTCCTTCGATGCAGAAAGCATCTGGGACTGGCCGGTGTGGTAGGATCTTGCCGGGCCCTTGGATATTACTTATGCATGTGTTGCCTTCATATCATTGGGGTTTGTATGAATACGGACATGGGAGAACCAAGTGGTGTGTGTACGGCTTTTCTGCACGTGATCCCTTCGTATGCTTGTGGTCCGCATGACTGCGTACAAGGGAGAATAATGACTCGAGAACATCAACGGTGACTATGAATCCTTCCGAGATTTGCTATATATTTGGATACGTTTCGAATAAAACGTCCCACATGCAAACATGACAAGATTTTCAGAATATCTACTGTGATTTTTCACGTTCGAGGAAATACTCGTTTGATGTTCCACCGTACCGTAAGTAGAACCTTTTTCAATAGTTAAAACCCTTCATCTGCATCAAAAGTTTCTGGTCTGTCTCGAATGGCGGTGAAGTACACAATTTCTCAAAAAACATGACGTGAAAGTTGGCCGACCAAAGAAGAAGAATTATGGCGATCAGAATCCTACCATGACAGAAGAGAAAATGTTAGTAAAGAATCTGGTTTTGAATTTTCATGATGGTGCTCAAGGATATAAATGATCTGAAGGCCAGTACTTAACATGCAAACAAACAAACAAAATAAGCTCGTTGAACTAATTTCATAGCTTGAGAAAAAAATAAGATGATCCGTTTTCCTTCTTCTATCATCATCAATTGGCTTCAACTTAGTCAAGCCTAACTCTAATATTAATTGTTGCAAAAAATAAGCGATCCAACGATATAATAAACGAAACAAGGATATAACTCGAACGCTAGATTTTACGTAATTGGTTCGATAACAATCTCTCATACGCTTTTGGTGCCGAGAACCCTTAATGTACAACTGTATAGCTTCTTGGTTTAAAAGTAAATATATCTCTTACCATTTATCCAAAAAAAAATAATAATCTCTCATACCCTCAAGTATTTTTCTAAATTTTAAAATTACACCTTATGTCCATGGTGTTTTCAGCACAAATCTCCCGATTAATTCACTAATTAATCAAAAATAATAAAAGATACAAGAGATTTATATGATTCAATCCTAGAGAGAGCCAACTATATATAATTTACTAATTAATCAAAGAATGACATGATAATAATCTCTCATACACTCGAGTATTTTTTTTAATTTAAAAATTACACCTTATGCCCACAGTGTTTTCTGCACAAATCTCCCGATCCGCCAAAGAGGGGAGTCCCTTCTGGTTGGATAAATAGAAGAAAGCAGAAGATAACAAAAGGGCCAACTAGCCAAGAGACCACTCCAATAAAATAATGATTTGGACTTTTCCTTTTATCGTTAATGTCTTTCCTCTTCGTGTCTTCAGAGAGCTATACTCCTTTCATAGTGCCAAAAGCAAGGTGTCTCCATCATTGCCGGTGGACCCTCTTCAATAAATGTCATGGTCTAAATGTCTACGGCGTCTGACGGGAGTTGTCCTCTCCATTGCCACCTCGTAAAAAATATACCATCTCATTTATTTTCAATAGAAACATATCTCTCACATGATCTGTGATTGAAGAACAAGTCTCTCTTCTACACCCAAACTTAAATCAAACCCATGAGCAGTTTGTCACAGTTAAAGAAATTAATGTTAGAACCCTTATACTTCTTTCTTCTACAAAAGCAGATAGAATTAACGTTGGCTGGAAAAAATAACCAACTCTAAGATTTCACAAAAGTCCAACTTGGACCTCATTTATTTGCATGTTATGGGCCATGTTTAATTGATAGACTTAAATTTGAGACATAATTTAACAGATTGAAATGAGGTATTGGTTTTTGATAATGTAAAGAAAAGAGGGGTGTTGGTTCGCTGAATTTTTTAACTTCCTTTGGAGTGTGATGGATCATTTTTTTGATGGATTTGATGGGAGAGAAGGAAGTAGGCTTGTCAAAGGGGGAATAAGGATTTCAAGAGAAAGTTGAGAAATGGTAATCTTCTCATCTTCATTGAGGTAGAAAACCTCATAAAAAATAATCAATCTTAGAGGAATTCGATTTCAATAATGGAATTGGAGAGTCGAAATAACAAGGGCATTGACACATATAGGGGTGGTATTTTCCATAGATTCGGTCATGATGAAATGGATCTTTCTCTTAGTATAGACTCATTTTAATTCACAGAGTTATAATCTTAGCCCAATCTAAACGAAGCTGTCTTTGATACCATGATGGGGCTACAGCATAAGCTAATGATTCCTGAGATGCTTATGCTATCTCACAACACATGGCCCTTCTCTCAGCCTTTCAATGGAACTGCCTCTTAATCTTCATAAATGATTAATCTATTTTATAAGGCTCTCAAGTTTCAGAAACTTTCTAATTCACCAGATTCATAGAGTGGTGAATGAAGGTTATATTTGTGAAACCGACTTCTCGTATTGAACTAACAGTACAAACCTAAGCTTCTTACTAACATTAGAGTTCGAGGAAGAAGAGAAAGCGTTGAGAAGGCCATTAAGGAATTGCATATAAAAGAGATTTTCAAAACAGTAATCTTGTTTTGACTTCTTACAGAAGTAACCTTTCTATAGACAAAGCCAAGGGTAATATTGTAACGGTATAACCACACTATTAGAATAATACAAGCATACTTAGGACCACTAGGCATAAAGGACTGCGTTATTATGCAAGATGCTTTTACAAGAGGAAGGACACTAATAAGACACTTTGGCCAAAAGCAATGGCCCTCATATAGAAGCAAAAGAGGTCTGCCAAAGTGACACCAAAGCAAGTCGAGCGTGAGCGTCATAGGCCACTCGGTCTCGTTCGTATTTTACCCATTATATATATATATATGCAAAACAGCGAATCTTGATATTTAGTGTTGGTTAATGAGACTGTTAGTTTAAAGAATAGATGTTACGAAACAATTCATACAAATGATGGTCCGCGACAATGCCCGGACGCTGGACCAGTAAGTACCATGCTCGATGTCTTTCTTTTCATGGCTAAAGAAATATGATTTTTCTAAATCGTTCGAAGTCCCCTTTTTTTTTTCTAGCTTTATGAAAAGATCCTGCAGACTGGAAGGTCGCAGCCACGCGGAAAGAATCATATTGAATGTGGGAGATCCATTTGTACTGTTGCGTATTGTAATAATTGACAATTAGATTAGTTGCAATCTTCCACGGTATTTGACAACTGATGTAGATCTGCGTTTTTTGTGGAAAATGAAGGGGCACGTGGCTCCTAAAAGCACCGATGACAACATAGGACTTCGAGTGTGCTTCAAAACGTAATCCGCAAACTGTTCACGAAAATCCTCAGAGAGAGAGAGAGAGAGGGAGAGAGAGGGAAGAGAGATGCAGAAAGGATCGTCGTTCGGATTGAGGAAAGGTTCGTGGACGGAAGAGGAAGATGTTCTCTTGAGGAGCTGTGTCCAGAGGTACGGAGAAGGAGAGTGGCATCGAGTTCCTCAGAGAGCAGGTATTGTATCATTGTATGTGAAGGTTATTCTTGTTTTTTATTTGCATATACTCGCGAGCGTGTAAATTTGTATAGTGATGGGGATCCTTGTTTTCTTGTTGCATCCCCATCGGTATAATCCACTTGGATTTGCGTGTGTCAAATCATCTCGTGTCATCATATTTTATTTTTGTCAAATACTTGTGTTATCATTGAGATACTTTTACTTGAGTGAAAAGTTTTTCTTTTATTAAAATGGGTGGATGTGTCTTTGTTAGTTTTGAGATAGTGGTATCAAGTTGGATTAGATTTGACTTCTTTAAGTGAAACTTCTCGTGCTCTCCAATGATATTTCATTGATTTTTTAAAATAAGACAAAAAGGGGACGTGTATTGATATTTAACTCATGTCAACGGATTGATTTGCACTAAGAGCATCTCTATACTGTGTATACACATGCGCGAGAGAGAGAGAGAGAGAGATCGCTAAGTTCATGTTTGTATTTCTTGAGCTTGTAGGTTTGAATAGGTGCAGGAAGAGCTGCAGATTGAGGTGGTTGAACTATCTGAAGCCCAACATTAAGAGAGGGAAATTCCAAGATGATGAGGTCGACATGATCATCAGGCTTCACAAACTTCTTGGGAACAGGTGAGTACATGCTAAGAAAAGGTCACATGTGAAGTGCATTTGTCTGTTTTAATAGAGTTACTTATATGGTGTTGAGCCTACCTGCGTTATTCACAACAGCCTCTCCCTCTTCCTTCTCCAAAAATTGATTAAGGGTTGCATTGATCGAAATAAATGACGACCGCATGTATAAACTATGGTAAGGATTAGGCTATTTCATTTTAGGAAAAAAAAATCTTAAACCTATTATACTTGTGCCAATTCAGTCTTGAACCTTTTAATTTGGCCAATCTAATACTAAACCTTTGACGTGTTGTCAAATCAATCCTAAATCTTTCAATTTTATCAATTTAACCATAAAACTTTCGACAATTTATCAATTTAGTCATTGTAAGAAATTTTGGTCTAAAATCGTTGATCTGGTAACCTAGTCAGCACCAGCCATCTTACATGACATGGCTAATACTAATATAAACAATTTTTTAAAAATATTTTATTAATTTATTCTTCGTTTCTTTATTTTCCTAACACAAGCTCAGTTGCCAACTGATCCTTCTCGACAACCCTCACCTAGTTGAGACGAGGCATCGTGGCCCTCACCCATGGCCTTAGTATCCTTGTCGACCACAAGTGAGGGCATCGACCCTTGCTCAAATCCAAGCGAGGGCTGCAACTCCGTTGCCAGCCAATGGGCGAGGGTCATGGCCCTCACCTTGATTTGGGCGAGGGCGTTGCGGCCTTCGCCAATGACTGGTGAGGGCCGCAATTCCCTCGCCCAAATTAGATGATGGTTGTTAGCCCTCGCCAACCTTGGGTTGGGAAAAAAGAAAAGAAGAAAGTAATAAACAATTTAAGAAAAATAAAAAGTTATCTACATCAATGCCGACTGTATCACATAGAATAATCGACATTGAGTAGACTGTCACATCAATGATTTCTAAGTAAATTTGGCTAATTAAGCTAAATTGATAAATCATCAAAAGGTTTGGCAATTCATCAAAAGATTTAAAATAAAATTGGCAAAATTAAAGGTGTAGAATTAAATTGATCCAATTGAAATGTTTAGAATTGAATTAGTATCAATGCAATAAATTTAACAACTTTTTAGTAATTTTCCCTTTGATTTTTTGTACGACCACCCTACTTGGAAAGGGACAAGTTTCCAACCATGGCATATGTTTGGACAACGTTACTCCTACATAGGCATAGCCATTTGGAGTGCACCTTGTCTCCGATGACAACCGCCTGATGGGACAGGTTGATACAACCCCGATAAAGTCCATACAAGAGTCACTATTTCGGAAATGTTCAATAAAATAACCTACTGTAGATATGGCCACATGCATGAGAGAGACGAAAGTTGCCGACTACAGCTCATGTCGTTCGGTTATTGATCTTACCAGTGAAACGCGACCCTTCAAATCCAACCGTCTAGGTACTGTTTAGTATATATTATGGGTGATCATGGCTATATGGTATAACTTGGGAACGTGAGGACCCAATAAGTGGAAATTGGTCTAGTTCTAGATTTTAAGATATATAAGGTAGGTCACAAGTGAAGTCGAAAATCTAGAATTTAGAGCAAGTCTTTGTGTTTTTTTTTTTTTTTTTTTATTCTATATCTTCGCACAATCTTAAAGGTATCATATGACGTTCAATAATGAGTGTATAACATGAAATCACTTATCCGAGCTTTCATTTCCAGTGATGTACATGATTGACCCCTAGTACATATCGCACATTCTTCGATACTTGCTCACATGTGAAGATAGAGTCTCTCTCTAGCTCTCCCTACCTATTTCTTCAAACAACATTAACTGAGTACCAGTAATGGTTCTCATTAGCCGTCATCGACTTCGGGAGCGATTGCTTACTAACTGCATGGTTGTTCATGTATTGTTCTTAGATCTAGTCACTCCCGATCATGGTTACAGGTATAAGAAACTCAGAGAGATTATTCGTCTGATGTCGATTCTGTTTATGTAGTCCAAAGAAAGGTAGACTGAACAACAGAAGCTTGAATTCGATCACAAACGTGCATTTCATTCTTTGGGCCAAAAAAAGAACGAGAGAGCAGGAATTAAACAATTATGTGGCAATTATAATAACTATATCTTTGGATAGGGAGGCAAAGCAAATGGGCCGCATGCTCAGTCGGTAATAACTTAAATTCAATCAATAGAAAATCAATTTATGAAAATCCGAATCTTGCTAAATATACTGATTTAACCTAACAACAGTCCTCTTTTTTTCTATGTTGGTAAGAGCTTCATGATATTCAGCTGTCAATTTTTAATTATCATCAAACAAATATTAATTCCATTTCCATTATTAAAGATTATTAACACTTAAAATTCGGCACTTAAAATTTTTAATTTACCCAACAGACCCTAAATCTTAGTCATTTTTAATCAACTTCACTAGCATAGTTGCATTTGATATGGATTAAAATCAGGCACCAACTTATTGATTAGTTATGGCTCAAGGGCCATTTTTCCACATTTAAAAGTAATAATAGGTGAATCGATTTTATAGAATTTAACACAAAGGTGTTAACGGTGTGTACTTCAAATATATTAGAAGAGAAAGAAACTAATTGTTCGCAACTCATTTATAACACTTCGCAGATTGGAGAGAGCTTATGAAAATTACCATTCCTTGACTGTCAACATCAATTGGCCATTCCCACGATGAAACCCTTATTTTGTCAGGATTGAACACTTACGGAAACAAAAAGAAATCACTACTTTGAATTGATTTGTTTATTTATGAATCACTTGAGTGTCATAATTTTTTAAAAATATCCATCACAAGTGTCATGCCATATTAGATTTTGGGTATTTGGGTGAATGTTTTTAAGAAGTTATGGCATGCAAACGATCGGTCGAAAGTTTCAATACTCAAATAAACGTTTTTGAGAAATTATGGCAATTTTGTGATCGAAAAAAAAGTTATGACACTCAGTGAAAGACCGTATGAAAATAATTTTCGATATCTTTCCTCGTAATTTAACATTTCATTTAGTCGAAATTATTGATGCAGGTGGTCCCTAATTGCTGGGAGACTCCCGGGTCGAACTGCGAATGACGTGAAGAACTATTGGAATGCCCATCAACGGAAATTGATGACTTGCCAAGGGAAGCCGGAGAACGAGAAACCCCAAGATTTGGTCAAAGTTGAAGTCATAAGGCCTCGCCCTCGGACCATCTCCAAGAACTTCTCTTCCTTGGGGGTCGAAGCCTATAGGGAGCTGAACGAGTCCCCAGAGCCGCGCGTCCACGACGTGCCTCCAAACAGAATCCCCTGGATCGATGATGACTTTGAGCTGCGTTCGGAGACGACGGAGGCATGGTTGGATTGTTGGAGCGGACTCTCCTTCGATGCAGAAAGCATCTGGGACTGGCCGGTGTGGTAGGATCTTGCCGGGCCCTTGGATATTACTTATGCATGTGTTGCCTTCATATCATTGGGGTTTGTATGAATACGGACATGGGAGAACCAAGTGGTGTGTGTACGGCTTTTCTGCACGTGATCCCTTCGTATGCTTGTGGTCCGCATGACTGCGTACAAGGGAGAATAATGACTCGAGAACATCAACGGTGACTATGAATCCTTCCGAGATTTGCTATATATTTGGATACGTTTCGAATAAAACGTCCCACATGCAAACATGACAAGATTTTCAGAATATCTACTGTGATTTTTCACGTTCGAGGAAATACTCGTTTGATGTTCCACCGTACCGTAAGTAGAACCTTTTTCAATAGTTAAAACCCTTCATCTGCATCAAAAGTTTCTGGTCTGTCTCGAATGGCGGTGAAGTACACAATTTCTCAAAAAACATGACGTGAAAGTTGGCCGACCAAAGAAGAAGAATTATGGCGATCAGAATCCTACCATGACAGAAGAGAAAATGTTAGTAAAGAATCTGGTTTTGAATTTTCATGATGGTGCTCAAGGATATAAATGATCTGAAGGCCAGTACTTAACATGCAAACAAACAAACAAAATAAGCTCGTTGAACTAATTTCATAGCTTGAGAAAAAAATAAGATGATCCGTTTTCCTTCTTCTATCATCATCAATTGGCTTCAACTTAGTCAAGCCTAACTCTAATATTAATTGTACCAAAAAATAAGCGATCCAACGATATAATAAACAAAACAAGGATATAACTCGAACGCTAGATTTTACGTAATTGGTTCGATGAGACCTACTATATGAGAAGAGCAGCACAGAATTCCCTATAGATGAAGCGATACAATGGAGATAACAAGCACACTTCAATTTTTAAAATACTTCTAGTATCTCTTAGTCCTTAATTACCTCAAACAATTTATACAGTGTTTAGCTCTCACAATTCCTCACAAATAATTTTTCAATCGTACAAATGAATTCACTAAATATTAACACAAGACTTTCATGACTTCGAACACTTGAAATGTAATTTATGAGCAAGCCATACAATTGATTGTCCTTATCAGAAACTATTCTTGGATACTCTTCACCCAAAAAATAAAAAATAAAAAACCTACTTGGATTGGGCTTCTTTAAGGAGCTCAAACTCAAGTTATATTCTCAACAAAAATAAATAGAGATGTGCATGGAATATTCTTTAATAGGGGCAATATCAATTTAATAAATACTTGATTTGCACCATAACTCCTCAATTCATCCATGATGTTTGAATTCGTCATTGCAACCTCATCGGCATGTCAAAAGGCTAGGAAGTCACCTCAAGTTCATATGATGCAGTATGCAGTAAAATTGGGAAAGCAACAAATTGATCATTAAATTTGCTCACCCACAGATACTTTCAAATCTTCAAAAAGGTTGGGCTAGTCCTGGCGTTGATAGCGAGACGTCATTGGACCATCCACTTATTTTTGAGAATAGACAAGATAATTACTTCCACTTTTGTCCACCTTCATTCCAAATAAAAGTACGTGTGTCCCATACGTGGGGAAAGGACGGTTTGTCCTTTTCCCAGATATAGGAAAGCACTGCAATAATGAAAGAGATTGCAACGTCTGACATGCCTTTAGGTGAGGGGACAGCCTCTCCGAGTAAAATTACGATTCTGCCGTTGTTTTAAGCAAACCCTAGGTCTTGTCACGTCTTTTTTAAGCTTCCCGCAGGATTTATGATTCCTTAAACGATTCGATGGTTATAAGAAGGGAAGCGAACGGTCTATTGTTTATCATGGTCTGCGGCTTGTCTTATTTGACAGCTCAAAGTAGTTATGTATCATCATAAAGCTAATTCATCTTAACTTTGAAACATAAAATTTGAGAATATTTTTAAGAGTGAGAAAAAAAAAATTCTCTCTAATTAGGGATATAGGCCATGCGAGCACTAATATATTAAAATAAAGAATGCATCCAGATTGGGCGCTGTGTTATCGGACTACCACTGAAAACTCTTATCAAAAGCTTGCTTCCTGCTAATTGGACATGTGATTTGTACAGTGCTTAAAACCGATACGTCTAATCATTACCGCTGTTATAACTAAAGGCCATCCATTATGGATTTGGGAGTAGAAGCCCGTCCGGTAGCTTAGTGATCCCAATTGTTGTTACATTTTGAAAACCGTAGGTTCTCTGATCCTTCGAATGATGATTTCATTGGATTGGATATGACTCTAGCCACAAAAACATGTTAACCTCGTGGATTATAGCTTAGAGACAAGATGAATCTTGACGAGTAATCCGATACAAAAAGACTAATGCAATTCATAATGTGAGAAGTCAAATCTATAATGTGTACCGAATTAATTTATACACACATCTGCAACACTGCTAAGCTAACTATTTATCCAAATTTTAGCGAGAAACAGAAAACCTGATGGGTGATGATTCGCTTCATTAGATAAAACACAAGGAGATGGTTAGGTGGTCTTGCTTGCTCAATCGGTTATCGCAATTCATTCCAACTGAACTATGGGTAGTCCATTTAGCTCTTGAGCTAACGCACTCCCCTGGTGTGAACTAGTTGATTTTAGAAGTTGATTTGCAGTCCGTAATTTCTCAAAATCTTTGATGGTAGCAGCAAGTTGAGAAATTCAAGAGAGTTTGCTTGTGCAGATGTTCAAGATGGTTCATCTGTGTGGGGAAGTCATTGTCCGGCATCCATACAAGGAAGCTAATGCATGTGTGGACTGGCTAGAAATTTCTCTTCTAGAATCCTCTCAAATTATCATATTGATTTTTTTTTTGGACCTTAGTACGTCCTTAAACTACTACATCTGAACTTTGGGACTTAAAAAAACAGGGCATTCCTTAGGGTCTATGAAGCACCGACACACCCCAAGAGCCTTCGTGTCGTGTTGGATACTTCAACAAGTGTCTAACACTCTCTGACACTTCGTTAACACGTGTCGGAAAATCCGACACCCGGTTAACTTTCCCGACACTCTCCGACACTAGAGTAGGAATTCCGACATACGAGTTTCCGACACGTGATTCCGCTATCAATGTCCATTTTAAAAATTTTCAATGAATGAGAGGTCAAAATATATATATGTGAAAAAATAAAACACAATAATAAATGAAGAAATGAAAAAAAAAAAAACCTAGTATTCTCTTCTCTTTTGACTCTCACTTCCTATGATATACAATTCATTCCTTAAGTTTTTTTCTTTTCTTTCGACATATCTAACATTTGAGTCTAGAACGTGAATTACTTGTTTTTTCTTCAAGTTTTATTAATTATTGGAATAGAGTTGAATTTGTCAAATTGAAACAATGAATGATATTAATAAATGATGGATTAATGTTTTTAGTGTAAATTCATTCTAGGCTTATTTATTTATGAAATTGAATCAAATTAATTTGATTGAAATAAACATAAAAATGACAATTTATTATGTATATATAAAAATACATATTTAATATCCAACATGTCCCAATGTGTTGGAATTTTTTTTTTTTTTAGAAATGACGTATCGGCGTACTGTGTGGTGTCCTATCGCGTGTCGCATGTCAGTGTTGGTGCTACTTAGTTTAGGGTGAGGAAAGAAAAACTTTCTCTAATTTGGGTATTTCTCTTTGAGAAGCATATCAAATTATAATATCAGAGCCTGTCCTCCTCATGATTTTCTTCCTTTGATCTTAGGTGACCGAATTAGTGCTCGAACTCCATGGATGAGTTTAGATGTGTAGCTTTGATTGGCTTTAAGCCCGTTTAATTACCCAAAAAGTAGGACACAAAGGGCGGCTTCATTTATATTAGTCCAAAAAGAATCGAAGTCTTAATTGAATCACTAATCCTGGAAAATCTTATTCTTGCCTAGGAATATAACTAGAGAAACATAGATCTGGAGAGGGATTAGCGTCCCCCACAATCACCACATTTTTCAATTATATTCTTTAAATGCAACCGTCAAAGTTATTTCCTAATATATTGGATGTAATGCCTTTATTATTATTTTTTTCCGA
Organism: Eucalyptus microcorys; assembly: GCA_014182515.1. Lineage (NCBI taxonomy): Eukaryota > Viridiplantae > Streptophyta > Magnoliopsida > Myrtales > Myrtaceae > Eucalyptus > Eucalyptus microcorys. The sequence continues at coordinate 19,907,536 of CM024571.1, read as the reverse complement.
AGACATGTTTATGACTCCATGTATCGTGTATGCTTTGTGTTTTAAAAAGATTCAAATGATGTGTAAGTGTATTATTAGTATTCGTTGTGATGTGTATGTAAAATGCAATTGACTAAATGGCATTCTATTTGGTTATACACGCTTAATGTTTGGCCAACTTAAACATAATTATCTTTGTCTAACAAAAAAAATTATTAGAGAAAATAAGAATAATATTTTAGAAATAATTTATGTTGGGAAATTTATGATGTGTGGGACCTCGGTTCATTATCATGGGCCCCTCGGCTCTCCAGCTTTAGGCCCACCTAGACAATGGTCCAGTATTGTGACCTATTGGGTCGGTCACATGCAACGGTTGCTATCTAGTGCCCGTATTTAAACAAGCACGACAATGATCTAGAAAAAAAAATTATTATATTTTGTAGATTCTATTTCAGCAGAACAATGGTAATAAAGAATTTTTTTTTTATATACTTTTTGAAGACTAATTTTAGCACTGTGGAAATTCAGAAAATCCTCACGCGATGTTTGTCCGATTTTTCTCAAATATCTACACGTCTGGGATAGGCCGGAATTTCGCCTTGTATTTCGCCAGAATTTTCTCTCCCCAAGAAAAGATCGAAAGAGGTAGCAACTAGAATTAGAGAGCTTATAACGCAATGAAGGAGAACTTTGTACATGATCTAAACTTAAGTTGCCCAATGGCCAAAAAAGCCCGTTCAACTGCGAAACGGCCCTGGGCCAAGCAAGAGGGACCCCCAAGCAAGGAAGACGGGGCACTGGGCCGGGCCTTTTTTATGCATCGCACAAGCCCATCCGTTGTCCAGTGCGGGCCCACTGCTGCATAGCACCGGATCCTTTTTCTCTCTTTTCAAAATTTTAATACTGACCATTTCTTCTTCTTTTTCTTTGTTTCTTTTTTTTTTTTTTTCAAAATGTTAACAAAACTTTGATTGAACATAACTTTTGACTCGGCTTTCGCGCCCCATGGAGAGCTTGTGAACCAAAATTTTCGGAAAACGCATCTTGCTCACCGAAAAATGTTGAGAATTCATATTCTTGATAATTAAGTGGAACGGATGGCCGTGATGAAAAGTTATGATATTATCTTCGTCAAAAAGTGTAATCACCATGATTCTTGTGGCGTTGAAAAGTTTATGACTTGAATTTTAAGGTGGAATTTATCGATTGGATCATATTATATATTCCAAACACCCATTGATATGATGTCGATGGTTAAAAAATGTGATATCTTAACATCCGACACTCTAATTTGAGGAAATAGGATTTTTTTTTTCTTTTATTTTCTTTACTTTTTTTGGCAAAACTCTTTATGAGCACAACTCAATTGTACCAAAAATCAAACTTTTAAGGAAGTAACATTCTCGGTCATCTTTGGTCCCACCCTTAGTAAAAAGTAAGGTGTCTACATTAGTAGTTCTTGTTCAAGATTGTCCCAAGCTTCCTAGCTGGGTTTGCTCTTAGAGAGATTGGTTTGGAATTGGTGGCGTTTTAGCTTGTAGAAGGGGGAGCTCGTGTCTTTGTATGTTCTCGATGTGGTTGAACCTCTTGTAATTCTTGATTGAAGTGGATTAATAGATTTGTCGTACTGTGGTTTTTCTACGTAGAAAAGGTTCTCAAATAAATGCTCTCTTATTACCGAACGGTTATATCGTGGTCGAGGTTGATTGCTTTGGTAGGTAGATTTCCCATCTCACTTCGCCGTGGAAATTCGTTGCTTCCTAACACCTTCAGTTATTACTTGCATGAAGATTAAGTGAATTAGGATAGCTATCAACTTTTAGAGACCGTGAGTCCATCTCAACGACAAAGTGATTAATATCATATTAGGTGGGTGCATTCTGACTTGGAAATTCAAAAATTAAGATGAGAGAGAGATCATGTACATATAAAAAAAACCCATGACTCTCATACCATATTAGATTGCCTAACCTAAAAGCTTAAATTGATAGGTGTAGGAAGATCATATATACATAATATAAATGTTGAAAACAAGCGATACTTTAACAATTATAATTCGATGTCATCGTCCAACAAGGAAAACCTATCTTCTCACAATTATAAAGTACCTTGATGAAGCATTTGCCAACGCTGCTTAATTTTCTTCAATGACATAGATACGCAACTGCTTCTCAAATAAATGTGAGATTTATTACTATGGACAACTCCCTTTGCACTTTACAGAGCTGAAGTAATTAAAGGTTCTAATAGATGACTCATTATGGATAATTGAAAAGTGAATGTAAAGGATGAAAACACAAAATAAGATCTTGTAGTTATCTCCACTTAAGAAACCTAACAATAGGCGAGTAGGTCCGCGAAATTTCTTTGACCATAAATGTTAAATCTTGATAAAAAGAAAAAGAACATGCAAAAAATCAATTTTTTTTCAAAAAATTACCAAGAATTACATTCAAATTTACATTTCCACATTTATTTGTTTCACAAAAAATGAGTAATTTGGAAAATATTTTCCTAAAAATAATCACTTGTCTCGGTTGAAATGATTAATCAATAGAAAATATTATCATTATTGATAACGATTTATGTCTAAATATTTTCATGGACAGGTGAAAATATATTTTTTATATATTCATTGTTATAAACGATATAAACGATTACCTTCAGAAAAATATTTTCAAATCATTCATTTTTTACAAAACAAACGACACTTTAATCTTGAGAAAAGATCAAAATGCCCCTATAAGAATCGGGAAAAAAAAAAAAAAGAAATTTATTCAAATTCTAATTCTCAACTCATTACCAATACAAGCTCCAAGTTTCCTTGCGAAACTCCTGAAACCTTTTCGTAGTAGTTTCTTTACGTGCTTCATTTGATGGGCAATCTCAAAGTGGTTCTATTTTCTTGGCGGGTAATGAGTCAAGCTTGTGTTAGCAACCAACAATTAGTGTTCGTAAGTTGTGTTGGTGTCCAATTGACAAAAGGCAAGTAAATTACCAAAAAACAATCACAAATTTATTACAATTATGTTAATTCAGTCATAAACATTTTTTCTTTCAAAATGAGTCATAAATCTTTTGTATTTGTGTCAATTCAATTTATCTGCCCAATTTTAACTTACCAATGTTGACATGAATGCCAACCATCATCTATGACATCACCGACATTGACATGGATAATTTTTAATAATATTTTAACATTTAATTTTTTACTTATTTTTCTTATTTTTGTATTTTTTATCCTTTTTTTCTCATTCTTTTTTTTTTTTCTCTCTCTCTTCCTTCTTCCTCTAGCCGCTCGCTGGTTCGGCAACCAGCCGAGGCAAGCACCGATGAGGTTGACCTCGCCACCCTCGAGTGAGCCTCGCCCGCTTCTAGTGAGGCTTTACCCCTTGCTAGAGGCTGCGAGGGTGGCCTCGCCCAAGTTATTTGTTGGTCTTCATATCCATCATTAGTTTGTTAAATTCATTTAAGTGGACTCGATAGATGTATCTTCAACAAATTGGAACTGAAAAATCATCTTCAAAAATTATTGTTGATTATTCAAACCCTTTGTTACATAGAGGGCTTGAAGTTTTACCCATAAATATGCAACATGCTTCTCTTTAGCCACCTCTATTAACACCTCATCCTATAGGTTCAACAAGATTATACTCTTCACCCTCTCCATTTGCTAAGTTTGATTGGTATGTTTCATTGCTTTCGACAACTTATCATTGCCATCCAATGCCTTGGCTAAACCTTAGGTTGTTACTAGCACATGTATATTGGTGCTCCATAACCCAAAGTTATTCCTTTCATTAGATTTCTCAATTTCTACTTTCCCTCCAAACATAATTGCAAAACCTCAGCTTGAATTCCAATTGTTGAAATATTTTAACGTGGAAGCTGCCATAATCTTAATATCACGAGCGACGGAAATCAAGAGAGATATAAAAGGAGGAATAATAAAAGACACGAGAGATTTATATGATTCGATCTAAATATCGATATCTACGTTTATAAAGAGAGCAAACTGCAAATAATTCACTAATTAATCAAAGAATTACACAATAACAATCTCTCATATGCTCACGTATTTAAAAAAAAAATTAAAATTAGACCTTATGTCCACGGTGATTTCAGCACAAATCTCCCAATTAATTCACTAATTAATCAAAATAATAATAAAAGATACAAGAGATTTATATGATTCAATCCTAGAGAGAGCCAACTATAAATAATTTACTAATTAATCAAAGAATTACATGATAATAATCTCTCATACACTCGAGTATTTTTTTTTAATTTAAAAATTACACCTTATGTCCACGGTGTTTTCTGCACAAATCTCCTGATCTGCCAAAGAGGGGAGTCCCTTCTGGCTAGATAAATAGAAGAAAGCATAAGATAACAAAAGGACCAAGAGACCACTCCAATAAAATAATGATTTGGACTTTTCCTTTTATCGTTAATGGCTTTCCTCTTTGTGTCTTCTGAGAGCTATACTCCTTTCATAGTACCAAAAGCAAGGTGTCTCCATCATTGCCGATGGACCCTCTTCAATAAATGTCATGGTCTAAATGTCTAAGGTGTTTGACGGGAGTTGTCATCTCTGCTGCCACCTCGTAAAAAATATATCATCTCATTTATTTTCAATAGAAACATATCTCTCACATGATTTGTGACTGAAGAGCAAGTCTCTCTTCTACGCCCAAACTTAAATGAAACCCATGAGCAGCTTGTCACGGTTAAAGAAATTAATGTTAGAACCCTTATACTTCTTTCTTCTACAAAAGCATATATAATTAATGTTGGCAGGAAAAAATAACCAAGGGGGTATTGGTTCGCTGAATTTTTTAACTTCCTTTGGAGTGTGGTGGATCATTTTTTTTTTTTTTTTTTATGGATTTGATGGGAGAGAAGGAAGTAAGCTTGTCAAAGGGGGAATAAGGATTTCAAGAGAAGGTTGAGAAGTGGCAATCTTCTCATCTTCATTGAGGTAGAAAACCTCATTAAAAATAATCAATCTTAGAGGAATTCGATTTACATAATGGAATTGGAGAGTCTAAATAACAAGGGCATTGACACATATAGGGGTGGTATTTTCCATAGATTCAATCATGATGAAATGGATCTTTCTCTTAGTATAGACGCATTTTAATTCACAGAGTTATAATCTTAGCCCAATCTAAATGAAGCTATCTTTGATACCATGGTGGGGCTACAACATAAGCTAATGATTCCTGAGATGCTTATGCTATCTCACAACACATGGCCTTTCTCTCGGCCTTTCAATTGAACTACCTCTTAATCTTCATAAATGATTAATCTATTTTATAAGGCTCTCAAGTTTCGGAAACTTTCTAATTCCCTAGATCCATAGAGTGGTGAATGAAGGTTATATTTGTGGAACCGACTTATCGTATTGAATTAACAGTACAAACCTAAGCTTCTTACTAACATTAGAGTTCAAGGAAGAAGAGAAAGTGTTGAGAAGGCCATTAAGGAATTGCATATAAAAGAGATTTTCAAAACACCAATCTTGTTCTAACTTCTTACAGAAGTAACCTTTATATAGACGAAGCCAAGGGTAATATTGTAACGGTATAGCCACACTATTACAATAATACAAGCATACTTAGGACCACTAGGCATAAAGGACCGCGTTATTATGCAAGATGCTTTTACAAGAGGAAGGACACTAAAAAGACACTTTGGCCAAAAGCAATGGCCCTCATATAGAAGCAAAAGAGGTTTGCCAAAATGACATCAAAGCTAGTCATGCGGGAGCGTAATAGGCCACTCGGTCTCATGCGTATTTTACCCATTATATATATATGCAAAACAGCGAATCTTTATATTTAGTATTGGTTAATGAGACTGTTAATTAAAAAAAATGGATGTGACGAAACAATTCATACAAATGGTGGTCCGCGACAATGCCTGGACACTGGACCAATAAGTACCATACTCGCTATCTGTCTTTTCATTGCAAAAGAAATATGATTTTTCTAAATCGTTGGAAGTCCCCTTTGTTTTTTCAAGCTTTATGAAAAGATCCTCATTCCAAGATTCGACTCTGCAGACTGAAAGGTCGCAACCACGCGGAAAGAATCATATTGAACGTGGGAGATCCATTTGTACTGTTGCGTATAGTAATAATTGACAATTAGTGTAGTTGCAATCTTCCGCGGTATTTGACAACCGATGTAGATCTGCGTTTTTTGTGGAAAATGAAGGGGCACGTGGCTCCTAAAAGCACCGATGACAACGTAGGACTTCGAGTGTACTTCAAAACGTAATCTGCAAACTGTTCACGAAAAGCCTCAGAGAGAGAGAGAGAGAGAGAGAGAGAGCGGGAGAGGGAAGAGAGATGCAGAAAGGATCGTCGTTCGGATTGAGGAAAGGTTCGTGGACGGAAGAGGAAGATGTTCTCTTGAGGAGCTGTGTCCAGAGGTACGAAGAAGGAGAGTGGCATCGAGTTCCTCAAAGAGCAGGTATTGTATCATTGTATGTGTGAAGGTTATTCTTGTTTTTTATTTGCATATACTTGTGCGCGCGTAAATTTGTATAATGATGGGGATCCTTGTTTTCTTGTTGCATCCCCATCTGTATAATCCACTTGGATTTGCGTGTGTCAAATCATATCATGTGATCATATTTTATTTTTGTCAAATATTTGTGTTATTTGACAAAAACTTTTACTTGAATGAAAAGTTTTTCTTTCATTAAAATGGGTAGATGTGTCTTTCGTTAGTTTTGAGATAGTGGTATCAAGTCGGATTAGATTTGATTTCTTTAAGTGAAACTTCTCATGCTCTCCAATGATATTTCATGGATTTTTTAAAATTAGACAAAAAGGGGACGTGTATTGATATTTTACTCATGTCAACGGATAGATTTGCACTAAGAGCATCTCTATACTATGTATACCCATGCGCGCAGAGAGAGAGAGAGATCGCTAAGTTCATGTTTGTATTTCTTGAGCTTGTAGGTTTGAATAGGTGCAGGAAGAGCTGCAGATTGAGGTGGTTGAACTATCTGAAGCCCGACATTAAGAGAGGGAAATTTCAAGATGATGAGGTCGATATGATCATCAGGCTTCACAAACTTCTTGGGAATAGGTGAGTACATGCTAAGAAAAGGTCACATGTGAAGTGCATTTGTCTATTTTAATAGAGTTACTTATATGGTGTTGAGCCTACCTGCGTTATTCACAACAGCCTCTCCCTCTTCCTTCTCCAAAAATTGATTAAGGGTTGCATTGATCGAAACAAATGACGACCGCATGTATAAACTGTGTTAAGGATTAGATTGTTTCATTTTAGGAAAAATTAAAAAAATATATATATCTTAAACGTATTATACTTATGCCAATTCAATCTTGAACCTTTTAACTTGGCCATTCTAGTGCTAAACCTTTGACGTGTTGTCAAATCAATCCTAAATCTTTTAATTTGGTCTATTTAATCATAAAACTTTCAACAATTTCTCAATTTAGTCATTACAACAAATTTTCGTTGAAAATCGTTGATATGTCAATCTAGTCAGCATTGGCCATCTTACATGATACAACCAATACTAATATGAACAATTTTTTAAAAATATTTAATTATTTTTTTCTTCTTTTCTTTATTTTCCTAACATTGGGTTAGTTGCCGACTGATCCTTGTTGGCGATACTCACCTAGTTGAGATGAGGCATCATGGCCCTCACCCATGGCCTTAGTATCTTGTCGGCACAAGTGAGGGCATCGACCCTTGCCCAAATCCAAGTGAGGGCTGCGACTCCGTTGCCGGCCAATGGGCCAAGGTCATGGCCCTCACATTGATTTTGGCGAGGGCATTGCAGCCTTCGCCCGTGACTGGTGACGGCCGCAATTTCCTCGCCTAGATTAGGTGATGGTTGTTAGCCCTCACCAACCTTGGGTCAAGCAAAAAGAAAAGAAGAAAGTAATAAACAATTCGAGAAAAATAAAAAGTTATCTACATCAATGTCAGTTGTATTACATAAGACAGTCGACACTGATCAAACTGTCATGTCAATGATTTCCGAGTAAATTTGGCCAATTAAGCCAAATTGATAAATCATCAAAAGGTTTGGCAATTCATCAAAAGTTTTAAGGTAAAATTGGCAAAATTGAAGGTTTAGAATTAAATTAGTCCAAATGAAAGGTTTGGAATTGAATTAGTATTTATGCAATAAATTTAATAATTTTTTAATAATTTTCCCTTTGATTTTTTGTACATTACCCCACTTGGAAAGGGACAAGTGTCTAACTTTAGTATCATAGCCATTTGTAGTGCACCTTGTCTCCGATGGCAATCGCTTGATGGGACAGGCTGATACAACGCCGATAAAGTCCATACAAGAGTCACTATTTCGGAATTGTTCAATGAATAACCTACCGTAGATATGGGCCACACGCATGAGAGAGACGAAAGTTGCCGACTACAATTGGCCATTCCCGCGATGCAACCGCTTATGAAAATTCCCATTCTTCGACTGTCGACATCAATTGGCCATTCCATGATGAAAACCCTTATTTTGTCATGATTGAACAAACATAAAGAAATCATTCTTTTGAATTGATTCATTTATTTATGAATCACTTGAGTGTCATAATTTTTAAAAAATATTAATCATAATTGTCATGTCATATTAGATTTTGGGTATCTGGGTGAATGTTTTTAAGAAGTTATGGCATGCAAACGATCAGTCGAAAGTTTCAATACTCAAACAAATATTTTTGAGAAATTATGGCAATTTTGTGGTCGAAAAAAAAAAATTATAACACTCAAGTGAGCACTATATGAAAATAATTTTCAATATCTTTCCTTGTAATTTAACATTTCGTTTAGTCGAAATTATTGATGCAGGTGGTCCCTAATTGCTGGGAGACTCCCGGGTCGAACTGCGAATGACGTGAAGAACTGTTGGAATACCCATCAACGGAAATCGATGACTTGCCAAGGGAAGCCGGAGAACGAGAAACCCCAAGATTTGGTCAAAGTTGAAGTCATAAGGCCTCGCCCTCGGACCATCTCCAAGAACTTCTCTTCCTTGGGGGTCGAACCCTATAGAGAGCTGAACAAGTCCCCAGAGCCGCGCGTCCACGACGTGCCTCCAAACAGAAGCCCCTGGATCGATGATGACTTTGAGCTGCGTTCGGAGACGACGGAGGCATGGTTGGATTGTTGGAGCGGACTCTCCTTCGATGCAGAAAGCATCTGGGACTGGCCGGTGTGATAGGATCTTGCCGGGCCCTTGGATATTACTTATGCATGTGTTGCCTTCATATCATTGGGGTTTGTATGAATACGGACATGGGAGAACCAAGTGGTGTGTGTACTGCTTTTCTGCACGTGATCCCTTCGTACGCTTGTGGTCCGTATGACTGCGTACAAGGGAGAATAATGACTCTAGAACATCAACAGTGACTATGAATCCTTCCGAGATTTGCTATATATTTGGATACGTTTCGAATAAAACGTCCCACATGCAAACATGACAAGATTTTCAGAATGTCTACTGTGATTTTTAACGTTCGAGGAAATACTCGTTTGATGTTCCACCGTACCGTAAGTAGAACCTTTTTCAATAGTTAAAACCCTTCATCTGCATCAAAAGTTTCTGGTCTGTCTCGAATGGCGGTGAAGGACACAATTTCTCGAGAAACATGACGTGAAAGTTGGCCGACCAAAGAAGAAGAATTATGGCGATCAGAATCCTACCGTGACAGAAGAGAAAATGTTAGTAAAGAATCTGGTTTTGAATTTTCATGATGGTGCTCAAGGATATAAATGATCTGAAGGCCAGTACTTAACACGCAAACAAACAAACAAAATAAGCTCGTTGAACTAATTTCATAGCTTGAGAAAAAATAAGATGATCCGTTTTCCTTCTTCTATCATCATCAATTGGCTTCAACTTAGTCAAGCCTAACTCTAATATTAATTGTTGCAAAAAATAAGCGATCCAACAATATAATAAACAAAACAAGGATATAACTCGAACGCTAGCTTTTACGCAATTGGTTCGATGAGACCTACTATATGGGAAGAGTAGCATAGAATTCCCTTATAGATGAAGCGATACAATGGAGATAACAAGCACGCTTGAATTTTTAAAATACTTCTAGTATTTCTTAGTCCTTAATTACCTCAAACAATTTATACAGTGTTTAGCTCTCACAATTCCTCACAAATAATTTTTCAATCGTACAAATGAATTCACTAAATATTATCACAAGACTTTCGTGACTTCGAACACTTGAGATGTAATTTATGAGCAAGCCATACAATTGATTGTCCTTATCAGAAACTATTCTTGGATACTCTTCACCCAAAAAAAAAAAAAAACCTACTTGGATTGGGCTTCTTTCAGGATCAAACTCAAGTTATACTCTCAACAAAAATAAATAGAGATGTGCATGAAATATTCTTTAATAGGGGCAATATCAATTTAATAAATACTTCATTTGCACCATAACTCCTCAATTCATCCATGATGTCTGAATTCGTCATTGCAACCTTATCGGCATGTCAAAAGGCTAGGAAGTCTCTTCAAGTTCATATGATGCAATATGCAGTAAAATTGCGAAAGCAACAAATTGATCATTAAATTTGCTCACCCACATATACTTTCAAATCTTCAAAAAGGTAGGGCTAGTCCTGGCGTTGATTGCGAGACGCCATTGGACCATCCACTTATTTTCGAGAATAGGCAAGATAATTACTTCCACTTTTGTCTACCATTCATTCAGTAAAAAATAGAAGTATGTGTGTCCCATATGTGGGGAAAGGACAATTTGTCCTTTCAAGTTCATATGATGCAGTATGCAGTAAAATTGCGAAAGCAACAAATTGATCATTAAATTTGCTCACCCATAGAAACTTTCAAATCTTCAAAAAGGTAGGGCTAGTCCTGGCGTTCATCGCGAGACATCATTGGACCATCCACTTATTTTCGAGAATAGACAAGATAATTACTTCCACTTTTGTCCACCCTTCATTCCGTCAAAGATAGAAGTATGTGGGTCCCATATGTGGGGAAAGGACAGTTTGTCTTTTGCCCAGATATAGGAAAAGCACTGCAATAATGAAAGAGATTGCGACGTCTTACATGCCTTTAGGTGAGGGGATAGCCTCTCCCAGTAAAATTACGATTCTGCTGTTGTTTTAAGCAAACCCTAGGTCTTGTCACTTCTTTTCTAAGCTTCTCACAGGATTTATGATTCCTTAAACGATTCGATGTTTATAAGAAGGGAAGCGAACGGTCTGTTGTTTATCATGGTCTGCGGCTTGTCTTATTTGACAGGTCAAAGTAGTTATGTATTATCATAAAGCTAATTCGTCTCAACTTTGAAACATAAAATTTGAGAGTATTTTGAAGAATGCATCTAGACCGGGCGCTGGGTTATCGAACTACCACTAAAAGCTCTTATCAAAACCTTGCTTCATGCTAATTGGACATGTGATTCATACAATACTTAAAACCGGTACGTCTAATCATTACCCCAGTTATAACTAAAGGCCATTCATTATGGATTTGGGAGTAGAAGCCCGTCCAGTAGCTTAGTGATCCCAATTATTGTTACACTTTGAAAACGGTAGGTTCTCTGATCCTTCGAATGATGATTTCATTGGATTGGATATGACTCTAGCCACAAAAAACATGTTAACTTCATGGATTATAGTTTAGAGACAAGATGAATCTTGACGAGTAATCCGATGCAAAAAGACTAATGCAATTCATAATGTGAGAAGTCAAATCTGTACTGTGTACCAAATTAATTTATACACGCATCCACAACACTGCTAAGCTAACTATTTATCCAGATTTTAGCAAGAAACAGAAAACCTATTGGGTGATGATTCGCTTCATTAGATAAAACACAAGGAGATGGTTAGGTGGTCTTGCTTGCTCAATCGGTTATCGCAATTCATTCCAACTGAACACGTGATTCCAACACGTGATTCCACTATCGAGATCCATTTTAAAAATTTTCAATGAATGAGAAGTCAAAATATATATAAGTGAAAAAATAAAACACAATAATAAAAATAATAAATGAAGAAAAAGAAAAACCTAATATTCTCTTCTCTTTTAACTCTTGCTTCCTGTGATATACAATTCATTCCTTAAGTTTTTTTTCTTCTCTTCTGACATATCAACATGCGAGTCCAGAATGTGAATTACTTGTTTTTTCTTCAAGTTTTATGAATTATTGGAATAGAGTTGAATTTGTCAAATTGAAACAATGAATGATATTAATAAATGGTGGATTAATGTTTTTGGTGTAAATTCATTTTAATCTTATTTATTTATTTATGAATTTGAATCAAATTAATTTGATTGAAATAAACATAAAAATGACAATTTATTATGTATATATAAAAATATATATTTAATATCTAACGTGTCCCAACGTGTCGGAATTCTTTATTTTTTGAGAAATGACGTGTCGGCTTATCATGCCATGTCCTGTCGCGTGTCGTGTGTCAGTATCGATGCTACTTAGCTTAAGGTGAGGAAAGAAAAACTTTCTCTAATTTGGGTATTTCTCTTTTAGAAGCATATCAAATTATAACATTAGAGCCTGTCCTCCTCATGATTTTCTTCCTTTGATCTTAGGTGACCGAATTAGTGCTCTAACTCCATGGATGAGTTTAGATGTGTAGCTTTGATTGGCTTTAAGCCCGTTTAATTACCCAAAAAGTAGGACACAAAGGGCGACTTCATTTATATTAGTCCAAAAGACACGAAGTCTTAATTGATTCACTAATCCTGGCAAATCTTATTCTTGCCTAGGAATATAACTAGAGAAACATAGATCTGGAGAGGGATTAGCGTCCCCCATAATCCCCACACTTTTCAATTATATCTTTAAATGCAACCGTCAAAGTTATTTCCTAATATATTGGATGTAATGACTTTATTATTTTTTTTTCCGAAGACATGTTTATGACTCCATGTATCGTGTATGCTTTGTGTGTTAAAAATATTCAAATGATGTGTAAGTGTATTATTAGTATTCGTTGTGATGTGTATGTAAAAAGCAATTGACTAAACGGCATTCTATTTGGTTATACACGCTTAATGTTTGGCCAACTTCAACATAATTATCTTTGTCTAAAAAAATTTATTAGAGAAAATAAGAATAATATTTTAGAAATAATTTATTTTGGGAAATTTATGATGTGCGGGACCTCGGTTCATTATCATGGGCCCCTCGGCCCTCCAGCTTTAGGCCCACCTAGACAATGGTCCAGTATTGTGACCTATTGGGTCGGTCACATGCAACGGTTGCTATCTAGTGCCCGTATTTAAACAAGCACGACAATGATCTAGAAAAAAAAATTATCAAATTTTGTAGATTTTATTTCAGCAGAACGATGGTAATAAAGAATTTTTTTTTTATATACTTTTTGAAGACTAATTTTAGCACTGTGGAAATTCAGAAAATCCTCACGTGATGTTTGTCCGATTTTTCTCAAATATCTACACGTCTGGGATAGGCCAGAATTTCGCCTTGTATTTCACCAGAATTTTCTCTCCCCAAGAAAAGATCGAAAGAGGTAGCAACTAGAGTTAGAGAGCTTATAACGCAATGAAGGAGAACTTTGTACATGATCTAAACTTAAGTTGCACAATGGCCAAAAAAGCCCGTTCAACTGCGAAACGGCCCTGGGCCAAGTAAGAGGGACCCCCAAGCAAGGAAGACGGGGCACTGGGCCGGGCCTTTTTTTATGCATCGCACAAGCCCACCCGTTGTCCAGTGCGGGCCCACTGCTGCATAGCACCGGATCCTTTTTCTCTCTTTTTAAAAATTTAATATTTGTTATGAAATACATGAATGATGAAATACATGAATGAATATTCATTATATTAATCTTATTTAATGTACTTATTATGGTACATTTGTATCATACTTTCTAAGTACATCTCCCTATATAATGAACGTTCATCTCCCTTATCCAAGACATGTATCATTCGATACATTGATATTAATGATAAGTACATTCTTGTTCTCCTATAAATAGGAGTTTAGTTTTAATGTACAATACAATAACATAGAATAATAATCACAATACAGTGAAATATCTGGCTTTCTCTACTATCTCTAGTGTTCACTTGCTTTCTCTTCTCAATCTCTTCTCTATTATATATTCGCAACGCAATATTTTACAACACGTTATCAGCACGAGGATCTACCGACTGAGTAAGTAATTTCTGCATGCACGAAGATCTACCGATTGAGTAAGTAATTTTTTGCAAGGTGGGTATTCTCTTTATTAATCAACTTATACTTCATCTTCTTCTATCAATTCTTCATTTTTATTTTTATTGGCCCGAAGCCAAATTTCAAATCTAAAAGTATCCTTTTGCTCATGAAGTAGCGGTTGATATTTGGAAATCCTTTTAATTAATTTAAGGATTTATTTTTGCAAGGATTAATGCAAATATTGAAAAGCCCAAATTCCACATCCTAGAAGTGAGTGGAAAGAATTATCTATCCTAGTGCCCTTAAGCACAATATGACTGGCAAAATCTCAGATTGCAAGATTTTAAATCAGTGTCTGACTATAATTCCGCTTTATTTGATATTATTTCTCGGCTTGAGTTATGCGGTATCAAACTCGCTGATGCGGAATTATTAGAGAAAACTTTTTCCACCTTCCATGCTTCGAATAAAATCATGATCTTAGACTTGCTAGCTCAAAGGCATTGCCTGAAGCACATGCTAACTTTGAGAAAAATACTAGTCATTTTAAGGGCTATAAGCATAGGCAAGAACATAATCCTAAAAGGGATAGCAGGAAATTTAACCGCCCTAGGAAATCTAACTTTGGCCTGAATCATGGCAAAGAAAAGAAGTCAAAAAGAAGGTGATTAATGAAAGTATTTGTTATCATTGTGGCATGACTGGGCACTGGTCACGTACCTGTCGTACGCCGAGACACTTTGTTGATCTATACCAGGCATCTTTAAATAATACGGGCAAGCGTGGTGAATCTCATGCCATTGAAATCAATCATACTGCCATAACAACTGTTGAGACCAACAATATTTCCGTTGGTGGGACTCCTCTTGCTCCTGAAGTAGCAAATGTGAGGATCTCTGATTACTTTTATGAGGCATCAAATTGGTGGATGATGATTTGAATTTTGAATTTTATGATTCTAATAATTTCTTTTTAGTTGTTTCGCTTTAAATATATTACTTTTTATTGTTCTTTCATATGGTTATGAAATGCTTATGAATCTTATATAATATTTATTTGACTCTATAACCAAGATGCAAGATTGATTAGCCCCAAAAGTGGTTATATGGCTCAATTGAGGGGGAGATATTATGAACTATGCATTGCAGCATTGATATGCGGCGAGTTCACAAAATACAAGAATGATTAGCCCCAGCAGTGGCTATATATGCATTGCACTATTTTTTCTTTTTGTTCGGTTTTTTTTTCCCATAGGGTTTTTCTGGCTTAAAGTTTTTAACGAGGCAATTAATTCATCCATAAAAGGGAGAAATCATAACATTTGTGCTCTGCACTCTTTTTCCCTTTTGTCCGGTTTTTGTCCCACTGGGTTTTTCTGGCTTAAGGTTTTTAATGAGGCAGTATCATTCGATGCACATTCGTAATGAATACAATGAATATTCAAGGGGGGTGTTATGAAATACATTAATGAATATTCATTATATTAATCTTATTTAATGTACTTATTATGGTACATTTGTATCATACTTTCTAAGTACATCTCCTATATAATGAACGTTCATCTCCTTATCCAGTACATGTATCATTCGATACATTGATATTAATGATAAGTACATTCTTGTTCTCCTATAAATAGGAGTTTAGTTTTGATGTACAATACAATAACATAGAATAATAATCACAATACAGTGAAATATCTGACTTTCTCTACTATCTCTAGTGTTCACTTGCTTTCTCTTCTCAATCTCTTCTCTATTATATATTCGCAACGCAATATTTTACAATTGCGTTGCGAATATATAATAGAGAAGAGATTGAGAAGAGAAAGCAAATGAACACCAGAAATAGTAGAGAAAGCAAGATGAGAGAGCTTTATTTTTAGTATCACACTGTTGTGTTTCTATTGTGATTGTTCATCTATGTTGTTATTGTGTTGTACATCAAAAGTAAACTCCTATTTATAGGAGAACAAGAATGTACTTATCATTAATATCAATGTATCGAATGATACATGTACTGGATATGGGAGATGAACGTTCATTGTATAGAGAGATGTACTTAGAAAGTATGATACAAATGTACCATAATAAGTACATTAGATAAGATAAATATAATGAATATTCATTCATGTATCTCATAACACTCCCCCTTGAATATTCATTGTATCCATTATGAATTATGCATCGAATGATACTGCCTCATTAAAAACCTTAAGCTGGAAAAACCCAGTGGGATAAAAACCGGACAAAAGGGAAAAAGAGTGCATAGCACAAATGTTATGATCTCTCCCTTTTATGGATGCATTAATTGCCTCATTAAAAACTTTAAGCCAGAAAACCCTGTGGGAAAAACCGGACGAAAAGAAAAAAGAGTGCAATGCGTATATAGCCACTGCTGGGGCTAATCATTCTTGTATCTTATATCAATGCTGCAATGCATAGTTCATAATATTTCCCCCTCAATTGAGCCATATAGCCACTTCTGGGGCTAATCAATCTTGCATCTTGTGAACTCGCCGCATACCAATGCCATATACTAATTTCTCAAAACTTGATGTTGGCAATGATTTGGTAGAAAGATCTGCAAGATTGTTTATGGATCGAATCTGTTTAACATCAATTTGTCGACTTTCTTGGAGTTCATGAGTATAGAAAAATTTCGGCGAGATATGCTTGGTCCTATCACCTTTGATATATCCTCCCGACTTGTGCAACACAAGCAGCATTATCTTCATAAATTATAGTGGGAGAATTTGTAACCGGTATTAAGCAACAAGAATTATGAATATGTGTTATAACGGATCTTAACCAAACACACTCTCTTCCAGCTTCATATAAAGCAATAATCTCAGAGTGGTTAGAAGATGTAGCTACTAGCGATTGCTTCGTAGAACGCCAAGAAATAGCGGTGCCGTTATAACAAAATAAATACCCGGTTTGAGAGCGAGCCTTATGTGGATCGGATCTATATCCAGCATCAGCATATCCAACTAAACCAGAGTTAGTAGAATAATTGGAATAATATAATCCCAAATCTATGGTTCCTCGGAGATAACGGAAAATATGTTTAACTCCATTCCAATGTCTCCGAGTTGGATCAGAACTAAAATGTGCCAATAAATTTACCGCAAAAGCGATATCTGGTCTCGTACATTGTGCCAAGTACATCAAAGCCCCAATTGCATTGAGATATGGTACTTCAGGACCAAGTATCTCTTCATTTGATTCTCTAAGACGAAATGGGTCCTTTTGGGGATCTAGAGACCTTACAACCATAGGGGTGCTCAATGGGTGAGCTTTGTCCATATTGAAACATTTAAGCAATCTTTCAACGTATGCTGATTGATGGACGATTATTCCATTTGCTTTATGCTCAAGCTCTAGACCAAGACAAAGTTTGGTTTTACCCAAATCTTTAACTTCAAACTCCCTTTTCAAATATTCAGCAGTTTCAGCTAACTCTTCTGGAGTTCCAATTAAATTTATATCGTCGACATAAACTGCTATAATAGCAAATCCGGTTTCTGATTTCTTAATAAACACGCATGGGCAGATATGATCATTCTTGTACCTTTCCTTAATTAGGTACTCACTCAGGCGTTGATACCACATGCGACCGGATTGCTTTAACCCGTACAAGGATCTTTGCAATTTTATTGAGAATAAATTGCGGGGAGTGCATGCTTCAGGTATTTTGAATCCCTCAGGAATTTTCATATGAATATCAGAGTCTAATGAGCCATATAGATATGCCGTCACAACGTCCATAAGACGCATTTCCAATCTTTCAAAAATTGCTAGGCTAATGAGAAAACGAAATGTAATCATATCCATCACGGTGAATATGTCTCATTATAATCAATCCCAGGTCTCTAGGAGAATCCTTGGGCAACGAGTCGGGCTTTATACCTGATAATCTCGTTTTTCTCATTTCATTTTCGGATAAATACCCATTTATATCCAACGGGCTTTACATTATCGGGGATACGAGTTACAGGTCCAAAAACCTCTCGTTTAGTTAGGGAAGCTAATTCAGTCTTAATTGCTTCCTCCCACTTAGGCCAATCTTACCTTTGACGGCATTCAATAATAGATTGCGGCTCACAATCATCATCCATAATTTTATAAGCAACTGAGAATGCAAAAGCATCATCAATGATGATTTCATTTCGATCCTAAATTTCATTACAATATGTAATGGAATTCTCGATATTCCCGGGGCTAGTGTTCCTTTCATGGGTTTGCGCCTCTTCAGGGGCAATAAGCTCTTCGGGAGCAAGCACAACGCCAGACTCTTTTGGAGCGGATTCCTGATTATTCCCCCCTCATTTTTGAGGAACAGTATCTTTTGATCCTATCGGTCTACCACACTTCAAGTGTGGGGGATTTTGATCCATTTTAGCCTGTCCTTCGAGAACAGCTATCCTAGTTGGAATATTTGCAGCTGGAATATGATAATAGTGCAAATAAACGTGCAAATGCGTCATTGCGTGTAGATAATAGGCAAACATGGGACCATCTACAGGATGTGTCCACTAATACCATAAAATATCGAAATGGTCCACTTAGTGGTTGTATTGATCCATAAATATCACCCTGAATTCTTTGCAAGAATAAAGGGGATTCAAGATTAACCTTTGTTATAGAAGGTTTGATAATGAGCTTTCTTTGTGAGTAAGCCTCACAATTATAATTTTTGGACAACGATACCTTTGTATCCTTTAAAGTGTGCTCTTTTATATTTTGAATTATCCTACACATCATTGAAGCGCCAGGATGACCAAGGCGATCATGCCACAGTCCAAACCGATCGGGGCTTACTAATCTCTAGGATGTGGTGGCGTAGGTTTCAACAGCCTTAATCATGACACAATACAAACCCACATAAGAAGCTTCTAACTTCTCATGGATGGTCTTTAGGCCCATCTTATAAGATGAAATGCCAATATATTCCTTATCTTGCTCATAAATAGTCTTAATATGGTACCCATTACGGCGTACATCTTTGAAACTGAGCAGATTCCTTTTTGATATAATGCTCAAAAACGCATTCTCAATATGCAGGATTGTGCCATTTGGCAAAATAATTGTGGCATTCCCAAAACCATCAATAATCGGAATAGGACCTGATATTGTATGGATTTGTGCCTTACACAATGTCATACTCGAGAAAAAGTGTCTATTACGAAATATAGTATGTGTTGTTGCACTATCAAGCAAACAAACATCTTCATTTTTCTCGGTATTTTCCATTTGCATTTATATTGACAACTTCAGGTGTCAAGTATCATAAAAGTTGCATATTAGTTATATAGTCGAATAAAATTTCAAAAATAAATATTATATAAGGTTCATAAGCATTTCATAAAGAACAATAAAAAGTAAAACATTTCAAGCGAAAACAACGTAAAATTCGAAGTTCATCCACCAATCTGATGCATCATCAAAGTAATCAGAGGTCCTCAAAGAAATCAGAGACATCTAAGGATGCATTTCCATGTCAAGGCACCAGGATAGATAATTGTTTCCACTCACTTCCAGGATGTGGAATTTGGGCTTTTCAATATTTGCCATAATCCTTGCAAAAATAAATCCTTAAATTAATTAAAAGGATTTCCAAATATCCACCGCTACTTCAGGAGCAGAAGGATACTTTTAAATTTGAAATTTGGCTTCGGGCCAATAAAAATAAAAATGAAGAATTGATAGAAGAATATGAAGTATAAGTTGATTAATAAAGAGAATACCCACCTTGCAAAAAATTACTTACTCAATCGGTAGATCTTCGTGCATGCAGAAATTACTTACTCAGTCGGTAGATCCTCGTGCTGATAACGTGTTGTAAAATGTTGCGTTGCGAATATATAATAGAGAAGAGATTGAGAAGAGAAAGCAAGTGAACATCAGAAATAGTAGAGAAAGCAAGATGAGAAAGCTTTATTTCTAGTATCACACTGTTGTGTTTCTATTGTGATTGTTCATCTATGTTGTTATTGTGTTGTACATCAAAACTAAACTCTTATTTATAAGAGAACAAGAATGTACTTATCATTAATATCAATGTATTGAATGATACATGTACTGGATATGGGAGATGAACGTTCATTGTATAGGGAGATGTACTTAGAAAGTATGATACAAATGTACCATAATAAGTACATTAGATAAGATGAATATAATTAATATTCATTCATGTATCTCATTCATTCATGTATTTCACAACAATATTGACCATTTCTTATTATTTTTTCTTTGTTTCTTTTTTTTTTTTTCAAAATGTTAACAAAACTTTGATTGAACATAACTTTTGACTCAATTTTGCACCCCATGGAGAGCTTGTGAACTAAAATTTTCAAAAAACACAGCTTGATCACCGAAAAATGTTGAGAATTCATATTCTTGAGAATTAATTGGAACGGACGGCCGTGATGAAAAGTTATGATATTATCTTCGTCAAAAAGTGTAATCACCATGATACTTATGGCGTTGAAAAGTTTATGACTTGAATTTTAAGGTGTAATTTATCGATTGGATCATATTATATATTCCAGACACCCATTGATATGATTTTGATGGTTAAAAAATGTGATATCTTGACATCCGACACTCTAATTTGGGGAAATTGGATTTTTTCTTCTTTTATTTTCTTTACTTTTTTTGGCAAAACTCTTTATGACCACAACTCAATTGTACCAAAAATCAAACTTTCAAGGAAGTAACATTCTCGGTCATCTTTGGTCCCACCCTTAGTAAAAAGTAAGGTGTCTACATTAGTAGTTCTTCTTCAAGATTGTCCCAAGCTTCCTAGCTGGGTTTGCTCTTAGAGAGATTGGTTTGGAATTGGTGGCGTTTTAGCTTGTAGAAGGGGGAGCTCGTGTCTTCGTATGTTCTCAATGTGGTTGAACCTCTTGTAATTCTTGATTGAAGTGGATTAATAGATTCGTTGTACTGTGGTTTTTCTACATAGAAAAGGTTCTCAAATAAATGCTCTCTTATTGCTGAACGGTTATATCGTGGTCGAGGTTGATTGCTTTGGTAGGTAGATTTCCCATCTCACTTCGCCGTGGAAATTCGTTGCTTCCTAACACCTTCAGTTATTACTTGCATGAAGATTAAGTGAATTAGGATAGCTATCAACTTTTAGAGATCGTGAGTCCATCTCAACGACAAAGTGATTAATATCATATTAGGTGGGTGCATTCTGACTTGGAAATTCAAAAATTAAGATGAGAGAGAGATCATGTACATATAAAAAAAACCCATGACTCTCATACCATATTAGATTGCCTAACCTAAAAGCTTAAATTGATAGGTGTAGGAAGATCATATATACATAATATAAATGCCGTAGACAAGCGATACTTTAACAATTATAATCCAAATAATATCATCGTCCAACAAGGAAAATCTATTTTCTCACAATTATAAAGTACCTTGATTAAGCATTTGCCAACGCTGCTTAATTTTCTTCAATGACATACATACGCAACTGCTTCTCAGATAAATGTGAGATTTGTTACCATGGAAAACTCCCTTTGCACTTTGCAGAGCTTAAGTAATTAAAGGTTCTAATGGATGACTCATTATGGATAATTGAAAAGTGAATGGAAAGAATGAAAACACAAAATAGTTATCTCCACTTAAGAAACCTGACAATAGGTGAGTAGGTTTTGCGAAATTTCTTTGACGATAAATGTTAAATCTTCATAAAAAGAAAAAGAACATGCAAAAAATCCATTTTTTTTTTCAAAAAATTACCAAGAATTACATTCAAATTTACATGTCCACATTTATTTGTTTTGAAAAAAATGAGTGATTTGGAAGATATTTTCCTAAAAATAATCACTTTTCCCGGTTGAAATGATTAATCGACAGAAAACATTATCATTATCAATAACGATTTATGTCTAAATATTTTCATGAACAGTGAAAATATATTTTTATGTATTCATTGTTATAAACGATATAAATGATCATCTTTAGAAAAATATTTTTTCAAATCATTCATATTTTACAAAACAAACGACGCTTTAATCTTGAGAAAAAGATCAAAATGTCCCCTACAAGAATTGGAAAAAAAAAATTATTCCAATTCTAATTCTCATCTCATTACCAATACAAGCTCCGAGTTTCCTTTTGAAACTCCTGAAACTTTTTCATAGTAGTTTCTTTACGTGGTTCATTTGATGGGCAATCTCAAAGTGGTTTTATAATCTTGGCGGGTAATGAGTCAAGCTTGTGTTAGTAACCAACAATTTGTGTTCGTAAGTTGTGTTGGTATCCAGTTGACAAAAGGCTAGAAAATTACCAAAAAAAATCATAAATGTATTACAATTGTGTTAATTTAGTCATAAACCTTTTTTTCTTTCAAAATGAGTCATAAATCTTTTGTATTTGTATATTTCAATTTATCTGCCCAATTTTAACCGACCAACATTGACATGAATGCCAGCCGTCATATATGACATCACTGACGTTGACGTGGATAATTTTTAATAATATTTTAACATTTTTTGAATCTTTTACTTATTTTTTCTTCTTTTTGTATTCTTTTTTTCCTTTTTTATTTATTTTATTTCTCTTCCTTCTTCCTCAAGCCGGTCACTAGTCCGGTAACCAGCCAAAGGCGAGCACTGATAAGGTTGACCTCGCCACCCTCGGGTGAGCCTCGCTCGCTTCTAGGGAGGCTCTAATACATGCATGTTGGTAGTCAAGAAACCAAGTGTAAAGTCGTGCTACACGGGCTGCTGCTAAGAGATCTTTATGACCGTGAAAGTTAAGTGCAAAGTGAACAACACCAAAGTGGAGGTGCATATATACTTGTTGGACCCACTATTGGAGAAATTATGAGGAATCACATCTAGTTGCTCCAACTCGAGATCTTGTCCATCAAATGAGCCAAGTAATACGCAAATAGAAATATGTCTTACAAAAGAGAGAACACATTATTTTAGTTAATGCCCTCTTGCTGAGTATACCTCTTTGCAACAAGTCTCGCCTTATATTTCACTACATTGACAATAGGATTTCCCTCCTTTCATTTGTAGACTAATCTGCACTCGACAATCTTCTATCTTTTGGGTAGTTTAATGAATTCACATGCCTGATTTTGATGGAGTGATTCAATCACTCAAGTAGAGTTTTGCTTTTCTGTTCGACAATGCCATTCTACTGTGATGTCTCGGGAATAGTGCGGTGTCTCACAATCTCCTTTCTAACAAAATTTGGTAAAATCATTACCATAGAAATCCATGACATTGCTTAGGTACTTGATCTATCTACTTGATTGCTTTTTAATCAATTTTTTAAATTTCTTAAACTGATTGAGCATCTCAAATTTGTGCTTTAGGAAGTATATCTGCACCTTTTTTGAAAAAATGTCAATGAATGTCAACATATATTGAGCACCTCCTTTAAAATAAAACGGTAGAGACGACCCTAGATGTTTGAATTGGTTGCTTAGTTGAATGTTTAGTTGTACTGAATTTTATCCTATGCTACTTCTCAAAGATGTACAGCTCTCATAGGTCTAGCTTCCTTGTCTTATGACCTTTCAACAACCCCCTTCTCACTCAATATTGTTACACATATCTTATTCATGTGCCCCAACCGCATATGCTATAATTGAGTCAACTTTGTTCGACTCACTTGATGAAATTTCACTAGAACCTATCATGATTTTTTTTTCCAGTAAATGAAAGAAAATCGCCTTCTTCTTTTTTTTCCATTCATCATTGTTATGGTACCTCAAGAAATCTTTAACATTCCACCCTCAGTGGTGTACTTGCACCAATGTCATCGAGTATCCGTAGAGAAATAAGGTTTTTCTTGAACTCCATTACATGCCTCACATCTATCAATGTGTGCTCTACGCCATTGTACATCCGAATTCAAACTATCACCATTCCCATAAGCGAACAAGCTCTGTTGTTCCGCATAAGAACTCAACTACCATTTGTAGTATTGTAAGTAGTGAGTTAGTTCCTATGAGGAGTCATGTGATATGAACTCACTTAATCTAATACCTACTCATCTTCTTGAGTTTCGGTACATGCCTCACGTCTATCAATGTGCACTCTACGCTCATACATTCAAATTCGAACTTTAGACAACCTAGCAAGTTGTGTCGTTCCCCATAAGAACTTTTATCACCGTTTGTAGTATTGTAAGTAGGGAGCTAGTTCCTATTAGGAGTCATGTGATAGGAACACGTGGAATCTAGCACTTGCTCATCTCCTGACGAACTAGTCACAAAGGACAACCTCGACATCATTGATGCTCTCCTTGGCTACATTTGTCGCACTGCTTGAAGAATCTTGCTCTCTGCCTTTATTTCTTAACTTTGGATAATCCTTATAATACTTGAAATACTTCATGCGACCCTTGGACTTTCTGTGTTGCGACTTTGATATGCTTTTACTTCTATTGCTAGGTGTCGCAATCTGATCTCGCCGCCCTCAAGTCCCTCATCATCACAAGAAGAGAAAAAGGGGAAAGGTCAAGTTTAAGGATACTTGATCACGAGAGTTCCCTCATAGCTCACGTTCCAAAAGACATCATCACCTCGCATGTTGGATCAAGCCTCTCGTGAGTTCCCTCTACGAGATCGCGAGTTCTCCCAAGCTCGTACCATGCGTGACAACGAGGTATTGCGATCCATATCCACACGAGCAGCACACCTTAGAAGAATGGGTTGGGTGTGGATATCGGATTTAAGGGTACCTTTACCATGGTAGCCCTCTCGACAGTACGCCTTGCCCATAAGGATGACATCACTTCATCCTTTGGGTTACTCCCATATCGAGTATGCTAAATCATGGTGAGTTTCATCGAAACTCATACCCCGTGCGATGGTTTATTTATATGGTCTAGTTGTTTATGACAACCTAAAAATAAGACGGGAGTCGCCACTACCCTCATTTTGAGAGTCGGCTAGAAAACCCAATCGAGGGTCGGGAGTGTTCCCTTGATTTCTACGAAACCAAATATCTAGGTTCGAGGACTTGGGTTACGCTAATATTTCTATTAGTGCCCTTTCAGTAAACAGTATGTTGTGTTTTCCTAACATGTCCATGCGTTTCTTTTTACATTTTTGGGATCATTTGTCTTAAACTAAGTGATCATGCGTGGTTAGTCATTTTCATTCTATTCTATTTCTAGAAAAATAGGAAAAGAAAGCAATCAATGGAATTGAAATTATAAAATAGTAAGTAAACAATCAAGGAAAGCAGTAAATCTACCATGCAATCCTAAAAAATATAAAAGAGAAACACAATTGAAAAAAGCTAAAAGAAAGAGAGAAAACCCGCAATTCGTCGGGTTTTATATAACAAATGGAACCCGAGACATATGTTGGGGAAATGAATAATACATGATAATGGTTGGAATGGACATCGACATCCATCATCTTCGCTCTTTCTCCATCTTTGGGGTTATAATCTAAACCGAATCTAAGAAACTTATAACTAGGTGCATACAATGGAAAGAAACAAGCATACACATCAAAACAATCAAAAACAAGACATCATGTCGAGATCAATCATTTAAAGGAAGTGCAATACAAAAGTCAAATTTTGGGGCATCGGGGTCGGCCTTTGTCTTTCATGCGATGGTACCACTAAGACATCTAACCAATCCTTTTTTTTTTTTTTGACTTATAGCAATTATTGACCAATTGTATTCTCGCATGGTCAATAACGTTACTAAGTCTCCTAATCAAGCAATCTATATGATCCCAAGGTTTTCTCTCGATATCATGTATCGACCCTACCATTCATCTAAAAATCACATGCATTGCAAAAAATTTAAACATGCATGCAGGTCTTTTGAACCTTGTTTCTCAACCAATCAAGTAAGAAAATGAATTGTCGACGGGTCACTTATTACCAAGGGCATGCACCAATCACAAACACAAGCAATTTCTAATGCATGATGGGATTATATGTATGAAGGGTACATGTGATATTTCAAAAACATATCTCAAAATCATTCATGAAAAGTTTTGAGACAGGGTGATGTCTCAGCTATGAAAGGCATTCCATTGCCAAGACTAACCCAGGGCTTGCATTAGAACTCACAAGCATCGCAGGTATTTTGAATAATATTCAAACCGTGACTTTCACAATGTCAAATCAGGATTTTAAAAATGTTTGAAAATATTTAGGATTAAGGAATATCTAGGCTATGGAACACATTTAATTGCCAAGGCTAGCCTGGGGCTCACATTAGAACTCACAAGCATCACAGGAATTTTGAATATGGTCCAAATCATGATTTTTCCTTAAGCCAAATCAACATTTGGAGAATAATCTTTTTGGGAATCGTTTTTTAGAAACGTCACATGTACCAAAACATTTTTTGAGAGATGCAATTTAAAAAGGCCAGTTGTTTAACAACAAAGATCAAAGCATTTAGAACAATTTCCATGAAGATGGAATGTCCTAATTTCATGCACAAATTAACCTAAAAGGTGTAGCTAAACAAACACAATCATGTTTATATTAGGAAATTCCAGAACAAACGTATAATGACAACAACATTAGGCAATACCTAATGATAATTTGGAAATGAAAAAATATCTCTAACATGCATGACATGATGATGAACAACTTTCGTGAAGAGACTTTTCTCAAACAATATACACATGATTTTACAAAAATCAAACAACAAACAACAACACATCAGAAATTTGTCAAAACAACAGGACATTCAGTTAATGTCACGAGAATTTGTCCTATCAAAACATGTCTAAAAATCATCAAATTTATACACAACATAACCAACATGATGACAAGCAAGTTTCATTGAGAGGCCGAGTTCAAATTTCAAATAGAAAAATGGAAAAAAAAAATATCAAAAGTCTGTCCAAACAGAGGTTAAAATAGGGATCTAAATTTGATCCATTGTCTAGATTGTGATCTGTCTTTGAAAAAATATGGAAAATAGTCCAAACGATGAGCGATTGGCATGAAATTAGTGGTATTAAAAACTTCTAAGTGTGTCCTACACCTTCCTAGAAGAGCTCGAGTCCAAACTAGGTCAATTTGGTATCCTAAAATCGAAATCTCTAAAAGTGTGCGTTTCAGTAGTTAAGAAAATAGAACATCAGCATTCATTAGAAAACCTTAAAATCACCCAAAGAATGCCTAAATGGCATGAAGAAATCACATGAGACTTAAGATTGGATGCAACAAAAAGTTTGGATAGTCATCTAATCCTAAGTTGGCATGAAAAATGTCACAATTCAAATGGCATTATGAGATGATTTATGATTCCTAATGATATGTTTGGGAATTCTAAGTGTGATGAACACTTTTTGTGAGACAATTTAATGTGTGAGATGATACTCAAAGAACATGATCTAAACATGTATGCAAACTTGCAACATGCGGTTTAATCATCAAAAATGCATGATTGTAAGATTTGATCTTTAGATGACTCAAATAAGCATGGAAATATGCACATATGACAAGATTTCATTTCAAAAACGTTAAGTTTACAGAACAAGCATGATTTCAGCCATCCTCAAGATATGCATAAATCCTACCAAAAATTTCATATATAGAGTATATGATGACGAAGATTTCTTGTTAAGAGATCAAAGCTCAATTAATATCATATGAGCCGTGGTAAAAATGGCAAAATAGACATACTCTATGTCCAGCACATATTGCTACAATACCTTTTACTCTAATATATGCAATTGATTCACATTACCAATGTAAAAACCTTGCAAAGAATACATCAATTGAACATATATATCATATATTTCAACTCTCATGAAGAATTTGAGACCAAATAAGTGCAATTATGGACTCAATTTCATCAAAACAAATCTCGGACTAGTGCAGGACAAACTGACCTATGTTCAGATCTAAGAAATTTTGACCTAGCTAATTATATCTAAAAATTTTGAAAAAACATACAGGACATACAAAACACCTGTATGAGCAACTTTCATGAAGGAAAGTTATTCCAAAAATCAGCACAAAAATTGCAAAATCAAATATTTATATGGAATAAATTAACCTAAGCCTAGATCTAAATAGATCTAACCTAGTTGAATACACCCAAAAATCATGAAGAAAAAAATACAAAAGATGCACGACATGATTTGGAACAAAACTCATGAAGAAAATTTTATCAAAAAATGATCATAAAAGTCAGTACAAAAATAACAAAGTCAGAAGGCGGAACTGAATCACAAATGAAAAAAAGAAAAAAACCTAAACTATTGCAGAATCGTTAATCTTCGAAGGTGTTTTTAGAGGGCCAAACAATGGTCATTTTGGGCATGCAACCTATCGTTTCGAAGCTCGAGATGTCTATTATCTAATCATAAGAGAACTTGAGATGAAACGAGGTCGTTTTGAATCTCATTTTGGCCAAAACAGTAACCTATGTACAAGCCTACGAAAATCACAGATTAGTCTTAAAATCACAATCATCATTCAAATCATCAACAACTCATTGCAGCATTCATACTCATCAATATTAAACATGTAAAAGCTCCTAATCTTGAATCCTAGCCCCGATTGATTAACTCGATCTCGCTTCATCGGATTCAAGTTTCGAATCGTTATCTTTGTCGTGATTTTCGTCGATTTCTATCACGATTAGTCCGGATCAAATCGCCAGATCACGATCGAGACTCCAAGAACCTAGATCAGGTCACTACGGCTCAAATCAGGACCATTCAAACCTCCAACTCAAGGAAAAAAGGAAGAACCGGTCCAAAATGAACTAGCCTTAACTTGCCAGCAAATATCGCGCCGCCGGTGAAGATCCGGTCACCAATCCACTCTCCTCTTTCCACAGCAATGTTAAAGACTCTTGCTACAGCATATCACCAGCAGCTTGAAGGCTTGAGAGCTCCGGCAACCGCTGGTTTGAATCTAGAACGAGACCGGTCCAAGAAACGAACCGAATCTAGAAAGAGAAATTGTGATCAGTTTGTGCAGCATTTTGGAGGGAGAAATGAGAGAGAGAGAGAGAGAGAGATGCTGAGGAGAGAGAAAAAATTCGTGCAAATGAAACCCCATTTTTGAACATAGAAGAGATTTCACTTATATACTCCCACAATAAGCAATTTTGGCCGTCGGTTCATCCCAATGGCCAAAATCCCAATCCAACGGTCAAAATTTATTTTGAAGGCTCCATTATGATCTCGATGTGTCGGGTTATTGATCTAGTGGGTTTAATTTGCAAAAAACCAAACCAAAATCGGGAATTGCGTCAAAATGTCTGATTATGGGTTAATTTGCAATTTGACGAAATTTGATGACCAATTTGTAAACTTTTGGGAAATTGAAGTTGTAGAAATGAAATTGGGAGTGAGAGGGTTCCAGAACCGGTGGCCGGAGGCTAAGAACCGGCCAAAAAAAGCTTGAACCGACCAATCTCGCTGACGGCTAGTCAAACTGGCTGGACCGATTCAGTCTGGTTCGGCCGGATTTTGATTGGTTCTTGACCAGTTTGGTCTGGTTCCTGCTATTTTCTCCACTTGGGACCCCTGTCGTTAAAAACTTTATGCAATTTAACCCCTAAAGGACCTAATTGAAAAGGAATTTTATCTTTTTTATGAAGAAATTGACCAATTAAGATACAATTAAGCCAATCAAACCTTATGAACGTGATCTAGGGGTCTTTTATTGACCTAATTGAATGATTATCGTGGAAAAAACTAAGTCAAAACCATGGGTGCTTTGAATTGGGCCTAAAGGGCTAAAATGGTAAAATTTGCAATTCAATGGGCAAAATTACAAATTAACTAAAATTAAACTCAATTAGTGTCACAATTGCCCTATTTAATGAGCTAACCATAGGTAAGATCACTTACCACATTCAAATTGACCTTGAATTAAAGTGCTCGAGCTTAAGTCAAATATGGATCTAAGCCTAATATTAAAATTGGACCTAGATTTATGAAATTAAACTATAGCCATTAATGGGTCAATTCGAATTTTTTTAATTGAACCTTAATTGCTTGACTTTCTAATGCTTTGGAGGATAAAATTATTCAAAATGATGAGTTATTGTGTGAATTTCACAAAATCAATTTCAAATTTGGACTTATCTTAAGAAAATGAGTTAAAAACAATTGTCCATTTGCAAGTTATGAATGATCGATTTTAGTCCCCTAATTAGGGCTCAAAACGGCAATTCGTATTTTGACTCGATAAATCGCGAAATTGAATGCTCAAATAGATTTCAAATAGTCCTTAAACCAAATGTCAAAGAAGCAACTACACCTAATTATGACTAGAATAAAAGTAATTTTATTTTTGGTCGATTTAGAACTCAAAACTAAAAAATTCAGAAATTAAGGTTCTTAATCAAATTTTGTGAAATTTTTTACACAAAATTAAAATTCACATTAAAAGAAATGTATTTGTGCATTTTTTTTTATTTTTATTTTTTTGGGTCAAAGGTTTGACCAAAAGTCAACCATTTAGTTGACTTTTCCTAAAAGGTTGATTTTTTGATCAAATCTTTGAATTTTCAAGAAATTTGATTTGAAAAAGTGAAATTAAAGTTAAGTGAAATTTTTTGGGCAAAAATTCAATTTTTGACCCGGGGTTGACTTTTGGTCGAAGGATTGACCAAAAAGTCAACCCGAAAATCAACCGTTTGACTTTTCATGTTTTTTTCTTGAAAATGAGCTAAAAACTGTTTAAAAATGACAATGCAAAAGAAAGAAATGAAAAATGACATTTTTTGGTTGAGAGATAGAGTTCCGTCGTAATTAGAAATCTAAATCTCGATTTTTTATGTTTTAATGATATGTCGACTAAAAATTAGGTGTCAACACTAGGCCTCCAATGTGTATCTCTACCTCAAATCATCAGCTCTCGTGTTACATTGTACTCTAGATTGTCATCACATAACTCTCTCTATCACTCTTTAGAGAACAACACAAAATTTACTTCTTTCGTGGTAATCGTTGTATGCCCTTATAATAGTGAGTTGGTAAAATGCTCCCATAACTTTGGTGGATACGCTAACAATGTTATGCCTTATTTTCATCGATTGGGATCCCACTAACGTTCTTCAGATCCATCATCGGTTTGTTAAATTCATTTAAGTGGACTCTGATAGATGTATCTTCAACATATTGGATATGAACAATCATCTTCAACAAATATTGGCGATTATTCAAACCTTTGTTACATAGAGGGCTTGAAGTTTTACCCATAAATATGCAACATGCTTCTCTTTAGCCACCTCTATTAACACCTCATCCTATAGGTTCAACAAGATTATACTCTTCGCCCTCTCCATTTGCTCATTTTGATTGGTATGTTCCTTTGCTTTCGGCAACTTAATCATTGGCATCCAATGCCTTGGCTAAACCTTAGGTTGTTAATAGCACACGTATATTAGTGCTCCACAACCCAAAGTTATTCATTTTGCTAGATTTCTCAATTTCTACTTTCCCTCCAAACATAATTGCAAAACCTCAGCTCAAATTCCAATTGTTGAAATATTTTAACATGGAAGTTGCTAGAATCTTAATATCATGAGCAACAAAAATCAAGAGAGATTTTAAAGGAGGAATAATAAAAGATACGAGAGATTTATATGATTTGAACCAAGTATCGATATATACGTCTATTAAAAGAGTAAACGATAACAATCTCTCATATGCTTTTGGTGCCAAGAACCCTTGCTGTACAGGTGTATAGCTTTTTGGTTTAAAAGTCAATATATCTCTTACCATTTACTTAAAAAAAAAAAAACAATCTCTCATACGCTCAAGTATTTTTCTAAATTTTAAAATTACACCTTATGTCCATAGTGTTTTCAGCACAAATCTCCCGATTAATTCACTAATTAATCAAAAAATAATAAAAGATACAAGAGATTTATATGATTCAATCCTAGAGAGAGCCAACTATATATAATTTACTAATTAATCAAATAATGACATGATAATAATCTCTCATACACTCGAGTATTTTTTTTTTTAATTTAAAAATTACACCTTATGCCCATAGTGTTCTCTGCACAAATCTCCCGATCCGCCAAAGAGGGGAGTCCCTTCTGGTTGGATAAATAGAAGAAAGCAGAAGATAACAAAAGGACCAAGAGACCACTCCAATAAAATAATGATTTTGACTTTTC
Source organism: Eucalyptus microcorys (assembly GCA_014182515.1). Lineage (NCBI taxonomy): Eukaryota > Viridiplantae > Streptophyta > Magnoliopsida > Myrtales > Myrtaceae > Eucalyptus > Eucalyptus microcorys. The sequence continues at coordinate 19,875,223 of CM024571.1, read as the reverse complement.
CTTTTATCGTTAATGTCTTTCCTCTTCGTGTCTTCTGAGAGCTGTACTCCTTTCATAATACCAAAAGCAAGGTCTCCATCATTGCTAGTGGACCCTCTTCAATAAATGTCATGGTCTAAATGTCTACGGTGTCTGACGGGAGTTGTCCTCTCCGTTGCCACCTCGTAAAAAATATACCATCTCATTTATTCTCAATAGAAACATATATCTCACATGATCTGTGACTGAAGAACAAGTCTCTCTTCTACGCCCAAACCTAAATGAAACTCATGAGCAGTTTGTCATAGTTAAAGAAATTAATGTTAGAACCCTTATACTTCTTTCTTCTACAAAAGCAGATAGAATTAACGTTGGCATGAAAAAATAACCAACTCTAAGATTTCACAAAAGTCCAACTTGGACCCCATTTATTTGCATGTTACAGGCCATGTTTAATTGACAGACTTAAATTTGAGACATAATTTAACATATTGAAATGAGGTATTGGTCTTTGATAATGTAAAGAAAAAAGGGTTATTGGTTCACTGAATTTTTTAACTTCCTTTGGAGTGTGATGGATCATTTTTTTGATGGATTTGATGGGAGAGAAGGAAGTAGGCTTGTCAAAGGGGGAATAAGGATTTCAAGAGAAAGTTGAGAAGTGGTAATCTTCTCATCTTCATTGAGGTAGAAAACCTTATAAAAAATAATCAATCTTTAAGGAATTCGATTTCAATAATGGAATTGGAGAGTCGAAATAACAAGGGCATTGACACATATAGGGGTGGTATTTTCCATAGATCTAGTCATGATGAAATGGATCTTTCTCTTAGTATAGACTCATTTTAATTCACAGAGTTATAATCTTAGCCCAATCTAAACAAAGCTGTCTTTGATACCATGATGGGGCTACAGCATAAGCTAATGATTCCGAGATGCTTATGCTATCTCACAACACATGGCCCTTCTCTCAGCCTTTCAATGGAACTGCCTCCTAATCTTCGTAAATGATTAATCTATTTTATAAGGCTCTCAAGTTTCAGAAACTTTCTAATTCACTAGATCCATAGAGTGGTGAATGAAGGTTATATTTGTGGAACCGACTTATCGTATTTACCTAACAGTACAAACCTAAGCTTCTTATTAACATTAGAGTTCGAGGAAGAAGAGAAAGCATTGAGAAGGCCATTAAGGAATTGCATATAAAAGGGATTTTCAAAACACTAATCTTATTCTGACTTCTTATAGAAGTAACCTTTATATAGACAAAGCCAAGGGTAATATTGTAACGGTATAACCACACTATTAGAATAATACAAGCATACTTAGGACCACTAGGCATAAAGGACTGCGTTATTATGCAAGATGCTTTTACAAGAGGAAGGACACTAATAAGACACTTTGGCCAAAAGCAATGGCCCTCATATAGAAGCAAAAGAGGTTTGCCAAAGTGACATCAAAGCAAGTCGTGCGTGAGCGTAATAGGCCACTCGATCTCGTGCGTATTTTACCCATTATATATATGTGTGTGTGCGCGCGCGCGCGCGCAAAACAGCGAATCTTGATATTTAGTGTTGGTTAATGAGACTGTTAGTTAAAAGAATGGATGTTACGAAACAATTCATACAAATGATGGTCCGCGACAATGCCCGGACGCTGGACCAGTAAGTACCATGCTCGCTATCTTTCTTTTCATTGCAAAAGAAATATGATTTTTCTAAATTGTTCGAAGTCCCCTTTTTTTTTTCTACCTTTATGAAAAGATCCTCATTCCAAGATTCGATCCTTTAGACTGAAAGGTCGCGGCCACGCGGAAAGAATCATATTGAATGTGGGAGATCCATTTGTACTGTTGCGTATAGTTATAATTGGCAATTAGAGTAGTTGCAATCTTCCACGGTATTTGACAACTGATGTAGATCTGCGTTTTTTGTGGAAAATGAAGGGGCACGTGGCTCCTAAAAGCACCGATGACAACGTAGGACTTCGAGTGTGCTTCAAAACGTAATCCGCAAACTGTTCACGAAAAGCCTCAGAGAGAGAGAGAGAGAGAGAGAGAGAGAGGGAAGAGAGATACAGAAAGGATCGTCGTTCGGATTGAGGAAAGGTTCGTGGACGGAAGAAGAAGATGTTCTCTTGAGGAGCTGTGTCCAGAGGTACGGAGAAGGAGAGTGGCATCGAGTTCCTCAGAGAGCAGGTATTGTATCATTGTATGTGAAGGTCATTCTTGTGTTTTATTTGCACATACTCGCGCGCGTGTAAATTTGTATAGTAATGGGGATCCTTGTTTTCTTGTTGCATCCCCATCGGTATAATCCACTTGGATTTGCGTGTGTCAAATCATCTCGTGTCATCATATTTTACTTTTGTCAAATACTTGTGTTATCATTGAGATACTTTTACTTGAGTGAAAAGTTTTTCTTTTATTAAAATGGGTGGATGTGTCTTTCGTTAGTTTTGAGATAGTGGTATCAAGTCGGATTAGATTTGACTTCTTTAGGTGAAACTTCTCATGCTCTCGAATGATATTTCATTGATTTTTTAAAATAAGACAAAAAGGGGACGTGTATTGATATTTTACTCATGTCAACGGATTGATTTGCACTAAGAACATCTCTATACTATGTATACACATGCGCGGAGAAAGAGAGGGATCGCTAAGTTCATGTTTGTATTTCTTGAGCTTGTAGGTTTGAATAGGTGCAGGAAGAGCTGCAGATTGAGGTGGTTGAACTATCTGAAGCCCGACATTAAGAGAGGGAAATTTCAAGATGATGAGGTCGATATGATCATCAGGCTTCACAAACTTCTTGGGAATAGGTGAGTACATGCTAAGAAAAGGTCACATGTGAAGTGCATTTGTCTATTTTAAGAGAGTTACTTATATGGTGTTGAGCCTACCTGCGTTATTCACAACAGCCTCTCCCTCTTCCTTCTCAAAAAATTGATTAAGTGTTGCATTGATCGAAATAAATGACGACCGCATGTATAAACTGTGGTAAGGATTAGGCTATTTCATTTTAGGAAAAATTAAAAAGAAAAAATCTTAAACTTATTATACTTATGCCAATTCAGTCTTGAACATTTTAATTTGGCCAATCTAGTATTAAACCTTTGATGTGTTGTCAAATCAATCATAAATCTTTCAATTTTGTCAATTTAATCATAAAACTTTTGATAATTTGTCAATTTAGTCATTGCAAGAAATTTTGGTCGAAAATCGTTGATGTGGTAACCTAGTCAGCACTAGCCGTCTTACATGACATAGCCAATACTAATATGAACAATTTTTTTAAAATATTTTATTATTTTTTCTTCTTTTCTTTATTTTCCTAACACTAGCTCAATTGCCAACTGATCCTTCTCGATGACCCTCACCTAGTTGAGATGAGGCATCGTGGCCCTCAACCATGGCCTTAGTATCCTTGTTAGCCACAAGTGAGGGCATCGACCCTTGCTCAAATCCAAGTGAGGGCTACGACTCCGTTGCCGGCCAATGGGCGAGGGTCATGGCCCTGACCTTGATTTGGGCGAGGGCGCTGCGGCCTTCACCTATGACTGGTGAGGGCCGCAATTCCCTCGCCTAGATTAGTTGATGGTTGTTAGCCATCGCCAACCTTGGGTCGGGAAAAAAGAAAAGAAGAAAATAATAAACAATTCAAGAAAAATAAAAAAGTTATCTACATCAACGCCGGATGTATCACATAGAATAATTGATATTGATTAGATTGTCACGTTAATGATTTATAAGTAAATTTGGCTAATTAAACTAAATTGATAAATCATCAAAAGGTTTGACAATTCATCAAAAGATTTAAGATAAAATTGGCAAAATTGAAGGTGTAAAATTAAATTAATCCAATTGAAAGGTTTAGAATTAAATTAGTATCAATGGAATATATTTAACAACTTTTTAGTAAATGGGCCGCATGCTCAGTCGGTGATTACTTAAATTCAATCAATAGAAAATCAATTTATGAAAATCCGAATCTTGCTAAATATACTGATTTAACCTAACAACAGTCCTCTTTTTTCTATGTTGGTAAGAGCTTCATGATATTCAGCTGTCAATTTTTAATTATCATCAAACAAATATTAATTGCATTTCCATTATTAAAGATTATTAACACTTAAAATTCGGCACTTAAAATTTTTAATTTACCCAACAAACCCTAAATCTTAGTCATTTTTAATCAACTTCACTAGCATAGTTGCATTTGATATGGATTAAAATCAGGCACCAACTTATTGATTAGTTATGGCTCTGGAGGGCCATTTTTCCACATTTAAAAGTAATAATAGGTGAATCGACAGAAATTTATAGAATTTGACACAAAGGTGTTAATGGTGTGTACTTCAAATATATTAGAAGAGAAAGAAACTAATTGTTCGCAACTCATTTATAACACTTCGTAGATTGGAGAGAGCTTATGAAAATTCCCATTGCTTGATTGTCAACATCAATTGGCCATTCCCACGATGAAACCCTTATTTTGTCAGGATTGAACACTTATGGAAACAAAAAAAAAAATCACTACTTTGGATTGATTCGTTTATTTATGAATCACTTGAGTGTCATAATTTTTTAAAAAAATATTCATCACAAGTGTCATGCCATATTAGATTTTGGGTATTTGGGTGAATGTTTTTAAGAAGTTATGGCATGCAAACGATCAGTCGAAAGTTTCAATAATCAAATAAACATTTTTGAGAAAGTATGGGAATTTTATGGTCGAAAAAAAAGTTATGACACTCAAGTAAACAGCGTATGGAAATAATTTTTGATATCTTTCCTCATAATTTAACATTTCATTTAGTCGAAATTATTGATGCAGGTGGTCCCTAATTGCTGGGAGACTCCCGGGTCGAACTGCGAATGACGTGAAGAACTATTGGAATACCCATCAACGGAAATTGATGACTTGCCAAGGGAAGCCAGAGAACGAGAAACCCCAAGATTTGGTAAAAGTTGAAGTCATAAGGCCTCGCCCTCGGACAATCTCCAAGAACTTCTCTTCCTTGGGGGTCGAAGCCTATAGAGAGCTGAACGAGTCCCGAGAGCCGCGCGTCCACGACGTACCTCCAAACAGAAGCCCCTGGATCGATGATGACTTTGAGCAGCGTTCGGAGACGACGGAGGCATGGTTGGATTGTTGGAGCGGACTCTCCTTCGATGCAGAAAGCATCTGGGACTGGCCGGTGTGATAGAATCTTGCCGGGCCCTTGGATATTACTTATGCATGTGTTGCCTTCATATCATTGGGGTTTGTATGAATACGGACATGGGAGAACCAAGTGGTGTGTGTACTGCTTTTCTGCACGTGATCCCTTCGTATGCTTGTGGTCCGCATGACTGCGTACAAGGGAGAATAATGACTCGAGAACATCAACGGTGACTATGAATCCTTCCGAGATTTGCTATATATTTGGATACGTTTCGAATAAAACGTCCCACATGCATACATGACAAGATTTTCAGAATATCAACTGTGATTTTTAACGTTCGAGGAAATACTCGTTTGATGTTCTACCATACCGTAAGTAGAACCTTTTTTCAATAGTTAAAACCCTTCATCTGCATCAAAAGTATCTGGTCTGTCTCGAATGGTGGTGAAGGACACAATTTCTCAAGAAACATGACGTGAAAGTTGGCCGAACAAAGAAGAAGGATTATGGCGAACAGAATCCTACCGTGACAGAAGAGAAAATGTTAGTAAAGAATCTGGTTTTGAATTGTCATGATGGTGCTCAAGGATATAAATGATCTGAAGGCCAGTACTTAACATGCAAACAAACAAACAAAATAAGCTCGTTGAACTGATTTCATGGCTTGAGAAAAACATAAGATGATCCGTTTTGCTCTCAGTTGAGTTTGCCGTTCTGATGAATCGGTTCTATGATAATGTGGGATCCTAGTTAGAACGAATGCTGATAAACAACACATTTTGTGCAGAAAGTCGGAGAAACAATGTAGGATTTAAAGGGGCCGGAGGGGGGAAAAAGAACAGATCAATGGGAGAAAACAGTAGTAAATCTTGCCAAAAGATTTTGTCTTCTTCGTCATCTGTATATTTCTGCAACTACAATCAGGGATGCCGCTTCAATTATCATTAGTGGATGCAAATGCTGCCGTTGAACTTTCTAAATTTCACATGTATTGCTCTTTCGAGAAAAGTTGGATTTGCTTTAATAATCATGTTCTTGCCCTTACTGGACAATAAAATATACTGACATTGAACCCACGTTTTTGTTATGAGTTAGCATAGTCGGATTACAGTGAGAAGAAAATCCAAACCTCGCACAACAATAATGTCTCTCTCTCTCTCTCTCCCTCTCTTTCAAGTTAATTTACGTCATTGTTGATGGCAGTCTTGTTGTTTATGACTATTGGTGGGATTCCTTTTGTTGACACAAAAAAATTGCCCTAAGTCCCTGAGAGACCGAGTGAGATATGATCGTACTAAGTGTTGAGCCACGAACGGCGGTAAATGAGACTTGGTTCAGTTAATGAAGATCGATGGATTAAGAACAAGATAAATGTTCAAGTGACGAAACAAACAATCTTGGCTGCAATGATGATGACCCATTCAATCATGAAGCCATCACGATTGTCAAATCACGGTGTCATAAATCTCAAACCACTTATTATAGTGATTGAGAAACACGGATTGTTATAACCGTAAGGAAGTGGAGTTGTAAGTTACAAAAGAAATTGTCAACACAGGGTGAGTGATAAGGCTTTGATCATTGACTAGAGTTCTTTTGATAACCATTTGTAAATACATGTTAAATTCTAAGAGTCGTGTAGAATATTATTTGCCTTTTTTTAAAAATTGTCGTTAATCGTTGGTGGCTGTAAGTATTGGAAGTGTAATTTGAGCAAAGGACCAGCAATCAATCAATGAACACCATTTGGTTAATTTTATATTCTTGTTATCTTTGCATTTCAGTACTCTTTTACATAGCCGATCATGATTATCTCTAATCTTTGTAACTTTAATTTTTTTCATCGGCTTGTGTTTCCTATCTAAGAATTAACAAAGGACCCTTCACACGTTTTATCGATTTCTACATAGATTTACATTTTGAAAGGGGCTTTGTCCACATTGACGGGTCGATATGTGTTCGAAGAAGTTATTCGGTGAATCCGTGTGATGAGCCTAATGCATGTTAGCAATTGGATCATGCGGATCTGTCGAGATCCGAGGGAGCACACCCACAGCCCTTTACGTGCTGCGATGCTTCACCTCTAGCGGCACCTCTACCACGTAACACGGAATGGCAGCGGCGCGATCTTCTATAGAAAAGTCAAAGCACTTCGCAGCCGTTGGATACGAATGGATTGGAGGGTTCACGTCCCTCTTTGACTTTCAGTAATCAAAGTCTCGTTCCCGACCTCCAGTTCGGAAAAGGATCTCGCTCCACCAACCTATAACAAGTTGAGGAATCACATTGAACAAGTTGCAAATCTAAAGACCACGGATCAAATTTCAGAAATCATTTAATTGCTAATTGCATCATCAGACCTTCCTCTGTACACGTTCCAGGGAGAAGATTGCGCTGAAGAATCCATCTTCTATCAAAAACCACCTGAGACTTCTTTCCTGCTCAATCTCTTACTTGGACAGTGGAAGAATCGGATGAATCGAGGTCTATTTCGCTACGATGTAACTACATGCAAGACAAAGGTTATTCCTAGCGACTATGGTTTCATTGTGCAGCTGAACGAGGGGCGCCACCTCAAAAACGCCCAACTGAGTTCCGTGTAGATCAAGTTCTCCAGGATTTCGATGAGAAGAAGTTCAATTTCACCAAAGTGGGCCACGAGGAAGTGCTTTTTATGTTTGAACAAAGTGATGACTGCTACAGTCACTTCTTCCCCAGTGCACCCGCCATTTTCAAGCCTACTTCTCCTAATGTTGTAGCTATCAACGTAAGTCCGTTGCTTCCTTAACACTAAACATTATGCATAGCTTCACTGATGTCCACTAGCTGCTGATGAATAAGGTGGTTAAATTTCTGCTGGTCAGCCCCATTGAGTATGGGCACATTCTCCTTTTACCCCGTGTTCTCGACTGCTTGCCTCAGAGGATCGACCACATGATCTTCTTTCTGGCTCTGTCTTTGGCCAAAGAGGCAGCAGATCCTTTCTTCAGAGTGGGTTACAACAGTCTAGGCACATTCGCCACCATTAACCATCTTCACTTTCAGGTAACATAAACACACTTTGATCCATAATATTGACTAGCTGATTGAGCTACTTTTCTTTTTCTATGGAAGGAGATTCTAACTTTTTTATCCCATACTTACCTCATTTTTCTTGTTATTACAGGCGCATTATTTGGCTTCTCCATTCCCAGTCGAAAAGGTTCCTACTCTGAGAGTAATGACTTCCACAAGCATGCAGAGAAATGGAGTAGTTGTTTCGCAACTCTTGAAATTCCCAGTCCGTTCACTTGTGTTTGAGGGTAGAGATACTTTATGGGATCTGTCCAGTGCAATTGCTAATTCCTGCATACGCCTTCAGCACAACAACATCCCCTTCAATGTACTGATCGCCGATTGTGGCAAAAGAGTGTTTCTATTTCCACAGGTAACTTTTCATTTTTTCCTTTCACGACAGATTGACAGTTTAATGTCCATAAGCCGTTTTGCTGTGCAATTTAATAGGGGTACTAGCACTTTCAAGATGATCCTTGTGGTTGGAGTTTAATTCATATATGGTCCATTTAATCATGGCACACAAAGTCTCATCTTTGTTTACGAGGCTTATTTTTCATAGGTCCAATTTCTCGTCTTTGAAGACATCACATCTTATGATGCGATCTGCTTGGCTTGTCATGGAGATCTTTGAGTGTGATGTAGCATTTGTGCAGTTTTTTTTGTTCATGTGCCCCTCTTCTATTCAAGCTGTACTGACTCTTGTATATTTTGACTTCCTTTGCCATGGTTTCTCGATTTACCAATGAAGTTACACTAGTAATGGACCAAATCTCACACTAGAAAGGAACTTCGAGTCAAGAGTTGTGTTTAAGGGGCTAGTTAGGATTCTGTGTATAAGGAAATGTTATTAATTCTCAGTAAATTCTGGTGGTCACCACAGAACAAGGTTGTGTATCTTCATCATAAGTTTTTAGTTATCGCGCATCTAATTGTGCTCTCTGTCAATGGTCAGTGTTATGCAGAGAAGCAAGCTCGGGGAGAAGTGAGCCAAGAACTTTTGGAAACTCAAGTAAATCCCGTCGTCTGGGAGATTGGTGGAGACGTAGTGCTGAAGAGACGGAGGACTTTGAAAATGCGTCGGACGACTATGCATGGAGACTCCTTGCGGAGGTTTCCCTATCAGAGGAGAGTTTCCGAGAAGTGAAGGCTTAAATCTCTGAAGCGGCAGGCTTGCGCGAGATAGATACTGAAGCATATAACTTGCATCAGAACGAAGAAGCTGTGTCCACATCTTCTGCTGCCACAGCCACCTCACATTTGCATCAAGATTGTCTAGTCGTGAAAGGCAGGGCATAGCTCTTGCAGTAGCGGGTATGCACCGTGGATCGCTCCTTGCTGGAGCACAAGGAATTGAAGGCCAGATGATCCTGACAAACTGTCCAGGACAAGATTCCGCATCTCGCATCGCTTTGTCTTGCATAGTTTGTCGGTTCGGTAGTGAGGAATGCGGTTCGGTAGATTCGCTGCTCCGCAGGAAGGGTTACAATCCTTACCAGACAGCGTTGCTTGGACTGACCGTCTGGAAGATTGAAGCTTGACATGGAAATAGCTTCTGACTTTGCCATTGCTATTAGAAACAGAGCTTCTGTACTTAATGGTGGCTTTCATGGGCATCTGGGCAGAAGTTGCCTTTTGTAGATTACTGATTGATTTTTGTTAGGTAACAAATGCCAATGTACTTGCATGATGGTGGCCACCGGCCCTTGGCAGTTCTTGTAGGTTTTCTTGTACTAACCATGAAGTCTGTTGTAGGAATTTATTTTCCGGTCTGCCATTCCAGTGAATCTATGATCTTTCGAGCATCATATCCTTTCTTAATCTTTTCAAAATTTGGAACGACGTGGATCAGTTTCGAGAATCGGTATTGTATTATACTGAATTAGGAAGCTAGTTGCGATCAATGCGCGCCTTTTATTCATTCAACGATTCGAGACAAGCGGAGTTTTCAGGAGGCAAAAATTATTTTTGCCAATGCTAATGAGTGCCGTCAGGGCGAGATTTGATGGAAGAAATTTTTTATCTGAAGGCGTTGGCTGTGAGTATCACGATCCTGGTCAAGATATAGAAAATTTGCAATATTACTCTAATGTTCTTTATTGGTTTTGCATCACTCTTTTAAGTAAACAAGCATATATAAATGGTATGTTTATTTTCACGGAAAATGAAAGACTTTAAAAAGATTTTCTTAAAAATGATTGCCTGTATCAATTTGAGATTTTTCGTGATATTAATCATTTGTCTTATCTCAATTTTTTCTAAAATGCATATCACTTCAAAAAATAATAAAAAGTCACGTCAACTTCTTCAATCAATGAAATTGAACAGAGTTCATGAATAGACTTAATTAGGATTTGATAGCACTTATTGAAAGTTTTAAAACTCAATTGCATTTTAACAATAAATTTTAGAATATCCATTGAATTTGTAACATTAATTTGTTTGTAAGGGATGGGCTATAATTCTTTAGTGATGAATTTCTTTTATTGAACCTCTGATGTTATTTATTAGTCAGATTGATGGTGTCATGTTATTAACTTTTTTAAAGATCCTCTAACACAATATATTGATGATATATGCACTATATGTCATAGAAACCTTTTGAGTTTTCTTCAATAAATTGTTTAGCTCTGTTCATTTCACGGAAAATAAATTTTGGGAAAATATTTTCTGAATTTTCGGTGTTTGTTTCATAGAAAATGAATTGCTTGGGGAAAACATTTTTTCATGAAGGGAAAAAAGTTTTATAAACTAGGGGAAAATGTTTTCCACTTTTGAAAAGTGGAAAATATTTTCCTTACTTGATTTCTCTTATCTCACACTCTTATAAGCCCTCACTTCCTCCTCCTCCTCCTCCTCCTCCTCCTCCTTTTTTTTTTTTTTTTTTTAATTCAAATTATTTTTTTATTTTCTTTGTTTTCCCTCATCTTCTTTATTTTCTTTTTCTTTTTTTTTTAAATTGAGTTTTTAGTTCTTTTTCTTTTTCTTCCCATTTCTTTTTCTTCTTCCTTGGCTGGTCGGTGGCCACAGGCCAACTCCAGTCTCGCCCAAGGCCAAATTTGACGAGTCACGAGCTTGCCGGCCTCGGGAGATCGAGCTTGCCAAGATCGGGTTGATGAGCTCGAGGCTCGGCCAATCTAGGTGAGCCGCGTTCGTTGGCCGGCGAGCTCGTGGCTCGCCTAGCCTCGAGCCTTGAGCCTTGATCGGCCGAGCCTTGAGTTCACTGGATTTGGCGATTGTGTCTTGGTCGGCCGCTAGGCGACCGACCATGTTGAGGCACGCCGCAATGGAGGAAGCGGGAGGAACAAAGAGGGAGGAAAAGAAAAATTAAAAATTAAAAATAAAAAAAAACCAAAATTTTTAAATATATACATATAAATTAAATTTTAATTTGTTTGATCAATTAAAAATATTAAAATTTATTTTTTTTGGTAATTTTCCCAAAAAATCAAATTAGATAACGAACAATGGAAAACATTTTTCATTCAAATTTTAGGTTTCAACCGAACACCGGAAAATATTAGTCATTTTCTTGGAAAATACGTGATATTTTCTGTGAAACGTGATATTTTTATGAAATGAACAAATCCTTAATCAGTAGTTTCTTTTTCAACAAAATAAAATAAAATAGTGGTTCTTCTTTAATTTGCTAATGTTCATATTATTAAATAGGCGCAACCATGGAATATTACTTTCAGCCTATATGTATATTTTAAAATAGTATATATCTATAGACAAGTACGAGAACATTTAAATATTATCACAAACTATAAATTTTTCATTTAAATATATATTAATATTGCAAAATATAGCATATATATATATATATATATATATCTTTACAAAAATAGAGTCAAGTACAAGAACATTTAAATATTAATTACAAAGATAGTTGCGACCACATACTATAACTTTTTCATCTAACTATATATTAATATTGCAAAGTATAGCATATATATGTATGTATCTTACAAAAATAGAGTTTGTGTTGAGTATGTCTTGAATTATTTTTTTTGTATGGGCTTGGGCTAATGTTAGGGCTTGAGGACAATATAACTTTATTTTTCTCAAGTTATTAGTTCAAGAAGTTGAGATAGAAAAAGTTTTAGTTTTTCATAGCCATCTTTTGTAATCCTTGAAATTATACAATAGATTTTGCTTCTTCTCCCCCCGTGGTTCTTCCCGCAAAAGTTTCCACAAAAATCCAATGTTCTTTTATTATTCTCAATTTCAATTTCATTTTAGTTTTCGCATCTACCATAACAAATTGGTATTAGAGCCTTAGGGTTTTCTTGATCTTCTAGTTATGGCTTCAAGTTCAACAACGAAATTTGATATTGGGAAGTTTGATTGGAGCGACAATTTCAATCTATGACAAGTTCGTATGTTGGTTGTTCTTACATAGTAGGGTATGAAGAAAACTCTGTTTGTAAAAGGGAAGAAACTGGAAAGCACGTCAGATGAAACATGAGAAGAATTGGATGAGAGAGGCATGTCTACTATTTAGTTGTGCCTCACGAATGAAGTTATGTAGGAGATACAAGATCAGAAAATAGTTATAGGTTTATGGCATAAATTGGAATGTATTTTTTCATAACATCCCTCACCAATTGGTTGAGGCTCAAGCAACAACTCTTCACTCTTCATATGGCTGAAGGTGCTTCTTTTAAATCTCATATTTATGAATTCAATGTTATCATCTCTGAAATAAGAAGTATTGATACTAAGGTTGAAAATGAAAATTAGGCTCTCTTATTGTTAGTTTCACTACTTTCTTCTTATAAGAATTTTAGAGAAACCAAGATTGTTAGTAAAGAAACTATTGATGTTGAAAATGTCAAAACTAGTCTCCTAAATAAGCAGAAACTAGATATAGAATTGACTTTTGAATGAAGTAATGATCATGGGACTAGTTTAGTTGCTAGAGGAAAGTCTGTTAAGAGAAGTAATGGTGGCAGGTTTAGATCAAAATCAAAGCATAGGGATCTAATTTGCAACTGTTGTAAGTCTAAAGGGCATATCAAGATAAATTATCTAACATTAAAAGAAAAACAACAAAGAGAAAATATGAATCAGCCAAATCAAATAAGTGCAAATCGACAAAACAATAAGAACTACTAGATCAGACAGAATCAAGGAAACGAAAACCACGCTTAAGTTGGTGTTGCTTAAAAAGAAAACGAAGATTGGTTATTGGTTGCAGATGATAAATAAAAATACAAATTCAATGATAGTTGGATTCTTGATTTAGGTTGTTCGTATCATATGTGCCCTGTGACATCCTGATTTTCAGGTTCTGTCTTCGATTGGATAAGTTTGGCTTTTCATCAATGCGCCTATAGTTCTTTTCTCTGAGTTGGCCACTCACGAGACAACTAACTTATCAGGTGAAGCTGTTAAGGAATTTTAACGCAATAGACTTGAGAATTTGATCAAGAATCGACTACTCGACCGTGCTAGTCTACAAGGGTCTTTACGGCAATGTCGAAATCAATCAAAGACCGGAAATAGGTCGATTCGATAGAGGTATATGATTAGTGTGGGTGATTCCACCAGATTGCAAAATTCTCATCGATCAAACACTAGACCGATTTTTCTGTCATTTTGGTACCTTGTGCCCATATTTGAAACTCGAGATTTTCACGACAACCGAGAGTCGCCAATGTGTCGAAGATGTACGTTGTGGCTCGAAATAAATCGACCACAAGTCAATTGTATCAAAAATTCCTAAATGCTACCTGGTATGCTAGGTTACGCTAAAATTGCGCCAGATTGAAATTAACCGCGAATTTGGATCCGATTTTAAAAATTGAAAATTCTGTCATGTCACGATTCATTTTAGGAACATCGACTCATCCTCCAAAAATTTTTTGCAAACCGAGATTTTTGGCAAAAATTCAATATAGGGCCGTTTTTATCCGGAAAATTCAGGAGATCATTTTTTATCATGTTTTTAGATGCAAGTTGGTTTTATTGGCGATGAAAAATGTCAATTTGGTCGAGGACACCTTGGTGGATTTATAGGGGCCGAATTGAATCTAATTAGAGAGGAACTTGGCTCAATTTTGGGAATTTGGTGTCAAATTCGTAGGCCCCCTTGGTGCACAACCTTTTGGACCCTTTGGCAAGTGTGTTAGGGAAGTTTTGAAATGGATAGGCTGCTGACCAAGGCTGGAGAGGTGGTGCTTATTGGATGAGCTCAAATGAGACAACTTTGGTTTCTAGAAGGCTTTGTGGTCCCCTCAAGCCATCTGTTGTCACCCATTCTTCTCCAGCAGCCACCTTTCTCTATTAGAAGAGTTTTTTAGCTCAAAAGTTGCAGAGGAAGCCAGCCAACTCCCCCCCTTTGGCTGTCGCAAGCCCACCGAACTCCCTATCCCCGCCGTTTCGTCGTCACGTGAGCCGCGCCCGTCCCACGCGCCGTTCCACCTCCAGTCGTGCCTAGCCTCGCCTCCCAACGCCTTTGAGCCACCGTCCCTGGCCGTCGAGCCACCTGGCCACCCGTCCCGCCGCTGGAAGCCACTGCCTGCTTCGCCCACCCACCTAGCAGCCTGCTAGGCCGTTTCCAGCCTAAGTTGAGCCCCACGCCACCTCTCTCGACCTAAGAGCATAACCAAAGCCCTCAACCAGCCGTGGGCCTTCGAGGCCCATTTCGAACCTTTTCCGAACCTCGTAGGGTGTCATCGCTTCAGAGGTTGTCGCCCATCTCCATGTTGCCGTCATCGTGGACTCACCAGATCGTTAAACCGGTGAGTTTACTCACTAAACTCTTCTTATGGAGTTAATGATGCTTAATGGTTGATTAGTTTAGGCTAAGTAGGATTTAGGTGGTTAGTTAGAACGGATTAGCGATTTAATTACTCGTTATTGCATGTTAGGTGGTTAGATCAGCTTAATTAGCAACTAGATAGGTTGTATTATTTATCTAGACTAGTTTGGAAATTTTCCGAGCCCGTTTCAGTATTAAATTAGGCTTTTCCGGCCTAAGTTTCTATTTATGGCATTTAATTGTATTTATTTAATTAATTTTGGTATTTATTTAATTATTTATTATTTTCTGGAAATTATACCAAGATAGCCGGTGATCGGAATTTCGTGTTGATTTCAATGGTATGCTTGGTTTATTTAATTGAGTACTAATTTGTGCAAATTGGTTGGAATTTGAAATTTTGGGGATTTATCCCAAAATTGTGGAATTTCGACATATAATTGGAAAATACCGGCCGTCAGTTTTTAACTTCGAAATTTTTTTTTGTGGACTATATAATTAGTGGGATTTTTGAAAAGAAATATATTGCGTTTTTTTTCTTACCTTTTACCAATATATATATATTGCGTTTTTGGCTCAGGCCGATCATGTACTCACACACGATTATTTTATCGATTATTTTCAATAAGGTGAATTATTAGCTTGTGTGAGCCCTTTTGCACGTCAGCTTGTGTGAGCTAAGATCGTTTATCAGCTTGTGCGAGCTAAGATCGTTCATCAGCTTGTGCGAGCACAATATATATATTTATCAGCTTGAGCGAGCTATCTATCTATCTATATCAACTTGAACGAGTTATGATCATATATTGCAGCTTATGTGAGCAATGGTGCTATCAAGGGGATTGATATGTGGTATTGAATTGATAGATAGTACTGTTGGTATCGAATCGAGCTAATTGATTGATTGATCGATGGTTTGATTTGAATTGAGTGGATTGACAGAAATCATGAACTGTACTAACTTGCAGGAAGGAACTGATGTGAGGTAAGTCCTCTATCTTGTGAGTGTGCATAGGTAGCATTTAGGCGTATTTCCTTCCTAGTCGGAGTTTAAGAGGGGTGAACTTGCTGAGACGTTGTCTCACCCCGTTGTGAGCTCAACATTTTCAGGTTCTTAGATGGCGGTTCCTCCTTAGCGTTTTGGCCGTCCCATGAGGGTTACCGAGCGGGTTTCTAGCTATCCCGATCCAGGAAGTCACTAGGTCTATGAACTTATAGTGACCACTGTCTGGGTCGAAGAAAATCCACCTCAGAGAATACCTCATCGATTCAAAGCATAGTTCCGCTACGGACCCAATGGTTTTAGGGTGGGTCCCCTTAAGACTTTTGATGTCCCCACTGCGATAGTTGATGCTACTCTAGACGAGGATCTAGCTGACCCTCTCGATGGTGTGGTGGAGGACCCAACACCCCTGGCGCCTGTGGAGACTGAAGAATCGGTGAATGAGTCTGATTAGCTAGTCATAGGACAACTTTGTTTTGAGGATCGATCCTTTGTAGACTTGTGAATATAGACTAGTATTGTAAATGATCTAGTTTGCTATGTTTAAAGGTGTGTTGTGGTTTTCAAAAATCGTGGCCCTATTTTTCTATCACATCTTTGTGTTGTCTAGGGATTTATTTATTTGCTTCCGCATGTGCATTAAAATGAATGGGTCGGTGACGCGTCCTAGGACGTCGCAATTTAATTGACCATGGAGGGATAGGCACGCGCTTGAGGATTGGGGCATGACATGCCCTAATCATGACTAGTTCTTTATGTACAAAGAATTTAATGATGGAATTATTCTAATGGAAAACAATGCTAAATGCAAAGAAGTTAGGATTTGGACTGTCAACATTAAAATGTACGATGGCATCATCAGAACTTTGGATAATGTTAGACACATTCTTGATTGGAAGAAAAACCTCATTTCTTTGAGTACACTTGATGCTAATAGTTGAAAGTTTACAGCTAAAGGTAGAATTATGAAGATTATGATAGGTTCATTTTTATTGATGAAATGATTGAAAACTGACACCTTGTATCAACTGCAATGCACTACAGTTATCGATTCAACTGTAATATCATCCATTACGATAGAATCAAACAATACTAAATTATGGTATATAAGATTAGGCCATATGAGTATCAGAGGAATGGAGGAGCTGAGTAAGAGAGGTTTTTTGTGTGGTTAGAAAATCGAAAAACTGGATTTCTGTGAACATTGTGTCTTTGGAAAATAGACAATGATCAATTTGAAGACAGGAATTCACACAATAAAGGGCACTTAGGATTATATTCACTTTGATTTTTAGGGCCTATGAAAGTTCCTTCGAAAGGCCTTGGTTCGAGGTATTTACTCACTTTCATTGATGATTTTTAAATAAAGGTTTAGGTTTATTTTTTAAAACAAAAAAGTGATGTTTTCATTACACTTAAATAATGGAAAACATTAATTGAGAAACAAACTGGTAAGAAGATTAAGCGGTTGAGAACAAATAATGAGTTGGAATTTTGTGGGGGTGAGTTTAATTGCAAAGTTGAAGGTATTATGAGGCATTATACAACGGTGAATACACTACAATAGAATGGTATTGCAGAACACATGAGAAGAATCTTATTAGAAAAGACTAGATGTCTATAGTCTAACGATGGTTTAGGCAAAGAAGTTTTGGGCTAAAGCAGTCAATACAGCTACTTAGTCGATAAATCATTCTCCTTGCACATCTATTGAGTGCAAGAAACTTGAGGAGGTTTGGTCAAGTAAACCCACTAATTATTATTTTTTTCGAGTATTTGGATTTTTAGCATATACACATATTAATGAAGGCAAATTAGAGCCTAAAGCAAAAAAAAATGCATCATTCTTGATTATGCTTTTAGTGTAAAAGGTTATAGATTTTGGTGTGCTAATTTATCTAAGATTATCATTAGCAGAGATATTACTTTTGATGAGTCTACTATGTTTCATCCTAAGAAAGAATCATCTATTTCTTGTGATGAAAATTCGAAAAGTGTTGCAAAGAACGTAGAGCTTGAAATAATTTCTTTGCAACCAATTCAGCCATCTTCAGATAATATTGAGTTTGAAAATCCTAAAGAGGAATAGTATTCTATTGTCAAAGATAGACCAAGAAGGACGGTGAAACCTCCATAGAAATATTGATTCTCAAATTTTATTGCTTATGCTCTTTCCATTGCAAAGTCAATAGAGTATAGTGAACCTAAAACCTACAAAGAAGCCGGCTCTTCGAAAAATTCAGCAAAGTGGTCAGTTGCTATGAACAAAGGATGGAATCTCTTAAAGAGAATTAAACTTGGGAGCTTGTCAAGCCACCAAAAGAAAAGAAAATTGTAGGTTGTAAATGGGTTTTCAAAAGAAATGAAGGTACTCTTGGAGTTGAAAACATCAAGTTCAAAGTTCGTCTAGTTGCTAAACGCTATAGTCAGATTGAGGGAGTTGATTTTAATGACGTGTTCTCACTTGTCGTTAAATACAGCTCTATTCAGGTTTTGCTTGCGTTAATTGCTATGCATGATTTAGAGGTGAAACAACTCGATATGAAAGCAACTTTCTTGCGTGGTGAACTTGAAAAGAAAATCTATATGGGTCAACTAGATGGTTTTCAATTTAAAGGTAAGGAAGATCATGTTTGTCTATTAAAAAAGTCTATATATGGTTTGAAGCAATCACCTAGACAATAGAATAAAAGGTTTGGTTCGTTTGTGGTGCAAATTGGCTATTATAAGAGCAAATATGATAACTATGTATATTTGCACAAACTTTCAAGTGGCTTTTTATTTATCTGTTATTATATATTAATTGCAGCAAAAGATAAATTTGATATACATAATTTGAAGGCATAGTTGAGCATTGAATTTGAGACGAAGGAATTAGGTGCAGTGAAGAAAATCCTAAGCATCAAAATTCAGTGAGATCAAAAAAGAGAAAAATTATATCTCTCCTAAAAAAGCTACATCGAGAAGGTGTTAGATTGTTTTGGCATGAAAGATACCAAACTAATAAGTACTCGTCTTGCTGTATTTTAGATTATCAACTAATTTATGTCCACAAATAGATGATGACCTAAAATATATGTTACATGTTCCATACTCTAGTGCAGTTAGTAGCATTATGTATGCCATGGTTTGTACTTGATTAAACATTTCACATGATGTTAGCATGATAAGTAGATATTTATCATACCGAGGAAAAATTCATTGGCAAGCTGTGAAGTGAATTTTGAAATATTTGAAGTGTACTTTTGATTTTGGTTTAGAGTTTGGAAAAACCGATGACATTCTAACAAGATATGTTGATTTTGATTATACTGGGGACCTTGATAAGAGGAGGTCTTTGACTAGGTACATCTTTATTATTGGAGGTTGTGTAGTCAATTGAAAAGCTACTTTGCAACATGCAATTGCTTTGTCTACTATAGAAGCAAAGTATTTGGCTATTGTATAGGTAGTTAAAGAGGTCATATGGTTAAAAGGCTTATTGAAGAGCTCACTATGAATCATGGTGTGACTATTGTCCATTGTGATAGTCAAAGGTCTATACATCTTACTAAAGACTAGATGTATCATAAGAGGACAAAACACATTGATGTACGATATCATTTTATTCGAGACATTATTGCCGATGGCTATATTAATGTCTTGAAGATTGATATAGAAAACAATCCAGTTGATATGTTGACGAAGTCTTTGCCTATTGCCAAATTCAAGCATTGTTTGATTTTGGTTAATGTTTGCTACAACTAAGTTTCACTCTAGTAGGAGGAGAAGATTGTTTGTTACTTATGTAGAATTCAAGCCAAGGTGGAATTTGTTGAGTATGTCTTGATTTTTTTTTTTTATGGGCTTGGGCCAATGTTAGGGCTTGGGGACAATATAAATATTGTTTTTCTCAAGTTACAAGGTCAAGAAGTTGCGACAAAAAAAGTCCTAGTTTTTCAAAGTCACCTTTAGTAATCCTTGAAATTCCATAATGGATTTTGCTTCTCCTCCCCCCGTAGTTTTTCCCGCAAGGGTTTCTACGTAAATTAGTTGTTCTTTTATTCTTCTCAATTTCAATTTCATTTTAGTATCCACATCTGCCATAACAATTTATATATAGTATATGCATATCAATTAGAGACTCACTAAAATATGCACAATAATCTCTATACAAAATATAATAAAAATGCGCCATGCAACACTTTCAAACATGTAATTTTTCTCTTTAATTTGTACTTTTATTTTGGCAACTTAGATGTAGGAAAGTCTTATTAACATCTAAATTTTTCTTTTTCCTTTTATAACTTAGATGTAAGAACTTATTGTTTTTAGAAAAATTCAGGCTTACTTTTAAATAACTATTTCAAAGAATTCCTATTTGCATGAGAAGAATTTCTTCTTCTTTTTCAGAAGGCCTTACATCTTCATCTTCTAAAAGGGCTAGATAATGTTTGCATTGCTAGTCTACATCCTAATAGCAATTACCTATATGAGGGTTTTTGAAGTAGATAAGAGGATGTACTTCAAAATTGAAAGACTCTATTTCAAGTCTTTCTCCTTCAACTTCATCTTGTGGGATGCATAGCTGCATCATCAAAATGGTAGGAGAAATGGAAGAAGAAGGGTTTCATCCTTTTTCCTTTGAATAGTCAAATTTAATGACCACGTTGCATTCTTTTTTCTTAGTGAATTTAGATTCTAAAGACTAAATTCTCAGGATATTCTGGTGAAGCTTCTCATACGAAGTCAATCATTCAAGTGTCTAAGAGAAGCTTAATCAACTATAAAGGAGGGATCTACCTCAGAACATGAATGCACGAAGTTGTCTGATTATTATCTACAGAGATCAAAGGAGCATCTTCTGCTCTCGAAAGAGCCAATCAAGGGCATGATTTAGGACTCTCTACACCATCTAATAATGAAGGGTTGCATAACAAAGTCGGGAGTTTAGGGGGCTAGAGTGATTTGTAACTGGACTTTCAAAGCATTGCCTAAACGAGGTTTGAAAGAGCCATATAAGGGTTCGAAAATAGTGTTACAAATATTGTCTTGGCATTGCAAGTGGTTTCGATTGTTCTAATACATGCATGTTGGTAGTCAAGAAACCAAGTGTAAAGTCGTGCTACACGGGCCGCTACCGAGAGATCTTTATGACCATGAAAGTTAAGTGCAAAGTGAATAACACCAAAGTGGAGGTGCATATATACTTGTTGGAGCCACTATTGGAGAAATTATGAGGAATCACATCTAGTTGCTCCAACTCGAGATCTTGTCCAGCAAATGAGCCAAGAAATACGCAAATAGAAATATGTCTTACGAAAGAGAGAACACATTATTTTAGTTAATGCCCTCTTGCTGAGTATATCTCTTTGCAACAAGTCTCGCCTTATATTTCACTACATTGACAACGGGGTTTCCCTCCTTTCATTTGTAGACTAATTGGCACTCGACAATCTTCTATCTTTTGGGTAGTTTGATGAATTCACATGTCTAATTCTGATGGAGTGATTCAATCTCTTTGCTCAAAGCTTCTAGCCATTGAGATGACTCAACACCAACCATCACCTCAGAGTTAAACAAAGGTTCATTTGTTTCTACCTCATCACCTACATTCAATACATAAGTAATATAAGAATAATCGTAACATACCAGTGGTTTAAATTACATTCTCTATTTGCTCATGGCTATACTATGATGTCACTCTATTAGTTGTTTTGTATCACCAACTTGCAGTCTTAGTCTCCATTATCTCTAAGGTCTCGAGAGGCTCCAATGAAAGTCCACCTCACTACTGACATCATGATTCGTTTGCTTTGCTAGTTGAGTCTCAAAATTCATCTTTCGAAGTATAGCAATTTCAATGAAGATAATGTTTCTAATTACTAGAAACCAAGTGATATGGAATATGTGCACCACACTCAGTAGCCTTTCACCTCTTGTGCATAACCCATAAATATGCACTTCTTCAACCTCTGCTTAAGCACTTGTATGGGCATATGCAGGAAATTTGAATACTTGTAATTCAATTAATAGGTTTCCTCAACCATGCTTCCTTAGGAGTCTCTGACTCGATAGTAGATGATAGAGATTGATTAACTAGGTAATAGATCATGTTTATCACTTTGTCCCAAAATTACTTGTCTGTCTTGCATGCGAAAGCATGCACCGAGTGTACTCAAGTAGAGTTTTGCTCTTCCGTTCGACAACGCCATTCTACTGTGATGTCTCGGGAATAGTGCGGTGTCTCACAATCTCTTTTCTAACAAAATTTGGTAAAATCATTACCATAGAAATCCATGCCATTGCCTAGGTACTAGATCTATCTACTTGATTGCTTTTTAATCAATTTTTTAAATTTCTTAAACTGATTGAGCATCTCAAATTTGTGCTTTAGGAAGTATACCTACACCTTTTTTGAAAAAATGTCAATGAATGTCAACATATATTGGGCACCTCCTTTAAAATAAAACGGTAGAGACGACCCTAGATATTTGAATTGGTTGCTTAGTTGAATGATTAGTTGAATGATTAGTTGTACTGAATTTTATCCTTTTCTACTTCTCAAAGATGTACAGCTCTCATAGGTCTAGCTTCCTTGTCTTATGACCTTTCAGCAACCCCCTTTCACTCAGTATTGTCACACCTGTCTCATTCATGTGCCCTAACCACATATGCTATAATTGAATCAACTTTGTTTGACTCACTTGATGAAACTTCACCAGAACCTGTCATGATTTTTTTTTCCAGTAAATGAAAGAAAATCACCTTCTTCTTCTTTTCTTTTTTTCCATTCATCATTGTTATGGTACCTCAAGAAATCTTTAACACTCCACCCTCAATGGTGTACTTGCACCAATGTCATCGAGTATCCTTAGAGAAATAATGTTTTTCTTGAGCTCTATTACATGCCTCACATCTATTAATGTGCGCTCTACGCCATTGTACATCCGAATTCAGACTATCACCATTCCCATAAACGAACAAGCTATGGTGTTCCCCATAAGAGCTCAACTACCATTTGTAGTATTGTAAGTAGTAAGTTAGTTCCTATGAGGAGTCATGTGATAGGAACTCACATAATCTAGTACCTACTCATCTTCTTGAGTTTTGGTACATGCCTCACATCTATCAATGTGCACTCTACGCTCATACATTCAAATTCGAACTTTAAATAACCTAGCAAGCTGTATGGTTCCCCATAAGAACTCTTATCACCATTTGTAGTATTGTAAGTAGGGAGCTAGTTCCTATGAGGAGTCATGTGATAGGAACACGTGGAATCTAGCACTTGCTCATCTCCTAATGAACTAGTCACAAAGGACAACCTCGACATCATTGATGCTCTCCTTGGCTACATTTGTCGCACTACTTGAAGAATCTTGCTCTCTGCCTTTATTTCTTAACTTTGAATAATCCTTATAATACTTGAAATACTTCACGCGACCCTTGGACTTTTTGTGTTGCGACTTTGATATGCTTTTACTTCTATTACTAGGTGTCGCAACCCGATCTCACCGCCCTCGAGTCCCTCATCATCACAAGGAGAGAAAAATGGGAAAGGTCGGGTTTAGGGGTACTTGATCACAAGAGTTCCCTCACAGCTCGCATTCCAAAAGACGTCATCACCTCACCTTTTGGATCAAGCCTCTCGTGAGTTCCCTCTATGAGATCATGAGCTCTCCCAAGCTTGTACCCGCGTGACAGCGGAGTGTCACATCCATACCCACACGAGTGGCACACCTTAGAAGAAAGGGTTGGGTGTGGATATCGGATTTAAGGGTACCTTTACCATGGTAACCCCCTCGACAGTACGCCTCGCCCATAGGGATGACATCACTTCATCCTTTGGGTTACCCCCATACCGAGTATGCTAAACCATGGTGAGTTTCACCGAAACTCATACCCCGTGCGATGGTTTATTTATATGGTCTAGTTGTTTATGACAACCTAAAAATAAGACGGGAGTCGCCACTAGCCTCATTTTGGGCGTTGGCTAGAAAACCCAATCGAGGGTCGGGAGTGTTCCCTCAATTTCTACGCAACCAAATATCTAGGTTCGGAGACTTGGGTTACACTAATATTTCTATGAGCGCCCTTTTGGTACCTAAACAGTATGTTGTGTTTTCCTAACATGTCCATGCGTTTCTTTTTTTTACATTTTCGAGATCATTTGTCCTAAACTAAGTGATCATGCGTGGTTAGTCATTTTCATTCTATTCTAGTTCTAGAAAAACAGGAAAAAAAGCAATCAAAGGAATTGAAATTACAAGACAGTAAGTAAACAATCAAGGAAAACAATAAATCTACCATGCAATCCTAGAAAATATAAAAGAGAAACACAATTGAAAATAGATGAAAGAAAGAGAGAAAACCTGCAACTCGTAGGGTTTATATAACAAATGGAACCCGAGACATATGTCGGGGAAATGAATAATATATGATACTAGTCAGAATGGACATCGACATCCACCATCTTCACGCTTTCTCCTTCTTCGGGGTCCTAATCTAAACCTAATCTAAGAAACTTATAACTAGGTACATACAATGGAAAGAAACAAACATACACATCAAAACAATCAAAAACAAGACATCATGTCGAGATCAATCATTTAAAGGAAGTGCAATATGAAAGTCAAATTTTGGGGTCTCGGGGTCGGCCTTTGTCTTTCATACGATGATACCACTAAGACACCTACCCAATCTTTTTTTTTTTTTGTTTTTTGTGACTTATAGCAATTATTGACCAATTGTATTCTTGCATAGCCAATAACGCTACTAAGTCTCCTAATCAAGTGATCTATATGATCTCAAGGTTTTCCTTGATATCATGTATCGACCCTACCATTCATCTAAAAATCACATGCATTGCAAAAAATTTAAACATGCATGCAGGTCTTTTAAACCTTGTTTCTCAACCAATCAAGCAAGAAAGTGAACTGTCAGCGGGTCACTTATTACCAAGGGCATGCGCCAATCACAAACACAAGCAATTTCTAATGCATGATGGGATATATATGAAGGGTACATGTGATATTTCAAAAATATACCTCAAAATCATTCATAAAAAGTTTTGAGACAAGGTGATATCTTAGTTATGAAAGGCATTCAATTGCCAAGACTAGCCCGAGGCTCGCATTAGAACACACAAGCATTGCAGGCATTTTGAATACAAATTAAACCGTGACTTTCACGATGTCAAATCAGGATTTTAAAAATGTTTGAAAATATTTAGGATTAAGGAATATCTAGACTATGGAACACATTCAATTGCCAAGGCTAACTCGGGGCTCGCATTAGAACTCACAAGCGTCGCGGGCAATTTGAATATGGTCCAAACCATGATTTTTCCTTAAGCCAAATCGACCTTTGGAGAATAATCTTTTTAGGAATCGTTTTTTAGAAACATCACATGTACCAAAACATTTTTTGAGAGATGCAATTTGAAAATGACAGTTGTTTAACAACAAAGATCAAAGCATTTAGAACAATTTTCATGAAGATGGCATGTCCTAATTTCATGCACAAACTAACCTAAAAGGTGTAGCTAAACAAACACAATCATGTTTATATCAGGAAATTCCAGAACAAACGTATAAGGACAACAAAATTAGGCAATACCTAATGATAATTTGGCAATGAAAAAACATCCCTAACATGCATGACATGATGATGAACAACTTTTGTGAAGAGACTTTTCTCAAACAATATACACATGATTTTACAAAAATCAAACAACAAGCAACAACACATCAGAAATTTGTCGAAACAACATGACATTCAGCTAAGGTCACGAGAATTTGTCCTACCAAAACATGTCTAAAAATCATCAAATTTATACACAACGTAACCAACATGATGACAAGCAAGTTTCATTAAGAGACTAAGTTCAAATTTCAAATAGAAAAAATGGAAAAAAAAAATATCAAAGGTCTATCCAAACAGAGGTTAAAACAGGGATCTGAATTTGATCCCTTGTCCAGATTGTGATCCGTCTTTTAAAAAAAAATGGAAAATAGTCCAAACAATGAGCGATTGGCATGAAATCAGTGACACTAAAAACTTCTAAGTGTGTCCTACATCTTCCTAGAAGAGCTCGAGTCCAAATTAGGTCAATTTGATATCCTAAAATTGAGATCTCTAAAAGTGTGCGCATCAGTACTTAAGAAAACATAACATAAGCATTCATTAGAAAACCTTAAAATCACTCAAAGAATGCACAAATGGCATAAAGAAATCACACGAGACTTAAGATTGAATGTAACGAAAAGTTTGGATAGTCATCTAATCTTAAGTCGGCATGAAAAATGTCACACAATTCAAATGACATTATGAGATGATCCATGATTCCTAATGATATGCTTGGGAATTCTAAGTGTGATGAACACTTTTTGTGAGACAATTTAATGTGCAAGATGATACTCAAAGAACATGACCTAAACATGTATGCAAACCTTGCAACATGCGATTCAATCATCAAGAAAGCATGATTGTAAGATTTGATCATTAGATGACTCAAATAAGCATGGAAATATGCACATATGACAAGATTTCATTTCAAAAACAATAAGTTTACAGAACAAGCATGATTTCAGCCATCCTCAAGATATGCATAAATCCTACCAAAAATTTCACATATAGAGCAGACGATGACGAAGATTTCTCGCTAAGAGATCAAAGCTCAATTAAGATCATATGAGTCGTGGTAAAAATAGCAAAATAGACAAACTATATGTCCAGCAGATGCTACTACAATACCTTTTACTCTAATATATGCAATTGATTCACATTGCCAATGTAAAAACCTTGCAAAGAATGCATCAATTGAACATATATATCATGTATTTCAACTCTCATGAAGGATTTGAGACCAAATAAGTGCAATTATGGACTCAACTTCATCAAAACAAATCTCAGACGAATGCAGAACAGATTGACCTACGTCCAGATCTAAGAAATTTTGACCTAATTAATCATATCTAAAAATTTTGAAAAAAAAAAACATACAGGACATACAAAACACATGTACAAGCAACTTTCATGACGGAAAATTATTCCAGAAATCAACACAAAAATCAGCACAAAAATAGCAAAAAATCAAAAAAATAGCAAAATCAAAGCAGCAAACGCGGCGTCGATAACCGTGCGAGCAAAATCAGCCTAGATCTAAGTAGATCGACCTAGCTGAACACATCCAAAATCATGAAAAAAAAAAAATACAGAAGATGCACGACATGATTGGAACAAAACTCATGAAGAAAATTTTGTTAAAAAACGATCATGAAAGTCAGCACAAAAATAAAAAAATTAGAAGGCGGAACCGAATCAAAACCGAAAAAAAAAAAAAACTATAAAACTATAAAAAAATAAAAAACTATAAAAAAATTATAAAAAACTATAAAAAAAAAAAAAAAAAACTAAACTAAACTACTGCAAAATCCTTAATCTTCGGAGGTATTTTTGGAGGGCCAAACGATGGTCGTTTTGGGCGTACAACTTATCGTTTCAAAGCTCGGGATGTCTATTATCTAATCCTAATAGGACTCGAGCTGAAATGAGGTCTTTTCAAACCTCTTTTTGGCCAAAACAGTAACCTATGTACAAGCCTACGAAAATCACATATTAGGCTTAAAATCACAATCATCATTCAAATCATCAACAACTCATTGCAGCATTTATACTCATCAATATTAAGCGTGTAAAATCTCCTAATCTTGAATCCTAGCCCCAATCGACTAACTCGATCTCGCTTAATCGGATTCGAGTTTCAAATTGTTATCTTTGTTGTGATTTTCGTTGGTTTCTATCATGATTAGTCGGATCAAATTGCCGGATCACGATCAAGACTCCAAGAACCTAGATCAGGTCACTATGGCTCGGATCAAGACCAATCGAACCTCCGGCTCAAGGAAAAAAGGAAGAACCGGCCTTGACTCGCCGGTGAAGATCGGGCTGCCGGTGAAGATCTGGCCACCAATCCGCTCTCCTCTTTCCACAGCAATGTTAAAGACTCTTGCTACAGTAGATTACCAGCAACTTGAAGGCTTGGGAGCTCCGGCGACTGCCGGTTTGAACCTAGAACGAGACTAGTCTAAGAAGCAAACCGAATCTAGAGAGAAATTTTGATCTGTTTGTGCAACATTTTGGAGAGAGAGAGAGAGAGAGAGAGAGAGGCTGAGGAGAGAGAAAAAATTCGTGCAAATGAAACCCTTTTTTGAACATAGAAGAGATTTCACTTATTTACTCCCACATTAAGCAATTTTGGCCGTCGGTTCAACCCAATGGCCAAAATCTCGATCCAACGGTCAAAAATCTATTTAGAATGCTCCATTATGATCTCGAGGTATTGGGTAATTGATCTAGTGGGTTTGATTTGCAAAAAACCAAGTCAAAATGTCTAATTAGGGGTTAATTTGCAATTTGACGAAATTTGATGACCAATTTGTAAAATTTTGGGAAATTGAAGTTGTAGAAGTGAAATTGGGAGTAAGAGGTTCCAGAACCGGTGGCCAGAGGCCAAGAACCGGCTGAAATGGGCCTGAACCGCCTAATCCCGCCAACGGCCAGTCAAACCGGCTGGACCGGTTCGGTCTTGTTCGGCCGGATTTTGACTGGTTCTTGACCGGTTTGGTCTGGTGCATGCTGTTTTCTCCACTTAGGACCCCTGTGGGTAAAAAATTTATGCAATTTGACCCCTAAAGGACCTAATTGAAAAGGAATTTTATCTTTTTTATGAAGAAATTGACCAATTAAGATACAATTAAGCTAATCAAACCTTATGAACACGATCTAGGGGTCTTTTACTAACCTAATTGAATGATTATCGTGGAAAAAAAATGAGTCGAAACCATTGGTGCTTTGAATTAGGCCTAAATGGCTAAAATAGTAAAATTTGCAATTCAATGGACAAAATTGCAAATTAACTAAAATTAAACTCAATTAGTGTCACAATTGCCCTATCTAATGAGTTACCCATAGGTAAGATCACTTACCACATTCAAATTGACCTTGAATTGAAGTGCTCGAGCTTAGGTCAAATATGGATCTAAGCTTAATATTAAAATTGGACTTAGATTTATGAAATTAAACCATAGCCATGAATGGGTCAATTCGAATTTTGTCAATTGAAGCTTAATTACTTGACTTTCTAATGCTTTGGAGGATAAAATTCTTCACATTGATGAGTTATTGTGTGAATTTCACAAAATAAATCTCAAATTTGGACTTATCTTAAGAAAATGAGTTAGAAACAATCGTCCGTTCATAAGTTATGAATGATCAATTTTGGTCCCCTAATTAAGGCTCAAAACGGCAATTCGTATTTTGGCTCGGTAAATCGCAAAATTCAATGCTCAAATAAATTTCAGATAGTCCATAAACCAAATTTCAAAGAATGAATTACACCTAATTATGACTAGAATAAAAGTAATTTTATTTTTGGTCGATTTAGAACCCAAAACTGAAAAAAAAAAATTAGAAATTAAGGTTCTTAATCGAATTTTGTGAAATTTTTGGCACAAAAGTCAAATTCACATTAAAAGAAATGTTTTTGTTCATTTTTTATTTTTTTTATTTTTTTGGGTCAAAGGTTTGACCAAAAGTCAACCATTTAGTTGACTTTTCCTAAAAGGTTGATTTTTTTTTTTATCAAATCTTTGAATTTTCAAGAAATTGATTTGTAAAAAGTGAAATTAAAGCTAAGTGGAATTTTTTTGGGCAAAAAGTCAATTTTTGACCCGAGGTTGACTTTTGGTCAAAGGATTGACCAAAAAGTCAACTCGAAAGTCAACAGTTTGACTTTCGGGTTTTTTTTTTTTTCTTGAAAATGAGCTAAAAACTGCTTTAAAACGACAATGCAAAAGAAATAAATGAAAAATGACATTTTTTGGTTGAGAGATAGGATTCCGACGCGATCGAAACCTAAATCTCGATTTTTATGTTTTAATGATATGTCGATTAAAAATCAAATGTCAACACTGGGCCTCCAATGTGTATCTCTACCCCAAATCATCAACTCTTGCATTACATTGTACTCTAGATTGTCCTCACACAACTCTCTATCACTCTTTAGAGAACAACACAAAATTTACTTCTTTCGTGGAAATCATCGTATGCCCTTATAATAGTGAGTTGGTAAAGTGCTCCCATAACTTTGGTGGATACGCTAACAATGTTATACCTTATTTTCATTGGTTGGGATCCCACTAACGTTCTTCAGATCCATCATCAGTTTGTTAAATTCATTTAAGTGGACTCGATAAATGTATCTTCAGCATATTGGATTTGAACAATCATCTTCAACAAATATTGGCGATTATTCAAACCCTTTGTTACATAGAGGGCTTGAAGTTTTACCTATAAATATGCAGCATGCTTCTCTTTAGCCACCTCTATTAACACCTCATTCTATAGGTTCAACAAGATTATACTCTTCGCTCTCTCCATTTGCTCATTTTGATTGGTATGTTTCATTGCTTTCGGCAACTTAATCATTGCCATCCAACGCCTTGGCTAAACCTTAGGTTGTTAATAGCACACGTATATTAGTGCTCCACAACCCAAAGTTATTCCTTTTGTTAGATTTCTCAATTTCTACTTTCCTTTCCAAACATAATTGCAAAACCTCAACTCGAATTCCAATTGTTGAAATATTTTAACGTGGAAGCTGCCAAAATCTTAATATCATGAGCGACAAAAATCAAGAGAGATTTTAAATGAGGAATAATAAAAGATACGAGAGATTTATATGACTCGATCCGAGTATCAATATCTACATCTATAAAGTGAGTAAACTGCAAATAATTCACTAATTAATCAAAGAATTACATGATAACAATCTCTCATACGCTTTTGGTGCCGAGAACCCTTAATGTACAACTGTATAGCTTCTTGGTTTAAAAGTAAATATATCTCTTATCATTTACCAAAATAAATAATAATAATAATAATCTCATACCCTCAAGTATTTTTCTAAATTTTAAAATTACACCTTATGTCCATGGTGTTTTCAGCACAAATCTCCCGATTAATGCACTAATTAATCAAAAATAATAAAAGATACAAGAGATTTATATGATTCAATCCTAGAGAGAGCCAACTATATATAATTTACTAATTAATCAAAGAATGACATGATAATAATCTCTCATATACTCGAGTATTTTTTTTAATTTAAAAATTACACCTTATGCCCACAGTGTTTTCTGCACAAATCTCCCGATCCGCCAAAGAGGGGAGTCCCTTCTAGTTTGATAAATAGAAGAAAGCAGAAGATAACAAAAGGGCCAACTAGCCAAGAGACCACTCCAATAAAATAATGATTTGGACTTTTCCTTTTATCGTTAATGTCTTTCCTCTTCGTGTCTTTGAGAGCTATACTCCTTTCATAGTGCCAAAAGCAAGGTGTCTCCATCATTGCCGGTGGACCCTCTTCAATAAATGTCATGGTCTAAATGTCTACGGCGTCTGACTGGAGTTGTCCTCTCCATTGCCACCTCGTAAAAAATATACCATCTCATTTATTTTCAATAGAAACATATCTCTCACATGATTTGTGATTGAAGAACAAGTCTCTCTTCTACACCCAAACTTAAATCAAACCCATGAGCAGTTTGTCACAGTTAAAGAAATTAATGTTAGAACCCTTATACTTCTTTCTTCTACAAAAGCAGATAGAATTAACGTTGGCTGGAAAAAATAACCAACTCTAAGATTTCACAAAAGTCCAACTTGGACCTCATTTATTTGCATGTTATGGGCCATGTTTAATTGACAGACTTAAATTTGAGACATAATTTAACAGATTGAAATGAGGTATTGGTTTTTGATAATGTAAAGAAAAAAAGGGGTGTTGGTTCGCTGAATTTTTAACTTCCTTTGGAGTGTGATGGATCATTTTTTTGATGGATTTGATGGGAGAGAAGGAAGTAGGCTTGTCAAAGGGGGAATAAGGATTTCAAGAGAAAGTTGAGAAGTGGTAATCTTCTCATCTTCATTGAGGTAGAAAACCTCATTAAAAATAATCAATCTTAGAGGAATTCGATTTCAATAATGGAATTGGAGAGTCGAAATAACAAGGACATTGACACATATAGGGGTGGTATTTTCCATAGATTCGGTCATGATGAAATGGATCTTTTCTTAGTATAGACTCATTTTAATTCACAGAGTTATAATCTTAGCCCAATCTAAACGAAGCTGTCTTTGATACCATGATGGGGCTACAGCATAAGCTAATGATTCCCGAGATGCTTATGCTATCTCACAACACATGGCCCTTCTCTCAACCTTTCAATGGAACTGCCTCTTAATCTTCATAAATGATTAATCTATTTTATAAGGCTCTCAAGTTTCAAAAACTTTCTAATTCACCAGATTCATAGAGTGGTGAATGAAGGTTATATTTGTGGAACCGACTTATCGTATTGAACTAACAGTACAAACCTAAGCTTCTTACTAACATTAGAGTTCGAGGAAGAAGAGAAAGCGTTGAGAAGGCCATTAAGGAATTGCATATAAAAGAGATTTTCAAAACACTAATCTTGTTTTGACTTCTTACAGAAATAACCTTTATATAGACGAAGCCAAGGGTAATATTGTAACGATATAACCACACTATTAGAATAATACAAGCATACTTAGGACCACTAGGCATAAAGGACTGCGTTATTATGCAAGATGCTTTTACAAGAGGAAGGACACTAATAAGACACTTTGGCCAAAAGCAATGGCCCTCATATAGAAGCAAAAGAGGTCTGCCAAAGTGACAGCAAAGCAAGTCGTGCGTGAGCGTAATAGGCCACTCGGTCTCGTTCGTATTTTACCCATTATATATATATATATGCAAAACAGAATCTTGATATTTAGTGTTGGTTAATGAGACTGTTAGTTAAAAGAATAGATGTTACGAAACAATTCATACAAATGATGGTCCGCGACAATGCCCGGATGCTGGACCAGTAAGTACCATGCTCGATGTCTTTCTTTTCATGGCTAAAGAAATATGATTTTTCTAAATCGTTCGAAGTCCCCTTTTTTTTCTAGCTTTATGAAAAGATCCTGCAGACTGAAAGGTCGCAGCCACGTGGAAAGAATCATATTGAATGTGGGAGATCCATTTGTACTGTTGCGTATTGTAATAATTGACAATTAGATTAGTTGCAATCTTCCACGGTATTTGACAACTGATGTAGATCTGCGTTTTTTGTGGAAAATGAAGGGGCACGTGGCTCCTAAAAGCACCGATGACAACGTAGGACTTCGAGTGTGCTTCAAAACGTAATCCGCAA
Organism: Eucalyptus microcorys; assembly: GCA_014182515.1. Taxonomy (NCBI): domain Eukaryota; kingdom Viridiplantae; phylum Streptophyta; class Magnoliopsida; order Myrtales; family Myrtaceae; genus Eucalyptus; species Eucalyptus microcorys. The sequence goes on along the minus strand of CM024571.1, from coordinate 19,841,985 downwards.
ACTGTTCACGAAAAGCCTCAGAGAGAGAGAGAGAGAGGGAGAGAGAGGGAAGAGAGATGCAGAAAGGATCGTCGTTCGGATTGAGGAAAGGTTCGTGGACGGAAGAGGAAGATGTTCTCTTGAGGAGCTGTGTCCAGAGGTACGGAGAAGGAGAGTGGCATCGAGTTCCTCAGAGAGCAGGTATTGTATCATTGTATGTGAAGGTTATTCTTGTTTTTTATTTGCATATACTCGCGAACGTGTAAATTTGTATAGTGATGGGGATCCTTGTTTTCTTGTTGCATCCCCATCGGTATAATCCACTTGGATTTGCGTGTATCAAATCATCTCGTGTCATCATATTTTATTTTTGTCAAATACTTGTGTTATCATTGAGATACTTTTACTTGAGTGAAAAGTTTTTCTTTTATTAAAATGGATGGATGTGTCTTTGTTAGTTTTGAGATAGTGGTATCAAGTTGGATTAGATTTGACTTCTTTAAGTGAAACTTTTCGTGCTCTCCAATGATATTTCATTGATTTTTTAAAATAAGACAAAAAGGGGACGTGTATTGATATTTAACTCATGTCAACAGATTGATTTGCACTAAGAGCATCTCTATACTGTGTATACACATGCGCGCAGAGAGAGAGAGATCGCTAAGTTCATGTTTGTATTTCTTGAGCTTGTAGGTTTGAATAGGTGCAGGAAGAGCTGCAGATTGAGGTGGTTGAACTATTTGAAGCCCAACATTAAGAGAGGGAAATTCCAAGATGATGCGGTCGACATGATCATCAGGCTTCACAAACTTCTTGGGAACAGGTGAGTACATGCTAAGAAAAGGTCACATGTGAAGTGCATTTGTCTGTTTTAATAGAGTTACTTATATGGAGTTGAGCCTACCTGCGTTATTCACAACAGCCTCTCCCTCTTCCTTCTCCAAAAATTGATTAAGGGTTGCATTGATCGAAATAAATGACGACCGCATGTATAAACTGTGGTAAGGATTAGGCTATTTCATTTTAGGAAAAAAATCTTAAATCTATTATACTTGTGCCAATTCAGTCTTGAACCTTTTAATTTGGCCAATCTAATACTAAACCTTTGACGTGTTATCAAATCAATCCTAAATCTTTCAATTTTGTCAATTTAACCATAAAACTTTCGACAATTTATCAATTTAGTCATTGCAAGAAATTTTGGTCTAAAATCGTTGATGTGGTAACCTAGTCAGCACCGGCCATCTTACATGACATGGCTAATACTAATATAAACAATTTTTTTAAAATATTTTATTAATTTATTCTTCGTTTCTTTATTTTCCTAACACAAGCTCAGTTGCCAACTGATCCTTCTCGACAACCCTCACCTAGTTGAGACGAGGCATCGTGGCCCTCACCCATGGCCTTAGTATCCTTTTCAACCACAAGTGAGGGCATCGACCCTTGCTCAAATCCAAGCGAGGGATGCAACTCCGTTGCCAGCCAATGGGCGAGGGTCATGGCCCTCACCTTGATTTGGGCGAGGGCGTTGCGGCCTTCGCCTATGACTAGTGAGGGCCGTAATTCCCTCACCCAAATTAGTTGATGGTTGTTAGCCCTCGCCAACCTTGGGTTGGGAAAAAAGAAAAGAAGAAAGTAATAAACAATTTAAGAAAAATAAAAAGTTATCTACATCAATGCCGACCGTATCACATAGAATAATCGACATTGAGTAGACTGTCACATCAATGATTTCTAAGTAAATTTGGCTAATTAAGCTAAATTGATAAATCATCAAAAGGTTTGACAATTCATCAAAAGATTTAAGATAAAATTGGCAAAATTAAAGGTGTAGAATTAAATTGATCCAATTGAAAGGTTTAGAATTGAATTAGTATCAATGCAATAAATTTAACAACTTTTTAGTAATTTTCCCTTTGATTTTTTGTACGACCACCCTACTTGGAAAGGGACAAGTTTCCAACCATGGCATATGTTTGGACAACGTTACTCCTACATAGGCATAGCCATTTGGAGTGCACCTTGTCTCCGATGACAACCGCTTGATGGGACAGGCTGATACAACCCCGATAAAGTCCATACAAGAGTCACTATTTCGGAAATGTTCAATAAAATAACCTACTGTAGATATGGCCACATGCATGAGAGACGAAAGTTGCCGACTACAGCTCATGTCGTTCGGTTATTGATCTTACCAGTGAAACGCGACCCTTCAAATCCAACCGTCTAGGTACTGTTTAGTATATATTATGGGTGATCATGGCTATATGGTATAACTTGGGAACGTGAGGACCCAATAAGTGGAAATTGGTCTAGTTCTAGATTTTAAGATATATAAGGTAGGTCACAAGTGAAGTCGAAAATCTAGAATTTAGAGCAAGTCTTTGTGTTTTTTTTTTTTTTTTTTTCTATATCTTCGCACAATCTAAAGTTATCATATGACGTTCAATAATGAGTGTATAACATGAAATCACTTATCCGAGCTTTCATTTCCAGTGATGTACATGATTGACCCCTAGTACATATCGCACATTCTTCGATACTTGCTCACATGTGAAGATAGAGTCTCTCTCTAGCTCTCCCTACCTATTTCTTCAAACAACATTAACTGAGTACCAGTAATGGTTCTCATTAGCCGTCATCGACTTCGGGAGCGATTGCTTACTAACTGCATGGTTGTTCATGTATTGTTCTTAGATCTAGTCACTCCCGATCATGGTTACAGGTATAAGAAACTCAGAGAGATTATTCGTCTGATGTCGATTCTGTTTATGTAGTCCAAAGAAAGGTAGACTGAACAACAGAAGCTTGAATTCGATCACAAACGTGCATTTCATTCTTTGGGCCAAAAAAAGAACGAGAGAGCAGGAATTAAACAATTATGTGGCAATTATAATAACTATATCTTTGGATAGGGAGGCAAAGCAAATGGGCCGCATGCTCAGTCGGTAATAACTTAAATTCAATCAATAGAAAATCAATTTATGAAAATCCGAATCTTGCTAAATATACTGATTTAACCTAACAACAGTCCTCTTTTTTCTATGTTGGTAAGAGCTTCATGATATTCAGCTGTCAATTTTTAATTATCATCAAACAAATATTAATTCCATTTCCATTATTAAAGATTATTAACACTTAAAATTCAGCACTTAAAATTTTTAATTTACCCAACAGACCCTAAATCTTAGTCATTTTTAATCAACTTCACTAGCATAGTTGCATTTGATATGGATTAAAATCAGGCACCAACTTATTGATTAGTTATGGCTCTGAAGGGCCATTTTTCCACATTTAAAAGTAATAATAGGTGAATCGACGGAAATTTATAGAATTTAACACAAAGGTGTTAACGGTGTGTACTTCAAATATATTAGAAGAGAAAGAAACTAATTGTTCGCAACTCATTTATAACACTTCGCAGATTGGAGAGAGCTTATGAAAATTACCATTCCTTGACTGTCAACATCAATTGGCCATTCCCATGATGAAACCCTTATTTTGTCAGGATTGAACACTTACGGAAACAAAAAGAAATCACTACTTTGAATTGATTTGTTTATTTATAAATCACTTGAGTGTCAAAATTTTTTAAAAATATCCATCACAAGTGTCATGCCATATTAAATTTTGGGTATTTGGGTGAATGTTTTTAAGAAGTTATGGCATGCAAACGATCAGTCGAAAGTTTCAATACTCAAATAAACGTTTTTGAGAAATTATGGCAATTTTGTGATCGAAAAAAAAGTTATGACACTCAAGTGAGCACCGTATGAAAATAATTTTCGATATCTTTCCTCATAATTTAACATTTCATTTAGTCGAAATTATTGATGCAGGTGGTCCCTAATTGCTGGGAGACTCCCGGGTCGAACTGCGAATGACGTGAAGAACTATTGGAATGCCCATCAACGGAAATTGATGACTTGCCAAGGGAAGCCGGAGAACGAGAAACCCCAAGATTTGGTCAAAGTTGAAGTCATAAGGCCTCGCCCTCGGACCATCTCCAAGAACTTCTCTTCCTTGGGGGTCGAAGCCTATAGGGAGCTGAACGAGTCCCGAGAGCCGCGCGTCCACGACGTGCCTCCAAACAGAAGCCCCTGGATCGATGATGACTTTGAGCTGCGTTCGGAGACGATAGAGGCATGGTTGGATTGTTGGAGCGGACTCTCCTTCGATGCAGAAAGCATCTGGGACTGGCCGGTGTGATAGGATCTTGCCGGGCCCTTGGATATTACTTATGCATGTGTTGCCTTCATATGATTGGGGTTTGTATGAATACGGACATGGGAGAACCAAGTGGTGTGTGTACTGCTTTTCTGCGCGTGATCCCTTCGTATGCTTGTGGTCCATATGACTGCGTAAAAGGGAGAATAATGACTCTAGAACATCAACGGTGATTATGAATCTTTCCGAGATTTGCTATATATTTGGATATGTTTCGAATAAAACAACCACATGCATACATGACAAGATTTTCAGAATATCAACTGTGATTTTTAACGTTCGAGGAAATACTCGTTTGATGTTCCACCGTACCGTAAGTAGAACCTTTTCCAATAGTTAAAACCCTTCATCTGCATCAAAAGTTTCTGGTCTGTCTCGAATGGCGGTGAAGGACACAATTTCTCAAGAAACATCACGTGAAAGTTGGCCGACCAAAGAAGAAGAATTATGGCGATCAGAATCCTACCGTGACAGAAGAGAAAATGTTAGTTAAGAATCTGGTTTTGAATTTTCATGATGGTGCTCAAGGATATAAATGATCTGAAGGCCCGTACTTAACATGCAAACAAACAAACAAAATAAGCTCGTTGAACTAATTTCATAGCTTGAGAAAAAACTAAGATGATCCGTTTTCCTTCTTCTATCATCATCAATTGGCTTCAACTTAGTCAAGCCTAGCTCTAATATTAATTGTTGCAAAAAATAAGCGATCCAATGATATAATAAACAAAACAAAGATATAACTCGAACACTAGATTTTACATAATTGGTTTGATGAGACCTACTATATGGGAAGAGTAGCATAGAATTCCCTTATAAATGAAGCGATACAACAGAGATAACAAGCACACTTGAATTTTTAAAATACTTATAGTATTTCTTAGTCCTTAATTACCTCAAACAATTTATACAGTGTTTAGCTCTCACAATCCCTCACAAATAATTTTTCAATCATACAAATGAATTCACTAAATATTAACACAAGACTTTCATGACTTCGAACACTTGAGATGTAATTTATGAACAAGCCATACAATTGATTGTCCTGATCAGAAATGTTGACACCTAAATTTTGACGGTCCATTTAGTCATTTATCGCATTAAAAATTAGGATTTAATTTTATCCCTAAAAATATATATATTAATTGCATAGCATATAGATTTAGGTGCATTTTATTTTAATTTGCATTTTATCTATTGGATCGGTGCGGATGGGTTCAAATTAGTTGGACTAAGCCCATGAAGAGTACAAATTGGCCCGAGCCCGTTTTTTGAAATTGAGATTTGAAATGAGGATTTTTGGAATTTAAGAAAATCGGGTTGTAATATTATCTTTAAAAATCAGTAGGAGATATTCGGGAGATAAGGAAAATGATTTTCGTGATCGTAGGGGTTATAAGCAATCTTCGTATGAGATGAAATATTTACAAAAGATTGCATTTTGTTTTCCTTATATAAGGAGTGCACAAAAAAGTTAGAGGAGGCTTTTCTAGGGTTTTCTTTTGGGATCAAGGAAGAAAAACAAAAGTGAAAAGTGAAGAAAAAAAGCAGAAGCAAAGTACAATCGGCAGGGGGTGAGGAGACGTTTACTGTTTATCGTCTTCCTCACCCTTGCTGCCTGAGTTTGCAACCGGACGCTGTCCCGACGGTAGCCGGCGCCGGCTCCTCTCCGCTCGTTCCCCGCAAGCCGCCGATTTGCTGCCGGAGCTGAAAATCGAAACCAGCGCCCCTCCTCCGCCCAGAGCTGCTCAGCGCCTCTGCTCGAGTTCGAAGCCGATCGCCGCACCTCGTCAACCGAGCGACCGATCGTCGCGCGCGCACCACCGCCCTCACTGACCTCGCCGCGCCGATCTCCCTCACCGAGTCCCTGCTGCGTCCTTGCCCATCACCGCGCCTCACCCGCGACCTGCAACTCACCCTGCAGCAGCCCACTCGTCACCGTCCTCTTTCCGCGACCGCCCGGTGCCCGACGCCCCTGCAGCACCTCTGTCCGCGACCGCTCGGTGTCCAACGCCTCCTCCTCCGTGCAACGATTCTGCAGCCGCTCTGCGCCCGCTGCTGTGGCACCACCGCCCGCGACGCCCCTCACCGTCGCTGCCTGCCAGCCCTCACCGGAGCTCCGACGCCGACGAATTTGCTGCCCCCCATTTTCCTTAGGTTGCTCAATTTTCTTTTATTTTTATTTTTCTTATTTTATGTTATTTTACTTTATTTTTAGTTAGTTTTGCTATTATTGTTTAAGTTTGAATATTGTGAGGTGACTTTTAGGTTATGGATATTGTAAAAAATAATGGGTAGGAGTTATCCCTAAGATTATTGTAATTATTAATTTGACCCATAAGATGTCGGGTCATTTTTTTTAATTGTATTAATTCTTGGGGGTTTGTTGATAATATCTTAATTGTTAAATTAATATAATTATTAATTTGATCCGTAAGATTCGAATCAGATTTTTAATTATTTTGAACTTCTTGTCGTGACGTTTAGGGTTATAGTAATCGTTAATTTGACCTGTGAGATAACATGTTATTTTTTTCGATTATTTTAATTCTTTATTTGATTGGATGCCTTGATTAGTTTAAATACAATGTTTATTTGATAATTGCTTGTTTTGGAGAATCACTAAAAAAATCCAAAAAACTATTTGAATTAGGATTCGGTTTGTTTTGGAATATTTCTTGTTATCTTGCATATCTAGAATAGGGATTTTAGTTTGAATTTAGAAAAATATAAAAACAAAAAAAAGTGCATTCTTTTAGGTTGTTAGTTTTTAATTTAAATTGCACGTTTAATTATTTGGCAATTGTGAATTTCGAATTTTATAAAAATAAAAACACAAAAGAATCATCATGCATATATCATGTAGAATTAGGGCATTCTTTGTACCTCATGACATCTTAGGATAAAATTGCACGTTTCATTTTAAATTCACTTCATTATTTAGAATAGATTGCATTTTTAGGATAAAAAAATCATATGCACGTCATATAGAATTAAGTTCATGAAATGCACGTCATTTAGTGATTGTTGTTAAGTTCATTATATTAGGAATTGCTCATCATTAGACTAGGTCATTTAATAAATGTCGCGTGACATATAACTTGCATATTAAATTGCATGTTACATGTCATTTTAGTTGAAATAATTTTATATGTCATTGCATTGCATTATATGTCATTAGAATTAGGTCATTTAGATTGCATTTAATTATGGCATTCCTTTATGTCATATAGTTTAGGTCATGTAGTTAAAATGCATGTTTTTATAAAAAAAATTCTAATTTCAAGAAAACCCAAAAAATTGTTTGCTTTGTGTGATGCAATTTATTTATTGAATGTTTGAGCATCCGTGTAGTCACTTTTTGCATGATAGTAATTTAGGTTAAAATAAATCAGCTGCCTGCAAAAAACATTTTTGAAAATAAAAAGAATGGTACCGAAAGGACATTAGAGAAATCTAATGTAACCAAGTCCCCGTACTCTTAATCTCTAGTTCGTAGGAGTAAAGTAATTCTCCCATTATTTTACTTAGGTGTCTAATCGACCTACCATAAACTGATTAGTGGCTACTCCTAAATAAAATCCATTTGCATGTTAAGAAATTTGAACTTAAGTCGCGAATTAGTATGGGTTTGGGAGAGCCCGAGTTAAGTCTAGGCTTAACAATCCATTAGCCAAACCTCAAGTGGTTTACACACCCGAAAATTTGGTCGCGACAAGAAACTATTCTTGGATACTCTTCACCCAAAAAATAAAAAATAAAAAGCCTACTTGGATTGGGCTTCTTTCAGGAACTCAAACTCAAGTTATATTCTCAACAAAAATAAATAGAGATGTGCATGGAATATTCTCTAATAGGGGCAATATCACTTTAATAAGTACTTGATTTACAGCATAACTCCTCAGTTCATCCATGATGTCTAAATTCGTCACTGCAACCTTATCGGCATTTCAAAAGGCTAGGAAGTCTCTTCAAGTTCATATGATGCAGTATGCAGTAAAATTGCGACAGCAACAAATTGATCATTAAATTTACTCACCCACGGATACTTTCAAATCTTCAAAAAGGTAGGGCTGGTCCTGGCGTTGATTGCGAGACGTTATTGGACCATCCGCTTATTTTCGAGAATAGACAAGATAATTACTTCCACTTTTGTCCACCCTTCGTTCCGTTAAAAATGGAAGTCTGTGTGTCCCATATGTGGGGAAAGGACGGTTTGTCCTTTGCCCAGATATAGGAAAAGCACTGCAATAATGAAAGAGATTGCAACGTCTGACATGCCCTTAGTGAGGGGACAGCCTCTCCGAGCAAAATTACAATTCTGCCGTTGTTTTAAGCAAACCCTAGGTGTTGTCACATCTTTTCTAAACTTCCTGCAGGATTTATGATTCCTTAAACGATTCGATGGTTGTAAGCAGGGAAGCGAACGGTCTGTTGTTTATCATGGTCTGCAGCTTGTCTTATTTGACAGCTGAAAGTAGTTATGTATTATCATAAAGCTAATTCGTCTTAACTTTGAAACGTAAAATTTGAGAGTATTTTTAAGGGTGAGAAAAAAAATTCTCTCTAATTAGGGATACAGGTGTGTGGGCACTAATATATTAAAATAAAGAATGCATCTAGACTAGGCGCTAAGTTATCGGACTACCATTGAAAGCTCTTATCAAAAGCTTGCTTTCTGCTAATTGAACATGTGATTCGTACAGTGCTTAAAACGGGTATGTCTAATCATTACCCCAATTATAACTGAAGGCCATCCATTATGGATTTGGAAGTAGAAGCCCGTCCGGTAGCTTAGTGATCCCAATTGTTGTTGCACTTTGAAAACTGTAGTTTCTCTAATCCTTCAAATGATGATTTCATTGGATTGGATATGACTCTAGCCACGAAAAACATGTTAACTTCGTGGAGACGATTGGGTACATTAGCTTTGATAAATTCATATTATTTTAATTAGTTACGCGTTTTGTCCCTATTTCTTTGATGTTCTGATTGTTCTAAGGCCAGTGTAGTTTTCTTGCCGGAAAAGATTTCCATTTAAGTTCTTGGGCTTTGCAGACTATTTACCGGCGATTACGCATTGTCTTTGGCTTTCTTTGTTTTGCGCCTAAGTTATGACCATGAGGTTTCAAACTTTTGATTGCTGGTGTATAAAGCTAATTGTGAAATTGGAATAAAATGAGGTGGGCCATCTTCTTTTTTTACCATATTATATGCTGGAAGGTGAACTCTTGATTGAGCTTCAAGTTCTACGGGGGTTTTCTGATCCTTATTTAATTGGAGGGATGCAAATTTTTTATAGCAATGGCCAGCAGCTTTTCTTGATCTTCAATCGTTCTCCACTGCCTGGAGAACGACAATATAGGAATCAAGAATCAAAGATTAGAGAAAAATAAAGGCTGTCGTCATACCCTAGAGGATAAAAAAGCAGCAGTATATTCAATTAAAGACATATATGTGTATATATAAAATTCATTATATGTGGTGAGAAAGAGAGAGAGAGAGGATGCGGATGTTTGGTTCATTACTTTCTCTATGTTGGCACTGGCTTGTGCCTGATTTAATTGCTAATTGCATCATCAGACCTTCCTCTGTACACGTTCAAGGGAGAAGATTGCGCTGAAGAATCCATCTTCTATCAAAAACCACCTGAGACTTCTTTCCTGCTCAATCTCTTACTTGGACAGTGGAAGAATCGGATGAATCGAGGTCTATTTCGCTACGATGTAACTACATGCAAGACAAAGGTTATTCCTAGCGACTATGGTTTCATTGTGCAGCTGAACGAGGGGCGCCACCTCAAAAAACGCCCAACTGAGTTCCGTGTAGATCAAGTTCTCCAGGATTTCGATGAGAAGAAGTTCAATTTCACCAAAGTGGGCCACGAGGAAGTGCTTTTTATGTTTGAACAAAGTGATGACTGCTACAGTCACTTCTTCCCCAGTGCACCTGCCATTTTCAAGCCTACTTCTCCTAATGTTGTAGCTATCAACGTAAGTCCGTTGCTTCCTTAACACTAAACATTATGCATAGCTTCACTGATGTCCACTAGCTGCTGATGAATAAGGTGGTTAAATTTCTGCTGGTCAGCCCCATTGAGTATGGGCACATTCTCCTTATACCCCGTGTTCTCGACTGCTTGCCTCAGAGGATCGACCACATGATCCTCTTTCTGGCTCTGTCTTTGGCCAAAGAGGCAGCAGATCCTTTCTTCAGAGTGGGTTACAACAGTCTAGGCACATTCGCCACCATTAACCATCTTCACTTTCAGGTAACATAAACACACTTTGATCCATAATATTGACTAGCTGATTGAGCTACTTTTCTTTTTCTATGGAAGGAGATTCTAACTTTTTTATCCCACCCAGTAGCATTACTTACTTACCTCATTTTTCTTGTTATTACAGGCGTATTATTTGGCTTCTCCATTCCCAGTCGAAAAGGTTCCTACTCTGAGAGTAATGACTTCCACAAGCATGCAGAGAAATGGAGTAGTTGTTTCGCAACTCTTGAAATTCCCAGTCCGTTCACTTGTGTTTGAGGGTAGAGATACTTTATGGGATCTGTCCAGTGCAATTGCTAATTCCTGCATACGCCTTCAGCACAACAACATCCCCTTCAATGTACTGATCGCCGATTGTGGCAAAAGAGTGTTTCTATTTCCACAGGTAACTTTTCATTTTTTCCTTTCACGACAGATTGACAGTTTAATGTCCATAAGCCGTTTTGCTGTGCAATTTAATAGGGGTACTAGCACTTTCAAGATGATCCTTGTGGTTGGAGTTTAATTCATATATGGTCCATTTAATCATGGCACACAAAGTCTCATCTTTGTTTACGAGGCTTATTTTTCATAGGTCCAATTTCTCGTCTTTGAAGACATCACATCTTATGATGCGCTCTGCTTGGCTTGTCATGGAGATCTTTGAGTGTGATGTAGCATTTGTGCAGTTTTTTTTGTTCATGTGCCCCTCTTCTATTCAAGCTGTACTGACTCTTGTATATTTCGACTTTCTTTGCCATGGTTTCTCGATTTACCAATGAAGTTACACTAGTAATGGACCAAATCTCACACTAGAAAGGAACTTGGAGTCAAGAGTTGTGTTTAAGGGGCTAGTTAGGATTCTGAGTATAAGGAAATGTTATTAATTCTCAGTAAATTCTGGTGGTCACCACAGAACAAGGTTGTGTATCTTCATCATAAGTTTTTAGTTATCGCGCATCTAATTGTGCTCTCTGTCAATGGTCAGTGTTATGCGGAGAAGCAAGCTCGGGGAGAAGTGAGCCAAGAACTTTTGGAAACTCAAGTAAATCCCGTCGTCTGGGAGATTGGTGGACACGTAGTGCTGAAGAGACGTGAGGACTTTGAAAATGTGTCGGAGGACTATGCATGGAGACTCCTTGCGGAGGTTTCCCTATCAGAGGAGAGTTTCCGAGAAGTGAAGGCTTAAATCTCTGAAGCGGCAGGCTTGCGCGAGATAGATACTGAAGCATATAACTTGCATCAGAACGAAGAAGCTGTGTCCACATCTTCTGCTGCCACAGCCACCTCACATTTGCATCAAGATTGTCTAGTCGTGAAAGGCAGGGCATAGCTCTTGCAGTAGCGGGTATGCACCGTGGATCGCTCCTTGCTGAAGCACAAGGAATTGAAGGCCAGATGATCCTGACAAACTGTCCAGGACAAGATTCCGCATCTCACATCGCTTTGTCTTTCATAGTTTGTCGGTTTGGTGGTGAGGAATGCGGTTCGGTAGATTCGCTGCTCCGCAGGAAGGGTTACAATCCTTACCAGACAGCGTTGCTTGGACTGACCGTCTGGAAGATTGAAGTTTGACATGGAAATAGCTTCTGACTTTGCCATTGCTATTAGAAACAGAGCTTCTGTACTTAATGGTGGCTTTCTGTAACAAATGCCAATGTACTTGCATGATGGTGGCCACCGGCCCTTGGCAGTTCTTGTAGGTTTTTCTTGTACTAACCATGAAGTCTGTTGTAGGAATTTATTTTCCGGTCTGCCATTCCAGTGAATCTATGATCTTTCGAGCATCATATCCTTTCTTAATCTTTTCATAATTTGGAACGACGTGGATCAGTTTCGAGAATCGGTATTGTATTATACTGAATTAGGAAGCTAGTTGAGATCAATGCGCGCCTTTTATTCATTCAACGATCCGGGACAAGCGGAGTTTTCATGAGGCAAAAATTATTTTTGCCAATGCTAATGAGTGCCGTCAGGGTGAGATTTGATGGAAGAAATTTTTTATCTGAAGGCGTTGGCTGTGAGTATCACGATCCTGGTCAAGATATAGAAAATTTGCAATATTACTCTAATGTTCTTTATTGGATTCGCATCACTCTTTTAAGTAAACAAGCATATATAAATGGTATGTTTATTTTCATGGAAAATTAAAGACTTTAAAAAGATTTTCTTAAAAATGATTGCCTGTATCAATTTGAGATTTTTCGTGATATTAATCATTTGTCTTATCTCAATTTTTTTTCTAAAATGCATATCACTTCAAAAAATAATAAAAAGTCATGTCAACTTCTTCAATCAATGAAATTGAACGGAGTTCATGAATAGACTTAATTAGGATTTGATAGTACTTATTGAAAGTTTTAAAACTCAATTACATTTTAACAACAAATTTTAGAATATCCATTGAATTTGTAACATTAATTTGTTTGTAAGGGATAGGCTATAATTCTTTAGTGATGAATTTCTTTTATTGAACCTATGATGTTATTTATTAGTCAGATTGATGGTGTCATGTTATTAACTTTTTTAAAGATCCTCTAACACAATATATTGATGATATATGCACTATATGTTAGAGAAACCTTTTGAGTTTTCTTCAATAAATTGCTTGGCTCCATTCATTTCAAGGAAAATAAATTTTGGGAAAATATTTTCCGAATTTTCGGTATTTGTTTCATAGAAAATGAATTGCTTGGGGAAAACATTTTTTCATGAAGGGAAAATGTTTTCCACTTTTGAAAAGTGGAAAATATTTTCCTTACTTGATTTCTCTTATCTCACACTCTTATAAGCCCTCACTTCCTCCTCCTCCTCCTCCTTTCCTTTTTTTTTTTTTTTTTTTTAATTCGAATTATTTTTTTATTTTCTTTGTTTTCCCTCATTTTCTTTATTTTCTTTTTCTTTTTTTCTTTTTTTAAAAGGAATGCAGGGTCATATAAATTGATTATTTTTTTTACAAACTCCCACCATTAAAAGCGAACTTAATTCTTGAAATGGTTTTATTTGGAAGATGCATGATAAACTTGTTAGCGAAATTCAGGTGTCAAGGGTTATCTATTTATTTTTCCTTTTTTATTTTTTGGCTAGAAATTTTATTGACCTTTTTCAATAAAACTACAAGAAGCACTCATGTGCGTAAGGGCTAATTTGTTTAAATTAAATTTAATCCCTTCAAGGAAGCAGAAACACTTCCTTAATCTTCTTGAGGGACATTAAACGATTAAAACACAAGTCAATAATGCATGAGCATGTACAGTCAAATTACTTTAATTGGAGGAAGTTAGCACGGTAACATACCGTCCTTGAAAACACAATTTATTTTAGAGGCAAGTAATTAATCATATTGCTGCCAAAAGTTATACAAGTACAAATCATTTCCTATAAATAAAAGGATAAGCATCAATCAAAACCTTTTTGAGTCCTTTGAAAGTCAAAAGAGCATGTACAGTCAAATCTTTAATTGAAAACAAAATACCGTCCTTGAAAACACAATTTATTTTAGAGGCAAGTAATTAATCGTATTGCTGCCAAAAGTTATACAAGTAGCACAATCATTTCCTATAAATAAAAGGATAAGTCTAGAAAACTTTTTGACTCATCAACTTTATGCATTTCCAAAAATCAATATATTATAGATAAGGATTGCTGAAAATTGGATGCGCAAGAAGAATATATCATCAAACAACACATTTCATTTCAAGATTATAAGCGGCATGAGCTCACTTATTACATTATCAAACCACCTTATTTCAAAGAAACTAAAATTTCCTAGGAATCAGTCCCACAAGGATCATCGGAATTGTTGCCATGGGAATTAGTGGTCCGGTCTTCAATTTCTTGTGTTAACATCTTGCTTGATTCTTCAAACATTCTCTTATGAAGTTTCAGTTCCTCTAAGGAGAGTTGGTCCATCGATGGCTCCCACCAGCCTTGATTGGAGATTTTTGTACCTCTCGTTGGAGTTCAACAGGACACTCTATTGCAGCTCTTAGTTTCTTCGACAATTCTGAATTTTGTTCGGATAGCTCACGTAGCTCCGTCCTTTGTTTGCCTTTGGATTGCCTAACAGCACAAGAAGGGGATGTGGCTGGATCTTCAACCCGACCGAGACAGGCTTGATCGCGAGGACAACCGACAAGCAAGGCTTCGTTGCCTAGCTTCAAGAGTACAATTATCGAGTCCAGCGCACAATCTGAATAGATTTTAGCAGCCGTCCTAGGATCTTGCTTGCGAGGACGGCCAAGAGACAAGGCTGCATAGCCCAAGCGAAAGAGTACAATTATCTTCTCTAGTGCACTTTCTAAATAGGCATCAGCAGCCCTCCTAGGATCTCGAGATCGACTTTTCGAAACAACCTTCTCCTAAGTCCTATTGTCCATCGTTGTATGTATTTGAGATTGACTCTTGTACTCACCCATGATTGAAGGGGGATTAGCTGCAATTTATAGGGCCGTGGCACCAACTAAACCTCGCCATGTATCGTTTTACGATTGGTGTAAGTTTGTTTCCATGTATAGCATATTATCTACCTATTTGTAGATATACATTAAATATTTTATCTTGTTTTTTTTTTTTTTTTCCGACTGAGGATCCGTCGGAATCTGCCCTTGTCGGCTTACACCGATTTGGGGTTTCATGGGCCTTCGCAGTGGAGGCCCAACAGCAACTATACCTCGGGGGAAACTTGCCTAACAACCCACCGTCGGGGTCCTCCACTTTAATCGCTAACAACGCAGGGGTTCGAACCATTGACCTCCTTCGCTAGAGGAGAGAATGGTTATATTTCTTCACCAATTATGAGCATGCATGAAAATTATTCAAAGAGCTAAATAGATTTTGGTTCTTGAATTTGTTGATTCTCATTTTAGTATTCAAATTGATTATTTTTTTTTAAAAAAAAAAAAAAAAAGTCAATCCCTGAACTTATCTATTCTTAAATTGTTCCCAATTGGTCCAATTTTCAGCCATTATTATTTGTATGCACTCAAGAAATAGTTAAATATGTTTTATAAACATATTACATGTTATTCCCAATTCCAACTGTGATGATAGATGCAGAGAAATGAAAGTTGTCGCTTGATTAATTTAAGACTCCTAAAGACCGACTATGCCCACATTCGGTGCTAATTTTCTATGAAGCTGTTCACGTGGAGAAGGTGTATTCCTTTTTGTTGCTCTACTTTAGTGTTGACTTGTGTAGTAGGCAATTTGAGAATATATTAGGCTAAGAATCCTATGAAAATTGTTCAAAAAGTCTTGAATTTATTGTCCAGTAGTCAATTTAATCCTAAAGTTTTTAATTGTGTTAATTTAGTTCTAAACATTTTAATGATTTACCAAACTTTTCTTAAACCTTTTAACGAATTGTCAATTGAGTCATTTTGATTAATTTTGGTTGAATATCGTTGATGTTGATAATTTTTTTAATTTTTCCTAATTTTTTATTATTTTTTTCTTTTGTCTTTTTCCTTCTTTATTTAAAGGATCAAAGGAGGGCCATTGATCCATTGGCGTATGGGCAAGGGTTGATGAACCTCGCTAGCCTTGAGTTAGGGTCGTGAAGCCCTTGCTAGTGGCAGGTGAGTGTCACGGCCTTGCCTATGGCTCGCAATAGCCTAGGCAAGGGCTTATGACACCCTCACCAAATTTGGCTGAGGCAAAGGCATCGTGGCCTTTGCCTAGGCTCTCGCCGATTATAGCGAGGGCTTGTAATGCCCTCGTCAGCTATAGTGAGGGCTGGCAAGCCATCATCTAGTGATCGATGGGGCTGCTTGCCATATGTAAAAAGGGAAAAAATAAAAGGTAAAAAAGTAAAAATCAATTAAAAAAAATTCGAAAAATTTTAATAATTTAAAAATTTTCCATGTTAGCACCAGTCATGATACATAAAATGGCCAAAGCTAACTAAACTGTAATGTTAGCAACATACGGCCAAAATAGCTAAAATAACTAAATTGACAATTCGTTAAAATCCTAAGGACTAGTTTGGCAAATCATTAAAGAGTTTAAGACTAGATTGGCACAATTAAAAGATTTATAACTGAATTTGCAAATTGTCAAAATGTTTAAGAGTATATTGGCACAATTGAGAGATTTAGAACTGAATTGACCACTGTATAATAAATTTAGGATTTTTTGGATATTTTCTCCTGAAAATTCCTGTCCAAATGCAATCTTGGTTTAAAAAAGTATTAGATTTGACTCATGAATAATCAAGTTTGAGCATGTTCGAAGGGGCAATGTAAGTGGCCGAAGCTCGGGAAGGAAATTGATTGACTAGGCCTGCCAATTTGTGTTTAGTTGGCTCAAGTGAGCTCCGATGGACAGCGGGGTTCATGCTCATGTTTACTTTAATGTATTCTCCGCCAGTATTTGGAATCCATTGCCATAAGGAAGTGCATCAAGCCACATTAGAATATACTGGACTTGAAAGATGTAGAGAGCAGAAACTCTTCTTGTTCCATATTACGAACATTTTGAACTAAATGTGGAGGTCCCATTGAACGGATATTGACTATGACGATGAGCTGGCTCTAAAATATATATGCTACATAAGACAATTACTTTGATACGAGAAGTTTCACTCCATGAACAAAGATGGCATCGTCATTACGCAATGCCTGAAAACTTGTTTGGTTTCTGTTTCTTACAAAGAGCACCCCAAAGCCTTCCATTAGGCCTTTGTCCTTATATACCGATGAGTTGAAGACGTACATAGGACATACTTCTTTAAAATTCATTGATAGAGTTGATAAAAGACAACGTGGATGCTCAGAATTGATGGAAGAGGAGAGGCGCCGCTTTATAATTGTTTCCATCATGGCTCATGAGTCATGACTTACCGACATCAATGCCATACCCAATATTATCAATGTCCACGTTCAGTACTTGCCAACGGATCTTGGAAGATGATAGATTCTGCATGTCGTCGGGTATGACTGGTTTTTGCAAAAAAAAAAATATATATATTCCAAAGGAACCCGCTCGACACGAACAAGAAGAAAATAATAATATTATATCATCTGAATCACGGTGAGGGACATGAGACAGAAAACATCAAACTTATAAGACATTCTCTTTCGGCTAACCCATGTGTACCCTTTTTTTTTATCAAATTATCTGAAGATGTATTTCAATTTGGTTTAATTGAATGAGTGTTCGTTAGTGATTTCCCTCAATTAATTTTTTAAAGAAATTCACTTTGGAATAACAGCGCACATCATGTCTGTACAAGTGTCAAATTTGTGTTCATTCAACATGTTGTTATTCAAAGGTTTGACACTTTACATTGGCTTCGAGGCTTGCTCTTACAAGTGTCAAATATGAGTTTCTTCAACATGTTTATGTTGTCTCCGTATGATGATGGTACTAGGGGCGTTAAACCTAGATGTACACTGCCAAGGGCAAAACCGTAATTACATATGGAGATCTTGACACATGTTTATCATTGATAGTGCACTGTGACTCAATAATTGACCACGATATTTTCATTTCGATGCAGTCCCAAACTCTTTTGTGGGAGAAAATATTAGATACGTCTCGTGCTCCAGTGTGGCAAACAAGATGGTGGTAGGAAGGCGACATGTGTCCTCGTAAGACCCACAATTTCAGGCGCCCATTTTGAAAATTTTCCTGTACTGTAGCTTCTGGAGAGAGGGTTTTTTGTCACAAGTTCTTTCTATGCGCCTCTCTCTCTACCCTTGCTCTCTCTCCCCGACGAACTCCCCCTCTCTCTCTACCCTCGCTTTTTCCGACCAGCGAACCACCACGAGCAACCGATGAACTAGGAGGATACCGGCGAGACGACCGCGAGCAACTGACCGGCGTGTGACCTCCCTCTCTCTCTCTCTCTCTCTGTCCTCTCTCTTTCCGACCGACCGATGTGCGACCTCCCTCTCTCTCTCTCTCTCTCTCTCTCTCTCTTTCTCTCTCCCCTCCCTTTTTCAATCGGCGAACCACTGCGCCACCCCTCCGGCTCCAAATCTTGCCCCGACTCATCTGTCCTTTGCTCTTTCTCTTCCTTTGCATCTCAGTCTGCCCTCCCTCTCTTTGACAACGAACCACTGCGTGACCGGCGAACCACCGTGCCCCCCTTCCAGCTCTAGATCTGGAACGTTCCCGCTTGACCACCTCACACCCACCGGCCTGTTGATCTCTAGTTCCGCCCGTATCACAATCCCGCTAGTCGCTCGCCCAACCTCCTTTGTCGAGTCCAGCCCTCCTCTCTAACGTCCTAGGTAATATTTGGTCATTATCTGTGGGACTTGAATGTAAGATGTTTGCTTAACACAATTTCCTTTCTGGCAAGCTTTTGGTATTCAAGTATATAATACAATAATTACAACATTAGATGTACTAAAGTGAAGCCATATCAAAAGTGCTTCCGATTACCCTTGGTCGATGAACCCCTCTTAACTTAGATTTCGACTTCCTTTCACATTTCGAGTCAATCGATGGGCACCTCGTGAATCTCCATTCGAATTCCATAGTCCATTGGGAACTCACAATCCATGAGAAATTCGATCAATGGGCTTCTTAAGTCAAGTGTATTAGCATGAAAATTTATAATCGAAGAGCTTGTTGAGACATACTGTTAATTGCAACGGGAGATTAAAATCAATTTTATCTAAGGTCATTTTGGTAATTTCGAAAGCATCCCCCGCCCCGGGCATAAAGATAAAGTGACAGAGACTTGAGGGGCCACTTTTGCAATTTCGAAAAAGAACTTCTCTAGCTTAGAAAGAGAGAGAGAGAGAGAGAGAGAGAGAGAGAGAGAGACAACTTTTCCTACTCCCCGGCTCCACCCCCATCACATTGCTGCCATCGACAATCGCTGCGCTCGCTTTTCAGCTCCGCCACGGCTCTTCACCGCCGCCTCTGACGTCCGAATTGCCACGGCGCTGGATCTAGAGCCGGAGGGGGGGCGCGGTGGTTCACCGATCATGCACCGGTTCGCCGCGAAGAGAGGGAGGGTAGACAAAGACGCAAGGGGAGAGAAAGAGCAAAGGACGGACGAGTCGGAGCCAAATCTAGAGCCGGAGGGATGGCACGGTAGTTCGCCAATCGGAAAGAGGGAGGGCAGAGAGAGAGAGAGAGGGAGGTCGCACGCCGGTCGATCGGAAAGAGGGAGGTCGCATGTTGGAGGGTAGAGAGAAAGAGAGGGAGGTCACATGCCAATCGGTTGCTCGTGGTCGTCTCACCGGTATCCTCTTGGTTCGTCGGTTGCTTGCGGTGGTTCGCTGGTCGGAAAAGCGAGGGCAGAGATAGAGGGGCCTGAAATTGTGGGTCCACACATGTCGCCTTCCTACCTTTGCCACGCTGGAGCACGACCTTTTGTGGAGCTAATCCATTATTTGAATACGGGCCGAGATGGCCTAAATCCGGACCAGAATGTGCGCGCTCTTGCAACCAACCATACCTTGATATTACGCTCTTTTCCACTGCTGCAAAACGATCTGCAAAGCACCTCTCTTTTATGGCCAAAACCTCTCAAAAATCTCAGTAAAACTCCATGTGCTTCACTCATTTCCGATGAGTTGATTTGTTATCTTGATGATTTGATTCATAGGCATACGTCTCTCTTCGATGGCTCTCATCCCTCCCCGTTAATTCTACCCATCAATGTTTCATGGGAACCGCTTCATTCTATTCAGGTATGGCTCTCTAATTCATCGCAAGACCGATTCTCTATGTGCGGCGAAGTTTAATGCTCTTTCTTTCGTGTCGGTTGAAAAAACCCTTTATAGGAAATCGAGCATTTTAGCTCTTGCTAGAGGAAAGCCCGTTTTTTTATTCAATCCCAATTTAAGTTTTAGTACCAACAACGATTGGTTAGATAAATTGAATCAACTCAACAGGCAAAACAGCCCCAAGCCGCCTCAGGCTGTGATGAATTATAGAAATAGCGGTGACGCTGGCGGTGGAGGCGGGTCCATAATGCAGAGGATTGTGGAGAAATTGAAGAAATTTGGATATATGGATTATGGGTATGAGAGGAGAGAAGAGAAAGAGAGAGAGAACAAAAGAAAAAAGTGGGGTGGGGGGGGAGGAAGTGATGTGAGAAGGAATAAGGGGAGAAAAGAAAGAAAGAAAGAGAGGGAGAGAAAGAAAGGGGAAGGGGGAAGAATAGGCAAAAGTGAGGGGGATATCACGTGGGGGAAGGGGAAGAGAGGAGAAAGAGGAGAGAGAGAGAGAGAGAGAAATCACGTGCTTGCCATTAATTTAGGGTTTTTTTTTAACCCTAACCGATTCTGGTTCCGATGTGGGTTCCAATAGGAATCGAAACCAAGAACCACCGGTTTCTAGAAAAAGGGAACCAAGAACGGAACCGATCTCTTTATAACGGGGAACTAAATCGGACCCTCTGATTCGGTTCTCCGATTCCCAATTCTACCCGAGAACTGCGCTCACCCCTAGTAGAGCTAATCTATTGTCTGAATACGGGCCGATATGGCCTAAATCCTGACCAGAATGTGCATGCTCTCGTAGCCAACCATACCTTGATATTACGCTCATTCCCTTTGCTTGCAAAACGATCTGCAAAGCACCTCTCTTTCATGGCCAAAACCTCTCAAAAATCTCAGTAAAACTTAGTGTGCTTCACTTGTTTCCGACGAGTTGATGTGTTATCTTGATGATTTGATTCATAGGCATACATCTTCCTTTGATAGCTCTCGTCCCTCCCCGTCAATTCTACCCATCAACGTTTCATAGGAAGCACTTCATTCTATTCAGGTATGGCTCTCCAATTCATTGCAAGACCGACTATCTGTGCGCGGCGAAGTTTAATGCTATTTCTTTTGCATCCATTAAACAAACCCTTTATAGGAAATTGAGCATTTTAGCTCCTGCTAGAGGAAAGCTCGTTTCTTTATTCAATCACAGCTTAAGTTTTAGTAGCAACAACGGTTGATTAGATAAATGGAATCAACTCAACAGGCAAAACAGCCCCAAACTGCCTCAGGCTGTGATGAATTATAGAAATAGCGGTGACATTGACGGCGGCGGTGGGTCCACAATGCAGAGGATTGTGGAGAGAAGAGAGAGAGAGAGAGAGAGAGAGAGAGAGAGAGAGAGAGAGAGAGAGAGAGAAAAATCACATGCTTGCCATTAATTTAGGGTTTTTTTTTTTTAACCCTAACCGATTCTAGTTCCGATTTGTGTTCCTATAAGAATCGAAACCAAGAACCACCAGTTTCTAGAAAAAGGGAACCGGGAATCGGAGCCGGTCTCTTTATAACAAGGAACTGAATTGGAACCTTCGGTTCGGTTCTCCGGTTCCCGGTTCTACTCGGGAACCGCGCTCACCCCTAGTAGAGATAATCCATTGTCTGAATACGGGCCAAGATAGCCTAAATCCTGACTAGATGGTGTGCGCTCTCGCAACCAACCATATCTTGATATTACGCTCGTTCCCTTTGCCTGCAAAACGATCTGCAAAGCACCTCTCTTTCATGGCCAAAACCTCTCAAAAATCTCAATAAAACTCATTGTGCTTCACTCGTTTTCGATGAGTTGATGTGTTATCTTGATGATTTGATTCATAGGCATACATCTCCCTTCAATGGCTCTTGCCCCTCCCTATCAAATCTACCCATGAGCGTTTCATGGGAACCACTTCATTCTATTCAGGTACGGCTCTCCAATTCATCGCAATACCGACTCTCTATGCGTGGCGAAATTTAATGCTCTTTCTTTGGAGTCGGTTGAACAAACTCTATGTAAGAAATCGAGCATTTTAGATCCTGCTAAAGGAAAGCTCGTTTCTTTATTCAATCCCAGCTTAAGTTTTAGTACCAGCAACGATTGGTTAGATAAACGGAATCAACTCAACAGGCAAGACAACCTCAAACCGCCTCAGGCTGTGATGAATTACAGAAATAGCGGTGACGCTGGTGGAAGCAATGGGTCCACAATGTAGAGGATTGTGGAGAAATTGAAGAAATTTGGATATATGGATTATGGGTATGAGAGGAGAGAAGAGAGAGAGAGAGAGAAGAAAAGAAAAAAATTGGGGTGGGGGGGGAGGAAGTGAGAAAAGAAAGAGAGAGAGAGAGAGAGAGAGAGAGAAACAAAAGGGAAGGGGGAAGAATAGACGTGAGAGAGATATCACGAAGAGAGAGAGAGAGAGAGAGAGAGAGAGAGAGAGAGAAATCACGTGCTTGCCATTAATTTAGGGTTTTTTTTAAACCCTAACCGATTCTAATTCCGATTTATGTTCCTATAAGAACCGGAACCAAGAACCACCGGTTTCTAAAAAAGGGAACCGGGAACCAGAACCGGTCTCTTTATAACAGGGAACTGAATCGGACCCTCCGGTTCGATTCTCCGATTCCCGGTTCTATCCGGGAACTGCGCTCGCCCCTAGTACAGCTAATCTAATGTATTGTTGGCTACGAATACCATTTGCCGAGATTTAGGGGCCAATTCCATAAAAAAAAGCACCAACTTTAGCCATTTTCCCAATTCTGGCCCGAACTATATTTTGTTCCAAAAAAAAGCCCAAACTTTTAGTAGCATCCCAAATCTAGCCTCCGTTACCATCCTTCCATAGTCACCGTTAGTCATCTCCGAGGCATTTCCACGTCACCTAGAAAATTTGTTCCCATTATTTTCCATTTTCTCGAAGATTTTCCGTTCGTTTTTGTTCCGAATCGAGCCGAGAAATCACCGGTTTCTCGTCCCGGCGAGCGTGAGGTCATGATTGCGACGATGGATTCTGGCGAGGAGGAGGAGATCGACTTTGAAGATGACGAAAAAGTTAGGGTTGTGAAGGAGGCTGGTGTCCCTGTCGCCATCGATGAGGACGGCGAGGAGATGACGAGGAAGAAGAGGAGGAAGACCGCATGCAAAGCCAGGAGGAAGCAAACGGTGAAGGAGATGGGCGCAGCGGCGTGGGCGACAAGAACGACGGCGAGGAAGAGTAGGACGACAAGGACGATGATGGGTTATCGACCCACCAAAGCCTCTCTCTTTTTTTTTTTTTTTCCGTATCTTCCTCCTACTTTGACCTCGCTTTGCTGCAGCCATGGACATGGCTTTGTTTCAGATCTAGAGTTGGCCGTTGGGAAGATGAAGACAAAGACGAATAGCCTCGCGAGCAAATTGTGAATTTATGAATCAACTTTAGCATTCAAGTATGGGTTTCTCTTCTTTTTTTTCCTATTCCAACGATGAGCTGCAATGAATACAAGGAAACCTTTAGCATTCAAGTTTCTGGGTTTCCTTTTCTTTTTCCCCCAAGATTCCATAGATTTCCCATAACCCAGCTTCCACAGATTCCGCATAACTCGAGTTGTTTGCGGCCATGTCTTCCATGTTTGGCCAAAAAGACAAGCCAAGAGACCCACTGATTTTTGACCCACGTTGCTCTATAAACTCCTCTAAATATCAGATCTTTTGGCTAAAAAAACAAGCCAAGACACCCATTGCCCGTTCCTTGTCTCAAAGATTTTTCCTTAGATTTTTTCTTTCTGAAGACTTCTATTTTTTCCAAATTTTTGGCCATTTGCTCGAGCCAAAAACGAGTAAAGATGACCACAAAGACAATGGAGATGGAGGACTCCCTTTCGGCGAAGATGAAGCTAACAACAAGGATGACGGAGGGGTGGTCTGGTTTGGACATGTAGTGTTGGCTTGGACAGGCATCGGCGGTGAACGCGCGGATATCAAGCTTGGCGGTGACTCTAGTCGGAGAATATTAGAGCGAGTGACTTGATGAGTAGAAGGACGAAGAGAACGCCACTAACGGTGACTTTGGAATGATGGTTAACGGAGGCTAGATTTGGGATTCTACTAAAAGTTTGGGCTTTTTTTTTTTAACAAAATATAGTTTGGGCCGGATTTGGGAAAATAGTTAAAGTTGGTGCTTTTTTATGGAATTGGCCCAGCCGAGATGGCCTAAATCCTAACCAAATGGTATGCGCTCTCGCAACCAACCATACATTAATTTAGGATTTTTTTTTTTTTAACCCTAACCGATTCTAGTTCCAATTTGTGTTCCTATAAGAATCGGAACCGGAACCAAGAACCACCGGTTTCTAGAAAAAGGGAACCGGGAACCGGAACCGGTCTCTTTATAACAGGGAACTGAATCGGACCCTCCGGTTCGGTTCTCCGATTCCCGGTTCTACCCGGGAACTGCGCTCACCCCTAGTAGAGCTAATCCATTGTCTGAATACGGGCCGAGATGGGGCCAATTCCATAAAAAAAAAAAAAAGCACCAACTTTAGCCATTTTCCCAATTCTGGCCCGAACTATATTTTGTTCCAAAAAAAAGCCCAAACTTTTAGTAGCTTCCCAAATCTAGCTTCCATTACCATCCTTCCATAGTCACCATTAGTCATCTCCGAGGCATTTCCACCTCACCTAGAAAATTTGTTCCCATTATTTTCCATTTTCTCGAAGATTTTCCGTTCGTTTTTGTTCGGAATCGAGCCGAGAAATCACCGGTTTCTCGTCCCGGTGAGCGTGAGGTCATGATTGCGACGATGGATTCCGACGAGGAGAAGGAGATCGAGTTTGAAGAGGACGAGAAAGTTAGGGTTGTGAAGGAGGCCGGTGTCCCTGTTGCCGTCGACGAGGACGGCGAGGAGACGACGAGGAAGAAGAGGAGGAAGACGGCATGCAAAGCCAGGAGGAAGCAAACGGTGAAGGAGATGGGCGCAGCGGCGTGGGCGACGAGAACGACGGCGAGGAAGAGTAGGACGACAAGGACGACGGTGGGTTATCGACCCACCAAAGCCTCTTTTTTTTTTCTCTTCCTCCTACTTCGACCTCGCTTGCTGCAGCCATGGACAGGGCTTTGTTTCAGATCTAGAGTTGGCCGTCGGGAAGATGAAGACAAAGACGAATAGCCTCGCGAGCAGATTGTGAATTTATGAATCAACTTTAGCATTCAAGTATGGGTTTCTCTTCTTTTTTTCCTATTCCAACGATGAGCTGCAATGAATACAAGGAAACCTTTAGCATTCAAGTTTATGGGTTTCCTTTTCTTTTTCCCCCAAGATTCCATAGATTTCCCATAACCCAGCTTCCACGGATTCCGCATAACTCGAGTTGTTTGCGGCCATGTCTTCCATGTTTGGCCAAAAAGACAAGCCAAGAGACCCACTGATTTTTGACCCATGCTTCTCTGTAAACTCCTCTAAATATCAGATCTTTTGGCTAAAAAAATAAGTCAAGACACCCATTGCCCGTTTCTTGTCTCAAAGATTTTTCCTTAGATTTTTTCTTTCTGAAGACTTCTATTTTTTCCAAATTTTTGGCCATTTGCTCGGGACAAAAACGAGTAAAGATGACCACAAAGACAATGGAGATGGAGGACTCCTTTCGGCGAAGATGAAGCTAACAACAAGGACGACGGAGGGGTGGTCTGGTTTGGACGTGTAGTGTTGGCTATGACGGGCATCGGTGGTGGACGCGCGGATATCAAAATTGGCGGTGACTCTAGTCGAAGGATGTCAGAGCGAGTGACTTGATGAGCAGAAGAACGAAGAGAACACCACTAACGGTGACTATGGAAGGATGGTTAACGGAGGCCAGATTTGGGATGCTACTAAAAGTTTGGGCTTTTTTTTGGAACAAAATATAGTTTGGGCCGGATTTGGGAAAATAGTTAAAGTTGGTGCTTTTTTATGGAATTGGCCCAGCCGAGATGGCCTAAATCCTAACCAAATGGTACGCGCTCTCACAGCCAACCATACCTTGATATTACGCTCATTCCTTCTGCCTGTAAAACGATCTGCAAAACACCTCTCTTTCGTGGCTAAAACCTCTCAAAAATCTCGAGTAAAACTTAGTGTGCTTCACTCATTTCCGACGAGTGGATGTGTTATCTTGATGATTCGATTCATAGGCATATATCTCCCTTCGATGGCTCTCATCCCTCCTCATCAATTCTACCCATCAACGTTTCATGGGAATCGCTTCATTCTATTCATTCATCGTAAGACCGACTCTCTATGCACGGCAAAGTTTAATACTCTTTCTTTAGAGTAGGTTGAACAAACCCTTTGTCGGAAATCTAGCATTTTAGCTCCTACTAAAGGAAAGCCCGTTTCTTTATTCAATCCTAGCTTAAGTTTTAGTAACGGCAACAACTAGTTAGATAAATATAATGAACTCAACAAGAAAAACAGCCCCAAATAGCCTTAGGCTGTGATGAATTATAGAAATAGCGATGACGCTGGCGACGGTGGCGGGTCCACAATGCAAAGGATTGTGGAGAAATTGAAGAAATTTGAATATATGAATTATGGGTATGAGAGAGAGAAGAGAAAGGGAGAGAGAAAAGAAAAGAAAAAAGTAGGGTGGGGAGGAAGTGATGTGAGGAGGAAAAGGGGAGAAAAGAGAGAGAAAGAGAGAGAGAGAGAGAGAGAAGAGGGGAAGAATCGACGAAGGGAGGGGGAAATCACATGGGGGTAAGAGAGGAGAAAGAGGAGAGAGAGAGAGAGAGAGAGAAATCACGTGCTCGCCATTGATTTAGGGTTTTTTTTTTTTTTAACATTAACTGGTTCTGGTTCCGGAACCAGGAATTGCCAATTTCCAGAAAAAGGGAATCGGGAACCGAAACCGGTCTCTTTATAACCAAGAACCAAATCGGACCCTCCGGCTCAGTTCTCCGGTTCCCAGTTTTACCAAGAACCATGCTCACCCCTAGTAAAGCTAATCCATTGTTTGAATACGGGCCAAGATGGCCTAAATCCTAACCACAACATACGCGCTCTCATAGCCAACCATACATTGATATTACGCTCGTTCCCTCTGCCTGCAAAACTGATCTGCAAAACACCTCTCTTTCATGGCCAAAACCTCTCAAAAATCTCAATACAACTCATTGTACTTCACTCATTTCCGACGAGTTGATGTGTTATCTTGATGATTTGATTCATAGGCATACCTCTCTCTTTGATGGCTCTCATCCCTCCCCCATCAATTCTACCCATCAACATTTCATGGGAACCACTTCATTCTATTCAGGTATGGCTCTCCAATTCATTGCAAGACCGACTCTTTGTGCGCGGTGAAATTTAATGCTTTTTCTTTTGCATCGATTGAACAAACCTTTTGTAGGAAATCGAGCATTTTAGCTCATGCTAGAGGAAAGCATGTTTCTTTATTCAATCCCAACTTAAGCTTTAGTAGCAGCAACGGTTGGTTAGATAAATGGAATCAACTCAACATGCAAAACAGCCTCAAACTGCCTCAAGCTGTGATGAATTACAGAAATAGTAGTGACGCTGGCAGTGGTGGTGGGTCCAATATGCAGAAGATTGTGGAGAAATTGAAGAAATTTGTATATATGGATAGGGGGTATGAGAGGAGAGAAAAGAAAGAGAGAAGAAGAAAAGAAAAAAGTGGGAGGGGGGGTAGGAAGTGACATGAGGGGGAAAATGAGAGAGAGAGAGAGAGAGAGAGAGAGAGAGAGAGAGAGAGAGAGGGGGAAGGGGGAAGAATTAGGGGTGAGCGCGGTTCTCGGTTCTACCGGGAACCGAATAACTGCACCAGTGGGTTCGGTTCGGTTCTCGGTTATAAAGAGACCGGTTCCGGTTCTTGGTTCCTCTTTTTCTGGAAACCGGTGTTCTTGGTTCCGATTTTTATAGGAACCTGAACCAGAACCGGAATCGGTTAGGGTTATAAAAAAGCCCTAAATCAATGGCGAGCACATGATTTCTCTTTCTCTCTCTCTCTCTCTCTCTCTCTCTCTCTCTCTTTCTCCTCTCTTCCCCCCACGTGATTTCCCCATCCCTTTTGTCGGTTCTTCCCCTCTCCCCCTCTCTCTCTCTCTCTCTCTTTCTTTTCTCCCTTTTTCCTCCTCATGTCACTTCCTCCCCCCCCACTTTTTTTCTTTTCTTCTCTCTCTCTCTCTCTCTTCTCTATCCTCTCATATCCATCATCCATGTATCCAAATTTCTTAAATTTCTCCACAATCCCCTGCATTGCGGACCCGCCGCCGCCGCTAGTGTCACCGCTATTTCTATAATTCATCACAGTTGAGACAGTTTGGGCTGTTTTGCTTGTTGGGTTGATTACAAAAATAGCGATGATTCTGGCGATGGTGGTGGGTCCACAATGCAAAGGATTGTGGAGAAATTGAAGAAATTCGGATATATGGAAGATGGGTATGAGAGGAGAGAGAGACCGCCGGAAAGAGTGATTGAGAAAGGATCTATGGAGAATATCTTTTATGTGGAGGAAGGATTGTTGCCAAACACACAAGGCGAGTTTTTGCCAGAGTAGAGAATTGTGAAAGCAAATGTGATTGGGGAGAGGAGTGAGGCAAGGTTTCCATGGGAGAAGCCAAAGGGGAAGGGGGAGGAAGAAGGGTGGTTAGTAAGGAATAAGAGCAAGACCTCGGTGGCGGAATTAACACTTCCGGAGCCGAGCTAAGGAGGTTGAGGAACTTGACTTTTTAGACGAAGAGCAAGATGAGGATTAAGGGAGGTGGTGTTACGCAGCTAGTCGTGGACACAATTCATAAGAGGTGAAAGTCTTCAGAAATCGTGAGTTTGAAAATTGAGGGTGTGCCTGCACTTAACGTGAAGAGGACACATGAGTTATTGGAGGTATGTTTCTTGCATATATGTTATCAATTTCTCACATCTCGCGTCGTTTAGTCCTGGTCGGTGATCTAAGACTTAAACTTTAGCATGTTTTAGATGGGTTTCAACTTCCAACAATTGGACAGTGTTTAGAGTATGTCTTTTGATCACGTGCATGTGGCCTAAGTTGTGTCAGTAATCACTGAAGGCCAAGTAATTTCAAGAAAGGAAGACTTAGTAAACAAATTGCAAGTGATGCCATTCATTGAGCCATACGTCAATTATTTGTCCCTAAAAATAATTCAAGAGGTAATTGGGTAGCAAGCAATCGAATTTACCGATGATAATGGGGTATATGATGACTCTTAATTATCTAACTTAAAAGGAATGAATGGTTGATAAATCATTCATTTTTTTTTTATGAGAAAATGTCCAAATGTTATAGTCGACAATTTAGTCGATAGACACCATTAAGGTAGTGGAGTTGATGCAACTGTTGAGTAGTAGAGTAGATATAATAATATATTTGTTTAACTGTCAAGTAGTGAAATTGGTGTAACCGTTTAGTAATAGAGTCATGTAGTCATTCATGTAACTGTCGAGTGATGGAGTCTTGATAACCATTTGTAACAGTCAATTGCGAGCTATAAAATCTCACAATTTACTCTTTGTAAAGGACTAGAGTGTAATTAGCGTAACTATATCTTCTAGGTACATATAGGAATTCGAATTGTACCACAGAATATTCCGTTGGGTGGATCCGTCCAGAGAAAATATTGGCTAGGTTTTACCCTTCACGTAGGCAGTGGGTAAGACCACTCAGGAGTCGACACGTGGCTCCATGCAGGCGACGGCGTTAGACATTCAAAAGCGCTCCTGAGGCCCACCAGTCTGACGCCCCTCCATCTTCTGCGCTTCTGTCTCTCTCCTCTCTCTTCTTGCTTTCTCCGAAATAAATGGCTGGTGGCTCGGCTGGCAGAAGAAAGGACGGATCAGAAGCGTAATGAATGCGCTGCGCTCCCGCTTAAATTTTCTCTCTTCTCACTTGAATTTTTTTGGGTTTTGTCTCTCTCTCTTCGTCGAAGAGCAGACAGAGAATGAGCTGCACTTCCTTCTCAGCGCATCCCACCCCTCCGCCTCCGCCTCCGCCTCGCCGGTCATCTACCTCTGGCACGTCGCCTCCTCCAAGAGTCCCGCCAGTCGCAGCTGGTTCCCGACCGCCTTCGCCTCCCACTGTTTCCAACGCGTAAGGTTTGTGCTCGCGTTGGTCTCTCGGCAACTTCTGGGCCTCCGTCCGATTTCCTCCCTCCGACGAACTCGTCATCAACTCCGACTCCGAGCCACCGCCGCCGCCGGAATCCGCGCGCTGTTCTGGAGGTCGAAGAAGTCTCTGGAGCCTCGCGAGACCGTCGATCTTTCCCTCGGCTATTATGCTCTGACGGCGCCGGGCGCCGAGGTTTGTTCTTAGTCACGTTCGCGATGGTTCTGTTTCCAGGATGTACGGAATGAATAGGTTCGTGTTCTGTCGCGCAGGATGTCGCGGCGGCGGAGTCGAGGCCGAAGCACATATCGCCCTCGATTGTTAATTCCATCTCCGAGGTTTCGGCGGATGATTGGGATGCGTGTGCTCTTGATGCTACTGGCCCTGAGAAGTATAATCCGTTTCTCTCGCACGGGTTCCTTTCGAGTTTGGAGGAGTCTAATTCTGCTGTGAAGGTGAAATTTCGCGTTCTAGGGGTTGAGATTGTCGTTCATCAACGTAATTTTTGCATTCTTATGAGAGGAGGATTGGATGATTGGTATTTGCTTCATTGATATTGGAGTCCTTGGCATAATTATCCCTTGGTTCCTTCGTGCAGAAGCTTTCACTGATAAGTTGGTTGCACACTTCTGCTTGTGGGGTGTCCCTGCTTTTACGTCCGACAGCTTGTCGGCCCGATAGGTTTCTGTCTCTAGAGAGATGTCTCTCCTTCTGATGCTCTAACGGACGGGGAAAAAAATTTTTGGCCATTTGCTCGGGCCAAAAAACGGGTAAAGATGACCATAAAGACAAGTTCCTTTTATTTCTGGTACATGCTGCGAAGTTTCTCTTTGAATGAAGAGGGACTATTGAGTTTTGTAGAATTTGATGTCTACCTAGTGAAGTAGTTTTTTTCCTTCCAATGGATTGGCACCCTCTCGGTACCTTTAGGTTTTGGCTTCTCTTCCTATTGTTCCTGAACGGAGTTCTTTCAGTTTTACTATGCTGCTAAGTTGAATAGCTTCTCTTGGATACTCCGTTGATCTATTTAATTGCTTTTAGGAAACAGGATGGATGCCGCGGCACATTGGTTCCCATAATCCAGCTTGCTAAGGATGAATACGGGACTGTTGTAGGTGTTGTTCCACTTTATCTGAAAAGGTTTATCCTCTTCTTTGTTCTCAGGATTAGATTTATTTTCTCTGAAACTTCAAATAGATAGTTTCTTCTATGCTCCTTGTAAATGGCTATATATTGAGCAATTTTTACAATCTTTGAAGAGCTTTATGGAGATGGTTTCACTCATTTTTCATGTTGATGTGCAGTCACTCGTATGGTGAATTTGTCTTTGACCATTCTTGGGCGGATGCTTACTACAGTTATGGTTCAAGATACTATCCAAAGTACCAGTGTTGTGTGCCTTTTACCCCCGTAACTGGTCCTCGGATTCTACTTCGTGATTCCTTATATAAGGATCAAGTTTTTGACATTGTAGTAGATGCCTTAAGAAAATTTTGAAAGCTAAGGTACGTGATAACAGATGTGTGACTGTCCATAGTGAATATGATGCTACATCCATGAAATAGCCAGAATTTTATCACACTTTTCTTTCATCATTGGGCTTTTTTTTACACTCCATCAATTGTTTGGACCTTTTCCCTTGGCTGGAGTTGCAGTAGAGTTAAAATGTTTTCAGGGCTGATCTCTATATGTATGGTCTCATGGAAAACGAGAAATAACTTGGTTATTCGCCAAACAAGTGGGGAAGTTGTGGCTAGCTGTGGCTTAATTAAAGATGAAAATTCCCGAACTATGAATCTGATGTTTCAATTTGCAGTAGTTCTGAATTTGCTTTATATCCTTGACAACAGTCCCAGGTTTCGTCAGTCCACATCACATTTTCTTCTGAGAATGAATGGCAAAACCACAAGGACAAGGGTTTTCTACAGAGGATAGGAATGCAGTACCATTGGACCAATCGAAACTATACAAGGTGAGTGGCAAAATGAGTGCTGAAATTACAGTTAGGCCTGATGTTACTGCTGCTGGATACATTGACAATAACTTTTGGTTTTTCCCTATTCACTTTCCCCTTCAGCAGTAAAACAACCCAGGAGACTCATCTCCATCTGAAGTGTATTAGTAGATTCAGAAAAGGTTCTGAAGGGTGATTTTACAATTTAACAAAACCTCGGGAGTACTTTATGCCCTGTTTAATGCAATGATTCGTAGACTTTCATGATTGAGCTCCTTGTGGGCTCCAGCCAAAGCCATCTGAAGTAAAAATCATATAACATGGTGACAAACCTCTAGCAATTTGCTTATTTCTTAATGGTCAAGATAAGTATTTGATTATATCTTCTTTCATAATAGGAGTAGGGAAACAAAGACACATCAAGTAAAGCATTAAGCAGACAAGTGCTGAAACTTTAGACTCAATGTTAATGAAAATAGGCGTCTGTGATATTTCTAGGTTCTCAGTCAAAATATTATTTGACCAAGTTTGAAATTTCATAAGACTCACTCAATTACATCATAGCTATCATACACCTTTGACCCATTTTCTTGATTGTCAGTGAGGGTTGAAAGTATTTGGGAGTTGAATGGAGTTGTCTCTTTTTGATCTAGATAGCATGTCAAGGGGTATATGCCTCACAATGTTATCTAGGTCAAATGCAGCTTTTGCTTAAAAATATACTTGGACGTAATGCTGCTGTCAATTTTCTCCATTTGATATTGTGCATGCATCAGTTTCCTTTGCAATAGTCCTGCCAGTTAGCATATGATTGCAGCATTACTTCTCTGAATGAGTGGTGTCTTAAATTTACTTGGATTGCCAACTTTTGATCTTTTTACGTTTCTTGTGTTTATCTTGCATGCAAAAGGTACATGCTTCAAGTTTCACTGTCTGTGCCACAGTTTCGATGACTTTTTGATGGACATGAAGCAGAACAAAAGGAAAAATATACGTCAGGAGCGCAAGGAGGTTAGTTTTTCCAAATGTTATTTTATTTGGGAATTTCCTTTATTTTGGGAAGATACTCCCACCTAGAAATTCTTTTAAATCTTGCTCTTAGTTCTTTATTCCTTAAATATATGGTTGAAAATTTGATAAAATTTTCTAGTAAATTGTGTTGATACATGCTTGTCACAGGGGAAATGAAGAAAGTAGTTATTATGGAACGATATATGTTGCTGCAATCTTCACTAAATGCTTGTAGAACTTTTTACTAACACTCTGAGACTGATGCTTCATGGGGATTGCATTCCCAATTTTGGATATAATGCTGACTGACCTTATGCATTTGCTGAAATTCACTCTGCTGAAGTAAAGTGTTATACTGGTAGTTGAGCTTCTTGGACAACTGGAAAACTGACTAATTGCTGAAGATGCTTCAAAGCAGTAAAATATGAACAGTTGAGTAACGAATTGGTCGTTCTTTATGATGACATGAGTTATGGGGAAGTATTATATGAACTGATCTTTACAAATGCCTATCACTGTTACGTTCTACAAATGTTTAATGCAAATATATCAGTGGCAGTGTATCAACTGTATTTGTACCTATACTAATGGGGAAAAAAACACACACATAAACTTTCATGTAGTACTAATTTCCTTTTTGCCTGTTAAAATCAATTTTGCTAATAGCACAGACAGAATATTAAATTCCCCATTAAGTTATCAGAATTCATTGCTGGTGCACTATGGTATCTTATCAAAAATCAGTTTGCATTTTTATCTGTTGCATCTTATAGTCTCATAGTGCCAGTTTACATTGCATCTTTTTGGGCACACAAGCTTTTACTCATTGGATCGAACCCTTTCTGCAGATTTCTGCCCAAAACTTGATAATGAAGCAGCTTCAAGGGAATGAAATAAAGGTAATGAGTACAAATATCATGGCAAAAGTGTCTTGGGGAAGATTTTAAGCCAATCCTACCCAAAATATTTGAGGTTTAATAATATATGTAATCCAGCCGGTTCAATTTGATATCAATGTGAATAGAGACTAGTTGGTTAACTGTACAGAGAAGTATAAATAAGTATATCATGTCGCAACTTCCCAGTAATACTATTAATTTGAATTTAGATGCTAGTAGCAACTTTCTGTCCACTGGTTTGAGCTTTTAGATGAGTAGTCCTTAGATGTGATCATCCACATGTGACTCCTGTTCTCTTACAACTTACTCCTAAATTAATACCTTCACTTTGTGAAACATGAAGGACTTGAGCTTCTTGGTTTTGATTGTGTGTGCAGGCTAAGCACTGGGATTCTTTCTATACGTTCTACAGGAACACCACCAATAACAAGTATGGGTCCAGTGACTGGTTGTCTTTCCTTTGCAGAAAATATGATATTGTTGATTGTTTTGCCTGCCTCTTGTGTATATTCAAAGGCATCTTTATTTGATATGAGAGCTTTAAGTAGATCATGTCTTGCTGCTTATGTTTATTTAGGTGGGGCGCCCTTATTTGACAAGAGAGTTTTTTCATAACATGGGATCAAAAATGGGAGACCAAGTGTTACTGGTTGTAGCTGAAGAAGGGGATGAACTTGTTGCGGGAGCCCTTAATCTTATAGGCGGAGATACTATATATGGGCGCCTTTGGGGCTGTCACCCAAAAGCTTATTATCCCAACTTACATTTTGAAGCTTGTTATTACCAGGTTTGTCTCTATTTAACATGCAAAACTCCTGTGAGTTCGATATATACTTGATATGGAAGTTCTTTCTTGGGTGCTTATTGCCTATTTTAAAAAGTGAGATTCGTTTAACCTTATGTTGACAAGGGTGAACTAATGGACTTAATTGCATGGTATGGATTTGCTAACCCATGTGTTGTACCTTGAGACTTCAGTATAGTAAAAGCATGAACAAGATATCAAATGTAAGTGCAAGCTAAATAGAGGAAGAGATTGTCAATTTAAAGTGGCAACCGATTCTCTAAGATTATGTAAATTCTTCCCAAGTAAGAATACTAGAATGTGTGAATATACTTCAAATCATGAAGTAAATATCATTCATTTGGTTCTGGAATCTGCTTGCGTATAATTTTGTTCTTTGAAGAATTGGGGACCTATTTTGTTGTAATAAAAGGGAAGCGTTAGGTGATGATTATCCATGGGTCTATGTGACAGGTACAGCAGCTAAGATAAATGTCATTGTTCAGGCCTACTACCATGATTATCTTCCGCTCTAAATGGGGACTTTAGCTGCTGTAAAGGCATGGGCATATCTAGAAATGTCATTCCAGAAGTTGACAAAGCTTTTCTCTACATTATAATAGTCCTCATATGCTAATGAAAAATTTCCCATCAAGGAATTTGCAGTGGAGTTGCAAAAACAAAGAGGAAAGAGGAAGTGGTAGATCAACTAATATTAGCGAAAAGCAGATTTGCTATGTGAGGATAATAGTTCTTGTGATATGGAAGCATGCGCTTGTCATGTTTGGAACAATATAATTATTTACTTTTATCTACATAACAGGCAATAGAAGCTGCTATAGAGCTTAATTTGAAAACAGTGGAGGTAGGGGCTCAGGGTGAGCACAAAATTCAGTGAGGTTATATGCCTGTACCCACTTATAGCTACCACTACCTTCTGGATGAGGAATTCGGCAAGGCCATAGAAGAATTTGTAGTGCGCGAGGCAACTCAGGTATGTTACTAAAATGTCATCAGACAAGAACAACTCATTTATTAATAGCACTATCATCATGTTGTGGTGAACATTCGATCCTTCTCATATGCTGCGAACGCAAGAACATTTTTCGTTCCTATGTTTATTGTGTGGTTGGCCCAGTGATGCAGTCACAAAGGAGGTAGCAGTAGACATTGTATTCAACTAAACTATCTGTGTCGTAGATGATCACTGTTGATGCCGAACCCTTGCCTTCTTATTTTCGTTATCTGTTCCAACGCACTTCATTCCCTAATGCATTTTAAGCAAAGTAGATATAAGGAAGGTCCCAGCAGTGAAGTTGGACAATGTTTTAGGACTTAGGTTTGCTTTTCTAAAAGGAGTTTCTTCTTCCTGTATAGCAGATAACTCCATTGCGCCACTATATTGGATATCACCTCTGACTCTTAGTTAAAAGAAAGGGAACATTAAACCACGTATGATCTGAAATCTCCTGTCAGCGTAATCAGAACATTTGCCTTATCTGCAGGTCAAACTTGTGATGAATCTGATCCGCGATTTTGGACCCTTTAAAGAAGGCATACAGTAGACACATGCAGGTAGGAAGTCCATGTCTGTATGGTTGTGGTATGTACATCTTGATGAAGGAAAGATCTATCCATTTCTAATGTACAGATACGTTAGTCGACCATTTCATTCTAGTAAAAGAGTCGCTATAGAAACAACGCTTGTGGGTTTTTGCGATCTGGCCGCCTTGGTGTGATGTCGATATGGAGACCCTCCCTACTTGATCTCCAAGCTCCTGATGATCTTAAAGAGGCATAACATCATTAGTGCATGACATCATCAGTGAAAACATATATCATCAAATCGTCAGCCAGGCCTCCAAAGTTCTCCAATTGCGGAAGGCTGACGATCGGCCATTTCTTCACTTGAATTGTTCTCTACTTGACATGTTAAAAATAAGGTTTTCCCTCCAACGGAAAAAATTGATGCCAACAAAGGATCGCAATTGCTAACGTAAAGTTCCCAAATAAGATAAAAATAAATGGATTGTATATTTAAGTTACATTTATTTTGCTAAAGATAAATGATCATAAAATACTTTCTTAATAGTAATTTTTTTACCCCTTTTATTAATTAGTAGATAATTTTTATAATTATTCATTATAATTTATATTTAAATGTTTTCGTGAATAATAAAAAATTTTTATTTATTTATTTTTATAAATGATACAAAAAATATATATTTCAAGCTTCCTGAACAAATGAGTTGTAGTATTACATTGTACCATAACCCTAAAAAAGATTGGCGCAACACAACAAAACGGATGGATCAACTAACATAATTTCTTTGAGAAAAAAAAAAAAAAAAAAAAGAAGAGGAATCATTCAATGATACATAATTTTGCTATCATGATATTACGAAATTTTGCATCCATAATATTACAACCTTTTCAAAATTTTAAATAAAATGGAAAATGACGCAAATTGGGCTTACAATTTCGAGGTAACAAGAAGTCTAGATTAAAAAGGCTCAAACTCCATGGAACACGTTTGATTCAGTCAATGAAGACAATAAAAGTTAAAAAAGGCATGAGCATCACTTTAATCGAAACTCAGAAGCTTATATTTCAGAATAATAGGTCTGTACTCCGAAGCGGATAATGCACTTCACCAGCAAAACATGGTATACAATCCTCCATCCAAAGCATGTCACTACGAGCAAAAATTGTAACCTATCCCCACCCTGCCCCCACCCCGCCCGCCGCGCAACCCTACTGAAAAGAAAAAAAAATTAACAAACCAATCCTTCCGATGAAAGGAACTAATGAAGCTCCGGATGACAGACAGTCGAATGGGCAGGCTCCGATATTAATCGCGTAATTTTTATACATGACCACCTAATACTCATTCTCACATCTATGAAGCATATACAGCGACATGTGATTCAATTTAAATACTCAAACCACCAGGAGCAAAGACACCCATCCAACAAGAATGCCTTGAGAGTCATTATCCATCATGATCTTCAAACATCTAGTATCCGTAAGTCGAACCTAACTGTGGGGGTGCAGGCGGTAATAGATTCGGTGTACGCCGGCCACCGGGATTTGATGCCGAGCTGACATCACCATTTTGAGTAGGGTCACTGTTCCGCCGACTGTGGCTCGTCCCAAACCGAGATGAATCAGTGTGTCCATTGGAGGCCGCATCGAATGCGCTCCTCCAGTCATCACCAGATGAGGGTCCATTACTTCTTGGGCTTTCTGCGCAATATAGATATGGATAACCTCGGCAGCTGAGGTAGATTTATCTTCCTTCTTTTTTCAATTACCAGGAAATAAGTGCAATATAGGAAGCACTGCAGTCAAGTCTCTGATAGTAAATCGAGAATCAATCAAGAGGCCTTCTATGAAAACATCTCAAAGAGGAAGAGGAAGAGGTTCACGTCACAAAGTACTAAAGGATCATGGGAAGGATTCTACCAACCAATGGTTTCCAAAATCACAAATTCGCTTTTCCAAGATAAATACATGAAAATTCAGATTCAAGAAACCTAATTTAAACTGCACTTTAGTCCGCAGCTAGCGTTTTCTCAGTTCCCAATTTGAATTTTGATGCAAATTGCAAAAGCTTACCTTTTCTAAAATCACAACACCATTCTTTCACATACAGAGAAATTATTAGATTCGAGAAATTTTCGCCATTTAAATCACAATAAAGACCAGTATCCTTTTCCATTCCCAATTTGAAGTTTCATGCTGATTGGAGAGGCTTTTACCAGTCAGTGATTTCTAACATCACAATTCCGCATTTCCAGAAACATAAGATTTGAGAAACTTTCAGCATTTAAACCACTTGAGACCGCCAGTTGGAGATTAAATTCTAAAGCACTGGGCACACCATTTTATCACTATAAACCAGGGAAGAAAAAAAAAGAACTTCTCCCAAAGGGTAAGCTCCATTAAACTTTACAGCATAAGCAACAGCCAAAGGCATACTAGCAGAGAGAAATCAATTTGGAAACAGAAAGTCCTTTTAAGAAATTAGTTTTCTTAACCCTTTAGACACAACTTATAAGAATTATACTGCCATGGCACACAAGTCCTACTCCATAAGCTGTTCAGATTTTAAAGATGCACTGCACATTTAACTAAAACCACACTAGCTATTACCTGCAGGACTGCTGCTATCAGACCAGCTAGAGGCAGCAGATGCTCGATTATCGTGAATGCTGAGTTGTCTTGTGAGTTTCGACAGGAGGGAGGCCTGTTTCTGGCATTTTTCCCTCTTACGTTTTACATTCTAATCCTCTAGAAGCAGTTCTTCAATTCTTGCTGTGCTTTGAGCACTACAATCCAATGTAAACAAAAAAGGATGACTAATCATTCAAGAATAAACCTTCATTAATGATATAGAATAGTGTAAAAAAGGTTACATATGAAGCATATTAGTGCTGTCGAATTGGAAACTGTAGCTACAAGACAGAACACAATAGATATGTGGTCAATGCAATATTCTAATATATGTTTTCATTATAGGGAACCATTTCCAACAACATATGGTCAGATGCAATAGATGCTACTTGCAGTGGTCTTAACAAACCACCACTCCAAAAAGGAATGCTTCGAATACCTTGCATTTGCACCATGTAGTAAGGAACACGAGCATACTATGAAAAATTCAAAAGAAAAAAGATAATCGATTCACCAAAAACACAAACAATCAATGTGATCTTCAAGCTAACTTGATCGAACTGTATAATTGATTGAGTGTGTCCTCTTTGGCTTTCTCTACTTGGCAAAGTACCACGGCCTGCTCAGGGACATAAGAAGCTAGTGAAATAAAAAGCAATGCCACCGTCTCAGCAAACATAAGAACAACAGCACCAAGTAAAGAAAACTGACTTTTGGAACGTTAGCACCAAGGCTGTTGAGAACTGCTTCGACATAACCACAAACTTCTTGGGACATCCACCGAAGTTCTATCTTCAAAGAACTCCTACAGGAACACTGGACAGTTGGAAGAGTGGAAAGTGAAACAGATGGATCTTGCTTGCAGTCGCTAAAGATAAAACAAACCCATTGATTTTCTATCTCCCTTTAGGGGTTGATGGTTGTTTCTTTTTTCCCCCTTGCGGAAGAAGGGAAAGGAAGGGAATTTGTTACCAAGCAATACCATTAGATGACTCAC
Organism: Eucalyptus microcorys; assembly: GCA_014182515.1. Lineage (NCBI taxonomy): Eukaryota > Viridiplantae > Streptophyta > Magnoliopsida > Myrtales > Myrtaceae > Eucalyptus > Eucalyptus microcorys. The sequence goes on along the minus strand of CM024571.1, from coordinate 19,801,890 downwards.
CAGAGAACCATCGGAGAGGCTTTGCCGGAGGGGGAGCCCAGATTCTCCCTTCATTTGACCTCCAGTAGAAGGCAGGACAACATTTCTTAATTTGTTCAACCACTCAACCTTCTCTGCCATAGTCTCAGCCTTCAATACCACCGCACTGTGAGCTACAACATGGAAGCAGGACATCCAATTGGCAGTTTGAAGGGATAGTCAAAATCCTAAAGATAAAAGACATAATGTATGAAAGAATAAGTACCTTTCAGTACTGTCTTGTAAGGAACCTTGCTAGTTATCTTGAAGACAAGACCAAGTCCATTTCCAGAGTCTTGACCATTTGATTTTTTATCCTTGGAACCTTTTATTGGGGGTTCTTCATCATCATCGGAGATTTCTTCGAGGTTAGATTCCTGATGAATTCATCCAACGGTTGCACAACCAACATGCAGAAACAAACAAAAAGCTAAGTACAATTTCCAGTAGCTTGACTGGGGTCAACTGTATTACAAATGTGAACTTTTATACTCTCACGATGAGAATCCGATGGACAGCAATAAATGACAAGAAGTAAACAGAAGAATAAGGGATGGCCACTCAGCAAATGAAAGGGACAACAGATGGTTTTGTAGAGTATTTGATAATTTGAAGGGATAACTACTGGTAAGCATAAGCACAGGCCAACAGATACATGCTTTCTTCAATAACTAGTCTAATGGATACATGCTGCTATACCTATGGAAAAAAAGAAAAGGCAGATACATGCTGTCATTCTTTCCAACATATTCTCCAGATGACAGAGCTTAACAATATTGTGCAGCGATTCAAGTCAGAAACAAAAAAAATAAAAAAGGAAATGAACCTGTTTTAGATGCACCCAAATTGAAATGATATGAAGGTAAAATAGCGTTAGTTGATTGGCCAAAGTGCATTTGTCTTATAATAAAAAAAAAAGTACACTTGTCTTATTTACACTTTGAATAGCTGCATCCAAGTAATCTGCTTCAGGTGCACTGGTGTGAAGAATTTCAATTGGATACCGCCTTACTGCATATCTAAATATCATGGTGGAGTGAAAAAAATCACTGAACTTCTCTACATCTAGTTTGGCACTTAAAATAAGCAACTTCATATCAGGCCTAAAGTGAGCAATATCCTATAAGGTGACAACCATAGAGATATTTTACTGGGAAGTCTATATTTACATGTGACGTGCAATAACACATTCCAAAAATATGCATGGCCATTGTCTATCCACAATCCTACTCTCCAATACAAACCTTGCAAATACTCAAATTGTTTCTTAGCATGATCATATTCTGGTAGATAATAACCATATGCATATGTCCACTTGAGCACTCGCCTACACTCAACTATCTGCAAACATCAAAGGAGCCCAATTTAGTTTCACAGAAGCAGGTCAGGATAATAAATCAAAAACACTCCATCAGATTTTAACATATATAACAGTTGTATTTACATTCCAAACTGAAAATCACATAAATCATATTTAAGTTGAATTAAGTAATGAAACCTGTTGCCAGGCCTCGATGATGAACTTCAACTGTGACTCCGGCTGGCATTGTGTGTCACTAAGCTTATCAAGCTGACAAGAAGAAAAGACAAAACCTTATTTAATCAATAGCAAAGGGTCAGGAAGCATCAGCAGCACAACATAATTAAACCAAATAAATAGAAAAGCCATGCATCTTGCTTCCTATCACAAGAAAACAAAGATCAATCTGTTAATTTAACATCACAAGCAGTTTATCGCAACTCAACCTGCCCAGTTGCCACTTAGCATCAACACATTTACCCAGTATAGATTGTTCAGACACAACTGCAATCCTTAGTGTACTCAATATCCATGACTGTCAGACTAAAATGATAGCCCAAGTACAGAGAGGCAAACACATACAGAAACAAAGATCTTCCTAGTCTTGCACTTGGCCAATGCCTCTGCAACAAACTATGGCCCAAGAGCTGAACATCTAATTCCAACTGAAAGTACTTGAGTAAAGCGATCCACGGGAGAAGTAGAAGGGGGCTTAATCTGCAAATTAAGCGTCAAACATAATCAAGTCAATCAATCCGTCCATGTCCAATGCAATCAGTTAAGCACACTAAACGAAAACCAACGATCAGAAAACTGAATTTCATGCTGACATTAATCGGAAAACCTAAAGAAAATTTTGAAGTTATTGCATCTTGGAGTCGGAAATTTCCATAAATGGTCATTTCAAGTGAATAATATGTAAACGAGCTCTCCATCTCTTCAACCAGAAACTGATTCAATTTATCCTCGGCTCGCGCTTCCTCGAGCGACTAAGACAATGCTGGCATTTACTAAAAAACAAACACAGGCATCTACGACAGCAAACCGATTCCCAAGAAAAAAAAACGCAGGGAACTACAGACTCTCTTACCACACAGAGCAACAACAACCGGAATTCCAGAACTAACCTTACCGCTCACCACGTCGGCAGCGAAATTGCAGACGGCGTCAAGCGTGCTCTCAATCTGCGCCTTCAGGAACCGGGCCAGCGCGAATTCCCACTTCCTCAACCAGTAGTGCTCGACCATGCGGCCCTCGTCTGGGCAAGGTTTGCGATCGCGCCCTTCCCCAGCTCCTCCATCACCTTGAATGCGGCCTGGAACCGAGGCTCTATCTCCTCCACGGACTCGTCCGTGAACCCGTTTCGGCTCACGTCCGAGGGCGATATGTGCTTTGGCCTCGACTCCACCTCCGCGACATCCTGCGCGACAGAACACGAACCTATTCATTCCGTACATCCCGGAAACAGAACCATCACGAACGTGACTAAGAACAAACCTCGGCACCCGGCGCCGTCAGAGCATAATATCCAAGGGAAAGATCGACGGTCTCGCGAGGCTCCAGAGACTTCTTCGACCTCCAGAACAGCGCGCGGATTCCGGCGGCGGCGGTGGTTCGGAGTCGGAGTTGATGACGAGTTCGTCGGAGGGAGGAAATCGGACGGAGGCCCAGAAGTTGCCGAGAGACCAACGCGAGCACAAACCTTATGCGTTGGAAACAGTGGGAGGCAAAGGCGGTCGAGAACCAGCTGCGACTGGCGGGGCTCTTGGAGGAGGCGACGTGCCAAAGGTAGATGAGCGGCGAGGCGGAGGTGGAGGCGGAGGGGTGGGATGTGCTGAGAAGGAAGTGTAGCTCATTCTCTGTCTGCTCTTCGACGAAGAGAGAGAGACAAAACCCAAAAAAATTCAAGTGAGGAGAGAGAAAATTTAAGCGGGAGCGCAACGCATTCATTACGCTTCTGATCCGTCCTTTCTTCTGCGAGCCGAGCCGAGCCGAGCCACCAGCCATTTATTTCGGAGAGAGCGAGAAGAGAGAGGAGAGAGACAGAAGCGCAGAAGATGGAGAGGCGTCAGAGTAGTGGGCACCAGGAGCGCTTTTGAACGTCTGACGCCGTCGCCTACGTGGAGCCACGTGTCGACTCCTGAGTGGTCTTACCCACCGCCTACGTGGAGGGTAAAACTCAGCCAATATTTTCTCCCTCCCATTCTCTCTCCTCTCCCGAGAAAATATTGGGTGATCCCGGACCTCCACGTCAGCGTAGTTCCCGACCACTCACGAGGTGCCATGTGGATGGTGGGCCCACTTGGTGTATTCTGCCCTCTTCCCCTCCGAGAAAATATTGGGTACTCTAACAGTGCCGCGTAATCGGTGCTTTGAACCATTCATTGCGTGACACCTGTCCATGTGTCAGTCCACGTCATCCACTTCTCCGTTTCAGCGGTTCTATCTCTCTCCTCACGATTAAATAGGGGCGGGCTCGGCTCGCTGGCTCGGCTCGACTCGCTGCAGAAGAAAAGACAGGTCATGACTCCCGCCCAAAAGATTTCTCTCTCCTCAGTTAAATTTTCTGCAATTTTCTCTCTCACTTTCTCTCTCCTTGCAGAAGAACAAACAGAGAACGATTGAGACCTGCGTTCTCTCCCTCCCCTCCGCATCCGTTGGTTGCTTCCATCGCCCCCACGCTGAGGCCGACGTCGCCGACGCTCCTCCTCCTCCCTCTCGCGATGTTCGCTCTGCTCTCTCTCTTCCCCCTCCGCGAAGTCGTGCCTCTCTTCCAGCGAAACGCGATGCCAACGGCCCTCCGCCTCCGCCGGTTGCCTCCGTCGGCGTCGGAATCCGTCGCCCCCGTCTCCTCCGCCTCCGCCTACGCGCCCGACGCCAACGTGTCGAACCACGACGGCGAAAATGGAGGAGAGAGAAACGATGAAGCAGAAGACGGAGATGAAGAAGCAGAAGCGCGAGCTCGGGGTTCTGGACATGGGTCGTCGCGTCGGTCACGTTCCGACTCGCCCTCGTCTACCTCCCAGGAACCTCCGCCCTGTCCACCCGCCCCGAGGTCGCCACCCCTCTCACCAGCATTCGCCACCGTAACGCCGCCTCTCTTCCCTCCATCGATCGATTCCCGATCCCCGATTCCCCGCCCCCTCCTCCCTTGAAATCTTGGAGGTCTATTTTCTGATACGATTTCTGGTTTTTCTTGTTTGTGCCGCCTGCAGTTGGCGAAGGCTACTGGTTGAAGCAGTCGGTGATGTCTCTCCCTACGCAGGTTCGGCTCCATTCGATCAGGAAGGAAGCTGCTTGTTTGCCTACGGTTCTCCTTTGCTGTTGCTCGTTCTCGGACCTCTCGCTGTCGAAAGGTAACTACCGGAGTATAATCGCCGACGCATTTTGAAGGCTAGGTTGATTGTGAGCTTCGCTGGTTATCTTCTAGAATTGAACTAGATTTATCTGGCGTTATCGAAGGGGAGGCTGTGGCTTATGTGTTGGGATTTTCGGATTCCCAAAAAACCGGATTCGACACTAAATCGAATCCCTAAACTTGTGCGGAAGACGAGCCCGGGAAAAACACATGTATCACCGATCCTAAAGCACACCACGGAATCGAGCGTACCTTGTTAGCCACAGATTAAACACCGACACCGATATGAGGAAGAGAAAACGATCCCGTTCGATCCGATGACGTCAATTTGCCTTGAAGGGAATATGGGTGTCGCCTCTTGCGCTTACTGTTTTTCTTTTGGAGGGAGAAAAGGAGAGAGGAAGGATGAACGTACGTACTTTCCAAAAGGTACGTCATTTTTTCTTTTCTCCCCTTAAATACGTCTTCTCCAAAAGACGTGTCCCTTCAAAGAAAAGACGTCCCCCAAAAGTTACAACTCTTCAACGTATCCCTCCATCCATGGGCCCTAATCTTGTGGGCCGGGCTTTTAGGCCCAACATGGGCGGACGAGCCAACTTAGGCCCATCACATTAAATAAAACCATCTTCTCCCACTCGCACATGGTGGGCTGAACAGAATTCTCTTTACCTCTCTTCAACATTCATACCGGTGAATAATCCGTGTGACCAGCATACTTTGAGAGCTCGTTGCTATACATCTGTTAGGAATATATAGCAGCTCATAATGGGCATCACACTCTGAGTAGATTTAGTATGCAGTATCCTAGATCGATCAATCACATTTATATCTCTCTTGATCTCTTTTAAACAATAATATATATATTGTATTCACAATTATGATTATCCCAAAGACAGTCATAATTGGTCGACCAGTGAATACAAAACTACAATGTGATTCTCCAAATTCGATCTTCCTCTTTCCTTCAAACTCTCAATTTCAGTTCAGCTTGCTTTTCTAGAAATGTCCCATTAGATCGAATCAACTCATGATCATTGGCAACATCCTAAGATAGCAAACACTAAATAGAAATCTTGAGAATAAGTAAAAGTCATGAGGGCACTAAGAATGAGGAATTCTTTTCCTCGAGAGTCTCACACGGCATAAAAGCTGAGATCAAACTTTTGCAACTCTTATTGGTCGTCACATGCATACGTAGTATGAAATACGTATTACGGTATTAACTCCTTTCCCATGGAGCGTATGTCTACACTTTCAATACCGTACAAATGATAGTTCAAACATACCCAATGTCTAACTTGAGTTCACGTATCTACTCATTCACAAAATTCATCAGAACTCACATCTGGCATCTTAGACAGATAAAGTAAAATATGTGGGGTATTTTACTTTCAGACATAGTACATATCATGTCCTCATCTTAACACTTAGTTAAGGCGACATATATATATATATTAAGCTTGAGCTCTCGATTATCACCTAGATAATAAGCTTAAAAACCATCTCATCTCTATTTATCACATAGTAAATAGAGGCGATTACCCGTGTGAGTGAGCTAATCTTATATCTGTCCGACATACTTTCTCAACTTAAAGTAATGCACTGAGCATTAAGATGCATAAAGATCAAACAAAGATTCATAGGCATTAACAATGAAAAAACACAAGTTCATAAATGTGAACTACTAAGGGAAATTACAATATTCAGTACATCAGCCTCTACGCAATCCTAGAGATTTCACATAGCCACAAAACACATCTCTAGATATTAGCTTTGTCATAGGATCTGCTACCATTCTATGCGTAGACATGTACTGTAAGTTCACATCTTTTCGTGCAACCATATCTTTGACAAAATTATACTTGGTATCTATATGTTTGGTCTTGCCATGATATTTTGGATCTTTGGTGTACGCTATAGCTGCTTGGCTATCATATTTAACCAATAATGGATTTGCAGCTTTCTCAATAACACCTAAATGATCCAAAAATCTCTTAAGCCAAACTCTTTCTTGTACCGCTGCTGATAATGCCACAAACTCAGCTTCCATCGTGGACAAGGCTATGCACGTTTGTTTCTTACTGCTCCAACATATGGCGCCATTATTTAGTAAGAAAATAAACTCAGAGATAGATTTCTTTTCATATAAATCTCCTCCCCGGTCAGCATCAGAATAGCCTTAGAGTCGTAGATCATTTCCTTGATAACTCAGCGTATAATCAGCAGTTCCTTTTAGATACCTCAGTATTCACTTAACGACTTTCCAATGTGCTTGACCTAGATTGGATTGGTATCTACTCACCATTCCAACTGCAAAACATATGTCAGGTCTTGTACACATCATAGCGTACATCAAGCTCTCAACAGCACTAGCATAAGGAACATGTTTCATTTGTTCCTTCTCTTGTGGAGTCCTTGGACACGATCTATGGCTCAATCCTTCACCTTTTACAATATGAGTGTCTATGGGTTTATAATCTTGCATACGAAATCGTTCAAGAACCTTATTTATATATGTTTCTTGTGAAAAAGATAACGATCTCTTCGAACGATCTCTTGAAATCTTAATTCCAAGAATGTATGCAGCCTCACCCATATCCTTTATCTCAAAGTTGGAAGACAACCAACTCTTGACAATATTTAACAAACTCCATATTGCTTCCGGCAATTAGTATGTCATCAACATATAATGATATGATCACAAATTGATCTTTGGATCTTTTGATATATACACAATGATCCTCATCTATCATTGTAAAATCATATGCCATTATAGCATTATGAAAACGTATATACCATTGTCTTGATGACTACTTAAGGCCGTATATCGATCTCAAAAGTCGACATACCTTTCCTTCTTGGCCTTCTTTAATGAAACCAGCAGATTGTTCCATATATATTTCTTCATCTAATTCTCCATTGAGAAAAACAGTCTTTACATCCATTTGATGTAACTCAAGATCCATACTCGTCATTTTTGCCAGAATAATGCGAATCAAGGTAAATCTCACTACAGGAGAAAATGTTTCTTCATAATCAATTCCTTCCTATTGATTATACCCTTTCGCCACAAGGCGAGCCTTATGCCTTTCTATCGAGCCATCAGTTTTTCGCTTTATTTTGAGAACCCACTTGTTCCCAATAGCTTTGCGTCCTTTTGGAAGATCAACGAGTTCCCAAACATGGTTTGACTTCATTGACTCCATTTCGTCTCTTATTGCATGCATCCATTTTTCCTTACTAGGGCAATTTAGAGCCTCATTAATATTTCTTGGCTCATCCTCATCTTACGGAGCAATCATAAAAGTTTCCCCTTCAATGTCAAAACGTCGACGGGGAATACTTTTGCAACTTGTTCGCCATATGGGAGATTGTACACTTTGCACATCATTCCCCATTATGGTCCCACTAGGATTAGATAATGATGATGTCGTCTCATCATGTGGTTGTAATTGAGAATGAGTTGAATTCAATTCATCACTTCTCATATTACTCCCACTTGAACGAACTCCACTAATATCATTATCTTGATCCAAGGTTTCAAATAGGGAGTAATTTTCCCCTATTTCGCCCTTCTTAGAAAATTCATCCTCTAAGAATGTGACATCCCGTGATTCAAATTCAGTTATACTCCCGCTTTCCTGCTCACCTATGAACACATACCCTTTCGAGTGTTCGGAGTATCTTATGAAAATACTCTTCTTTCCTCTCACGGGACCCAATTTCCCAAACTTGTGAGAGGACTCATGAGTATAGGCAGCACAACCCCATGGCTTAAGAAAACTTAAGTCTGGTTTTCTACCTGTCCATAACTCATATGGAGTGATGGTAACTGATTTGGAAGGCACTCGGTTAAGTATATAGGCAGCAATTAACAACGCATCACTCCAAAAAGTGATTGGTAAGTTAACATGTGCCATCATGGACCTAATCATTTCCATTTGGGTTCTGTTTCTTCTCTCCGCAACACCATTTTGCTGAGAATTATATGGAATAGACAACTGTCTTTCTATTTCTTTTTCATCACATAATTTTCTGAACTCATCAGATAAATATTCTCGACCTCGATCAGATCGCAATACTTTTATTTTCTTGTCTAATTGATTTTCTACCAAGTTCATAAACCTTTTGAAACAACTCAATACTTCAGATTTATGAGAAATCAAATAGACATATCCGAATCGAATATAATCATCTATAAAAGTGATGAAATAAATAGCCCAATGCCTTCCTCTCACATTCATTGGACCACAGACGTCAGAATGGATTAAATGCAGATGAAATTCAGCTCTTTTACCTTTTCCAAATGGTTTCCTTGTCATTTTCCCTACTAGGCAATGCTCACATATGGGCAAATCGACTTTTTCAATGTTGCCCAACAAGCTCTCTTTGGCTAGTCTATTCATACGTTGTTGGCCAATATGACCAAGTCTAGCATGCCACACATTCACATCATTATCATATGAATTAGGAAACGTGAGAAGGGAATAACAAACATTTGCATTAACATAATCAATATCTAATACAATGAAACCATCCAGAAAATAACCACAACCATAGTAGTTTGTATCCAAATACAAATCTACACCTCTATTATGGAAGTTCATATTAAAACCAAGCTTGACCAACACCAAAACAGACACTAAATTTCGACGAATCCTCGGAGCATATAAAACATCATGTAGGAACAAGGTGCATCCACCACGCATATTCAATTGGCAGGTGCCAATCCCTTTAACTTCAACTTTGGAGTTATTTCTCACATAGATCCACTTAGTTCCAGTTGGTACTCGTCGGAATTCCACGAAGGATTCTCTATCCTTCGCTACATGGTCTGTCGCTTCTGAATCTACAGTCCACAAAGGATTGGATTCAGCCAATAATACAGAACTTGACACATAAGCAAAGTTCTCAAATGTATAAGAGGTGTTTACTTTTTTCGGCTCACAACAGTTGCGAGCATAGTGACCTTTCTTGTCACAATTGTAACACCTCACCCTTGACATTTTCTTCACTTGAGGACGTTTTCCTCTCTTGTGTTGGTTAACTCTTGATTTCTTGCAATTAGGACTTGATCCTTTGCAATCCCACATATTGAACGAATCAATACGCTTGCGCTTAGAGCTCAAAGCCCTTTCTAAGTTAGAACCAGCATTACAAATATCTATTTTCGGCTCAAATGCCGTTAGGCAGTCCTCTACTAGCTTAAGGTGGCACACAGCATCCTCAAGATCTTCCATAACATGGTCAAAAGCTTCTAATGCTTCTTGCTTTTTCAGCACATATTGAATCTTCATATTCAATACTTCACAATTGTTACCGTTCATATCAGCAATTATGTTCTTAGTTGCTGAAACCATCGATCCAACACATCGGACATATATGCACGAATAATTAATGCCTATCATTTATGCATCCTTTTTGCACAGACCCATCATATTAATGAACAATCTCAAGTAAGGTTTCAGAATCAAAATGTCACTATGTTTCCAATCATCATCTAAAAATCCTAACTTAAAACTATCATTAATATAATTGTCTTATGTAAAATAAATTCTATGAAGCTACAAAAACTTCTATGAACTACCCACAGCAACCAACAATAACAAAAAGCAAATAATATTTGACATCCAATAGAATAATAATACTTTCACATAATACAACTAACATATCAGTTGCTACAACAACAACAATCAGGTAGTAAACTTTACATAAGACGTTCACAAAGCACACTTAACAAAGGCTAGCCAATACATCTAACACCAAGTCAGTATACGAACTGGAAAAGATCCTTTTTTGTTCAATTTCTTGATCTTTTCCCTTGTAACAATCCAATAATAATCATCTATAAAATCCATCACAATTTTCCTATACGAAGCAGCTTTGTTGACATCCCATATGCGATTCAACACTCCTTGCCATTCGGTGGAAGGATGTTCATGAAAAATCGCACCATCTCGGATCGTGTGGCATAGGACGACCATTCCATATGACCTTTTGAATTTTCCCGTTGACTTCCAGAACGTGATCAATTAAGTCGCCACTCTCCCATCGATGATCAGTTAGCTCAGCTATCAACTTAGAAAGCCTTTCCTTTTGTTCATCGGTGATTACGCAAATAGGTGTGCGCAACTTAAGGGGAGGCATTGTTCCTGCAACAAATGCAGAACAAATAAGGGATTACATATAATCCACATAGACTTAATTGGAAAAAGAAACACATCTTTTTTTTTTTTTTTTTTTTCTTTTTTTTTTTGGGTCAACGGTCAAAGTCAACGGTCGACGGGTCGATAGTCAATGGGTCGGGTCGGGCCGGACGAGCCGGGTCGGACCGGTCGGATAAGCCAACCGGCACGTGCCACGCGCGTGCCTGGATGACGTCATGATGATGTCATCCGGCGCGTGTGCGGCACGTGCCAGCACCGTGCACGCGCACGTGCGCGCGTCGGCCGCACGCGCGCGTGCGATGCACGCGCCTTCCCCAGCGAATCGGCGCGTGCGTTGCACGCGCCGAAGACACCGTTTCGCTCCAGCTACGCGTGGGGGCGCGTCGGCGGCCATTGGCGGCGTTCCACCACTCGTCGCGATCTTGTCGACGAGCCCTTCCATCCTACGCCATCGAAATCGATTTCGACTTACGAAACTCGAAAAAATGGATGAACAAAGTGCTCGGGTGTCAGGATTTTCCACCTCGATCGGTGTCGGCCGATTAATTTCGCGAAAATTAACAAGAAATCATCCATAAACATGAAAGGGGTCGTGAAAAATATGGAAAAGGATTGGGAAATAAGAACTACGGCTCTGATACCAATGTTGGGATTTTCGGATTCCCAAAAAACCGGATTCAACACTAAATCGAATCCCTAAACTTGTGCGGAAGACGAGCCCGGGAAAAACACACGTATCACCGATCCTAAAGCACACCACGGAATCGAGCGTACCTTGTTAGCCACAAATTAAACACTGACGCCGATATGAGGAAGAGAAAACGATCCCGTTCGATCCGATGACGTCAATTTGCCTTGAAAGGAAGATGGGTGTCGCCTCTTGCGCTTACTGTTTTTCTTTTGGAGGGAGAAAAGGAGAGAGGGAGGATGAACGTACGTACTTTCCAAAAGGTACGTTCACTTTTTCTTTTCTCCCCTTAAATACGTCTTCTCCAAAAGACGTGTCCCTTCAGCAAAAGACGTCCCCCCAAAAGTTACAACTCTTCAACGTATTCCTCCATCCATGGGCCTTAATCTTGTGGGCCGGGCTTTTAGGCCCAACATGGGCGGACGGGCCAACTTAGGCTCATCACATTAAATAAAACCATCATTATGCAATTATGATTCTTTAAGAATGGCTGCCGCCACATCTCTCCTTGAATCCTCCATATTCGACCCGTCATTGACTGATGCCAAGATTATGTGGGGACCTTCATCACCCATACTAGACCATCATAGGGAAATCTGCGGAGAGACAAGTTCTGTGGAAGTCAGTAAAATGTGTCTTGTGGTTCCCTGATTTTGAAATTTATGGATATGGAAAAAATTTGGAGGGACAGAGAAGTTTTTTGAAGAACTTCTTCGAGTATTTGGCGATTCAGTTACTTGCCGACGCATTATATGAAGTGCCGGTTATTCAGTTACTTTTTTGGCGCTTCGCCAGAATGATGGTGGCAACAGACGACTTTGTGGAGGCGGACAACGTGGAGGCCATCATCTCCAGGATCGAGCATAAGTTCCACAAGATCGAGAGCTTGCTCAAGCAGTATACTTCCCCTCCTCGATCCCTCTCTTGCCGCCTTTCCGTCCGCGATTTCGCCGGATTGATTTTGAGCTGACCCACCCCCGCATTTCCTTGTGTTTCGTTTCGTCGCGTGCAGGTTGAAGCTGGTGGAGGCTCTCAAGACCGCCCTCGAAGGATCGCCTCCGAACATGTGGGACGAGCGATGCAAGGTTCGCCCTGTTTTTTTTGGTGGGTGTTTGCTGCTTGTATCGGTAGATCTTTCCGGGTGGTGAAGTCGCGGTCTTTGCAGTCGGCGAACTGGATAGTGGTGCACAGAGCGATAATGGCGATGAAGGATCTGGACGCCCTGTTCTCTTCCCTGGATCCCGAGTACTACAACATCCTCATGAAGTGAGTGTTGCGCTGTCTTTTCCCTGTTTTCCGTACCTGTCTGTTGTCGATGCTTGTTCGGATTTATTGCTTCGTGTTTGCTTAGTAATCTTTACTGTGGAATTGAAATGTTTGGAGTGATGGTAGCAATTTAAGGCACAGGGGATGGTTTTCTTGTTTCCATTAAGTTTGTAGCGCTTGAAGGCACAAGTGATATCAATGCCGAAATGCCAGTGTGTGTGGTGGGTTTGTGAAGGGCTTAATCTTTTCACTCAACTGTCTTGTTCTTTCAATGGGACATTTGAGTACTCCTGTAGTCCCTTGATACAGATTAACATAAGGATCATGGGCTCATTGGGTAGTGACGATTATGCCTTATGATTATCGGTTGTGAAGGGCTTAATTATTGAGCTGTTTGTTGTGGCTGCAGCTTTTGGTAGAGATATTTAATAAAGATCAAGAATTCATGGGTGATGTAATGACTAGAAACGGCAAACTGTCTCTTCAGTTCATTGGTTTATCTGTGTCATCGGGGTTGGCACGTTAGGATCTCTGAAGACTTCACGTTTTTTACCCCAACGACTTAGTTTGATATTCATTTTCTTATTTCTGGTGTTCAAACCTACAAATAATTGGGTGAGAATAACTCAAACTAATGAAGTGATCTTGGAAGAATTACCATTTATGAAATTTGACCATAACTTTGCTAAGGAATAGCCTACCACTTTGGTTTAGGTTATCAGTTTCTCAATTTTGCTTATGAAGAATAGGTTGCGCCAGTAACTACTATTAATTGTATGCTTTGGCTGATCATAGTCTATCTATTTAAGGCCTTGTTAAAATGTTTGTGTTGTTGTATTGTGAATTCACTGAATTATGCTACTTGTGATTGCTCTACTTATTTGTTGACACCCCATTTTTTGAAGGAACAAACCTTGTTAAACTATGCAAGGCAGTCAAGTTAGAGTGTATAGGGATTCCTATTCCCAAAGAAAAGCCCTTTTAGAGGCTATGCTCAGACTAAGCTGGACTTTCTTTATTGCTACAATGTGATTTGTATTAGGCATTCTAGTTGCCTCTTCCCAAGGATCGGTACCAATGCTTTGTTTGGGAAGGAGGGGAGGGGAAGGAAAATTGGGGTAAAGTTTGAAACTTTGGCGCAGAGAGGACAGAAATTTAAATTTTCTTTCCATTTTCATCCCATCCTTGCCTTCTAAACGAAGTATAAGAATGATAGACTTGAGAGGATAAAGCAGGGCAGGTAAGGTTGTCAATTTGGAATAGATGGTAAGATATGCTCAATGATAGTTGCTCCTGTCCTGGGGTTATATGTGTTAATGCTTGGGGTGGTTGTGGATCTAGAGTAGCAGAAGCAACTCCTGGTTTAGATTGTCTCAAAACTATGATGACATGTAGCTTTCCCTGAATTCTAGACAAGGCATTTCATAAATTTTATCGACAAAGTCCTTATTGGTTGCTTCTTAGTTGGTTGTATTGAGTGCCAAAATCTAGTCATGCAATCTAGTCCTAAAAGATCTCCTTTCTAGATCAAATCCCTGAGACTTCTGAGTAGGTTGATCTAATGGTATTTCTGTTATGAGTGATTGGAAGGAGAGGAATTAAATTGACAACTTTTGGGGTTAGCTTGATCTCAAGGTCGGTTTCAAGCAGGAGTAGAATAATTTTGTTTCTGCAGGATTCTGGTTTAGATTCCACTTTCACCAAGGTGCCATACTCTATTGGCTTGCCATAGTCTTCACAACTCAGCCAGAAAAAAAGTAGTACCATGTTCATTCGTCTCGTGTGTTCTTCTCACTCACTGAATTTTGGCATATAATGATCATACAAGACAATTGCATGCTGTTTTCCCCAGTCTCCCTGCAGTAATGTATTTAAAATTCCTTCCTGTCCATAACAGTGTCATTTGACCAGATAAATTGCGTGTGACAGCACGATACTTTTCTTTCTGGTTGGAGAACATGTTCCTTCTTTTCATCAGCACTCGAAACCTATCTTATTCTATGGATACTGCAAATATGACTTATTGGCTTGTCAATGCTTAAGACTGGCTTAGAGCATTATCTAACTCTCCTTGGAGAATTATATGCAAATGCTCTGGGGATGTTTCTTTATCGCTATTGGTACTTGAGTTAGTCTAAACTGACAAGATGGTATCCAACAAAAATTGTCTTGAGGTCATCGTCAAAGTACTTGAATGTTCTTACGGCTGTGAACATCGTCATTTAGGACTGGTTATTAAGTAGATGGGATTTGATGGCATCCGTTGTTTGCCTTATGTATGTACATGTATTTTACTTTGACCTTCAGGCTCATCATGCAACTATGGTCTCATGACCAGCAAATTGAGCATTGTCTTCTAATTTTACCATGGTTAACTGAGATTAAAGGTAGATATTATATTTATTGACCAGTTGGTTTTGTTGTTTGGCTGGCCAATAAGTCCGATTCGAGGAGAGCAGAGTTTCCCCATGTATTATTTATTCCTCATCTGATCATTACCATCTTGCTTGGATTACCGTTATTGTTAAGGCCTTTGATGGAGTTAAACATGCATTCCTTCTCTAGTGAGTAGTAAGAGAATTCAGTGTGCAAATGCTATCACTGTTGTAGTTCGTGTGTGCTACGTTTCGTTCGTTAATGCCTTCTTCTTTTCCCACGTACAGCATATCTGTAAAACCAGAACCTACCTCATTAATTTGATCCTCTCGTTGCTTGCCAGATACTTGTACAGAGGCTTGTCTACAGGGGATCGCCCCACCTGTGACCAGTGCCTGCGGATTCACGAAAGACTCACGGAGAGGGCCCGCTTGGGGTGCATACTTCGTTCCCTAGCAGACACCACAAATACAGTATGATGATTATTGCTATCGTGATCTGAAGAGAGAAAAGTGCCCACTGTATGATTCCTCGCCTCCCTTTCCTGTAGATTTGGGCTGCGGTGTATCCGTCATTGACATGAATGTGATCGGTATTACACTTTATTACAAAGTATCATCTCTGAGTCCTTACAAAGCTAAACTTGCTTCGGATTGCCAGAGAACATGCATTCTATCATTTCGAGGAGTTGAGCATTTGTCTACCCTTGAGATTAACTCAACACAAACATGAGAAACTTTTGTTGCGGACTTAAGTATGGCTAACTGATAATTAATAGTTTAGACTGCATCCAAATTTCACGTAGACGATTCTGCGTCGTCACTTGGGGACTGAGACAGTCGAAAGCAACATTTTGATTAAGTCCAGTTTTGTCAAACTGAAATAAAATGAAATCTCCATAGCTCATCTTGGTAGCTGACTTCTGTGCATTGTTTGTACAAGGAGGACGAAATGGCCATTGTTACATGACAGAGGTGATGTGTAGAATCTTCGTGACAAGCATATTGTTGAACATTTGTTTTGGCTGAAGCTGTCACAAATGTGATGATGTTTCCATCATGGCAAAAGTTCTACAAAATGTGGAGAAAAAATTTATTGGATGACTCTGAATACGGGTAGAACTGGCAGATGTATCCATTAGAGCTTCAATGGAAGGGAAGTCATCTAAATTTTGGTCCTTGCAGCTCTATCTTTGATTGTGACTTTCGTAACATGGTAATGCATTATAATGTAAGCTTACAAGTTCAAGAAGCTTGTTGAGGGTACTTTTCTTACTAGAATAGTTGCTTTTAGTTTGTCAAATGAGAAAGCACTACCTCATTTGTGTTAAAAGAGAATAACGCATCTGTTGAAGTAACTCACATCGCATGTCTACTGGGTTTATATGGGCCTTATATTCATGTGGTCTCCTTACACTTAACAGCTTAAACTTTTGGGTTGGACATTTTAACAGCATCAAGGTTGGTTTTTGACAGGCCTGATAAAAAAGAAAGAGATCGTAATTCTCTAATCTTTGTCATTGATTTGTTGAGCAGTAGCTAAACACACTTGCAGACACTACCGTGTGTACATGTTTCCATGTCTAATATATTTTGAAATGGGTAAAATGGTATTTTAAATCTGTCTTTTGCACCAAAAAGAAGAAAGGAATGAGTAAATTTTTGCATTTCGTACGTGACTAGAAAATTAGGCATAACATTTCCAAATTGCAAAGTACATTAAATCTGTCGAATTGATCATAAATGGCAATGGCATGGAATGAGTGAATGTGATTCAAGTTTGAATTGGAATTAAAGGATTCTGAACCCACCCTATATGAGCACCTCATCTTGTGTGATTAAATATGAATGTCAGAGGTTCTGTGTGGATCCTAATTTAATCTTTCGATGAAGATTGCAGCTGTAAGGGAGATGATTGTTGCACAATCAGGATAAGATCTCTCCAATGAGTTATGTGGTCTCTATAGCATCAAATATGAAGGTATCCAAACTTTTTTGTATAATGTGTTTACCTCTCTAAATTGATGATGTGCATGCATTCTATGGAAAACATTTGTATCTTTCCTAGTTCAAACTTCAGACCAATCCTGCTGGTCCTCTTCAAGTAAACTGGAATAGCATACGATGTAGATACTATATATTTTCTCTTGGAAGTTTAGGAGTCAGAGGGAATTGGTGTGATGAGATAACATAAAGTCCTATTCAGATTTAACTTTGATTTTTGAGTTACAATGATACCCGACGGAAGTCATAAGATGTGATCAATTTCCTTTGCTAGACAATAAGTATATCTGGTTGTACTTGGATGTTTTTCCAGGGCAGTATCAAAACTTTTGACTTTACTTTCCTCTTTTTATTCAGGCCAGCCTTAAAATATTGGACTTTAGCATATAGCTTCTACAAATTTTTTGCCCCTTTCTCCACTCACTCCATTACTTTCGTCTACTTATTTACAGCTCTTTCTTTTCCTGCTAAATTTGATTTTTGGCATATGAATCAAGAAAAGTGGCATATGATAACTATTTCAGTAAAATACATAACTCCAAAAAGCATTGGAATATTTACTTTAATATCAATTTTATGTCAGTTGTACCCACCAAAAGATTGGCTTGTGAAGTCATCCTTGCCTTCTAAATTTAATCCCAGCATCATCCATGCAGTACTCGAGAAGCTTTCTTCAAGAAACTTCCAGTAAGATCGTCTCATCCTGCATCCATTGATATGTGTATATTAGATATGTCCTTTCCTCTTATGGGCATCTTGGAGAAAGAGGCTATAACAGTCCTTAGTTATTTTTGTTTCTGAATATATACCATAGCAACTAGAAAGCATCGTGAATGTTTCAAATACATCGACATAATGGATTTGCTGGTACACCATCAAATTTTCATCATTTATTTACTTCCATATTTATGAAAGTTACTGCATTCAGGAAAAGGATAAAACGCTTATTTTTACTCTGAGTGACATAGGATTGCATTGTCAATCTTTTTTTTGCCCTTCAAAACCCCCCTTCTTCTATAATGCTTTCGTCGCTAGCTTCGTTTGCTTGCAGAACTTTTAGTGCTGAGAAGTTGGGCATTTCTTGTGAAATTTTGGGAGTTCGGTCGCTGACTTGTCCTTTCAGAGATTTGATGGAAGTCATGAGTTTATGAGGTCTTGGTTCTTGTCATTGAGCCCTCTAAAGGACGTCGTTAGTAGTTTAACCACGTCGAAGGAGCTTCTGAAAGTTCTTTTTCGGGTTGGTGGTCTCGAGAAGCAACATAAACCGACTATAGCCCTCGTCTCAGCCTTAGGAGTCGAGCTCGATCGTTCCATCATCCAGGTTGAGCAGTTGATCCATGAAGAGAGGTCTCATTCTCACCAGATTGATTTCCTCATGAAGCATTTCGCAGAAGAAAATGCGTCTTGGAGAAGAAAGGAGCGGGAACGAATCCGCACTGCCATTTCACAAATGGCAGAGGAAGTCGACGTGGAAAAGAAATTGAGAAGACAAACGGAGAGACTAAACAAGAAGCTTGGCCAAGAACTGGCTGGCATGAAGTCATCTCTTTCCAAGGCGATGAAAGAGCTCGAGAGTGAGAAGAGGGCTAAGGAAATATTGGAGCAGGTCTGCGACGAGTTAGCGAGAGGGATTGGAGAGGACCAGGCGCAAGTGGAAGAATTGAAGAGAGAATCCGCCAAAGTTCTTGAAGAGGTGGAGAAGGAGAGGGAAATACTTCAGCTAGCGGATGTTTTGCGCGAGGAGAGAGTGCAGACGAAACTTTCAGAGGCCAAGTACCGTTTTGAAGAGAAGAATGCCGCCGTTGAAAAGCTGAGGGCTCAGCTCGAGGCCTACATGAGATCCAAAATGAGTAAAGATGAGAATTCTCCGAAATCAGAGAAAGCCAAGGAGCTCGAGGCGTTCTTGAACGACAAGATCAATCTTGAATGCACTGAAAACGAATTATTCTGAGAAAATAAAGAAGCTGATGGAGAGGAGTGCGAAGGAAATGAATCCGCAGAAAGCGATCTTCATTCGATCGAATTGAACATGGACAACAACACCAGGAGCTACAAGTGGAGCTACGCGCACGACAATACTAATCAAGAGAACTCGAAATGGGTCTCGGTAGATAATGAGTTCAACTTCAATGGGAGGAGATCTTCATCCGACAAAATTCAATGGGAGAGCATCTCCTTAAGAAGAGGAAACTCTAAAGGGGCGAATCTTCACGACGGTGCCAGAACTCATGACAACCTGAATGGGTTCAACGCAGGGAGACTAATAGAGTTCTTCTCGCCGGCTAAAATGGACAGCAACAAGGAAGACGAAACCAGAAGAAACAAAGCACTCGCAGGCCTGAAGGACCATCAGCTGTCGAATTTCGCCAATCCGATCAGGCCATGGAGCCAGTCCTTGCCTCTGCAAGATCACGGCATGGAGAGTTGGACTGTGGGAGAGTAATGAATGCGAAATCAAAGCGAGTCAGGATTAAAGAGTTTTTTTCCTTCTTCCTTTTGCGCTCATCTCCATGTCAGGCAGGGAATACTAGAAATTGCTAGCGAATGATGTCCTCGCGTTAGTCCTATTCGAGAATTTTGATACTATAATTGTATGTGTTGCTGGTCTAGTGCTGATATTAAAAACCATCCCAATTCGCAATTTTAGTCCTTGCTGCTAAGTACCATGTTGGTGTTGCTGCTGTCCCAGTTTGCAAGACCGGTGTCATCTGCCTGAAAGAACTTAAAATGAACTTTTCCACGAGAGTTATGATCAACATGAGAGAACAATTCCACCTATGCTCTTCATCATTCCATGTGCTCCTTAACAACTCATTTTGTCGTCAACTGGCCGAACAGATTCTCTGGCATGAGGGCCAGCATTTGTTATAAGACAAACCGCCTGTTGAAATAAGACCAGGTGCATGGAACTGGAAAATATTGAAACAGCGAAACCCCAACCCCCCCCCCCCCAAAAAAAAAAACTCGTCACTGAGCTACCGAAAGAAAAGATCGAATTAATTCATGAGAAAAGTCATTAATGTTCTTATTTCATTGCCAAGATACAGACTAGTTACAAGAGTCCTACTGCACAGGATACAGACATGTTTACTGTGCAACTGAAATATAACATTGCTTTCTCAACTATCAAGCAGGAAGTATTTATGAACTATGTTGCTTGCAATCAGAATTTACAATAGCCCATGAAGTCGAAAAAGTTGAACAAACAATCAGGAGTCCAAAAAGTTGAAACAAACAATCAGAAGGTTCCCACTGGGACCAACATTTGCTAGGCGTTATTTGCCATGATTTGGACCTGGCTCCGTGAAAGAAAACATAACCTATTTGTAAGGGCCTTCAGGCTTCCCGGATGTCAATGCAAAGGTAACTGGGTTACTCGGATTGTCCCCCACGGTCAGGCTAAGCACCTCAGGCCTTGAATAATGCCCAACCACATCAAAATCAAACTTGGCCCGCGCTATTTCTCCAAGGTCTGCACATCATTACACCATAAGTAAATCAAGCTCATGAGGAAAAACCTGAAGCCCTCACAACTAAAATGAGATCAGAATCTCCTTTGTTAGCTAACTTCCAGAGATTTAAAGTGCACGCGAGCTGCAAGTGCAAGGAACATACCAAGGTCAGCTGAGATGAGTGCCTCGCCATCATAATTGGGTCCGGCCAAAACATTTCCTGATGGAGATATAATTACACTGCCTCCAGCACATACGACAGAATCTGGGTTAAGATCGTCATCTGTTCCTGCAAAAACATACTCTGGTGGAGGCGGGTAGTCTTTCCGACGACAAAATTGGTTGGCTGATAAAACAAAACATCCACCCTCAAGAGCAATGTGTCATAGATGCTTGCCAAGTGTCCCTCGCATCAGCTGTCAGTGCACAATATATTTCAACACCTGCAAAATAAAGAAGACAGGATTTTCTCAATCCTTCCTGGATCAAGTTTAGCTAACATCATTCCTGTGCTAATTGTAGTTTCTATATCAAAATTATGGCTCATGGAAGCCCAGCCTCAACAGGAGGTACGAAGGTTTTGCAATCCAACAAGGCATTGACAGACAACAATCCATGGAATCACATTCTAATATGAATTGTGATGGTTAAACTTCTGAACATTACCCCAACACTGGTTCCAACGACATCAATGCAGGTAACGAAAGTTAGCCTGATCAGATAGATTGGACACCAATTTGACAGCCTAATACAGGCTTTAAAACTTATAACCAAGAATTCCAGGGTGGGAGAAATATCATTATCATATCCAACCGCAACACAAAATCTATGCTAAAGTAAGAACGTAAATATGAACATGGTTACTAGGCAAAATCAGATCACCAGCTGCGTCATGCAGCAAAGTTTCAGAAGAATGTGTGCAATTATTGGCATGGCATCTATTTTTTAATTCTATACTTTCCTTCATGTACACATGGTCACAAAGAGCAGATATATGCATTTCAATGGAGATGAAAGAGACCGGGAGATGAATTCTAGTTTGACCTGGTCAAGCAAAAAACAAGCTGCAAACATGCAGAATAGCTAACCTTTAGCATACATTGCTGTCCTCAGAAGTGGCATTCTATTTTCCCAGCAAATGGCCGCACCGATTTTCCCAATCGGCGTATCAAACACTGGAATGGTCAACCCATCACCAAATCCCCAGATGACACACTCCAGAGCCGTGGGCATGACTTTACGGTGCTTCCCAAGGTAACGACCTTGAGGATCAAAAAACAGGATTGTGCAATACAATGTATATCCATCTCTCTATCACCCCCATCACTAGGAAAACTTTATATTTTCCAGCCATCGCTGCTAACCAATCAACTTCAGGGCCTGCCTAAGCATCAATCATGGAACATATGCGGAAGGCATGAGAAGAGCCGTGTGGTAGGATGGCACAAATGAGAGCGACATATTGAACAATCACATGATATACAAAGTAGCCATTTGAAGAAGCTCAGAAACAGAAAATCTTTCTAAACACGGAATATGAGTATCCAGGTTGCTCCAAGTTCATCACCCTACAGATAAAACAAGAGACTCTGCTTCAACACTGCGAATCTTGGAAGTCGACCCACTTTCTGCACTTAGCTACAGAGCTCAAAGAGAGGGCCAACATCGGAAACTACGAATCATTGCATCTGGGTGAGAACGAACTATCTTAAAAAACCCAAAAGAGAACCAACGCCCACTAACCATAAAAACATGGTGGTAAAGCTACCTGGAACATCGATGGCGGAGGCGTGATACTTGGGGAACTCCTCCCTGCCCTTCGCCGTGCGATTGCCGATGATGACGCCGAAGGTGGAGCCGCGGGGGTAACCGCCGACGAAGGCTTCGGGGAAGACGACCAGCTGAGACCCGTGCGAAGCTGCCTCGGCCAGCAGCCTCTCCGCCTTATCTGCCATCGCATCCCACAGAAGAAGCAAAGATAAAAAGGCGTCAAATTTACATCTCAGTTTCTCAACCATTTGCCAGGTGATGAAAAGGGCAGCTTTGCTGCTTCTCCTCCGTGTGCTGCATCTGCGATCCCGGGAACGCCGGAACAAACGACGGAGCAGCAACGAACCCGAAGAGAGAAGCAAGCGAGCACCGGAGTAGGGGCGGCCGTAATGTGGTTCGCCGGCGACGGCAGGGGGAACGGCCGATTGATGCACGGCGGAGCAGCAACGAGCGCAGAGAAAATTTGAGATATAAAATTTCGAAAGGAAAGAAACGGAGAGGGACAGAGGAACGGGCTTCTCTTTCTTCGTTTGAGAAAGAAATTGAAAAGTTTAAGCCGCAATAAATACGCCGCACAGGAGAGAGAGCGTGCAGGCTAGAAAAGAATGGGAAGAAGGCTAAGAAGAGGAGAGAGAGAGAGGGGAAGAAGGCAGAAGACACCAAGTGGTATGCAATATTTTCTCAAGATAACTTGCAGAAAAAAAACCTACCGTTCGTCTTTTTGCTGTAGATACAGGAGTGAAATTTCTCTGTTTGTTCGAAAGGCTAAGGAGAGGATAAGGAAAAAGGCTAGGGCGAGAGAACCCCCTTCTTCTTCTCTTCTTCTTCCTTCACCCACTACCACACCGCCGCCCCACGCCCTACTCACCACCACCTCTTGGCCACCGAACCATCACCACCAACCGCTCGTCCGACGAGCCATCTCGCCGTTGAGCCCGACGAGCTGTCGCGCCGTCCGCGCCGCCGTGAGCCGCCGCCGCCGCCTTCCCCAAGCCACCGTCACCACCTCTTGCCGCCGCTCGCTCGGCCGTCCGGGCTGTCGTTGCTCCGAACCGAGTTCTTCCCCCCTTGGCCGTGGGTGGCCGTGGGTCTGAGCCGCGACCGCCGCCGTCTTCGCCGCGCCGTTCGTGCCCGCCGTTCGTGCCGTGAGACTCGTGTCTTCGTCGCCGTCGCCGTCGCCGTCGCCGTCGCCGGACCTTCCTCGACGCTGCCGCTGGACGCCGTCACCCTCGCTCGCCTCGCCGCTCAGCTGGATGCCACCGTTGGACGCCGCTCGTCCCCTGGTGGAGGCTGCTCTCTCGCCCAGCCGCCCGAGGTTACTCTCTCAGTAAAACTCACTGTGTTTCACTCATTTCTGACGAGTTGTGTTATCTTGATGATTTGATTCATAGGTATACCTCTCTCTTCGATGGCTCTCGCCCCTCCCCGTCAATTCTACCCAACGTTTCATCGGAACCCCTTCATTCTATTCAGGTATGGCTCTCCAATTCATCGCAAAGACCGTTTCTCTGTGCGCGGTGGCGAAATTTAATGCTTTTTCTTTTGCGTCCATTGAACAAATTCTAGTAGGAAATCGAGCATTTCAACTCTTGGTAGAGGAAAGCCCATTTCTTTATTCAATCCCAGCTTAAGCTTTAGTAGCAACGGTTGGTTAGATAAATGGAATCAATCCAATAGGCAAAACAGCTCCAAACTGCCTCAAGCTGTGATCAATTATAGAAATAGCGGCGATGCTGGTGGTGGTGGTGGGTCCACAATGCAGAGGATTGTGGAGAAATTGAAGAAATTTGAATATATGGATGATGGGTATGAGAGGAGAGAGAGATCGGAAAGAGTGGTGGAAAAAGGATTTGTGGAGGATATCTTTTATGTAGAGGAAGGATTGTTACCAAACACACGAGGTGGGTTTTCGCCAGAGTCAAGAATTGTGGAAGCAAATGTGGTTGGGGAGAGCAGTGGAGCAAGGTTTCCATGGGAGAAGCCAAAGGGGAAGGGAGAGGAAGAAGGGTGGTCGGCGAGGAGTAAGAGCAAGACGTCGGTGGCGGAATTGACACTTCCGGAGCCGGAGCTAAGGAGGTTGAGGAACTTGACTTTTCAGACGAAGAGCAAGATGAGGATTAAGGGAGGTGGTGTTACGCAGGCAGTCGTGGACACGATTCATGAGAGGTGGAAGTCTTCAGAAATTGTGAGGTTGAAAATTGAGGGTTCGCCTGCACTTAACATGAAGAGGACACACGAGATATTGGAGGTATGCTTCTTGCATATATGTTATCAATTTCTCACGTCTCGTATCATTTAGTCCCTCTTATTAACAAGGAATCTGTAGTTAATGTAATACGCAGCTTAATAGAAAGGTCCACCAGACTTATACCCTAATTGAATTTAATTGAGGTGCTGGTTTTCTTGTTTGATGTTCATCAAGGCAGCTGAGATTGATTTGGCAGCTTCATGTGCTTTCTGTTTCAACCACACAGGCTACATTCAACTATTGATTTCACTAAAAATGAGCAAGAGATATGCAACATGTGTTTAGATAGTTAGATTTTGTTTTAGCGGAATTTAAGAGGGTTGCTAATTTTCATTGGTCGGTGATCTAGAACTTAAACTTTAGCATGTTTTAGATGGGTTTCAGCTTCCAACAATTGGACAATGTTCAGAGTATGTCTTTTGATTATGTGCATCTGGCCCAAGCTATGGTCAGTAACTAGATAAAGCTATGATCACCTTTCACATAACCATTAAAATAGAATTCACCCTTTGTTATTTGAAGTTTCTAGTTTAATTAACATGTTTGGTAGAAACTGAAAGTATGACATGAAGATAAAGGCTGGCTGTGGTAGATAATTATTCACTACCATTTTCTTATTAAACAAGTATGAATAATTTAAACCCATGGAAATGGAATATGCACATTCTAACTTGTTCTCTCTATCCACAATGCTGCTAGGCACCTTGGCCGTATAGTAATATCTTTTAATTTTCATGCTTTATAGCGTTGCAGAAACTAACCTAATTAATGGTACTATGAAAGCATATTGAAGTAATTTTATCTATTGATGATGCTTGTATGCACGTGTACAGAGGAAAACTGGTGGTCTAGTGGTATGGAGGTCTGGAACGTCCATTTCGTTGTATAGAGGTGTGAGCTACAAAGACCCTTCAGTGCAACTGAATAAACGAATATTTAGAAAAGAAGGGAGCTCAGCTACTTCATCAACACCTGCTGATACCATTGGTAGGAATCCTTCGCAATATGGAATCAGTGAGGATGCACAGGCATCTGAAATTGCGTCTGAGAATAAGGATACAGGATCAATGCCAGAAGTTGAATATGAACATGAAATGGATAAATTGCTAGATAGCCTGGGTCCTAGGTACAAAGACTGGCCAGGATGCGAGCCCTTGCCTGTGGATGCAGACATGTTGCCTGGAACAATTCCTAGTTACCAAACTCCTTTCAGAATCCTTCCTTATGGAGTACGAGCAACGCTTAGCCAAAAGGAGGCAACGGCTTTGAAAAGGCTTGCTAGAGTACTTCCTCCACATTTTGCTTTAGGTATGTGATGTCATCATCTTACTTGGTTGGCTCTCATAGTGGCATTCTCATTGTTCTTTAATTCTCTTGTATCCAGGAAGAAGCAGGCAACTCCAAGGTTTGGCGGTGGCCATGATCAAGCTATGGGAAAAAAGTTCAATTGCGAAGGTCGCACTTAAACGTGGCGTACTGCTTACAACTAGTGAGAGGATGGCTGAAGATCTTAAGGTAATTGCTTCGGGAAACTTGTCTGACCCATTAAGTACTATGTACGTTGTTTTTTATACGATAGTTTACTCTATTGATGTCTCTGGTAATTTGTTAGTGAAGCTCAAAAACGATGGTTTTTCTTAGAATTGTGATCAAATCTTTTTGCATGGTTATTTTCTCTTGATAACAGTTTTTCACTTGAGTCTTCTGAAATTTTTTTACACCGATCAAGACAGTTCATAAGGAATCTATTAGTTTGTTTTTTGATTGCATCAACTTGCACTATTTTGCCTTTTTTTCATGAGCAATAGAAAAGTATGGTTTAAGTTGAGCTTTTTGGTATAGAAATTGACGGGGGGGATTCTGCTCTCGAGAAACAAGGACTTCTTGGTCTTCTATCGAGGTAAAAATTTTCTCTCACCAGAAGTCACTGAAGCATTATTGGAGAGGGAAAGACTAGCAAAGTCCCTTCAAGATGAGGAGGAGCAGGCTCGCTTGAGGGCGTCAGCCTTGGTTGTCCCAACCAATCATATGTATGAGCAACCTGGAAATACTGGTACGCTTACGGAGACTCTTGATGCCAATAAAAAGTGGGGAAAGAAGTTGGATGAACAGCACAAAGAAGAGGTTATGATAGAAGTAGAAATAACAAAGCATGCAAGCCTTGTCAGGAAGCTCGAAAGAAAGCTCGATTTTGTGAGTATTATCATTTCTTGTACAGCATCTCTCTTAGCTTTAAAAGCATAAATGGCATCTTCCTGTAAATAGTTGTTGTTAAACCAAGCATCTTTGGTTTTGATGAAAGCAAAACTCTTGTTGATGGTTTACTAGTAATTAATGTTGTGCTTGAAATTTTTATTTCATTTCCGCCGAAAAGACATTTTTTCAGAAGTATTGATGCATTGTTAAATTTAATGATGAAGTGTGTAATTTATGTCTTACTATGCTGAAGCATCAGCGGACATGGTGTTAGTACTAAATGTGCTATTTGCTTACAACCTAAATTTGAATAAATCTTCTAGGCGGAGAAAAGGCTATCTCGAGCCGAAAGAGCTTTGTCAAAGGTTGAGGAGTTCTTGAAACCGGTAGAACGGCAAGCAGACCCAGAAAGCATCTCTGATGAAGAGAGATTCATGTTCCGCAAGATTGGCTTAAAGATGAAATCATTTTTGCTTCTTGGTAGAAACTCTTGATATTACCATTCACGTATGTAAACCTAGGAGACTAATACTTATATTACTGATTGATCTCCTTCTAGGAAGACGAGGAGTTTTTGATGGTACAGTGGAGAACATGCACTTGCATTGGAAGTATCGAGAACTGGTGAAAATCATTGCGAAGGCAAAGACCTTCGACTCTGTTAAGAAAATAGCATTGGCTCTTGAAGCCGAGAGTGGTGGAATCTTGGTTTCTGTAGACAAAGTCTCCAAAGGATACGCTATTGTGGTGTTTCGTGGAAAGGATTATAAGCGGCCTTCCACCTTGAGGCCCAAGAATCTTTTGACAAAGAGGAAGGCTCTGGCTCGTTCTATTGAGCTTCAAAGGCGTGAGGTACGGCTATACAACTGCATCTATTTTCACCAAAGTTCTTTGATTTTTTTATATTAAATTTGCAGGTCCAAACATATCTCACCTTGTTTGATGTGCACGTTTGCGTGTATTTGTGCCAATGCTAGTGGTCTGCTTCAATAATATGTTCCCATATTTGTTGAGTTCCAGTTATTAAAATAGAGTGCTTGTGTGTATGGTAATTGGTATGCTTAACTGGTAATTTTCCATTACAGTATTGGTTTGAAACACATTTTTGAATATTGTGGGAGTATAATGGCATGAGT
Organism: Eucalyptus microcorys; assembly: GCA_014182515.1. NCBI lineage: Eukaryota > Viridiplantae > Streptophyta > Magnoliopsida > Myrtales > Myrtaceae > Eucalyptus > Eucalyptus microcorys. Next base: position 19,773,912 of record CM024571.1, on the reverse strand, counting down.
CACTTGTTGATGACCTGATAGCTGTCTAGCTTTGTTGAAATTACATGGTTTCCGGATTTAGATATCAAAAGCATTTGGATTGACGTTGTTCATGTGACAAATGTCTATTTTTGGGAAGGAAATAACATAGAAATTTCTGACAGTTTCTTTGTTTCGTTGAAATAGGCACTTCAAAATCACGTAACCAATCTGCAGAAAAAGGTGGAGCAACTTCAATCTGAAATCGTAAGGCCCCTATTACTTGTTGAATTTTGTCAGTTTGGTTCAGTTGTCTAAATAGTGATATACTTAAGTTACTTGCATATTCATAGGAACAAATGGACTGCATGAAAGAAAAAGGCAACGGCGTTTTTTATGACAGATTAGATTCTGCTTACCCCACTGATGAGGAGGAGAGTGAGGTATATTTTAACTTGTTCTTATCTTGCTTTTTCTTATATCTATTTTAAATTAGGTTCTAAGATTCCTGTTTCTTTGTGTTATCTGTTTTTGATCCTTTTAAATAGGAGGAAGGAGATGAGGCATATCTGGGGATGTATAATAGCGAAAATTACGGTGGAGACGAACCTAGCAATCCGAGTTATGAACTGCTCTCGGAAGCTGATTTTTCAGATGATGAAGAAAATGAGGAATCTCAACCAGATTCAGAAGACCTGACTGCACGTGCATATGCAGTATTGAGCACCACCGTGCATGCCACCGATCACGAGAAAGAAATTGGTCATAATTGGTCCTAGTTGCAAAACTGCATAGAAGAACAAACTTCAAGCATTTTCCGGCATAAACATTGAATGCTTGGACGAGATTATAGCTTAAGCTTGCATGAGGGAAGCATGATAATGATGGAAGCACTTGTGGCTATAGATTTGTACGTGTAAGATTTCTTCATTTCATGTACAGAAGGCGTGGAGTATAATCTGAACACGATACATTTCATATGGCTCACCAGCGTTCGACAATTTGATTAGATGAGGCAATGCCATGCAATGCGTGACTCTTTAACCTTTTCCGGCAGGGTATAACACTTGCTACACTGTGGCAGGTTCAAAAGGGGACCCGACAGCCAGAAATCCGAACGCTTATGGGCATATAAAGTTCTTGGCAAGATCATGACTCATTGGCGGATGATAGTTTTTTGTATTTTCTTCTTTTTCTATTTTGTTGGCACCATCTTGAATAACATTGCCAATGATATCAACGGATAAATTGAGTCTTTAGTTATTCTGAGGATCCACACCGTGCCTTAATATATCTTCATATTCTATTGAAGGGTCTTCTCTGTAACTAATGCTGACTTTGCTTCTAAGCTTTGACTGAACTTTATGTCGACTTCTCCCAATAAGCAGATTAAAGTTAAACCATTATTTCAATTGCTAAGTGATTAGGGTTTATCCACATAGACAGATATTCAGGTCGACTTTGACTGTGATAAGCGGTGATACTTCTGCCATATCTGCTATCATTTATTTAGGTTGATCCATAACAATATCACATTCTTAATTCAAAGGGTTAAAAGCGATCCCACTATCGGCATCTGCAAATGCGTAGTTGTTCCAGCAACGTTATCGGCATTCCATTCACACGAGGATTTTGACTTCACAATCTCACGTGTCCGAAAATATTTTGGTATCAAAATCCGTTTCGCCATCGTCGCTCTGTCTCAAACACACATGAGCAATTATTCTATGGCAATAAACCTTATATTAATCCGTTGACTCAAAGCTCTTAGCCATCCTGGTGTGGTGTGTGAACGCAGAAAGTGATCTGAGCCAAAATGGTAAAAAAAAAATAGAGAGAAATTAGAAAGTCAACCTCCATCCTAGTCATCAGCCGGTCTGGAGAACTGCTGATCTCATCTGATGGACTTCCTGCTGGCCGTTGCTTTTGCATCAGACGGGCTGCGCTCCTCGTACAGTCCCAGTGGGTTAAAACCGAAGACTTGTCCTCACGTTTGACCAGCTTTCGACAAGGACCTCCGAGCTGCTCCCCACCGCAAAACTTTTCCATGGAACCGCATGCGCAAAATTTGACCGCATAGGAGTCTCCGAGATAGTCCTGAGCAGGACTTTAAAAGGCTCCAGCCATCAGGCAGGCTGCCCCCCAAGGGGGGAAGTGAGCCCTGTACGGGGCTTTTATCTTCAGGGTTTCCCCCTTAAGAAACCCAAGGAACAAGCCCAGAGAGGGCAATGAAGACAATCCCAGGGGAAAGAACCCCTGGGGGGTGGGCCGAGCCTCCCCCCAAGCCCAAGTTTGGGTCCTTAGCATGACCTTAAATTGTTATTGTTATCGGAGTCAACCCTAACAGTAAAATGAGGTAATGACAAACCGCCGGGGGTTTGTAACTAAGTTTGGTAGTCGCCCGGGCCTAATCCCCGTGAAGCCTTCCCCGGGTTCCCAAGAAGAAATGGATAAAAATGCCGCGCTCTACGAGCCTCTCGTGCGGGGAGAAAACGCCATTTTTGGTGGAGGACCGTTATAAATTAACTGCTACTATGGAAATTTGAAAATCCCCGGCAAAAATTGAAGGGAGAGAGAGAGAGAGAGGAAGGGGTGTCATGGATTTGTTCTTCCAAGAAGAGGTTCAAAGCGACATCTTGTGGTGCGATTACTACCTGGGAGTTACTATTTTAAATCGCCCTCTTTTCTGGTTCTCTGAGTAACTAGCAAGTTTTTTTACTTTGGCCAACAAGTTGACTTCTCTTACATTTTCCCTCATCCACAAAATTTAAGCATAAAAAAGCCACAAGAAATTACATGTCAAAAGTGCATTCTTGAAGCAAATATTACGCACAACAAGCTGATATTAACTATGCACATCAAAAACCAAAACAAAATAATTGCAAGGTGATACGCTACACAGCTGTATGAAAGCATCCCACCACACTGCCAGGTCCAAGATAATTGTCATATTCAGCAATCATTTCTGCAACATCAAGGCGCCATCCAAGCATAAGTATGCATTTTTTAGGCCCAAACTACACTCAGATGCCTGTGTCCACGAGAAAGTAAACAGAAAATGAGAACGATATGTGAGAATGCTAATTCTCTGTATATTCATGTTTTAGAAAATCCATACCTTTGAGCCCAGTTTTTTTTACCGTTTGACAATGCGACCAAGCCGCATTTTTAACAATTCCAAGGCATCTGAATTATCACTATTATCTGCAACAGCTTCCAGATTTTTTATGGAACCTACTCCATCTTTATTGGTATTTGAAGTTGCAATTTGTGGTCTGCTTTTTCCATGCACAGGGGCTATGAATAATATCTGGACAAGGATTGGTGAAAGAACTACATGAGTTTGATCAAAGATGTAAACCTTTGATTGTTTGATCAAAAGATAATTAGAAACACTTCAGACAACATGGAGGAAGCAATGTCTCATGAAATGACTAATTACTCCTTGAGAGAGAGAGAGAGAGAGAGAGAGAGAGAGAGAGAGAGAGGGAGAGAGAGCAGCATGATCAAGTTAAAACCTTTGAAGATCACTTAGGAGGAGTTAAAAAAAAAAATACAACTTCCCTTGGAAACATGTTAATAAATAATTCCACTGTGCTGGCGAGAAAACTTGGGCTTTTCAGGTATACTTTCTACATTATCTTCTTCACAATAGCTCTTCAATATAAGGGGAGATTTAATTTTACCCCCTTTTGAACTTCAAGGGTTTTACATATTGCAACTTGAAATTCAAAAAGTGACAATTCAGGGTGTTGTACTATGTATCCTAAACTTTAAATAGTGGCACCTTGTATAACAAACATAATGGGTGTTGTCTTTTACACCCTAAAACAGTGAAAAGAAGGGCTCTAAAGTCCGGGGTGTAAAAATAAAGTATCCTCTAAACATTGGGACTTTCATGATAGTATGGCTGATATGAAAGAATGCCTCAACTGATGTTAACCATGCACAGCTTCTATAGAAAAAAAGAGGAGCAACAAATATGCTGGAATATGTGAGTCTCAAGGGGAACTTAGAACTATAAAAGTTAATGTCCTCATTACTTTGTCACCATGTTGCACAATCTCATCATCACTTGGATGGAACTGTAGCTTCCCACTCCTATAGAGGCCACAAATGACTGCCTGCATAACATCAACTGCCAAATGTAAACAAGGAGCAAAGAGAAAATAAACTCTAGAGGATATATATATAGCTCAGCAAATTCATGTAACCTCTTGAAATCCACGTCTTAACTGCCCATATTTCATGCCCACCAGATTAGGGAAACTGTGAAGATTCAACACATTTTCTGCAATATGATCAAGCAGATTATGTAAGTATTCTCACAAGGGTTCCAACATTAAGAGAACAGCTAAGTTGCTTTCTTTCTACTTTACAAGCATTTGTTCATTTTACTATGAGGCCGAAATAAACCAATGGGAAAAAGAGAAACCAATCTATCCTTCTCTAGTATCATTTTTCCAATTGGCCAAGTGACCGATTTTTTTAAAGAAAATTTTTTTATAGATGGAATGTAGTCTCAATGGATGTAAGAGTTTAAGGAATATTAGTGCAGTACTTTGATAGTTGAGCAAGTGTCTATAGATCTTTATGAGCCCCTTTTGCCGAGAGCATTGAACAAATAACTTTGATGCAACATTCTCGACAGGTGCCACCTTTATGCCTGAGACTGATTTTAAAAGGTCACAAGTATTGCAATTTGAAACCTGCAAGTTGAGATGATAAGCACAAGCCATCACGAGAATATTAACTTCCAGCATAAGGGAAAGCAAATGAAGATGAGCAATTTTGTTCTAGTACCTCAACAATGGTAGGCACTGATTCCATCTTCGGAATAGGTTGAAGCGCCAGCACTGACAAAAAGGCATCAGTATCAACTTGAAACCTGAGGAAGAGGAATTTCAAATTAATTTCTGCTTCAGCAACCCTCTGATAGAAGAAATAATTATACTTTCTGACATCTGGAGGAAAATGTGCTGTTGTCTCCAAGACTTGAAAATGAGCAATCACAAGTTCTCCAAGTCATGCACATAGATTTATCTGCTATCACAAAAAGCTCCAACTAACTAAATGCCCACACTGCACTTTGCCTCAAAACAACCCCCAGAAAAACAAATGCTCCTTTCACTCAGCCAGTGCATATTCGTAAAATGTACAAAAAATTCTCTTCATTAGTTATTATTCTTAAGATATAAGAGCAAATTTTGTTGAATTTCTCTAAAATTTAAGAGAAGATGTAAAGAAACTTCATATAGAAAAACTCCAAACCCTTCACTACACTGCACAAAGCTTGCAACCAGTTTTAACTACAGCATCCTAAGAATCTCATGTCGCTTTTCTCTTCCAATACACCATGTAAAAATGTGGTAGAGATCAGTTTCCCGAGTTGAAGAACATTTTTCAAAGCAGGCTAGCACTATCCAAGATGAACAAAATCTGCTTTGGGAATTGCTTTGCATTGGCATGGGATGAAGGATCTATTGATATTTACATGCAAGCTTGTGGAGTTCTTTGTTATTCTACAACAGAAGTAAATTCCACCTGCAAAGGGTATAATGAGGTAAAATTGCATGGTAAAATGCAGGACAAAACTTAAAAGCATCTTTCACAAGCCAACTGCCACAGGAACAACATTTTCCTTGATATTGATGCCTCTGTTATTTGAGAGTATAAAAGAACAAGAATATGCAAAAGTCGCTATATATGTTCTCACCTATCTCCCTTTGTCGGTGGTATAATAATGGCATGAGCCTTACTTGCTGCAGCTCTTTCAAATGATTTTGTTAAACTAAGACTACAACTGTCAACAGAAAAGTGAAGAGTGAGAGCTTTGATATGGTGTAGCCTCAACACAGAAAAAAAAAGAAGTAAAAAGACAGAACACAAACAGAATTGCTACCAAAATAAATAAATAAATAACTAAATGGTCATTCAATGCAAGTCAAATGTTGCGACCTGTTTATGCTTGAACTATGAAAGAAGCTATGATTCAGTTTAAAACTTTCATTGGACTAGGAGAATCCAGGACTGTGTTTCCTGCTCCGCTGATAACATACAACCTCAGGACACAAATTGACCAAATTGGATAGGTTACTAAGCTGCCAATAAACCATACAACAACGTTTCCCTGAATGGCAAGACACCCCTTTATTCCATCATAAGATGGGTATACCTCTTGGTGAGGACATCAATATGACTAAGATCTTTGGCAATATTGTCAGCAATCTTATCCATCTGCTTTCTTGGGAGGTCAGACATTAGAAGAATCCTCTGTCTCCTATTGACAGATAACCAACAAAAACCACAAAGACATTAGAAAAACAGACCATACTTGCATAAACTTATTCAAACTTTAGACAAAAATTACCTAGCTGTAGCAGTACCTAGGCGAACAGCAAACTCATGATACTTATTAAGCTGCTTTAATATGTATCCAAGATGGCTATTTACTCCACATACAATAATATGACACTCTCTAGAACTTGCATTTGTGCTCCCTCTCTGAGTTTTTGCATATTATTCTGTTGATGACAAAAGTTGAAGAGATCAACCTTTAGATAGAAAAAATTAAGAAGAAAAAATTTATTTTATTTTGGCTGGTAATTACCCAGAACTGCTCTGTCATAGTGCTTAGTAAATAAAATAATATTCCCCAAATAGCAAGAACAAAGCCAATAACCCTTTCGAAACGTGTTCTTTGCTGCAGTTCAAATCAAATCCTTAGCACCAGATATAAATATAGATCATCTTAGCAGCATGAAGGTTGTAGTAAGCTATATAACTCATGGAAAACACCGGCAAATGCAATAGCACCAACTCACCCTCAAATGAGTAGATGATGAGCACAAACATGCCCATGCCTCCCAAAAGCAATCCTCAAGTGGTTCTTTACTCCCCCTTCAATATAGAAAGGAATGACTGATCAACCAACAAATGAAAGATTCCGTCTGTGTATTCATCAATTCCTTTTACTTCTTTTCTTTGATGTTCACTACTTAAGCCACTATTCAAAGATCCAAATCTTTCGTTGGTTCCATTTGCTAAGCATAAAGCATGAAAAGTAAACTCCACATATGTCATTGTTTAAAATGTAAAGATGAGGGGTTACCCGAACTTAAAGAATAGGAAGCCACCAATGACAACAAAAGAGAAGCATGCCAACAGGAGCACTACAAAGAACCTACAGCCATTTACGAGAAATGTGTCAGTGCTTTACGTGAAACATTAGAACATCATGCTAATGCCATCCAAAATGTGCATGATAGCCCACCAAGCGATGCCACTAAAGTGTATCAGTATCAGAACTCTACAATCAAAAGCCTGATCTTAAATTTTCATTTATACCATCGTAGTGTAGATAATACCAGTTCTAGTAGGCTAACTTATCATAACTAGGGTTGAAGTTAACTTAAAAGTATATAAAACCATCAGAACATTATAAAGTCATCTCAAACAAAACTACCCCAGAACTAAAGTCATAAGCTGAATGATGCTCTTATATGCTAAGACATAAATTTGGGAAGTTATTTCCAGAGTCGAAACAACAATGCTAATACCCTCGCTATTTATTGGAGTCACGATAGTATACCTATATGAATGCATGTAGCGCCCGGACCCGGACTATATTATCTTGGGAATGAAGAAAGTGAAAATGTGTTCGTCCCAACCCTGTTGTGTGCTAAATATGGCAAACAAGGTTTGTGAGATGTTGATTTGATCATCACTTTCTCAACTACTGACACTTTAAAACCAGAAAGAAAAATGAAGCAATCCCAACTAAAGCTCAGATACTTTCCTTCATTTGATATTTCAATCCCGGCTAACTGCAGAAACATCCAAATTATCCAATTTAAAACTAGATGCTAATCATGAAAGTGTGAAGCACAACTTCCTTAGATTGTTGACACAGTGATACTTCACATAACAATAGCAAGACACATTGCAAATTCAAAAAGTTATTGGTGATAACATTGCCAACTACTTCTCAAGAGAAATTCACTAATTTGCTTTATTCAAGGCAGGAGATTTCTGTCTGTAAATAAGTTGATCGATCTACTGAATTATGGTTATCCTCATAACTGCTATTAGTATTTAGTAGCCTTACTAATTCTTTTTCATGTTACCTCAGATGGCTGTAGAATTTTCAAAATCTAATTGATTTCATTTACTCTCAATAATTGAAGCCTTCTTAGATGAGTGCAATGAAACGAAAATTGACAGCTCAAAAATTGGCCAAAGTCACTGAAGGAAAGAAGTAATTGCAGCTTCACATATCAACTTCAGAAAGCACCCCCATATAGGGATGAAAAAGACAATTAGAACAAGTAACCAACCATGAGGAACTGACTAACAGGCCCTAAAATAAACTGAAGATGAGTTCCGGGCATAGAGGCACATGGGACCAAAAAAAAGGCACTGACTTCACCTATGTGGCAATGTTTCACTCAAGTTGGATGTTGGACAAATATATCATTTGAACTGAAGATGAGTTAGGGACATACAGGTACATAGAGGGGGAAAAAAAGGCAATGACTTCACCTACGTGGCAATGTTTCGCTAAAGTTGGATGTTGAACAAATATATCATTCGTGCAAAGTGCCATCTGATGTCTCCAAGTGAAGGCAAGGACACGTCCAAGTTAAGAGGCATTGGTTTATTTAAGGAGTTAGACATACAGGCAAATGGGGCGCCTGAAGCCAGAAATTTCTGAAAAAGATGTGGTAGGAGCTGCTGAAAAATCTTTGTCAACGTGTAGGCAGAACTCAGTTGGGACAACCTGAGAAACCCGTACAATGGCATAGTACTCATCGCTGATCTAACGTGGGGATCCTGTAGAAAAATTGAGTTATGTTAGACTTCCAATTTTGACAAACAGGAAAAGTAACACTCTAATCCAAAGATCAGTTTGCTAGTTATTGGTGAAGCATACAATAAAGGGCAGTGTCAATAGCGTTAATTTACTATTTCAGACTCCAAAATAGAACTAAAGAATGAATTTAACTGGTCCAGTACAAGTCCTTGCGCATATATTTTAGATTAAGAGTGGTATCTGATGCATTAACCTGCATATACCTTGAGATTTCGAGATACTTGAAAAATGCAGTTACATCTCACCTGATAATCCCTATTCTGGCCCATCGCAAAGAACTTCACATCAAAATTGTTCCTATTCCCTGCACATACTCTGAAGTCCAGACCATCCCAGGTTCTCTGGGATCTGGCATCCAATTTCCCTGGAAAAAGGATTCATCCGTTAAAGAGATGTGGAAGACTTGGTAGAAACAAGGGCATATCAGATAGATAGCGAAAATAGTATGCTAAGAATGTGGCCAGAAGTGGATATGAAAGTCTGTGAGTCAACTTATTTGCATTACCCAAATCAATGCAGATGACATATAATGACTTCATTCCAGGCTTCTAAAATATAGGAACAGACCTCAACCTTTCAAAATATAAAAATAGCAGTGATGCTAGCAGCAGCTGCCCCACCATAAATGAATGCATACATATGACTCAAAATCACTGTCAATCTGCTGGAATATATTGGGATTCAGGGGAGAAAAGTGATTAGAATTCACTATTCCATCACCTAGCACGTGTGGTTAAGTACTTCTGTATCATACTCACAGCATATTGGCGCAGAGATAGAGGGATAGACTCCTCACAGTTGCGCCCTTTCTGAACTGACCAAGTGTGGAGAACTGGATAACCCACAAAACAACTGGAGGTTTCACTAAATTCCTAGACCTGTCAGCTTCCCCCTAGACTCTACTTCACAAATTGTAACATACGAAAATCTCTACCAGGCACACAATTTAGATCTTTTGCTCGGTACAACATTAAATAAATAGCAATCAAGCGATCTTTCTTCAAATGGGTGAAAAGGCTTCAAAACACCAAAAAATTTATCCAGTTCACAGTGTCGACAGAGAATGCAAACAACTCACCTTGCTTGTGCCTCGCGGTGCCACGCGGACAAAAAGCTGCATGTTTGAACCACATGCATTGTATCCGCATCACTTTGCTGGGGGAGAAAAAAGAGAGATGATGTCTGTGTGTCAGCTTCTCAAAAAGTCCAACTCTACCATAAACACCAGCGAATCACAAAGAATGTACCACGAGACTTCTTTCTACACATAAAGTGCCATCTCATTAATCTTTCGGATTCCCTCAGTAGAGAATAACGAAAGTTCTCTCTACATTCAACAGAAGTCTTACTCTTCGTTATACAAATGCAAATACCGCACACACTCCAGCTTCATCATTGTCGACTGGTGCTCTCGACAGAGCATCGCATATACACTTCTGGATTCTCTGAAGCAATTAATTCATTAAAAAACAAAACAAAATATATATATATATATCTCGAATTCTCATTCACACCAGATTCGCTCATCGAATCTTTGCCGGTCAGAGTAATTTCGATTGATCAACCACAAACCATCGGTCACAATCCCGACCAGAAAAAAAGAAGGAAGAGAAAAGGAAGGAAACGCGGCAGAAAACATTAAAAAGCGCTTTTTATCTCATTCACGGAGGATTGCAAACATCATTAATTAGCCGCCATCGGCGTTGCACCTCGTATTCAACACTCGCGAATTCTCAGAAGCAGCAATCAATTCCAGGCAGGCTGCGACAGCAGACACGAATCAGGTCCCGCCTCAAACTCGACGGAAACACAAGAACTCGATCCGAAAAGGTCAATGTCGCCATCCTAATAATCACGGAGACGTCGCATGATCGAAGCCTACTCCACACCACATGAAACTCAACGCGGAGATCAAAAGAGAGAGTGGCGGAGATGAACACCTCGGCGGAGGAGGAGGATTGCGGCGGCGCCCGGGAAGGCGAGGAGGTGGCGCAATCCACGGCGGCCGCGAGCTCTGCAGCTGACTCAGCAGCATCTCTCTCTACTGTGTTGCTGACTGGAAGTGAAGAGGGAAGAGAGGGGGGAGTGTACCCAGCCAATATTTTCTCGTTCTCCTCTTTCAACGATTGTACTTTTCTATTCGTTTTTTTTTTTTTTACTTTTCTATTCGTTTTGCTAATAGGTTTTTCCCTTTTTCCAGAAAAATCCTCGACACAGTATTAAATAATTAAATCCGATGACATTGCAAATTCCAAAGCGCATGCGCAATTAATTTTTAAAGATCCGCTGATATGGATAACTTGCTTTTCTAAGTTGTAATTGCATATAACATAAAAAAGGTCGGTAAGTCAAAATCACATGTTTGCTTAATAGTTGTTTAATTTGTGTCTCTTAAAAAAAGTGACCATTCAATTATTTATATTGGCAATTTCATAAAATATCAATTTTTAAATTATCTTTATAAGGAAGATATGTGAAAAGTCACACTAACTATCACTCCAACGGCATTTGTTAGTTCTTTGAAAATCGTGAAATCTTCTTAATTAATTAATAAGTGCTCATGATTTATGAGAGATTTTCAAACAAAATGCATAAATAATCTTGGCTTTTATGTTTTGGATTTTGTAAGAATTATTTTTCTACACCACTTTCCCTGTTTCTCCAGGATCTGTCCTCTCTCTATCTCCAAAGTAAAATAGATATGTGCCATTGTATCGCTTTTTCTTTCTTTTTGTGAAAGAATTGCTTTTACTTCAACTAGTTCGACCAACTTATCGACGCTAAACTTCTACTTCAATCCCAAATTAGCATATAACACATCAACACACAATATTATGCATCTTGCAAATATGATTTTGAGCAACTGAACACTTGTTAAAAATACCGAATGAGAAATAATTAACTTTTCAAAGTAGCTTTTTATGTATAACATGAGACAATTGTTGTATTAAAAATTGTAACTATTTTTAATTATTTGATTAATAAATACCCTTAAGAGCATTCCCAAGGAAATTTCATTTTATATTGCTTTCAAATAAGGAGAATATTTCTTTCAAAGAGTTGAAGCCCTGCCATTGTCATGGTCCCCTGACTCTCTCTCTCTCTCTTCCACTTCTCTTCGGTTTCTGTGGCTGCCTCTCTCTCTCTCTCTCTCTCTCTCTTCCTCGGTTCCTCTCGCTATTTCGATTCCTCCTCGGTGACTTGTGCGTCTGCCTCACCGCCCGAGCTGCGAAGCTGCTGTAGCCCAGTCGTCCACCACCCTCCTGCCGGCGCCGCTCCGATCTCATACCCGCGCGCCCGCCGACCTGCGACAGCTCCGCACCTCCGCCATCGTCGTCCTGCTAGATCGGCCTTCCCCCCGACGTGCAGCACCGCAACCGCCGCTTGTTTCTTCATGCCGGTGGCCGCGACTCCAGCAACCCACGAGACCCATCCGCGACCAACGCTCGGCATCCCCTGCTTCAACCACGCTGATCTCGCTCAACGACTACAATCTAGCTCATATCAGCCCTGACGCTGTCGCCGTTCAGCCGCCCAGTGACCCGCGATCCATGCAGCGACCCGCGACCCAGCTCCGCCGCTGCCTCTCGCCCAAGTGACCCTTCTGCAGATCCCGAAGAACCAGCGTCGCTCGCGTCAAGATCGGTTCCATAGATCCACCCGGGAACCGGACAAGACCGGCGGTCCGGTTCCCGGGTGGATCCATGCAACAAACGGGTGGATCCCGGTTCCAATTTTTCGGAACAGGTACTTAGCGGGCGGTTCCCGATTCTAGATCGGGAACTGCCCACCCGGATCATGCACACCCCTAGTCTTGTTTGTTCTTTGAATAATGGACCCGTCAGTTGTTGTCCTCGTTGAATATTACGTCTAGCATTTTCCGTCGTTCTCGATTCCTCTATAATCCTCAAGAGAAGGTAAAGATATATCCTTGGTGGTCGTCTTTTCTCACAATGTTTCATGTCGTGAATCACACTTGGACTCTTAGGCTATAAAATCCATGTTGGGGCTAGTCTCGAATAGGAACAGAGATTTTATTATTTGATGAAAGAGTTAAAAAGATTCCCTTCTCTTTACCAAAAAAAAAAAGAAAAAGATTCCCCTCTCAAGTTATTAGGTGAGAGAGAGAGAGAGAGAGAGAGAGAGAGCAATTTAATGAAGAACGGACGAGAAAAATAAGTGAAGTCGAAAGCACCTTGTCCGAGCAGTTTAATGAGGAACGGACGAGAAAAATAAGTGAAGTCAAAAGCACCTTGTCCTTTTCCACACGATCAAGGAAAGAGACGAGGCTATTGCTTTTTCCCTCTTTTTTTAATTCATTCGCTACGATGTTGACGGATCGGGCATTACTGCCCTACACCCATTTCAACACGTGAATCACCGTCCTCCTAGTCTTTTTTTGTTTAATTTCTTTCTATCAATAACAATTTCTCTCTTCTTCTTCTTCTTCTTTTCTTCTTCTTTTTCGTTTTTTAATTTCTAGGATTCGGAAAACCTAACCCACTTCTTTCCCTTCCCAATAGAGCATGTGCCCCTGTGATCGGTGAGATTTCCCAAACTGTCGCTGCCGAACATGTGGGGGGAGTTAAAAAGGGGAGGACTAATTATTGGCGAAAATATAAAATATAAAAAAAATTAAAGGAAAGTACGGGGGTTAATTAAGAATTAAGCAAGCTTAGGAGGGAGTGATCAAGGCAATTTTAGTCTGGCATTGGAACTTCACAATTCTTAAAAAGCTCCATAATTTGGTTGTTGATAACATTAAGGTCGCTATTGAGAGATTGAGTAATCATCATATTTTTTTAACCTAAGCGTTAGTTATTTTTCTTTTAGATGCACCTTAGGTGAATGTACATGCGCCTGAGGAAGCTATATCCAAAAGTCTATGCATTTTGCACTCTAATCCGATGGAGTCAGGCTATTCCTAAGTTGTTTCGCAAGCTTGTCTAAGGAATTTTACTATATACACCATCGGTAGGAGAAAGAAGTAATCTTCATCGATTACCATTGATGTGTCAATCAGTAAAGTAATAGAAATAGTTATGATCAATACACATTGATGGTGATGGAAGCAGCTTGTGATTTTTCTCAATTGATAGTATTTTTTAAAATAATTTGATTATTGAAAGATAAATTTAGTTGATCTACCCCCAAATTTAGAGTGTTGAAGGTATTGTAATCAAAGGAAGATATATTGAATATGAATCTATGGTGACTACGAAATATAAAAATCTACATTTGCTTACAATCTACATAAATTTTAACTAAAACAATTTGAGCATTATATTAGTAAATACGAAGGTTTCCCACTTTAAAAGTTTCTTTTTTGAATTTTGAGTTTTTCATCCTTGCCCTAACTTTTTTTTCCCTTACAATAACATTACACTGAATGTAATAATCCCTTGATCTAATTTGGTTCGAGTATGAGTTATCATTTTTCTGAGAAAAAGGTTGAGCATCTCTCAATTTTATCCCACTAGTCTCGCGTGCACTTAGCGCAATCACTTTTAGGATAACGATGTATAATTTAAGGCAAGAAACGTGTCACTTGGGCATCGGAAGGTGCTTTTTATCAACGACGATGAGGCAAGCAGGTCAATGAAAACACAAAGGCGCGCTTTGGGAGGTAGTTCAAGAAAGGTCTCACTCTAGGGGATCGTTTGAGAAATGATATCATATCTATGGGGTCAAGTAGAACTTTTCCCTAGATAATATTGAAATATAAGCACATTTAAGTGGGCACGCAATAGCCAATTTTCACTTTAATTACTTTTATCTACCTAAAAATTCAGAAAATTAGAAATTTTTATACTATAGCAACACTACGTATACTAAGAAATTTTACAATTGCTAGTGAAATTTACATATTATGCCAAATATTCCTTGAGATGTGTGTGTGTTTGCATTTAGAACGAAATAGCGGTATTACTCTAGCATCCATTATCACCAAAAAAAAAAAAAAAATAAATTCATGACATTTATTTTGAAAAATAATTAACATGATATTTTATGTCTTTTGGTAACTAGAGACTAGCAAGATATGTGTGTTATATCAGTTTTTGGAGAATATATTCTCCAAAGTTTTACCTGACCTATGTTGGCATCTTCTTCTAGGGCCCTTCTTTATTCTTTGAGCACTCGGACAAAGTTAATGAAGAAAAACTCTTCCATCCTCAGTATGCATGTGATGAGCCCGACGCACCCGATACATCCAAAAAAACGCCCTTTGGGTTTCAACTTATTGCTTAATCCGTGTATAATCCGCGTATAACATGGATTTTTGATATTCTATTTCTCGATAATGTAATTCATATTATGTTTTATCCTATAACAATCAAAAGAATAAGAGATGAAATGAGTAATGCCATGACAAAAAAAAGACCTCAAATTTAAATTATTTATCCACTTGTTGGAGATATTAAAAAGATTTAGTTAATTACTGCAGTAATATGTTGTGCACAATTGGATTTGTTGCGCTCCTTGCAATCACATGTTAGTTAAGCTTTTAAAGAACAATTTGACATTTCTTTATACACATTAATGATCTGAAATTCGTAAACCGAAGTCCTTTTACATATCATTTGTGACCACCATGGTGGTAGACCAAGTGGGATCGGGGATCCAAATTTGGATTCTTAATTATGATTCTTTTATTCTCAAGTAATCTTGATTTATTTGTAATAGGCACTTCAAAAAAAGTGAACGACCATTTTAATATAAATTCGTATTGGTGATAAGATTGTGGGGACAGACTTGTCCTTTTTAGACAAAGCATTGAAGACGTTGATATTCCTTTCTCACCCTTTTTCATGTATCAAAACGTCTGCATATAAAACGATCCTTTCTCACATTCACGGCTATAAATAGAGCATGCACGTTAAGTTCTTCCGACACCACACCACCTGCATCCTCTTCCTTCCCTACTTTGCTCTCTCTAAACTCTCACTCAAACCCTAGTCTCTCTCTCTCTCTCTCTCTCTCTCTCTCTCTCTCTGAGATTCAAAATGTCCACAATCCTTGCCCATCTCCTTGGGATGGATCACAAAGGCAAACCTCATCAGGTTGACCAAAGCATGTGGACCAACCTGCTTGCTTCTTTCGACGACGAGAAGTTCATGAAGGAGATAGTGAACACTCACGCTCCTGAGGAAGGAGACGTGGACGTTCAGTCCCTCTTCCATCTGGTTGACAACACCCTCCATGGAACAACTGCTATCGTCGACTCCATCGTCAACCCTACGGTAATCACCAACATCATGTTATAAATTTGTTAAATGTTATACTTATAACGTCACTGTTAAAACGCTTTCCCCTTGTGACCTTCTCTTCCATTGATCCGACGGTCAATGAGAGGGTGGTAGTTATAATCCTCCAATTAAGGTTAAATAAGACTGCTCGCGGACATTTTTACCACTTAATTATTTTATAAACAAACCTCCTCCGCTTTTTGAGATGGATGAAGCCATTTTAATGTTGAGACTTATAAAATGTGGATGATTTGATTATCCATTGACCTATTCATTTCTTAAATCTCAAAGGAAATGACGAGAGGAAAATATACATTATTCAAATAAGTAACAAAAAACAAGTCAAATCAGATTGGGGAGTGTAAAAATCTGATCCAGATTCGTCCATGGAGATGATCATATATTGAGTGGGCTACGGGGACACACGCTTGCTTTTCTGGTTGCTTTTCTATTCACATGGCTAAAGGAGGAACAAGAAAGGCGAAACAATTAATCTCAAAAGATATGGATTATCCACGTACTGTGACAAGCACTAATCCAAGTGGTTATACAACCTCGTACTTGGACTCGATATTGCATTAAATGGGCCACACGGACCCTGCTTGCTTTTCTGGTTACATTAACCATGTACTTTAAACAAGCACTAATCCAAGTAATGACGCTTTTTGGATAAAGGGCTCTTTTGTTTTCCCTGTCCCAATTCTCTTAGCCAGCTAAAGCTTTTTAGCTGTCAAGTGTTTATTTTTATTTTTTTCATTTATTTGTATACGATTCGAAATATGCCTAACCTTTATCATATAAACTATTTTCATCATCTTGACATGGGGTTCTTAGTTTAGAAAATTGACCAGGTATGCCAATCAGTGGATATCGAGGGGGTTATGTAAATGACTAGTGCCTTTGCAAAAGAAAATGAAAAGTTTGACAATTTTTCTTAAAATTAAACAAGACCTAAATAGCTTTTGTCCATGCTTACTCAAAATTGTTCTCGAAGTGTTGCATCTCACTTAGATTGATAGTGAAAACTATCGCATCTCTCGTCGTCCCTCTCCTCTCTCTTTCCTTTTCTCATAATAAAGTTATCTTCGTTGCCAGGCACTCAAGGATCTGGAAGACCTAGTTTTTTTTTTTTTTATCAGTCCTACTCTATGCTTATTCTACACTCACTCTCAGACTTTTGCCCTGCCTTTTGCAGGGCGTGGGAGTCGAAACCCACTCCTGAAACTTACGCATCCCCACCCCATCTCCCCCTGAGAAGGTGGGGATTTGAACCCCTCACTTCCCCCTTCCATGTTGGAAGGGTGGCCACTGGGGCGAATCCCAGTGGTTTGGAAGACCTAGTTTCAAGCCTCTAAAAGAGGGCTTCAATCCACCTTTAGCTGCCATCAACGAAGTGGGTTGTCAGGTATTTCATAATCTCCCTCCCAGGAGTTAGATTTTTCTTCAAGTATATTTGTTTTGGTTCGTTTTCTAACTTTTTTCCATGTGTATGCGATTAAACTAAAGTTAGGAAACTTTAATACCATGAAATGCTCGCATTCTAGCCTGCTGTTTAGAGGTTGCAAGTAACTAATCTCTTGCATCAACTTGTTGCCCTGTCATCAGCTCACATGCAAGGCATTAGACACCAAAAATGTGCGCCAAACACTGGTCTCACTCTTTCACGAGCTATCGAGCTACTCGTGGGTTAATAAGGCTCTAATTACCCTCTCATCACTTGCTGTGTTCTATGGTGACTTTTGGCGACTTGCTCGAGTTGAACCATCGGACAAGCTCGCAGAATCTATGGCCATACTGAAGGGCTTGCCTGCAATCACCAAGCCCACAGACCCGCAAAAGATCCAAGTTTTTGGTGTTCTCAGCGAAATGATCGAGACCACCCTGAATATGACCCAATGCAATGTGGATTTTGAGCATGACTCTAAAGACGTTCCCGAGCTTTCTACAATGATTGATGTTGCTAGCAGCGTTTATCAGATCATCATCAGCGTCCTTGCTTGCTCTATTCAATTCACCAGCCTCATTAGCATGGTCGATGAGTATGTTTAACTAATCAAGCATAATATTGTTTTTGTTTTTGCTTTTGCTTTCGAAAGAGTTTGCTTTTTTTATTATAAAAAATAAAGTTTAATGGTCTAAATTGTTTTAAGATACTCTAATTACGATTACTAAACTACATGGTAAAGCACTGTGCCCTTACCTGATTAGTTTGCAAATTTTCGTTTTTCACGAGAGTGAAGAACTCTTGGAGAAGAAGAATTTAACTTCTAATTGCTTTACATTAATCGGAATGACTCATGCCACTAAGAGGATTTTCTATTTGTTGCTTTTTCAGTAACAAGGGAAAAGATTTGCCTGCCTTCGGAAAGTGAACATGATCCACCACTCTATCAAGAGACATTACGAAGATTTTTTACAAAAAAAAGGGTAAAATTTGTTTTCTCCTTTTCTACTTAATTAAGCCCTAAATATATTGGACTAATTGTCTGTTTTTTTGGTCGAAATATTGGACTAATAATCTAATAAATTTATGTTTTTTTTTCATAATGCAGAGGAAATTAAGGAGTATCAGAGGCTGCAGCGACTCTTCAATGCCCCTACCGATAACGTGGAGCTGATCAATGCCCTGTTTTACATCAAGGATGATCCTCAGCCTCTCTTCCTTGGCTCAAAGAAGACCAAGGTTCATATCTCCAACTTGCTGTTGTCGTAAATTGTTCACCGGTTGTGCAATCGATAAAAAGCACGTGATGCACCAATGTTTATAATTCTCCTTGTTTGTTATATAGGATAAGGTCGAGTCGCTCTGGAGGAAGAATGTGTTGTTGCTGATTTCGGACCTCAAATTGACCTCTCACGACCTCTCGATCCTTGTAAAGATCTACATCGAGCGCAAGTTCCACGAGGAGCGCTACAAGATCGTGTGGGTCCCTATCATCGAACAAGATGGCGAGGAGGTGATCGAACAGTTCCAGAACCTCCAGTTGCAAATGCCATGGTACTCGGTGCACTCCCCTAAACTTATCAACAGGGTGGCCATCAGAATCATTAAGGAGAAGTGGCATTTTAGGCAAGACACCATGGTGACGGTATTGGATCCACTAGGAAGAGTCTCAAACCAAAATGCTGAGCATGATTAGGGTTTGGGGTTGGGATGCTTTCCCTTTCACCGGTGCTGTAGCAACAGACATCTGGAAGAGGCCTGGCATTAGCTGGTTTGAGCTTTTGGCGACTGACTTCATTTTCCCGAAGATACAGGAAGCTGTAAGTTTCTGTCATTCTTCTTCTTTTCCTTCACTTTTCTTTTAGCCTTTTGTTTTTTAATACAACTAGAGTGCGCGCATATGGGTGTGAAAGGAAACTGTGATCTTTGAGTTTGCTTATTAGAGGATGAATTTAGTTAAATTGATGCAGTAATACAAGAATTTTATTCAAACTTAGAATCTGTCAGACATACATGGGATAAGACGAGAACTATAAAAGACTATTTTACATTATAATGTTGTCCATTGTTTACTGATAAACGGTCAAGATTCATCTTATACCGAGTAGACAGGCTTTACTGGAGCTTTTGTATAGAAATTTTGAAAATGTAAGATGAGTGTTTAGTTTAATTAACAATATATGGACATGTGAAAAATGAGCATAAGTTATTTTTCACTGATAAAAACATTGATTTTGCCATCTCTCTTATCAGATCAAGGCTGAGAAGTATATCTTCCTGTATGGAGCGGAAGAACCCAAGGTCATCCAGGAGATTGAGGAGTCGCTCAAGAAGATGATCGATGACGGCTTTTCCATCGTTGCCTTCAACGTCACCAAATCACAGCTCTTTTGGACCCGCCTCGAGAGCTGCATGCTCTCCAAGCTACAAACCAGAGCGGACTTGCACGAACCCCTTATGCAGGACATCCTCAGGCTCTACACCAACTTCAAGAAGGACGGTGGGTTTGCGGTCCTCACAAAGGGGTCACGGGTCGTGATCAATGAATCCCACGTGCACATCACGAGGGTCCTGATGCAGTACGAGACATGGAAGAAGCTTGTGAACGTGAATGGGAAGACATTCGATAGAGTCTTCAGGGAGCAGTTCGACCGGGTCTACATCCTCCCAAGGTGCCACCACTTCTATATCCCGAACATGGTTGGTTACATACCGGAGGATGTGAAGTGACCGGTCTGCCCGCGCATGATGAACAACATTGTCAAGTTCGAGTGTTGCCATGGGGCACATTAGTCAAGTAATGATGAGAGCGTGCTCTGTGAGTGCTCTGTGAGTGTTCTGTATGTCCTAGTATAATGAATAAAGAGGGCTTGCTTAGTGTGTGCTCGGCCCTCCTCTCTGAACTTTGCCTATGCAGTATGATGCATGGAACAATTATGTTCCTATACTCTATGTAAAACGTTTCCACTGGAAGCGTGTGCTATTAAGTATATGAAGGGTGTGCTTTTGTCTCAGTAAAATGCTTCTCTGAGCACTTGTGCCTCATGACAGATTACCCCAGGCAAACTCCTATCACACTGCAAATGACAACTTCATGGATGTCCAACATATAAGCTTAAAGATCCATTTTGACTTTAAATCAACGCACTCGACCTTTCTCAACGTATCATCGACCGATTGTGGCGTGACTACTAACTCGACTTTTAACCCAATTTGGAGAAAAGGTTGTGATCGTGATGGGGAATGATCAATTGGACACCAGTTCTTTCCTTCTCTTGCGACTTCGCAATTTTGTTCCTCAAGTACCTTTATCTTGAGGAAGAATTACGGTAAGATGGAATTGACACTAGAAACGGGATGAAGCAGAGAGAGCATGAGAGGAGCAGCAGGCTATCCCATTTGACTCCAAGAATACTTAGGGACAGGTGAGAAATGTCAAGATGGATCGAAGATGCCCGCTTCGTCCTCTAGGTGTAGACATCTCTACGACCTCAGTTCAAGTCCATTTAGCGAGGAACAAACACCCAAAATGGCAAGTCATTGTACAAAGAGGAAAGGGCGGTGTTGGTGCATTTGCTGTCAACGGGTAACTTACGAATCTTTTTGACTTCTGATTTATGAATTAGCCTTACGAATTATGCGCACTGTGTCGTCCCTAGCCATTAGGTCAATGAAGTTCAGGAATTATGTCACCAAACATATACGCTTAAGAAACTAGTATTCTTGCACGATTGACAAAATGTGAACTATCAATTAGTTCGGGATCTTCAATAATATATTTAGAATCGGATTAGATAATGCCACTATAAATACTTCTTTGATCTGCCCTCTAGTCCAACAGCTGAATCTTATATGCGATGGGATTTTCTTCTGATGGGTTTTCCTATGTGTTGATGGGCCTAAGTAGACTCGTCCGCCCATGTTGGGCCTAAGAACCCGGCCCGTAAGTCAAGGGCCCATGGAGGAACGGTTACGATGTGAAAAGTTGCGTTATTTGGGTACGAAGGATTACGTTGTTTGAAGTAGCGTTTTAGATAGAGAGGGAATACGTCTCTCTCAAAGCAACAACGCTTCGAAAAAACGAACGTACGTCTCTTCAGAATTTTTCTTCCCCTTGAAGCAACAGCTCCTCGGTAGGACGGGATCCGAATTCTTCCTCGAACTTCAACATGTGTTTAATTTGTGAAAGACAAGGTGCGCTCGATTCTATAGTGTATCTTTGATCGGTGAAACATGTGATTCCTAGGCTCGTCTTCCGCGTTCGTTTTAGATGTTCGATTGAGTATCGGATTGATTTAGGGAATCCGTTTTTCCCAACATCTTCAATTTGCAATGCATGTGCCGTTGCTTTAACTTGTGCGTGAGAGAGTCCCGCAAGTTTCACAATCTTATGGTCAAAATACGTAAGTAGATTCAATACATGATATCCACCCCGCCGATGCATCAAGAGTGAGAGGTCTTATGCTTGACGTTGGGAAGGGAAGTTGAAAATCCCTTTGGTAATAAGAACGAGGTAGAATTCACTGTACAAGATGGTGAAAATATATGCCAGAGATGGGTGTCTTGTCGCTCTTCTCCCCACTCAGAACGGAAGTGATGGTCTTTTGCCGTTGGCACAACAAGATTATAGGGTTGCTGAAATCTTTAGAAACTTATTGTAGATTTTCAGGGATGCAACTGATGCCATGAATATCAGAGAATATTTTTCCAACAATCAAGTCATTTCATTTCTATACATGATGTCGGTTCAATTAGTGAACAAGGAAAGTCCCTTCTTCAATGAAGCAGTAGTGGCTATGGAAGCGAAATTCCTCAAATATGATAAGAATATTTCACTTGCTTTTTTGTCTCTCTTTCTCACTCTCATGAATATATGGCCTAGGATAAAGAAACATTTGAATATACTTGGCTTTAGCCCAGGTATAGATATCCACATACTCCTTATCTCGGTCACTGTATGCATAATTCGAAATATGAAGAAAGTCACCACCTTCTCCTCTTTCTTCTTTCCTGTGTTCCAGATCATATCCGAAAGGGCTATGTAAGTGACCAAGCATAGGAAGGAAATATTGGCTAGGTCAACCCAATTTGTCATCGTGCCCATTCATTTACTTTATTAATTGGGAGGTAGTTACCAATGGTAACTTCCCATCCTTGAAAGGACCAAATTTCCTATGGAGGCACATAATTACAAGATGAATTAATCATGTTGCCAACCAAAAATTACATGAGACCAGAGTTATTTCCGGTATTAAAAAGAGAGAGAGAGAAAAGAAAAAAGTATATAGACAATAAAACCTACCACAAATTTCTTAGTTTGACTTATCAAATTTATGCATCTCCATAAATACGTGTAGATTTATCAAATTTGTGTTTTGGTCAAGTCATAAATGAGAGTCCTTGTCAAAGTTAAAGCACTACATTTGGGGGAGGGGTATGGCGTGACCACAAATTTCTTAGTTTGATTGATCAAATTTATGCATCTTCATAAATATGTGTAGATTTATCAAATTTGTGTTTTGGTCAAGTCATAAATGAGAGTCCTTGTCAAACTTAAAGCACTACATCTGGGGAGGGGTAGGGCGTGAGGGGGTGGAGGCGGAAATGATAGTCAGCTTAGAACATGAAGGAAAATAGAGTTTAATTGAATATTCTTAATTAATTTAACAAAATATTCAATCTTATGAGCAGTCAACCAAATCTTACCAAATTCACCGGTCAATCAATTCGTAGAGCAACCTTTTTCTGAGTCTTATTTGCCATGGTTGTGATGTATATGAAATTGTCTTGTATTACTTACGTAATCACATGATTGGGTGGGGATTAGCAACAATTTATAGGATCACGACAACAGTTAAACCTATCCAATTTTCGTTCCAAGATTGGTTAGTCGGCGAGAACAAGGAATGCAGGGTCATATGAATTGATTATTTTTTTACGAACTCCCACCATTAAAAGCAAACTTGATTCCTGAAATGGTTTTATTTGGAAGATGCATGATAAACTTGTTAGTGAAATTCAAGTGTCAAGGGTTATCTATTTCTTTTTCCTTTTTATTTATTTATTTATTTATTTATTTTTTGCTAGACATTGTATTGACCTTTTTCAATAAAACTACAAGAAGCACTCGTGTGCTTAAGGGCTAATTTGTTCAAATTAAATTTAATCCCTTCAAGGAAGCAGAAAGACTTCCTTAACTTTCTTGAGGGACATTAAACGGTTAAAACACAAGTCAATAATGCAAGAGCATGTACAGTCAAATCACTTATTGGAGGAAATTAGCATGGTAACATACCGTCCTTGAAAACACAATTTATTTTAGAGGCAAGTAATTAATCATATTGCTGCCAAAAGTTATACAAGTAGCACAATCATTTCCTATAAATAAAAGGATAAGCATCTAGAAAACAAAACCTACCGTATTTGAGTCCTTTGACTTATCAACTTTATGCATTTCCAAAAATCAATTTATTATAGATAAGGATTGCTCAAAATTGGATGCGCAAGAAGAATATATCATCAAACAACACATTTCATTTCAAGATTATAAGCGGCATGAGCTCACTTATTACATTATCAAACCACCTTATTTCAAAGAAACTGAAATTTCCTAGGAATCAATCCCACAAGGATCATCGGAATTGTTGCCATGGGAATTAGTGGTCCGATCTTCAATTTCTTGCGTTAACATCTTGCTTAATTCTTCAGACATTCTCTTTTGAAGTTTCAGCTCCTCTAAAGAGAGTTGGTCCATCGATGCCTCCCACCAGCCTTTGATTGGAGATTTCTGTACCTCTCGTTGGATTTCAACAGGACGCTTTGTCGCAGCTCTCAGTTTCTTTGACAATTCTGAATTTTGTTCGGATAGCTCACGCAGCTCCGTCCTTTGTTTGCCTTTGGATTGCCTAACAACACAAGAAGGGGATGTGGCTGGATCTTCAACCCGACCGAGACAGGCTTGATCGCGAGGACAACCGACAAGCAAGGCTTCGTTGCCTAGCTTCAAGAGTACGATTATCGAGTCCAGCGCACAATCTGAATAGATTTTAGCAGCCGTCCTAGGATCTTGCTTGCGAGGACGGCCAAGAGACAAGGCTGCATAGCCTAGGCGAAAGAGTACAATTATCTTCTCCAGTGCACTTTCTGAATAGGCATCAGCAGCCCTCCTAGGATCTCGAGATCGACCTTTCGAAACAACCTTCTCCCGAGTCCTATTGTCCATCGTTGTATGTAATTGAGATTTTCTCTTGTACTCACCCATCATTGAAGGGGGATTAGCCACGATTTATAGGGCCGCGGCACCAACTAAACCTCGCCACGTATCGTTTTACGATTGGTGTAAGTTTGTTTCCATGTATAGCATATTATCTACCTATTTGTAGATATACATTAAATCTTTTATCTTGTTTTTTTTTTTTTTGGGTAACCGAGGATCCGCCGGATCCGCCCTTGTCCGCTTACGCCAATTTGGGGTCTCACAGGCCTCCATAGTGGAGGCCCAACAGCAACTATACCTCGGGAAAAACTGGCCCAACAACCCATCGCCGGAGCCCCCCGCTTTAATTGCTAATAACGTAGGGTTTCGAATCATTGACCTCTTTCGCTGGAGGAGAGATTGGTTATATTTCTTCACCAATTATGAGCATGTGTGAAAATTATTCAAAGAGCCAAATAGATTTTGGTCCTTGAATTTGTTGATTCTCATTTTAGTATTCAAATTGATTATTTTATATAAAAAAAAAAAGAATTCAATCCCTGAACTTATCTATTCTTAAATTGTTCCCAATTGGTCCAATTTTCAGCCATTATTATTTATATGCACTCAAGAAATAGTTAAATATGTTCTGTAAACATACTACATGTTATTCCCAATTCCAACTATGATGATAGATGCAGAGATATGAATGTTGTCGCTTGATTAATTTAAGACTCCTAAAGACCGACTATGCACACATTCGGTGCTAATTTTCTATGAAGCTGTTCACGTGGAGAAAGTGTATTTCCTTTTTGTTGCTCTACTTTAGTGTTGACTTGTGCAAGGCAATTTGAGAATATACCAGGCTAAAAATCCGGGGAGGAAGACATTCGGGTGCGGGCCGAGCCAAGGGAGAAAGGAAGATGGGCCGGAAGATGGGTCGACTCACGCCTGGGCCCTCGCGAGGGGGAAAAAGGAAAAAGAGGCGGGCGGTGGGCCGAGCCTCTAGGTTTTTTTTTTTATTTTTTTTTTCTTTTCTCTTTTTTTGGTTGTTTTGTTTTTTTTTCTTCTTTTTCTTTTTTAATGACTAATTCATAATCTTGTATGCGATTGAGTCATAAATACAATAGGAAAACTTAGGTGTCAATAGTGAGACCGAGGGCTACAAGTTGATGGTTTTTGTTCGTCGAGAACTGTCTCCGAATTCTCCAGTTGCGGTTAAGGTTTTCTTGCTCCAAACTTGTTTGTCTACCTATGTGGTGAGAAAAAGATGATTGTAATGTTGATGTTGAGCCTTTAGTGTGTGACTAGAGAAGAATACTTTGTGTATCCTGCTATTCTTGGTGATTAGTGGATGTTTTTGGGCGATCCGTGGTTTTTCCCGCATCGGGTTTTCCACGTTAAATCCTTGGTGTCATTATTTGCTTTGTCTACTTATCATTTTGGCGTTATATTTACATTTTGTGAGGCTATACATTGCTGGTTGTTGCTGGGGGTTAAGAAATTTTTAGTTGATTTAGCTTCTGGGGAGAAATTGATCCTGGATTGCGTTTGGCCGTGGTGAATTGTTGTACCCGGGTACTCCCCAACACACTCTCGGTTCCTCCACTGGTGAGTTCCTCTCTCCCGAATCTTCTATTGAAGCTTTCTTCGCAGGAGCATCATCTTCTTCCTCCGACGTCTCAAAGTCCTGTTTCGATCCGCGACGGCAATTTTCCCGACCGCCAATTCTGTCGACTCCGCCGCCATCACTGACGGTTTCCGATGGCAGAACGTCGATGAGCAGCAGTTGATCGCGTCCGGTCAATGGTGCGACGGTAGAAGAACCGAGGAAGGAGGAGGAGGAGGCATGTGATGTGAGGAAAGGATGAGGAACGAGATACGGAAAGCCGTTGATCGTGTTGATATGCGGGGAGCCTGGTGTGCTACCCACTGCGCCTATCGGAACGCGAGCCTCCTCTCCCTAGTCCCTCCTCTCCGACTTCCCCCTCGGATGTGGGCTTGGGCTTTGGGCCTCGGCCCTTTTCCGACGACCCTTTTCATCGTCGTCTCGACCCTGATTCGAAATAGTCGCCCCGATTCACCCGCCGCGAACGCTCTGATGCCGACTCGCGTGAAGGATCAGCACATCGAAGAACCGGCTAAGTACGTCCACATCAATCAGAACGAGTTCATCTACCGAAGGTTCCTCGCTGCTCTGTTCTTCAGTGATTTCCCTCAATTAATTTTTTAAAGAAATTCACTTTGGAATAACAACGCATATGGTCCTGAGCAGGACTAGGCTCTGACTACCAGAAAAGTCTGGGTAGAGGCCGGGTTGGGCCTCGAAAAAGATTCCAACCCCATTGCTCTTCCCGTCCACAACCCCCTTCGGGTGGTAGAGGGTAGCTTGGATCCCCGCGACGCCTTCCCCTTAAAACACAGGGACGTGGTACAAGGAAATGAAAGGTCCGGGGGAAACCCCCGGATGGACGGACGGACGCATGTCTGTACGAAAACTCTTTTGTGGAGCTAATCCATTGTCTGAATACGGGCCGGGATGGCCTAAATCCGGACCAGAACGTGCGCGCTCTCGCAGCCAACCATACCTTGATATTACGAGCTCGTTCCCCTTTGCCCGCAAAACCATCTCGCAAAGCACCTCTCTTTCATGGCCAAAACCTCTAAAAAAATCTCAGTAAAACTCACTGTGCTTCACTCGTTTCCGACGAGTTGATGTGTTATCCTGATGATTTGATTCATAGGCATACGTCTCTCTTCGACGGCTGTCGTCCCTCCCCGTCAATTCTACCCGTCAACGTTTCATAGGAACCGCTTCATTCTATTCAGGTATGGCTTTCCAATTCATCGCAAAACCGACTCTCTATGCGCGGCGAAGTTTAATGTTCTTTCTTTCGCGTCCGTTGAACAAACCCTTTGTAGGAAATCGAGCATTTTAGCTCATGCTAGAGGAAAGCCCGTTTCTTTATTCAATCCCAGCTTAAGCTTTAGTAGTAGCAACGGTTGGTTAGATAAATGGAATCAACCCAACAGGCAAAACAGCCCCAAACAGCCTCAGGCTATGATGAATTATAGAAATAGCGGCGACGTTGGCGGCGGCGGCGGGTCCACGATGCAGAGGATTGTGGAGAAATTGAAGAAATTTGGATATATGGATGATGGGTATGAGAGGAGAGAGAGACCGCCGAAAAGAGTGGTGGAGAAAGGATCTGTGGAGGATATCTTTTATGTGGAGGAAGGATTGTTGCCAAACACACGAGGCGGAAGATGGGTCGACTCACGCCTGGGCCCTCGCAAGGGGGAAAAAGGAAAAAGAGGCGGGCGGTGGGCCGAGCCTTTAGGTTTTTTTTTTTATTTTTTTTTTTTTTTTCTTTTTTTTTTTTTGTTGTTTTTTTTTTCTTTTTTTTTTTTTTAGTGACTAATTCATAATCTTGTATGCGATTGAGTCATAAATACAATAGTAAAACTTAGGTGTCAATAGTGAGACCGAGGGCTACAAGTTGATGGTTTTTGTTCGTCGAGAACCTGTCTCCGAATTCTCCAAATGTTAAGGTTTTCTTGCTCCCAACTTATTTGTCTACCTATGTGGTGAGAAAAAGATGATTGTAATGTTGATGTTGAGCCTCTAGTGTGTGACTAGAGAAGAATACTTTGTGTATCCTGCTATTATTGGTGATTAGTGGATGTTTTTGGGCGATCCGTGGTTTTTCTCGCATCGGGTTTTCCACGTTAAATCCTTGGTGTCGTTATTTGCTTTGTCTACTTATCACTTTGGCGTTATATTTACATTTTGTGAGGCTATACATTGCTGGTTGTTGCTGGGGATTAAGAAATTTTTAGTTGATTTAGCTTCTGGGGAGAAATTGATCCTGGATTGCGTTTGGCCGTGGTGAATTGTTGTACCCGGGTTCTCCCCAACACACTCTCGGTTCCTCCGCTGGTGAGTTCCTCTCTCCCGAATCTTCTATTGAAGCTTTCTTCGCAGGAGCATCATCTTCTTCCTCCAACGTCTCAAAGTCCTGTTTCGATCCGTGGCGGCGATTTTCCCGACCGCCAATTCTGTCGACTCCGCCGCCATCACTGACGGTTTCCGATGGCAGAACGTCGATGAGCAGCAGTTGATCGCGTCCGGTCAATGGTGCGACGGTAGAAGAACCGAGGAAGGAGGAGGAGGAGGCATGTGATGTGAGGAAAGGATGAGGAACGAGATACGGAAAGCCATTGATCGTGTTGATATGCGGGGAGCCTGGTGTGCTACCCACTGCGCCTACCGGAACGCGAGCCTCCTTTCCCTAGTCCTTCCTCTCCAACTTCCCCCTCGGATGTGGGCTTGGGCTTTGGGCCTCGGCCCTTTTCCGACGACCCTCTTCATCGTCGTCTCGACCCTGATTCGAAACAGTCGCCCCGATTCACCCGCCGCGAACGCTCTGATGCCGACTCGCGTGAAGGATCAGCACATCGAAGAACTGGCTAAGTACGTCCACATCAATCAGAACGAGTTCGTCTACCGAAGGTTCCTCGCTGCTCTGTTCTTCAGTGATTTCCCTCAATTAATTTTTATGAAATTCACTTTGGAATAACAGCGCATATGGTCCTGAGCAGGACTAGGCTCTGACTACCAGAAAAGTCTGGGTAGAGGCCGGGTTGGGCCTCGAAAAAGATTCCAACCCCATTGCTCTTCCCGTCCACAACCCCCTTCGGGTGGTAGAGGGTAGCCTGGATCCCCGCGACGCCTTCCCCTTAAAACACAGGGACGTGGTACGGGAAATGAAAGGTCCTGGGGAAACCCCGGATGGACGGACGGACGCATGTCATGTACGAAAACTCTTTTGTGGAGCTAATCCATTGTCTGAATACGGGCCGGGATGGCCTAAATCCGGACCAGAACGTGCGCGCTCTCGCAGCCAACCATACCTTGATATTACGAGCTCGTTCCCACTGCCCTGCAAAACCATCTGCAAAGCACCTCTCTTTCATGGCCAAAACCTCTAAAAAATCTCAGTAAAACTCACTGCGCTTCACTCGTTTCCGACGAGTTGATGTGTTATCCTGATAATTTGATTCATAGGCATACGTCTCTCTTCGATGGCTCTCGTCCCTCCCCGTCAATTCTACCCGTCAACGTTTCATGGGAACCGCTTCATTCTATTCAGGTATGGATTTTCAATTCATCGCAAGACCGACTCTCTGTGCGCGGCGAAGTTTAATGCTCTTTCTTTCACGTCCGTTGAACAAACCCTTTGTAGGAAATCGAGCATTTTAGCTCCTGCTAGAGGAAAGCCTGTTTCTTTATTCAATCCCAACTTAAGCTTTAGTAGTAGCAACGGTTGGTTAGATAAATGGAATCAACCCAACAGGCAAAACAGCCCCAAACAGCCTCAGGCTATGATGAATTATAGAAATAGCGGCGACGTTGGCGGCGGCGGCGGGTCCACGATGTAGAGGATTGTGGAGAAATTGAAGAAATTTGGATATATGGATGATGGGTATGAGAGGAGAGAGAGACCGCCGGAAAGAGTGGTGGAGAAAGGATCTGTGGAGGATATCTTTTATGTGGAGGAAGGATTGTTGCCAAACACACGAGGCGGAAGATAGGTCGACTCACGCCTGGGCCCTCACGAGGGGGAAAAAGGAAAAAGAGGCGGGCGGTGGGCCGAGCCTTTAGGTTTTTTTTTTTTATGTTTTTTTTTCTTTTCTTTTCTCTTTTTTTTTTTTTTTTTTTCTTCTTTTTCTTTTTTAGTGACTAATTCATAATCTTGTATGCGATTGAGTCATAAATACAATAGTAAAACTTAGGTGTCAATAGTGAGACCGAGGGCTACAAGTTGATGGTTTTTGTTCGTCGAGAACTGTCTCCGAATTCTCCAGTTGCGGTTAAGATTTTCTTGCTCCCAACTTATTTGTCTACCTATGTGGTGAGAAAAAGATGATTGTAATGTTGATGTTGAGCCTCTAGTGTGTGACTAGAGAAGAATACTTTGTGTATCCTGCTATTCTTGGTGATTAGTGAATGTTTTTGGGCGATCCGTGGCTTTTCTCGCATCGGGTTTTCCACGTTAAATCCTTGGTGTCATTATTTGCTTTGTCTACTTATCATTTTGGCGTTATATTTACATTTTGTGAAGCTATACATTGCTGGTTGTTGCTGGGGGTTAAGAAATTGAGCCACTAGTCTATTGGGGGCTATTAAAAGTCTCAGGGTCGAAATTAAGGTCTCTACACATATTTTCTCACATTCATGAACAAACGAGCCAAAAAGTACCGAAAGCACTTCGTGGGATACGCTCGTGAGACCAACTAAATCTTCTTTTTTCGCTTCTTTGTGTGTTTCGAATGGTTTTTCGTTTTGCCCTAGTAAGTAGATTAAAATTTTTCGTTCTCATCCAAAAAAAAAAAAAAAAAGCCTAAAGAAATCCATGTAAGGCCCAATAGGCCCAAATTCAATCGAAGCAAATAGAAAGGCCCAATGCAACGGCCCAAATCCACAAGAAAATCTAGGGCTACGCTCCACCACTTCTACTTCCCTATATAAACCCTCGTCTCCCACTCTCAGAAAAAACCTTAGCGGCCACCACCACCTCCTCCTCCTCGCTCGAGCTCCTCCGCCGCATCGGATCTCCCCGATTTCCGCAAGCAGAGAGCAACCATGGTGACTCCTTCTTCTTCTTCTTCATCTTCTTCATCTTGATCTTCTTTTTTTGAGCTGAGTCTAGCTTACCGATGGGGGGTTGCGGGGTTTTGGTCCCTTTTGCAGGCGGACGTGGAGGCCGACGTCGCGGTCGCGGGCCAGCAGCCGAAGAAGAGGACGTTCAAGAAGTTCTCCTTCCGGGTGGTCGACCTGGACGCGCTCCTCGACATGTCCACGGACGAGCTCGTCAAGCTCTTCACCGCCCGGGCTCGCAGAAGTTACCTTTGCTCTTTTGCTGTATTGTAGCGAGATCTTAAGATTGGTCGAAGGTTTGGACTGGCGAGCGATGATGTTGTTTTCGTGGTTTGATTTGATGATGTGGGTAGGTTCCAGAGAGGTCTCAAGAGGAAGCCCATGGCCCTGATTAAGAAGCTGCGCAAAGCGGTAATTTGCTTGTTTTCGTTTATTGTTATTTGCCTCTATCTAATCAGCGAGTTTGATTAGACTGTATTACTGCAAATGAGCTAGATTTCTGTAGTATTGGTTTGTTTTGCGCATCGAATTTGAAATCTGGTAGCTTTTGTGGGATCGATTTGCCGGTCAGTATTGGTGCTTTACCATTTCAATGGTTGATACTTACTGCTTCGGGGGCTTTCTGTTTTTGAATGGAGTGGATGGGGCTGAGGTAAAGCATAGCAGTGTATGGTTGAGAGCAATATTTAAGTCTTCCCTAATCAACAGGATCTGTTATTATAAATTTATAAGAACGGTGAAATGCTTAAAGTTTGTTCAAGTTCTATGTCGAAACCCGACAGCTTTGAAAATTCGTTGACTTGACAACGCTTTGGGGCATAGAGTAGTTTGAGTGGAATCATCAGGGCTGACTGCTGAGCCGTTCCTGTGATCAAATAAGTATCTTGGTATTTAGTTAAGAGCAATGTGGGGATTAGTGAATATGATAGGAGTTCTGCACCTGTGTATAGGCCTCCCTCTACTTGGTAGTGTGGCCTTAAGCGTTTGTGCAGAAACTAATAGCTGTTAAATCAGCGGCGGCCAGACAACCGCTGAGATGGATCCACAGGTGAATTGCCCAAAGTGCTGCTTGCCTACTAAATCCATCTTACATGCTCCCTTGGGATGTTATTTCTTTTTGAAAAAGAAAAAATTTAAGAGAACTGGCTTCCAAATACATTAGTTTATAGGAGTTTGAGTGGACTCATCAGGGTTGACTGCTGAGCCGTTCCTGTGATCAAATAAGTTTCTTGGTATTTAGTTAAGAGCAATGTGGGGATTAGTGAATATGATAGGAGTTCTGCACCTGTGTATAGACCTCCCTCTACTCGTTAGTGTAGCCTTAAGCGTTTGTGCAGAAACTAATAGCTGTTAAATCAGCGGTGGCCAGACAACCGCTGAGATGGATCCACAGGTGAATTGCCCAAAGTGCTGCTTGCCTACTAAATCCATCTTAAATGCTCCCTTGGGATGTTATATCCTTTTGAAAAAGAAAAAATTTAAGAGAACTGGCTTCCAAATACATTAGTTTATAGGAAATTTTAGATACTCGTGTGTCTTCTTTCTTTGTGGGTCATTAGTACTTTGAAGTCATCTGGGTCATAGTTTTGATTGATAAAGGATTTGTTAAGTCCCAGAATGATATATAGTGGAATATTCTGAAAGTTAAAAAGAGAACATTGACTCGTAATTAAGCTCATGCTTGATGTTGTAGTTCTCAAGCTTGCGAGATACCTGTGAACTATCATAATGGATTCCAGTTTGATTTAGAGGACCAAAATTTTGCTTTCCAGAGAGGTATTTTTTGCTCTCTTCTAGCCAGGCATAGAGGCTGATAGATCATTGCACCTTCCGCTATGTTTGACTCAATTTACAGCTTCATGCTGTATTTTACTTCCTACTACAAATGCTTGTTTTGCTGAAAAAAAAAATGCTCCTTGTGTAAAAACTCTTGATATATATTATTTATCTACTTACTGGTAAGATAATCCATGGTCATTGAATCTTTTCTTGTCGATGGATCGAAAAGGGAGGCTCCCCCGGTGAGAAACCCGAACCGTCGAACTCACCGCGCAATATGATCATTGTTCCGAGAGATGATTGGAAGCATCATTGGAGTCTACAATGGTAAAACCTTTAACCAAGTGGAAATAAAGCCTGAGATGATTGGACATTACCTGGCCGAATTCTCCATCAGTTACAAGCCTGTCAAGCACGGTAGACCAGGTATCGGTGCCACCCATTCATCGAGGTTCATTCCTCTCAAGTAAAATCGACGGGGCAACCTGAGAGGTCTCATCCGTCTGTGTTTCTTTTTGCAAGGACGACCATCATCATCATTCTGAGGCAGAATTCTTCATTTTGTTAAAATATAAGTTGTGGTAGCAGTTGAAGCATTCACCTACTGTTGCGAATTTTCTGGATGGTTCATACACTCTTATGAAGTCGTGGTGCTGAACATTTTCTAATTGTCCTGTCCTGTTATGTCTTATACATGGAAAGAATGCGGTTACAATCCTGGGTTAATCAAGTTTCCAAGCCCGGCAAAAGATGCAAATTTGAGATATTAGTAATTAGGGTGCGTTTGGTTCGACATTTGAAAAGCTCATTGGGAAAATGCAAAGCAGTTTAGCCTAAAGGGCTTTAGAGGAAATGCAAAGACTGTTTGGTAAATTTTGCTTTGAAAAGCAACTTTGAGATAAATGATGTTTGGTAGAAAATAAATTTGCAAAGCCCCTTTGGTGATTAATCTAAATATTTTAATTTTTATTTGTTTAAAATTAAAAAAATAATGTTTGCAACTTTTTTAATTTATATTTAACAATAATGTTAAAGATGTTATGTAAACAATTTTATTAAAATTAAAATTCTTTTTTTGCTAAAAAAATCAAATGAAAAAAATTTACTTGCTCTCTTTCTCAATTACAAGAATAATACTTTCATTACAATAAAAACATGATAACATATGCTTTGAAGAAAGAAGCTCATTATCTTTAAAAGTTACAAATATCATTAATTACTTCCTAAATTTATAGCCATTTAATAATGTAAATGTGCCATATCAAATGCTACATCATCATTTGAATCATTATCCTCCCCATTTACATCATCAGAATCCATTGTACATAAATTGGGATCTAAATCCACTCTAACAAAATGTGCATCATTCAAGGCATTTCTTTGTATATAATTGTGTAAATTCATCGTTGCTATTGCAATTTTCACTTGCTTTGTATATGGATAACTTGGGATACTCTTCAAAATCTTCCACCTCTTCTTCATACTCAGGATCAAGAGAAAGGTAAGGGTTATTCCAAGCAGCCCACACCCCATATCGCTGCAAATATGACATAAGATACATTTCATGAAAAAGCTTCTCCCACAATTGTGCAATTTCCATAAGAAAAAGTAGCTCCTTTTCATCGAAATGTAAACTAGTTCCATCAGATAATGGATGAACAATCACAGCAAGAATTAAGCAGGGACTGAGCTTAAGGCTTCAGACCTTGAATGATGCCATCTGAGTTTTAACAGTGGACTTGGCAAATTTCGCTGCCTTTTCTCTCAACTTAATTGGAGTGAGGTCTTTCCTGGCATCTTTGTCTAATGACTGTAGCACTACGATGAAGGTATAAATGAATGCATGTCACTAGTCAGAAGTATTTCACATACACAAATACAAGGTTGTGCTCCACATATAACTGCAGTATACAGATATAACTTAAAAGTACACGCCTTTTAGTTCAATTGGTAGGCCATGGCAATCCCAACCAGGAACATAGTGTACTTTATAATTCTGAAGAAGCTGCAAAAGAAAACGAACAAAATTAAAATCATCACAAGTCCTATTGGAACAGAAATACAGGATCTTTGAACTTATGCAGAAACTAAAAGCAATGGGACGCAGAAGGTTGTTCTTTATTTTCTTGAGATAAGACCAACATATCCTTCCACTCAAAATGATCTGATCCATCGTAACGAACCATCATTTACAATGAAGTACTCATTGCTCGTTTGATAAGACTAGTTAACCAGCCACCTAAAATGCTTTGTCAAAGAATCTCGTTTATTTTCACTGTAATCTTTACTGGATGGGACCATCATGAAGCACAAAACTTTCCTAATAAGCAAGGAAAGGCAACCTAATAAGTAGATAATAGAAAAGGGAGGGAGAAAACAATTCATGAGGAAGTATAGAACCCACCCCACTGTTTCTGCTGACAATCCTTTCGAACACCTGGTTTTCGTCCCACGATTTCTGTATTTCTGGCTCTCTAACAGAAGCATTGGCTCTCATCCCAAAACTCGTCCTAGGTAGAGCAATTGTGTGCTTGTATCTGCCCTCATCTTGCTTACCCCCTAAAAGATTCCAATTGAGGAAGAATAATTATAACTTGGAGTTGTATCTCAAAACTCAATAATAGCACAACTTAACAATCATGTGAAACTCGTCCAAAGACTGCATATCACAGACCAAATGTTCAAAATGATTTCCGAGACAAATCAATCCCGCAAATTTAAAACGCTCCAAGTACCTTCAGCAGCCTTCTTGGCTGCCATAACTGGCCCTCGAGACCTCCGCTTCGACGAAGGCACATCAGCACTTGAAAAACTACAAAATCTAAGCCTGCCCAACAACGAAAAATCTTCGAGAGAAGAGCTTCCCCTCAAGTAAAACAATTTGTTGACCGAAGCCGTCTTCCCAATCGCCACAACTTCAACAGCGGAAGCGAACTCCCCATGGGAAAAACTCAGATACGACTGGCAATTCGCGACAGGGCGATAAACGATACGCGCATTATTCTTTAAAAGCATTAAAAGAAGAAACTTCATCACCAAAATAGAAAATTTAATGAAAACCAACTGAACCCATCTCAGAAAGCAAGAAAAATAACTCAATCCCTCCAACAATTTCACCTAAAGAAACCATCTTTCAACATTACCAGCCACTACATACAAAACCAAAAGCCGCGAACTCCAGACGGACCAGGCAATTCGCACAAGCAACGAAGATTTCAATATCCCCAGCCACTACATACAAAACCCAAATGCCGCGAACTCTAGACGGACCAAGCAATTCGCACGAACAACGAAGAAAAGAACTGACCTTGTAAGGAGAAGCGTGAATCACGACCATCTTGGGCTGCTCTCGGATTGGATAAAACGGAGTTGAAACGAGTGCTTCTAAAGCATTGAAGCATCGAAGCAGGACAGCCTTTCGGCTCTGGGACTGAGTAGGGGAAGAAGTGGATAAAATGCTGAACTCAAACCTCAGACGACGCCACAGGACAGCGAAGAGCGCAGTCGAGCTCGCAGTCTTCACGAGGGAGAGAGCGATGGGGAAGGGCGCAGTCGAGCTCGCAGTCGTCACGAGGGAGAGAGCGATGGGGAAGGGTGGGGAAGGGTGCGGTCGAGCAGCGAAGAGCGCAGTCGAGCTTGCAGTCGTCGAGGGAGTCGAGGGAGAGAGCGACGGGAAGGGTGCAGAGCGAAGGAGAATGGTGCAGAGAGAAATCGAGGGTTTTAGCTTTACAAAGGGGTAAAATTGGTCTTAAGGTAAAGTTTTGAGGATAAAATAGACAACTTACTAATTTTCATTAAATGAGCCCTCAGCATTCCGAAAATGTTGAAAGCTCAAGGCTCCTCCCCACCTGCCTTGAGCTTTCAGCATTCCCAATGATCCACTTTCAATTGAAAGCTCTTTGGAGTATGGATGCCAAACACCCCAATTTGAGGTGAAGGGGCTTTGGGGCTTGAAAGGGCTTTCTAAATGCCCATCCAAACGCACCCTTAGTCTTTGTGCTATAGTCGAATCATCGGGCAATCACCATGCCAAGCTTGTTGTGTAGTTAAATGTTCATGCGTGGAATGCGGTATTCACACACCGTTAAGAGTACGTAGAGTACATATGAGTTCCAGCTTGTTACTTGAATTGAAATCGTCTGGTAGATTAGGTTGCCCACGGACTTCGGACATCAAATCGGTTGACCTTTACATCACAACAAATAGATATTTCTTGTGGCGTTCTTTGCCGCTCGGCCTTCTACCACAAGTTTTTACGAGACCTTGTTGAGATAGGACGGCCTGTAGAGACTAAGGGTGTCAAAAATACCCGGATCGACCTGATCCGTATAGAATCGAATCAAATCGGAAATTTCAGGTCTTTGAGGTTTCGGTAATTGGTAAAAGAATTTGGGTGTTCTTGGCTGCTCAAGTTTTTTTTCTTTCCAGGTCATGTACCCCAGTCGTTCCGAAACAACTATTTTTTTTACCCCTCCTTACATGGTCCTTGAATACATTGCCTCTGGGACGAAGGTGAAGGCCTTCAGAGGGTATTGTGATTCCTTGGCAATTACAATTTCGTAGTACTCAGAGACGCTCTAGGCTTAGTGCCTGCGCCTCCTGTACCCCTCTCTCTTCACCGCTCCCCCTCACCTTTGATGCATCGATGACTCACCCGACCTCCATGTTCAGCAGTGTCTCCGAATTAATGCGAACAGCTCACCTACGACTTTGTGGAGCCTGACAAGCCGTCATCCATGGTCGTTTGAAACAGCTCACTGTCACCCACAATCGAGCTTTAGTTCTCTCCTCCATGACCGTCTAGATCTCAATGAGACAGGCGGTCATGGAGCCTCTCATCGTCTCCATATCTGGAGAGTCGTGCCAGATTTGGAGGCGCCTTGTCGCCAGTCAAATTCTCGTTTGCGGCGCTGTTCAACTCAGGAGGTTGCCGTAATGGGCAAATGCGAAGGGAAGAAGAAGCCCGCCCAAAAAAAACAATAAACGCCCGACCCGACCTGTATATCATTTGTGTTCATTTCAGCTATAGATGGAAACCCGAATTCAACTGCCCATCGACACCCCCAGGAGAGAGAGAGAGAGAAAGATAAACTTGGTGAGAACTTTTTGGGATTGATTATGGTGAGGTTCAAAGGATGCGTTTGGTTTAGCTTTAGCTTTTAGCCTTGAAAATCTCTTCAATCAAATGTTGGGTTGGGAAAGCTGAAAGTCCAATGTTGATTGAGACCAGTTTTGAATTTTCAGTATTTGGCCAAATACTAAAGCTACTTTTTTTTTTTTCCCCAAAACTACTATCATAAATATTTTAGTTTTTCGATTTTATCTCTTATTGTTTCAAAATTACCATTACTTTCATTATAGTCAGCAAATAGTTTAATATTTTTAATAAAAAAGAAAAATGAAATTCAAAAGTTCTTTATAAAAATAGATTTGTCAAGCACCCTTTATGTCAAAATAGCTTTATAAAGAATTTTTTACTAAACACAATTTGCATTTCTCCGAAATTCTTTAGACCAAATATATTTGCTTTTTTCAAGATTTATTTCTAAAGTTGAACGAAACACAGCCAAAATCTTAGAACCGGATGGGATTTGATGAAGAAAAACAGTACGTGGGAACACAAATGAAAAGCAATTTCCACATGGCCACATCCCATTCAATTATCTATTCTCGACTATGAATGAAAGCCTAAGATCACGTCAGTGTACAGGGACAACCTACGAGAAGATTCCCCACAATTTTTCTGAGAATCCTAAGTTGCCTCTCATGAGTGTGTGCGTGCGTGACTCCGAAGAGTCAGAAAAGGACTGGCAGGCCATCAAACCTGGCGGGTCGCTCGAATCGTCAATTCCTGGTACCTTTCCGCTGTTTAGGATTAGCGGTTTTGTTGACCCCCCTTCACATCTCAACGCTTAGTCATCGGGCTCCCTCGACGGCGTTTTTGACCCTTCAACTTACACTAGAATCACGTAATACTACTTTTCTATACTTGAGTGGGTGGCATGTCATGCCTTTGCGTAAACCGATTAGAAAGCTTCCGAAAGTTTTGTGCGTATGATTTGCACGAGTGAAACAGATTAATCGCTTTTTTTCATCGATAATACATCTCAATTCTTAATTTTGTAACACTCGATATGAATATATACTGTTGTACTTTAGCTAGCTAGCTAGTACGTCCATGATGAGGTGCGATTGGACTGCACCATTTGGACTTGATACGGTACGATGGAAAGTCACTAATAGAGGGGTACGACGGGAAACGTATAAAAGCCTCCCGAATACAACCGTTGGCATGATTGGCCATTCATTTGCACCAAATTTCCTCTCAATTTCCATCAAAGAAGATCAAGGCGTTCCATTTCATTTTTGCAAGAACAATCGACATTTACGCCGTGGAAATCGGGTGTTTTCCTTGTAATTGCATCCAGACTAACGTGAGGTAGTGTTGTTCGTGATTTATTCGCAATTCAACGTTCGTTCCGGGGCCATTTGCTGTTTGCGCATCGGAATCAGGTAAGTCGTCTTCCGCCGACTTGAATTCCTACATTGGTATCAGAGCCCGATCGTGATTTCTGCCTTATTTTTCATCGAGTTTTCTCATTTACCATTTGATATTGAGATCAAGAGATTGTATTCTATATTGTTTGGATCTCTGATAGTCGGAATTGCCATATTAAAAACTCGAAATTGAACCGGAGCGAAGAACGGGTTCGGCGTCGCATAATCCGTGAGGTTTCGGCCATTTTTCGAAACAATTTTTTGGTCAAAATTAATTTTTGAATATACCGGGTGAAAGAGCTCGTCGAGACGAGTCTGGAGATGGGTCGAGCGCCACCGGGGGAAGTCGGACGCGCCCACACACGCGGCCGAAGCCGCTGCGCGTGGGCGCCACGCGCCTAAAAGCGCTGGCGAAGCGAGCGCGTGCGCCACACTCGCCGGTCAGCGAACCGGCACGTGCGCGACGCCCGCCCGCCGGCGAACCGGTACGCGCCGGTCGGCGAACCGGCGTGTGGTGACGTCACCGTGACGTCATCCAACGGTCGGTAACCGCCGGGATGACGTCAGCGCCGGCGACCCTACCCGATCGGCGACCCGACCCGACCCGTGATCCGACCCGACCCTTTGACCCGACTCGACCGTTGACTGGTCAACGATCGACCGGTCGGACCGTTCATTGGTTGGACCGGTCGGATCGGTCAGGAGCCGTTCGGCTCGCTGGCGCGTGCGTCACACGCGCCGCGCACTCAGGCGGCTCGTGGGGGCGCGTGCGAGCTCCGATTGGAGCGTGGTTGGTCTCGTTTGGTTCATATGAGTGTCCTCTACACAGTGGTATAATTATTTTATACTTTTGAATTTTATAAATGTATGAAAATGCGTAGGAAACCCTATGTACGCGTATTTTTGGGGTTTAATACAGTTTATTTATTTGTAGCTTGTATTTTCTTATGATTAAGGAAATACAGTAGCTAGCTTGTGTGCAAATGATGTTATATATGCTGTGTAGAGCTTGGTTCAATGATATGATATATATATTTGAATATACTTGCAATTTTCTAGTTGCTAGAAAATAAGAACAATGGTAGGAAATCCATTACATGTTGAATTGCAATTTTAATTATAGTTGAAGCATGATTGTTGTTTATACGTTGATTATTATCATGCTATGTTCTTGTGTTAAGGAAAAATGTAGAAATTACATAAGGTCATGAATTATTTTTCCTAGTGGGAGTTCGTAGGTTGGTAGAATTGAAAGAAGTTCTCACCTAGAACTCAAAATTTGTGCAAATTAAACTAATTAATGATAATAGAACAATTGTACATAGAAGTTGATTGGGAACATAGTGAACTTTTGCTTTTGTGTCTTTTGTTGAATTATCATTAATTTAGTTTGTCTTTGCTGCAAATTAAATGTGTGTTACTCCGTATAGTGTGCTAGTATTGATTCTGCGTTTATTATGTCAATGTGTTATAGCGTTTGATTATGGCTTCGGCATCCAAGACCATTGTTGCTGACCTCAATAAGGGTGAGAAGCTGAACGGTGACAATTATGATATTTGGCACCGAAAAGTTCAGTACATCCTTGAGGAGCAAGAGGTTTTGGAAACTCTCAACCATACCATGGATGAACCTGAGCATGGAACTTCAGCTCAACACAGGAGAGATCTGGAAAGATCTGGAAGCTTATCAAGCTTGGAAAAAGAAAAATAGCATTGCTCGCATCACGTTGCTGAGCTGTATGCAAGATGATCTCATGTGTGAGTTTGAGAGTTATGACAAAGCTCAAGCTATGTGGGTTGCCTTGAAGGATAAGTTTGGGGGTACATCTGCCACTAAGCTGAGGAGACTCACCATCAAGTTTGACACATTCCGAAAGTGCCCAAATGTAACGATGAGGCAGCATCTTCGGGAGATGTCAAACATGATCCGTGAGCTGAAATCGGCAGGTCACTCCCTTGCGATGAACAGCAAGTTCAGGCTGTTATAAAGTCTCTTCCTGACAATTAGGAGCATATGAAGATCAATATGACGCATAATGAGAATATTGTCACTTTTGATGATATTGCGCGTCATTTGGAATTAGAGGATGAGCGCCTAGAGGCTGCAAGATCCTCTACCCATGTTTATGTTGCTGAATTGAGTTCGCGCAAGGCTTCGGGCTTCAAGCGCAAGAGGAATCTTCAGTTCAACAATAAAGGGAAGATGACTGATCAGGGACCTAAGAGGGCTAAAACCTTCCGACGCAAGAAGCGTGGTGGGAAGAAGGACAAGGCCAAGATGGAGTGCCACAATTGTGGCAAGTTGGGTCATTTTGCTCGTGAATGCACTGAGGCGAAAAATGTATCCTATTACTCCATTACTTTGAGTAATGCTTTTGTTTCTAGTCTTTGTAATGCTTGCTGAATCTCATCCAATGTGGACTAGACTCGGGAGCAACAGACCATGTAGCTAGAGACCGAGAAGCATTCGTGGAGTATCGTCGGATACCGTCTGGAAGAAGATGGATATATGTTGGGAATAACTCAAGAGTTGAAGTGAAGGGTATCGGCACATGTAAATTAATCTTACGTGGTGGTCGAAACCTGTTCCTGCATGATGTCCTTTATGCTCCAGATTTTAGACGAAACTTGGTCTATGTAGTTGTTCTTCTTAGCTTAGGTTATGTATTGAATTTCCATGGTGATTGTGTTGACATTATGTATGGAACAGTTTATTATGGTTCAAGTCATGTATCGAATGGTTTTATGGTGTTAGACATTGACTATGATCAGTACAATGTTAATGTTGATGGTTGTTTTTCTTTAATTGCGTCTTCTAACAATGTTGAGATTGATGTAAGTACTTGGCATGCTAGATTAGGTCACATTGGATTGCAAAGAATGCAAAGATTAGCTAGAGAAGGCCTTTTAGGGTCACTCACTAATGTTAGTCTATCCGTATGTGAACATTGTCTGGCGGGAAAAACAACTAGAAAACCATTCGGTAAAGGGACTAGAGCTGAATTTCCATTGCATCTCATACATTCTGACATTTGTGGTCCTTTGAATGTGAGGGCGAGGCATGGAGCCTCATATTTCATCACTTTCATAGATGACTTCACACGTTTCGGTTATGTCTTTTTGATCTCCCATAAGTCAAAAGCATTGGACTGCTTTAGATGATATATAACGATGGTAGAGAATCAGTTGAACAAAACAATAAAGGCATTGAGAACCGATCGTGGACGTGAGTATCTATCAGTGCAATTCAAGGCTCTTTGTGATGAAAAGGGAATTGTAAGACAATTGACTATTCCTGGTACTCCACAACAAAATGGGGTAGCTGAGAGAAGGAATAGAACCCTATTGGAAATGGTTAGGTCTATGATGGCGCAAACAAATTTACCTATCTCCTATTGGGGAGATGCGTTATTGACTAGCTGCCTATATACTTAACCGTGTGCCCTCAAAATCGGTCACTTCCACCCCTTATGAATTATGGACTGGTAGGAAACCAGACTTGAGTAGTCTACATCCATGGGGATGTGCAGCTTATGTTCATGATTCTTCCCATAAACATGACAAATTAGATCCTAGAGGGAAGAAATATATCTTTATAAGATATTCCGAACACTCCAAAGGGTACGTGTTCATAGATGAACAAGCTGATGGAAGTGTGACCGAAATGGAGTCACGAGATGTCACGTTCTTGGAGAACAATTTTCCTAGTAGAGGTGAGATTAATAAGGACTTCCAATTATATGAGATGGAAGATCCTGATAACACAGCCACTGATGTTGTAGAGGGAAATGAAGATTTACCTCAACATACAAGACCTAGTGGGAGTGTTGCATCGCCTGATGAATTGAATTCAAGAGAAATTCAATTGCGTAAAAGTAATCGTAAAAGTATTCCTCGTCGTCATTTTGAGATTGAAGGGGAAGTATTTATGATTGCTCAAAATGACGATACCGAGCCTAAAACTGTTCAAGAGGCTCTCTCATCCCCTGACTAGAAAGAATGGAGAAAAGCTTTGGAAGATGAGATGGAGTCAATGAGGGCAAACCATGTCTGGGACTTGGTTGATCTACCACCCAATCGTAAGGCCATTGTAAACAAATGGGTCTTCAAGATTAAGCGAAGGGCGGATGGATCTATTGAAAAGTATAAGGCTCACCTTGTGGCAAAAGGTTATACTCAACAAGAGGGTATAGACTATGAGGAAACTTTTTCACCGTTGTAAGGTTTGCCTCAATACGCCTTATTCTAGCCATCGTTGCACATTTGGATTTTGAATTACATCAAATGGATGTAAAGACGGCATTTCTCAATGGAGAATTAGATGAGGAAATCTATATGAAACAACCAATATGTTTCATAGCTAAAGGTCAAGAGCATAAAGTTTGCAAGCTTAATCGCTCAATATATGGCCTTAAGCAATCATCTAGACAGTGGTATCTTCGTTTTCATCGAGCAATAATAACTTTTGGTTTTACGATGATCGAAGAAGATCACTGTGTATATGTCAAGCGGTCCAAAGATAAATTTGTGATTTTATCACTTTATGTGGTCGATATTCTGTTGGCTGGAAATGACAAGATTTTGGTTATCACTATAAAAGAATGGTTGTCCTCCAATTTTGAGATGAAGGACATGGGAGAAGCTGCTTATATATTAGGAGTTAAGATTAAAAGAGATCGATCAAGGAAACTCCTTCCTTTATCACAAGAGTCTTATATTATGAAGATTCTTGAGCGTTTCAATATGCAGCATTGTAATCCCATTGATACCCCTGTCATGCAAGGTGAAGGCCTAAGTACTGAGATGTGTCCTAAGACTCTAGAAGAAATCAAAGTGATGGAAACTGTTCCTTACGCTAGTGCGATTGGAAGTTTGATGTATACTATGATGTGTACT
The DNA here is from genome assembly GCA_014182515.1 of Eucalyptus microcorys. Classification (NCBI taxonomy): domain Eukaryota; kingdom Viridiplantae; phylum Streptophyta; class Magnoliopsida; order Myrtales; family Myrtaceae; genus Eucalyptus; species Eucalyptus microcorys. The sequence goes on along the minus strand of CM024571.1, from coordinate 19,729,362 downwards.
CGACCCGACATATGTTATGCCATGGGATTGGTGAGTCGATATCAATCAAATCCTGGTCAAGCACACTGGAAAGCAGTGAAGAGGATCCTGAGATACTTGAAGGGTACCATGGACTATCGACTTTTTACCAAGGGAATGATTTACGCCTATTGGGTTATTCGGATGCCGATTGGGGTGGAGACCGGATGAGCGTAAATCGACTTACGGATATGCGTTCTTGCTCAATGGAGGTGCGATTTCTTGGAATAGCAAGAAACAGACATGCACGGCCTTGTCAACGATGGAGGCAGAATTTATTGCATGTTTTGCCGCAGTGCAAGAAGCAGTATGGCTAAAACGTTTCTTGGAAAATTTAGCCACCACCTTTGAAGTTCCAAGAGCGGTGATAGTTTATTGCGATAGTCAAGCAGCCATTGCCTATGTGAAAAATCCCAAGTATCATGGAAGGACAAAGCACATTGACATAAAGAAAAACTTCATCGAGATATTATAGCGCGAGAAAGAAGTGATCCCGCAATACATCTCAACCAATAGAATGGTTGCTGATCCATTTACGAAGGCTATTCCTAGAGACATGTTCTTGACCCATAGGATGTCACTAGGATTGCGTAGAATGTGATATCTGTTATTGTAGAGGATCATTGGTTTATGTAATTGTAGACAGATGTATTGTACTTGTTTGTTTATTAATGATCTGATGTTTTATCAATAAGTACAAATCCACTATGAGACTAGCACAAACATGCATATATTATTGAAAAGTATGTCATCAGGTAATGATTAGCTCACTCACACGAGCAATCGCCTCAAGTGCTATAGTTAGCACGTTGAGATGGGACGTTATGTACAAATAAATGCTGAAGAGCAAGTTTGGTACATAAAATATGTCGCATTGATTGGAGTCAAGATGAGGTCTGTGATTGGTTTATAATAAGACCGAACATGATATTCCCACAATCATGTATGCCTGAAAGATGCCGGATGCGAGTACTTAATTGGGCGCTATAAGAAGCGAGCTGATATAGCACTCGGGCTAAACATGAGTACGTGAGAGGCACGTGACTATGTTTAGGCTAAGATCCGTATAGTGGATATGGTTAATAAATGACATACGCTCTTATAGAAAAAGTAATCCACTATAGCATGTAATTCATACTACATGTGCATTGTATGACCAATGAGGGAAGATGAGTAAAATTATCCCTATTTACTCATCGTGTGAGCCCTTAAGATAATTTATAATTTACCTCAATTTTGTGCCCTATGTTACTTCTGACTATATTCTCGAAGTGAAAGATCAATGTTGCTACTTTAGCATGTTACGGGCGGTCATGAATAGATATGGCCTATGGGACATGTCTAGGAAAGCAGTTGTTCTGAAATTAAGAGAGACATGAGTGCGAAGGAAGACTATTGTTGTTTTACATCTACCACATGTATTTACTGGTTGACCAATTATATCACCCTATGTGGTTGCAGATGTAATTGTAAATACATGGTGTTTTGAGAATAGTCAAGTATAGCCTTTAAGGGATAGGTATACTTGGACTGATGTAACAAAATATGTCCGGGCACTTTGTGAGACATCGATTGTTTATTTCTTTTCAGGGTTGTAGCCATTATGTCATCCCTAACAGGTGCGTAATTTGAGCTCCCAAGTGCGGGTGTACTCACTTTGGTCGCACGGCTTATTTGCCGTATGAATTGTTTTGTAAAATTGATGAATGTTGAATGTCTTATATTCTTGATAGAATGCTATCAAGCCCATCATGTCCGAGTGGGAGATGTTGTACTTTAGCTAGCTAGCTAGTACGTCCATGATGGTGTGCGATTGGATCGCACCATTTGGACTTGATACGGTACGATGGAAAGTCACTAATGGAGGGGTACGACGGGAGACGTATAAAAGCCTCCCGAACACAACCGTTGGCATGGTTGGCCATTCATTTGCACCAAATTTCCTCTCCATTTCCATCAAAGAAGATCAAGGCGTTCCATTTCATTTTTGCAAGAACAATCGACATTTACGCCGTGGAAATCGGGTATTTTCCTTGTGATTGCATCCAGACTAACGTGAGGTAGTGTTGTTCGCGATTTATTCGCAATTTAACGTTCGTTCCGGGGCCATTTGCTGTTTGCGCATCGGAATCAGGTAAGTCGTCTTCCGCCGACTTGAATTCCTACATATACTTTTCCAATAGAGTTGGGCAAATGAAACTTGAGCGAATATAAAAGCCTCGAGCTATTCGTTAGGAAAATTTGAAGTTTTAATTTACGAGAAATATAGTTCCCAACAATCCTAATCGAAGAGGACTCTAACTATACTTTCGATTAGTGAGCTACAAGTACAGACGCAACCCTCATTTTATTTGATCAGATCTGTACATAGATGACATCCATAATTTGTGACCACTCGACTAAAAGCACCCGGAGGGAAGCTTCGTCCAATTTACAAACATGCAAGCAAGGGAAGTCTCGAACCGACGAGGAAGAAACTTGGCGTCGATGTTCATTTGTCGTTAGCTCAACCAGTCCATCTTGCCCTCGTAGCTATTGGGATGAAGTTTCCTCTCGGCTTCGAGCAGGGTCCACTGGATGACGTTTTCAACATGTGCGGCTTCAATCTTCTCGCATCAACAAAACAGGATGAATAGTCAAATGACTAAATAATTTTTAGCAAAAAGCCATTGTCGTCTAACGTTGCACGTGCGAGTCTTGCCGCTAATACAGCTAATTAAGGAATGTAATCACTAATCTTTTCGCTAGGTTTGACCTTTCCTTTCTCTTCTTCATGACCCTGACCAACTATTTCTGGAACTTGATCGAGCTTATGTTCATGTGTAGATAAACCTCTCGGGACGTCATAAAAACATAAGGGAAATTCCCCATGAAAAGAAGACGTATCAGAACACAAGCCAGACACCAGAAACGGACAATCAATTCGACACACAAAAAAGAACATGCGAAAAGAGACGGCGCATGTCAAAAAATGCGGTTTTCGAAATTCATGCTTTGGCAACAGAAACGAAGGACGCCGACCTTTCCATGGACTGGGAAAATTTCGAACTTGTGCTGCATGAACATCGTACAAGTTCTTATTTACATTCAAGAAAAAATGAAAATCACGCGTGTGAAGAACATGAAACAGTGATTAGTGTACATTGGCATCGGATTGTTGTGCACATACCTCATTTTCAACCTCGATCATGGCGAAGAGTTGGTCGGCCGAGCACTGCGTTTGAATCGCCGTAGCTTTCAGTTCCATGTTGTCCAGGCATTTGAGGACCTCCAACATAGAATCAATCCCGGACGTCGGATTCGCAATCTTGACTCTGATCTTGGTCCCTCCAGCTTTGTCCCCTCCGCTCTTCTCGTTCAGACCAGACTTCAGCTCCCCGTTTTGTCTCTCCAGCTCTTGCTTGTACTTCACCAGCTCCTTGATTCTCATGCGAGCTGTTTGGACGATGGAGTTCTTGTCATTCTGCAACAGAGATTCGCAACGGAGTTAGAGAGGCGCAGAAAATCTTACTCACGTAAAGCTTGTACTCCCTATCCCCAGCCTGCCGCGGCGGGCTAGTTACAAGAAGTGGCCTGCACAGGAATTCGAGCCTGCTTTCTGAAGCTCCGTCTGGTGTCGAGAGTTAAACCGCTCGACAAAGATTATAGCTTTTACAAACCTGGGTACCATGAGGCAATTCGGCGAGCAATGCGGAGTAGCTACGCTTCTGCTTCTCCCTCCTCATCCTCTCGCTCAACATGTGTCGAAAACCCCGTTCACGGTCGAATTCTTGGATCTGGCTCGGTTCGGCCCAGCTCCTCCTCAAGAACTCCATCACCCGCTTGTTCATATTGTTCCCCGGGTTCGGCATGAACCCTCGGTCTTGACTCGGCAGCCGGTTTGTATATGGTGAAAAGGCGCTTCGGTTTGCCGGCGGCGGCAGCGGCGGCGGCGGCGGCGGCGGCTCCACCAGTTGATCGCACCAGAAGATGTCGCTTTGAACCTCTTCGTGGAAGAACAAATCCATGACACCCCTTCCTCTCTCTCTCTCTCTCTCTCTCTCTCTCTCCCTTCAATTTTTGCCGGGGATTTTCAAATTTCTGCAGCAGCAGTTAATATATATAACGGTCCTCCTCCTGGAATGGCGTTTTCTCCCCGCACGAGAGGCTCGAAGAGCACGATATAAAACGTGGCATTTTTCCCCATTTCTTGCTGGGAAACAAAAAATGGTCAACTATGTTGTCTCTAGTCTCGGAGACTCCTATGCGGTCAAATTTTGCGCATGCGGTTCCATGGAAAAGTTTTGCGGTGGGGGAGCAGCTCGGGGGTCCTTGTCGAAAGCTGGTCAAACGTGAGGACAAGTCTTCGGTTTTAACCCACTTCGGACTGTACGAGGAGCGCAGTCCGTCTGATGCAAAATCAACGGCCAGCAGGAAGTCCATCAGATGAGATCAGCAGTTCTCCAGACCGGCTGATGACTAGGATGGAGGTTGACTTTCTAATTTCTCTCTACTTTTTTTAACCATTTAAGGCTCAGATGACTTTTCTGCGTTCACACACCACACCAGGATGGCTAAGAGCTTTGAGTCAACGGATTAATATAAGGTTTATCGCCATAGAATAATGCTCATGTGTGTTTGAGACAGAGCGATGATGGCGAAACGGATTTTGATGCCAGAATATTTTTGGATACGTGAGATTGTAAAGTCGAAATCCTCGTGTGAATGGAATGCCGATAGCCTTGCTGGACCAACTGCGCTTTGCAGATGGGTACAGGACCTTTTCAACATGATGGAGTCACAGTGGGATCGCTTTTAACCCTTTGAATTAAGAATGTGATATTGTTATGGATCAACCTAAATAAATGATAGCAGATATGGTAGAAGTATCACCGCTTATCGCAGTCAAAGTCGACCTGAATATCTGTCTTATGTGGATAAACCCTAATCACTTAGCAATTGAAATAATGGTTTTAACTTTAATCTGCTTATTGGGAGAAGTCGACATAAAGTTCAGTCAAAGCTTAGAAGCAAAGTCAGCATTAGTTACAGAGAAGACCCTTCAATAGAATATGAAGATATATTAAGGCACGGTTTGGAACCTCTGAATAACTAAAGAGTCAATTTATCCGTTGATATCATTGGCGATGTTATTCAAGATGGTCCCAACAAAATAGAAAAAGAAGAAAATACAAAAAACCATCATCCACCGACGAGTCATGATCTTGCCAAGAACTTTATATGCCAGTAAGCGTTCGGATTTCTGACTGTCGGGTCCCCTTTTGAACCGGCCACAGTGTAGCAAGCGTGATACCGTACCAGAAAAGGTTAAAGAGTCACGCATTGCATGGCACTGCCTCATCTAATCAAATTGTCGAACATTGGTCAGCCATGTGAAACCCACCGTGTTCAGATTATACCCCACGCCTTCTGTACAGGAGATGGAGAAGACATCTTACACCTGCAAAACTATAGCCACAAGCGCTTCCATCGTTATCGCGCTTCCTTCATGCGAGCTTAAGCTATAATCTCGTCCAAGCATTCAACGTTTATGCCAGAAAATGCTTGAAGTTCGTTCTTCTGTGCAGTCTGCAACTAGGACCAATTATGACCAATTTCTTTCTCGTGATCGGTGGCATGCACGGTGGTGCTTGATACTGCATATGCACGTGCAGTCAGGTCTTCTGAATCTGGTTGAGATTCCTCATTTTCTTCATCATCTGAAAAATCAGCTTCCGAGAGCAGTTCATAACTCGGATTGCTGGGTTCGTCTCCACCGTCATTTTCGCTGTTATACATCCCCAGATATGTCTCATCTCCTTCCTCCTATTTAAAAGGATCAGAAACAGATAACACAAACAAACAGGAATCTTGGAACCTAATTTAAAATAGATATAAGGAAAAGCAAGATAAGAACAAGCTAAGGTATACCTCACTGTCCTCCTCATCAGTGGGGTAAGCAGAATCTAATCTGTTATAAAAAGCGTTGTTGCATTTTTCTTTCATGCGGTCCATTTGTTCCTATGAATATGCAAGTAACTTAAGTATATCCCTGTTTAAACAACTGCACCAAACTGGCAAATTCAACAAGTAACGCGGCCCTTACGATTTCAAATTGAAGTTGCTCCACCTTTTTCTGCAGATTGGCCACGTGATTTTGGAATGCCTATTTCAACGAAACATAGAAACTGTCAGAAATTTCTATGTTATCCCCTCCCCAAAAATAGACACTTGTCACATGAACAGTATCAATCCAGGTGCTTTTGACATCTAAATCCGGAAACCAAGACTGCAATGGAAAATTACCAGCCAAGCATACCAATTACCATACACACAAGTGCACTCTGTTTTAATATCTGGAACTCAACAAAGATGGGAACATATTATTAGAGTAGACCACTAGCATTGGCACAGATACATGCAAACATGCACATCAAACAAGGTGAGATATGTTTGTACCTGCAAATTTAATACCAGAAAATCAAGAATTTTGGTGAAAATAGATGCAGTTGTATAGCCGTACCTCACGCCTTTGAAGCTCAATAGAACGAGCCAGAGCCTTCCTCTTTGTCAAAAGATTCTTCGGCCTCAAGGTGGAAGGCCGCTTATAATCCTTTCCACGGAACACCACAATGGCGTACCCTTTGGAGACTTTGTCTACAGAAACCAAGATCCCACCACTCTCGGCTTCAAGAGCCAATGCTACTTTCTTAACAGAGTCAGAGGTCTTTGCCTTCACAATGATCTTCACCAGTTCTCGATACTTCCAGTGCAAGTGCATGTTCTCCACTGTACCATCAAAAACTCCCCGTCTTCCAGGAAGAAGGAGATCAATCAGCAATATAAGCATTAGCCTCTCGGGTTTACATACGTGAATGGTAATGTCAAGAGTTTCTACCAAGAAGCAAAAATGCTTTCATCCTTAAGCCAATCTTGCGGAACATGAATCTCTCTTCATCAGAGATGCTTTCTGGGTCTGCTTGCCGTTCTGCCGGTTTCAGGAACTCCTCAACCTTTGACAAAGCTCTTTTGGCTCGAGATAGCCTTTTCTCAGCCTAGGAGATTTATTCAAATTTAGGTTGTAAGCAGATAGACATTTAGTACTAACACCATGTTCGCTGATGCTTCAGCATAGTAAGACATAAATTACACACTTCATTATTGAATTCAACCATGCATCAATACCTTACCTATTTGATGAATACTTCTGAAAAAATATCTTTTGGGCAGAAATGAATGAAAATTTCAAGCACAACATTAATCACTAGTGAACCATCAACAAGAGTTTTGCTTTCACCAGAACCAAAGATGCTTGGTTTAACAACAACTATTTACAGGAAGAGGCCATTTATGCTCTTAAAGCAAAGAGAGATGCTGTACAAGAAATGAGAATACTTTACAAAATCAAGCTTTCTTTCGAGCTTCCTGACAAGGCTTGCATGCCTTGTTATTTCTGCTTCTATCATAACTTTTTCTTTGTGCTGTTCATCCAACTTCTTTCCCCACTTTTTATTGGCATCAAGAGTCTCCATAAGCGTACCAGTATTTCCAGGCTGCTCATACATATGATTGGTTGGGACAACCAAGGCTGATGCCCTCAAGCGAGCTTGCTCCTCCTCATCTTGAAGGGACTTTGCTAGTCTTTCCCTCTCCAATAATGCTTCAGTGACTTCTGGTGAGAGAAAATTTTTACCTCGATAGAAGACCAAGTCCTTGTTTCTCGAGAGCAGAATCCCCCCTGTCAATTTCTATATCAAAAAGGTCAACTTAAACCATACTTTTCTACTGCTCATGAAAAAAAGGCAAAACAATGCAAGTCGATGCAATCAGAAAACAAACTAGTAGATTCCTTATGAACTGTCTTGATTGGCATAAAAAAATTTCAGTAGATTCAAGCGAAAAACTGTCATCATGAGAAAATAAACATGCAAAAAAATTGATCACAATTCTATGGAAAACCATCGTTTTTGAGGTTCACCGACAAATTACCAGAGACATCAATAGAGTAAACTATCAGATAAAAAAACCACGTACATAGTACTTAATGGGTTGGACAAGTTTCCTGGAGCAATTACCTTAAGATCTTCTGCCATCCTCTCACTAGTTGTAAGCATTACGCCACGTTTAAGTGCAACCTTTGCAATTGAGCTTTTTTCCCATAGCATGATCATGGCCACAGCCAAACCTTGGAGCTGCCTGCTTCTTCCTGGATACGAGAGAATTAAAGAACAATGAGAATGCCACTATGAGAGCCAACCGAGTAAGACGATGACATCACATACCTAAAGCAAAATGTGGAGGAAGTACTCTAGCAAGCCTTCTCAAAGCCGTTGCCTCCTTTTGGCTAATCGTTGCTCGTACTCCATAAGGAAGGATTCTGAAAGGAGGTTGGTAACCAGGAATTGTTCCAGGCAACATGTCGGCATCCACAGGCAAGGGCTCGCATCCTGGCCAGTCTTTGTACCTAGGACCCAGGCTATCTAGCAATTTATCCATTTCATGTTCATATTCAACTTCTGGCATTGATCCTGTATCCTTATTCTCAGACGCAATTTCAGATGCCTGTGCATCCTCACTGATTCCATATTGCGAAGGATTCCTACCAATGGTATCAGCAGGTGTTGATGAAGTAGCTGAGCTCCCTTCTTTTCTAAATATTCGTTTATTCAGTTGCACTGAAGGGTCTTTGTAGCTCACACCTCTATACAACGAAATGGACGTTCCAGACCTCCATACCACTAGACCACCAGTTTTCCTCTGTACACGTGCATACAAGCATCATCAATAGATAAAATTACTTCAATACGCTTTAATAGTACCATTAATTAGGTTGGTTTCTGCAACACTATAAAGCGTGAAAATTAAAAGATATTACTATACGGCCACAGTGCCTAGCAGCATTGTGGATAGAGAGAACAAGCTAGAATGTGCATATTCCATTTCCATGGGTTTAAATTATTCATACTTGTCTAATTGAAAATGGTAGTGAATAATTATCTACCACAGCCAGCCTTTACCTTCATGTCATACTTCCAGTTTCTACCAAACATGTTAATTAAACTAGAAACTTCAAATAACAAAGGGTGAGTTCTATCTTAATGGTTATGTGAAAGGCGATCATAGCTTTATCTGATTACTGACCACAGCTTGGGCCAGATGCACACGATCAAAGGACATACTCTGAACACTGTCCAATTGTTGGAAGCTGAAACCCATCTAAAACATGCTAAAGTTTGAGTCCTAGATCACCGACCAATGAAAATTAGCAACCTTCTTAAATTCTGCTAGAACAAATCTGACTATCTAAACACAGGTTGCATATCTCTTGCTCATTTTCAGTGAAATCAATAGTTGAATGTAGCCTATGTGGCTGAAACAGAAAGCACATGAAGCTGCCAAATCAATCTGAGCTGCCTTAATGAACATCAAACAAGAAAACCAGCACCTCGATTAAATTCAGTATAGGTACAAGTCTGGTGAACCTTTCTATCAAGCTGCATATTACATTAACTACAGATTCCCTGTTAACAAGAGGGACTAAATGATACGAGACGTGAGAAATTGATAACATATATGCAAGAAGCATACCTCCAATATCTTGTGTCTCCTCTTCATGTTAAGTGCAGGCGAACCCTCAATTCTCAACCTCACAATTTCTGAAGACTTCCACCTCTCATGAATCGTGTCCACGACTGCCTGCATAACACCACCTCCCTTAATCCTCATCTTGCTCTTCGTCTGAAAAGTCAAGTTCCTCAACCTCTTTAGCTCCGGCTCCGGAAGTGTCAATTCCGACACCGACGTCTTGCTCTTACTCCTTGCCGACCACCCTTCTTCCTCTCCCTTCCCCTTTGGCTTCTCCCATGGAAACCTTGCTCCACTGCTCTCCCCAACCACATTTGCTTCCACAATTCTTGACTCTGGCGAAAACCCACCTCGTGTGTTTGGCAACAACCCTTCCTCCACATAAAAGATATCCTCCACAGATCCTTTCTCCACCACTCTTTCCGGTGGTCTTTCTCTCCTCTCATACCCATCATCCATATATCCAAATTTCTTCAATTTCTCCACAATCCTCTGCATCGTGGACCCACCGCCGCCGCCAACGTCGCCGCTATTTCTGTAATTCATCATAGCCTAAGGCTGTTTGGGGCTATTTTGCCTGTTGGGTTGATTCCATTTATCTAACCAACCGTTGCTACTACTAAAGCTTAAGCTGGGATTGAATAAAGAAATGGGCTTTCCTCTAGCAGGAGCTAAAATGCTCGATTTCCTACAAAGGGTTTGTTCAACGGACGCGAAAGAAAGAGCATTAAACTTCGCCGCGCACAGAGAGTCGGTCTTGCGATGAATTGGAAAGCCATACCTGAATAGAATGAAGCGGTTCCCATGAAATGTTGACGGGTAGAATTGACGGGGAGGGACGAGAGCCATCGAAGACAGACGTATGCCTATGAATCAAATCATCAAGATAACACATCAACTCGTCGGAAACGAGTGAAGCGCAGTGAGTTTTACTGAGATTTTTGAGAGGTTTTGGCCATGAAAGAGAGGTGCTTTGCAGATGGTTTTGCAGGGCAGTGGGAACGAGCTCGTAATATCAAGGTATGGTTGGCTGCGAGATCGCGCACGTTCTGGTCCGGATTTAGGCCATCCCGGCCCGTATTCAGACAATGGATTAGCTCCACAAAAGAGTTTTCGTACAGACATGCATCCGTCCGTCCATCCGGGGGTTTCCCCCGGACCTTTCATTTCCCTGTACCACGTCCCTGTGTTTTAAGGGGAAGGCGTCGCGGGGATCCAGGCTACCCCCTACCACCCGAATGGGGATTGTGGACGGGAAGAGCAATGGGGTTGGAATCTTTTTCGAGGCCCAACCCGGCCTCTACCTAGACTTTCCTGGTAGTCAGAGCCTAGTCCTGCTCAGGACCATATGCGCTGTTATTCCAAAGTGAATTTCTTTAAAAAATTAATTGAGGGAAATTACTGAAGAACAGAGCAGTGAGGAACCTTCGGTAGACGAACTCGTTCTGATTGATGTGGATGTACTTAGCCGGTTCTTCGATGTGCTGATCCTTCACGCGAGTCGGCATCAGAGCGTTCGCGGCGGGTGAATCGGGGCGACTGTTTCGAATCAGGGTCGAGACAATGATGAAGAGGGTCGTCGGAAAAGGGCCAAGGCCCAAAGCCCAAGCCCACATCCGAGGGGGAAGTCGGAGAGGAGGGACTAGGGAGAGGAGGCTCGTGTTCCGGTAGGCGCAGTGGGTAGCACACCAGGCTCCCCGCATATATTTAATGCTGGCTGGGCCCCACATGAAGGTGGACCCAGCCAATAGAGCGCCCCTCTTTTCCGGTTTTGTGACCAAAACCCGAGTCAACGATTTCGGAAATCGGATGTCGGTCCATCGTATCTAATATTTCTTTTTGTTTTTTCAGTTTTGATGACTGATTATTTGTTCCTTTTTCTTTGATTGAAAGTTGAGATCCTACTAATCACTAGGATTCGCCCCAGTGGCCACCTTTCCAACATGGAAGGGGGATATGAGGGGTTCAAATCCCTACCTTCTCAGGGGAGATGGGATGGGGACGCGTAAGTTTCAGGAGTGGGTTTCGACTCTCACGCCCTGCAAGAGGCAGGGCAAAAGTCTGAAAGTGAGTGTAGAGTAGGAATAGAGTAAGATTGACAAAAAAGAAGAAGTTGAGATCCTACTAACAAATTGCTCTTTTAATTGGATTTCTTGTTCTTTGAGTGGTTGTATTGACTATTTTGTCTATAAATCTTTCAATTATGTCAATTTAGTCCTAAACTCTTTAATGATTTGCCAACTAGTCCTTAGGACTTTAACGAATTGTCAATTTAGTTATTTTAGCTAATTTTGGCCATATGTTGCTGACATTACGGTTTAGTTAGCTTTGGCCATTTTACTTATCGTGACTGGTGCTAAATGGAAAATTTTAAATTATTAGAATTTTTCGAAATTTTTTATTGATTTTTACTTTTTTTCCTTTTATTTTTTCCTCTTTTCACATATGGCAAGTAGCCCCATTGATCACTTGATGACGGCTTGCTAGCCCTCACTATAGCTGATGAGGGCATTACAAGCCCTCACTATAATTAGCGAGAGCCTAGGCGAGGGCCGCGATGCCCTTGCCTCGCCAAATTTAGCGAGGGTGTCATAAGCCCTTGCCTAGGCTATTGCAAGCCATAGCTAGGCCATGACACTCACCCGCCACTAGCAAGGGCTTCACGACCCTAACTCAAGGCCAGGCGAGGTTCATCAACCCTTGCCCATACGCCAGTGGATCAATGGCCCTCCTTTGATCCTTTAACTAAAGAAGGAAAAAGACAAAAGAAAAAAAAAAATTAGGAAAAAATTTTTAAAAAAAATTATCTACGTCAACGATATTCAACCAAAATTAATCGAAATGACTCAATTGACAATTTGTTAAAAGGTTTAAGACAAGTTTGGTAAATCGTTAAAATGTTTAGAACTAAATTAGCATAATTGAAAAGTTTAGGATTAAATTGACTACCACACAATAGATTCAAGACTTTTTGAACAATTTTCATAGGATTTTTAGCCTGGTATATTCTCAAATTGCCTATTGCACAAGTCAACACTAAAGTAGAGCAACAAAAAGGAAATACACTTTCTCCACGTGAACATTTTCATAGAAAATTAGCACCGAATGTGTGCATAGTCAGTCTTTAGGAGTCTTAAATTAATCAAGCGACAACTTTCATATCTCTGCATCTATCATCATAGTTGGAATTGGGAATAACATGTAGTATGTTTACAGAACATATTTAACTATTTCTTGAGTGCATACAAATAATAATGGCTGAAAATTGGACCAATTGGGAACAATTTAAGAATAGATAAGTTCAGGGATTGAATATATATATATATATATATTTTTTATAAAAAATAATCAATTTGAATACTAAAATGAGAATCAACAAATTCAAGGACCAAAATCTATTTGGCTCTTTGAATAATTTTCACACATGCTCATAATTGGCGAAGAAATAAAACCAATCTCTCCTCCAGCGAAAGAGGTCAATGATTCGAAACCCTACGTTATTAGCAATTAAAGTGGGGGGCTCCGGCTATGGGTTGCTGGGCCAGTTTTTCCCGAGGTATAGTTGCTGTTGGGCCTCCACTATGGAGGCCTGTGAGACCCCAAATTGGTGTAAGCGGACAAGGGTGGATCCGGCGGATCCTCGGTTACCCAAAAAAAAAAAAAACAAGATAAAAGATTTAATGTATATCTACAAATAGGTAGATAATATGCTATACATGGAAACAAACTTACACCAATCGTAAAACGATACGTGGCGAGGTTTAGTTGGTGCCGCGGCCCTATAAATCGCGGCTAATCCCCCTTCAATCATGGGTGAGTACAAGAGAAAATCTCAATTACATACAACGATGGACAATAGGACTCAGGAGAAGGTTGTTTCGAAAGGTCGATCTCGAGATCCTAGGAGGGCTGCTGATGCCTATTCAGAAAGTGCACTGGAGAAGATAATTGTACTCTTTCGCTTGGGCTATGCAGCCTTGTCTCTTGGCCGTCCTCGCAAGCAAGATCCTAGGACGGCTGCTAAAATCTATTCAGATTGTGCGCTGGACTCGATAATCGTACTCTTGAAGCTAGGCAACGAAGCCTTGCTTGTCGGTTGTCCTCGCGATCAAGCCTGTCTCGGTCGGGTTGAAGATCCAGCCTCATCCCCTTCTTGTGCTGTTAGGCAATCCAAAGGCAAACAAAGGATGGAGCTGCGTGAGCTATCCGAACAAAATTCAGAATTGTCAAAGAAACTGAGAGCTGCGACAAAGCGTCCTGTTGAAATCCAACGAGAGGTACAGAAATCTCCAATCAAAGGCTGGTGGGAGGCATCGATGGACCAACTCTCTTTAGAGGAGCTGAAACTTCAAAAGAGAATGTCTGAAGAATTAAGCAAGATGTTAACGCAAGAAATTGAAGACCGGACCACTAATTCCCATGGCAACTATTCCGATGATCCTTGTGGGACTGATTCCTAGGAAATTTCAGTTTCTTTGAAATAAGGTGGTTTGATAATGTAATAAGTGAGCTCATGCCGCTTATAATCTTGAAATGAAATGTGTTGTTTGATGATATATTCTTCTTGTGCATCCAATTTTGAGCAATCCTTATCTATAATAAATTGATTTTTGGAAATGCATAAAGTTGATAAGTCAAAGGACTCAAATACGGTAGGTTTTGTTTTTTTAGATGCTTATCCTTTTATTTATAGGAAATGATTGTGCTACTTGTATAACTTTTGGCAGCAATATGATTAATTACTTGCCTCTAAAATAAATTGTGTTTCAAGGACGGTATGTTACCATGCTAATTTCCTCCAATAAGTGATTTGACTGTACATGCTCTTGCATTATTGACTTGTGTTTTAACCGTTTAATGTCCCTCAAGAAAGTTAAGGAAGTCTTTCTGCTTCCTTGAAGGGATTAAATTTAATTTGAACAAATTAGCCCTTAAGCACACAAGTGCTTCTTGCAGTTTTATTGAAAAAGGTCAATACAATGTCTAGCAAAATAAAAAATAAAAAGGAAAAAGAAATAGATAACCCTTGACACTTGAATTTCACTAACAAGTTTATCATGCATCTTCCAAATAAAACCATTTCAGGAATCAAGTTTGCTTTTAATGGTGGGAGTTCGTAAAAAATAATCAATTCATATGACCCTGCATTCCTTGTTCTTGCCGACTAACCAATCTTGGAACGAAAATTGGATAGGTTTAATTGTTGTCGTGATCCTATAAATTGTTGCTAATCCCCACCCAATCATGTGATTACGTAAGTAATACAAGACAATTTCATATACATCACAACCACGGCAAATAAGACTTAGAAAAAGGTTGCTCTACGAATTGATTGACCGGTGAATTTGGTAAGATTTGGTTGACTGCTCATAAGATTGAATATTTTGTTAAATTAATTAAGAATATTCAATTAAACTCTATTTTCCTTCATGTTCTAAGCTGACTATCATTTCCGCCTCCACCCCCCTCACGCCCTACCCCTCCCCCAGATGTAGTTCTTTAAGTTTGACAAGGACTCTCATTTATGACTTGACCAAAACACAAATTTGATAAATCTACACGTATTTATGAAGATGCATAAATTTGATCAATCAAACTAAGAAATTTGTGGTCACGCCATACCCCTCCCCCAGATGTAGTGCTTTAACTTTGACAAGGACTCTCATTTATGACTTGACCAAAACACAAATTTGATAAATCTACACGTATTTATGGAGATGCATAAATTTGATAAGTCAAACTAAGAAATTTGTGGTACGTTTTATTGTCTATATACTTTTTTATTTTCTCTCTCTCTCTTTTTAATACCGGAAATAACTCTGGTCTCATGTAATTTTTGGCTGGCAACATGATTAATTCATCTTGTAATTATGTGCCTCCATAGGAAATTTGGTCCTTTTAAGGATGGGAAGTTACCATTGGTAACTACCTCCCAATTAATAAAGTAAATGAATGGGCACGATGACAAATTGGGTTGACCTCGCCAATATTTCCTTCCTATGCTTGGTCACTTACATAGCCCTTTCGGATATGATCTGGAACACAGGAAAGAAGAAAGAGGAGAAGGTGGTAACTTTCTTCATATTTCGAATTATGCATACAGTGACCGAGATAAGGAGTATGTGGATATCTATACCTGGGCTAAAGCCAAGTATATTCAAATGTTTCTTTATCCTAGGCCATATATTCATGAGAGTGAGAAAGAGAGACAAAAAAGCAAGTGAAATATTCTTATCATATTTGAGGAATTTCGCTTCCATAGCCACTACTGCTTCATTGAAGAAGGGACTTTCCTTGTTCACTAATTGAACCGACATCATGTATAGAAATGAAATGACTTGATTGTTGGAAAAATATTCTCTGATATTCATGGCATCAGTTGCATCCCTGAAAATCTACAAGAAGTTTCTAAAGATTTCAGCAACCCTATAATCTTGTTGTGCCAACAGCAAAAGACCATCACTTCCGTTTTGAGTGGGGAGAAGAGCGACAAGACACCCATCTCTGGCATATATTTTCACCATCTTGTACAGTGAATTCTACCTCGTTCTTATTTCCAAAGGGATTTTCAACTTCCCTTCCCAACGTCAAGCATAAGACCTCCCACTCTTGATGCATCGGCGGGGTGGATATCATGTATTGAATCTACTTACGTATTTTGACCATAGGATTGTGAAACTTGCGGGGACTCTCTCACGCACAAGTTAAAGCAACGGCACATGCATTGCAAATTGAAGATGTTGGGAAAAACGGATTCCCTAAATCAATTCGATACTCAATCGAACCTCTAAAACGAACGCGGAAGACGAGCTTAGGAATCACATGTTTCACCGATCAAAGATACACTATAGAATCGAGCGCACCTTGTCTTTCACAGATTAAACACCAATGTTGAAGTTCGAGGAAGAATTCGGATCCCGTCCTACCGAGGAGCTGTTGCTTCAAGGGGAAGAAAAATTCTGAAAAGACGTACGTTCTGTTTTTTGAAGCGTTGTTGCTGAGAGAGACGTATTCCCTCTATAGAATCGAGCGCACCTTGTCTTTCACAGATTAAACACCAATGTTGAAGTTCGAGGAAGAATTCGGATCCCGTCCTACCGAGGAGCTGTTGCTTCAAGGGGAAGAAAAATTCTGAAAAGACGTACGTTCTGTTTTTTGAAGCGTTGTTCTTTGAGAGAGACGTATTCCCTCTATAGAATCGAGCGCACCTTGTCTTTCACAGATTAAACACCAATGTTGAAGTTCGAGGAAGAATTCGGATCCCGTCCTACCGAGGAGCTGTTGCTTCAAGGGAAGAAAAATTCTGAAAAGACGTACGTTCTGTTTTTTGAAGCGTTGTTCTTTGAGAGAGACGTATTCCCTCTATAGAATCGAGCGCACCTTGTCTTTCACAGATTAAACACCAATGTTGAAGTTCGAGGAAGAATTCGGATCCCGTCCTACCGAGGAGCTGTTGCTTCAAGGGGAAGAAAAATTCTGAAAAGACGTACGTTCTGTTTTTTGAAGCGTTGTAGCTGAGAGAGACGTATTCCCTCTCTATCTAAAACGCTACTTCAAACAACGTAATCCTTCGTACCCAAATAACGCAACTTTTCACATCGTAACCGTTCCTCCATGGGCCCTTGACTTACGGGCCGGGTTCTTAGGCCCAACATGGGCGGACGAGTCTACTTAGGCCCATCCACACATAGGAAAACCCATCGAAGAAAATCCCATCGTATATAAGATTCAGCTGTTGGACTAGAGGGCGATCAAAGAAGTATTTATAGTGGCATTATCTAATCCGATTCTAAATATATTATTGAAGATCCCGAACTAATTGATAGTTCACATTTTGTCAATCGTGCAAGAATACTAGTTACAATTTTTAATACAACAATTGTCTCATGTTATACATAAAAAGCTACTTTGAAAAGTTAATTATTTCTCATTCAGTATTTTTAACAAGTGTTCAGTCGCTCAAAATCATATTTGCAAGATGCGTAATATTGTGTGTTGATGTGTTATATGCTAATTTGGGATTGAAGTAGAAGTTTAGCGTCGATAAGTTGGTCGAACTAGTTGAAGTAAAAGTAATTCTTTCACAAAAAGAAAGAAAAAGCGATACAATGGCACATATCTGTTTTACTTTGGAGATAGAGAGAGGACAGATCTTGGAGAAACAGGGAAAGTGGTGTAGAAAAATAATTCTTACAAAATCCAAAACATAAAAGCCAAGATTATTTATGCATTTTGTTTGAAAATCTCTCATAAATCATGAGCACTTATTAATTAATTAAGAAGATTTCACGATTTTCAAAGAACTAACAAATGCCGTTGGAGTGATAGTTAGTGTGATTTTTCACATATCTTCCTTAGAAAGATAATTTAAAAATCGATATTTTATGAAATTGCCAATATAAATAATTGAATGGTCACTTTTTTTAAGAGACACAAATTAAACAACTATTAAGCAAACATGTGATTTTGACTTACCGACCTTTTTTTATGTTATATGCAATTACAACTTAGAAAAGCAAGTTATCCATATCAGCGGATCTTTAAAAAATTAATTGCGCATGCGCTTTGGAATTTGCAATGTCATCGGATTTAATTATTTAATACTGTGTCGAGGATTTTTCTGGAAAAAGGGAAAAACCTATTAGCAAAACGAATAGAAAAGTACAATCGTTGAAAGAGGAGAACAGACGGTGTGTCAGGAGATATAATTGTTGTGTGAACTCGAACTCAAGACCCACCGCCATCGCTTTTCTTGCAAGAGACGGCAATGTCCTCGTCGAGTCGCTTTCCACTATTATAGCGCGCCCTAAGGATGGATGGTGACGAGTGCGATGGTGTCCCTCGTGATATATTCTACTCCCTTTCTTATCTCTTTAGATTTTGCCATTTCCACATAAAATCACATTTTTGCAGGAGCAATACATAAAAAGGTGCCATAGCACCCCAAAAAAGCCTAATGTCTACCGTTCATAAGAACGAACGGGACGGTGCCATGATGAAGGCTACATTTTAAATCTTTTAGAGCAATATTTTCTTATTCAAAAATAATATAAAAAAGTATTATAAAGGAGTACTCTCAATAATATTTATCAATCAATAATATATAAAAATTTTACAATTCTCAATATATTGATCGTCTTGTGATGTACATAACAATTACTTTGAAAAATAATTTGTTTCTTATTTAATATGTTTAACAAGTGCCTAGTCTTCCAAAAAGACCATCAACAAAGTCATGACCCATAACAAATTGGTGCCAAATTGTTCGCAACTTGTCGTATGCTAATTGAAAGTGAAGTAGGAGTTCGGCTTTGTTAGAGTTATCCTATATTAATTGTGTGGAATGAGTTTATAGTCGGTTTGCAAAAACAAGGAAAAATCTTACTTTTTGAGCTAACTTTCGGAGTGAAAAACGCTCAAAATCACCCAACATTGATATTAGAGAAAATTGTTTTGAGAAAGACAATATGTTTGGAGAAAATTGTTTTCTAAGCTCAAGACAGATCCCCATTGTTTTGTCAACCAAAAAACAATGTGAATCACGAATAGAAGCAGAACGAGCTTTTCTTGCGAGAGATGATAATATCTTCATTCAATCATATTCCACTATTATGGCACGCACTAAAATTAGAAAAAAAGAAGGAAATGAACGAATATGAGTGAGATGATGTTCCTCATGATATCATCTATCCCCCTTCTTATCTACTTGAGGTTTTGCTATTATTTACATAAAATGACCTTTTGCATAAACCACAAAAACCCTGAATCATGTTTACTATTACACTAATAAGCCAATTTTTTTTCTTGTGTCACGAGAAATCTTAAACAATGTCTATGGCGACACCAACAGTCAATTTTTTTTTTGTGTCATAAAAACCACATATTTGTACCAGTGTGATGAAAAAAATTTAAAAAATGTGTCAAAAAGGGTAACGTTTAGGATTTCTTGTGGTAGATAGAAAGTATTTTTGTTAAATTGATACAAGTTAGAGGGTATTGTTGACACAAAAAAAAAAGTGTAAGATATTGGTGTGATAATAGACATAGTTTACGATTTCTGAATGTGTATTCCTTATATACACACACCCCTTTTTCTTTCTTTGTGGACTTTAAAATGGAAAAAAAAAAAAAAAAAAAGCATTGAGAACCTAAAAGAAAAGTTTCTAGATAAATATAAAAATATCCAAAAAAAATTGGAAAAATAATGTAACCTATGATGACTTTAAAAAATATTTAAATGCAAAATTTATAAAGTAAAACTCACTTCATATAGATTTTTTCGTGTCGTTGAATTTAAGAATGCAAGCTTTCTACCCTTCATCTAGGGAGTGAAACTTGTAAAATACTTATTTGGGTATCTAGACAAAAGGATGTTAATCCTAATAGCAAATGGTTTGATTGACCTATAATATGTCAACAATGAGGTCATTGACCAATCAATCGTCATTTCATGCGCGTTATATTCAAATTTCATTTTAAATAACTCTGCATGCACGTATTTACTTTTGATTGGTCATCCTATATTATACTCTCGTGATGTGAAAAAAGGTAGAAAAATGGAGGCGAACCATCATTGCCTCTAATGTGAAGACCATAGATGTAAAGCAACTCTTGGTATCTCATCATTCAAAAATCAGAAGCACCATCACTAACACGACAGGTCTGCAGACAACGGTAGTGGGAACAAGAGAATGAAGAAACCACGACTTGGAAAATCAGTGATTTTAGGCAGATGGAAATAATTGAAAGATCACTCTAGAAGAAGAGTTCGTACCAGCTGATTCAAAAGCGGAAATTGATGTTTGACACAAATTTGCGTTCTCCAATGCCACTCGCACAAAATCCAAGGGACGGGTGTAAGATCTACTATTAAAGCACATGGCCCAGACTCTCTTTGTCCCTGGGCTGTACTTGTTTTTGTAATTGGAATGGAATGGAATGAACGCACGTGAAGGACAGACGGTGAACTTGCTCCATGAAACTTGCTTTGTGGAATCCCACTTGATTCGTTAAGGGGACTTTTGGAAATTCATTGGTAACTATGAAATGGATTTATAATTTCAAAAAAATAAGGACATTCACAAGTCATTTTCGATATTTTCGATATTTTTTAAACTTGAATTTAAATATTTTCAATTTTGAAATGATACAGTTCATTTTCTTTGTAGATCAATTGTTCAAGCATTATTTCTTTCATCAATTTTTTAAAAGTGTTTTCCATTATAATTCATTAGTGTATGATTTTTATCACAAGTTTTTTGTATACTCTTCCAAGATCTATTGGCAATTACTGAAGATGGATATTGACGGTACCGTAAATGGTGATGACATCGATAAATCATGAGCCACATTGAAAACAATTAAAAAGCAATGCCTCTCCTCTTTCATCATTTTCGATCATGGCCATTGTCTTTTGTCAACTCTATCTATGTATTTTAAAGTAGTATGTTCCCATGTACATCTTCAACTCATTGGTATATAAGGACGAAGGCCTAATGTAAGGATTGGGGGTGTTCTTCTTCTTAAGATAAAGAGACTAAACAAGTTTTTAGGCATTGCTCAATGATAGTGTCGTCTTTGTTCATGAAGTGGACTTCATCATATCAAATCATTTTTCTTATGTAGCATATATATTTTAGAGACAATTTGTTGTCATCGCCAATATCTGTTCCATTGGACTTCCTCGTTTAATTTGTATTGTTGGTAATATGGAACAAGGAGAGTTTATGCTATCTACAACTTTCATGTCCAACATATTTTAAAGTGGCTTGATGCACTTCCTCATGGCAATGGATTCCAACTACCAATGGAGAATACATTGAAGTAAACATGAGCCTCAGCCTCGTAATCTATCGAAGCTCATTGGAGCCAACTAAACACAAATTGGCAGGCCTAATCAATCAATTTCCTTCCTAAGCTTCGGCCATTTACATAGCCCCTTCGAACATGCTCAAACCTAATTATTTATGAGTAAAATCTAATATTTTTTTTTTAAACCATGGGCGCATTTGGACAAGGATTTTTAGAGAAAATGATTCAAAAAGTTATAAACCTATTGTATTGTGATCAATTAAATTCTAAACCTTTCCACTGTGCCGATTAGTCCTAAACCTTTTAACAACTTCTCAATTTAGTTATAAACCTTTTAATAATGTCAATTTATTCCTAACCCTTTTAACAATTTGCTAAACTAGTTCTAAACATTTTAATGAATTGTCAATTTTGTTATTCTAGCTAGTTTTGGCCGAATATTACTAACATGACCGTCTAGTCAACTCTAGTTATCTTATGTGACATAATCAGTGCTGATATAGATAATTTTTTAAATTATTAAAATTTTATGAATTTTTATTCTTTTCTTTTTTTTTTTTTCCTCTATTTACATACGACCAACGGCCCCATTGGCCACTGGACGATAATTGGCCAACCCTCGTTGTAGCTAACAAGGGCATTGCAAGCCCTCATTGTGATTGGCGAGAGCTTGGGTGACGGCCGTGATGCCCTCACCTTGCCTAATTTAGCGAGGGCATCACAAGCCCTTGCCTAGGCCATTGCGGACCATAGCAAGGGTTGTGACACTTGCCCACCACTAGCAAGGGCTTCGCAACCCTCGCTTAAGGGCTGGCGAGGTTCATTGGCCCTTTCTCATTCGCCAACTTGTCACTAGCCCTCCGTCGACCCTTTATTAAAAAAATATATAAAAATATAAAAATTAGGAAAATTTTAAAATTTTTTTTTAAAAATTGTCAATGTCGGTAGTACCCAATCAAAATTAGTTAGAAAAACTAAATTGACAATTCTTTAAAAGTTTTAAGACATGTTTGGCAAATTCTTAAAATGTTTATGATTAAATTGGCACAATTAAAAAGTTTAGAACTAAATTGACAGCAGTACAATAAGTTTGGGACGTTTTGGACAATTTTCCTAAGATTTTTAGCCTGATATATTCTCAAATTGCCAATTGCACTAGTCAACATTAAACTAAAGCAAAAACAAGGAAATAATCTTTCTCAACGTGAACAACTTCCTAGAAAATTAGTACTAAACGTGTGGATAGTGGTTCTTTAGGAGTCCTAAATTAATCAAGCGACAAAAAGCAATGTTGACACATAAATTTTTGCCCAAAAATCATTTCCAAAATATAGGAACTTGTTTTTCTACAAAAATATTTCATGTCAAATTCTTACATATAGATTATCCAGGCATTTAGTATAGTTTTTTTAAATGGAATATGTTTTTCCAAAAATTATATATATATAAAGACGGAAAGAAAGAAAAGGAAAAAAAAGAAATAAAGAAAAGAAGCAAGTTGGGGCCAATGATCTAAATGTGACTAGCCAAGCCTTGGGGATTAGATTGGACTTAAAACAACAAGTTGAGGCCAAAATGCAATTTCCAAAAGTTGATAGATCAATTCGCAAATTTTGTAAAATTTTCCCCAAGCCCTTAAGTCATCATCTTGGCCCCCAATTAAGTTGAAATTGAACTTGGGCCAAGTTGAATTAATCAAATTAGGCCAAAATGACCAAATTGCATTGAATTGGGCATTCTCAAGCAAGAAAATTGCCAACTTTGAGGGACTCTCTTGCAAAATTGGGTGGGGATAATTGCGAAAAAATTGTCAAGTTATTAAATTACTATACATGAGCTTGCTAATTGATAAAAAAATCGTAGCCAAATTGATGGATTAAAGCACTCAAACCAACTATCAAAACCCAGCCCATAGTTAGGTCTCAATTTGGAACTATTGAGTAAGCAATTTTGTGACCCCACCATATTTTACTCAGCTGCCCAATCAACCTAATCTCTACACGTGATGGAAGACCATAATTAGTAGTACAAGTGGATTAAAATTGACCAGGGATAAGCTATTGAAAGCACATGAAAATTGCAGCAAAATCTGCATATTCAATAGCTGCAAAAATTGAAAATTTGGTCAAGTCAAAAAATTGTTGAAGTAGCTCTATTGACAGGCTTGGTAGGTGGACAAAGATCGACCAAAAGATCTCTTAATTTATGGGATAAGATCTCTGAAGCAAGCTCTTTTGGGGCATGAAAGGTAGGTGATAAGGGGGAAAAGGGAGGTCTCACAATCATTCCCCAAAGAGACCTCCACAAACAACTCAAGAAAAGCAAAAAGCCAGAAATTTCAGACCGACCTTTGTAGAGAAAAGTGAAATTTTCACAAACTTGTGGCCAAAATTAGCCAAAACATTCAATTAAAAAATGAAACTTCACTCAGAGATCTTTTCAACCATAGGTCACACGTCCCAAATGGAGATTAGGAAAACCTCCTAAAGCCCCCCAAAAATACCCTCCTAACGGGCCAAGAAAGTCTGAAAATTTTTCTTAAGTGTTAAGCACAGCTAGTCACAGGTGAGAGAAAGCGAGTGATTTTGAAAAAATAGAGAGACAAATAAGGAAAGCCATGACTTATAACCAAAACTAGAATACATATAGTTTTGTTCGATGTTAATTTGGCCAACAAAAGAGATATTGAAGTCTAATTATGGAGGTTAACGAAAACTTTCGTTGTCAGTTTTTTTTTTTTTTTGTGCAGATCTTATTTTCCAGTTTGAATAAGCAAAATTCCACGTGCCCCCAAGGATAATTTCTCAGTTTCCTCAAACAAGAGCCACTTGCAAAAGAAACTAGGAAGCAAGGTAAGAGTCTTAGATATATTTTTGGTCAAGTTTCGACATGTTTTAACCATGGAAAACCAAAAGAAAAACCAGCCTGGAAACTGATTTGAGGCTGAAATTTTTCCAAGTGTTTGAAGCATTTTCGAAAGTCATATACGTTTGACTTGCTACTCCCCTTTGCATGCGTTTTCTATCTTCACGAGCTTGATGAATGTTATATGGGGGTACAAATGATGCTGAGTTTAGCTTGGTTTAGTCTTTAAATCTCCGGGTAAACCATGAGATCGTCTACAACTTGAACCAAAATTAAGCCCATCCACATTAATTCATGGCTGGTCAGTGTGAACCATGCGTGTATGCTTTTTGAAGAGATCGTTTCAATGTGCTCGATTGACCATTGTTTGTGATGTTTGTTACATTTGAAAGTTCATGTTACCTACTTTAACTTTGATCAAGTGATTTTTTTTTTCTATAGATCTTACATGTGATGAGTATCGGGGCTTGAATATAGGCATACAACTTGTTTGCTTGACTTGGGTTCAAATCCAGATTTGCAAAATCAGCTCAAATTTGCATATTTGAGAATGATTTCAGCTTGGTTTTTGTGTGTTTTAGGTTATGATTTCTATTTAATATTGCTCTTTGCATGTGATAGTATAGCCTTGATACTTTAATTCCACATGAGATTGCTCATGGATCAAGAGTGAATGCCACAAATATGGCTCAAGGAAGCTGCTTAGGCTAGTTTGATAAACACCAAGTGTTCGACAAAATGCCCAAACTAAGCTTCGATCTTGAAATGGTCGATTTGAGCTTGGTTCTTGTTATATTCATGTATTGGGCAATTCCATATTAGTGTAAATCAGCATGTATCGGTTTACTGAATTATTTTTAGATAAAAATTCAAAAAAAAAAAAAGAAAGAAAAAAATCCCAAAAATTCAAAAAAAATAAAAATAAAAATAATGGATGGTATCAAATTAAGGCAAAAATGACATCTATGAAATTTTCCTAATTTTATAATGTCATTTTTCCTAATTTAATGCTATTTTTGTATTTTATAATCCTTTTTGTAAATAATCTATTTTGCATAGATTAAAATTATTTATAGTAATTTCATGCATATTTAAATTCTCAATTCTCTCATGGGGGTCCTATCTTAGGGTGTGATAACAAGATCATGTAATATTAATTGCCCGACTTGTATCGAGTTTTCCTTTTCCACATTTATTTTCAAGCTATTTGAATTTCTTGCATGTTTACTTACCGCACTGTTTTTCATTAATTTGAGTGTAAATTTCTCTTCTAAATTAGGTTAGGATTAGTCTAAACATTAATGAAAACAAACTTACAAAAATATTTACATTGACGCTTATTGGTTTCATAAGGATTATAATTGATAATCAAGATTACGTGGCTATTTAGATAAACAACATTTCAAGTCAGTGGTACTGCAAGGGTGCTAATAAAAACATTAGCGTAAACAAGTCTCCGTTCCTAGAAATCTCTAGTTGCATATAAATCGAGACAACACTCTCATGTCTCGATTGGTTTCTAGCCGACCCCAATAGATTAGTGGCGACTCCTAGAAATATTTAGGTCGTTAAGAATTGAAATACAAAATCCAACGTCACACGAGGTATGAGCTTGGGAAAATCTGCGCTTAATCTAAGGCCGTTGGTCTGTCTCTTTAGGCAAATACCCCTAAACACCTTCCTTCCCCCCGATGGCAAAAGAGAGGTTGCGACAAGCAACTTTCGTATATCTGCATTAGGGGTGTGCAATCAAACCGGGTTTACCCGGTTCCCGGTCCGGCCCATTCGGAAAACAGAATCGGGAATTGGTTCTGGTTGAAACTGGTCTGGGAACCGGTTCCCAAAATTCAGACCCTATTTGAACCGATCCAGGAACCGGTTTCGAGGGATTAGCCATCAGGGAACCGGATCGACCAGACGGTTTGGGAATCGGTTTGAGAACTAGTTTTTAAGGCAGCCCCAAATCAAAAACCCTAATTTGTCTCTATCTTCTTTACCTCTCACACTCACACGGTCACGACTCACACTCGCAGACTTGTTTTTCCTTCGTCGCGCCCCATCGCTAGATCCGTCAGTGGGAGAATGTCACCGCTAGAGCCGTCATCGGGTTCACCATCTTCGCCACCGCGTACCCCCTCGACGTCATCCGCACTCGGTTCCAAGGTCTCTCTCTCTCTCTCTCTCTCTCCGGCTCTTTCTTTGCTTTGGGCTCTCCACTCTCTCTCTCTCCCGCACCTCCTCTCCGCAGACTCCGCACCCGATTCGAAGCTCTCTCTCTCTCTCTCTCTCTCTCTCGGATGCTTCCGGCTTGTGTCGAGTTTTTGGAGTTTTCTTTGGGCTTGTGTAGGAGTCTGCTGTCCAGATTTAGGGCACGACAACGGCATCTTTCGCGAGCATTTTGGCAAGAACACGTTGATTCTTGTTATTGATGGTCGGCTTTTGCAGCTCGTTGATGCTCATATGTGCCATGCATGACGTTGGAATTTAATTAACTGTTATGAGTCCTAGGACCATCTAAAAGTTGCTCTGATGTCGGCTCATGGCCATGATTATTATTTTTTCAAATTATACAATCGGTGAATCCGATGTTTAGGTTTAAAGGTTTAGTTCTGTGGAATTCCAGAAATTTAAAAATGATGCAGCACCATGGTGCTTCAGAATTGATATGATGTAGCTGCTGGTCAAGACTTTCAATTGTCGAATTTTTTTTGGCTGTTGGACTGGTTTATAATGTGAATAGGGTTGCCTTTGCATCTAGACTCAGACTGCATCAGTCATATAGTATGGCTTTTGGATGTCACACCGTGAAAATTATAAATGAGGATAAATTATTTAGTTGTAGATTTTCTGCAGGTGATTGAATAATCATTACATATGTGAGCTCTTTCAACTGCTACTTATACACTCATAGCATTATCAATGATGTGGTTGGAAAGGAACTGAATTGTATCTTTTATGCGCTTCATGATTCAATAGATTGAATCTACAAATGAGGTCCTGCCTCTTTATCCGTCAAATGCTGAGTTTGCTAGGCCATTATGGGTTTTCGGTATGAACTCTTATGGAGTTATCCAGAGCGACAAACAAAAGACCCTGATTGCTTGCAG
This sequence comes from Eucalyptus microcorys, assembly GCA_014182515.1. Classification (NCBI taxonomy): domain Eukaryota; kingdom Viridiplantae; phylum Streptophyta; class Magnoliopsida; order Myrtales; family Myrtaceae; genus Eucalyptus; species Eucalyptus microcorys. The sequence goes on along the minus strand of CM024571.1, from coordinate 19,701,997 downwards.
CTACAGGTGAGCTTTCTTCCATGTGATGATCTAAGGTGTTAACATTATCGAAATACAAATTATTGTATGATTCTTCATATCAATTATTTAGAATCTGCTTGAGCTCATTATCATTGCTTGACATTCCATTCACAGACATACAAGACATAGTATGTTCAATACCTTCTTTGTGACGAATTGCTGTTACTAATTTTTTTAAGCTGATGGATTGGTATATTGTGCACATTCTTCTTTTGCAGACTTCAAGAAACAATTGCCTATATGTTGAGGGAGCATCAGGAGTACTTCCAATATCTGTGGCTAAGGTTCTTGCAATATTTTACCGTAGTAATCTCCTCATATTTAGTGAAGTGTGGACTGTTCTGTAGTAATTAGTGTTTCTCATTGTTGTTATAATTTCCTTTTGTTTATTGTTTGCAGGTGACTTTCAATGACGAAAAGTTAGAAGTCATTGATTTTCGGATTATATGGTCCTCTTCACCGGACAGTTTGAAGTACCAGTCTTATTTCAGCTTGCCAGAGCTGATTGAATTTCCAATTGAAGTTCCTGGTTAAAATGCTTATGCATACTTCTATCCTCCATCTAATAATATTTATCAAGCTAGTCAGGAAGAAAAACCTCCACTGTTGTTAAAAAGCCATGGTACTTCAATAATTGCAGCTCAGTTCTTATCATAATTCAATTTTTATGCAAAAAGGTTCCAATATAAACAGGGTTAACCTTGTTCCCGGACTGGAAAAACGAGATGGATCGAGAACAGGGTCCAATGCAAACATGGTCGGGTACATGGTCCAAAAAAAGAGAATCGATTATAACAGAATCGGTTAAATGCATGAAAGCTGATGGTCACAAAACTGCGACGGTGCTAAGTGCAACTAAAAACGAGGGAAAAGTCAACATGCTGGTCCCACAATCTCTAATGAGATTCTGTTCTGGTGCCCCTGATCCCAATAACTGTACTAGCACTCGACCGGTTGGAAGTAATATCTTAACTGTACTTCTGTTGATGTTGCCACCTGAAACCTGGTGCGGTATCAAAGATGAGATACTTTGGGAGGAAGTACAGAGCCTTGTTTCAATGGATAGTCTTCCTGCCATGCTTCAAAGAGAGGTATTGACATCTCTTTTCAGAAATGTTAACTGTAACGTCACTGGCCGTTTTTGCTTTTGTTTTATTGCCAACAGAGTGTCTTTTGAAGAAGAGTTCATTTTTCATTTCTTCATGAATAAGACTTTAACTTCACACTTTTTTCTCCTCTATTTTGCTTTCTTTTTTTCTTCTTGGGTGGGCTAGGGCTTGAACCGATATGTCTCAGATCATTATGTGCTCCTAGTTCTGCTAGTTGATAGGAGTGGACGAGTACTAATCAGCCTTACCATGGCAGGTTTCGCACTTGCGAAGACAGCTTTACGATATGAAGAAGCGTCAAGAGAACATGGCGAAGAAGTGTTGGAAGATATGCAGGAATCTTCCGGATCTCATTGAATATTTCTCAAATCAAATCAAGATCAATTAATATCGGATCTAATTGTAAAATATTTAGTTGCCTTTTCTTTATACATGTCTTGTACTAAAATATTGTTCATGTACATTGAATTGAATAGAATACACAATATACATAGAAAATTTCCACATCCTCTCTCTCGATCTTCCTTTCCTTCGTTTTCTTACAAGAAGAAATCTGCCTTTGCCCATGGTCTCTCTCCGCCAAACCGGATTGTGATGGCAATTATTACTCCGCGACTGCGTTCATTGCGAGATCTCTTTCTCGGAACAATCGTCAGAACATCATTACACCTTAGGATCCCACCAATTACTCTTTGGCTTGATGCCACTTGTTGAGATATACAGCAATAGCTCAACACTTATATGAGGAGATGGCCACGAAAGAGTTTAGTCAGAACCATTGACATATCTAATTGAATATATCTTTATGGAAACTTTTAAGCAAATATCTTGTGAGCTAATCATGATGCACTGATTGTTTCACGCTACAGGCACAAATTCTTCAATACGAGACTTTTTGACACCTCATGTGGGTACCTCATCATTTATATAGATGATCATATCCAAATTCTTATGGTGAAACTTTGGTATTACAAAAAGATATTTTCATGAGGTTGGCAAGACGAGAAGGGTCATCCGATCAATAATAGCTAAGATAAATTTATTGGAAGTTCAAAATTTTGTCACAAAAATACTATTGATTCATAAAATTTTCAACAAGTGTGTCGCGAAAGTATAATTAAGTCACAAAACTTTCGAAAAGTGTGATTAGGTCTTGAAATTTGTCAAATTGATCCGATGATGTCCTTTCTTTGATTGCATTTTTTGAAAGTTTTAAGATTCGATTTCGTGATAAGCTTTAGGACTTAATTACACTTTTTGAAAGTTTTAGGACTGACATGTTCTAGCACTTTCAATGCACCTATCCCATAATAAAACAACTACGTGTTCTGCAAATTTGTCAATTTCAAGTTTGAATTCTTATGGGGAGTCTTGGGGGAAACATATAGGTAAAAGGCAAACGGTATTCTTGGACAACGGCTCACTTGTTCTTGATGAAGACAAAATGCAAAAAGGTTTAGAAATCCTCCTAGAAACAGAAATTTTAATATTGTCCTTTCTTTTGATTCTCCTCATGTATGTGAGCATAACACAAGATGTGTACTTCGCTGAGAATCTAAGACATTAAGTGAGAGGTCAGACCAAAATAGCCATTACACGACATTCATGCAGACAGTTTATTTGATTCCCCACTATAATGAGAACAAGAAAATTGAAACTAGAGATGGAAATAATAAAATTACTATTACTCACGTTAAAATATCTTTTTGATTTTCATTTTCATAATCTTCGAAGTGAAATTTACATTGTTGTCCACAAGTAGTCTATAGTTCTTTTAAGATTTTGAGGATATTTAAGGAAGAAAAGGGAGAACCGATTATGTGAATTGTAGCAGCCCCTCTTCCCTTTACATATTAGTTTAGATTATGCACGTAATTTACAAACCAAACTGATCTTTTATTATTATTATTATTATTATTATTATTATTATTATTATTATTATTATTATTATTATTATTATTATTATTATTATTATTATTATTATTATTATTATTATTATTATTATTATTATTATTATTATTATTATTATTATTATTATTATTATTATTATTATTATTATTATTATTATTAAATAACATGTAAATCTATACATCCTCAGGAAATTCAACTGAAAATATTTTCCATTATTGTGATTGCCTGAATTTCTATCACCACCAGAGGTCAAATAAAATTTTAATAAACCACTAAGGAGTGGACCGAGTGATTTTTAAGCGCTTGGTTCGGATATAGTTACAGAATCTCCCATTCAAAATTAATAATTGAGGCTGCACCCTTTTCTCTATGTGGGTTGCTTTATGTGATACACGTAGATATGGCCATTTGTGCCTGTGTGTAGGGTTTAATGAAGCTAAAAGTTTTGGATATCCTTCGTCATAATAATAACAGAGAAATTGTTTTAAAAGAATTAGTTGAATGTCAAACTTGCCATATGCAAAATTAGGTGGTGGGATCTTCCCGGCAGAGAAGAACTGAAGAATAAGCCAAATGTAAGATCACGAAACCGGTTGCAAAGAAGAAGAAGCGCAAAGCTCATGTAAGCTCGATCCAAGTAAAGAGAGTTGTCCCTCCATAGTTTTAAAATTAGTGGTAAGTACAAAGAAAACTTAGGGCCAGTTTGTTAATGTTCTTTTTTTCTGTTTATAAACAAAATTTCTGTTTTTTTTGTTATAGGGAACAAAAAAAAAACAGAAACGCGTTTGTTTGTGTTTTTGTTCAAAATTTGTTTTTTTTTCCCGGGGAACACATTTGGAACAAAACAATAAACAAGAAAAACGTATTTCTTGTTTAAATAATTTTTAAGAATAAATTTTCTCTCTTCTCTCTTTTTCTTCTCTTTTTTTTTCTTCTTTTCCTTTTCTTTTTCTTTGGCCGATTGCCAGCCTCCACCATGGTCGGCGATCGACCGTCAAGGGCCGGCAACCTTGCCGGAGGGCCGGCCCTTGCCGGCGAGGCCCGGCGAGGTCGAGCATTGGGGCATGGGGCAAGGTTGCGCGAGCTCAGGCTTGCCCATATCCGGCGAGCCTGAGCTCGCCCAGCCAAGGCGAAGCCGAGCCTCGCCCAACCACGGCGAGGCTGCCGGCCCTCGTCAGCCGGTCGCTGGCCATGGCCGAGGCTAGTGACCGGCCAAAAGAAGAAAAAAAGAAAAAAAAAAAAAAAAAAAAATTAAAATAAATTTACCAAACGTGTTTCTATGGGAGGCCTTGAATGTTTTCTTTTCTAGAAGACACGAAGAGATGATCTTTGAGTCAGATAACTTACAACTGGTAAAAGCGATGAATAGTTTAGAAGTGTTGAGTTGGGAAACTCAATCTCTTGTCAGTAAGTGCAAAGATAAAATGCGGGCCTTCAGACATGTGCAGATAGTCCATTGCCTTAGAGAAGCCAACCTAGTAGCAGATTGGGTAGTAAAAGCCTACAAACATGGCTACTTACCTCTGAATTGGGCCTCATATCCTCCTACAACTTTGCTAGATCTTTTATGTAATGATGCCCATCTTCCGGGCCTCACTTCTTTACTTTGTTAATGAAATTAGTCAGTTTTTCGACCCCAAAAAAAAATGCATTTAACGATATTGTTTGGTGCATAAATTATGCAGGGCATGATTTTAAGATATTTTATGCCAAAACTTTATGAATGATTAATTTAGTGCTAAAACTTATTAAAAGCATCCATTTAAGTAACTAAGGTTAGCCACATTGGATTTTTCACCAGTCATTCAAATGATCGCTTTTTAAAATATGTAACGTTTTTGAGAAATTTTTACATCAAATTAGGGATGGTACAATAGCTATGAAACCATCAAAATTGCACAGCAATAAATAAGGCCTCAAAAGAAGGAATGCATTGCCCCTACTCTTGTACCCTCAGTTTTTCTCTCTCCCGCATGAGTTATCCTACATTCCGACCCATCTTATTTCGTTTCACCTTTTCCTCTCCCTGTCAATCATTGTTTTTTTTCATGAAATTTATGTAATAGGATATGACTTACATTCAATTCCTGCATATAAGTGATCTCATCTTTAATCATGGCTTCGAGAATTTGTTTGCACTAAAAAACAACCAATTCTTTATGATCGACACACGTATTGGTTTTGTCATATAGAATTGGCTTGATAGAATCGATATGATTTTCAACAAAAATATGATGTGATTGTCAATGATTGTAGAATAGCTTATTAATGATTATGATTGATAATTATCGACAACCATGAATTATGCTTGTCGATATATGATGTGAATAGTTGACAAATATTTCACTTAGTGCCAACATCAATATAATTGATTATTATAAAATTGGTTAAGTGTTGGACACAAGGAAAGGAGGAAAAAAAGGAAATAGATTGAAGATGTCGATAAGAAATATGGAATTATGAAAATAGAAATCAATCATCCGAAACACATACTCTCAATGCATTTTTATTATTTTATTAATGTTATTATCATTTCACTTTCCATTATTATAAATCTCATAACTTTTAATTTATCTTGTTCATATTTGTTGTGACGCTATCACAAAAAACCAAAATCAATTTTTTTTTGTGAAAGATATTTCACTAGGGCAGCACCCATTTTTGGTGGAACAGATGTATTTGTGTTTTACCAAATTCATTAAGATAGTGATATATCAATTCCTCCGTCATTCAAAGTGATTTGACAATTGGGTTTTTCAAAGTTAGCTTCCCAATCGAGTTAAATTGAAGAGGCTGATATTGACCCTACGGACAAGATTATTAAAAATGTTAAAAATTGGTAGCCATGAACGACAAAAGCGAAAAAGTAAGACAAGTAAAACCCAAGCCACATATTTTTCCCGCTACTTTTATGAAAAGGAAGAAGAAAAATTTTGAAAAAAATTATTAAAAAAATCATAAACCAACTATTCAGATATTGATTTACTTTCATATCTTTCAATTATGCTAATTAAATTAATAATATTTTGATGATTTAATAATGTAATCATTCCGACTAATTTTAACTAAAAATTGCTAGCATGAATAATATTTTATATATTTTTTAAATTATTTTTATTTTTATTTTTTTCTACAAAATTTGGAGAGAGATGACCAACCTTCATTGACCACTAGGTAAGGACTACGACCCTTTCCCACAACCAGCAAGGGTTGCCAACACCTCTAGCCTATGACTAACAAGGGTCAAGTAGTATTCTTGTTGGATGAAGAAGGAAAAAAAGGAAAAGAAATAGAGAAAAATAATAAAGAAAAGAAAAAAAATTTAAAATATAAAAATTCATAAAATTTTAAAATTTAAAATTATTTATGTTAATGTTGAAAATAACATATAAGATGTCGAATATCTATGTCAATAATTTCTCGTTAAAATTAGCCGAAAGGATTACATTATTAAATCATTAAAAAATTTAAGATTCAATTGACAAGACAAAAATTTTTATAACCTATAATCATATATTCGATAAATTTAGGAATTTTTTATTGATCATCTCCAAAATTTTTCGTTATGTGCCATTTGTTTTCAGTTAAAATTGATCGAAATTATTATATTCTCAAATAGTTAAAAAATTTACAATTCAATTGACAAAATAAAATTTTTTATAACCGGCTGTCATATATTCAATAAATTTAGGAATTTTTTTATTGATTATCTCCAAGAATTCTTGTTACATGCCATTCATTGCATTTCGCAAATAAGACATTCCCCTTTCTTCGCAAGATTCACGTGCCATCTCTTTTTTTTTTCCCTTTTTTGGGCCCCTGCAACGTTTCACTTGCCTTGCATTGATGATGCTGCCGGAAGTCTCAGTTCGTCCTCATTTATTGGTCGGCCCTGCATCAAAAAATTATTGAAATCCATGGAAATTATTGGTCAAATTTTCCAATATCTTTATTCAAAGATAATTCTTCAGTCGCCAGTCATCTTGTGTCGTTTCCCTGCAGTTGTCACGTCCCATCAGGCCCTATCTGCCTGTCCCCCACTAACTTTTAAATACTCTCCTCTCCCGGCTAGAAAGTCTCGATGAGAAAAAATTATTATTTTTAACACCCTTTTTATCTTATATGTAATTAAAAAACCGAAGATAGGTATTTTTAGTAAGTGCAATTAATATGTATTCACGAAGCATACATTAATGAAATCTTTTACTATTTTAATCCTCCTTCAAAATCACTCTTGTTTTTCATTTAATTGTTGAAAAAAAATGAATTTGGAGTCTTATTTATTGGGTAAGCATCGCCTTCCAACATTTTTTATGCTTTACAAATCTTGGGATTCTTACAATTGGCCGAGTTGGCCTCTTTCAACGTTTTTTCTTTTTCATTTTTCAAATTTTCTATGAATTCTTAGGAGGAGCAATACCAAAAAATGGATGATTGATATCATGAAAAATCTAAAATTAATACATCAATGACAAATTTATTTTTAATAACTTTTTATCATAGAAAATCACAAACCAATACATGGATAACATATTTATCTTCTATTAGCTTCCGTTAAATATTGTCATTAAACTATTGACACGGATGCCATGTAGACTTAACGTGGATTAATCAATGAGTTGATATCACCAAAATTCCAAATTGGTATAGTTGCAAGAAAATTATATCAAATTAGTACATCTAGCATAAATTTACCTCAAAATTGGATCTCATTCTTTTTCTTTTTCTATTTTCAATATTATTGTGTGTGTAGTAGTTTTCCAGATCTCAGAGAAATAAAGAATTATGAGAGATTAGCATCTTTAGATTATAAATTTTCCCATCTTAAATTAGAAATTCATAACTCACAACACACCTTACCAACCTCATGGATTAAAAGTAAAGCTTGAGCATAAAATCCCCATGCGAGTGGTCCACGTATGCAATCATTTGCACTTAGTTGTGCGAAGAATGAAACTCAATTATATGCCTAATTGACATACATAAATATATTCTTTAGCCACTAGACCAATCTCATAATGTTACCATAAAGTGAAGCGATCGATGTGTTCAAACTCAGCTCATTAGGGTTTAATTTAAAATCCACCATAGGAATGGTATATTTTGAAAGTGGGTCGTGGACATTTCAATGAGTATTGGCTCCTCACGTGATTAGAGAGTGGAGTGAGGACATAATAGCGAAGTGAAACATCAAATCAAGACCCCCCCAAGTTCAACTAGGGCAAAGAATTCCACTTATGAGCACACCAATGTGACTTGTCGACACTTTAACATACATTTCAAAAATGGTAAAGATGAACGTCAAGACATGCAATTTTAATTCCCAAATTGTCATAAGTGTATTATTAGAATGCATTCGTTAATGTTGATATTGGTCTACAATACATACATTACTTTAGGATAAACTTTTCACGATTATCTTAATTTGAGGTAATTTTATCATAAACGTATTTTACGTGACATCCACATTAACAATTTAATATTTGACAAAAGTTAATAGAGTTATAAATATATCAAGCGTGTATTAATTTAAAATTTTTTGCGGTGAAAAAATTAATCTAATAGATTTATTAATAATATATTAATTTATGATTTTTCATGATGTTAATTCAAAAATGGAGAAAGAGAGAAAGAACCATGAATTAGTCATGGTCCTCGATACGCGATTACTATTTGGCGATACCGGAGAATCCCTTATCATTAAAAAAGTATAATGAATTTGAATAGTAAAGAGGGTGTCCATGGATTGGCCATAAGCGATGTGCCCACCAGAGGATATTCCATCAGTTGTACCAACGAAGCAGCAAACCCGTTAGTCAGACCTGCAAAATAAATGGACCCAATCTAACACATTATATGACACGAAAATTCTATAAATCAATCTTCATACAAGTACCATTCCTCTCCTCATTGGTCCAAAAAAAAAAAGTACCATTACCCCACATATTTATTATTATTGATATTTTGCTTTTTATCTTCCACAGTTCTCAAGTCAAACAATTTATATCCAACTCCCACTCCCGGTCCTTGCTAACCTGTGGCCTCCATGGATGCTGGGAAGATGCACGGCGGGACAACCCTCTCCCACTTTATCACCGCCGCCCTCCTGGGGCTGGCCGCCGAGGCAAGCCTCACCCGCCGGCGGCGAGGCGGCGGCCCGGCGGAACCGGCGAAGGGTCGTCCCCACCCTCGCCATCACCATGTCATCCCACATTTAGATCGGACCGAATCCAGCCACCTCGCTAGGCTCGAGAGCTTCTCCGACTACGTTGCTGAGTAGCTCGCTCAGTTTTCTTCTTCCCTATTTTTTCACGAATTCATTTCCAGAGAATATAGCTGATATTTCTGCCTGTTCTTCTGCTAACTTGAGCTGCGATGGTTGATGAAGATAATTATTCTTATTCTGGGAGGAGGGGGAGAAAAATTAAAGGAGAAAATGTTAGATGTATGCCCTAAAGCTGCTATGTAATAGTTACATCTTAGGGATTTCAATTGTACATATAAGGATTATGTTATTTCTTATTTTATTTTAAGGGAATTGATTAATTATTAATTAATTAATTGATTAATTAAAGTGGAAATGGTCAGCAATTTTTGCTGACCACTTCACACGAATACGTGCACATGCACGCACGAATTCGTGCATGATGGTCAGCGGTTGCTGACCATCATGCACGAAATCGTGCATAAACTGACCGTTCCGTTCATGCACGATCGTGCTCGATCGTGCGTGAGAATGAGGATAAGCAACGGTTGCTGATCCCACGATCGGCAATCGTTGCTGATTCGTGTATAAAATTTAAAAGAAAGGCTGCGAAAGGTTTCAACTTAGAGAGATTTTCTGTGGGCGTGCGTCTTGTGTTTTTAGAGACATACGAGTGATGCTTTGCTGAAAACAGAGAGCAAATTGTGTGAGGGGATTAAGTGATGTTTTGCTGAGAACCGAGAGCAAATTGTGTGCGTGTTCTTGTGTCTTTGAGACGCAAGAAAGAAGAGCGTTATCTCGTTCGGGCCGTGACTATTATACATCAAGAATACAACGGATTGTTTCCATGTGATTGCTAGCACAATCGAAGTGGTGAATTTCCGAAAGTTCTCTCTTCCGTTCGACGTTCGTTGTTGGTGTGTCCGAACTAGAGGTCCGACGCTTGTGGGACTCGAACCGTAGAACATCCGAACTGATTCGTTTCAAAGCGCGCTTCGAGAGGTAATCGTTAAACTCCCTTTTATGTTAAGATTTTGATTAAAACGCACGAACAACGCCTTAGGAGAATCATGTGTAAAATATATCTTTGTTTCCGCTGCGTTTATTTCGTTAATTATTCTTATACATGATTCATGAAACCCCAACAGAAAATGTATAGATTTTTTTACATGCCCGTTACTCTTTTCACAGAATTATCTTAATTTTTCTTGAAAATTTTCCATCAGACTTTCATTCTCATTTTTCCCTTTGATTTTTCGACATAAGATATCTGGCATCGGGTAGAGTTTTGGGACGTGCCTCGTTGGGTTCTTGATTTTTCAAGATTTTTTTATTAACATTATCTCGAAAACAAAAATAAATGAGACGAGAGGGAAGGTGGAGGAGGATGAGGAGGTTCTGGTGGGCATAAAGCATTCTGAGGTGAGGCTCTTTATTTATTTGATAATTATTTATCATGTTTTCTTTTTGTCAGAATTTATTTATCATGTTGGCGCAACATCTGTTTCCACGTCTCTTTTAAATTTAGATAATGTTTGAAATTTTGACAGAATAGTAAACGAAGTATTATTTATTTTTATTTTTTTCAAAGGGTAAAGAAACGCTTGTTACTTCCGTGACAAATGATGCAGCTAGGCAACTGGGATTTGAAGATGGGAGGGAGTGCCCGCGGCTGAGCAAGCTCGCGATCGAGTACTTGAAGAGGACCAATGAGTGTGAAGAGGACATCTTCGGGTTCTTTGCTAGCGAACAGGACGCGAAATCGCTGTGCGAGAAGCTCATCGATGAGTTCGAGCGATGCATCCTCAGTTACTTTGCGTTCCACTGGAGAGAAGCGTCTGCTATGATTAGTCAGGTAAATTTGGTATAATAGTACTGTTGAAAAGTTGAAACCACCACGAGTTGAACATCTCCCGTGTCGATAAGCGCCTCTCCTTCAATGTTTGTGAATTGGCTGATGTATCTGTGGATGGGATCTGATGATGAGCATGATAGGTGCTGAGTGACGAGCCCAAGACTGGGATAAAGCTCAAGCACTTTGTGTTGGCCGCTACAAGGTTAGTAATGCTGAGAACTATGGAAGATGAGTTTGAATCTGGAGAATTTGAGTGGTGGACTAAGGACAATGGACTGTAATTTGGGGGCAGGAAACTGAGATTTGAGAAGGTGGCCAGGGACCTAAAAGTAACGAGGGTGATAAGCACCTTGGTAGAAGAGATGAAGTTGATCGGAGGGCCCGTGCGTGAGGGCGATGAATTGACAGACGTGATGATGCCGGTGGCTCACAGTCGCAGAAGCCCGGTCTTCTTGCTCATCGGTGGAGGTGCCGGAGCCGGAAAGAGCACTATCATCAAAGACATTCTTCAGCAGTAAATATTAGTCACCCTATCTCTTTCTCTCTCATTTTCTACAAGATCATGGACGTTCTTTTTCTCTTAATTGAAGAGAAGCTGGTTTATAATCGGTTTTCATGGGGATATTTGCAGGCCACTCTGGGTTGAAAAAGCAAGTAATGCCGTGGTAGTGGAGATTGATGCATTCAAGGAGACGGATGCTGTATACCAGGCACTCTGTGCAAATGGTCGTCATGATGACATGCTTCATACCGCTGAACTGGTACGCATCTTCTTTCCTTAACTATTTTAAGGATAACTCTCAGAATCACCGTATGTGAAGAAGTTTTTCCTTCCTCAGGCGGCTTCCATCACCGTTTATGTATTTTTGTTGTAGTTTTTTACTATTTCACTAACTAATGCATCGGCCATGATAAAAGTCACTTGTTGAGTTAAATTTTGTAGGGCTACTACTCTTAAAACCTTAAATGGTTGGATGAAAGCGTAATCTAATATTTAAACACTCTAACAGGTTTGTAGTAAGAATAGAGGCAATTGCCTAGGACTGCTTACCTAGGGGTGGCAGTTCGTGTTCGCAGGTTGTGTTCATGTTGTGTGCAATATGGATATGCTATGCAATAGGTTAACCGTAACATAACACTATTAGTTAATCGTGTTAACCTATTTGACATGAATACCCCCGAAAAACTTGTTGAAATGGCACAATCTATGTAACGCAATTAGATAACATGTTGATGGGTCAACACGATTGTGTGACCTGTTGAGACCAGAAATCAACCCACCGATACAAAATCAATCTATCAACACAAATCTAATAAAAAAATATTCTCAATTTTTCAAATCTACTTCTTTCAAGATCGATGATCCTTATGAGGTGTCTTAGTGAAGATAATACGACCTATCAAGATTCGGGTTTCATTGGACTTGGAATAAGGGAGGGTTTATGGTTAGGATTAATGAACAATGTGATATGCTTACAACAATGGCCCTTCTCTCGGCCTACAAAAAGGACCGTCTTTTAATCTCCAAAGCTATTATTCTACATTATAAGGCATTCGAGTCTAAGAAACTTTTTGATCCACAGTACCCATAGAATGGTAAGTGGAGAATATATTCATGAAACCAATTTATCTTTTCTCTAACTAACAGAATAATTATAACTTTCTGATGCCATTAAACCTTATGAAGGAAAAAAAAAAAGTGTTTATAAGATCATTAATGAGTGTATATGTGAATATAGATTGAAAACTTAGCCAACTTTTACTCCTAATTTCTTGCTGAACTGATCCATATATACGAATGACCGAGAGCATTACTAATCTTTTCCATACAACACATGGGCACCGTAGCACGTTCTTGCAGGACAATAGTACAAAGTACCATAGACAAAATGTAATCACACGTATCTACAAGATGCTTTTACAAGATAACTTTTCTGGAAGGAAAAGACGATAAAAAAGTATTTTGGCCGAAAGTAGTGGCCAACATTACTCATAATAGTAATCATTGTTCTATAAAACCGTTACTTCCTGAAGGGCTCGTGATTTAGATTAATATTCAGTTTTGTATCATTTGAGTTGGAGTATAGGTTGACTAAGGTAATGCTTGGTCCTATTTGGAGATTGAGTTTTTAGTTCTTTTTCTTTTTCTTCCCATTTCTTTTTCTTCTTCCTTGGCTGGTCGGCGGCCACAGGCCAACTCCAGTCTCGCCCAAGGCCAAATTCGACGAGTCGCGAGCTTGCTAGCCTCGGGAACTCAAGCTTGCCAAGATCAAGTTGATGAGCTCAAGGCTCGGCCAATCTAGGTGAGCTGCGTTCGTTGGCCAACGAGCTTGTGGCTCGCCTAGCCTCGAGCCTCAAGCCTCGATCGGCCGAGCCTTGAGTTCACTGGATTTGGCGATTGTGTCTTGGTCGGCCGCTAGGCAGCCGACCATGTTGAGGCACGCCATGATGGAGGAAGGAGGAGGAACAAAGAGGGAGGAAAAGAAAAAAAAAAAAAAAAATTAAAAAAAAAACCAAAATTTTTAAATATATACATATAAATTAAATTTTAATTTGTTTGGTCAATTAAAAATATTAAAATTTATTTTTTTTGGTAATTTTCCCAAAAATCAAATTAGATAACGAACAATGGAAAACATTTTTCATTCAAATTTTAGGTTTCAAATTGAACATCGGAAAATATAGTCATTTTCTTGGAAAATACGTGATATTTTCTGTGAAACGTGATATTTTATGTGAAATGAACAAATCCTTAATCAGTAGTTTCTTTTTCAACAAAATAAAATAAAATAGTGGTTCTTCTTTAATTTGCTAATGTTCATATTATTAAATAGGTGCAACCATAGAATATTACTTTCAACCTATATGTATATTTTAAAATAGTATATATCTATAGACAAGTACGAGAACTTTTAAATATTATCACAAACTATAAATTTTTCATTTAAATATATATTAATATTGCAAAATATAGCATGTATATATATATATATATATATATATATATATATATATATCCATATATCTTACAAAAATAGAGTCAAGTACAAGAACATTTAAATATTAATTACAAAAATAGTTGCGACCACATACTATAACCTTTTCATCTAACTATATATTAATATTGCAAAGTATAGCATAAATATGTATGTATCTTACGGAAATAGAGTTTGTGTTGAGTATGTCTTGAATTATTTTTTTTGTATGGGCTTGGGCTAATGTTAGGGCTTGAGGACAATATAACTATTATTTTTCTCAAGTTATTAGTTCAAGAAGTTGAGATAGAAAAAGTTTTAGCTTTTCATAGCCATCTTTTGTAATCCTTGAAATTCTACAGTAGATTTTGCTTCTTCTCCCCCCGTGGTTCTTCCCGCAAAAGTTTCCACGAAAATCCGATGTTATTTTATTATTCTCAATTTCAATTTCATTTTAGTTTCTGCATCTACCATAACAAACTAGTATTAGAGCCTTAGGGTTTTCTTGATCTTCTAGTTATGGCTTCAAGTTCAACAACGAAATTTGATATTGGGAAGTTTGATTGGAGCGGCAATTTCAATCTATGACAAGTTCATATGTTGGTTGTTCTTACATAGTAGGGTTTGAAGAAAACTCTGTTTGGAAAAGGGAAGAAGCTGGAAAGCACGCCAGATGAAACATGAGAAGAATTGGATGAGAGAGGCATGTTTGCTATTTAGTTGTGCCTCACGAATAAAGTTATGTAGGAGATACAAGATCAGAAAATAGTTAAAGGTTTATGGCATAAATTGAAATGTATTTTTTCATAACATCCCTCACCAATTGGTTGAGGCTCAAGTAACGACTCTTCACTCTTCAAATGCCTGAAGGTGCTTCTTTTAAATCTCATATTTATGAATTCAATGTTATCATCTCTGAATTAAGAAGTATCAATATTAAGGTTGAAAATGAGAATTAGGCTCTCTTATTGTTAGTTTCACTACTTTCTTCTTATAAGAATTTTAGAGAAACCAAGATTGTTAGTAAAGAAACTATTGATGTTGAAAATGTCAAGACTAGTCTCCTAAATAAGCAGAAACTAGATACAGAATTGACTTTTGAATGAAGTAATGATCATGGGACTAGTTTAACTGCTAGAGAAAAGTCTGTTGAGAGAAGTAATGGTGGCAGGTTTAGATCAAAATCAAAGCATAGGGATCTAATTTGCAAATGTTGTAAGTCTAAAGGGCATATCAAGATAAATTATCTAACATTAAAAGATGTTGACACCTAAATTTTGACGACCCGTTTATTCATTTATCGCATTAAAAATCAGGGATTAATTTTTAAGCTCTAAAAAAAAAACTAATATTAATTGCATAGCATATAATTTTAGGTGCATTCATTTTATTTTATTTTTTATGGCATTCGCATTGGATCGACAAGGGTGAACGGACTCGAACGAATGGTTTTAAGCTTAATAGATACGAAGGTATTCTATTCTTCGATGTGATATTTCTTTATTTCAAACAAAAAATGAATATCTTCGTCAAATATTTTGGGGAAAAATCACAATTGGAACAAGACCAAAAGAAATATTGTGTCGATGTTCGTTCAAGAGCATAAAGGAAAATTCGACCAACAAGGTAAAGGAAAATCAAGAAAGGAGATTGGTGCATGTGTGTATGGCGGTTGAGAAAGAAAAAGCAAATTCAATGGGATTTTCCCATTATTCGAGGGAAATATTCAGCAATGACTCAAAGGGAAGTGGGAGATTCACGTACTAATAGGGGCTGAGCATAATATTGAGAATATCAATCGGTGGATTTCATTCACGCCAGCCCAAGATATCTCTTGCCTTTTTGCAAACAGGATTGACACATATAAATAAGAAGCAAGAGACAATCGTAAAAGAGGGAGGCCACACGTTGAATACCCGGCCACAATTGAGAAAAAAAAAGGAACGGCAGCAACAGAGAGAGTCCTCTCTAGGCTGAACCAAGGAGACTCCACGTTGCGCAAGGTCCCTCGCCGCCGCGGTGCTGTGCCCGAGCCATCTGAGTTGCCATTGCTACACCGTCCTTGCCGCTTCGCCCCCTAGCGGTAACGACAGACTTGCTGCCGTGACCTCACTGCTGCCGTGACCTCACTTCTACCGCGATAAGATGTTGATCTGGTGCTGCCCTCCTGCTGTCGTGACCAAGCCTTAACGAGTCCCGCCCAACTGAGACGCTGATGGAGCTGTGCCTTCCTTGTGCTCGACTACCGTTTGATTCGCTGCTCCCCCAACGAGACCGTGTTTTCTCCTTGCATCAATCACCCGAGCAGTCATCACACCCTCGATGATCCACGATTTGCCGCTTCTACTGTATGGCGAACCAGCGTACCCTAGGGATGCTTGAACCCCCGTCACTCTGGTTTAGAGTGAACGAAGACTCCTGCGGATTCCATCTAGTGTGAAGCTTTCGCCGAGGTCCAGCAAGGCCAAAAATCTCCCGAACAATGTGAATATCTCGTGGTATTTTTGCGGCCACGGCTTGCGAGCTTGAAATCCACGGTCAAAAGAATGATTATAATCTCGCTTGAATAATTCTTAGTGGTGGATTTGTTTCTTCTTAAGTTTTGTCCGGATTTTACTATAACATCGCGGGCTTTGTGATTTTGTTTCATGCAAGCAAAAGAACGGTTTTTTTGGCGATGAGATCACGAAGAATTCGGGTGCGTGGCGACTATGGACAGTGCGGTCCACCGTGTATACCGCCGACTGCCGACCACCTCACACTGAGTCCCTATTGCTGGCCACCCACTGAGAATGGCAAGCCACCACGGTTCGCGGTCCCAAACCGCGAGTTGCCCATCGACGTTGATGCCAAGCTCGAGCCAGCGTTGATAATCTCTTCAAGCCGATCTGTTGAAAGTTTCTATTTTCGCAGGTTCATTGGCTGTGACCCACCCACGTCGTTGCTCACCAACCTCCACCATCGAGTGCCGCAACCCTTTCCCGGTCATCTGTCAAGCGGATTCCATTCGGTTTAAATTTGGTAACATTATTTGCAGAATTGGGTAATTATCTTATCTAAATTTGATTTGGATATTCTATTGCCTAATGCATGCCTTTCAATATCTTACGTGCACATTTGAATGATAAGCATACTTCCAGTAAGGATTTTTTGCCTAATTTGCAACCGCACACGAATTTTTTATTCCATCTATAAGGCTTTAGATGGAATAATTAATTACGCGGGAATAAAATTGATATATTGATCTTTAAGGCTTAAGATCAATTTATCGATTTTACTAGCGAAATATCATCCCTTAAACTGGATAATGTGCGATATCTTTTATGATTTTGAATGGTCTATCTTGTCTTGATTGCTTTATTTATCTTGAAATATGTTTGAGTTAGAATATTGCATGTTTTAGGGTTATTTGCATATTTAGGTTAAGCATTCTATTTATCATGAATTTTCAAAAAAAATCAAAAAAATAAAAAATCAAATCAATCCATTTAGGTTGCTAGATTTTAATTTGAATTGCATGTTTAGTTATTTGGCAATTATTAATTTCGAAAATTAATTAAAAAAAAATCATCATGCACATGTCATGTAGAATTAGGGCATATTTTGTACGTCATTGCATATTAGGGTTAAATTGCACTTAGTTTAATTTTAGATAATATTTTTCTTAATTTATTATAAGTTTAGGCATTTTCTTAAATAGATTGCATTTTAGGATTATTTGGGTTAAGGGAATATTTTAGTTTAAATTAGGATTTAGCTCAACCTTATTCCTAATACAAATTGAATAGGATCTTAATCTAATTAGATAATTTTCACATTTTTCTAATTTCGAATTTCATAAAAAATACAAAAAAATGTCTTAGAATAAATTAGTTTCAATCTCTAGGATAGATTGCATTCTTTTAAGGAAAAAGAAAATAAAAGATGTCATGCGCATGTCATTAGGATTAGATTCATGAAATGCATGCCACTTAGTGATTGTTGCTAGGTCCATTCAGTTAGTAATTGCATGTCATTAGAATTAGGTCATTTAATTAATATTGCACTGCATATTGCATGATTTCCATTAATTAAGTGAAAACAAAAAAAGAAATTATGTGTTAATTAGAAATCATATTTAAGATTGTCGATGTGAATTCTGATTTAACATTGCAGATGCTTTCGTTGCTTTGAGGTAAGTTCCTGCAATTTATTCATTGCTTTCCTTGGATGTTAAATTGGTGGTTTGCACATCCACATGATCACCTCACATGTTAGGGAAATAGATTTAGAATCAATTCAAGCTGCTTGCCAAACATTTTTGAAAATAAAAGAATGGTATCGAAAGGGCATTAGAAAAATCTAGTGTAACCAAGTCCCCGTACCCATAATCTCTGGTTCGTAGGAGTAAAGTAAAACTCCCGTTACTTTACTTGGGTTTTTAATCGACCCACCAAAAATAGATTAGTGGCGACTCTTAGATAAAATCCATTTGCATATTAAAAAAACTTGAACCTAAGTCGCGAATTGGTATGGGCTTGGGAGAGCCCGAGTTAAGTCTAGGCTTAACAATCCATTAGCCAAACCCTAGGTGGTTCACCCCAAAAAATTTTGGTCGCGACAAAAGAAAAACAACAAAGAGAAAATATGAATCAGCGAAATCAAAGAAGTGCAAATCGACAAAACAATTAGAACTACTAGATCAGACAGAATCAAGGAAACGAAAACCCCGCTTAAGCTCGTGTTGCTTAAAAAGAAAACGAAGATTGGTTATTGGTTGCAGATGATAAATAAAAATACAAATTCAATGATAGTTTGATTTTTTATTTAGGTTGTCCGTATCATATGTGCCATGTGACATCCTGATTTTCAGGTTCTGTCTTCGATTGGATAAGTTTGGCTTTTCATCAATGCGCCTATAGTTCTTTTCTTTGAGTTGCCCACTCACGAGACAACTAGCCTATCAGGTGAAGCTGTTAAGGAATTTTAACGCAATAGACTTGAGAATTCGATCAAGAATCGACTGCTCGACCGTGCTAATCTACAAGGGTCATTACGACACTGTTGAAATCAATCAGAGACCGAAAATAGGTCGATTCGATAAGGGTATGTGATTAGTGTGTGGATGATTCCACCGGATTGCAAAATTCTCATTGATCAGCACTAGACCGATTTTTCTGTCATTTTGGTACCCTGTGCCCGTATTTAAAACCTCGAGATTTTCACGATAACCGAGAGTCGTCAATGTGTCGAAAATGTACATTGTGACTCGAAATAGGTCAACCACGGATTAATTGCATCAAAAATTTCTAAAAGCTACCCGGTATGTTAGGTTACGCTAAAATCGCGCTAGATTGAAATTAACAGCGAATTTGGATCCGATTTCAAAAATTGAAATTTCTGTCATGTCATGATTCATTTTAGGAATATCGACTCATCCTCCGAAAATTTTTCTACAAACCAAGATTTTTGGCGAAAATTCAATATAAGGCAGTTTTTATCCGAAAAATTCAGGAGACCGTTTTTTATCACGTTTTTTAGATGCAAGTTGGTTCTATTGGCGATGAAAAATGTCAATTTGGTCGAGGACACCTTGGTGGATTTATGGGGGCCAAATTGAATTTAATTGGAGAGGAACTTGGCTCAATTTTGGGAATTTGGTGTCAAATTCGTAGGCCCCCTTGTTGCACAACCTTTTGGACCCTTTGGCAAGTGTGTTAGGGAAGTTTTGAAGTGGATAGGAGCTGCTGACCAAGGCTTGAGAGGTGGTACTTATTGGATGAGCTCAAATGAGACAATTTTGGTTTCTAGGAGGCTTTGTGGTCCCCTCAAGCCATCTGTTGTCCCCCAATCTTCTCCAGCAGCCACCTTTCTCCATTAGAAGAGTTTTTTAGCTCAAAAGTTGTAGAGGAAGCCAGCCAACTCCCCCCCTTTGGCCGTTGCAAGCCCATTGGACCCCCTATCCCTGCCGTTTCGTCGTCACGTGAGCCGCGCCCGTCCCGCGCGCCATTCCGCCTCTAGTCGTGCCTAGCCTCACCTCCCAACGCCTTTGAGCCACCGTCCCTGGCCGTTGGAGCCGCTTGGCCGCCCGTCTCGCCGTCGGAAGCCATTGCCTGCTTCGCCCACCTGCCTAGCAGCCTGCCTATCCGTTTCCAGCCCAAGCCGAGCCCCGCACCACCTCTCTCGGCCTAAAAGCATAACTAAAGCCCTCAGCCAGCCGTGGGCCTTCGAGGCCCATTTCAAACCTTTTCCGAGCCTCGTAGGGTGTCATCGCTTCAGAGGTTGTCGCCCATCTCCACGTTGCCATCGTCGTGGACTCACCAGGTCGTTAAACCGGTGAGTTTACTCACTAAACTCTGCTTATGGAGTTAATGATGCTTAAGTGTTGATTAGTTTAGGCTAAGTAGAATTTAGGTGATTAGTTAGAACGAATTAGCGATTTAATTACTCGTTATTGCATGTTAAGTGGTTAGATCGGCTTAATTAGCAATTAGATAGGTTGTATTATTTATCTAGATTGGTTCGGAAATTTTTTGAGCCCGTTTCGGTATTAAATTAGGCTTTTCCGGCCTAAGTTTCTATTTATGGCATTTAATTGTATTTATTTAATTAATTTTGATATTTATTTAATTATTTATTATTTTCTGAAAATTATACCGGGATAGTCGCTGATCGGAATTTCGTACTGATTTCAATGGTATGCTTGGTTTATTTAATTGAGTACCAATTTGTGCAAATTGGTTTGAATTTGAAATTTTGGGGATTTATCCCAAAATTGTGGAATTTCGACATATAATTGGAAAATACCGGCCGTCAAGTTTTAACTCCGAAAATTTTTTTGTGGACTATATAATTAGTGGGATTTTTGAAAAGAAATATATTGCGTTTTTGGCTCAGGTTGATCGTGTACTCACACACGATTATTTTATCGGTTATTTTCAATAAGGTGAATTATTAGCTTGTGTGAGCCCCTTTTGCACATCAGCTTATGTGAGCTAAGATCGTTTTATTAACTTGAGTGAGCACCATCTATATATATATCAGCTTGTGTGAGCTAAGATCGTTTATCAGCTTGTGCGAGCACAATATATATATTTATTAGCTTGAGCGAGCTATCTATCTATCTATATCAGCTTGAGCGAGTTATGATCATATATTGCAGCTTATGTGAGCAATGGTGGTATCAAGGGGATTGATATATGGTATTGAATTGATAGATAGTACTGTTGATATCGAATCGAGCTAATTGACTGATTGATCGATGGTTTGATTTGAATTGAGTGGATTTACTGAAATCATGAACTATATTAACTTGCAGGAAGAAACTGAGGTGAGGTAAGTCCTCTATCTTGTGAGTGTGCATAGGTAACATTTAGACGTATTTCTTTCCTAGTCGGAGTTTAAGTGGGGGAACTTGCTGAGACATTGTCTTACCCCGTTGTGGGCTCAACATTTTCAGGTCCTTAGATAGTGGTTCCTCCTTAGCGTTTTGGTCATCCCATGAGGGTTACCGAGTGGGTTTCTAGCTATCCCGATCCCGGAAGTCACTAGGTCTATGAACTTGTAGTGACCACTGTCTAGGTCGAAGAGAATCCACCTCATAGAATACCTCATCGATTCAAAGCATGGTTCTGCTACGGACCCAATGGTTTCAAGGTGGGTCCCCTTAAGACTTTTGATGTCCCTACTACGATAGTTGATGCTACTCTAGACGAAGATCCAGCCAACCCTCCCGATGGTGTGGTGGAGGACCCAACGCCCCCGGCGCCTGTGGAGACTGAAGAATCGATGAATGAGTCTGATTAGCTGGTCATAGGACAGCTTTGTTTTGAGGATTGATCCTTTGTAGACTTGTGAATATATACTAGTATTGTAAATGATCTAGTCTGTTGTGTTTAAAGGTGTATTGTGGTTTTCAAAAATCGTGGCTCTGTTTTTCTATCACATCTTTGTGGTGTTTGGGGATTTATTTATTTGCTTCCGCATGTGCATTAAAATAAATGGTTGGTGACGCGTCTTAGAACGTCGCAATTTAATAGACCATGGAGGGATGGGCACACGCTCGAGGATTGGGGCGTGACATGCCCTAATCATGACTAGTTCTTTATGTACAAAGAATTTAATGATGGAATTATTCTAATGGGAAACAATGCTAAATGCAAAGCAGTTGGGATTTGGACTATCAACATTAAAATGTACGACGGCATCATCAGGACTTTGGATAATGTTAGACACATTCTTGATTGGAAGAAAAACCCCATTTCTTTGAGTACGCTTGATGCTAATAGTTGTAAGTTTACAGCTAAAGGTAGAATTATGAAGATTATGAGAGGTTCATTTTTATTGATGAAAGGATTGAAAACTGACATCTTGTATCAACTGCAATACACTATAGTTATCGATTCAACTGTAATATCATCCACTACGACAGAATCAAACAATATTAAATTATGGTATATAAGATTAGGCCATATGAGTATCAGAGGAATGGAGGAGCTGAGTAAGAGACGTTTTTTGTGTGATTAGAAAATCGAAAAACTGGATTTCTGTGAACATTGTGTCTTTGGAAAATAGACAATGATCAGTTTCAAGACAGGAATTCACACAACAAAGGGCACTTAGGATTATATTCACTTTGATTTTCAGGGCCTACGAAAGTTCCTTCGAAAGGCCTTGGTTTGAGGTATTTACTCACTTTCATTGATGATTTTTAAATAAAGGTTTAGGTTTATTTTTTAAAACAAAAAAGTGATGTTTTCATTACACTTAGATAATGGAAAACATTAATTGAGAAACGGACTGGTAAGAAGATTAAGCGGTTGAGAACAAATAATGAGTTGGAATTTTGTGGGGGTGAGTTTAATGAGTTTTGCAAAGTTGAAGGTATTATGAGGCATTATACAATGGTGAATACATTACAATAGAATGGTATTGCAGAACACATGAGCAGAATCTTATTAGAAAAGACTAGATGTCTATAGTCTAACGATGGTCTAGGCAAGAAGTTTTGGGCTAAAGCAGTCAATACAACTACTTAGTCGATAAATCATTCTCCTTGCACATCTATTGAGTGCAAGAAACTTAAGGAGGTTTGGTTAGGTAAACCCGCTAATTATTATTCTTTTCGAGTATTTGGATTTTTAGCATATACACATTAATGAAGGCAAATTAGAGCCTAAAGCAAAAAAAATGCATCATTCTTGATTATGCTTCTGGTGTAAAAGGTTATAGATTTTGGTGTGCTAATTTATCTAAGATTATCATTAGCGGAGATATTACTTTTGATGAGTCTACTATGTTTCATCCTAAGAAAGAATCATCTATTTCTTGTCATGAAAATTCGAAAAGTATTGCAAAGAAAGTAGAGCTTGAAATAATTTCTTTGCATGCAACCAATTCAGTCATCTTTAGATAATATTGAGTTTGAAAATCCTAAAGAGGAATAGTATTCTATTGTCAAAGATAGACCAAGAAGGACGGTGAAACCTCCATAAAAATATTGATTCTCAAATTTTATTGCTTATGCTCTTTCCATTGCAGAGTCAATAGAGTATAGTGAACCTAAAACCTACAAAGAAGCCGGCTCTTCGAAAAATTCAGCAAAGTGGTTAGTTGCTATGAACGAAGGATGGAATCTCTTAAAGAGAATTAAACTTGGGAGCTTGTCAAGCCACCAAAAGAAAAGAAAATTGTAGGTTGTAAATGGGTTTTCAAAAGAAATGAAGGTACTCTTGGAGTTGAAAACATCAAGTTCAAAGTTTGTCTAGTTGCTAAAGGCTATAGTGTGACATCCAGATTTTCGAGTTCTAATTTCGATTGGATAAATAGGGCCGTTTTTGTTCAAGGATTGTGAATTCGGGATACAAGTGGGCTATAATGATAAGAAAAAGTACCAATTTGATCGATGAAATATTGAATGAAATTATGGGGTAGAGAATTTACTCTCCTTCCCCGGTTCTAAGTCTAGGTCCATTCATGGTATCGAGCCATGGTTTCGTTTTTAATATTATCCATTCCATGCGCTTGGTAGGTGAATCCAAAGGTCTTTGAGAAGATCTCTTCTCATCATGTCTACAAAACCAGAAATCCTCGAAGCACCTGTTTCTCTTGCTCCATCTTCCTCATCCTCAACTCCTCCAGAGTTTCGTGTGTCCAATGCCTCTAAGATAGACTATCTTTATGAAGTTTCTCTTAGTGATGAAACCAAGATTTCTGAAACCCAACTTCCTCTCATGAACCCTTATTCTGCTTTTGCCAAACCCAGCACATCATTTTCACCTATCCGCTCCATCCGCCAGCTGATTCACCAAACCCCAAAGCAAGTAAAGGAATACGTTCAGTCCTCCAAGTTCGACCAGCATCCCATTCCTGCCACTAAAAAGGAGTACTTCGTTACTCTTCAAATTCCTCCAGGATTTCCCAGACAATGGGCTCATCAGGGATATACTCATGTTCATTATGGCGTTGTTCGCCTTGCTCTTACCTTTCATGGCCGAAAAGGTTTGCCAGTTGTGGCAAGAATCGCGTTGTTAGATACCAGATTTTTACAATACCAGCATGCTTGCATCGCATCTGTTCAAACTACTTTGAATGCTGGAAGTCTTTGTTACTCTATATCCAAACTTCAACATTGCTCTTTCGGACCCCCGGCTACTTTCTTTCTTGAAAGTCCAAGTTCAACTTACCGGAGCCCCTCAAACTGGCCGACTCGTAGCCGCAACCCTACATTACCGGATGGTTTATCGAGTGCGAATCATGCTCTTGACCTCAACTTCAATAATGGTAATGAAGATGCATTGTTTATCTCAATGCAGAATGATCAAGCATCCTGCATCCATGTTCCTAGACAGATCCCCAAGGATATATTGGCCAAGCTCCTTCCAGAGACTTGGATCACCAACTATGAAAAGCTACACCAGCATAACAAGCCTTTCCAGTCCACAGACTCGGAGTTCGTACGAAAAAAAGATGGAACTGTTTCCATCAAATTTGGCAAGGAAAAGGAAGAAAGTCCTTCTATCTTCTAGACCATTTTCATGATTGAACCATGTGTTCCTCAGTCAATTTCCGAGCCAGATCCAAAAAAGCTTGTTCGACATTTCAATAGTGATGGACATCCTGTCCATTACTACAAGGACAACTATGGTCACTGTTTTTGGGATCCTTTTTGCCAATGTTCTTATTGCACAAACTCCCCTGACGAAGTAGATCCTTTTGCGAAATCTCCACCTCGGAGAAAGAAACCTAAGGATAAGGTGTACCAAAGATACTTAAACGGAGATCCCTCCGTTGATACTCTTGGTGAGTGTGATAAATACCGCTTCATGGTTTCTTATGCACCACCTCCAGCACCGAATTCGAACTACGACCCAAGTTTCACCGGATCCACCAAAATCTCCTCCCCCATCTCCTCCTCAGAAAAGACAAGCTCTTTCCCCGTTTTATAAGCCAATCTTAAAATGGGCTAAGAAACATTCTTACCCACTTGAGGCTCCAAAGCAGAAATACCTCCCACTTCTTCTATCACCATGCTCCAAGAAACAGACTTTCCCCTCTTGTCGAGAAAGTTCTAAACTCTCGTTCCTCGCTTTGCGAAGAGTTCATTGATCCACAAGGCGAGATATCGTCACGTTCCTAAGATATCTACCCCCACCGATGTGGATGAACATGGGAGATAAAGAAAGACTCCTGCGCGCTGAAGCTGTTCTAAATTGGCAATCGAGACTTTGTTAGCACAAAACAATGCCTTCAAGGCAATTGATTCCAAGATCGGAAATGTGCAACAAGATCTCCAAAGGTATGATGAAAGTACCAAAAGATACTGTCTCGAATTCCAGAAAAGGCTTCACGCCTTGGAATCGGGACAACATCTCGGGGTATCATTATCTTGAAAATCCAAAACCCGAGATAGAAAAGCTCAAGAGGCAAATCCAGCTTCTTGAAGAAGGAAGGTTCAGACCTTTCGATCCATTGGCACCTCCTGTTAGAATCGGATATTTACCTCCACCGCCACAAACGTCTATCTTTGCCACTATCCTAGAAGATCCCTACAGAAGGGAACCAGTTATGGCAGAAATACGAAATCGCCTCAAAGCCTTGCAGAAGGAAAAAGGGAAAGAAAAGATGCCACCTACAAAATCAGGTTCACTTGTTATAAGAGAAAGGCCAAATAAGATGATGTTATCAAATCCATTAGAATCTTTTCTAAAGGATTTAGGTACCCAGGAACCTGATCCTAATACTCAACAGCCTGATCCTGCCATTCCAAAAAAAGTCCCTACTTCCAAATGAGCAAACTACTCCCGAAACCGAATCGGATTCAGCATCTTATTCATCTTCTCCATCCCTCTCTATTCCTACGCTTGATTCCCTCCCCATTGGGCCAGTAACTTCAGCAATATTTATGGCTGATCCTCCGATGAAGAAATGGAATCAAACTATTCGACCCGATAATGGTCGACTAGTAATCCCGCTCGCCATGTGTCCATGGCATCAAAACAATTCTTCACCATTGATGATATTCCTTATCACAAATGGCCGAAAGACTTGAAGAATTTCATACTTGGTTGAATACTCAGTCCATCACTAACCATGATATGAATGATGTCTTGTACAACTTTGTTACAAGATTCACAGAACCCTCAAACTCGTGGCAATCAATTTCGAACAAGACCCGATTCATTTTCCTCGATGTCACCAAATTTCAGCCATGCTATTACACTTTTGTATCATGTCTTTGTGGGAAAACCCACTGATCTCATAGAGATAAAAAGAAGAGAATTTTTCGAAAGAAGATGCTGCTCCTTGCAAAGGAAACATCTCGATAAGCATTATCGAGTGATGCTTCAACTTTTTTATCAGGTTGGAGCAGATCCAAATCTAAAGCATGTTTTCCTTACTTCCATCCCTAAAGAACTATCTCAGATGGTTGAAAGATCTTTCTTTGGAAAACAAAGAAGGGTGCAAGATATTCCCTTGGGAGAAATACAGCAAGAAGTTCATCTATGCCTCGAAGAATTATGCTTAAAACGCCAGATGGTCCGCACCTACATCACAGATGACAAGCGCCTTGAATCAGCCTGTTCTCGCCAGAAGTTAAAAATCAAATGCTCCAGGCAAGACTGTGATGGTACTTGTGGCAAGTATTCTAAGAAGAAGAAACATTTCAAGAAGTTCTGGATAAAGAAATCCAAACATGGCTCCAAGCATTTCCGGAAAAAGAAGAAATGGCGATACCTACGCAAAAGAAAGGATCGCACAGGCCACAAGAAATCAAATCGTTGCTACATTTGCAATCAAAAAGGACATTTTGCCAAAAATTGTCCTCAAGCAAAAAAAGGTCATAATCATTTAATTCATCACATTGAGAATGAAATAGGAATTTCTCTTGAAAATGATGATATTGAATCATTATTCTCTGTTGATGAAGAACTATCTGAACAAACTCTTTGTGTCATCCCCACTTACCAAACTTCCGGTGAGATCGAATCGGACTCGAGTCCAAGATATTTTTCATATATCATCCTCATCCTCGAACCAAACCTTGACATATTTTCAAGCCAAACTCACCGTCCCCATTTCCCAAGTAAAAATCCTCACCTCAAAGTTTGCCAAACCCATCACCGTTATTACTCTCATTGACACAGGAGCAAGTTCTTCAATATTGGACACCAAAGTTCTTCCTGAAGAATTCTGGACTCCTTATATCCGATATTTCAACTCAGCTTCTGGAGATACTTTCTCCACAAATGTCGAACCACTCCTCGTAATCGTCCGTTCTTTCCTCGGTGTTCCATAACCGCAAAAATCTTCGGATCAAACCTCCCCAATAAAGATCGATAATTGGGTGGGACATCATGACTCAAATCTCTCGCTTCGCATCATTCCTGGAAAAGGTCTTAGGTATAAAGATCAATTCTCTGAGTTCGTCAATATTCAGAGACTCTTTTCCATTCAGATGAGTCTATTAGATCCAATCATGCAAAAATTGTTAGAATCTTGTTCGGAATCCCATTCAGAATTCGCTCAAAAGTGTTCCCATCATTTATGGAAAAACCCAGAATTCTTTGTTCGCCTTCCTTTCAAAAAGAATGAAGACATAAATCCAACCAAGGCAAGTCATGTGGGAATGAAGCCAGAACATCTGACTTTAGCTCAAAGAGAATGCTCAGAACTTTTGCAACAAGGCCTTATTGAAATCTCTGATTTTCAATGGGCCTGCGAAGCCTTTTATGTCAATAAACGTACCGAGCAAAACAGAGGGAAAATGAGACTGGTAATTAACTATCAACCTCTCAATCTTTTTCTCCAAGATGATAAGTTCCCTTTGCCATCAAGAGATTCTCTCTTTACTGGTTTAACCAAAGCCCACATTTATTCCAAATTCGACCTTAAAGCCGAATTTTGGCAATTGGGCATCCATCCTGAAGACAGATCCAAAACAGGATTCTGTATCCCGAATCAGAACTTCCAATGGAAAGTACTTCCTTTTGGTCTAAAGGTAGCACCATCCCTTTTCCAAAAGGCCATGTGTCGTATATTCCAACCAATCTTGTCAAGTGCAGCAGTATACATTGACGATATTCTGCTCTACAGTCCTGACGAACAGTCACACTGTCAACTCCTTGAGCAATTTGCAGAAATTATGAAGAAACATGGCATCATGCTTTCTCAAAGAAAGATGAATATATCTCAAACAGAAATCGAATTTCTTGGTATGCACCTCAACAAAGGGACATACTATCCAGGGCCACATATTGCTCAAGAATTATTGAAGTTCCCTGAGAATAACTTCACCGCAAAACAAGTTCAGCAATTTATTGGGATAATCAATTATCTCAGGGTTTTTGTCCCAAATATTGCAAAGCTTCTGATCCCTTTGCAATCCATGTTAAAGAAGAACCCCCCAACTTGGGGAAAAACCCAGACTAAAGCGGTCGTTGAGCTTAAGGAGATCATGCAGAATCTCCCACCATTGCAAATACCATCAATAGGGAAAAGGATCCTTCAAACTGACGCCAGTGATGAATACTGGGCAGCCATCCTCTTTGAAGAAATTGATAGTAAGAAACACCCTTGTGCTTACAAAAGTGGAAAATTTTCACAAGCCGAAATGCATTATCATTCCACTTTCAAAGAAATCTTAGCAATAAAAAATGGCATAAAAAGTTTGAGTTTCATCTCATTGGCCACCACTTCCCGGTAGAATTAGACATGGCATCTTTCCCTCAAATGACCAAGTTTAAACGACGCATTCCAAATTCTCACCGCTTCGATGGGCTGAATGGTTTTCGAAATACTCTTTTGAAACCAAACATATTCTTGGAAAGAAAAATGTGCTTGCTGACTTCCTCTCTAGACCAAAAGCATCAGCTGAAATCAACATGTATATCAAGAGGCCTGCCTTCCATATGCTCAATTATGGAGTGAAATACAAGGTTGAGAAGATCAAGGATTTGTCCAGCTGGAAATATCCCCAAGAGATTATTCAACACATCCGAGTGACAATCTTGCTGAAAACCTGGAAAATCTCATGTGGCAATGCCACACGGATCTATTCGATTCAATGGAGGTTCGATTCTTTATCCTTTTGGGTTAAATTCGAATTATCCATTCATTCATCCCCTTATCTGGTAAGAAGATGATTTCCCTGATCAACTCAAGACGTTATTATGGTACTTAACCAATAAGTACCTAATAGCTATTGAAATTCCAACCAGACGATTTGTTGCCAACCTCACCAGGATATTTTTACTCGGAAAAAATGTTGAAAAAGAAAGTGATAAGAACCTCTTAGACTTTCTAAATTGGTTCTATCATCCTAATCACTTGGAAACAACTTTTGGAAAAGGAACGAGAACCACGACTCCAAATCCCGAAGTCTATACTATCCCTGTTTTTCCGACGTCCATGGCATTTTTTCACAAATAGTGGCACCATCGTCCACACCGCACAGAAATAGGAACCACATCCTACAAACCCGATCTGAATTGCAGAAAAGCTCGGATTCACAAATCTTATCCAAAATCTGTTAGATTTGATGAACATCAGTACCGTGAACTCCAGAGAATCTTGTGCCAAGAAAACAAAACTATTCCTGAAAATGTCTGGAATAATGTACCCACTACGTGGGACCATTATGACCTCGAACCAAAAGCCAAGGAAGCACTTGAACAATACAGACAAGCTGCATCGTCTCAAGATCATGAAATGACAGGAACATATGATATTGTCCAATCCACCCAGGACCCCTATGCACGCTTTGGAGGTCCTCTCGTCCCGAGATCCCTACGAACTAGGACCTTCATCCCTATTCCAAAACATGGATACATCCTTTTATGCACAGCCATCCAACTGGCCTCAACCAAGCATTCCTGCCGACACTCGGGAAATTGGCAACACAAACTGGGTTGAAGAAGAAGCATCCCATTGGGCTCATGAAGAAGCATCCTCATCACGAAGGCCGAGCCAAATCCTTTCACCCGAAGACCTTGAAGCCCTTGAACAAAAATATGAAGCACATCTCCTAGAAGACAGCTCGAGATGACTCGATGCAGTAGCCACAATGCTCGTGACGGAAGAGACCGCTGAAAAGCCATTGTCCGTACAATTTCACTGTAGCAGCACTGTTTACTTTTACTGTAACACTAGGCTAGGGAAAGTACTGTTCACAGTACAGTTACTGTTCATAGTGTGCGAATAATTCCCTCCCGGAAGTTTCCGGTGCCTCTGTCTGTTTCGAACCCATGTTTGGTCATTGCTTGTTTGTTGGTGACCTCTTATTGTCTATATAAGGCAAGGAGGGTGTAATGTTTGGGCAGAGTCCCTTGAAGTAAAGTGAGTGTTTATGCAAACTCTCTCTATGGCTTTCTAAAACTCCCCTTCTTCTTTAGCCTGGTAGGATCCTCCAAGAAATGCAGCTTGGGTAGATTAGAAACGTTTCCATCCTGAAATTTTTGGGTGTCTCTAGGCTCTGAACTAAAGGGCTAAGTGGTTTTCTGCTAAAAGGCAGTCCCTGAAGGGTTCGAACGGGAGTTGTTCACCCACTGTGGGACGCATACTTGTAGAGAATTTACTCTCCTTCAAGTGGGATTAAGGTTCAATTTGGGAAGAAAACCTAGCAAAATTCGTATGCCCATAAACCCAACCTTTTGAACTACCTAAATGCTTCTAGAATGAGGCATATTTGTCAAAAATTGAAGAGTGGGAGACAGCTGGTGGTGGCCCATGTGTGGCTGACCTAAGAGAGAGAGAGAGTGAGAGAAAAGAAAGGGAAATTGGGTTTTTCTTCCTCCCCTCTCTCCTCCGTCGACGTATCCTCCCCCATCCCCCTCTTCGACCGCTTGACTCCATGGAAGCCGAAGACCAGCAGAAGAAGAAGCCGCAGCCTTTGTCGCTCGGACTGGAGCTACCATCGCCGTCGCGTCGGAACCGCCGTCGCAGCCCATAACGCCGCCGTCGTTGTTTCGCCCCACCCGCGCGCACCTCCGCTTCTCTCCTCTGTCCTCTTTCTGCTATTCGGTGCCCTTGTTGTGTGAAGATTAGAGCAAGCCAAATCAGCAGGTCCCCTCGCCGCCACAGCAAGCAACCGGAGCTGAAGTTGTCGCCGTTGCCGCATGCCGTCAAGCGCCGCCCGCGCATCTCCGCCTTCAGCCGCGTCGTCCCTGGCTTGGCCGACGTCCAGAGCTGCTGTCCAGCACTGTGAGCCACCACTGGAGCTCCCTTCGCCGCCGTACACCACCGCCTGGACCGCTGAAGCTTCGCCGGACCACCGCCGGCCTTGTCCAGCTCGAATCAACCCCGGAACCGCCTCAACCAGCAGTGCACATAGAAGGCGGAAAATGGATATGGCAGCGGACGTTTGGCCCGTTTTGGCCGTCTTCCCGAGCCCGGATGCTCGGCCCGCTTTGGGGAAAGTCGATTCTCGCGTCGAGCTCGTCGTTTTGTGTGAGTTTTGCTCACTAATGCCTTCTTAGTTTGCTAATTACACTTAAAAGTTTATTAGTGTTAGTTAAGTGTAATTAGGTTGTTAGATTAGAATGGATTAGCGATTATTAGTTAATTGTGTTGCATATTAGTTAGGTGGTTAGTGTACTTAGATAGAGAATTGCTTATAGTATTTATTGGATGCTTTGTGGGATTTTTCCCGACCCTTATCGGGTGTTAATTAGGAAATTCGGGCCTAAATGGTATTTTTAGGAATTAAATATTAATTTTCGAAATTAATTATTTAATTATTTATTTTCCGAAAATTCAACTGGGATGGCCCGTGATCAGGATTTTATGCTGATGATCGTGGCGCAGTCCGTTTATTTAATCGAGCTTCATATTGTGCTAAATTGGAATTATTATGTTTATTTATTAATTTTCTAAATTAATTATTTAATTATTTATTTTCCGGAAATTCAACCGCGATGGCTGGTGACCGGAATTTCGTGCTGATTGTCGTGGAGTAGTCCATTTATTTAATTGAGCTTTAATTCATGTCAAATTGATTTAATTGTGCATTTTTTAAGTTATATTCTTAAATAAAGAAATTTTGGCTATGTGATTGAGAATTGGTCGGGTATCGGTTGTCAGTATCGAAAGTGAGTTGGTAAATTACCTGGAGAATGCATGTGGCCCGGTGAATTGGAATGTCACCTAGGAAAGACACGTGGCTTGGTGATTAGATATGTCATCTTGGCGAAAAGGTAGCCTTAGAGAATGCACGTGGCTCGGAGACTCGGTATGTCTTCCTGGAGAATGCACGTGGCTCGGTGACAGAGTATGGCATCGTAAAAAGGGTCGAGTGGGACCGTAAAGCCACTAAATCTTGGAAAGGTTGGGTGGGACCATAAAACCACTAGATCTTGAGAGGGTCGGGTGGGACCATAAAGCCACTAGATCTTGAAAGGGTCGGGTGGGACCATAAAGCCGCTAAATCTTGGAAAGGTCGGGTGGGACCATAAAGCCACTGAATCTTGGAAAAAGGTCGGGTGGGACCGTAAAGCCACTAAATCTAAGAATATTGCTTGGTAGGGCTGTGATTACCACCTATAGATAAGTTGTGTCCTAAAGACCATGATTTATATTTGGAAATTGAGTTGGAATAATTGAAATGACCGTGAGCGGTCTTATTGGTACGTAATCGATTAGGTCGATTGATCGTCGCCTTGATTTGATGTTGTTTATTGAATGATTGAATGGAGATGACCATGAGTGGTCTTTTTGGTGTGTAATCGACTAGGTCGATTAGATCGATGCTTCGATCTATGATGTGATTGCTTGGGTGCCTATTTGATCTATACTAATATGCAGGTGGAATCTGAGACTAAGGTAAGCCCTCTTACTTATGTTGTGCATAGGCAACCCTAAAGTGTATTAGTTTACTAATCGGGTCTTAGTGTGGTAGAACTTGCTGAGACATAGTCTCATCCTGGTTTGGGGAAAACATTTCAGGACCTTGATGAAGAACTTGAGGATAAAGAAATCGAAGAGGAGTATCTAGAGGAGAACTCCGAGGATGATCTAGAGTGGGATCCTGGCGACTTTTGCCATAGAATCAATTTGAGTAGAAACCAATCATTTTAGTATGGCTTGTATATGATCATAAGGGTGTTGGTTTTCAGGTTCAATTTCCTAGTCTTACTTGT
Organism: Eucalyptus microcorys; assembly: GCA_014182515.1. Taxonomy (NCBI): domain Eukaryota; kingdom Viridiplantae; phylum Streptophyta; class Magnoliopsida; order Myrtales; family Myrtaceae; genus Eucalyptus; species Eucalyptus microcorys. Next base: position 19,668,308 of record CM024571.1, on the reverse strand, counting down.
ATATCCCATTGCTTTAATGTCTGGGGATTTTTATAACTGCTTCCGCATGTGCTATTAAAAATAAAAGGGTCGGTGATATGTAGTCCTGGGATATCACATTTTAAAATCGACCAAAAGTAAGGGATGTGCGCGTGCCTGAGGATCGGGGCGTGACATATAGTCAGATTGAGAGAGTTGATTTTAATGACGTGTTCTCACTTGTCGTTAAATATAGCTCTATTCGGGTTTTGCTTGAGTTAATTGCTATGCATGATTTAGAGGTGAAACAACTCGATATGAAATCAACTTTCTTGCATGGTGAACTTGAAAAGAAAATCTATATGGGTCAACTAGATGGTTTTCAATTTGAAGGTAAGGAAGATCATGTTTGTCTATTAAAAAAGTCTATATATGGTTCGAAGCAATCACCTAGATAATAGAATAAAAGGTTTGGTTCGTTTGTGGTGCAAATTGGCTATTATAAGAGCAAATATGATAACTATGTACATTTGCACAAACTTTCAAGTGGCTTTTTATTTATCTATTATTATATATTAATTGCAGCAAAAGATAAATTTGATATACATAATTTGAAGGCATAGTTGAGCATTGAATTTGAGATGAAGGAATTAGGTGCAGTGAAGAAAATCCTAAGCATCAAAATTTAGTGAGGTCAAAAAAGAGAAAAATTATATCTCTTCTAAAAAAGCTACATCGAGAAGGTGTTAGATTGTTTTGGCATGAAAGATACCAAACTAATAAGTACTTGTCTTGCTGTATTTTAGATTATCAACTAATTTATGTCCACAAATAGATGATGACCTAAAATATATGTTACATGTTCCATACTCTAGTGCAGTTAGTAGCATTATGTATGCCATGGTTTGTACTTGATTAAACATTTCACATGATGTTAGCATGATAAGTAGATATTAATCATACCGAGGAAAAATTCATTGGCAAGCTGTGAAGTGAATTTTGAAATATTTGAAGTGTATTTTTGATTTTGGTTTAGAGTTTAGAAAAACCGATGACATTCTGACAAGATATGTTGATTTTGATTATACTAGTGACCTTGATAAGAGGAGGTCTTTGACTAAGTACATCTTTATTATTGGAGGTTGTGTAGTCAGTTGAAAAGCTACTTTGCAACATGCAATTGCTTTGTCTACTATAGAAGCAAAGTATTTGGCTATTGTATAGGTAGTTAAAGAGGTCATATGGTTAAAAGGCTTATTGAAGAGCTCACTATGAATCATGGTGTGACTATTGTCCATTGTGATAGTCAAAGGTCTATACATCTTACTAAAGACTAGATGTATCATAAGAGGACAAAACACATTGATGTACGATATCATTTTATTCGAGACATTATTGCTAATGGCTATATTAATGTCTTGAAGATTGATATAGAAAACAATCCAGTTGATATGTTGACGAAGTCTTTGCCTATTGCCAAATTCAAGCATTGCTTGATTTTGGTTAATGTTTGCTACAACTAAGTTTCACTCTAGTAGGAGGAGAAGATTGTTTGTTACTTATGTAGAATTCAAGCCAAGGTGGAATTTGTTGAGTATGTCTTGATTTTTTTTTTTTATGGGCTTGGGCCAATGTTAGGGCTTGGGGACAATATAAATATTGTTTTTCTCAAGTTATAGGGTCAAGAAGTTGCGACAAAAAAAGTCCTAGTTTTTCAAAGTCACCTTTAGTAATCCTTGAAATTCCACAATGGATTTTGCTTCTCCTCCCCCCGTAGTTTTTCCCGCAAGGGTTTCTACGTAAATTAGGTATTCTTTTATTCTTCTCAATTTCAATTTCATTTTAGTTTCCACATCTGCCATAACAATTTATATATAGTATATGCATATCAATTAGAGACTCACTAAAATATGCACAATAATCTCTATACAAAATATAATAAAAATGCGCCATGCAACACTTTCAAACATGTAATTTTTCTCTTTAATTTGTACTTTTATTTTGGCAACTTAGATGTAGGAAAGTCTTATTAACATCTAAATTTTTCATTTTCCTTTTAAAACTTAGATGTAAGAACTTATTGTTTTTAGAAAAATTCAGGCTTACTTTTAAATAACTATTTCAAAGAATTCCTATTTGCATGAGAAGAATTTCTTCTTCTTTTTCAGAAGGCCTTACATCTTCGTCTTCTAAAAGGGCTAGATAATGTTTGCATTGCTAGTCTACATCCTAATAGCAATTACCTGTATGGGGGTTTTTGAAGTAGATAAGAGGATGTACTTCAAAATTGAAAGACTCTATTTCAAGTCTTTCTCCTTCAACTTCATCTTGTGGGATGCATAGCTGCATCATCAAAATGGTAGGAGAAATGGAAGAAGAAGGGTTTCATCCTTTTTCCTTTGAATAGTCAAATTTAATGACCACGTTGCACTCTTTTTTCTTAGTGAATTTAGATTCTAAAGACTAAATTCTTAGGATATTCTGGTGAAGCTTCTCATATGAAGTCAATCATTCAAGTGTCTAAGAGAAGCTTAATCAACTATAAAGGAGGGATCTACCTCAGAACATGAATGCACGAAGTTGTCTGATTACTATCTACAGAGATCAAAGGAGCATCTTCTACTCTCGAAAGAGCCAATCAAGGGCATGATTTAGGACTCTGTACACCATCTAATAATGAAGGGTTGCATAACAAAGTCGGGAGTTTAGGGGGCTAGAGTGATTTGTAACTGGACTTTCAAAGCATTGCCTAAATGAGGTTTGAAAGAGCCATATAAGGGTTTGAAAATAGTGTTACAAATATTGTATTGGCATTGCAAGTGGTTTTGATTGTTCTAATACATGCATTTTGGTAGTCAAGAAACCAAGTGTAAAGTCGTGCTACACGGGCCTCTACCAAGAGATCTTTATGACCATGATAGTTAAGCGCAAAGTGAATAACACTAAAGTGGAGGTGCATATATACTTGTTGGAGCCACTATTGGAGAAATTATGAGGAATCACATCTAGTTGCTCCAACTTGAGATCTTGTCCAGCAAATGAGCCAAGAAATACACAAATAGAAATATGTCTTACGAAAGAGAGAACACTTTATTTTAGTTAATGCCCTCTTGCTGAGTATACCTCTTTGCAACAAGTCTCGCCTTATATTTCACTACATTGACAACGGGATTTCCGTCCTTTCATTTGTAGACTAATTTGCACTCGACAATCTTCTATCTTTTGGGTAGTTTGATGAATTCACATGTCTAATTCTGATGGAGTGATTCAATTTCTTTGCTCAAAGCTTCTAGCCATTGAGATGACTCAACACCAACCATCACCTTAGAGTTAAACAAAGGCTCATTTGTTTCTACCCCATCACCTACATTCAATACATAAGTAATATAAGAATAATCGTAACGTACCAGTGGTTTAAATTACATTCTCTGTTTGCTCATGGCTAAACTATGATGTCACTCTATTAGTTGTTTTGTATCACCGACTTGCAGTCTTAGTCTCCATTATCTCTAAGGTCTCGAGAGGCTCCACTTGAAAGTCCACCTCATTATTGACATCATGATTCGTTTGCTTTGCTAGTTGAGTCTCAAAATTCATCTTTAGAAGCATAGCAATTTCAATGAAGATAATGTACTATTTTTCATTCAGATGAGTCTATTAGATCCAATCATGCAAAAATTGTTAGAATCTTGTTCGGAATTCGCTCAAAAGTGTTCCCATCCTTTGTGGGAAAACTCAAAATTCTTTGTTCGCCTTCCTTTCAAGAAGAATGAAGACATAAATCCGACCAAGGCGAGTCATGTAGGAATGAAGCCAGAACATCTGACTTTAGCTCAACGGGAATGCTCGAGCTCTTGCAACAAGGCCTTATTGAAATCTCGATTCTCAATGGGCCGCGAAGCCTTTATGTCAATAAGCGTGCCGAGCAAAACAGGGGAAAAATAAGACTAGTAATCAACTATCAACCCCTCAATCTTTTTCTCCAAGATGATAAGTTCTCTTTGCCATCCAGAGATTCTCTCTTTACTGGTTTAACCAAAGCCCACATCTATTCCAAATTCGACCTCAAAGCCGGATTTTGGCAATTGGGCATCCATCCTGAAGATAGATCCAAAACAAGATTCAGTATCCCGAACCAGCACTTCCAGTGGAAAGTACTTCCTTTTGGTCTAAAGGTAGCACCATCCCTTTTTCCAAAAGGCCATGTGTCGTATATTCCAACCAATCTTGTCAAGTGCGAAGATACATTGACGATATTCTCGCTTTACCCCGACGAACAGTCACACTTTGTCAACTCATTGAGCGGTTTGCAGAAATTGTAAAGAAACATGGTATTATGCTTTCTCAAAGAAAGATGAATATTGCCCAAACAGAAATCGAATTCCTTGGTATGCACTTCAACAAAGGGACATACTATCTAGGGCCACACATTGCTCAAGAATTATTGAAGTTTCCTGAAGACAACTTCACCACAAAACAAGTTCAGTTATTTCTTGGGATAATCAATTATCTCAGGGTTTTTGTCCCAAATATTGCAAAGCTTCGATCCCTTTGCAATCCATGCTAAAGAAGAACCCCCAACTTGGGAAAACCCAGACTAAAAGTCGGCGAGCTTAAGGAGATCATGCGAATCTCCCACCATTGCAAATACCATCAATAGGCAAAAGGATTCTTCAAACCGACGCCAGTGATGAATACTGGGTAGCTATCCTCTTTGAAGAAATTGATGGTAAGAAACACCATTGTGCTTACAAAAGTGGAAAATTTTCCCAAGCTGAAATGCATTACCATTCCACTTTCAAAGAAATCTTAGCAGTAAAAAATGGCATAAAAAAATTTGAGTTTCATCTCATTGGCCACCACTTCTTGGTAGAATTAGACATGGCATCTTTCCCTCAGATGACCAAGTTTAAACAGAAGCATATTCCAAATTCTCAGCTGCTTCGATGGGCTGAATGGTTTTCGAAATACTCTTTTGAAACCAAACATATTCTTGGAAAGAAAAATGTGCTTGCTGACTTCCTCTCTAGACCAAAGGCACCAGCCGAAATCAACATGTATATCAAGAGGCCTGCCTTCCATATGCTCAATTTATGGAGTAAAATACAAGGTTGAGAAGATCAAAGATTTGTCCAGCTGGAAATATCCCCAGGAGATTATTCAACACATCCAGAATGACAATCTTGCTGAAAACCTGGAAACTCTCATGTGGCAATGCCACACAGATCTATTCAGATTCAATGGAGGTTCGATTCTTTATCCTTTTGGGTTAAATTCGAATTATCCATTCATTCATCCCCTTATCTGGAAAGAAGATGATTTCCCTGATCAACTCAAGACGTTATTATGGTACTTAACCAATAAGTACTCAATAGCTATTGAAATTCCAACTAGACGATTTATTGCCAACCTCACCAGGATATTTTTACTCGGAAAAAATGTTGAAAAAGAAAGTGATAAGAATCTCTTAGACTTTCTAAATTGGTTCTATCATCCTAATCACTTTGGAAACAACTCTTAGAAAAAGAATCGAGAACCACGACTCCAAATCCACGAAGTCCATACTATCCCGTTTTTCCAACGTCCATGGCATTTTTTCACAAATAATGGCACCATCATCGATGCCCTACAGGAAATAGGAACCACATCCTATAAACCCCATCTGAATTGCAGAAAAGCTCAAATTCACAAATCTTATCCAAGATCTGTTAGATTTTGTGAACACCAGTACCGAGAACTCCAGAGAATCTTGTGCCAAGAAAACAAAACTATTCCTGAAAATTTTTGGAATAATGTACCTACTATGTGGGATCATTATGACCTAGAACCAGAAGCCAAAGAAGCACTTGAACAATACAGACAAGCTGCATCGTCTCAAGATCATGAAATGACAGGAACAGATGATATTGTCCAATCCACTCAGGACCCATATGCACGCTTTGGAGGTCCTCTGTCCCAAGATCCCTACGAACTAGGACCTTCGTCCCTATTCCAAAGCATGGATACATCCTTTTATGCACAGCCATCCAACTGGCCTCAGCTAAGTATTCTTGCCGACACTCAGGAAAGTGACAACACTAACTGTGTTGAAGAAGAAGCATCCTCATTACGAAGGCTGAGCCAAATCCTTTCACCTGAAGACCTTGAAGCCCTTGAATAGAAATATGAAGCACATCTCCTATAAGACAGCTCAAATGACTCAGTCTGTAGCCACAATGCTCGTGACGGACGAGACCGCTGAAAGGCCGTTGTCCGTACAATTTCACTGTAGCAAAGTACTGTTCACTTTTACTGTAGTACTAGGCTAGGGAAGTACTTCCACACGATACGATTCTTATTCATAGTGTGCGAATAATTCCCTCTCGGAAGTTTCTGGTGCCTCTGTTTGTCCCCAGACCCATGTCTGGTCCTTGTTTGTTTGTTGGTGACCTCTAATTGTCTATATAAGGCAATGAGGATGTAATGTGTTGGGCAGAGTCCCTTGAAGTAAAGTGAGTGTTTTATGCAAACTCTCTCTATGGCTTTCTAAAACTCCTATTCTTCTCCAGCCTGGTAGGATCCTCCGAGAAATGCAGCTTTGGTAGGTTAGAAACGTTTCCATCCTGGAATTTTTGAGTGTCTCTAGGCTCTGAACTAAAGGACTGAGTGGTTTTTTGCTAAAAGGCAGTCCCTGAAGGGTTCGAACGGGAGTTGTTCACCCACTGTGGGATGCATACTTGCAGAAAATTTACTCTCCTTCCCTGGTTCTAAGTCTCTTCTCATCATGTCTACAGAACTAGAAATCCTCGAAGCACTTGTTTCTCTTGCTCCATCTTCCTCATCCTCAACCCCTCCAGAGTTTCGTGTGTCCAATGCATCTAAGATAGACTATCTCTATGAAGTCTCTCTTAGTGATGAAACCAAGATTTCGAAACCCAACTTCCTCTCATGAACCCTTATTCTCGCTTTTGCCAAACCCAACTCATCATTTTCACCTATCCGCTCCATCCGCCAACTTATTCACCAAACCCCAAAGCAAGTAAAGGAATACGTCCGGTCCTCCAAATTCGACCAAAGATCCTATTCCTCGCACTTTGAAAAAGAGTACTTCGTTACTCTTCAAATCCCTTCAGAATTTCCCAGACAATGGGCTCAATAGGGAAATACTCATGTTCATTATGGCGCTGTTCGTCTTGCTCTTACCTTTCATGGCCGAAAGGGTTTGCCAGTTGTGGCAAGAATCGCATTGTTAGATACTAGATTTTTACAATACCAAAGATGCTTGCATCGGTGCTACTGTTCAAACTACTTTGAATGCTGGAACAGTCTTTGTGACTTTATATCCAAACTTCAACATCGCTCTTTCAGATCCCCAGTTACTTTCTTTCTTAAAGGTCCAAGTCCAACTTACTGGAGCCCCTTAAACTGCTGATTCTGTTGTAGCAACACTTCACTACCAAATGGTTTATCGAGTGCAGAACCATGCTCTTGATCTAAATTTCAACAATGGAAATGAAGATGCCTTGTTCATCTCAATGTAGAATGATCAGGCATCCTGCATCCATGTTCCTAGACAAATCCCCAAGGATACATTGGCCAAGCTTCTTCCGAGACGTGGATCACCAATTATGAAAAGCTACACCAAAGATAACAAGCCTTTTCGTCTTCGGATTTTGAATTCATCCGAAAAAAGATGGAACTGTTTCCATCAAATTTGGCAATGAAAAGGAAGAAAGTCCATCTATTTTCCAAACCCTCTTCATGATTGAACCGTGTGTTCCTGAATCAATTTCCGAGCCAGATCCAAAAAAGCTTGTTCGACATTTCAATAGTAATGGACATCCTGTCCATTACTACAAAGACAACTATGGTCATTGTTTTTGGGATCCTTTTTGCCATTGTTCTTATTGCACAAACTCCCCTGACGAGGTAGATCCTTTTGCAAGATCTCTACCTCGAAGAAAGAAACCCAAGGATAAGGTGTACCAAAGATACTTAAACGGAGATCCCTCCGTAGATACTCTTGGTGAGTGTGATAAATACCGTTCATGGTTTCTTATGCACCACCTCCACCACCGAATTCTAACTACGACCCAAGTTTCACCAGATCCATCAAAATCTCCTCCCCCATCTCCTCCTCAAAAAAGGCAAGCTCTTTCCCCATTCTATAAGCCAATCCTAAAATGGGCTAAGAAACATTCTTACCCACTTGAGGCTCCGGCGAAACACCTCCCACTTCTTCTATCACTATGTTCCAAGAAACCGACTTTCCCCCTCTTGTCAGAGAAAGTTCTAAACTCTCGTTTCCCGCCTCGGAAGAATTCATTGATCCACAAGGCGATATCGTCACATTCCTAAGATATCTACCCCCACCGATGTGGATGAACATGGGAGACAAAGAAAGACTCCCGCTCGCCGAAGTCTGTTCTAAATTGGCAATCGAGACTTTGTTAGCACAAAACAATGCCTTCAAGGCAATTGATTCCAAGATCGGAAATGTGCAACAAGATCTCCAAAGGTATGATAAAAGAACCAACAAGATACTGTCTGAATTCCAGAAAAGGCTTCACGCCTTGGAATCAGGACAACATCTTGGGTATCATTATCTTGAAAATCCAAAGCCTGAAATAAAAAAGCTCAAGAGGCAAATCCAACTTCTTGAAGAAGGAAGGTTCAAACCTTTCGATCCAATGGCACCTCCCGTTAGAATCGGGTATTTACCTCCACCGCCACAAACGTCTATCTTTGCCACTATTCCAGAAGATCCCTACAGAAGAGAACCAGACATGGCAGAAATACGAAATCGCCTCAAGGCCCTGCAGAAGGAAAAAGGAAAAGAAAAAATGTCACCTACAAAATCAAGTTCAATTGTTATAAGAGAAAGGCCAGATCAGATGATGTTGTCAAATCCATTAGAATCCTTTCTAAAGGATTTGGGTACTCAGGAACCTTATCCTAATGCCCAACAACCTGATCCTGCCATTCCATAAAAACAGTCCCTGTTTCCAGTCGAGCAAACTACTCCTGAGATTGAATCAAATTCAGCATCTTATTCATCTTCTCCATCCTTCTCTATTCCTACAGTTGATTCCCTCCCTATTGTGCTAGTAACTTCATCAATATTTATGGCTGGCCCTCCAGATGATGAAATGGAATCAAACTATTCTGACCCAAACAATGGTCAGACAAGCAATCCTGCTCGCCATGTGTCTATGGCATCAAAACAATTCTTCACTATCGATGATATTCCTGATCACAAATGGCCAGAAAGACTTGAAGAATTTCATACTTGGTTGAATACTCAGTCCATCACCAACCATGATATGAATGATGTCTTGTACAACTTTGTTACAAGATTCACAGAAAGTCTCAAACTTTGGTGGCAATCAATTTCAGAACAAGACCAGATTTATTTTTTGATGTCACCAAATTTCAGCCATGCCATCACTCTCTTGTATCATGTCTTTGTGGGAAAACCCACCGATCTCATAGAGATGAAAAGAAGAGAATTTTTGAAAGAAGATGCTGCTCATTGCGGAAGAAACATCTCGATAAGCATTATCGAGTGATGCTTCAGCTTTTTATCGATTGGAGCGAGATCCAAATCAAGCATGTTCTCCTTACTTCCATCCCTAAAGAACTATCCCGATGGTAGAAAGATCTTTCTTTGGAAAACAAAGAAGAGTACAAGATATTCCCTTGGGAGAAATATAGCAAAAAGTTCATCTATGCCTCGAAGAATTGTGCTTAAAGCGCCAGATGGTCCGTACCTACATCACGGATGACAAGCGCCTTGAATCGGCTTGTTCTCGCCGGAAAGTTAAAAATCAAATGCTCCAAGCAAGACGTGATGGTACTTGTGGCAAGTATTCCAAGAAGAAGAAACATTACAAGAAGTTCGGATAAAGAAATCCAAACATGGCTCCAAGCATTTCCGAAAAAAAGAAGAAATGGCGATACCTATGCAAAAGGAAGGATCGCACAAGCCACAATAAATCAAACCGTTGCTACATTTGCAATCAGAAAGGACATTTTGCCAAAAATTGTCCTCAAACAAAAAAAGGTCAGAATCATTTAATTCATCACATTGAGAATGAAACAGGAATTTCTCTTGAAAATGATGATATTGAATCCTTATTCTCTACCGATGAAGAACCATCTCAACAAACTCTTTGTGTCATTCCTACTTACCAAACTTCCGGTGAGATCGGACTCGAGTCCAAGATATTTTTCATATATCATCCTCATCCTCAAAACCAAACCTTGACATATTTTCAAGTCAAACTCACTGTCCCCATTTTCCGGTAAAAATCCTCACCTCAAAGTTTGCCAAACCCATCACTATTATTGCTCTTATTGACACAGGAGCAAGTTGTTCAATATTAGACACCAAAGTGATATGGAATCTGTGCACCACAGTCAGTAGCCTTTCACCTCTTGTGCATAACTCATAAATATGCACTTCTTCAACCTCTGCTCAAGCACTTGTATGGGCATATGTAGGAAATTTGAATACTTGTAATTCAATTAATAGGTTTGCTCAACCATACTTCCTTTGGAGTCTCTGACTCGATAGTAGATGATAGAGATTGATTAACTAGGTAATAGATCATGTTTATCACTTTGTCCCAAAATTACTTGTCTGTCTTGCATGCAAAAGCATGCACCAAGTCTACTCAAGTAGAGTTTTGCTCTTCCGTTCGACAACACCATTCTACTGTGATGTCTTGGGAATAGTGTGGTGTCTCACAATCTCCTTTCTAACAAAATTCGGTAAAATCATTACCATAGAAATCCATGCCATTGCCTAGGTACTTGATCTATCTACTTGATTGCTTTTTAATCAATTTTTTTAATTTCTTAAACTGATTGAGCATCTCAAATTTGTGCTTTAGGAAGTATACCTACACCTTTTTTGAAAAAATGTCAATGAATGTCAACATATACTGGGCACCTCCTTTAAAATGAAACGGTAGAGACGACCCTAGATATTTGAATTGGTTGCTTAGTTGAGTTGTACTGAATTTTATCCTATTCTACTTCTCAAAGATGTACAGCTCTCATAGGTCTAGCTTTCTTGTCTTATGACCTTTCAGCAACCCCCTTCTCACTCAGTATTGTCACATCTGTCTCATTCATGTGCCCTAACCGCATATGCTATAATTGAGTCAACTTTGTTCGACTCACTTGATGAAACTTCACCAAAACCTGTCATGATTTTTTTTTTTTCTAGTAAATGAAAGAAAATCACCTTCTTCTTCTTTTTTTCCCATTCATCATTGTTATGGTACCTCAAGAAATCTTTAACACTCCACCCTCAATGGTGTACTTGCACCAATGTCATCGAGTATCCGTAGAGAAATAAAGTTTTTCTTGAGCTCTATTACATGCCTCACATCTATTAATGTGCGCTCTACCCCATTGTACATCCGAATTCAGACTATCACCATTCCCATAAATGAACAAGCTATGTTGTTCCCCATAAGAGCTCAACTACCATTTGTAGTATTGTAAGTAGTAAGTTAGTTCCTATGAGGAGTCATGTGATAGGAACTCACATAATCTAGTACCTACTCATCTTCTTGAGTTTTGGTACATGCCTCACGTCTATCAATGTGCACTCTACGCTCATACATTCAAATTCGAACTTTAGACAACCTAGCAACCTGTGTCGTTCCCCATAAGAACTCTTATCACCGTTTGTAGTATTGTAAGTAGGGAGCTAGTTCCTATGAGGAGTCATGTGATAGGAACACGTGGAATCTAGCACTTGCTCATCTCCTGATGAACTAGTCACAAAGGACAACCTCAACATCATTGATGCTGTCCTTGGCTACATTTGTCGCACTACTTGAAGAATCTTGCTCTCTGCCTTTATTTCTTAACTTTGAATAATCCTTATAATACTTGAAATACTTCACGTGACCCTTGGACTTTATGTGTTGCGACTTTGATATGCTTTTACTTCTATTACTAGGTGCCGCAACCCGATCTCACCACCCTCGAGTCCCTCATCATCACGAGGATTGAAAAAGGGGAAAGGTCGGGTTTAGGGGTACTTGATCACGAGAGTTCCCTCACAGCTCGCACTCCAAAAGACGTCATCACCTCGCCTTTTGGATCAAGCCTCTTGTGAGTTCCCTCTACGAGATCATGAGCTCTCCCAAGCTCGTACCCGTGTGACAGCGGAGTGTCACGATCCATACCCACACGAGCGGCACACCTTAGAAGAAAAGGTTGGGTGTGAATATCGGATTTAAGGGTACCTTTACCATAGTAACCCTCTCGATAGTACGCCTCGCCCATAAGGATGACATCACTTCATCCTTTGGGTTACTCCCATACCGAGTATGCTAAACCATGGTGAGTTTCACCGAAACTCATATCCTGCGCGACGGTTTATTTATATGGTCTAGTTGTTTATGACAACCTAAAATAAGACGGAAGTCGCCACTAGCCTCATTTTGGGGGTAGGCTAGAAAACCCAATCGAGGGTCGGGAGTGTTCCTTTGATTTCTACGCAACCAAATATCTAGGTTCGGAGACTTGGGTTATGCTAATATTTCTATAAGCGCCCTTTCGGTACCTAAACAGTATGTTGTGTTTTCCTAACATGTCCATGCGTTTCTTTTTACATTTTCAGGATCCTTTGTCCTAAACTAAGTGATCATGCGTGGTTAGTCATTTTCATTCTATTCTAGTTCTAGAAAAACAGGAAAAGAAAGCAATCAAAGGAATTGAAATTACAAGACAGTAAGTAAACAATCAAGGAAAAACAGTAAATCTACCATGCAATCCTAGAAAATATAAAAGAGAAACACAATTGAAAAAAGATGAAAGAAAGAGAGAAAACCTGCAACTCGTAGGGTTTTATATAACAAATGGAACCCGAGACATAAGTCGGGGAAATGAATAATATATGATACTGGTCGGAATGGACATCGACATCCACCGTCTTCGCGCTTTCTCCTTCTTCGGGGTCCTAATCTAAACCTAATCTAAGAAACTTATAACTAGGTACATACAATGGAAAGAAACAAGCATACACATCAAAACAATAAAAAAACAAGACATCATGTCGAGATCAATCATTTAAAGGAAGTGCAATATGAAAGTCAAATTTTGGGGTCTCGAGGTCGGCCTTTGTCTTTCATACGATGATACCACTAAGACACCTACCCAATCCTTTTTTTTTTTTTTGTGACTTATAGCAATTATTGACCAATTGTATTCTTGCATAGCCAATAACACTACTAAGTCTCCTAATCAAGCGATCTATATGATCTCAAGGTTTTCCCTCGATATCATGTATCGACCCTACCATTCATCTAAAAATCACATGCATTGCAAAAAATTTAAACATGCATGCAAGTCTTTTGAACCTTGTTTCTCAACCAATCAAGCAAGAAAGTGAACTGTCAGCGGGTCACTTATTACCAAGGGCATGCGCCAATCACAAACACAAGCAATTTCTAATGCATGATGGGATATATATGAAGGGTACATGTGATATTTCAAAAATATATCTCAAAATCATTGTGATATCTTAGTTATGAAAGGCATTCAATTGCCAAGACTAGCCCGAGGCTCGCATTAGAACTCATAAGCATTGCAGGCATTTTGAATACAATTCAAACCGTGACTTTCACGATGTCAAATCAGGATTTTAAAAATGTTTGAAAATATTTAGGATTAAGGAATATCTAGGCTATGGAACACATTCAATTGCCAAGGCTAGCCTGGGGCTCGCATTAGAACTCACAAGCATCGCGGCAATTTGAATATGGTCCAAACCATGATTTTTCCTTAAGCCAAATCGACCTTTAGAGAATAATCTTTTTAGGAATCATTTTTTAGAAACATCACATGTACCAAAACATTTTTTTTAGAGATGCAATTTGAAAATGCCAGTTGTTTAACAACAAAGATCAAAGCATTTAGAACAATTTTCATGAAGATGGCATGTTCTAATTTCATGCACAAACTAACCTAAAAGGTGTAGCTAAACAAATACAATCATGTTTATATCAGGAAATTCCAGAACAAACGTATAAGGACAACAAAATTAGGCAATACCTAATGATAATTTGGCAATGAAAAAACATCCCTAACATGCATGACATGATGATGAACAACTTTTGTGAAGAGAGTTTTCTCAAACAATATACACATGATTTTACAAAATCAAACAACAAGCAACAACACATCAGAAATTTGTCGAAACAACATGACATTCAGCCAAGGTCATGAGAATTTGTCCTACCAAAACATGTCTAAAAATCATCAAATTTATACACACGTAACCAACATGATGACAAGCAAGTTTCATTAAGAGACTAAGTTCAAATTTCAAATAGAAAAAATGGAAAAAAAAAATATCAAAGGTCTATCCAAACAGAGGTTAAAACAGGGATTTGAATTTGATCCCTTGTCCAAATTGTGATCCATCTTTTAAAAAAAAAATGGAAAATAGTCCAAACGATGAGCGATTAGCATGAAATCAGCGACATTAAAAACTTCTAAGTGTGTCCTACATCTTCCTAGAAGAGCTCGAGTCGAAATTAGGTCAATTTGATATCCTAAAATTGAGATCTCTAAAAGTGTGCGCATCAGTACTTAAGAAAACATAACATAAGCATTCATTAGAAAACCTTAAAATCACTCAAAGAATGCACAAATGGCATAAAGAAATCACATGAGACTTAAGATTGAATGCAACGAAAAGTTTGGATAGTCATCTAATCTTAAGTCAGCATGAAAAATATCACACAATTCAAATGACATTATAAGATGATCCATGATTCCTAATGATATGCTTGGGAATTCTAAGTGTGATGAACACTTTTTGTGAGACAATTTAATGTGCAAGATGATACTCAAAGAACATGACCTAAACATGTATGCAAACCTTGCAACATGCGATTCAATCATCAAGAAAGCATGATTGTAAGATTTGATCATTAGATGACTCAAATAAGCATGGAAATATGCACATATGACAAGATTTCATTTCAAAAATATTAAGTTTACAGAACAAGCATGATTTCAGCCATCCTCAAGATATGCATAAATCCTACCAAAAATTTCACATATAGAGCAAACGATGACGAAAATTTCTCGCTAAGGGATCAAAGCTCAATTAAGATCATATGAGTCATGGTAAAAGTAGCAAAATAGACAAACTATATGTCCAGCAGATGCTACTACAATACCTTTTACTCTAATATATGCAATTGATTCACATTGCCAATGTAAAAACCTTGCAAAGAATGCATCAATTGAACATATATATCATGTATTTCAACTCTCATGAAGGATTTGAGACCAAATAAGTGCAATTATGGACTCAATTTCATCAAAACAAATCTCAGACTAATGTAGAACATATTGACCTACGTCCGTATCTAAGAAATTTTGACCTAATTAATCATATCTAAAAATTTTGAAAAAAAAAAACATCAGGACATACAAAACACATGTACGGGCAACATTCATGAAGGAAAATTGTTCCAGAAATCAACACAAAAATCAGCACAGAAATAGCAAAACTAAGTAGATCTAACCTAGCCGAACACATCGAAAATCATGAAAAAAAAAAAAATATATATATATATATATACAGAAGATGCACGACATGATTGGAACAAAACTCATGAAGAAAATTTTGTCAAAAAACGATCATGAAAGTCGGCACAAAAATAAAAAAATCAGAAGGTGGAACCGAATCAAAACCGAAAAAAAAAACTATAAAACTATAAAAAAAATATAAAAACTATAAAAAACTAGTAAAAAAAACTCAACTAAACTACTGCAAAATCCCTAATCTTCGGAGGTATTTTTGGAGGGCCAAACGATGGTCGTTTTGGGCGTGCAACCTATTGTTTCGAAGCTCGGGATGTCTATTATCTAATCCTAAGAGGATTCGAGCTGAAATGAGGTCTTTTCGAACCTCTTTTTGGCCAAAACAGTAACCTATGTACAAGCCTACGAAAATCACATATTAGGCTTAAAATCACAATCATCATTCAAATCATCAACAACTCATTGCAGCATTTATACTCATCAATATTAAGCATGTAAAATCTCCTAATCTTGAATCCTAGCCCCGATCGACTAACTCGATCTCGCTTAATCAGATTCAAGTTTCGAATTATTATCTTTGTTGTGATTTTCGTCGGTTTCTATCATGATTAGTTGGATCAAATTGCCGGATCACGATCGAGACTCCAAGAACTTAGATCAAGTCACTATGGCTCGGATCAAGACCAATCGAACCTCCGGCTCAAGGAAAAAAAGGAAGAACCGGCCTTGACTCGCCGGTGAAGTTCAGGCTGCCGGTGAAGATCTAGCCACCAATCCGCTCTCCTCTTTCCACAACAATGTTAAAGACTCTTGCTACAGTAGATTACCAGCAACTTGAAGGCTTGGGAGCTCCGATGACTGCCGGTTCGAACCTAGAATGAGACTAGTCTAAGAAGCGAACCGAATCTAGAGAGAGAAATTTTGATATGTTTGTGCAGCATTTTGGAGAGAGAGAGAGAGGCTGAGGAGAGAAAAAAAATTCGCGCAAATGAAACCCCTTTTTTGAACATAGAAGAGATTTCACTTATTTACCCCCACATTAAGCAATTTTGGCCGTCGATTCGACCCAATGGCCAAAATCTCGATCCAACGGTCAAAAATCTATTTAGAATGCTCCATTATGATCTCGAGGTGTCGGGTAATTGATCTAGTGGGTTTGATTTGCAAAAAACCAAGCCAAAATCGGGAATTGCGTCAAAATGTCTAATTAGGGGTTAATTTGCAATTTGACGAAATTTGATGACCAATTTGTAAACTTTTGGGAAATTGAAGTTGTAGAAGTGAAATTGGGAGTAAGAGGGTTTCAGAACCGGTGGCCAAAGGCCAAGAACCGGCTGAAAAGGGCCTGAACCGCCCAATCTAGCCAACGGCCGGTCAAACCGGCTAGACTGGTTCGGTTTGGTTCGACCGGATTTTGACTGGTTCTTGACCGGTTTGGTTTGGTGCATGCTGTTTTCTCCACTTAGGACCCCTGTGGGTAAAACATTTATGCAATTTGACCCCTAAAGGACCTAATTGAAAAGGAATTTTATCTTTTTATGAAGAAATTGACCAATTAAGATACAATTAAACTAATCAAACCTTATGAAAGTGATCTAGGGGTCTTTTACTAACCTAATTGAATGATTATCGTGGAAAAAAATGAGTTGAAACCATTGGTGCTTTGAATTGTGCCTAAATGGCTAAAATAGTAAAATTTGCAATTCAATGGACAAAATTGCAAATTAACTAAAATTAAACTCAATTAGTGTCACAATTGCCCTATCTAATGAGTTACCCATAGGTAAGATCACTTACCACATTCAAATTGACCTTGAATTGAAGTGCTCGAGCTTATGTCAAATATGGATCTAAGCTTAATATTAAAATTGGACTTAGATTTATGAAATTAAACCATAGCCATGAATGGGTCAATTCGAATTTTGTCAATTGAAGCTTAATTACTTGACTTTCTAATGCTTTGGAGGATAAAATTCTTCACACTGATGAATTATTGTGTGAATTTCACAAAATAAATCTCAAATTTGGACTTATCTTAAGAAAATGAGTTAGAAACAATCGTCTGTTTGTAAGTTATGAAGAATCAATTTTGGTCCCCTAATTAAGGCTCAAAACAGCAATTCGTATTTTGACTCGGCAAATCGCAAAATTGAATGCTCAAATAAATTTTAGATAGTCCCTAAACCAAATTTCAAAGAAGGAATTACACCTACTTATGACTAGAATAAAAGTAATTTTATTTTTGGTTGATTTAGAACCCAAAACTGAAAAAGTTAGAAATTAAGGTTTTTAATCGAATTTTGTGAAATTTTTGACACAAAAGTCAAATTCACATTAAAAGAAATGCTTTTGTGCATTTTTTATTTTTTTATTTTTTTGGGTCAAAGGTTTGACCAAAAGTCAACCATTTAGTTGACTTTTCCTAAAAGGTTGATTTTTTTTTATCAAATCTTTGAATTTTCAAGAAATTGATTTGTAAAAAGTGAAATTAAAGCTAAGTGGAATTTTTTTTGGGTAAGTCAATTTTTGACCCGAGGTTGACTTTTGGTCAAAGGTTGACCAAAAGTGAACCCGAAAGTCAACCGTTTGACTTTTCAATTTTTTTTTCCTTGAAAATGAGCTAAAAACTACTTAAAAATGACAATACAAAAGAAATAAATGAAAAACAACATTTTTTGGTCAAGAGATAGGGTTCCGTCGCGATTAGAAACCTAAATCTCGATTTTTTATGTTTTAATGATATGTCGACTAAAAATCAGATGTCAACACTGGGCCTCCAATGTGTATCTCTACCTAAAATCATCAGCTCTTACGTTACATTGTACTCTAGATTGTCGTCACACAACTCTCTCTATCACTCTTTAGAGAACAACACAAAATTTACTTCTTTCATGGTTAATCGTTGTATGCCCTTATAATAGTGAGTTGGTAAAATGCTCCCATAACTTTGGTGGATATGCTAACAATGTTATGCCTTATCTTCATCGGTTGGGATCCCATTAACGTTCTTCAGATCCATCATCAATTTGTTAAATTCATTTAAGTGGACTCTAATAGATGTATCTTCAACATATTGGATATGAACAATCATCTTCAATAAATATTGGCGATTATTCAAACCCTTTGTTACATAGAGGGCTTGAAGTTTTACCCATAAATATGCAGCATGCTTCTCTTTAGCCACCTCTATTAACACCTCATTCTATAGGTTCAACAAGATTATACTCTTCGCTCTCTCCATTTGCTCATTTTGATTGGTATGTTTCATTGCTTTTGGCAACTTAATCATTGCCATCCAACGCCTTGGCTAAACCTTAGGTTGTTAATAGCACACGTATATTAGTACTCCACAACCCAAAGTTATTCCTTTTGTTAGATTTCTCCTTTCCAAACATAATTGCAAAACCTCAACTCGAATTCCAATTGTTCAAATATTTTAACGTGGAAGCTGCCAAAATCTTAATATCATGAGCGACAAAAATCAAGAGATATTTTAAAGGAGGAATAATAAAAGATACGAGAGATTTATATGATTCAATCCGAGTATCGATATCTACATCTATAAAGAGAGTAAACTGCAAATAATTCACTAATTAATCAAAGAATTACACGATAACAATCTCTCATACGCTTTTGGTGCCGAGAACCCTTGATGTACATCTGTATAGCTTCTTGATTTAAAGGTCAATATATCTCTTATCATTTACCAAAATAATAATAATAATAATCTCTCATACCCTCAAGTATTTTTCTAAATTTTAAAATTACACCTTATGTCCATGGTGTTTTCAGCACAAATCTCCCGATTAATGCACTAATTAATCAAAAAATAATAAAAGATACAAGAGATTTATATGATTCAATCCTAAAGAGAGCCAACTATATATAATTTACTAATTAATCAAAGAATGACATGATAATAATCTCTCATATACTCGAGTATTTTTTTTAATTTAAAAATTACACCTTATGCCCACAGTGTTTTCTACACAAATATCCCGATCCGCCAAAGAAGGGAGTCCCTTCTGGTTGGATAAATAGAAGAAAGTAGAAAATAACAAAAGGGCCAACTGGCCAAGAGACCACTCCAATAAAATAATGATTTGGACTTTTCCTTTTATCGTTAATGTCTTTCCTCTTCGTGTCTTCTGAGAGCTATACTCCTTTCATAGTGCCAAAAGCAAGGTGTCTCCATCATTGCCAGTGGACCCTCTTCAATAAATGTCATGGTCTAAATGTCTACGGCGTCTGACGGGAGTTGTCCTCTCCATTGCCACCTCGTAAAAAATATACCATCTCATTTATTTTCAATAGAAACATATCTCTCACATGATCTGTGATTGAAGAACAAGTCTCTCTTCTACACCCAAACTTAAATGAAACCCATGAGCAGTTTGTCACAGTTAAAGAAATTAATGTTAGAACCCTTATACTTCTTTCTTCTACAAAAGCAGATAGAATTAACGTTGGCTGGAAAAAATAACCAACTCTAAGATTTCACAAAAGTCCAACTTGGACCTCATTTATTTGCATGTTATGGGCCATGTTTAATTGACAGACTTAAATTTGAGACATAATTTAACAGATTGAAATGAGGTATTGGTTTTTGATAATGTAAAGAAAAAAGGGGTGTTGGTTCGCTGAATTTTTTAACTTCCTTTGGAGTGTGATGGATCATTTTTTTTTATGGATTTGACGGGAGAGAAGGAAGTAGGCTTGTCAAAGGGGGAATAAGGATTTCAAGAGAAAGTTGAGAAGTGGTAATCTTCTCATCTTCATTGAGGTAGAAAACCTCATAAAAAATAATCAATCTTAGAGGAATTCGATTTCAATAATGGAATTGGAGAGTTGAAATAACAAGGGCATTGACACATATAGGGGTGGTATTTTCCATAGATTCGGTCATGATGAAATGGATCTTTCTCTTAGTATAGACTCATTTTAATTCACAGAGTTATAATCCTAGTCCAATCTAAACGAAGCTGTCTTTGATACCATGATGGGGCTACAGCATAAGCTAATGATTCCTGAGATGCTTATGCTATCTCACAACACATGGCCCTTCTCTCAGCCTTTCAATGGAACTGCCTCTTAATCTTCATAAATGATTAATCTATTTTATAAGGCTCTCAAGTTTCAGAAACTTTCTAATTCACCAGATTCATAGAGTGGTGAATGAAGGTTATATTTGTGGAACCGACTTATCGTATTGAACTAACAGTATAAACCTAAGCTTCTTACTAACATTAGAGTTCGAGGAAGAAGAGAAAGCGTTGAGAAGGCCATTAAGGAATTGCATATAAAAGAGATTTTCAAAACACTAATCTTGTTTTGACTTCTTACAGAAGTAACCTTTATATAGACGAAGCCAAGGGTAATATTGTAACGGTATAACCACACTATTAGAATAATACAAGCATACTTAGGACCACTAGGCATAAAGGACTGCGTTATTATGCAAGATGCTTTTACAAGAGGAAGGACACTAATAAGACACTTTGGCCAAAAGCAATGGCCCTCATATAGAAGCAAAAGAGGTCTGCCAAAGTGACAGCAAAGCAAGTCGTGCGTGAGCGTAATAGGCCACTCGGTCTCGTTCGTATTTTACCACAGCGAATCTTGATATTTAGTGTTGGTTAATGAGACTGTTAGTTAAAAGAATAGATGTTACGAAACAATTCATACAAATGATGGTCCGCGACAATGCCCGGATGCTGGACCAGTAAGTACCATGCTCGATGTCTTTCTTTTCATGGCTAAAGAAATATGATTTTTCTAAATCGTTCGAAGTCCCCTTTTTTTCTAGCTTTATGAAAAGATCCTGCAGACTGAAAGGTCGCAGCCACGTGGAAAGAATCATATTGAATGTGGGAGATCCATTTGTACTGTTGCGTATTGTAATAATTGACAATTAGATTAGTTGCAATCTTCCACCGTATTTGACAACTGATGTAGATCTGCGTTTTTTGTGGAAAATGAAGGGGCACGTGGCTCCTAAAAGCACCGATGACAACGTAGGACTTCGAGTGTGCTTCAAAACGTAATCCGCAAACTGTTCACGAAAAGCCTCAGAGAGAGAGAGAGAGAGAGGGAGAGAGAGGGAAGAGATATGCAGAAAGGATCGTCGTTCGGATTGAGGAAAGGTTCGTGGACGGAAGAGGAAGATGTTCTCTTGAGGAGCTGTGTCCAGAGGTACGGAGAAGGAGAGTGGCATCGAGTTCCTCAGAGAGCAGGTATTGTATCATTGTATGTGAAGGTTATTCTTGTTTTTTATTTGCATATACTCGCGAGCGTGTAAATTTGTATAGTGATGAGGATCCTTGTTTTCTTGTTGCATCCCCATCGGTATAATCCACTTAGATTTGCGTGTGTCAAATCATCTCGTGTCATCATATTTTATTTTTGTCAAATACTTGTGTTATCATTGAGATACTTTTACTTGAGTGAAAAGTTTTTCTTTTATTAAAATGGATGGATGTGTCTTTCGTTAGTTTTGAGATAGTGGTATCAAGTCAGATTAGGTTTGACTTCTTTAAGTGAAACTTCTCGTGCTCTCCAATGATATTTCATTGATTTTTTAAAATAAGACAAAAAGGGGACGTGTATTGATATTTTACTCATGTCAACGGATTGATTTGCACTAAGAGCATCTCTATACTGTGTATACACATGCGCGCAGAGAGAGAGAGAGAGAGAGATCGCTAAGTTCATGTTTGTATTTCTTGAGCTTGTAGGTTTGAATAGGTGCAGAAAGAGCTGCAGATTGAGGTGGTTGAACTATCTGAAGCCCAACATTAAGAGAGGGAAATTCGAAGATGATGAGGTCGACATGATCATCAGGCTTCACAAACTTCTTGGGAATAGGTGAGTACATGCTAAGAAAAGGTCACATGCGAAGTGACAGTTGTCTGTTTTAATAGAGTTACTTATATGGTGTTGAGCCTACCTGCGTTATTCACACTAGCCTCTCCCTCTTCCTTCTTCAAAAATTGATTAAGGGTTGCATTGATCGAAATAAATGACGACTGCATGTATAAACTGTGGTAAGGATTAGGCTATTTCATTTTAGGAAAAATTTAAAAAAAAAAATCTTAAACTTATTATACTTGTGTCAATTCAGTCTTGAACCTTTTAATTTGGCCAATCTAGTACTAAGCCTTTGACGTGTTGTCAAATCAATCATAAATCTTTCAATTTTGTAAATTTAATCATAAAACTTTCGACAATTTGTCAATTTAGTCATTGCAAGAAATTTTGGTTGAAAATCGTTGATGTGGTAACCTAGTCAGCACCGGCCATCTTACATGACATAACCAATACTAATATGAACAATTTTTTAAAAATATTTTATTTTTTTTCTTCTTTTCTTTATTTTCCTAACACTGGCTCAATTGCCAGCTGATCCTTCTCGGCGACCCTCACCTAGTTGAGACGAGGCATCATGGCCCTCACCCATGGCCTTAGTATCCTTGTTGGCCACAAGTGAGGGCATTGACCCTTGCTCAAATCCAAGCGAGGGCTGCAACTCCGTTGCCGGCCAATGGGCAAGGGTCATGGCCCTCCCCTTGATTTGGGCAAGGGAGTTGCGGTCTTCGCCTATGACTGGTGAGGGCCGCAATTCCCTCACTCAAATTAGATGATGGTTGTTAGCCCTCACCAACCTTGGGTTGGGAAAAAAGAAAATAATAAAGTAATAAACAATTCAAGAAAAATAAAAAGTTATCTACATCAACGCCGGTTGTATCACATAGGATAATTGACATTGACTAGACTGTCACGTCAATGATTGCCAAGTAAATTTGGCTAATTAAGCTAAATTGATTAATCATCAAAAGGTTTGGTAATTCATCAAAAGATTTAAGATAAAATTGGTAAAATTGAAGGTGTAGAATTAAATTGATCCAATGAAAAGGTTTATAATTGAATTAGTATCAATGTAATAAATTTAACAACTTTTTAGTAATTTTCCCTTTGATTTTTTGTACCCACCCTAAAAGGGACAAGTTTTTGACATATGTTTGGAGAACGTTACTTGTACATAGGCATAGCCATTTGGAGTGCACCTTGTCTCTGATGACAACCGCATGATGGGACAGGCTGATACAACCCCGATAAAGTCCATACGAGAGTCACTATTTCGGAAATGTTCAATAAAATAACCTACTGTAGATATGGCCACATGCATGAGAGAGACGAAAGTTGCCGACTACAGCTCATGTCGTACGGTTATTGATCTTACCAGTGAAACGCGACCCTTCAAATCCAACCGTCTAGATACTGTTTAGTATATATTAGGGGTGATCATGGCTATATGGTATAACTTGGGAACGTGAGAACCCAATAAGTGAAAATTGGTCTAGTTCTAGATTTTAAAATATATAAGATAGGTTGCAAGTGAAGTCGAAAATTTAGAATTTAGAGCAAGTCTTTGTGTTTTTTTTATTCTATATCTTCGCACAATTTAGAGGTATTTTATAACGTTCAATAATAAGTGTATAACACAAAATCACTTATCCGAGCTTTCATTTCCAGCGATGTACATGACTGTGACCCCTAGTACATATCGCACATTCTTTGATACCTATTCACAGGTGAAGATAGAGTCTCTCTCTAGCTCTCCCTACCTATTTCTTCGGACAACATTAACTGAGTACCAGTAATGGTTCTCATTAGCCGTTGTCGACTTCAGGAGCGATTGCTTACTAACTACATGGTTGTTCATGTATTGTTCTTAGATCTAGTCACTCCCGATCATGGTTACAGGTATAAGGAACTCAGAGAGATTATTCGTCTGATGTCGATTCTGTTTATGTAGTCCAAAGAAAGGTAGACTGAACAACAGAAGCTTGAATTCGATCACAAACGTGCATTTCATTCTTTGGGCCAAACAAAGAACGAGAGAGCAGGAATTAAACAATTATGTGGCAATTATAATAACTATATCTTTGGATGGGAGGCAAAGCAAATGGGCCGCATGCTCAGTCGGTAATAACTTAAATT
The DNA here is from genome assembly GCA_014182515.1 of Eucalyptus microcorys. NCBI lineage: Eukaryota > Viridiplantae > Streptophyta > Magnoliopsida > Myrtales > Myrtaceae > Eucalyptus > Eucalyptus microcorys. The sequence continues at coordinate 19,643,789 of CM024571.1, read as the reverse complement.
CAATCAATAGAAAATCAATTTATGAAAATCCGAATCTTGCTAAATATACTGATTTAACCTAACAACAGTCCTCTTTTTTCTATGTTGGTAACAGCTTCATGATATTCGGCTGTCAATTTTTAATTATCATCAAACAAATATTAATTCCATTTCCATTATTAAAGATTATTAACACTTAAAATTCGGCACTTAAAATTTTTAATTTACCCAACAGACCCTAAATCTTAGTCATTTTTAATCTTCACTAGCATAGTTGCATTTGATATGGATTAAAATCAGGCACCAACTTATTGATTAGTTATGGCTCCGGAGGGCCATTTTTCCACATTTAAAAGTAATAATAGGTGAATCGACAGAAATTATAGAATTTAACACAAAGGTGTTAACGGTGTGTACTTCAAATATATTAGAAGAGAAAGAAACTAATTGTTCGCAACTCATTTATAACACTTCGCAGATTGGAGAGAGCTTATGAAAATTCCCATTCCTTGACTGTCAACATCAATTGGCCATTCCCACAATGAAACCCTTATTTTGTCAGGATTGAACACTTATGGAAACAAAAAGAAATCACTACTTTGGATTGATTCGTTTATTTATGAATCACTTGAGTGTCATAATTTTTTAAAAATATCCATCACAAGTGTCATGCCATATTAGATTTTGGGTATTTGGGTGAATGTTTTTAAGAAGTTATGGGCATGCAAACGATCGAAAAAGTTTCAATACTCAAATAAACGTTTTTGAGAAATTATGGCAATTTTGTGATCGAAAAAAAAAAAGTTATAACACTCAAGTGAGCACCGTATGAAAATAATTTTCGATATATTTCCTCATAATTTAACATTTCATTTAGTCAAAATTAGGGAGAATTACCAAAAAAGTCATAAACCTATTACAATTGTGCCAATTCAGTCCATCCGGCCAAAATTGGTCGGCCGGCGCTGACGTGAACCGGCGAACGCTGATGTGGCATTTTTAAATATTTTTTAATTTTTTTTTGGAATTTTTTAATTCTTTTTTTTCTTTTTTTTTTCCATCATCTTCTTCGCCTCCTGGCCGGCCGGCCGGAGGTGAGGGTCGGTGAGGCGGGGCCGCCAATGGCGAGGCTCACCCCGCCGGCGGAGGCAAGGGCCGGCGAGGGCGAGGCCCCGCCGGATCTGGCTAGGTCAGCCTCGCCGGCCACTGGCGAGGGTGAAGCCCCGCTAGATCCGGCGAGCTCGGCCCTCACCAGATCCGGCAGGGCCTCGCCCAGCCAAGGCGAGGGTCGACCTCACTAGTGGCCGGCGAGGCGACCTCCTCAATGGGAGGATCTACGGGTGGCTATCCCTCTCTCTCTCTCGTTTGAAGTTGCGAGCGCTCGCTTGGAACCGTTCTCTCTCTCCGCCTCAATTCGTGCCTTGCGATTGCGCCTCCGGAGTGCGAGCGAGCTCGCGGCTTCCGATCGCCGCCGCATTGTGGACGGCGGGCGAGGAGCCTCGCCGGCCACTAGCGAGGTCGACCCCTCGCCTTGGTTGGGCGAGGCCCTGCCGGATTTGGCGAGGGCCGAGCTTGCCGGATCTGGCGGGGCCTCGCCCTCGCCGGTGGCCGCGGGGATCTCGGGGCCTCGCCCTCGCCGGCCCTTGCCTCCGGCCGGCGGGGGCGAGCCTCGCCATTGGCCGGCGAGGCTGACCTCTCGCCCTCGCCTCCGGCCGACCAGGGGCGAAGAAGATGATGGAAAAAAAAAAAAAAAAAAAAAAAGAATTAAAAATTCCAAAAAAATTAAAAATTCCAAAAAAAAAAAAAAAATATTTAAAATGCCACATCAGCGTTCGCCGGTCCACGTCAGCGCCGGCCGGCCAATTTTGGCTGAATGGACTGAATTGACACAATTGTAAAAGGTTTAGGACTAAATTGGCCAAAAAAAAAAGTTTAGGACTGAAGTGGCACAATTGTAATAGGTTTAGGACTTTTTTTGTAATTCTCCCGTCGAAATTATTGATGCAGGTGGTCCCTAATTGCCGGGAGACTCCCGGGTTGAACTGCGAATGACGTGAAGAACTATTGGAATGCCCATCAACGGAAATTGATGACTTGCCAAGGGAAGCCGGAGAACAAGAAACCCCAAGATTTGGTAAAAGTTGAAGTCATAAGGCCTCGCCCTCGGACAATCTCCAAGAACTTCTCTTCCTTGGGGGTCGAAGCCTATAGAGAGCTGAACAAGTCCCGAGAGCCGCGTGTCCACGACGTGCCTCCAAACAGAAGCCCCTGGATCAATGATGACTTTGAGCTGCGTTCGGAGACGACGGAGGCATGGTTGGATTGTTGGAGAGGACTCTCCTTCGATGCAGAAAGCATCTGGGACTAGCCGGTGTGATAGGATCTTGCCGGGCCCTTGGATATTACTTATGCATGTGTTGCCTTCATATGATTGGGGTTTGTATGAGTACGGACATTGGGAGAACCAAGTGGTGTGTGTACTGCTTTTCTGCACGTGATCCCTTCGTATGCTTGTGGTCCGTATGACTGCGTACAAGGGAGAATAATGACTCTCGAACATCAACGGTGACTATGAATCCTTCCGAGATTTGCTATATATTTGGATACGTTTCGAATAAAACGTCCCACATGCATACATGACAAGATTTTCAGAATATCAACTGTGATTTTTAACGTTCGAGGAAATACTCGTTTGATGTTCCACCATACCGTAAGTAGAACCTTTTTTCAATAGTTAAAACCCTTCATCTGCATCAAAAGTATCTGGTCTGTCTCGAATGGTGGTGAAGGACACAATTTCTCAAGAAACATGACGTGAAAGTTGGCCGAACAAAGAAGAAGGATTATGGCGAACAGAATCCTACCGTGACAGAAGAGAAAATGTTAGTAAAGAATCTGGTTTTGAATTGTCATGATGGTGCTCAAGGATATAAATGATCTGAAGGCCAGTACTTAACATGCAAACAAACAAACAAACAAAATAAGCTCGTTGAACTGATTTCATGGCTTGAGAAAAACATAAGATGATCCGTTTTGCTCTCAGTTGAGTTTGCCGTTCTGATGAATCGGTTCTATGATAATGTGGGATCCTAGTTAGAACGAATGCTGATAAACAACACATTTTGTGCAAAAGTCGGAGAAACAATGTAGGATTTAAAGGGGCCGGAGGGGGGAAAAAGAACAGATCAATGGGAGAAAACAGTAGTAAATCTTGCCAAAAGATTTTGTCTTCTTCGTCATCTGTATATTTCTGCAACTACAATCAGGGATGCCGCTTCAATTATAATTAGTGGATGCAAGTGCTGCCGTTGAACTTTCTAAATTTCACATGTATTGTTCTTTCGAGAAAAGTTGGATTTGCTTTAATAATCATGTTCTTGCCCTTACTGGACAATAAAATATACTGACATTGAACCCACGTTTTTGTTATGAGTTAGCATAGTCGGATTACAGTGAGAAGAAAATCCAAACCTCGCACAACAATAATGTCTCTCTCTCCCTCTCTCCCTCTCTCTCAAGTTAATTTACGTCATTTTTGATGGCAGTCTTGTTGTTTATGACTATTGGTGGGATTCCTTTTGTTGACACAAAAAAATTGCCCTAAGTCCCTGAGAGACCGAGCGAGATATGATCGTACTAAGTGTTGAGCCACGAACGGCGGTAAATGAGACTTGGTTCAGTTAATGAAGATCGATGGATTAAGAACAAGATAAATGTTCAAGTGGCGAAACAAACAATCTTGGCTGCAATGATGATGACCCATTCAATCATGAAGCCATCACGATTGTCAAATCACGGTGTCGTAAATCTCAAACCACTTATTATAGTGATTGAGAAACACGGATTGTTATAACCGTAAGGAAGTGGAGTTGTAAGTTACAAAAGAAATTGTCAACACGGGGGTGAGTGATAAGGCTTTGATCGTTGACTTGAGTTCTTTTGATAACCATTTGTAAATACATGTTAAATTCTAAGAGTCGAATATTATTTGCCTAGAATATTATTTGCCTTTTTTTAAAAATTGTCGTTAATCGTTGGTGGCTGTAAGTATTGGAATTGTAATTTGAGCAAAGGACCAGCAATCAATCAATGAACACCATTTGATTAATTTTATATTCTTGTTATCTTTGCATTTCAGTACTCTTTTACATAGCCGATCATGATTATCTCTAATCTTTGTATCTTTAATTTTCTCATCGGCTTGCGTTTCCTATCTAAGAATTAACAGAGGACCCTTCACACGTTTTATCGATTTCTACATAGATTTACATTTTGAAAGGGGCTTTGTCCACGGGTCAATATGTGTTCGAAGAAGTTATTCGGTGAATCCGTGTGATGAGCCTAATGCATGTTAGCAATTGGATCATGCGGATCTGTCGAGATCCGAGGGAGCACACCCACCGCCCTTTACGTGCTGCGATGCTTCACCTCTAGCGGCACCTCTACCACGTAACACGGAATGGCAGCGGCGCGATCTTCTATAGAAAAGTCAAAGCACTTCGCAGCCGTTGGATACGAATGGATTGGAGGGGTCACGTCCCTCTTTGACTTTCAGTAATCAAAGTCTCGTTCCCGACCTCCAGTTCGGAAAAGGATCTCGCTCCGCCAACCTATAAATACAGACTCCCTCCTCCCTATTTCGCCGCCTCAAGAAAGAGAGAGAGAGAGAGAGAGCAGAATCACCTGAAGGAATCTAGAGGAATCCGGGTCTCGCGGTTGGCAAGAAGCGGCGTTTCCACGACGGGCGAAAGCTCCTACAGGAACTCTCCGAATTTCACCGGGACAGAGACAAGAAACCAGAGCGAAGCCAACTGCGCTATCTTCTTCCGAGGGTCACCTCTTTTGAGCCGGCGGCGGATCCCGGGGGACACCCTTTTGTTTTCGCGGGTAGCTGTTGTGCTGCAACACGTACGTTGCGGTGTATTAATAGGGCCTTGGTTAGAACGACAAAAGGATGTTGACGATCAAGAGGGTCGCCACGGTGGTGTCGAATTATCAGGAGGAGGGTGGCGAGAAGGATAATGCTGCCGTTGCTGTTGAAGGGGAAGCCAAGGGATGTGGTCGTAATTGCCTCGGAAAGTGCTGTTTGCCTGGTAAGTCCCCTGTGATCACACTCTTCCTTTCCTTTTCCTTTTGGCCTATGAAAATTAGAACATTCTCGCTGATTGTTTGCGGTTTAGTCATATATTTGAAGATGAATAGATTGTTTTTGTAGGGTTTGGATGGTTTACCTTTCTCATGATCTGCAGATAACAAACGTGTATCGCTTTGTGTGCATATTAGAAGATTGTTTGATTTGGATGTTTCTTTTATGCCACAAAGAGTCTTACATAGAGACGATTGGGTACATTAGCTTTGATAAATTCATCTTGTTTTAATTAGTTACATGTTTCGTCCCTTTTCTTTGATGTCCTGATTGTTCTAAGGCAAGTGTAGTTTTCTTGCTGGAAAAGATTTCCAGTTAAGTTCTTGGGCTTTGCAGACTATTGACCGGAAATTACGCATTCTATTTGGCTTTCTTTGTTTCCCACCTAAGTTATGACCATGAGGTTTCAAACTTTTGATTGCCAGTGTATAAAGCTAATTGTGAAATTGGAATAAAATGAGGTGGACCATCTTCTTTTTTAACCATATTATATGCTGGAAGGTGAACTCTTGATTGAGCTTCAAGTTCTATGGGGGTTTTCTGATCCTTATCTAATTGGAGGGATGCATATTTTTTATAGTAATGGCCAGCAGCTTTTCTTGATCTTCAATCATTCTCCACTGCCTGGAGAAGGGACAATATAGAAATCAAGAATCAAAGATTAGCGAAAAATAAAGGCTGTCGTCATACCCTAGAGGATCAAAAAGCAGCAGTATATTCAATTAAAGACGTGTGTATATATAAAATTCATTATATGTGGTGAGAGAGAGAGAGAGAGGATGTGGATGTTTGGTTCATTACTTTCTCTACGTTGGCACTGGCTTGTACCTGATTTAATTGCTAATTGCAGCATCAGACCTTCCTCTGTACACGTTCAAGGTAGCCGGAGAAGATTGCGCTGAAGAATCCATCTTTTATCAAAAACCACCTGAGACTTCTTTCCTGCTCAATCTCTTACTTGGACAGTGGGAGAATCGGATGAATCGAGGTCTATTTCGCTACGATGTAACTACAAGCAAGACAAAGGTTATTCCTGGCGGCTATGGTTTCATTATGCAGCTGAACGAGGGGCGCCACCTCAAAAAACGCCCGACTGAGTTCCGAGTAGATCAAGTTCTCCAGGATTTCGATGAGAAGAAGTTCAATTTCACCAAAGTGGGCCAAGAGGAAGTGCTTTTTATGTTTGAACAAAGTGATGACTGCTACAGTCACTTCTTCCCCAGTGCACCCGCCATTTTCAAGCCTACTTCTCCTAATGTTGTAGCTATCAACGTAAGTCCGTTGCTTCCTTAACACTAAACGTTATGCATGGCTTCATTGATGTCCACCGGCTGCTGATGAATAAGGTGGTTAAACTTCTGCAGGTCAGCCCCATTGAGTATGGGCACGTTCTCCTTATACCCTGTGTTCTCGACTGCTTGCCTCAGAGGATTGACCACATGAGCTTCTTTCTGGCTCTGTCTTTGGCCAAAGAAGCAGCAAATCCTTTCTTCAGAGTGGGTTACAACAGTCTCAGCGCATTCGCTACCATTAACCATCTTCACTTTCAGGTAACATTAATTGAACACACTTTGATCCATGAAATTGACTAACTGATTGAGCTACTTTTCTTTTTCTACGGAAGGAAATTCTAACTTTTTTATCCCTGCTAGTAGCGTTACCTACTTACCTCTTTTTTCTTGTTATTACAGGCGTATTATTTGGCTTATCCATTCCCAGTCGAAAAGGTTCCTACTCTGAGAGTAATGACTTCCAGGAGCATGCAGAGAAATGGAGTAGTTGTTTCGCAACTCTTGAAATTCCCAGTCCGTTCACTTGTGTTTGAGGGTGGAGATACTTTATGGGATCTGTCCAGTGCAGTTGCTAATTCCTGCAAACTCCTTCAGCACAACAACATCCCCTTCAATGTACTAATTGCCGATTGCGGCAAAAGAGTGTTTCTATTTCCACAGGTAACTTTTCATTTTTTCCTTTCTCAACAGATTGACAGTTTAATGTCCATGAGCCGTTTTGCTGTGCAACTTAATAGGGGTACTAGCACTTTCAAGATGATCCATTGTGGTAGGAGTTTAACTCATATATGGGTCATTTAATCATGGCACACAAAGTCTCATCTTTGTTTACAAGGCTTATTTTTCATAGGTCCAATTTCTTGTCTTCGAAGACATCACATGTTATGATGCGCTCTGCTTGGTTCCTCATGGAGATCTTTGAGTGTGATGTAGCATTTGTGCAGTTTTTGCCGTTCATATGCTCCTCTTCTATTTAAGCTGTACTGACTCTTATATATTTCGACTTTCTTTGCCATGGTCTCTCGGTTTACCAATGAAGTTACGCTACTAATGGACCAAATCTCACACAAGAAAGGAACTTTGAGTCAAGAGTTGTGTTTAAGGAGCTAGTTAGGATTCTGACTATAAGGAAATGTTATTAATTCTCAGTAAATTCTGGTGGTCACCACAGAACAAGGTTGTGTATCTTCCTCATAAGTACAATTATATTAATAATAATTTTGAGTTAGGATTTTGGAGGATGATTGGAAACATAATGACCTTTTGATTCCGAAACCTTACTTGAAATTGTTTATTGATATAATGGGTCTGTGCAAAGTGGATGCATAAATGATAAGCATTAATTATTCGTACATATATGTCCGATGTGTTTGGTTTCAGCAACTAAGAACGTAATTGCTGATATGAACGGCAACAATTATGAAATATTGAATATGAAAATTCAATATGTGCTGGAAAAGCAAGAAGCACTAGAAGCTCTTGACCATATTATGGAAGATCTTGAGAATGCCGTGCGCCGCCTTGAGCTAGCAGAAGACCGCCTAACGGCATTTGAGCCGAAAATAAACATTTGCAATGCTGGTTCTAGCTCAAAAAGGGTTTTGAGCTCTAAGCGCAAGCGTAATGATTCGTTCAATATGTGGGAATGCAAATGATCAAGTCCTTATTGCAAGAAATCAAGAGTTAACCAACACAAGAGAGGAAAACGTCCTCAAGTAAAGAAAATGTCAAGGGTGAGGTGTTATAATTATGACAAGAAAGGTCACTATGCTCGCAACTGTTGTGAGCCGAAAAAGGTAAACACCCTTGTACATTTAAGAACTTTGCTTATGTGTCAAGTTCTGTATTATTGGTTGAATCCAATCCTTTGTGGACTATAGATTCAGGAGCGACGGACCATGTAGCTAAGGATAGAGAATCCTTCAGGAAATTCCGACGATACCAACTAGAACTAAGTGGATCTATGTAGGAAATAACTCTGAGCCGAATTAAAGGGATTGGCTCCAACGAACATGCGTGGTGGACGCATTTTGTTCCTACATGATGTCCTATATGCTCGGGCTATTTTTTGTGTTGGTTAGCTTGGTTTTAGTGTGAACTTCATAATAGAGGTGTAGATTTGTATTTGGATACAAACTATTATGATTGTGGTCACTTTCTGATGGTTTTATTGTACTAAATGTTGACTTGTGGTGATGTCAATTTTAGTTATCGCGCGTCTAATTGAGCTCTCTGTCAATGGTCAGTGTTATGCGGAGAAGCAAGCTCGGGGAGAAGTGAGCCAAGAACTTTTGGAAACTCAAGTAAATCCCGCCATCTGGGAGATTGGCGGACACATAGTGCTGAAGAGACGCGAGGACTTTGAAAATGCGTCGGAGGTCTATGCATGGAGACTCCTTGCGGAGGTTTCCCTATCAGAGGAGAGTTTCCAAGAAGTGAAGGCTCAAATCTCAGAAGCAGCAGGCTTGTGCGAGATTGATACTGAAGCATATGACTTGCATCAGAACGAAGAAGCTGTGTCCACATCTTCTGCTGCTACAGCCACCTCGCATTTGCATCAAGATTGTCTAGTCGTGAAAGGCAGGGCATGACTCTTGCAGTAGCAGGTTTGCACCGTGAATCGCTCCTTGCTGAAGCACAAGGAACTGAAGGCCAGATGATCCTGACAAACTGTCCAGGACAAGATTCCGCATCTTGCGACGCTTTGTTTTGCATAATTTGTCGGTTCAGTGGTGAGGAATGTGGTTCGGTAGATTCGCCGCACCGCAGGGCAGGTTACATTCCTTACCAGACAGCGTTGGTTGGACTAACCGTCTGGAAGATTGAAGTTTGACATGGAAATAGCTTCTGACTTTGCCATTGCTATTAGAAACAGAGCTTCTGTACTTAATGGTGGCTTTCATGAGCACCTGGGCAGAAGTTGCCCTTTGTAGATTACTGATTGATTTATGTTAGGTAACAAATGCCAATGTATTTGCATGATGGTGGCCACTGGCCCTTGGCAGTTCTTTTAGGTTTTTCTTGTACTAACCGTGAAGTTTGTTATAGGAATTTATTTTCCCTCCTGCCATTCAAGTGAATCTATGATCTTTCGAGCGTCATATCCTTTTTTAATCTTTTCATAATTTGGAACGGCGTGGATCAGTTTTGAGAATCGGTGCCTTTTATTCATTCAACGACCTGGGACAAGTGGAGTTTTCAGAAGGCAAAAATTATTTTTACCAATGCTAATGAGTGCCGTCAGGGCGAGATTTGTTAAACATATTTGATGCAAGAAATTTTTTATCTGAAGGCGTTAGCTGTGAGTATCACGATCCCGGTCAAGATGTAGAAAACTTGCAATATTACTCTATTGTAATGCTTAATGAATCTCCCGAGACCTAGTCATTAATGTTCTTTATTGACTTTACATCACTCTTTTAAGTAAACAAGCATATATGAATGGTATGTTTATTTTCACGGAACATGAATGACTTTAAAAATATTTTCCTAAAAAATGATTGCCTATATTACTAAAGAAAATGAATGATTAAAAAAATTTCCATCGTCCATAAAGATGTTTAAATTTAAATTATTGTTGATAATGAAAATATTTTTCATTGACTAATTACTTTAAACGATATAAATGATTAAATGTAAGAAAGTGTTTTTCAAACGATTCATTTTTTGCAAAGTTAACATGGCCTTTCACGAAAGACTTGCAAATTTATTGGCTCATTAAATCTTGGAAAGTAGGGTAGAAATACGATTGAAAATTTATGGACCAATGGTGCATTTGATAACAATTCTATTTTTAAGAACAATTTATGTTCAAAAATAATTTTTTTCATTTCTATTCTCTGGACAAGTTTATGTGCAAAGAATGTATTTGATAACTGCACAAAATTTTTATTCTCAAATAGAAAAAGAACATAAATATGTTTGATACAATTCTCAATTTTTTTTTATTGACATAGAATTATTTTAGTTTTTAATAATTTTCTAAGATTTTTATAATTTTTTTTTATAATTTTTCTTTTCTTTTTTTCATCCCTTCTTCTTTCTCCTATAGCTGGTTGCCAGGGCTAAGAGATGGCTGGTGACTGGCCAAAGATTCGTGAGGCTCGACCTCGCCGTGGCTAGGCAAGGTTAGCCTCGCCAAGGCTGGACAAAGCCAACCTCACAGTGACTACATGAGGTCGAGTCTCGCCAATGGCTAGGTGAGGCTACGAGGTCGCCCTCGCCATAGCCAGTGAGGCTCCCCTAACCCATTACCAAGGTCGGTGATCAACTAGAGAAGAAAGAGGAATAAAGGAGAAAAAAAAAAAAAAAAAGGAAAATTATCTTGTTTTAGAATTTGTTGTCGAGAACGAAAAAAAAAAAAAATTTCTTTTTATTTCTAGTTTAAGTATATTCCCTGACTACTAATCTATTCTAGAAAATAGAAAAATTAGTTGACATTAACAAATGGATTTCTAAAATTTTTTTTTTAAAGGAAACAAAAGAATAGAAAAATAAAGTAACAAAATGGCTATCAAATAGGGCATAAGCAAACTTGTATGTGACGGATAAATCTGGCATCCGCACAATTCGAAAGGTGAGGGTAGCATTTCTATTATCGTACTGACTTCTAATTGGAAAGGATATTCACAGAATATACTCATTTGCCCAATAAATAGTAGGACCCTTTTGTAACTTCTGGTGGTTGTGAAAGGAAAAACGAAAATGACCCACGATCGATCCTTTAATTCTGGAGATTGTTAACGTAATTACTCAAAAGAAGGAGAGCCGGCCCATCTCTCAACGCGAGATGGAATGAGTTTCTTCCTCCAATGGAGAAACGTGTTGAGCTCAGCAACATGGAGAAGAAACGTGTCGCCTAGAGCACGCTACTATATTCTGGCAAGTCAAACGGAGCAAAGATGGATATATATATATATCCCTACGCTCATACAATAATTTCTCGACACATTTTAAACTAACGCCAAAATAATCAACCTTAGTAATTTCACAAAATCAGATTAGTTAGGAAAAAAAGATCCGATAAACGATGATGGTTCCTGTGGGAGAATAATTTGCTGTCATTTACTATACGTACAAAGAAAATAATTAAGCAAACCCAAATAGCCATTCAACCTCAAACTTTTAGGGGGACATTATCAAAATAATCATAAATTTATTATACTTAGATCGATTCAATTCAGAATATTTTTAATTTGACCAATTTAATTATAAATTTTTTAGTGATTTACTAATTTAATTATTCTAGCCAATTTTAATTGAAAATAGCTAACGCGAACATCGGCTATCTTACAAGGCCAATACTAAAGTGAACTTTTATAACTTTTGTTAAAAATATTATGATTTTTTTATAAGTTTTTATTATTGTCCTTCTCCTTTTCTTTTTCTTTTTTCTTTCTTACTTTTCCTTTTTGTTCTTCTAAGCCTGGCAAGGGTCTTCGACCAACCCTTGCCTAGTGGCCACCTTAGCTAGGGCCACAACCCTCGCCCACTACTGACAAGGGCTTTGCAACTGTCACCCATCGGCCAATGAAGCTGGCCCTCGCCTGTGATTAGGGTCAGCCTACAACCCTCACCAAACTTCGTAGGAAAAAAAAAAGTATTAAAAATTCATTGAATTCTAAAAAAATTAAAAATTTTCAACGTCAACGCCGACAGTCCTACATAGCATTGTTGGCATTTATGTCAATAAATATCCAATCAAAATTTGCTAGAATAACTAAATTGGCAAATTGTTAAAAGGTTTAGAATAAATTGGCCAAAATAAAAGATTGAGAATTAAATTGATACAAATGAAAAAAAATTTAGTTTTTTCTTATGATTTTCCTAAAATATTTACCTAAAGATCCCTTGACAAACCCATGCATGCATTACATAGTTATAGATAGACAAAATCGTGAATTACAATAATCAAGATGCTTGACTAATAATATATGAACCTCTTACCTTCTAAAATTAAAATAATTGTCACGAATTTCATACACCACTCGTCTCATCCATGATGATGATTCTAAATTATATTTAAAATATGTGTCAAAATCTTTACACGGCATATATTATTTACTAATTTAGTTTTTCATTATTTCTCTTCGTATGCCACCTTCATGCTCTTTTTCTAGTAAAGGAATAAATTCAAGGGCAATTTGATTTATTCTAGAAAAAAAATTATGGGATCACGTTACTGTTTGCATATATATTGACTTTCCTAAATGATTGTTTGGTCTATTAGATAATAATATTGCATTACCATCTATATCTATATGAATGTATTATAACAAAATCTTCTTTTAGGTGTTGCCTTGAAGTGTGCCCGGACTTTATATTGCTAGAATTAGACTTTCAGCCATTGCAAGAAAGATTTTGGTGCGTGCTGCATTTACCTACCATTATTATCCCGTCTCTTCATTATTTTACTATTTAATTGTAACTTATTTGTATATAACAATTTTTTTTAGCAAACTAACATAAGATCAAGTTTTCTTGTCCATATTAGTCAGTCGACAAAAGTTTCTATTGTTTACATGCATTTCAAATATAGTAAAACTACATAACGTTTTGTATCATGTTAGTGAATTTGTATTTTCATACTTATTAGTGGCCTTGTAGATTGATAATTTAGTTTTTTATATACCTTTCACGGCTATGATAGGTTAAAATGATGTATATATGTTAAAATGTTTCATGCTCCATTTAAAAAAATATTTTTTTTAAGCCAATCGCGCTACGCGTAGGCAAGGATTTTATTGAAATAAAGGTTGAAGGATGTTTTGGGGTTGGCATAAAATATCGAGAGATTACACGCACTGTGCAGGTCTATTTTCAAAAAGCATCCCCATTTATTCAAAAGTTTATTCAATTTATCCTGATCTTAATACAGAAAGAAAGATTTATAGTCAAGGATAAAATTTCATTTAATATATATTGTGCTTCTTTGTTTCACTCTCCATGCAATGAAGAAAGATAAACAGAGCCTTGTTGTAAACTATTAAGATCTAGACAGATCTAATCGCTAGAAATTGGTGTAGAAACCCTAAATCCCAAAAATAAAGCCTATCGTAATTAACCTCGAGAATTCTGCTGTTTCGTTGATAAATAAAGCCTATCATAATCCCAAAAATCGCTAAACGGATCTTTTACCTGTAGATAGATCTCTGGAATAGTTTATTAGTGTAAAAAAAAATTGGCGATGACCTGATTTCTCAATTAGTTATTGATATCTTATTAACACTTTGACGAAATTACCAGCTCTTTTTTGGAGCATGCAAGTTACCAAATATTTTTATATTTGACAACACTACAAGAAAAGCACCTTAAAAAAATACTAATGTTCCTCGTCTTAAGTTATCCATAGGTGACAAAACACAATTTTTGTCGTCTTAGTGTCAACTAGAGGCAATAAATTGTTATGTCGGTCATGTTAGCATCGAAGAAAGGCCACAAATTCTTAAATTTATCACCTGAGATCATACCCTAGAACGGAAAAAACAGAGCTGTCGTCACCTTGAGTCAAACTTCAGTGACAGAATCCGTGCTTTGCCGCCGTTGATTCTATCAAAAGTGGGACAATTTTGAACCTTTGGTGACTATACGAAATTTTATCATCTTAGATTAGACTGAAGCAATAAAATCATGGTTTTTCATGTTGTGGCCGAGCTGTTGTCAAGCCATCATCTAGGCCAACAGGTCACCAAACCATCACCTCTCTCTCTCTCTCTCTCTCTCTCTCTCTCTCTCTCTCTCTCTCTCTCTCGATCACAAGTTTGAGGTCTCGATGTCACACCTCAGTGCTAACTCTCCGTGCAGACCCGGCTCGATGTCCATGGACGCCAATTTTCGACCCAAATTGGCTGAATTAACTAAATTGATCATCCAATATGAAAAAGATTTATGATTAAATTAATATTAATGTAATAGGTCATGACTTTTTAGATTCTTTTCCCTTTGAATTATGTTTCATTATTTTAAACAACACATGTATTACCGAACCAATCAAACATGACTTAGAGTATGGGTCAAAGACTCATTTGACCCATACCCACAACGAAAGGCTAAAGGAGAAAGAAGCGTAATAAATTAAATAGGCTTCTTGATTAACACGTATCACGAGAAAACAAATTCAAGCGAATTGGATAAATGCTTACTTGAACAGAAAGTAAAACATTGATAACTTGCATCCACATCAATCTCTTTTGTTTTTATAATTGGCGATACTGAACATAAATTTCAGAGATAACTTGTACCATGAGTTCGTATTTTAGAGTAAAAAAAAAAACAAAAAAGTTAGTCTCCACAATATCTCTTATGATTAATATTCTCCGAAAAGCGAAATAATAGCTCGGATATGAAAAGATACTTGATATATTCTATTTTCCTGATCGGCTTATCTGTTTGAAGATCGAAATAAAAAGTTCAGATACGGAGAGATATTAGAAAAATCTTCTAAGATCTCTTTCCCAAAAGATTGTTTTCTTTTTTACCGTATAATTATGCCATTGCATAAATCATGCTTGTGTAAGTATTTTTCTTATTTTGCCAATTTACAGAATAAAGAGTCTGACATTCACACTACACTACGAACATTGAGCAAAAAAAAAATTGTACTTCCCAACTAGAATCCCTAATCAAAGTCAAAAAAATTAATACTGTTCATATCAAATTGGCAACTAAACCCAAATCAAATCATGACTGAAAAAATCGATTGAAGAAGAAGAAATCGAACGGAAAAGGGCCTTACTCCACGTCGATGCATCATCACTTGTTAAGAATCAGAAGAGCTTGACTTCGTCATCATGGCCTTGAACTCGTCGAAATCGACTTGGCCGTCCCCGTCCCTGTCGACGCAGCCAATCATCCTCCGGCAATCGCTCAGCGAGCACTTCTCCCCAAGCTTCTTCATCACCGCGTGCAGCTCCTTTGCCGAGATCCGCCCGTTCTTGTCGAGGTCGTAAATGTCGAACGCCTCCTTGAGCTCCTCCTGCTCGTTGCGGCCGCCACCCGGCCCCCACGTGAAGATCTCGGCAAACTCGTTGAGGTCGATGAAGCCATCCCCGTTCCTATCGATCTCCGACAACGCGCGCCTCGCCTCCTCAGGGGTGGCCGCCGTCGGGCCAAGCGCACTCAGGGCTTGCCTCAGCTCGTCGCAGGAGATCTTGCCGTCACCGTTCGCGTCGTACTTGTTGAAGACTAGCCTCACCTCATCCATGGTGCCCAGAGAACACCTCGGCTTCGGAATTGAACTTGAGCCGCCACTTTTGGCCATTGTTGAGAATAGGGAGTGTCGCTTTCTTCTTGCGAATATCTTGTGTTTTATGTATGTTATTTATATATAGGAGGAGACTTTTAAAGCTATTAAAAGTCAAATTCTATCCCGATCTAATTTTAATCAGAACGGGAAAGACCAATGGATAAAAATCTTTTATGCTTCGTGAATTCCAATACGTTAGGACACGTCGTATATTAAATGTATATTTTTATATATACATGATAAATTTTCATTCTTATGATTATTTTAATCAAATTAATTTGATTCAAATTCACAAATAAATAAATAATAAAAAGAGCCTAGAATGAATTTACATTAAAAACATTAATCGACCATTTGTTAATATTAATTCATTGTTTCAATTTGACAAATTCAACCCTACTCAAATAATACATAAAGTTTGGAGGAAAAAAATAAAGCAATCAACATTTTGAACTTGCGTATTAGAGTGTGTCAAAAGAAAAGAGAACAAAAAAAACTTCAGGGGTGACTTTTATGTCATGGGAAGTGAGAGTCGGAAGAGAAGAGAAAATTAGATTTTTTTATTTCCCATTTGTTATTTTTATTATTTTTTATTTTCTTACATATTTACATTTTGACCTATCATCTATTGAAAATTTCTAAAATTGACTCCGTGCATGTCGAAATCATATGTCGAAATTCCAAACTCGCATGTCAGAATTCCCAATTGAGTTGATCAGGTGTTGAATTTTTCAACACGTGTTAACCAAGTGTCAAAAAGTGTCAGAAAGTGTCTGATATGACATGAAGGCTTCAAGAAAATGTCAGTGCTTCATAATAATATGGACCAATGAATTGCTCTTCTTAGCTATCAAAAGAGTCAAAAGACACTTTTAGAAGAATTAAGTTTCCGTGCATATATTTATCTCCTTTTAAAAGAAATTATTTAACTACGCATCTATCTATTGAAATATATAATTGGAAATAGGGTACTTAACTTAAGAACCGCTAATTCTAAATGCAGATTATGTTCCTTTTAATTAATATATAATTTTTTAGAAAATTTGTATTAGAAGGTTGAAACCATAAGATTACTTGACAAAATTTTGGTAGTTAAATACCCAACAAACTCATGAAATCTTTGTTATATAATTCTAATGTAAAGAAAGAAGGATCATTTTATATAGGCGTGGCAAATGGGTGGGTTGGGTCGGGTATGGGTCGGTCGAAAATGGGTCGACCCATATTTGATCAATTTAACCCGTTTTGACCAATATTCTTGTAATGTAAATCTAGTGACTCAAACCCAACCCGACCTGTATTGCTAAAACCTATTAATATTCTAGGAAAACCCACTTCTACTATATGCTAATTGGATTAAAACTTCAAATTAAATTAAAAATAGTAAATAAAATAAAATAAAATAAAGTTAAAAAAACCTATAAATTGAAATATTTATAAAAAAAATTAGACTATGCACATGCTTCTCTTATTTGAAGTGAACATACCATTGAATAACTAAAAACTGTAACATGAAAATTTTTTAACTAAACCTAAAAAAACTCATTTTTTATTTATAAAAAAAAAGTATTGTTAAAATATGTTTATGCAATACAAATTTAATGGAAAATTTTTATAATTCTTTTTAAAATATTTTTTAAAAAATCAAAATTTTAAATTATTTTTAATTTTTTAAATAATTTTTAGTTTTTAATTTTTTTCTTTTCTCTTTTCTTTTTCTTCTTCTTCTTTGGCCGACCACCGGCCACGACGATAGGTGAGATCGAGCTCGCCGGCATCGGGCGGGCTCGATCTCACCGATCCGGCGAGGCCGAGGCCCGCTCGTCGGCGTCGGGCGGGGCTCGATCTCGCTGATCTAGCGAGGCCGAGGCCCTACCCGACACTGGCAAGCTCGAGTCTTGCCAGATCTGACGAGGCTCAAGCCTTGCCAATCGTTGGCAACCTACCGGCGAGCTCGAGCCTCGCCTAGGCTGTCACCGGCCGAGTTGCCTACCGGTCGCCACTAAGGAAAAAAAGAAAGAAAAAGAAAAAAAGTTGAAATATGAAAAATAATTATAATTTCGATTTTTTATTAAAAACATTTTTATAAAGTTAAAAAAAGGTTAAGGGTTTAAACTTTAAAGTGGGTTTCCTAATAACCCATTTAGACTCATTTCTTTTTGTGTTTTACTTTTTCAAACCCATTTCTGATCCATATTTAACTTTCACTTAACCCGTATATGACCCATTTAACTAAAAATGGGTCATAATATGGGTTTATGACCCATTTTGCCAGCTCTAATTTTATACTATTACTTTTGTATGAAACAATATCAATACGGTATTTAATAAATCCCAAAATTGATATAGTCGGTTGGGCATCAGGAAATTTTCTTTCAAATAACTAGAGGTCACTCATTCGTAATTATCAAGATTTTTTAATAACGGCTTCTTTTCTAAATCCATAAAATTAGTGTCAAAACTATCGATTTTTCTTTTTTAACTTTTCTTACCAATATAGAAAGGAGAAAAAGATGTCACGTCCATTTATCGTGACCCTGGAGAGATTTTGATATTTTTTATTTTATTTATACCACTGGCTTTTGAATGATGCTTGTGATTGGATGATCCCCTCGAGCTTCTTTCCTGGAAATAGATTTTTAAGATTAATGGTGGAAAGTTGGGAACGCGCGAAAAAACATGAGACTCCCGATAACGGCGGTCCTTCATTGGTCTGCGCAAAAGATTAAAACGCGTAAACCCTAAAGCAGAGCAACCGTGCTGAGAACGCCACGACCGCATTGTCTTACTATATCTCTTTCCTTTTCTCACTTGTTTCTTGAAATGATTTTTCTATCATTTGCGAGAGACTTAGCAACGTAGTGACGCAATTCACGTTCGTTTGAAAGAAACTTCTCCATTTGGCCGCAGCCAATGGCGATCGGCAACTTCAGCTCCACATGATGAGAGCATTTGAAAGATATGTGCCTACGTTACCATTTTGGACATGACCAAAGAAGTCATATAGCTATCACCCTTTGGATTCTGAATTGCGATTGACTATTGTGAAACCGACGGTTATAGATGTTTAAATAAGGATTGATTGCAATAGATTAATTGGTCCATATGAAAATTCTATATAAGACTAGTATTCTAGATTCATGAATCAGCAGCCCAGTTGGACGCAAGGATGGAATATGCCTGTAATATGCTATTGCGTTATAATGTAATGGAGTTGTAATAACTACTATGCTATTTGATTTAAGTAATATGATATGTATTATACTGTTTGGTTTCTTTTTTTTTTTTTGGTCGAAACTGTTTGGTTTCTTGAGTAGCATGTAATAAGGGCGGTTTTGCATTGGAATTCCCAAACTCAGGTAGATAATATTATAAGAGTCATTCTAATAGTCAACTATGAATTTAAACCCCATAAACATTATCAGATAATATAATTTATTTCATCAAATATTTATTATTTGTTTGTGTAAGATTATTATTAAATTAAGCACATAGCATGCGGTTATCTTAACATAAATATTATATTACTATAAAAATTACTTGAATAGCCAATTATAAGTATAGAACCCCATATTTATTTTCAAGATATATACTATAATTAATAATTGAATTTTTAATGAATATATATATATGATTGTTATTTAAAGTTAATCACATAGTATGTGACTGTATTAATATAAATATCATCATGATTGAAATAATAATCAAACAACAATTTTGAGCATCGAATGATTAGTGATTGAGATAATCATTATATTAAAATAAATATGATAGTCAATTACAAAAATTTTGATTACTGTACCTGATGTTAAGCAACCAATATTATGCTAATCGTTACATAAGAATATTTTTCAATAAGATAGTTACTTATTATCAATATAGCATAATTTTGCAAGACGGGGCAAACCTAACTCACCGAGTGCTTCACTATGATTATGACCAACTATATTTTTTATCGTGTAATATGTGATCATATCAAATTAAATATAAATATTGTCATAGTGATATAACAGCATAATAAATTTAGTTATAATTAATATAGCCTAACCTTGGTAGAGTCAGTTGGCAAAAACAGGCAGGGATCTTTTAGGCGGGAATGGCTAGTGCACAGGGGGTGATTTAATAAATATTCTAGCTCGGAATATAATAGGGAGTACACTTTAATAGCTATCATCACAAGCATACATTATAACGGGCAATATAAAAAAAGTCTAATGTAATTGTCATTACTACGACCAAACATACTATTAGCGATGTGGAAAGCTACAGATAGTTCTTCAAACAAATGGATTGCATTTGACATCCAATGAAATCATATCTCTAACCTTGTTTGAGGTGTCCTTGAATCGCCAAATTGGTGGACCGCAGGCTAGAACTTAGAAGTCGAGGTCTTCCAAGTTACTAGGCAGACCTTAATGCATAGCAATAACAAAAAATGAGTAAACACAAAAAAAGCACTATCTCAACCACTATCTACATAAAAATAAAATTGGTAACGTACTGAGATCACGCAACATTGTAATAGATGATCACTTGACAGGATAATGGACACAAATCTTAATTTTTAGAGCCCTAGTGTCAAGAAAAGATTACATTGTCGCTATTTTGTTATGTAAATCCAAAAAAAAAGACAATAAGGATCTGATTTTTTGCCCCAAAAAACCCACATTTTTAAGAATATTTTCCTAAAAACGAAAACTTATATCAATTATAAAAATTTCTAAACGAAAATATCTTTCACTAATTTTTTCAAATGATATAACTAATTAGTTTAACGAAAATATTTTTCAAATCATTCATTTTTCAAGAAATAAACGAAACACGAATGAAAACGGCAAGCTTACTTGTCATTTTATCAATGATTTTCTTTTGTTAGAGTACCCAAGAACACCTTAGATCACGACCTATGTACACTTATGCAGGTGATAAATTGACATGGTAGTGATCGTAAATTCTAATTTTAAAAGTATTTAAGTGAAAAAAAAATATTACACTGGCGATATTTTTTTTTTCATATAAATCCAAAAATATGTGATAAGTGACCTCACGGATGGAAAGTGATCCTAGGAGACACCCGTGAAAGTGGGAAAGCTGTAGTTACCTTTTTCTCATGGTCACGCAGAACGTGCAGCAACCTTCTGCGGCATAGGAGGACCGTGGGACTTTGGAAAGCTGCTCTGAATTTCGGTTGCCTATTAAATGCATCGAGTCTTTGTACATTTATGAAAGCTCCAAATTTTAGGAAACGGAACCAGTATTGAATTGTTTAAACAAAGAGGTGGATCTGTTCAAGATGGGTTGCAAACCTGAAAAGTGTAGGTAATAGATCGATGACTTAAGCACTATATCACAAATTTTCCTAAAGAAATAGTTCTACTACTTAAGGTTTGATTCTCCAAAAGATGGGCTCAATTCATGGGTAGATTTTACCTAACTCGTCTACGAGGGAATCGATTTGGAATGAGAAACTGATTTTGATAAAGTAAGTTCCAGATCAAGAACCTAAACATAGAACCAATCACCTCTACCAAAATTCACGGGCTGTGTCCATTATTCTTAGTGCGGTAATTCTTGTAGTGGCAAAATATCGAGCTTAAATCGGATAATATAAAGACAAAAAAAGAAATCAGATAATATGAGTGCAATGCATCCGGATAGTTAATCGTGTGGGTTTGCTTGTACGTTCCTTGAGGTATAAGTATGAAGGGATGGATTATCCTTCTTTCCTTTTTTTTTCTGTTTTCTTTATCTTATGTAAATTTTAACGGTTGTACTTTTGAAAATACTAGAAGAGCAATGAAAATTTTGGTTGTTTTGTTTGATTTCGTGAATGGTATTTTTCCATTTAAATTCAGGTTGCACATTTCCTTCTTTGCTTTCAGGAACACAGACAATAAGAATTGTAGATAAACATATAAAAATCGTGTATGGACTATTTTTCCACACATATCGAATTAACACTTGAACTTCCATTTATTTCATAAAAAATAAATTATTTGAAAATTATTTTTCTAAAAATATTCTTTTGTATTGCATAAAAAAATGAACAAACAAAAAACATTTTCATCGTCCACGAAAATATTGAAATATAAATTATTGTTAATAGTGAAAATGTTTTTAATCAACCACATATTTCAATAGATACAAGCAATTATTTTTAGGAATATATTTTCTAAATCATTTATTTTTTGCGAAATAAGTTATGCACGATTGCTAGAAAATCATTCTCTTTAATGAAAATATTAATGAAAATGTTTTCTTACTCATGTTCATTGTAAAAAATATTTCAAACATTGATAAAGGAGAAATAAAACAATGAACGAAATATATATATTTGTGTGTCTATATATATATATATATTGGTTAACTTAATATTATGTGTTTGTGTGTGTACATATTATCAGTAGGGGGTGAAAGGGAGATTAGGAAATTAGGAAAAAGTCGACTCATGGATCATTTTCATTTTCAAAGAAAATTAAAAGACATATTGCAAATGAATAGTCATGTATTATGGAAAGAGGCGACTTCTAGATTTACTATTTCAATTGTAAAGGAAAATGGGGATAAAAAAGTATCATTACCACCACCCACTTGGGTGGCGCTGCTGGCGGCGAGCTTCTCCCCCTAACGCAAGGGGAGGAGTTTGATTCCCGGGTATCGTAGAGTGACTTATCCGGTGGCACGTGTGTGGTGACTAGCACGTGTTGCCCCCAAGGTTTACCCCCCGTTATCCCGAGCCTTCCGGGCTGTCCATGTTGATACGGTACGTGGGTTCCCTGGGTCATCAAAAAAAAAAAAAAAGTACCATTACCAATTAATTTTGAAACACGCTAATTTATAACAGTAAAGAAACAACTGCATATAGAACGAAAAAGGAAAAAATGGATTTTAAATAATATGTCTCTTGGCTATAGCATCTGCGTGGACAATATAGATAACATAACTTACCAGTTGTTCTAATATGTTCCAATAAACATCTGCTCTTTACAAATGTTACCATAGAACATAAATATAATTTTCTAATCACATCAATTACATCATTCTTCTAATGAATTTGAAATACTTTTCGAGAAAATTTTATAAAAAGACCTAAACCTAATGTACGGCGGCCAATTCAGTCCTAAAACTTTCAATTATGTCAATTTAGTCTTAAACCTTTTAAGGTTTTGCCAAATTAATCCTAAACCTTACAATAATTCTTCAAGCTAATTTTGGCTGAAAATCACCAACGTGGCAATCCAATCGGTGCTGGCTATTTTACATGACTGATTAACTCTGATGTGGATAATTTTTTAATTTAAAAAAAAAAATCCAAAATTTTTATTAATCTTTTTATCAGCATATATAAGGCATATAAATTATTCTTCAAGATATGTTGAAATAATTAAATATTAAATCACGTTTTTATCTAAAAGATTAAGCTTTTAGAACAGTTTGCCGTGATCTTATAAAATCTCATATGATATTAAAATTAGAGATTCTAAGTTAAATCTTTCCTGAACCTATTTGCTTCCCCAATTAAAAATGTCTATGCTAAGTACAAGAGAAAAGGAGCAGACTAAGACTAAGCGTGAGGAGAAGTGTTCAAATAATTAAGCATTAAATCGTGCCTTCATTTAAAAGTTTAAGCTTTTAAAATAGCAAGTAGCGTTCTCATAAAATCTCATAAGATGTATAAAAACCCAATTTGACTAAGCAATAGTTCAAGATTCTTCATTCAACATTAGGTTTTATTCATATACAATATTCATTTAATTTGGAATAGAACCATGAAAAGAATACTGGCATTTTGCTATGATAATCATGCAAAGTGAACAATTAGTTATCTACCAAAACTTTCTTGTTACTGTGAAATGGGGAACAAAGTAGAAGTGAGATAACTTTGTATGGTGCTTATTTTAATGCCAGAACTTTTCAACCTAAGTCTACTTTGATAATTTTTTTTTTTTTTTTAAAAGATCACTTAGTGTCATCCACAATTTGTTTGGCTCGAAATCCATCGTGGCAATATTTTAATGTAAACTATCAGACATGACTCACTAACAAAGTGAAGTCAATAATATTAGTGCTAAACTGCATCATCTATGTGGGTTATTTGCCCCCAAATTAATGAATCGGGGCTAAATTCGTTTTCTTTTTCAAGCTCTGAATTAATTTTGTTCTTCAATCGAGGAGTTGATGCAAAATTGGGTGCTAAAATTTGCAATGAAGAGCAAGAGCAGGATGGACGTCGCCATATTAAGCATGTTCTAGTCAAGCATCAGACGAACAAGAGCTGCAAAGGAGAGGGAACAACATAGTTACCGAACGAATCAATTGCCATAACTGAGCTTCTTCAGAGTTGAGTTGTATTGTGGGATATATCCTCAGCCCTCGAAGAATGAGGAACACACACCAACAAAATCACGACAACCATAGAGATCATCCACCAGACTCGGAAGCTCCATAATTTCATATTGCAGATTCACGAAGCCCGTATCACAGCTTCATAGAGAGAGAATCTAACTAAACATTTTTCCCATATTGTTTTGGTCTTGCTGGTCGTGTTAGGACATAGACGGTAGCTAAGAAAATGATTGGAAAAAGAAAAAAAGAAAAATGTATATGAAAGTGAAAATTGTTGGCTGAAGATGAAGATGAAGATGAAGACAAAGACGGTGAAGATGAAGAGAAGGCAGATTGTTGAGTTAGCTAGATCATTGAAATCGGCCAAACCCTAGTCTCTCTTTGTCGACAACCCTCTCTCTCTTCCGAAAAACCCTCACACGAAGAAATTTCACTTGCAGGCTCTCTCAGCTTCATCCTTGCTTTGCTCCACTTTATTTTTATAGGCTTTGATTTTCTATTTTTTTGCCTCTCCCAATCTAATCCGAGAGTCTTTCTTCACCTCGTGGTGTCATCTTTGACTCGTTGTTTTTCCTCTTCATCGTCGCGGTATAAATCTGCTTGCAGCTGAAAAATTGGTAAGAACTTGTTACCATTCCAGCCAACGGAAGCCCAAGCATTGTTCTATAACTTCTCAATACTTGGTGAAAACTCTCCTCTCCTGAATTAGGTATAAATCTAAATCTAGAAGTTTTTCTCTCCCAATAGAGATGTGGAAGTTTCTTAGAGGTGTTCAATTTATGGTGGTTCAACATATTATTATTATTTACATTGATAGTGTTGAGGACATTGAACCTTGGTGCGTAGTGTAAGCCTTAGTTTTCGGAGGAAATGATCACAGCATGTGCCCATCATTAATTTTCTAGTGATCGGCCACCAATTGTGTTTCTATGCCGCCAATTGTGTTTCTATGCCGTGACAGATCTAGTATTTTGAGATGAGAATGTGTTTATAGCTGCAAGTTGCAGGCTATACTCTGCTTTTTTTGGATTTTGTTTTGTTTTGCAGCTCTTTAGGATTTGCTTTGCTTGGAAACTTTTTATATTCCTCTCATATTTAATCTTTGACAAGTGAATGAAATTTTCTTTCTACCAAAAATAAAATTAGACCATTTGCCACATTGTCTTGCCCTTTGTCCAAGTTGGACTTCAATTTTTGTTAAGAAAGCCACAAAGTCTCCAGATATTGTAGCCAAAGGCACTTAGGTAATTGTAATTCTAGTAATGTGAATTGCTTGAGAAATTTTGGTGCTAAAAAGAGTAACGTACAAAACTTACTATACTTAATGATACGATACTTAGTGTCATTTTCCCTCGTGAAATGATAAGCACTCACCAGAAAAAAAAAAAGTGACGATGGTAACAAAATTACACAAGGGAAAGAAGAAGAAGGAGAAGGAGAAGGAGAAGGAGCAGGAGCAGGAGGAGGAGGAGCAAAAGAAGAAGAAGAAGAAGAAGAAGAAGAAGAAGAAGAAGAAGAAGAAGAATGTTTGACATTTCCAAATAGTATGTGAGATGATTTTGTGGATAATGGAATTCAAATATAAATAATACAGATAGTATTACTAAAATTAAGTAGATTATTAGCATATAAAATGATGAATATTGAAAAATAACGCATATGGAAAGAGGCAAACGAGTAACGATGTATATAATTTAATTTATATGTGAGATAATGTGTAAATCCTATTAATGAAAACTCATATGGTGAATTTTTTTTTTTTCCACACAGGCCATTTTTCCTGAAGAAATACAACAGTAATTCGGTCCTTTGGTAGTTTTTAGAAATATGAACAAACATAATCAAATATAAAAAATATTATTCTGAATACATTCGAAAGTAGATTAAAAGACGCATTATTTCAACGAATATTCATATCTTATAAGAAACACAACTGCCATTGGAATGAACATATTATTTCGCTATTAGGTGTGACTCTTAACAAACGGACATGATTTTACTGATTGATTTTGAAGCATATTAAATTATAATTAAGCAATTTGAACAAAGCATGCATTATGCTCCTTGAAAAGAAAATTTTTACGTAATGCACGCACTATTTCACTCATAAATGTAGCTCCTTACAAAAAAAAAGCTCAAATTTAGTGATTCATGTCACAGCACCGTAATATATAAGAATAAAGTATGAGACAATATATTAAGCAAAAAGGCATGAATTGATTTGAAATATTTCTCAGTTCTGACAAGAGTTATGGTAAGTTAGAAAGGAAGGTTTGGGAACTCCTTGTGTGAAATAGTCAGTTAATTTGAATATAAGCTGATAAAAAAATTGATTATTAGAAATACTCAAATAACTATTTAATACAAAGATCTATTAAAGAGCGTGGAGAATGTTAAGACTTTCTCATTTTAGAAGTAGAAATAATCTCCTTTTTCTAATTCCAGATGGAAAACATGGAAGTTCATATTAATGTTATGATTAAAATGAATGGAACAGAGTAGAACATAAGGTAAAATAATAGGAGTCAAAAATATATATATTAATATGACTAAATTGAAAATTAAAATGACGGAATTCACCGAGTAAGATGGAAAAAAAAATGAAGTGGGAAATGGATATAATATGTAAAGTTTATTGTTAACATTTTGCATATTATGATACTTCACTGTTTTGGATGTTTTAATTTTTTTTGTCGAAATGTGTTTCGGAAGTTCAAAGGTGAAGTGCAAGACAGAAAATTTCCTTTAAGCTATAAAAAATGACATTCAATACAATTAAACGCTTAGCACTTCATAAGAAAATTGGGAAAATTACCTAATCATGAACTTATTGTACGTATGCCAATTCAACTCTAAACTTTTCAATTTTGTTATTTTAATCTTAAATCTTTGCACAAAATTCCAATATAGTTATTCCAATCAATTTTCACCGAAAAGACCGACTATCCTACGCAGCACACTACCAATTTCTGCTTAAAATTAGCTGGAATGACTAAATCTGAAATCTCGTGCAAAAGTTTGAAACAACATTGAAGGATTTTGAATTGAATTCGCATCCATACAATATGTTCAGAATTGATTGAACAATTTCCCCAAAGAAAATTAACCACAAATAACAAATTTTTAAAGAGGTAATCTTGATACCACATACTTTTCAGGTAAATGATATTAGAAAATAATTAAACAAGTCAACTAACTTCACCCATTCCGACCAAATAAAAATAATAATAACATCACCCAGACTTATAATTTCTATAAATTAATGAATTTTTTGTCAAAGCCTCAGAGAAACGTTGTAAGCAAATCAACCACAGAGGACATCATTCTGTTCAAACGCATTTCATAGAATAAATGGTTATAGGGTGATACGGGAACCGTTTTATGTTTTGTCTAAGTTTGTGTATCCGACAGTATTGATTAAATTTAAATCACATTGATGTCTAAGTTCATCTACAATATTTTAAGTGGTATTCCCAATCTAAATCATCGAAAATCCGACGTGGCCATTTTTCATGCTCAATTAACATACAAAGTCCTAAACGATGTTGTCTACAACGTTTGCCCCCAACATATAAAACCTAAATCGCAAATTGAAATTAAAAAAAAAAAAAAACCCATTTTCAAAACCCTAAACCTAATCCCATTCCTCGCCAACTACTTCAAGCTCTCTCACACAACCAAAATGGGGGAGATGAAGGAAGAAAACGAAATTTCCTCTCGTGTTACCAAGAATTAGAAGCTTAAAAAACACTAATCGACCATCTCCGATCCTATTTTCGGTTGCTTGCCTTCTCCCATTCTGCACAGAACAGAGCAGACCGAAGACGCATGAATTCGTGACAGTTCCTTTCGAGAAACGATTTCATCCAACGCGATTCGCGATTCGCGATTCCAGAGAGCTGGAGCTAATTCCACTAATTGTCACTGTCAATGACGACCGTCCTAACATCACATTCCGATTCTCCTGTACTCTGTTTCGCGGTGGCGCTATCCAAAAAATTTGAATCCATTTCAAAGTCCTTCGCCAGAGAGAGAAGGGACGATCGACACGTCAGAAACAATCACCGAGGGAGGAAAATCCTCTTCAGAAGTGATTCCTTCGCTCGACTTGTGTTTTCCGAAGTCTCTAAGCCTTTTTTTCGAAGAAAATGACTACTCTTGCTCGACACTTGTACTCTATCGCTGAAGCTTGGTCCTCTTACTTTCTCTGGTTTCGATTTTGGCCTTCGTTGGCTTTCTTTCCCATCGTCGTCTGGACGCTGTTCACCTTACCGTCGCCAAGCACCGCCCCACGGACCGCAACATCATAATAGCAAGCTTGAATTGTCAATGGATACTAAATCATGGCCGGTTTTCATGCCGGTAGTAGCTGAAATTTTACAGACTCTGCTTTGTTCATAAGCGGCAAAAATGGAGTTCGAAGAATTTGCCTTAATGAGGAGGAATCCTAATCGCCATCAGTCGTCAAACTGACAAAAAGAGGTCTTAGAATTCGTTGTCATTGAAGATGGACACAAGCGATGAAGTTTTTAGCCGAGATTCAACCACTTGGACACTCTTGCCATAAGACATGGTGAAACAGAGGAAGTGAGTGACGGCGAAGAGACTTTTGTCAACGAGGGCGACAGCCACCAGAACAATTCGTCTGAAATCGCGAGTCAAGTCGAAGGCAAATCACTTCTATCAAGAACTTCTTTCGTTTGATCAGCGCATGTCGAAATCGCGAGTCGAGTTGAAGGAAAATCACTTCTATCAAGAACTTCGTTTGATCAGTGCATGTATGATGAATCCCCTGCTCTTCAATGATGGCTTTTTTGGTTTTAGGAGAGCGATGGAGAAGAAAAATCGATGAAGAAATCTCAAAAAAAGGCTGAGGAACAATGCCTTTGACTGAATCATAAAATGAAAGTCAGAAAATAAGAGAACTCATAAGCTTCGTTCGTTTCGTGGAAAATGTGGCGTTTTTGGAAAATTTTTATCAATAAGTCATTTTCCATGAAAATATAATTATTTTCTAGTATTTTTCGAATAAAAAACTTGAAAATAAAGTAAAAAATATTTTTTGCTATTCAGTAAGGAAAATTTTTTCCTCCATATACTTTTTTTCATTTATTTTATTTTTCAAAATGGATCTTTCATATTTTTTTTAAATCGATTTTTAATTATTTTTTTTTTAAAATCTTTTTTTTTTTTATTTTTCTTTTCTTTTCTTTTTTTCTTTGTTTTTCATCTTCTTCTTTCTTGGCCGATCGCCGGCCACAATGACGGCCCGCGACCAACCACAGGGCCCTCGAGCTCGCCGACGAGCCTCGAGCTCGCGAATGAGCACAAGGCTCGCTAGATGGACGAGTGCGAGCTTGAGATCGATGAGCTCGAGGTTCGCCTAGCGACGATAACTAGCCAAGAAAGAAAAAGATGGGAAACAAAGTAGCCAAGAAACAAGAAGATGGGAAACAAAGAAAAGAAAATTAGCACTAATTCCTTTGTCAATTTATTTTTAAAAATAATTTGAATTTAAAATAAAAAAAAATAAAATTAAAAAAATTAATTAATTATTATTCGAATAAAGAAAAAAATTAATTATTATTCGAATTACTTATTCGGAAGAAGAATAAGAAATGAGATTTGAAGAATAATTTTCTAAATGAGGTTTGTTCATTTTTTGAAATTTTCACGGTGTGAAATAAGATATATCAAATGAAAAAAAAAGTGTTTTCCACTTTTTTCTTTAATTTATTTGAGATTTTATTGTATCCCTGGAGGATTTTTTAACGTTGTAGGGCAAATTTAAAGAAAGTGAAAAAAATATTTTCATTGTTCTACCAAGTTTGTAGCCATATTTTTTCCAACACAAAGAAAATAAAAACAAAAGAAAAATGAAATTAAAAATTATTTGAATTAAAAAGGAAAATTAAAAAACAATTTGAATAATTAAAAAAAAAAAGGAGAGAGGGAAGTAGGGATTTGTAGAGGTGTGAGATAAAATAGATTAAGTGGGAAATATTTTTCACTTTTCAACTTAGAAGGCTTTTTACTTTTCATGAAAAACATTTTTCCTAATGATTTCACAGCAACAATCAAGGACTCTCGACAGAGCTTGAAGTCGCTCGATCAAAGGAAGCGGCTGGAATAGACATGGACTGAACTAGATGAGCATGTAGGCATGGCGAAACGTTCTCGAAGGAGATGGATGGGTTGACGATGCTTTTGCCACGGTCACTGACTGTCGAGGTAGTGGAGGAGTTGGCGGTGCTAGGCGTGGTGGCTTCATAATCGGCGGTGCAGAGGATGGTGAGAGGGAGAAGAAGACGATTTCAGAGGAACAACGTCATTTTTTACAATCATCTATCCATGTGGACTGATTTTTTTAAAATAAAAAATAAAAACTATTAGCCCAGATAAAATTTTAATTATAAAAGCTATGTAATTTCTTTGACTGAAAATTCTCATTAAAGACAATTAAATGATCGGTTTTCTCCGATTTAACACTTAAATGAGCGATAAAAACTTTTGATATTAAAGTGAATGCTTGTATACAACTTTTGGCATTCTTACAGTTTTTCTTCCCAAATATTTGGATAGCTTATTGTTTTGGAAATGTCTTTCTCCCCCAAAAATTTGGGCTGCTCATTGTTTTAGAAGGCCAATTTAATTACGGATTGGATAGTTAGAGCTCACGAAAAAAACTCTATACCTCCAAACTGGGTCTTATCCTCCCACGGGCCCATCCCAAGCTCTTTGCGATCTATTACGTACCAAAGCCCGTCTTTCAGGCCCTGCTATCTTTCACTAGTTGAGGTATGTCACTTTTTGACCAAAAGAAATGAAATGAAATTCTCGAATACGTTCAAATGCGCAATAAACAGAGAAAGAAAGAGACGGAGAATGGTATAATCTATATAGAAGATCGTGTACAATGAAGCAAGCCTCTATAGCTGAACAGAGTATCCCAAAGTGGAGAAATGTTTCGCCTTTCTTTCTTCCCATGGCAGAACTCGAATATGGCCTT
This sequence comes from Eucalyptus microcorys, assembly GCA_014182515.1. Lineage (NCBI taxonomy): Eukaryota > Viridiplantae > Streptophyta > Magnoliopsida > Myrtales > Myrtaceae > Eucalyptus > Eucalyptus microcorys. The sequence continues at coordinate 19,612,773 of CM024571.1, read as the reverse complement.
GGTCCCATCTCTCTGTTCATGTTTTCAAATGGACACTGGACTGACCCAATTCACGAAAAGCTGCCGATCTTACAAAGAGTTGCGTGCCTTCCAATGAGATATCCATCCGTGGATTAAAAGGACTGGATATCCACATGAACTTTGCATTGTGTCAGGGTCATCCCTGAAACCATTCAAGATTTAAGAAACTGCTGGGTACCGCTCGCCAAACTAGAGGACCATGCAATGTAATTTTTCCAGGATCGAGGTTGAGAATTCGTTTTACACTTCCCTCCCGGAAAAGAGGGAGATGATTGCGATATATACACAAGAAATTGATCTCCAAACTCGGCTCCTACAGCTATCTAATGCTTCTACTGACAGTCTTTCTCCACTTCCGTTCTTTAAGCAGGAGTTGCTTCGGATAACCAAAGCAGAAAATCCGGGAGAGAATTGTTGGGTTTCTTTTATTCTCAAGTCTCAACGACAGAAGAAGTGATCGTCGTCTTCAAAGTCAGGAACTCCTAGCATCGCCAGGGCTAGGTGCCCGTTCATGTCGGTTTTTGATTGTTGTAGTTGACTGTAAAAGTCGATGATGCATCCATTTCCAGCCTTCCTACTTAATGTGGAAGGCGCCTCTTCGCCTCTTAGAATGGCGACGACATGATCCATGGGTGGCCTCTGAGATTCTTCGCTATTTATGCACACGTGTGCTGCTTGAATCAGCCTCAGAACTTGGCTAGAACTTCTACGAGTGGATCCAAGATGGGGATCAAGCAGTTCTTGGATGGCTCCTACTCCTTTCTGCAAGAGTGGTTTCGCCTGCAGAACCAGTAAAAGTCCCATTATAGCTCGTGGTAATACATCGTGCCTTACGCTATTGCTTATGTACAAAGAAATTCCAAAACCAGAAGTGCATATTGAAGGGAATACATTGGAGGTAGGCATATAAACAGTAGTTGCAATCTTGCAGTTTGCGATCCTTTGAACACAAAGCCACATCTACATGCAGAGCGCTTTACAAGGACCGGTAGGATCACCTTTTCAGATCAGGATAAGTTATGTCGTAGGTAGTTTTCCAACATACGCATATGACTAACATCATTCAAATTTTCTGACTCCCTAACACTAAACCCAATATTTTCCTGACACGAGATCTTTCAAAATACTAACCATCTAGCTCGTGTCATAATATTTTGCTTAACTTCCAAAATAATGAAGAAAGAAAGAAAACATTAGTTTATAGTATTGCTGGGACAAATCCAGTTCTATAGTGGTTTCAAGGAGCTTTTTCTTAAATTATAAGAATAAACTCGACATGAATTATAGACAATGCAATTAAGTGCTCCGAGCTTCCTTATTAGGCAAGTGAGACAATGACATGACGGTTATTTTTCAGGATAACGTCAGTTATTATAACTTCCCTCAATTCTGTCAAAAAGGCGAAATAGTATTGTATTTCATTGTGCCAACAGGTCAAGAAGATTCAATGCCGAAACCAAGTTTGCTGCAGTGAAAGTTCAGTAACTTCAGGACCAGCTACATCTGGTTCTGAAGGCACATGGATTTGATGCTTTGAAACGTCATGAGATGCAAACTATTTGCTTCTTTTTGCCAAAAAAAAAACAAGATGAACTCTCCAATCAAAACCTCATAACATTGAAATATTAATATAGCTTAAAAGCACTTCGATTACGGCAGTTCCTAGCAAGATTAAAGGTACTTCTAGACGTCTTAGCTAGATTGAGGGTACTTCCAGAGTAAACGAGCTTTCTGAGGATTAGCGAATTGCCATTGTCAATTCCATATCTTCTTGGTCGACCTCTTTGCCGCACATAAGTTGCTTATGAGGAGTATGCATATACACGTTAATTTTAGCAGTGAACAGCAACAAAAATCTAAAGCTAGAAGATGAACCTACCCATAGGACCAAATTCTCCTCCCCTGCGGGCTTATTTGCTTCAATTGGTTTTCGGCCAGTTATTAGCTCCAATAAAACCACTCCAAAAGCATAAACGTCGGTCTTATCAGACACTTTCCCATGCTGGAAATATTCAGGTGCCAAATATCTGCACTAGGTCAAGTGTTAGAAACACATCAGTTGAAGAAACGTCTTAACCATGCACCTAAACAACAAATAGCCCAATTCAATATATTTCCCTTCTTTTTCTCTATTTTGCCATTTTTTCCCTTATAACTTCTACACATACCCAAATGTTCCTTTGACAGTTTTGCACAGGAAAGGGACTGATGGTCTAGAAGTCCATGTAGCTAACCCAAAATCACACAACTGCAAAGTGCAAACAAGTCCAAGAGGTAGGTGCATCAGAATGACTATTCTTGACCGGTTTGAACGGGGAAAAAAATGATAATGGAGCAGCAAAACTTAAAAAAGATTGACTTTTTGACCTTGGGTTTTTTCTTGGAGGAGAGGAGAATGTTGGAGGGCTTGATGTCTCTGTGAACCACGCATTTCTCGGTCCCATTGTGCAAATACATTATAGCCTCGGCAACACCGACAGCGACCTTGTACCTCGCCAACCATGGAAGTGTAGGGCAAACCTTACCTCCCTTTTTCCTATCTGCAAGAAGGAAGACCGAATTTTCAAGAAACCACCCAGAAATTGAAACCCATTCAACAGCGAGTTTCCGAACCAGAACTCACTGTGCAGATGCTGCTCTAAGCTTCCCCCGGACACGTATTTGTACACCAAGAACAGGCCCTCCTCCGGATCGATGCAGAAGCCTAGCAAAGGGACTATGTTTGGGTTGTGAAGCGAGCTTGCAATCATCAGCTCTCTGAAGAATGCCTTTGGGGACTCCTTGTCTTCTCTGTCCAAACGCTTTATGGCCACTGCTGTTCTCAAGTACCCAACCCTTCCTCTGAAAACACAGCTCAATGCCCCTCTTCCCAGCACTCTGCCTACAAAATAACGCGGCAAACGCTCTCATTCCAAGTCTCATAATCAATACCAGCAACCGAAACGCGAACTGAGTTAGCAGTTAAGAGAACGGAGAGTGCCGTGAAAGTGCAAATAAGCTCATTATTTGGCCAATTAAAGCGATTTGACTCGTGCCTTACCTCTCTCGTCAATTTGATTGGTGGGGTTTATCTACCTAAATGAGCTCTTTCCTAAATCTAAAAAAGTAGGAAAAGAGGAACAGAAGCCAACTGGACCGTACTCACCTTTGGAAAAATTGCGAGTTGCAGAGAGAATTTCACTGTAGCCGAATCTGATCAAAGTATTGGCCACCGGGGCAATGTTCTTCTCCAGCGACTCAACCCGTCGCCATTTGAGCTCCTGGGCATCGCACTGGCCCAGGCCATTGTCCAAGTTCAGCATGAGAACCGTCGCACCGACAGCGGAAGCGTCGACGCTGAAGGGCTCGAGCTCGACCCGCGAGCAGAAGGTGAACCTGAAGGACGAGTGCACGGATTGCGGGTCGGCGTTGGCCAGCTCCGGACCGTGGCGGCCCCCGCCGCCGCTCGACTCCGCAAGCAACCACGCCTTGTTGTTCTCCAAGTGGCCGTCCTTATCCTCGCACTCGGCCTCGTCCCGGCTCTGCTTCTTCGTCAGAGGACGAAAACAGGACAACCCAAAGTCCGCCACCATCTTCCTGAGGAGGGTTTTGAGTCGTGACTCGTTTTGGTGGTCGGTGTACCGACGGGAAACTGGCATCGGAGCATTTGATTCGTTGCGTGGCCTCTCAGGATCTGTGCAAGTTTCTTGGGACAACCCCATTTCTCTGACTTATCTCTTTTTTCTTTCTGGAAGTGGCTGAAGATGCAGAGATGAAAGTGTTCTGAGCAAGGAGAGGGAAGATGGAGGAGAGAGTTGGGTGGGAATATATTAAAGTGGGAGCTGCTTTGCTTGAGGAAGGAGAGAGAACATGTGAGAGATGCAAGAGAGAAGGGTCTTCTTGACAATCAGCAGGTGGACATGGGGATGTGCCTGAACGTGCTGAGACAACGCATTATAAATTAATGTAATCAAGGCAAAAAAATAATAATAATAATTTTCATGCATGACTAATGGCAAAGAGTGATCTAAATTCAGTTGACATTGCAAAACCACATCGAAACAAGGTTAGTTTCAGTATCTTGTAAACTCGTGCGGGTCGTTCAAATGTCAAAATCGGTAATTTCAAATGAATTGTAAGCCGTGCCTTCTTTCATCTCTAATTGGAGGAAGCCAACAGTATAAGGATATTATTGACATCCTTATATATAATTAAATCCGAATATGAATGAGATAATAATTTGTAATCCATCCATCAAAATATGGTTGGGAAAAGAAAGGATGGAGAAATATGTATATATCAATAAAAAAAAAATGAGTACAGAATAATATGGAGGGAGAAGGTGCATGTAAACGCCCCCCCTCCCTTCCAAAAGCATGAATATGAACAAATGGAGCAGGTGCATGTGGGCTCGCACAAGTGGAAGGAACGATTTTTTTAAAAGGGGAAAGGAGAGGGGGGGGAGGATGAGTTGTGAGGTCAGAGAGGGGCTGCTGAGAAAAAAGCAGAGATTCCGTCTGCCATGGCCGAAGCGTGCAAGCTCAAGTCACACCCGGACAGGACAGGAGGGAGAGGGAGAGGGAGAGAGAAGATTGTACTGACCGAAGGAAAGCGAAGACCGAGGGCTCATGTGGTTCAGTAGACATTGCGCAAGGGAAGTACCTCCCTTCTCGAGGAGCCTCTCGTGTGGATTTGTGGATCTTCACACGTTGACCAAAAGAGGGACTGTGCGTGCCGTGAGAGAGGGTCATGGACGGAATTTGAAAATGACAAGGAAGCTAGATGAGAAAATGACAGAAATATTTTCATAAGCTTTACGTTTATGAACTTTTAACTTATGTAATATGATTTTTGAACTTCAGTTCAATATCTGATGTGGTCCCTAAATTTGAAATATTTTCATATAATTTAAAAATCATATTGAATATTTATCAATTTGGTCAAAATTCAGAAACCTCATTACATAAATTAAAAATTTATGACCGATATTGAACCGGAGTTTAAGGATTCATTTGTATTATTATCCCAAACAAGAAATAAACAAGTATGCTTGATAAAGCATGTTAAGCGCTTCCTTTTAATCCAATGGATTATGTAATTGGCATCCACCCATGTTAATGACCTTCCAAGTAATACCTTAGCCGACACACGCGGACATGCGATTTGCGTGTGTATTTACGAGACTACTCTTTGTTTGTAAAGGGGACGAAATGTTGGTGGATATCTCACGTTATTAAGGAAAACTAAGCTTGAGTGTGCATGGTGTGATCAAAAAGCTAACTTCGTAAGGTTATTTTGTGTTCGAGATATTAAAATTGATTAATTAGAAGATTATTATACAAAATGATGTGGGCACGTGGTAAATTTTAGTGGGCATTTAAATCAGTGGATTATATTTGATAACCTATAAGATTGACCACCATTTGTTTTGAAAATGAAAATGTTATTAATTATTTTTTTACTATTTGAAAAGAAAAAGATGGGTGGTCCATGCCAAAACTCAAATAGAACGGATTACGTTGCGCTTTGGGTGACCCTCCAACGACCTCGACTGACATTGACAACCTTGCTTTTTTCGGCTTTGCAACTCTTATCTTACTTGCTCTCAACTCTTATTGAGACCTAACTATCAATCGTACCATTAAACAAACATGTTGACATATTCTCAACCTAGAAATGGCTTTTGTTTCGTCGAAACGACGAGAAATAGTAGTTATTAGGATCAATCTTTTTCTTGAGATCTGTATAAGGTAAACCGATATATTGTATTTAAATATAGCCATTTTTAATGTATGATGAAGAAAAAGTAATGCCATTACGTCTTGCCTGTATAAAAAAAATCATACTAAACTTATGTAATTAAGGGACGTTGCAGTATCCTATTGGATGTTTAATCTATTTGGTCATCCATAGCATTGGTCCCACTTATCTCAGCACCCGATTACTCGCCACATCATTTGATAAAACAAGTTTCTAATAAGATTTCTCTTCATGCCTTACATTTGCCTAACGAAATATGTTGATTAAGTGCTAAAGTGCGAACGATTATAAAGTTTCGTAACTATATACTTATCGCCATGGAAACTTTCATGTTGTGTAAATCGCAAAGATTCTGTTGCTCTACAATTGGACAAACGAGCTTACCACAATCGTAAGAAGCATCGTGCGATACTCATTGACATTTGCCCTTTATTCAAATAGTGTTTTCGAAGAAACTTGTTAGATGATGGGAGAAAATTTCAATCATCCTCACTAGTGTTGAGCATTGTTAAGCGGGCCTTGCCCGTGCGGTTGGTGTCGGCATAGAGACGTCATTGCATTTTCGGGGTTATATGCTCGATCCCTTTCTGTTCGTAGCATCTGATTCGCTCGGAAAAGGGGCTCCTACGGACAATTGAGGATCAAAGCAAGTCCAGTCGGATCTTTTCTATTGACCATGTGACCAAACACCAACATGTCTCCTTTCGTTACATTAATAATTGATGTGAACATTGCCCTATCCTTTGCAGTGTATTTCACAGTGATATTGATGAGAGTCTACTTAATTAATGAGTCCCTTCGGTTTGATTAGCACCGTGTATGTATGAAAAAGGCTATGAGATGTAGATCCTTTTATGAATGGGGAAATGATATAAATAGTTCATGAACTTTTATCAAATGTTTAATGTTGGCTCTATATCTTTAATTTTGTTCAATGTGGTTGTTAAATTATTGATAAATATTTAATCTAGTCCTTAAATTATATGAAATGTCCAATATCGTTCTTCTATTAATTCGAATTAACAAAGTTTGCTCATGTAACTTTCAATCTGTTAAGTTTGAACTGATGACAATAAAAAAAAAATTACAAGTAAGATATTCATTTTAAATGAAGATGTAATAATTCACATTATCAAATAAACATGGACATGTTAACATTCTAATTTTTTTTCTTCCCTAAAGTAGATGAATAAAAAGATGGACACGTGAACTCATCATTTTAAGAGTCCAACTCAACATATTGTAATCCACGTCATTAAATGATGTCTAATTTATTATTTTAGCAGATAGAAGCACTATATTGAATATTTACCAATACTTTATGTACCACATCAAACAATTAAAAGTCCATAAATGAGATTATTTATTAAGTCAAAGTTCAAAAATAATTTATGGCATTAACTCTTTATGTGATTTTAAATGTATGAAAGTGATCGAACTAAAGCATTGGGTATCGTGTTGGGAATAATTTCCTCAAACCTGATCATTTACTTTTAACCCTCTCTAACAATGATTTTAGGTTTTTTTTTTTTTATTTTTTTTATTTCACGAAGATCTGTCAAAGATTGAGAGCAAATTAACTAAAGTAGCACTGAAATCTTTAAGAAAAAGCCACAAAAAATCAAACTGTCAACCCATAATAGCAAATTCATCCTATCTTTTTTTTGGTAATCAAAAAACTAAAACTATTTCTACTAGGATACATTTATCCTAAACTTTTTCTTATGATATAAAAAAAATCCAAACATGTACCTATATCACATATTTATCATTTGTCAAGATTCTGTTAGATGATTTTTCGGCCAAAATAAGGTCATTTTTATTTCTCTTAAGTCATGTGGATGTTAGGGTTGTGGAAAATGAACCACCGAATCGCCCAAAACTGGACCAAACCAAACCGAAATCAACAGTCCTAAGGGAGCCAATCTGATTCTCAATTCAAATTTGTTGGAACTAATGGATACTAGTTCAATTCCCAATTCCAAATGTAGAACCACACATCCGCCCAACCAGACTAGGCTAGTAATATACTTAATTGTGAAGAAATTTTTAGACCAAATTTAAGAAAAATGAAAACCATAAAATCCATAATTTAAAGCTCAATAACCATTAACCGTGTGCTCATCTCATCTCACTGTTGTCTCGTTTGGGTTGTCTCTCTATCTCTCACTTACGACCTCCACTCTCAAGCTCAACGTCCATTAACTCTTTACTTTTAATATGAGTCCAATATTTTTACTAATCTTGCAATTAAGGATAGAGACGTTCTTTGTTTTTGCTTTACTTTAGCTTGCTTGAAAATGTTGCATTTAGTACGTAAAACTTGTTGGGATAGGTTCTATAAACCCACTTGAAAACCGAACTAGATCAGCAATCAAGTTCTTAGGTGGATCAATGGAACCAATAAGCGGTTCATGATCCCAATTTTTCAGAATCGGTCCTAAGCAAACGGTTCTCATTTTTAGGGACCTAAATCATGCTTACCCCTAATGGATAGTTTGTCAATATTATTTGCTTTCTAGCATCCATGTAGGCAAATTTTCTGTAGTTCTTATTGACAACAATTTGACCAAGGGTAAATATGTTTACAAGTACAAGTTTGGGATTTTTGATGTCAAATAAAAAAATTTAAGGTAAATGTGTCACAATAAGTATAGTTTAGGATTTTGATGGCTTTTGCCTAAATCTTTATTAGTAACATGTATGAAGAACTATTCATTTTTTATTTTCTTTTTATGCATAGTATCTAATCATCCATTCATTCTTGATTTCTTCCACCGATCTCTTGAAAAATTGGAAAGGTGATTTAATTTGGAATCAATCTTTAACGTAAGGATGGCAACTAAATATTAAAATATTTGTTTTATCTATTTATTCTAACTCTCGTCTTTTTCTCATACTTTTATTTTTCCTCTTTTTAGAACATGAAAGTTGATTTTTTTATTCTCTAGAATATAATAGTGGCAGGGGAATAGTATTGGAACAAAAACAAAAATAGAAAAAAATAGCTCATTGCTCCCGAAAACAATTTCTAGAAATAAGCCATTTTTTCTTTTTCATTTTTTCATTTTTTCTTCTTCCTTGCCATGGCCGTTGCCCTTGGATCTGTTGTTGCTTGCGGCCACTACCGATGCCTAACCATCAATTGTCGGCCATTGCTAACCAACCGTCATCACCGGCCTACCGTTGACGCCTGACCGCTAACCGCCGCTCGATCGCCTGCCGTTGCCGGTGGCGATTAACGGTCAGCGGGCAAGAAGAAAAACGAAAAAATACAAAAATTATAGATCGTACTAAATGTATTCCTTTTTTTTTTTTTTCTATTCCTAGAAGATAAATTTTGATTATTTTACTAAAAAATTGTTCTAAAGAGTAGAAATAGAAAATAACTATTTCTTAAAAGAAATTGTTTTCTAGAATAAAAATGTTACTATTCGCACCCTAAACATCCTCACCCCCACCTAATTCCCTCATCCCTAGGCCTCGTGCCTAGTGGTAACATTCAAATAGTTCAAACACTGAAATAAATCAAATCAAATGTGCAAAGAAAATATTACACGTTGAAAAAAATTTCAAAGATGTAATTAAACCAACCAAAGTTTGGGGGACATCACACATTAAACAAAATAAGCTCGGTCCTTGTATGCTCCTCTAGGTTGGTAAATGCACCATATGGTATCATGATGCTAATATAAGAACGAGTATCAACAAGGTTAATTATATTAAAATTTGAATCCATACGGTACTCTTTGGGAGAAAATATTCAATGGTTGCCAAGAGTTATGTCAATTGCCGAGATTGCGCGCGTTTTTCATTCACGTCTGAAATTTGGTTGACATGGGTTTGCTAAGTTGGATTAAAAAGATACAAATCTAATTTTTCTCTTATCCCTCCTCCTCCCACTTTTTTCCTCCAAATTTGACCGTCGCCCGTTTCCATCAAGGACACGCTCAGGCGTCTTTTTGGCGAGCTCTTGAGATCTGTCGTCCATGGCTGTCGATGCCAAACGATGGTCATTGCTCGTAGACATGGCTGTGAATCTGGAGCCTGTGGCCAGGAGCTCCAGATTCGGAGCCATGGCAGCGAGCACGATGACTCCATATCTAAAAGTTCAACTGAGCCCAAATCTAAAGGCTACTCTTGAAGTCCCCGTGCGACTTGCTTCAGACATTGCGACTTGAAAACAAGAAGCAAAGAAAAGAATAAAGCAAGAATGAATCGTGAAGCTTTTTCTCCGTCTTCTCCGAGCACGGGAAAGGCTTGTCCATGGCAATGACGGGCGAGGTTGAGATCCTGCGGACATCCACATTTGAAAGTCGAGATCCGATGTGAACTCCTAGATGCCTTCAGATCGGGACCGTACTACCGTAGCGGACATTGCCACTGTCAAGCTTCGAGATTTAAGCGAACTTCCCTTCAAATTTGGCCATACTAGCTTGTCCAAGGCTGTGACGAGACTTCCAAATCTGCAACCATGACTCCAGTGACAGCGGCTTGTCCATGGCCTTGAGCAACAATGGTCGACTCCTAGACCTGCAACTCCGTCTCCATGACCCTAGATTTGATCTGTGGCAACGAAATTAAGCAAAGGCACAAGGACCACAAAGACAACATAGAGGTTGGACACCCAGCAATGGTCGTCTTAGACACGGCGCTGGCAACTTTGCTGAGGGCAATGAGGGGGGGGAGGCAAGGAGGTTGGGCTTAAGGTGGTTGGAGATGGTAGAGGAAAAGTGAAGTGGATTGAGATTTTTTAAAATTCTAAATTAATACATTTATGACAAATTTACCCTAACTCCAAATTAATACACATGTGACATATTTATTCTCTATTAATTTCGGTCAAATTTTATTTGAGATCGCTAAACTAGATGATATATGGTAATAACTTAGTTGATGTGGCAAGTCCATGCTAAACTCCATAACTCTCTCTCTCTCTCTCTCTCTCTCTCTCTCTCTCCACAATAAGCCCTAAATTGAAACTAATAGGGCACATTCTATGTCTCCCCCAGAGCACAAAAAAACCTAGATCGTCTTTCAACAAACTTTGTTGATAGAGTTAAATTATGACACACTTCCCTTCGAACCACTTATCTTAATTTAGTGATTTGGATGAGTTGGCCAAACAAGCTACAATAAATAAATAAAAAATCGAAGGCAAGAAGATTATCTTAGATGAAAGTGTGCTGAGAGAGAGAGAGAGAGAGAGAGAGAGAGAGAGAGAGAGAGAGAGAGAGAGAGAGAGAGAGAGAGAGAGAGAGAGAGAGAGAGAGAGAGAGAGAGAGAGAGAGAGAGAGAGACCTATTTGTTTCAAATTAGGGCTAATTGAAGAAACAAAGAGTTATAAATTTCCACGTAAATTTGCCAAGTCAACTGATTTATTGTTATGTGTCATCTAGTTCAATAATCTCATAGTAAAATTTGACAAAAGTTAACAGAAGACAAATGTGTAACACATATATCATTTTGGGGTATTTGATAATTCAAAACTAAATTTGAGGTAAATTCGTCATAAGTGTACTAATTTGAAATTTTTCGTGATATTAATTTCAATATTTCCACACTCTTTAGAGCTCATTAACATATTTAGTTGAACCCACCTTCATTCGAAAACTAAAGCCAAACTTACTATTCAAAATAACATCATAACGCCCATTGCCTAAAAATCAAGTTAGGTTGGTCAAGAGATTTTTTTTTTCCTTAGGATACCATTTGTTAAGAGTGCACAGCAGAAATCTGATATATTTAATTAAACCTATCTTTACTAAAAGATTTCAGTCACTGATATATATTAATAGCTCTAACTTATGCCAATACCGCAATGTGAAATTTTTTTAATACAACTCACATGGGTGTCTCAACACATTCCACTTATGTGAGTATTGTTAAGCGGGCCTTGCACGCGTGGTTGGTCTCAGGATAGACGTCATTGCATCTTCAGGTTTATATGCTTGACCACTTTCTGTTTGTAGCATTCGATTCGCTCGGAAAAGGGGGTCCTTTGGACGATTCAGGATCAAAGCATGTCCAGTCGGATCTTTTCTTTTTACCATGTGACCAAACACCAACACGGGTCCTTTGTATTCCCTTAATAATTGATGTAAACATTGCTCTATCATTCCCAGTGTCCTCCATGCTGATATATATTATATATATATATATTTGGCGGATACTTCATGGTGATATTGATGAGGGTCCTTTTAACCGATAAGTCACTTCGGTTTGATTAGCCCCGTTAATATTTGAGAAAAGCTGGGATGCTGATCCGTTCGGTTGGACTAAGTGTAAAGGTAATTGAACTAAAGCGTTGGGTTGGTACTCAAAAGGAAAAGCTCCGTACGAAGATAAAGAAATATCAATCAAAGTAGATGAAATCTTTACTAGTAACAAGTACTGAGAACTTTTTCTTTTTCCAATTCGACACATGGCACCTAATCATTCATTCAATCTCTGTTAGTTTCATCGATCTCTTGAGAACCTGAGAAGAAGATGACATTATATATATTAAGTGCAACGTTTTATACCGATTGAGTGTGGAATCAATTTTTAAAGTAAGGATGATAATTGACCACTTTAGATTAGTTCAAAAACTAACATTAATGAAATTGAAAGTTCGAATAAGACGTTACTTGTTGAAAAAAAATTTAAAAATCAAATTGAACAGACCGAATTAGGAGGACAATTCACATTAAACAAAATTAGTTCCATCCTCGAAAACCCTACATGTCGATATGCTCCTCTAGGTTGGCGAATGTACCAGTATAAGAAGCAAGAATCAACAAAGCCTGATTAAATAATTTTGGCCCCGGTTTACCAGCTGACATGACAGTTGCCACGCACGCTTTGCATTATGGCTAACATGTCCAACTTTCATGTCCCCCTCCTCATCATCATCACCAGAATTATTCCAAGTGTTCATCTGTCATTAAATTGCATTAGTTGTAGTGAGTTTTCCATATTATATAAGTCAATGGATAATGGTACACTCGCGTGTCCATCCAACATGAAAGTGCAGTCTGTACCCGTGATGTGCAAACCCTAGTTTTAAAAAATTTGCATAACATGATCTCTCCAAATCGCTTTGTCGATTTGTGGTTGCTGCCCTGATTCAACCATCGCCTTCGTCCCAGTTTCCATCATAATCTATAATACTGTCTTCTTCACGGATCTTTGCATGCACCACTCCATTTGTCTTTCTTTCGTGCTATAAAAATGGTATCATTGGCCATTCTGGGAAGTCCTGTTCTGTCGATCCTGCTCTGCACCATGAAGATGCTAGTTGTGCTCCCTCCGCGCTTTGATTGGGGAGTTTTGTTATTAAGGGACTCGCTGGCAGATCCTCCCAGGATTCCTGATACACCCCTTTTCTCATTAAGAAAACTCCTTTGATAAACTTGTCCACTTATTTCCTTTCGTGAAGGAAATTCAACATATAATATATATAATTATGCATGTGAAAATGAAAGGATATCATTCTTGCGCGAAATGGTGCGAGGAACAATTTCGGTCCAAAAGGTACAATGCTTGTTCCTGAAGGTATGATGTATGGAATAGGTTCTACTAGTAAACCTTTACATTTTGAAGTTAAAATTGAAGATTTGCACACATCCATTCACTTCATTGGACCAAGGGAAGGCTGAAAAAAATATAATGGCATATAAGGAAGAAGTACAATAAAAATGTTAAAAATTATATACGGTACTCACTTTAATGCAAAAAGTTCATCTCCAATCATTTAAATGCCAATTTTTTTGAAAAATAATTTTTTCAATGTCAACTTTGATTTTCTTTAATATAAATTCAATGTGTCCTTTTTTTTTTATTAATTTCTTAAGTTAACATGGCTCGCTGGAGAGTGTAGTTAGCATCTAAACCATAAACGATGTTGTCTATTAGTTTTCCACCAAATAAGAACACTAAATCCCCATATTGAAAAAGAAACCCAAATTTGAAACCCTAATTGGCTGTTTAATCAAAATTCACACCCTAATTTGATATGCCCCTCAAATTAATAGCTCAATCTTACAAATGAAAGACAAGAGCTTCAACAGTGGCTCAAATTTGTTGTTTCAAGGATTTCTCCTCTAGCACTAACGACCCTAATTTTCTTGCCTCGCCCGAGCCCTAATTTTTCACTCCAATTGAATGAATCCATGAGGAATAAGAACCTGACAAATCAAGAGCGACAAAGACGGTGAGTGATGGATAGCAAGCGAGGACCATGAGAAACCTTAACAGGGAAAATGGTGGACGATGAGACGAACACCATCAGACCCTAACTTTCATTCATCATGTGCGGCGTTGTTTTTGGGCAATGGTGTTGGTGCAATGCCGTTTAGTCCTACCTAGCCACATTGGATTGAGCAATGTCGTTTTGCCAGTTCACGTCAACCAAAATTATTAACAAAAAATCCAACTTAGCTTATTTTTTTAATCATAGAAGCCACATGATCATTTTGGCTAGAATATTTCATTATTGACACTTAAGTGATCGTTTTTTCTCTAATTTGGTGCTTAGGTGAACCAGTGAAAATTTTTTACGCTAAAATGAGCGTTGTGCACAACTTTCAACACTTCTACTATGCTTCTTTTTAGCATATACATGTTCTAACTTTCTTCTTCTCCACCATACTATATATCTTTCGAACTTATGGGTTTGAATTCATAATTGATTAACATTGCAATTGCAAATGAATATGGATAATAATTGAACACCTTCACACACTACTATATTTGAATTCATAATTGATTAACATTGCAGGAATTATAATTGCACCTTCACACACTACTATATTAGATATGTAGTAATCAGGTTACTTGCTGTTTGTAAACAATGTATAATTATGTTATAAGTAAATTTTTTGGTCAAATATTAATGACATATTGATTAAAATGGTAAAATACAGGTTTTAGTTTATAATATATTTTCATCATTACATGTCAAGTTTCAAATTTATTTGGTTTTGTATAACATAAATTAAAATAACTAATAACTGAGGCAATTTTTATTTAATGAGCATCATTATATTTAATTATGAAATTTTAAATAATCATCTGTAAAATCCAGTTGAGTAATGAATAATTATGCTAATTATTGTATTATATATAATTTTTGATACAGTGTATAATGATACACAATCACTGGATTCATTATGTGTGTTGTTCTTTTTCTATTGTATGCCAATTATCTGTTTACTTATAATCTATTTATAATTGTGGTTGAGCATAACAATAATGGTGACCATAGAAAATTTAATTTTGATAAATTATTTTTTTTAATATTACATTATTAATTTTTTTAAGATAAAAGTGTCGTTAATAAAGTGACAAACTCTGAATGTTCTATCAATTATTTAAACAAGATGGAAATTATCTAACATCTTAATTAGAGTGGGAAGGATCAAGACTTTTTCAGAATAGCAATTATAATTTTTACATGAGACTCGAGTCCATTCGTTTTGCAAAAACAACTTCCAAGAAGATGTTTTCTGAATTCTTTGGTATTCGATTCACGTAAAGTGAACTAGTTAAGAAAAAACATTTTCCATCAATTGAAAAAGTCTTCTAAAACAAGAGAAAATGTTTCCCGCTTTTCAAAAAGAGGAAGATATTTTTCTCACTCACTCTCTCTCATCTCACATTCTCATGCATCCATGCTAGCCTCCTCTTCTTTCTTTTTCTCTTTTTTGAAAACATAGAATTTTTAATTATATTTCTTTTTCTTTCTATTTTTTCTTTTTTTCTTTTCCTCCTCCTTCTTCTTCAATTGGCCAGTGACCATAGGTGAGCTCGCCACTCTCTAGATTGACAAGCGCAAGCCTCGCCATAGGCTTGCACTCGTTGATTTGGCAGGCCTTGAGCTTGCTGGCTAAAGCTATAGCTAGCAACTGATTGAAGAAGGAGGAAAATAAATAAATAAATAATTGATTTTCTAATTTATTTTTAGGTTTTATTTGAACATCAGAAAATATGGTCATTTTCCTATAAAATGGTTTTCTGGAAAATATTTTTGAAAGAAGCTATATTTTCTGCAAAATGATTGGAGCCTAAATTGTGAGAGATGGATTATTTTTCTTGCAAGTAGAGCTTGTCTTGCACTCTCCCCTCATTTTGTTTCCAATTAGGATTTGTTCATGCCTTATTCAAACCATAAGTTTTGTTCAACAGAAAGAACATTGGTTTTGATGGGCTTTAATATTGCAAATTAGTTAGCAATTATAATTTCTACTTTTTTGTAACTCTTCTCATTAACTAGTTCTTAACTATTATTGAGTCAATATTTTTTTACATTAAAATAATATGAACTAAAAATTTCACATTTATTTTGTTCAAAAGAGGAAGATTCAAATTAAATATCACATTTAACAAGTAGTTTTTGTCAAAATACATATAACAATTTTAAACACGTGAAAAAATGCAGGTGCTACTAGTAACAATTATATCGTCTGATATTAGTATTTGAGTAACCAATCTTCTATTTTCACCATGGAATTCTCCAATTTTGAGCTAATTCTTTATACCTTATCATAATTTTTTTTTTGGTCGAACTTATCTTATATTAAATGACATCTTTATCATCTACCATGACAGCTTCATATTTACAGAAACTAATGAGGGCAATTCTTCTGTGTATCATGTATTTCTATCAGTGAAAGCGCCTCATGGTCCGTGTTCCATCCCAACTTACATGGCCATGTGAGGCCCCATCAAGGCATCTCTTACCCTTTTAAAATGAGCTCTTTCTGCTTATAGCACCGGGGGGGACTTTGATTCATGCTTTCTAGGCAAAATAATGTGAAGAGGCAAATGCAACAGAAAAAGTTAGGTAAGCCCGACCCTATCAAACTTTAGATACGCCGTCAATTAAAATTATGTCAAGCCGCAATTTACCTTGAATAAGATAAAAGAACCGTCCTCTCCCTCTTCTGCGCAATCCTCTGACCCATCTTGGATTTATGCGCCATTGCAGCCACCTTGGCTGTCGAACCGTCATCCCCGCTGCACCACCACTGCGGTAGTAGCTGCCATCCTCAGTCACCTGCACCTCATCTGGCCGGATTAAAACGTCCCACCCCACCCCCAAAAAAAAAAGAAAAATTCAAACTATCATATGTCCAAGGTCCAATATTAAAATAATTTCAAAGGTTTTCCCTAACTAAGTCCATGTCACCAAACAATTTGAAATGCCTCGACCAACCTCCCCTAATGGGGTCACTTTTCTCTCCGTGTCACCACAACTGCTGCCAAGCCTCGTATGTCCAAGATCCAATATTGAAATAATTTTAAAGGTTTTCCCTAACTATGTTCGTGTCACCAAAAATTTGAAATGCCTCGACCAACCTCCCCTGACGGGGCCACTTTTCTCTCCGTGTCACCACAACCACTGCCAAGTCTCGTATGTCCAAGATCCAATATTGAAATAATTTTAAAGGTTTTTCCTAACTATGTCCATGTCACCAAACAATTTGAAATGCCTTGACCAACCTCCCCTGGCGGGGCCACTTTTCTCTCTGTGTCACCATGGCTGCTGCCAAGCCCTCAACATGGATCGAGACTGATATGGGTGGTCAACCTTGAATTAACCTCGACCCCAGCCTCAGTTCAAGGATGCAGAGGCGCCCGCACAGGGTCGGTGTAACTGAATAATTCTAATGATCAATTAAAACTTGCTATCGAATAATTCTTCAGCAGCAATCCTACCAATTTGTGGGAAGAAAAACGCAGAAAATGGCTTACAAGAAGTCTGTCACAGGACCTTGGGAGAATTGTGAATTCAAGAGGAAAGTTGTTGCCCAAGAAAACTACAGAATATCGATATAACTACTTCATCAGCCATCAGTGCACCCTCCTCATGGTTACTGACTTCACAAGGCACTTCAAGACTCAAGCGAACAGGGTTAGGCATCTCTCTTCGTTGGGAATGTCCGAATACGTATAGCAAGGCAGGCACATCTCACCCTTTTGGCTTGGCGGGCAAAGACATCTAATGGCCTAAAAGTTGTCAACAGCATCCAAAGATGATAATTCGCTGCAGTTTTAGTGTCTGAACAATTTGCGAGGCACCAGAAAATAGATGATGCGCATAACAAGTGCAACATAAAAATGTCATCAACGATTCAAAGTTTTGCATTTGGCATTCCTCACAACAGAGACCACTTCATCAATGCTACTGAGCTTCTTGGCAACTAGTTTCTTCTTAATGGTTGTCAAATCATGATATATCCAACAACCAACGAACATGCAGCCTCCCAAAACACGAATCTACTGCTTACTCTATGCAAAATGAAGAGTACATTACAACCAAGAATGTGTACAATCTTCCAACAAACAAGGGCCACACGATACTATGACCTTTAGTAATAAAAGAAGCTAAAGCTACCAGAAAAGGATGACAAAATGACCATCCAAATAAATACAAAGCGTTGACGAAAATAGCAGGTTTTGAAATTGAACTAACAGTGAAAACCAAAAACGACATTTCCAAAAGACCATCCAAAACATTACAGCTCCTAGAATACAAGTTCCACATTAGAGTCCTCTAACATAAAGATATGGTTGTGACGCAGCACTCATACATAGAGGACAGGCTGCTGAATCTACTCACAAAGATATAAGCGCAATTGCAGACGCTGATATCCATTCATTGTCCAAAAACTGCCAGAACATTCACCCTCCCAGTTAGCTTAGTGAGAAAATCTTCCCATAAGAGGAGAGATTGGACACGAAACAGTCTACTACTCAAAAAGCACGGTTTTCGGTTGACACAGATATCCAGATTAACATTGTCCACACAACCAAGGAGAATGTTGTTCATGCAAATAAGAAGGTTTAGAGATTTACAGATCATTCTTAGCAAGGACGGAAGAATTGGAGGCACAGAATATATAGTTGACTAGAAACAAAATATGGCCAGTCTGAAAATGCCACCTCTAAAAATTAAGGCTTGCATGAATTTTAAGCTGCAAGAGGACTTCTCCACTTCCTCAAAAGTTCATCGTACACATGTAACTTTCTGGCCTTGGAAAGGCTCTGTTTCAATTTCAACAATGTGGAAGAGGACAATTTAATTCCTCTTTCAATAATATCTTCGGCATATTTGACTGCTTCAGGGAGCCTATCGAGATCAAGAAGCCCCACAATCAAAATATTTCCAGTCTCATCCAAATCGGACCTGTAGTACTCAACCATCCACTTCCAGACCTTCATAGCTGAGTGATGGTCTCCTATATCTATAAATATCCTGGCAGCTGCATTACAATTGGCCAGGCTTGGCAAGCATTCATTTTTCACCATCTCTGTAAACACTATCGAGGCCTCCTTTAGTTTCCTGTATTTGATCAAGAACTGAAGCAAAATATTGTAAGTTCTATCGTCTGGAAATGCCCCATTGTAGACCATGTCATCCAACAGTCTCTCGGCTACATCGATGTGGTCGGTGTAACAATGTAAAGCTATCATTGAATTATACATTTCTGTATCTGGTCTACACCCAACTCTTCCTACCATAGCTTCCCATAGAAAGCTGGCTCCTTTAGAATCAGCACACTTTATACACTCCTCCAATGCATCCTGAAAGAACTTCATACCTGGATAACACCGGTGATCGCTCATTGTCCCGAAATATTTCAACGCTTCAGACATGCCACTAGGGCCCTTTAGCAAAGTACACAAAAACGAGCTATAGGCAGGCACATTGGCCGGGTCCCAACCTATTTCTGTCACCATCTCGGCGAAAGTCCGCCTAGCACCAGTCACATTCCCTTCATTCTCCCAACCCTCCAACAATATCGCATACGTATCGGTGTCTGGCCTAATCCTCTCCTTCACGACCTGTAAGAAGTCCACTGCGTCCACGGTCTTACCGTCCCTACAGATTGCGCTGATCAGCGAATTCAATGCCACGACGTCAGGCGGCATGCCGTATTGGTCCATCACTTCAAAAGTCATGATAGCTTCCGGCAAGCTCCCGGCAATCACGTAGCTACTGAAAACCGAAGCGAAGCTGGCGAGCGAGAGCAACCCCTTCTTCTGCATCGACTTCACGGCGTCCCACATCGCATCGAACAGGGCGTTCTTGCCCAGCATGTCCACCACCAAGTTCCAAGCGTACGGGCTGTGGTCGTCCTTGAGCTGGTGCCCGGCCCACCGGAAGAACTTGACGGCGGCGCCCGGGAAGGCGTAGGACAGCTTGAGCACCTCCTCGACGTCTTCCTGCCCGACCCCGATGCCGGAATCCCCGAGGACCTCCTCGACGGCGTGGGCGGGGGTCCGGGCGACGATTTCGCACAGGACCCTGATCTTGGGCGGCAAATTGGGGGCGTCGAGGTACGAATTGAAATTCGGCCGCCTGCCCAGTTCTTGTCTCGGGGCGACGGCGGCGGGGGCGGGGCGGCGGCGGCGGCGATGGGGTGGGCGTGGTGGTAGGGACGCGGGTACGGGGGGGATTTCGATTTCGATTTCGACCTCGGATTCAGAGGGCGCGGCGCTTGCTGTCGAGGAAGGGCGCGCTCGGCGGCGGGGAACGGGAGCGGGCGCGGCGGAAATTGCGGTACGGCCGCTTCCGGTCGCCGGCCATTGACGGATCCGCTTCTCGGGTGTTAGCCCTAAAATCGAGAGAGAAGATCGAACAGGCGATTTGGGGGCGGGGGGCAATCGCGCAGAAAATCAGAGGACAAATCTACAGTTGTTCTCCCGGGAAAACGCTAGGCGTGCCGGTTGTCTGGGCCGAAACGCGGAGCCGACCGGGGCGAATTTAGCTACATGCTCCCCAGTGTTCTCTTGGGAGTGGCGGTTTGATTTTGCTGTGGCCTAGGAAAAATTATTAGAAAAGTCATAAATATTTAATTATGCTGATTGAATTAATTCGGTTAATTTTGATATAAAATTATTAATATGGACGTTGATTATCCTATATGGCACAGTGAGATAGGTATAAAAAAATTTGTTGTAATATTTTAATATTTCTTTTGAAATTTTATTTATTTGAAATTTTTTTTTTTTTTTTTTTTTCCCTTCTCCAGCCATTGTTGGCCTTAGCCACCCTTGCTTGCCCCTGGGAAGGTCGCCTACCATTGACAAGGCCCCATTATGACCGACAGAGAGAGAAAGGAGAAAAAAAAAACAAGTAAACTATAAGAAAAAAAAAAAATAAAATAATTAATAAAATTTTTGAATAAATATTAAAATTATTAAAAAATATCAACATCGATATGCCTACGTTGACGATTTTTGATCAAAATTGATTAGCTGAACTTGATTAGCAAAAATGGATTTGATCCTTTTTTTTCTTTTTTTGAAAAACAAATAGATCTTACATAAATATAGTGCATTGAATTAGACGCAAACACAATTTTTTATTTCAATTTTGGACCTCTTTGATATTAATTTTTGCTATAAATATTAATCATGCCCTTGGAAAATTTTAACTTTTTAGCCCGACTCTTTTAAGTGTAGACCTGTGTGGCAATGATAGAAGTTCTCAATTCGAAAGATGCAAGAATATAGAGTCGAACTAAGCAATAACTTTATATCCAATAACAATAACAATAGCCATACTTAAAAATGGACATGCATGTCCAAGATCTAGATAGTAATGGAGGCAACGGTTTAGGAGGCTTTGGTGAGAGCTAAGGTTATGAAAATAGTTTGCTTTGGCATTTCTAACCTAACTTTTTTTTTTTTTTTATGTTGATATAAAAAAAATGATCAGGTTTTGATTATCAATGACAATTTATTGAGAGTAAAATTTGGTCAAAACATGAATTATTCATGAATAAAATAATTGACAACTTGAATAGAATTGATAACTCGGTAATAATGTGGTGGACAAAAAAAAAAAAAAAAAAAGAGAATTGTTGAGGCCCGTGGACGCTTGCTAGTACCGATTTTGCTAAGCGATGGAGTTTGAAAACGAAGACAAATGAATGGCTTCAAAACATGACTATCAATAACTGTAGCTAAGCGTAACGTTGGATAATTATGTTTACAGTCTCAACAAGTGTAACTATCCATCAATGATTGTAGCCAGTGTTAATAAATTATTCATTAATTCAGAATCCATAACTGATTATAAATAAATGTCAAAAGTGGATATAAATAACCACGTTGTTATATGTCCTTGCTCTATCAATCAAATGACACCTGTTCTTGAAAATTTATGTCTACCTTTAGTTCCCTGTAAATTATTACCTCATCTCATACCTTTAGCATTTCTCGCAACCTTGGATTCCAGTGCTCGCATTTTCAGTTCTTTCAATTTTTAGCCATTTACCATTTTGTCCAAAATTATAATAGATTCCATTTTCCTCAAAAATTAATCAATTGCCACGCCATTATTAGATTTGTTTCACTTTTTGGTGAAAACAATTTCTTTAAGCTTTTAATTTTATTCGGTAAACTAATAATATAAAAAAATCATCATACAAGCATGGCTCATATGCACCAACACGTATAAAAATTCTTTAATTTTATTCCGTCTCCATGACTTCTTAGGTAACGAAGGATATTCATGGAAAGGTCCTAGAAAAGGATAAAAAAATCACTTCCTTCCCTTAACTTGACAAGATTCATCTTCTTCACTGTCCCCATTTCCTCCATTAATGATTCTCCATCAAAATTGAAAATTTTTCCCATAAATCTATTTTTGGGGTAAAATTCAAATTCTTGAAATTAGCCATTTTTTTGACAAAAAGAAGAAAAAGAAGAAATTAGCCTGTCCTACGTCACGTGAGCGACGGTGCACGAGGAGATATTTCGTATCGTTTTCCTGTCAGTTGTTGGCGAGCTCATTTCCCCCCACAGTTCAGCTCCCCAAAAGCCTCTCCCCTCCGGTGCCCTAAGCCTCCGCCGGCCCCGGAGCTCCTCCGCCGATCGCCTCCGCCGCCCGCCGTCCGGATCCGCCGCCCGCAGTCCGGCTCCGCCCAGCGCGGCAGAGAGAAGGGAGGCGAAATGAGCGACCTTTGCCAGTTCCCTGGCCTCGAGCCTCCTCTCTCGGCTCCGGCTCCAGCTCCGGCTCCGGCTCCGGCTGTGGCGTCTACTCCGGCTTACGCTCTGCCTCCGGCGCCGTCGGCTTCTTCACGTAACTCTCTCTCTCTCCTTCTCTCTCTCTCTCTTTCTCCCTCTCTGCGTGCGAAAGATTCGAGCTTTGCTTGAAATGACGCCTGTGGAATTTGGGGAGAAATCGCATTTGTAGCGCGCTGGGATGAGAGAATGACGTTATGCTTGAGAAATGCTGCGGAATCTGTTTTCGGTTGAATGCGATGAGAGCGTTTTGACGGGAAAGACTAGCTTCCCTAGATGAACGTCGGTCCATAATGAACATTGATTCGCTTGTGCATTACCTTTAGTGGCTGCTCACCAGGTTATCTGAGAAGTCGGCATCATGAAACAAATGGAAAGCGGTAGATGCA
This sequence comes from Eucalyptus microcorys, assembly GCA_014182515.1. NCBI lineage: Eukaryota > Viridiplantae > Streptophyta > Magnoliopsida > Myrtales > Myrtaceae > Eucalyptus > Eucalyptus microcorys. The sequence continues at coordinate 19,589,605 of CM024571.1, read as the reverse complement.
TCGTCTTTCGATCTGACAGTCACCTCTCTTGGTTTTTTCAGCTGTGCCTGTCAGAATTGACAACCTTACTCAATTTCGTCAACCGGAACTTCCTCACGCAGAGCCTGCTCGGGCTCCGGCTCCGGCTCCAGCTCCGGCTCCGCCTTCATCTCAGGATCCCGTGCAAGCTCAGACATTTGACCCTTCTTTGTGTAAGTCTTGCTGATGAACATTGATTTATGATGAGATTTGCGATGGCTTAATGTAGTCGAGAATGATTAGTTTTGGCATAGAATTTTGTGGGACTAACAATCATCGTACTGATTGAAAGGATGTCTCACTATATATGTGGACTTTGAACAACTGGATTGTCCAATGAATTGATTGACCAGTTTCTTTAGGGGAAGGTGCTTAGAAGTTGGTTTGCCTCTATTCTGGAATGTCAGATGTGGTTGAGATATTTATTTAAAACCTAATACCTAAGTTGATTACAATGTCAGCAAAAACAAGGATACTGCGCTTCTAATGTTTTAAACATAGCTGTTGGTTGATAGATGTGGAGTTTCTTTGCTAAATGCTATTTTACTTAACCATTCCAAAAACAAACAAGATAGAATATCTTTTGTTGTGGAGATGATATAGGACGCTGGATACAGTTTACGACAGTTTTCTCAGTTCATCCCCCAGCAGGAAAGGCCATTCTTCACATGCTATGATTCCTTTTCCCAAGATCTGAAATGGAAAGCTGTAAAAAAATGTGGTAGAGCCATCCTCTTCCAATTTGACAGACAGATGTCTTGTTTTTTTTCCAGCTGTGCCTGTCAGAGCGGACAATGGTGGTCAATTTCGTCAGCCGGAACTTCCTCTTTCTGAGCCTGCTCGGGCTCTGGCATCACCTTCATCTCAGGCTCCCAAGCAAGCTCAGGCGTTTGAACCTTCTTTGTGTAAGTCTTGCTGATGAACATTGATTTATAATGAAGTTTGCGAGGGCATAACGTAGTTAAGAATGATTAGCTTTGGCATACACTTAAGTGGGACTAATAATCGTCGTCCTGATTGAAAGGAAATATTACTATATATCTGGATTTTGAACAACTAGATTTTGAATGGTTTATAATTTAATCAGATCATGTGAGAGATTGGCATTCATAAATTGATCTGCCAAGTTCTTTTGGCGAAGGTACTTAAAAGTTGGTTTGCCTCTATTTTGGAATCTCATATGTGGTTGAGGTATTTATTTAAAACCTAATACCTAAGTTGATTACAATGTCAGCCAAAACTAGTATAGTACACTTTTAATGTTTTGATCATAGCGTTGGTTGCTAGATGTGGAGTTTCTTTGCCAAATACTTCTTACTTAACCATTCCAAAAACAAACAAGATAGAGTGTCTTTCGTTGTGTGGATGATAAAGGAGGGTGCATACAGTTCATGACAGTTCCCTCAGTTCATCCCCTAGTCAGAAAGGCCGTTCCTCACATGCTGTGATTCCTTTTTCCCATGATCACAATGAGAAGCTGTAAAAAATGTGGTAGAGGCATCATCTTTCAATTTGACAGTCACCTGTCTCGTTTTTTCAGCTGTGCCTATCGAAAGAAACAATCTTAGTCAACTTCATCAGCCGGAACTTCCTGTTGCTGAGCCTGCTCAGGCTCCTGCTCAGGCTCCTGCTCCACCGTCATCTCAGGCTCCCATGCAAGCTCAGGCGTTTGAACCTTATCTGCGTAAGTCTTTCTGATGAACATTGATTTATAATGAGATTTGTGACAGCACGATGTAATCAATAATGATTAGCTTCGGCAGACACTTAAGTGGGACTAACAATCATCATCTTGATTGAAAGGAAATATCACTATATATGTGGACTTTAAACAACTAGATTCTTGGATGGTTTATAATTTGATCAGATTATATGAGAAATTGGTATTCATAAATTGATTGACCAATTTCTTCAGGTGAAGGTACTTAAAAGGTGACTGTCTTTATTCTGGATCTCAGATGTGGTTTTGGTATTTATTTAAAACAGAATATCTAAGTTGATTACAATGTCAGCAGAAACAAGGATGGTGCACTTCATATCTTTTAATCATAGCTGTTGGTTGATAGATGTGGAGTTTCTTTGCTAAATATTTCTTACTTAACCATTCCAGAAACAAACAAGATAAGAGTGTCTTTTGTTTTGGAGATGATATAGGAGGCTGGATGCAGTTCAAGCCAGCTCCCTCAGTACATCCCCCAATAGGAAAGGCTGTTCCTCACATGCTATGATTCCTTTTTCCCATGATGTGAAATGGAAAGCTGTAAAAAATGTGGTAGAAACAAGGATGGTGCACTTCTAATCTTTTAATCATAGCTGTTGGTTGATAGATGTGGAGTTTCTTTGCTAAATATTTCTTACTTAACCATTCCAGAAACAAACAAGATAGAGTGTCTTTTGTTTTGGAGATGATATAGGAGGCTGGATGCAGTTCAAGCCAGCTCCCTCAGTACATCCCCCAATAGGAAAGGCTGTTCCTCACATGCTATGATTCCTTTTTCCCATGATGTGAAATGGAAAGCTGTAAAATGTGGTAGAGGCATCATGTTTTAATATGACGGATGTCTTTCTCGTTTTTTCAGCTGTGCCTGTCAGAACGGACAATCTTAGTCAATTTCGTCAAACAGAACTTCCTCTTGCTATCCCAACTCAGTCTCTGGCTCTACCTTCATCTCTGGCTCCGGCTTCATCTCAGGCTCCTGTGCAAGCTCAAGTGTTCAACCCTTCTTTGCGTAAGTCTTGCTGACGAATTTTGGTTTATAATGAAATTTGCTATCATAATGTAATCAAGAATGATTAACTTTTGCGTACACTTAAGTGGGACAAATAATTGTCATCCTGATTGAAAAGATATATTAATATATAGGTTGACTTTAAGCAACTAGATTATCCAGTGGGTTATCATCTGATCAGATTATATGAGAATTTGGCGTTCATAAATTGATTGACCTTTTTTTTTTTTTTTTTTTTTTGTGGGGCTAAAATGCCTAACAAGTAAGTTTTTCTCTATACTGGATTGTCAAATCATTCAAGATTTAAATGGAAAATCTGGTGATAAAGCTAAAAGTTGTACATTATGTTTCTTTCTCCCATTTCCTTATGCATCAAGATTACATGCTTTATGGTATACAAGATATTTGGTCATGTAGGTTGGCTATGATTGCAGCAGAAATAAAGGATAGTGCATTTTTTATTTTTCAAAATGATCTCCTAATTGTTTGGTCAAAAGATGTGGAATCTCTTGGCTAAGTGTTTCTTACTTTATCATTCCAAAAGCAAACAAGGCAAAGTCTTTTTTATTTTATTTTATTTTCGAGGCTTGCTATCAATTCTTTCAGTGAAGAACTAGGAGGCTGGACACTCTGCTATACCCAACTCATCCCCCCATGTTAAAGGCTGTTCGTCTCATGCTATGATTTTTTTTACCCATGATCTCATATTAAATGTTATAAAAAGTGCTGAAGAGGTTTTGTCTTTCAATATGACAGTCATTGTCTGTTTCATTTTCAGTTGTACCAGCCAGAATGGATGATCCCAGTGACTTTTCTCAACCAGAACCTCCTACAGCTGTCCCTGCTCAGGCTCTAGCTCCACCTTCAACTCAAGCTTCAGAGCGAGCTCAGGTTTCCTGCCCTCCTTCGTGTAAGTCTTCCCTTCTGTATTGGTCTCTTGCCTGATTTTACTTGTTCTTGGTGAAATAATTAATGTCAATAATCTTGTATAGCTTAAATGTTTACCTAACTTTGGAGTTTGTCTCACTTTGCTCTCCATTGTTTCATTTCCTATAATGTATCCTATGTATCCTGATTTCTAAAGACCATTTTGAAGTTGGCCTAAGTTTTTTCCACATATTAATGCATGGCCCACTGTGCTCACATAGGGTCAAAACTGTCTTTTTTGACACTTGATTCGTTCATATAGTCGATGTGTGGCCTATGACTTTGTATCCTATGATTTTGAGGCCTTTCTTACTAACTTTTGGCTATTGATCTTTTTTTTTTTTTTTTTTCCCGAAGCTATTGATCTTGTTGACTAGAAGGACAATTAGAGGGAAATTCGAATAATTATGAGGACAAATGTGACTATATGGGGATAAATAGATATATGAGGTGTGGACAAACTTCAGCGACTTTACTAATGATGGTGGATATTTGAGAAAAATTGAGACAATTTTGTTACATCTAAAAGGTGTACCAGGAAAAATGATATAACAATGAGTAAAAAAGACCATATATAGCTTCATATGTATAATTCGATAGCCTAGAAAAAGGGTGCTTTGCTTTTTTTAATCTGTTTCGGATTCTTTCATCTACTCTGGAATGATGAATCTTACTCACAGAAAAAACCAAAAAAAAAAAAAAAAATCTGCCTCTGTTGACCTTTAGAGGTGGAACATGCTTTTGCAGAAATTTAAGTACCTTGCTTGATGTTTCACATTCTAAATGCATTCTGTATGAACTGAAAAGTTTTGTGATATATAGTTGTTTGAGTATTGAACAAGAGAACAAGAAATATATTCTATTTTCTTCATGTTTCCAAATGGTCAAAAGAGACCTTTAAATTCCTGAAAATAGATGTTGCTACTATAAAGTGGGCAAAAGACTAGTGATGTTCGTTGATAGTAACCAAAAAGAAAACCTCACATATGTGTAACTTGTTCAGGTGTTCCAGAGCATGTGAGGTACAAAAATCGGTTGCAGGAGTATACGCAGAAGATAATGGTGCATTTTCCTATTTATAATACAATAAATGAAGGATCTCAACATGCACCGAGATATAGGTCAACGGTATTTGTAGATGGGAAAAGCTTTACATCTCCCAACACATTTCCCCAAAAAAAGGAAGCTGAGCAAAATGTTGCTCAAATTGCATTGGAACTTTTGTCACAAAAGATGGAGGATGAAGCCTGTCCTCTCATCCATGAGGTTTGATAATTTTTTTACCTGTTGTTGCTATGCTTGATATGGATTGCGATTGATTCACTTGAATTGTTAGTTAGCATATGTTATATAGCTGAAATGCTGGAAATCATTATCTTTGAATTGATGCCATGTTCTTATCATGCATGTGGATATCTTGAAGAAACCTTGAACTGAACTGACTAATTCATTTGAGAGCTTACAACTATGAATGTACCTCAGGTGGATATCTTTGCAATTCATCCTCATTAACATTGTCCTATAATAGCTGATAGCAAGAACTTGCCTTTCTATGGTTGTTGATATGATTCATCCAGTTCATCCAGTTCTATGTGCACAACCAAATGAGGTCAACATTTGATTCTCATTATCTATATGTTCTTGTCATGTGGTCAACCGGGTTGACCATCTATGTGAAACCACTAAATCAATTGAGGAATATGAAGATGGGAGTTATGACGTAGATAATAAGACACTAGGGTGTAGCCTTTGATATTTTACATTTTGTTTCAACCAATAGCAACTAGAAAACACGATGTTTGCTTCACACTCTCAATGCTATATTTTGATTCTTAATTCATCTCATGTCATTACTCCACAGGATACAATTTTTTGCAAGTCTATTCTTAATGAATATGCAGCGAAGGTGAACTTGGAAATGCCAAATTACACAACCATTCAGCCACAAGGGGGAGTTCCAGTTTTTGTATCTTCTTTGGTATTCCATGGTGTGACTTACACTGGTGATGTTGGCAAAAGCAAAAAGGAGGCTGAACAATTGGCAGCCCGTGCTGCCATTCAATCCCTATATGGTATGCCATTTTTTATACTTTATTTTGAAGTTATGCACGGTTCTATCCATTCAACTAACAAAGGATGTACCGACTGAATTAAAAAAAAGAAAAAAAAGAATAAAGAAACTAATGAAGGATGTAATGCAGATGATAGCAAGTCGAAAATAGTTCTTTTGAAGACAATCAAGTCTAAGTGGAAACTTTATGCTGCATACCGTGAGACTAAGTATTCATGTCCTGTTGGAGTGAACGTGGGAGGCAATTCTGAAATCTCAGATACCAAGCATAGAGAAGGTTCATCTTCTGGGCCACCTAATTATATTCTTGGTTCAGCTATTCCCGAGGCATGCTCAGAGTTACCTAAACTGCATCATTTGTTCCAAATACCAAGAGCAGTGGCTGTAGCATCCTCTGCAGTGGAGAATCCGTTAATCTCCTTTGTTCCTTCAAGTACAAAACAACAGCTTATTGCTGCTACGAATTCTGGTAAAAAGCGGCGCAAGAACTAGAAAAAGGCCAACAAGAAACTGCGTGTTGATCATCAGTAGGTTCTACTCTTTACTTCTAAAATTCTTTTTAAAACCTTTTTAACTGAATTCTTGTAATCATATAGGGTGGCTACTTGTCTTTGAACATTGTTTCGTTTGTTTCTTAGATGTGTGCTATGTTAGTGTTGATTAGTATGCAAACTGAAGATATTTATCAGAATGATATCTTTAAAGACACCTTTACTCCTGTTGCCATTTCCTCCTTAATCAATCTTTGAACAATCTTGGAACATCTTTGACTGCTTTCTGGCAGAACCTTTCTCACTAAAAATAGTCAACCACCTTGTTGGGGTCTTAATCTGTGACTGGGAGTGATGAATTTGTTGCTGAACAAAGTGTTAATGTTTGCTTTTGCAGTTTTTGAGTTGATGTCTCCACTTATGTCAGTCAAAATGCATGTGATGCATGCTTTTCTGCCTGCATTTCTTCTTGTTTTAGAAGTTGAATCATTTGCTCTGTTACCTAATTCATAATCTTTGCAGGTTACCCAATGCTGTGATGCCTTTTAACCAAGCCCCGCCTTGTTCTGTTGCACAGTAGATGGAACAAATGTATGGGCTTTCTAGTTAGACATCAGCATTCGAGGCTTGCCACCAGGGTTCTCTCTCTTTTGAGCGGTATACAAGCTTCTTTGTGTTGTAGCCTTGACAACTAGGATCTGTAATGTCAGATTGGATGTGAGGTCCCTGTATATTATGGTCGGTAGTAAATGCGGATCCTCCAACACCTGTTCAGTGAAAGGGATTTGTGCCTTTTGAATTTGTTGTCTCATGGCTAATTATCTAATTCTTTTGTATTGTTGTGGGATTATGATATTACAAAGGTGTATATCCCAAAGCTGGCACTATGTTGTGGCTGGATTCTGACTTAGGAAGGAGAAACGACCTGTTCATGTTTCCAAGGCTGAATGGCATTGGCAGATTAAAGTTGACCACAAAATTTGCATACCCAACTTGCAGGGATCTCATATTCAACTTTCTAACGAGGTCTCAGGCCTCGGAAGCTATTGTCTGACAAAAGAGATCAGATTATGATAAAGAATTCGCATCAAGCCTTTTACAAGTTTTTATCGCCGAGTGAGGATGTTGGTCTCAGAATATCTTGTTTGACGATATGGAAGAGAATTTCCTTGCACTGGGTTTCATTTGTATTGCTGTGTTACGTAATAGGCATTGTCCTCGTCTCCTTGAGGTCAGAGGACTGAGGTCATTGAGCAATAGGGGACATTCACAGTTCACATCGACAATTAAACAGTGATAGGAGTCGTAGGACACGGCTCGGTATCGGCTTACGGTCCTTACATTTTTCACAACTTACAACTTTTTTACGAACACGTTATTACTGGATGACATCAAGGAAATGTCAGAAGTCAGTAAGGCAGTGATTATGCATGAAATATGAATCCCCCCCACCTGTTTCGTCTGCTCGCACTTCGCTACTAATAACGTAAACCAACAGCCCCCGTGACTTGGTGATAATGAAGGTGGTTGGTATGTTGATGTCGTGGCCTGGTTCACCTCCAAAGTTGACCTGGGATCTCATCTGTTACATAAGATGGCAATTTATACCACTCCAGATTTAGTCATTTGGTTCTGTTAGAATATTTTATTTGTGAAGAAGAAGACAACCAAAGAAAGTTCAGAGAACCAGGAAAACGGAACCGACAATTGCATGTTGAATGATTAACAACAAGAAGAAGAAACAGCCAATTCTGCTGACATTTCGAGAAGGCCATGACATTAATTTGATTTTGAGACCCGCAGTTCAAACCGTGTGTCCTGGTCTTCTTCTGCTTTTACTCGAGAGACCCCAGTGTTTTTTGCTTTCCCTTGCATTGCAATCTTTCCAATCGTTTTTTTCTTGATTGACATGATTGAATGCTGCATCTTCACATAATGCAGCAAAAAAGGGCTACCAGTTCTCTTCCCTGATCGTTTGCAGCAAGAATTTATCCCAAAGGACTAAACAAGGTCCGAAATTCGCAACAAAACGCAACATTTTGCAACTTTGAACCTATATATGAAATAAAAATTTTGAGGGCCAGAATCATAATACTTGCTGGGCATCCTGTCACATTGCTACAGAGGATAAATAGCAACAAATTTGAGGGAAAAGAGCACAACATTGTCACTAGAACTAGGTAAAGGACCTTAGCTCAACTGCGAAAACTATCACCCAAACAGAGCTAAACTCACAATCATCAGCAGAAGAGAGAGAATCACGACCCAGGATCGTGGGTGGCGAATTTCCGACGAAGAGCTTGGCACCAGAGGATGCTTGTAGTACCATGGATAATAAGGCAAGATGGGATCAGGAGGGGGAGGTGCATTGGCCAAGTACCATGGCGGCGGAAGATAGTATGGAAAGTTCCCGCCGGGCGGTGGATAGACCATGGAAGGCGGCGGATAGACCTCAGAAGGCAGCAACGGCGGAGATGGTGGTGGGTACATTGTGGGGGTCGTCGGCGGCGGGAGACAAGGGTAGGGACAGTTGCTAGGTGGCGGCTGCGAAACTGTCACTACAGCTTGTCCATGTACCAGGGCTTGTGGAAATGCAGCGAACAGAACCATAACCAAGATACTCGCACATACACCATGACCATTCTTGATGGAGCTTGCCATTTCTGTGCAGCACTTCTGGCTTCACTGAGAGGGAGAAACCAAACGGCCAAAAACACAAGAGAGACTTAAGAAGATGAAAATGTGGAGAGTTTCGGAGGAACCGCATTAAGTGATTTAAATAAAAGGCTCAACTCTCTCTCTCTCTCCCTCCCTCCCCCCTAACCATCTTTGTATTCTAAACAAATCAAGGTCACATTGTATTGCAGTCCTCTATGTGGGCTTTAGGAGGCAGAGAATGTCCGCTACATAACAATAATCGAGGCACAATTTGAGCTTTTCGCAAAACTTTTTTCACAAGGGAAAATCCTCGAGGGTCTTAGGTGCAACCCCATTGCCTGCCTAAAGGCTCATCTATAGGTTGCAAACATCGGCCAACTTTCTCTTTCTCAGCCACTTTCCCTAAATTAGGATAAACCTTATGCTAGGCTAAGGAACGTAGGCCTACAAAGCTGTCCATTATTTCACATAAGATGGAGTGAACTCAACATCTTTTTCGATGTCCCGGTCCCTCTAAGGGATTAGAATAAGCTACTTTAGTTGGGACAAGAGTCGACAGTTCATTGAATTGCGACGACACTTCAACTACTGCCCTTTGGGGTCAAAAGTGTTATTTTCCTAATTTTTCCCTCAAACTTTCACCAACTCCTAGAGTATCTGAGATTAAAGAATTGTATGGACGTAATCTGGTGATAGCAACATCATAAAAAAAGCCATAAGTGGGACAAGAGATCATTAAATATGAGTCCAAACATTGTCTCGAGCTTTGTCCTCGAAAAAGCTTATTCCTTGACCGCGAAGAGGGCTTGGCAATGTTTCTCATTATGAGAAATTATAGCAATTTTCCGAATCGCTATATTAAATTGTGACTAGACTCTCATTGACAGTTGTTGTCAATCAAGAGTGGCAATTCCCAATATAATAAAGACGCATTTGGTAATTATTCTGTTTCTAAGAATAATATTTACTCAAAAATGATTTTTTTTTAAATTTTATTCTCAAGAATAATTTCTGAATTTTTTAAGGCGCTTGATAATCGTTCAAAATTTATATTCTTATGATAAAAATGTGTTTGATAGGATTCTTAACTTTTTTTTGTTTCTTTTAATTTTTAAATACTTGTATTATATTTGTCTCTTTTTTCTTTTTCCATTTCTCTTTTTCTTCCTCCTTTGTAGGTGGTCACTAAATATGGTGGTGGTTGTGACTAGCTGGGTGAGGTCTGGCGAGCCCGCCAAAGCCTTGTTAGGCCATAATGAGGTTTGGTGAGCTCACTAGAGGCTCACTTGGCCATTTTGAGCCTTAGCCTTGCTAGATTTGGGCGAGACTCGACCTTGCCTGGGAGCGCAAGGTTGGCCTCGCAGGCTAGCAATGCCAAGCCTCCCCAAGCCTCTCCTAGCTTGGCGAGGCTTGGCCTTGCCCAAATTTGCAGGTAGAGGCTCACGGTGGCCAAGCAATCCTCTGGCAAGCTTGCTAGACCTCGCCTTGGCTTGGCGAGGCTTTGGGAAGCTCATCGGACCTCGCCCAGTCGATTGCCGATGGTGGTGGTGGCCGACAGTGGCTAGTGGAGGAAGAAGAAGAAAAAGAGAATAAAGGAAAAAGAAAGAGAAAAAAGAAAATGTTGGATTTGATTCTAAAATTGTTTTCGAGAATAAGAAGCTATTTTATTTACTTCTTGATTATATTCCAAATCTATTGTTGAGAACAAAAAAAATGGATTTTTGGTCTCGGAAACAAAAAAATTAGCAAATGAATTTCTACTTTTTTTTTGTTGTTTAAGGGAACAAAAGAATATAATTAATTGTTCTTAGGAGTGTCATCAAATACGGTCTAAGAGAACACGACTTGAACCTGATAAGAATTTAGTCAAAGATATTCGAGCTTGACATGATACAGCTTAACTGGAATTTGGCGTGAATTTACACATTTTCTTTAATTTTTGGTGGATAAATATTCTATAATTATGTTGAAATATTGTTATATTGACACGACATGATATGAACATGACACGCAAACTCAAATTCTCAAGAAAGAGAAAATTACATAAATGTTCATTAAATTTTTTAAAATGCTAGTTAGGAGCATGCCGAATCGCATAAGTTGAGGAAGGATCATTTGTTGGGCTAAGGAATAAGTTAATGAATTGTCATCTCAAATTTTATTTTCCTTTACCTTAAAGTGTCCTACTTATTTATTACATTCCATTAAAATGGAGAAAAAAGAATTGCGTGCAAAAAGCCTGACAACCGTCGAACTATTCACCTTTCTAGGTGCATTTTATGGTTCATCTTGAATGTAATATTGAGTAAATTTAATGTTGTGATTATGATAATTGGCAAAGCGAAAGATGGTTGCAATTGACATGGTCCGTTGTTATGTTTGTGATTTCCAATGATAATTAATCAAAAGAATTATATTCAAATTTCGCACAAATATTTAGAATTAAATTGACAAAATTGAAAAGTTTAAAATATAATTGACGTTTCTACAATAAATTTAAAATTGACTGGACAATTTCCCAAATTTAAAGGGGATTAGGTTTCATCTTAGTTTATAGATGGGCTTCGTTGTTGACTTTTAATTGATGAACTGATTGATCAATCCTTCGCGAATATGCCATGATGATTTTCATATCGTTTGCGTATCCCCGTTTCACTTACTTCAAGTCGGTGCCTTTACCAGTAAAAGTTGGGAAGGTTTGGTGTAAGAATCTGATGACCTAATCCTGCAATTTTCATGGACTTCTTTGTACTCGCTCTGTTGCAGTTAGATGTGCTGAAAAAAGATGATCATCATTACCTAATTTAGCCGGAGCCCCACATCGGTGACAGCTAAAATTGCAGAAGTAACACATGTCTGTTCAGCATTCAAATGGGTAATTGGCTATTGATGAACAATGGGGTGAACTTAAACTCCATGGTCTAATCGACTTCCTAATACAACCGAAACTTTGTCCTGGATTTGCTTCTCGTTCGTCGTAACTTATTGAATGAGTCGGTGAGGAGGTCAATGTTTCCGACTCCCTTGATCTCTTCGTGGGGATGGTCTTTGCTCCTCCGAATTGAAGAAAGAAACTGTCCGAACGAACCCCGGCCTTAATGTCGACGTTCAAGATTGCAGCGCGAAATGCGCAAACGTTGGAGATATGAGTAAAGTTAGTATCATTCATTTGCGTCAGTTGTGTAGCACACGAACGAAATTCATCAATCCCATGGACAGATTGGGGGGGGGCTTGGGAGTTGGGCCGTTCAGTAAACATCATCCGAACACTTCAGAAAAATGGTCTGAGGAATAGGCCTGATCATGGAGTCTAACATCCGAAGCCCATATTTTGCGAGCATTATAAAGGAAAGTATTTTTCATAAACATCATTTTAAAAAAATTAATTTTACTTCTTCAGTGATTTAAAGAGAGTGATTTTCTTTTTACTAGAGGAGGGTGTCGTGTTTCCCCAATCTAAGCTCATTGCTTTTTAGTCATGAAAAACGTTTTCTTGTAAGTCGATTAGTTTTCCGTAATCTACTCCATAGGATGTCGTGATACAATCTGAATGGATCCCAATTTGAACATATAAGATAAATACGCAACAGTACTTTAGTGGGTAGAGTGAATTGAAGATTTACAGCAGGTAAACCATAATGCATGATGTCCCCTACCATCAGCTGAGGACGCGAGTCGGGAGCTCTATCCGGCACATGGCACCACATGTCCTCCGCGGTCTGTGAGGCGGGCACGTAGCTTTTCTCCAGTCCATCCACCTCCCAAGTCAAAGCTGACATATAGGTCGAAACGGGGACCGAGGAACCCACCTCAACAGGTAGCGCGAAGGCGAAATCGAGCAGTAGACGCGGAGAGCAGAGAGCCAGTCGATCCCGATGCTGAACCTGGTCATTGTCCTGGACTTGGTAGCACGGGCCGTGGCCATCGTCTTCTGCTCTCCGTGGATCCTCAACCTTGCGATCACCCCGACGTTCCTCCTGGTTCACTCCCATCCGTCGTGATTGGCGCCGTCCGTTCAGCACTTTTACTTTGACCGGCCCAAAACTCATGCTTTGAATTGTAAGCCTCGTTCGCATTGTACGGCTGCGGATGTTTGCTGGTCTTGGCGGCGTTGCCCATTTTGGGGCATGCATTGTTCATTAACGTTTCTCGATGCTACACTACGTTCAACTTTGTCGTCTGTTGTTGGATTATCCCGTTGATGTGGTCGTCTTTTGCGTCCCTTAAATGAATTGAATGTTCGACTTAGAGAACAGTGTGTTAACAAGCAGTTTTCTTTTTGGGCACATTGGAACTGGAAAAAATATAAGGGTTCATGCGAACTATGTCGTAAATGTCGGCGTGTGGAGTCTAATTCCAAGAAGTTTACTGCCATATATACGCTAGGATCTGCAATGCGACTGCTTGCATCATGGAGTCAACCTTTTTGACTAACATCAAAGCTACTAAAAAAAAAAAAAATATTCTAAGTGGAATAGCGAAGGGGGCGACAAAGGACTAGCACACGGGAGTAGAATTTCCGGAACGGGCCCCCTTGAGGAGCTGCTTAACCGCCCCCCGTGAATTCGTGCTCCAATGGAGCACGACGACCGTCTCCGTCCACGACATCCTCGCGCCCCCGGTTGCCCTTGAATCGATCTTTCACGACGACTCGGATTGAATTTCCGGACGGATCTCTCCTCCTTCCGTTGGATCGAATCTCACCCTCTTCTGCAAAAAGGTTTAAAAGAGATGTCAACACGACTCGCAGGCATGAAGAATTCGAAACGTACCGGACTTAGATTGCACGTTCGCATTCGTTTAGGACTTTCATTACAACTGGGCAGAACTTCTAGTGCCAAATTTTCTCGAGAATGAGTCAAGTTATTGATTTGAAACATCCACATGATTTGGGGTAAGATTCAGTACCATTCTAGTACTGTTTGCTCTTAAAATATAATGCTTTTAATTATAAAAAAGCTACATGTTTCTTAATCTTTTAATTACAAAAATGTTGGCAATCGAAGTTGTCACAAATTGGGACTAATTTGAGAGTGAGATTTACCTCGGACAACTTGCTGCTGCTGCTGCTGCTGCTGCTGCTCTTTTCTCTAATGCTACCGCGACCAGGCGTCCAATTCGATCCTCCTTGCTGCAACACATTCCCGTCGCCATAGCACATGCCCATGATCCTCTCCGCCACCTCCTTCTCGTCCCTGCTCTCCTCCACCAGCTTCGCCATCTCCGCCCTCGTCAGCCTCATCTTCACCGTCAACGGCCCCTCACCCCGCCGCGGCCGCCCCCCGTCGCCCTCCGACCTGGCGAGCGCGAGGTCGGACGCTGCCCTCCGCGACAGCATCAGGCACTCGAGCCGGTCCTTGGCGCTCATCCGGATGCCGGTGGACCGGACCCGCCTCGGGACCTTATCGTCCTCCTCCGGGAACTTGGGCAGCTCCACGAGGAAGTACACCCTCTTGGGCTTGAGCTCCTGCTGGGGCTCGAGCGGCTTCGCCCGGATGCCGAAGTGCTTGACGGCCTCGGAGTCCATCAGGACGTGCCCCGGGTAGTCCTTCACGACGTCGCCGGCCCGAACAGGGGTGTTCAACTTGAAGGTGTCGCCGTTTATCTTCATCACCTTGGCTCTTCTCTTCCCTCCCATGCTGTTCCCCATCTCTCTGCTCTCTCTCTCTCTCTCTCTCTCTTCCCTCAAACTCTCCGTAATTCTATTCGAGATCACGTGAAAAGATATTGAAGTTAGTACAGGGTGTGAATTCGAAAGATACTCGCGTGATTCCCAATGGATGGTCACTAGCAATTCGCGACTTTAAAGCATGATGTTTGTTCACACGGCCAGCATCGTCGTGAAGAAAAGTCTAAAAGAGGATAGGGGCCATGTCAATCCGAGGCTCTAATCACCTTTTTGATGTATTTCCCACTAGTCTAAAAGAGAATTGTCGTGGGATGATTGCATCTATAAATTCCCTTTCATACACTATTTTAATGTGAACAAGTCGTGGGAAGAAAAAAAGAAAAAGAAAAAAGAAAAACAAGGTTGTGACGAAAAGGTGATGAAATTGAAAGGTAATTATTACTACTCATTTATCTAATTATCCTAAAAATGATTTTTTTTTCTCTTTTATCATTGAGGTGTAGCAAAAGCAACACACGATCTTTGCTCCAAGTCGGATGGCTGTGGCGTCCTCACTCCCTTACTTATGAGATGCATGGCTAAAACATCATATATATAAAATATAAGTTCTAGTATATGTGAAATAAAATTAAATAACGAGAGTTATAAAGTTTTTCCAAATAAAAAAGGGGAAGATGACACAAATTATTCATGAATTTTGGCTTAAAGTGTAATGTGATTCATAAACTTATAATTTGTTTAATATGATAATTGAACTTTTAATTTGTTTAATATAATTTATGAATTACATGGAAATATTCAATATAGTCCCCAATTACACTAAAATGTTCAATATTATTCCTGATTTCGAATTAATGAAAGGATTAGATTGAATATTTTCATACAATTTAATGACTACACTGAATATGTATAAAAAAAATTCAAGGATTATATAAAACAAATTAAAAGTTCGGGAATATTGCATATTGAATTAAAGTTTAAAAATCGCATTGAATAAATTAAAAGTTCAAAAATTATATTATATATTGAATTAAAATTTAAGGTTCATTTATCTCATTTGTAAAAATAAAAAATAAAAAATACTCTGTCCGACTTGAGTCATGAATAGTGTCCAAGTGGAGAAGAGCCTGTTTTCGGCGTGCAGCCATCCAAAGATGGTCAAAAGTTCGTGCATCGCAGTCGCGAGCCGCCGCCCAATCCCCAATCTAACCTTTGACAGTGCAGTCGCTGTCCGAAAAATTTTAAACCCATTTCGTGGGCTCCCACTGCTTTCTAAATATATATATATATATATATATATATATATATATATATATATATGTACTTTCGAAAAGAAATTAATCCCCTGTAGTTTTTTCTTCGAGTTGTTGATAGGTGGGGTTTGCAGCCCGTGCATAGTGAATGAAAGTCAACTGTTCTCGGACAGCTTTTGATTAAGCCGATCGAAAGTATCACCGCTTTCTTCAGCTAATCGGTTCATTAGTATAGAAATGCGAAATTACTAAAAAAGTCATATCTTATTACGCTAATATAAATTCAATTTTAAATCTTTCAATTGAATTATAAATTTTTTTGATAATTTATCAATTCAGTCGTTTCAGCAAATTTTGATCCCGAATTATTGACGTGAACGCCGAACGTTTTATATGGTGTGACTGACATTGACGTAGACAAATTTTGATTTTTTAATTTTATTTTTCTTTCTTCCTTTGCCAGTTGCTAGGCTTGGTGATCAAGCAAGGCTTGACCTTGTTGGCCTTGAGCCTCGAGTGAGCTCGAGCCCTATTGGGATCTGGTGAGCTCAAGCATCACGAGGCCGGCCCTCTCTTGTGGTCAGTCACCGATCGTCGACTGACGAGGAAGAACAAAAATGAAAAGGAAGAAAAGAAGGAAAAATGAAAAGAAAATAATAAAAATTTAAAAAATCACGGTAACATCAGCTATGCCATGTCAAAAATCGGCATTTACGTTAGTAATTTCCCGCCAAAATTGATCAAAATCATAATGTTCAAGTCTCAATTTTCATAATTGAAAGGCTAGTATTAAAGTGGCATAAATATAATAGATTTATGAATTTTTTGGTGATTTTCTCAGTACACAAGCATAGGAGTCGAAATACATTCTATCATCGAAGCTCTTGAATTAGTAACCATTTGTCGGTTAGAGATCAGACCCATGCATATCGAATATTTCGGGCTTGTCAGCTGAGTAAGCCTTCGCATGGGAATTCGCTGAAACCTAAAATTAGCTCGACTTATGGGCATCGCCTGTCGGTAATGTACCCTTTTTCTGGTTGCAGACATCATCTAATCATTTGCATTTTTAGGTGATGCAGCAATGGACGATGAAGAAGATTGGGGCCACTGTTTTCCTTCTCAGAAGAAGAACAGACGTGCATTGATTTCGTTAGATATAGGTGAAAGTGTTGACTCTCTTGCGCGTGTCAATCCGTCAATTAAGTTTTCTGTCGGGACGCTTTCAGTTCGCAAGCAAATCGTTCCAAACTCTGCTCCTAACTTCAGTGCTTTAAAAGGTCAACAAACGGTTGGCGAGTGCGGATTATAATGCTCCTTTGACTTTTTGTCTTCCTCCTTCTAGACTTGGTGATCATTTTAGAGATGGTGGGATGGGGTGGTCGCTGCGTTCGGAAAATCTGGTCCGAGTGCAAGGCGTTTGAGAAGTTCGATCACATTGCTTGACTTTGGTCATTGGGTAAGTTCATATTGGCATGGGGACACTTCTGGTTGGAGTCTTGAAATTTGTGGCGACTGATAATGTACTTGCATCTTACAAAATTTTTGTTTGGTCCATTTGAATCCTAAAACCCACACGAGAAATGCGAAAAAGAAGCAACTTGGAAAAAACTTCTTCTAACCACCATTTGCATCAGTGGGTTACAGCCGAAGGCGTCATTGATATTTATGTTTAAATGATTTTGCATATAGGTGATGTTTACAATTTATAATTTACTAATTGAAAGGGTGGTTAAAGAATATTTCCTCCAATTCGATTTGAAGAAAAAGAAATAGCCATTTACTATCAATTTCTGTTTTTTCAATGTCGGAGCCGCATCGAAGAAAATTGGAGAGAGAGAGAGAGAGAGAGAGTTGACAAAATTCCTCATTTGCACTTTCATACATTATTCTGTGTGTAAACATAAAGAAACTGGTGACGTAATAGTGATGAAGTTGAAAGGTAAATTTTAGCTTCCTCTAATCCTCGACAAAATTCGCTAATTTGCACTTTCTGTGGGAGCTTATAATATTTTATCGAATAAGACGGAAGTTTAAGGAGTCAAAGTACGCTATTTGAACAAATTTTATGACTCCTGGCAGGATTGTCCTATATATTTGAATAAGTTCGCCACCTCATATATGTCTTGAATTCATTTCTCTAGACAGATGTTGAAGTTATGTCGCATCTTTTCAAGAGTTAAATTATTAAAATAGATTGCACCTCCAAATCCTTAAATAGTTTAAAAAAGTAATGTAGTCTACGTTCTAATTGACAACATTTCTCACCTCGCCTGTGCAACCTTCTTCTCTAAGAATGTGAACCATCAAACAACAAAGCAGTTTGTATTCTAAATCTTATCACTTGCTTAGTCCACCTAAAATTGATTTTTCTGAAAAATAAATAAAATATCAGATTGGTAATGGGAGCTAAAATCACCATTCGTTTCAACTCCATTTCTTTCTGTGAAACATGTCACTTAAACAAGATGTTGACCTCAACGTTTGGAAATGATCACTCATTAGCTTCTTGCTCTCAAATATGTAATATCCCTTTAACGAATGATCACTTTTCATTTGCTGTATGTTGTAATTGCGACCAACACCACTCTTTGGAAAAGCTGTTTTCCTTATCATGACAAAGAAGCCTGTTTGATCAGGTAAATCATAAGCCCATAAATAAATACTTTACTGATCTCATGGATCAGATAATATATGAGTTAAAACCCAAATTGATAGTTCAAAATATGAAATTACTTGCACCCAATGATGCGAGTAAATCAAGCCAGTCTCGTTCTCCTGATTCCCACGCACCTCGTTTCTCGAAAGGAAACAGCATATGAGGGAGAAGATACATGGTTTTTCGGTACACCTAGTTGCATGGTTGAACCGGTCCTCCTCCATTGCACTTTTCTTGGTCACAATCCACAACGCACTTTTTGGGAAGGCATCACCCTACACTTTTGCGGCATTATTAGTAATGATTCACTTGTGCACTGATCTGCGAAAACGTACTCGGACCGACTGAAAGGAACGTGGTCGACAGCGGCATGATTAATGTCAAAGAATGGCATTATTTCTGAACATACCATCTCAGTTGATTAGTAACCCATAATCAAAGATGGTGCAAGGCCCGAAAGATACTGTTTGTCACTGCTTGAGATTCGATATAAATGATTGGCCTTCGATCTGAATTGGGAGAAAAGATTGAGAAAAACAGTGGGTCAAAGCAAGTTTGACTATGTATGTTGGCACCCGTCTAATCGAATACACTATACTAAAAGTAATGTTTGCACATCAAAAGCGTCATGGGAGTCTCTTTTTTCCCAAGTGAAAATTTGAGAATTTTTGCAAAGAGAGGTAAAGGTTTAGAGGGAAATCTCTTGACAATAAGTAGTAAACATGGTCTATGAGGATGAGAATTTTTTTTTAGAAAGAATTAAGAGAAATTTTTTTAAATATTATATAGATATACATATTGATGTTGACTTAATATCTAAAGCAACAAAGAGTAAAAGTAACTCTACAAAAATGATAGAGTGTAACATATAACTTAAAGTAAAATTGAGTCTATTATGCATACTATGTGATTCGATGTATTTACACAAAAAATTACTCACAAATCTATCAAATAATGTGGAGAGAAAGATTGACTTTGTACTTATAATAGAATACACCAAAACAAACAAAGTCAAGGCCCATTATTCTTAATTCTTTCCCTAAGCTCCATTCTATTTTGTCTAGTCTCCTTGTATTTCCTAGTTATCTAATAAGTATTCCTCACAAAATAAGCTACTATCATATTTGTTATCATTATCATCCACAAGTTTATAATAAGAATCATCGTCTCAATAGTAATCTTCTACCTCAATGATAGTCTCTACTCAAATGGATGAAATGGGTTGAATTTGGATGGGTCGAAAATGGCTCCGATTCAAATTAACTTATACTGACCCATTTCCATATAAAATAATTTTTGTAACCCATATTCAATCCGACCTAACATAATTTAATAGAGGTCCAATTCTTAACAAGTTTTTTGTATATGGAAAATAACATGCTGAAACAAATAACTAATCAACAACAAATTAGACATGAAAAAAATCAGCAACTAAGAAGTTACTAAACTATTTGATGAATCAAGCAACTGGAAGACATCACTGTGGTTTCTCCTAGTGTTAGAAATTTGATCTAATTTAACAGAAGAGACCACATTTGAAGAGATATATGTGAGGTAAACTTCTACTCTCATAAGAACTAAAAGATCTGAAGATACTTAAGGATTTGAAAATACTCAGACCAGTCATAACATTAAGAAGAAAAGTAAGGAAATGTACCAAATAACAACAAAGGATTAGGTTATGTATTCACCCTGATTCTTTGAAGCGTGTAAATGCTGATGGTTCAGACTATTATGTTCACATAAAAATTTGTCATTGAGATGAAATGTACTAATAATTTGAGGAGACGGTTAAACTTGATAAAAAAGAGTCTTTTGTTAGACATTATTAAATCTTTACTTCTTGCTAAGTGTGCGAATGATTGAAGCCTGCTACATCATGCAATAGGATTGCAGATGTATTAACTGCATTTGTTCGGACTTACGTACATCTTACGGTCCTATTTTCTAATTTCCTTCAAAAGAAAAAAATACCAAGTAGTAAAATTGTCAAATTCCTGAATCTTCACCCGTACTCTTCAAATTATAGTTTTGAATCTTCACCCGTGCTACTCAATATTGACCAAGTTCATTGATTGACATTCTGAGGCCAGAATAGAAATGATTCTGTCTAGGATCTGCTCCAGGGACCCTTTTTGCTTAAATGGGCCGACGAAACTCCAAAAGTGAGACAAGTAAATTTCCTTATGAGGAAGACAGAGACAGAGAGCAGTCTTGGTAGTGCAGAGTGGCCGGACAGAGAGGGTTGGTGCGCAACACATGAACAGAGATTGGCCAAGTCCAAAGGGCATGGCACTTTTTCGTATTTGCGTGAGTCTCAGATTCGCACCTCCATTGCCTCGTGAAAGCGTGATTGCATCTGCACATGGTCATTTTGTTATCAGGACTGGCCGTTTCTCCATTTTCTTTCCTACTTCCAAAAAGAAAAGCAATGCCAACATCTTGGTACAAGTTTTGTTACAATAGCGGAAGAAAGATAGCCTCGGTGGGGATGAGTTCTTAGATTGGATAATCCTAGGTGTCAGATAATTAGAGATAATTAAACCTCTTAGTTTTCTGTATATTTCGAGAGTGCGCAATATCTCACAATTCCGCTTATATTTCTTATTTCTTAACTCAGAGAAAATTACAAAAGAAAGTCCAAAACCTATTATAATTGTGCCAATTTAATATTAAATCTTTTGTATTTTTGCCAATTGATTAGTTCAATTATTAATAGAGACTGAACCTCTAAATCCTTAAATTGTTTAAAAAATAGTGGAGTTTGCATTTTAGTTGACAATATTCCCGCCTCACGCCTGCAATCATCTTCTCTAAGAATGTGAACTATTAAAAAACAGTGCAGGTTGTATTTTACATTTTATCGCTTGCTTAGTACATCTAAAAATTGCCTTATCTGAGAATTAAATCAAATATCAGAATGGTAATGGGAGCTGAAATCACGATACATTTCACCTCCATTTCTTTCTGCGAAACATGGCACTTCAACATGTTCGCCTCGAAACGTCTGCAAATTTTCACTCCTTTGCTTGTTCTCTCAAATATGTCATTTCCTTTTTATAATGATCACATTTCGATTGCTTTATGTTGTAATTGCAATTAGCACTGCTCTTTTCAACAAGTTGCTCTTTTTATCATGACAAGGAAGCTCATTTAAATAGGATGAAGAAATATTATCTAATTTCATGGATCAAATAAGACACGAGTCAAAACCTAAATAGGTAATTTAAATAAATTATTTACACCTAATGATGCGAGGAAATCAAATCACTTCAGTTCTCCAAATCCACACACATATCTCATTTGCACTCATCTCGTTTCTCAAAACAAAATGAGAAAAGAGAGGGAAGAATATGGTTTTATGCTACCCTAGTTATAGGGAAAAGTGCCAAAAAAGTCCTAAACCTTTTGGTTTTGTGCCGATTTAGTCCTAAATCTTTTTTTGGTGCCGATTTAGTCTTAAACCTTTTTACGTTGTGCCAATTCAATCATTTCCGGCCAATTTTGGCCGGATTTTGCTGACTGGACGCTAGTCGGCTGATGTGGCCTGATCGGCGCGCGTGTACAAATTTTAATAATATTTTAATATTTTAGAATATATATATATTTTTTTTTTTTTTTTTTTTCTCTTTTTATTTTTTATTTTTTATTTTTTTCTTTTTCTTTTTCTTCTCATCTTCTTCCTCCAGCCGGTCGCTGGAGCTCGGCGACCGGCCAGAGGCGACGGCCGGCGAGGTCGACCTCGCCGGTGGCGCGAGGGCGGCCTCGCGCCGGGCGGGCGAGGCTCGCCCTCGCCGGATCCGGCGAGGATCGAGCCTCGCCCATGGCCGGCGAGGGCGAGCCCCGCCAGCTCGGCGCAAGGCCGCTGGACTCCTCCCGGCTCCGTTCTCCAATCCCAATCTTGCCCTAGAAATTTCCTCCCTCCTCCGCTCATCGTCGTCGTCGTCTCTAGGGTTTACGGGAGCTCGGGGTGTCTTCGGTTGCGCGGCTCCGGCCCCGGGTTTTCGCTTGTTTCTCCTGCAGCGGCGATCCGTCGGGGGTGGGGGTTTTGTGATTCCTGGGGTTCTCCGAGGCAACTGGTCTCGCGCCGAGCTGGTGGGGCTCGCCCTCGCCGGCCATGGGCGAGGCTCGACCCTCGCCGGATCCGGCGAGGGCGAGCCTCGCCACCCAGCCGCGAGGGCGGCCTCGCGCCGGGCGGGCGAGGCTCGCCCTCGTCGGATCTGGCAAGGTCGAGCCTTGCCGGCCATCCCTCGCGGCACTGGCGAGGTGGCCGTCGAGGTCGACCTTGCTGGCCGTTGCCTCTGGCCGGTCGCCGAGCTCCGACGACTAGCTGGAGGAAGAAGATGATAAGAAAAAGAAAAAGAATAAAAAGAAAAGAATAAAAATAAAAAGAGAAAAATAAAAATAGAAAATATTCTAAAATATTCTAAAATATTAAAATATTATTAAAAGTTGTACACGTTAGCGTCAATCAGGCCACGTCAGCTGGCCGGCGTCCAGTCAGCAAAATCCGGCTAAAATTGGCCGGAAATGACTGAATTGGCACAACATAAAAAGGTTTAGGACTAAATCGGCACCAAAAAAATATTTAGGACTAAGTTGGCACAAAGTCAAAAGGTTTAGGACTTTTTTGGCACTTTTCCCCCTGGTTGTACGCTTGAACCGGTCCTCCTCCATAACACTTATCTTGGCCACGATCCACAGTGCACTTTTGGGATGGCATTACCTTTCAGTTGCTTGCGGCATCATTTAGTAATGATTCGCTTACGCACTAAGAAAAACAACAACAAAAGAAACATCGTCGTTGACGGCTTATTAATCACGAAGAGTGCCAATAATTCTGAACGTACCATCTTAGTAATGATTTATTACGCACTAATTAGCGTGGAACAACCGAAAGAAATATGGTCGTTAACGGCATGATTAATCTAGAAGAGTGCCATTATTTCTGAACATACCATCTTAGTTGAGCAGTAACCAATAATCAAAGATGGTGCAGGAGTTACAAGTCTTTGGCAATCTACTGTTTGTCACTGCTTGAGATCCGATCTAAATGCTTGGCCTTTGATCTAAATTGAGATGAAAGATTGAGAAAAATAGCGGTCAAAGCAAGTTTGACAATATTTATGTTGGTACCCATCTAATCGATTTTGGCGCATAAAATGCATTCAATTTAATGAAGGGGTCTTTTTTTTTTTTTTTTTTTGGGATGAAAATTTAAGAGTTTTTCCACAAAAAAAGGGCGAAAGTTTATATCTCTTGACAGTAAGTAGTAAAAAAATGACCCATGAGAATTAAAAGATGTTTTTAGAAACAATTAAGAGAAAAAAACATAAACTATCAACATAGATATATATATATATATTACATCTGCTCAGCAATATCTAAAGGAATAAGTTCTAATAACTTCGCAAGAATAAGAAAGTATTTTATCTATAATTTCACGTGGAATTGACTTTATTGTGCATGATATGCAATATGATATACTTACTGAAGAAGATTACTTATACATCTATAGCTCAATGTGGAGAAAAAAATTGACTTTGCCACTTACAATAGAATGCACCAAAAGAAACAAAGTGAAGGTCCAAAAAAGTCCACAATTCTTATTTTTCATCTAAGCTCCTTTCTATTTTTTCTAGTCTCTTTGTATTTTCTCGTTATCTAATAGGTATTCCTCAAGAAATTAATTGGCTATTAGATTCATTGTTACTTTTATCCATGGGTTTGTATTGGGAATCATCCTTCGAATTTTGATCTTCTACCTCAACGATAGTCTCTACCTAGACTTGTCAAATGACTAAGATCAGTCAAATTCGGATTCCAAAATGGATTAGACCTAAATTAACTCATATTGACTCATTTTAATGTAAATAATTTTAGTAGCCCATACTCAACTTGGACCCAAATTGAGCTCCAATTCTCAACAAATTTTCTCTTTATGCATGGAAATAACATACATGAAAACCCAACGTCTTGGGGCTAATGTGGGATTCGAAACAAATTAAAGATGAAAAAAACTCACAAATAAAGAATTACTAAAGAATTTGACAGATCAAGCTACTAGAACACACAACCTGTTATTTCTCATAGCACTAAAAATTTGATCTAATTTAACAGAAGAGAACAAACCTAAGAAGATATGTATGACATAAACTTCTACTATTGTAAGCACTGAAAAATTTGAAAATACTAAGATTTGAAAATAGTCAGATCAATCAAATCATCAAAAGGGAAAATAAGGAAATGTACCCAATACCATCATCCAAGGATAATTTTTGTTTATACACCCAAATATTTTGAAACATGTATATGCTGGTAATTTAGATTATTATGTTCACGCGAAATCTTGTCATTTAAATGAAATGTGCTGATAATTTGTGGAGACTGTTAAATTCGACTAAATAGAGTCTTTTGCTGGACATTATTAAATCATTACTACTTCCTTAGTTTATATATGATTAAAGTTCCTGCTACATCATGCAATAGGAATGCAGATTAATCTACATTTGTTTGGACTTTCGTACATCTTGTTGTCTTATTTTCTAGTTTCCTCCAAAAATAAATAAATAATAAACGTGTCTAATACCTGATTGTTACTTTATGGATGCATGAGGTTTTGCCAATTATAGATAACTCTCTTCCGGGAGCTCGACGACTAGTTTTCAAATTTCACACATAGTACTCCTTATTAATGGATTCATTTGCGAAATTCTCAATAAGATGTATATTATCCAACTATGATGTAACTGGGAACTGCTTGATATATTTATTCCAAATTTTAAAATAGCAACTCACTTCTCGTATATTTTAACTAAAATTTTAAAAGTAGGTAATAAGAGTTGGTGATGAATACTCAAAGTAATCCTAATTGGTTAATTATCTGGAAAGCACACAAAGTACAAATCATGGTTTTTAGCAATCTTCCTCGCAGCATGAGGGGAGGGAAAAGCAAGACAAATTATGAATTGCAGAGATCTGCTTGTTCAATCAGAAAACTTTTGGGGTATAAATTAAGTAATTAATGGGTTAAAAATGGGTCTATCACATATCTATTAAAGCCCAATTTTTTAGGTGGGTTTTACTGTGACATTACAATCTTTTATGGAAGTTTCCAGTAACCCACCATTCGATTAGGCTTGTAAAATATAAGTCAAAATAGGGCCATTAACCAATTTTGCCACCTCTATCTCCAACTTTGCACCAACCCTATCTTTCCTCACTTTCGGTCTTATTGAACCTCAATTTTCATTTCACCGCTCTCCACAGAAGTGAATCACACCTTGTGATGATGCCAGTGGAAGCGTTTCCTTTACCAGTGACCAAGTCTTGGCGGCCAATTTACACCATAATTTACTTATGTTGCAGCCCAACATTTCAGCAGCAATTACCCATTTCGCATATGTTAAGTCACTTGGAATCTCTTACATAATTGCGAAATTCATGATGGATTTAACTTCAAATAGAGAAAAACCGGTATGGTGGGCTTTGATTAGCCATCGCAGTTCCCAAAACGCCTTTGGAACTTTTGCTTACAACACCACTTAAGTAGATTACTAGACATAAATATTGCGCAAATAGTATGGATTTATCGAATCTAGAGACTTAGAAAGCCATTGCGCTATTCATGTGGTAATCGCAATCACGGAGTGAAGTGAACATAGGGTTGCATCCCATAAGGCCAAGAGAGATACGAGCTATAGTCACTTGGGGCCTCGTTCATCATTGGCTTGTGCATAATCTCCGGAGCTGGAAATTGGTATGGGCGAGCCCAAATCGACATCGGTGGAAGATGACGCGGAATGGTGGGAAGATTCTGGTAGTCGATTTGATGGCCTCTGAAGCCAGCATAACCGAGGCCATTTCTTTGGGTATAGACACCGGGATTCATGTCCCCCTTCCAGTGGACAGCATCAATACTCCTGCCCATCAACGTCCCCTCTCCGGTGTCCGAGGTAAGATGGTTTCCGAGGGTCCTATCTCCTTCGAAGAAAGTGGAGGGCATTGAATCCACTAAACGTGGGATCTGTATATCATTGTCTGAGTTTGTCTTTGAGCCATTTTCTTCTTGTTTCAGATTCGCCTTGACGTCTGGAAGAATAAGCTCTGCGTGTTTACCAGAACCTGCCAACTTCTCAATCAAAACATCAGAGTCCACTGTGCCGGAAACAGTTACCAACTCTTGTTCTGGATCAATGTGTACCGAGTAAACACCTGGACTCGTAAAAAGAAATTAACAATTTAATCAGATAATACGCCAACAAACGCATAAGAAATTGAAGAAATAAGTCAAGAGGAAACTGATGATGGAACGGAAACTTGAACAGGCACCATCAAACCATGTTTAAGTTGATTGATGCATGGATTTTACAATGCTGACTCGATATTCATTAAGCGCTTGCTTGCATAATGATACTTGACTTGAAGTTCAGAAAACTAATTTAGAAATCTTCAGAACATGGAAGCAAGAGACTCTAAATAAGTTCATTGATGATTGCCTCAAAAAAACAACAGAAGAAACAGACTCTCATCACCCAAAGTCTGAAACATGCAAAGCCTATTGGGCAAAATCTAGAGATAATGAGTACCGTCGATCTTTCGGAGGAGTTTCTTCACTTTCCGCCGGCATCCTAGACAGTTAACGTGCACTTTGAGCAAATGTGTCTGCGAAGCAGAAAAATTTGATTTCAATGAGTCGGGAAACACTGCTTAGATAACAAACTACAGGTCGCCAAAGGGCGAGAGCAAAAGAGGGGGAGGGCAAAGATTAGAAAGAAGAACCTTTATCATTTGATGTTGACCAAGTTCATTGATTGACATTCTTAGCCTTGAAGTGACACTGTCTCGGATCTGCTCCAAGAAGCCTTTTGCTTCAGTTGACTGATGAAACTCCAAAAGTGAGACCAAGCAATTTCTTTATGAGGAAGACAGAGACAGCCAGCGCTTGGTGCACTACATATGAACAGAGACTGACTGGTGAGTTTGGTCTGAAAAGCTGTTAATGCGATTGACCAAGTCCAAAAGGCATGATACTCTTTTTCGAATTTGCGTGAGTAGCGGATTCGCACCTCCCCTGCCTCGTGAAGGTGCGGTTGCATCTGCACATGGTCATTTCGTTATCAGGACTGACCATTTCTCCATTTTCCTTTCTACTTTCTAAAAGAGAATTCTAAAAGAGAAGCAATATTAACTAATCGAGCGTGGTCATTTCGCTTTTCAACGGCCATAAATAAGATAAATAAGCAAATAAATGGATGGATACCATCATATCAGGAAGCATGGACAGATAAACTTCAATTGCACCCATTAAAATGGTGGTCTCATGTGAGACTACCTCGGGCAATTCTCAACACGAATTGCAGTAGAACATTCCATGTGAAACGCTCCACCAAACATGTTACCTCCTATTAGACCATATCGTGGGCTGCCAACCTGAGCCACAAGGGCCTGAAGACTTTTTCAGTTGGTAATCAACAAAGGCATTTAGTGAAAAAAATCCGACCGCCCCGACTCAACTCAACCCAAGGGCTTGTAAGTACCAATTTGATGATTAGCAAGCTTGGGCAATACGCCTAAGCTTGAGGTCCGGCAGCTGCCCATTGACTAGATTTGTGAGACAAAAAGGATTTAATTAGCAATTTCTGCAAGTTCTAGGGCTTAATTAGAAAAATTAAAAACTTAAAGACTTGATTAGATTAGACAAATTAAAAGGTCACTTTTGCTATATAGTCCTATAAAATTCTATCATGTTTATTTTCATACTTCAAGAATATGAATATGAATATTAAATTTTATAAATCAATTAATAAAAAGATCCTTCTACTTTCAAGCATGTCTTTCTTTCCTCTTTTAAAAATGCCATCGGCAATTTTTTTTTTATTTTTTTTAAATATGGGTTATGTTAACGATTGTCCCTCATGCATTTGTTGGACATATTGATCAAGGAATATTTCGATTTCTAAAATAGTGATTACTCATTACACGAAAAAATAATACCTGGAAAACTATGAAGTTACTTTCAAATGGCTTCTTAACAAGTACAATGGAGGCATCTTTAACAAAATCCTTAAAATATATGGATGAGAGGACAACTCTATAGATTAATATTTCACTGTAAGAATGGGTATATTGTTCATGAAAATTTACTCATCTAAAAAAGTACTTTTTGTTACTAAAGCACATCTACTTAATTCTTGAATTTCAACCTCATACCATTCACTTCTCATTGTATAATCTGACCCTAAGTTTTAACATCTAATATCTAAAAACTTTGCATCTTCTCATTAATGAGGTCACTTAATTGTAATTAATGAAATCAATTATGGCTCCTTTTGTTTTACAAATTTTAAACTTAACTTAATTATAAATGGGCTATTAAGTAGGCAAATTAATTAGCCAATATATTTTCTTTTGGTGAAAAATTAATTAGCCAATATAAAAGCCAAATAATTGATATCAATTACTTATCTACGCTTTTCTATTCATGGCAGAAGAAGCCTTTAGTCAATTATTCATATTTACATTTTTTTAATAACATTAATAAATCGAAAATTACGAGGATAAGGCCAATTAATTGTAAAAATGATGTTTCAAAAACCCTATGATGCCGGCAACTTTGACTCAGCTGACCCTTTCTCCGCATCACTGGCGAAACAATCTAAGTAGTTCTTCGGAAAGTGTGTGGACTTTTTCGATCGTTTCCTCTTTTACCGGTTTTGGAGAAAATATTGGATAGACGTTACTTGCCAAGTCAACAACAAATCACTCTATTAATTGATCGATACGTGGGCCCTCATTTCAGATCCTTTTTTTTTTTTTTTTTTTTTTTTTGCTTTTCAGAAATCTTTTCCTAACTCACCTTCTCTCTTCCATAAAAACCCCTCACGGAATGGCGATCAATGATTTGAGTAATTTATTACCGACTTGGCAAGTAAGGTGTACCCAGTATTTTCTTCTTTTACCGGGTCACAGAACTCTTTGAATGACAATCAAAAAATTATTTCATGCATTTTTATAGTTCAATAGCAAAAATTGAACAATTTTTTTCCCTTTTTTTTTATTGCCTTGCCAAATAAAAAATAAATAAAATTTCGCAGTATAAAGCAAATTCATGTGTCCAAAAGGCTCTTTCTATAGGCAAGATTAACATGAATTAAGTTATAGCCACAAAAATTATATTCAATTAATTATGGAAAATTATGTTGGCCTATTTTCATGCTTCTCAATTTTCTTGCTCTTCCTCGGATTAATTTTTGAATGCCATTGCCTAGCCTAAATCCATTAAATTACTGCTACAATAGTTTTAGTTTTAATACATATTTTAGCATTATGTACTCCTCAGCCATGTCCTAAAATCCATTGTTCAATTCGAGTGCCTCTTTAAATTCTATATGGTATCATCACACTCTCATTATTTCAAGCTCATATTACTAAGTTACGGATCTACTTACGTTTTATTGACTCTTTTAAGTCATTTCTCATTGTTATAGTAATCTGAAAGTTCCCAAATTACTATAGCAAATGAAGTGGTTGCAAATTGTAATAGATTCTACTTCTAAAGTTTTTTTTTTTTTTAAAAAAAAAAAAAGCAAGTGATTCACTAATTTGCCAAATTTTAAAGTATGGTAGATGTTTACATAAGTGATCTCAACAAAATAATGAAAAGAGAGGAAAAATTAAGGACATTTTTGTAAATATGGGATTGATGCCAAAAGTTGGCTTCATATATATTGAAGAAATATAGATTATCATAAGCTTACTTTGTTTGATATACCTCACTCAATCTTTGCAATACGTAACCATTTTAAATATTGGAATACTATGTTAATAAAATATAATAAGTGCTTTATAATGAAAACTTGCACATTGCGCAGATTGAAAAGCTAGTTTATATTATATGCGACAATCTCATTCTTTAATAATGAACTACGCTACTGTATTTTTACTTTGCGTATGGGAGTACTCGCAATTTTGTTTGATTCTTCTTTATGGAAAACATCAATATATATCTAACTGAATTATTATATTTTTTTTAGGATTTCTTATGCACGTTTTATAAGAAAAAAAAATCAAGATATGCTTTTAACTTATCATATTCATTCTTGTTGACCATGTATAAGAATACCGGAAATTGTGGTAAACCATGTATTTTTCAGCCCAAAAATACAATTTATAAGCAAACTAATAATTTGAAAAATTCAAATACGATAGTACACAATTTGGATGGCTCAATGAATAACTAACTGAAAAAAAATTATGTTATCACTCGTATGAATGATAAATGAAAATAAAATCATATACAAATTTTCACTAGCTATCTAGCTTATTTGTTGTCTCTTGTGCCGAGTCATATCCAAAATAACAAATCAATAAGACAACATTAGATAATGGTTTAAGTTACACTATTTCAGAAAAAAAAAACGTCATAATCAAGTTTTTGTTTTTTAACTTCCTAGGAGCTGTTAATGTACAAATGTATCAATCCTGTCCTTTCCTATAAGGGATGAGAATGGATAAGATTTCACCATGTGGAGAAATAAACAAAGTTATATAACTCAACTTCCTTGTTATATATAAATAAACATAGACGTATCGAAGTATAGATATAGAATAGATGACAATGGTTAGGATAAAATCTTACAATTGTTTTGATAAGATTAAATCTTTTTTATTAGTTAATATTGTATACATTATCAATTAAATGAATTTATTGTTACAAACTAATGTAAGAATTATGTTTAATTTTTTACTTAAAACTAGAATATTTCCATGCAAGTTTGTCATATGAAATGAAATGAGTTTGGTTAGATCACCAAATTTTACAAAGTTTCGCAACGTTAGTTTCACGATTGATAATCTACACATTATTTGATTCGAATCTTGAAATTGACAAGAAATTATCTATTTTTCTTTTCGACACCCTCTGAGACTTTTCAATCAGATGTAAAAATAAATATGCTCCTCTTTATTTTAAACACAGAATTAGTTACTCTAAAAAAAGAAATAAAAATATATAGATTATACGGTTACAAAAAGATTCACTCAATCTCACCGTTATTTCAAATTTTTTGGATAAGGTCAAATCATTTTGGATAAGATCAAATCTTTCTAGAAAAAATCAGTCTCCTCTCCTTATTTATATACTGAGTTATCCGTTTCAAAATCATCAAGGCGTTCAGTAGTCATGAGAAACTCAACTGTGCTGTTGGTTCTTTTTCTTGTTTTGTGTATGCACAATGGCAACGTACAATCTTCAGAGGTGAAGTTTGATATGGGAGGCTTGAGTAGGGCGAGCTTTCCCAAAGGCTTTGTATTCGGTACAGCTACATCTGCTTATCAGGTTGAAGGCATGGCTAGTGGAGATGGCAGAGGACCTACCATTTGGGATGCTTTCGTTCAAGTTCCAGGTGTGTTTTCTTTTATTTTTTAATTATTGTATTCTTTGCTATCCATTGATTCATTCGTTCGTGGACAGGAAATATTGCTGGACTGGATTCTGGAGAGATGGCGGTTGATCAGTATCATAAATACACGGTATTATTTCTCGAAATCACATAAGTTTGTCTAGTTATACTGTGACTGCTTTAAAATCGTTTAATTGCAATTCGATGAAATCTTGTCGATAGAAATTTATGAAATATTGATTTTTTTTTTATGCAGGAAGATATTGATTTGATGCACAAGTTGAATTTCGATGCATATCGATTTTCAATCTCATGGTCAAGGATATTTCCGAGTAATCAATGATTTTAACCTATCCTGAATATCATCTATTGCAATCATTATCATCATATGTTTATTGGATTTGATTTTGTTGTGTAGATGGCACAGGGTATGTAAATTGGAGGGGAGTGAACTATTATAACAAGTTAATCGATGCATTGATAGCCAAAGGTAAGATTAGTTAGTCTTATGATTTTATGAAATAATTATTTTTTTAGTTTTTACTGTTTGAAGGTCTAATTTTTTCATTTTATTACTAGGAATAACTCCTTATGCAAATCTATATCACTACGATATGCCTCTAGCTCTTCAGCAGAGATATGAGGGGTTGCTTAGCATCAATGTTGTGTAAGTTTTAGCATCAATGTTGTGTAAGTTTTGTATTTAAATTGTTTGATAAATGACATTTAGCAGTTTTTACCGTAATTAGTCAAATGCATTCTTTGATGTGCTTTCGACTAAGGTATGTATTATAAAATTGCGTTATGAGTTTAACATTTGATAATTCATAATTTCTAAGGCAAATTTCAAATTCGTCAAGTGAAGTTGAGAGATAAAGCTTAGAGGAAAAAATTATGAGAAATTGGGTTTAAAATTGACTTATGAGATCTGACATTTGATAGATATTTTTTCCCAAGCCATGTCTTGCTAATATCATTGAATCAAATGTTTCATACTTGCAGGAAGGATTTTGCTGATTATGCTGAGTTTTGTTTCAAGGCATTTGGTGATAGGGTGAAAAACTGGATGACTTTTAATGAGCCAAGGGTCATTGCAGCTCTCGGGTTTGATAGCGGCTCGAATCCTCCTAATAGATGCTCCAAGCCGTATGGAAACTGTACGGCGGGCAATTCGGCCACTGAGCCCTATATTGCAGCACATCATTTGATACTGTCTCATGCAGCAGCCGTCAAAAGATATCGCAAAAGATATCAAGTAAGAATCACTGACTGTTTTAACTTTTAAGTCTCATTCAGTTTTCTTTTGAAGAAAAACATCCATGTCCTCTACCATCTAACTTCTTCTTATGTTCAGGCGAAGCAACAGGGAAGAATCGGAATTTTATTGGATTTCGTCTGGTACGAACCTTTGACAAGTTCACTGGAGGATAATTATGCTGCTCAAAGAGCCAGAGATTTTCATATTGGCTGGTAGGGAACTACACTAATTTAAATTAATCGATTGAAATAATGATTGTGTGCCTCCTCTAACATGGATTTCATTTGACAGGTTTCTACACCCTTTAGTCTACGGAGAATATCCGAAAACGATGCAGAACATAGTTGGTGAAAGGCTTCCGAAGTTTACTAAAAAGAGGTCAACATTGTGAAAGGCGGGTTTGATTTCGTAGGCGTTAACCACTATACGTCTTACTACATGTATAACCCGAATTGGACTGAAACTTCTCCACCGGGCTATCAGGCAGATTGGAATGTTGGATTTGCTTGTAAGACCTAGCTTTTAAACTAACAAATTCTGTAATTATTAATTCACATAAATGATTTTTCTTTTGCTTGAATTTGCAGTTGAAAAGAACGGAGTTCCGATTGGGCCAAGGGTAAATCTTCTAAATTCCTAAAACAATAGCTTAGAACTACATTTGTAGTCTGTCATTGCTGTAAACATTCTTTGACATATTCATTAAAAGAAAAACTATGCTTCCGAGTCGGTTCTCATTTCCATCTCTGTATACTGTAAATTGCTTTGATATGTTTATATGCTGGTTGGTTTAATTTTACTTGGAATATCAAACATATGCAGGCAAATTCTGGTTGGCTTTATATAGTGCCATGGGGTATCAACAGGGCCGTTACATATGTAAAAGAGAACTACGGAAACCCATATATGTTTCTCTCCGAAAATGGTATTGAAAAATGATATTTCCTGTCACTACTAATCGTGTTTAACATCTTTTTAAAGTTTTTTTTATAGGCATATCATAACTTTGTTTGTACTTATGCAGGTATGGACGACGCAGGTAATGTAACTTATCCTGAGGGATTGCATGACACTACGAGAATAAATTACTACAGGAGCTATCTACAAGAGTTGAAGGCAGCCATCGATAATGGAGCGAATGTGAATGGTTACTTTGCTTGGTCTCTGCTTGACAACTTCGAGTGGCTGTTGGGCTATACCGCTCGGTTTGGCATCGTCTACATGGACTTCAATGACCTCTCTAGACACGCGAAGATGTCCGCCTATTGGTTCAAGCAATTGCTAGAAAAGAACTAAGCATTTGCTAGTTATCTAGAGTTTAGCTTTCATCCCATTTCTTGGCTAATGGCCAGACGTTTCGATTTTCCATAAGTAGCTTCTCAATAGCTTTTCTGAATTATTTTGCTTCAGAGCCGGTTGAACCGGGCAAGACCCCTTTTTAGCCTAAACTCTTTCAATAAATGAAAGTTCTTTTCTTCTAATTCTGTTCATTTCTAGAACGGCTAATCACACCTTGCCAAGGCAAATTACATTTGTTCCTATTTACCATCTCCAGTGATATCCACCATAGAGAGAAACGAAAATTATCTGAGAACTTCAGAATTTTACAACTTAAAAACTTAAAGCTCTTAATATAATCAGCTGTTCATTTTAATATTGGCATTAAGTTCGTATTCAATGGTTTTGTCGTTCTCCTAAATCTCTTCGCTGATCACTCTGATATGGATATAAATCGCCAAGTTTGATTGCGATATATCACTCTAATATGGATTAATTTAAACCTTCCCTAGTAATAGAGACATTCAAATATTCCTCTCCGGATTGGATTCGATCGGTTGGGGGATCTCAGAGATTTGACAAATCTATAGTTTGTTGAATTCAGAAAAGGAGATGCCAATTGAAAAAGAAAAGATGTGAATAATTAATAAATAAACATAAAATATGTGAAAATATCAAGATTGCCGTCTTTCCTTTTTTCTGTTTTTTTCTTCTCCCGATTCCGTGACCGAGTCCAATTTTGCACACTGGGTATTCTCGGAAACCTAATATGAAACGAATATCCCAACTTTTTCCTTAAATATAGGCCAAATCGCAGCAAAAATGCATCAACGAAAATATCTATCACTTTTCAAGTGACCCCGTAAAATGCTCAAATTTTTACTCGAGGAACAATAATATCCACCGCTGGGTTTTCATCTAAACAAGTTGACGTGGCTTTTGACCTAACTAATAACGCAATGCAAAACGATCCCATTTCTCGCGACTCAAATGCAGTGTTTGCTCTTTTGGCCTTCTGAACGAAGAACTCGTTTGTTTCAATGGAAAAGGAGAGAAAATAAATAATGAGGAGCCCCAAATAATTAAGAATTTCGTACATCTTTGGTTGTCTGAATATAAATTCATGCATTTTTTTGATTAAGCCCTTAAATATATAGATTCACATGATTTTTGGCACCATGACTCTTCTAAGCCCCCCATAAAATAAATCCGTTAACAAGAATTTTGGGCTGGACGATTTAAATTTCGGCTAGCCATTGAGGCTCTCTCTGTCTTTTTTTCGACAAAATAAATATTTTAAACAAAGATTTTTCTAATGGTTTACATTGAATTAAATAGATTTTCACTTTAAGTTTAATGGCATGCAGTGCCCTCAAGAAGAAGCCGAATGAATGGAGCAAGAGCAGGATTTGAATTTGCAATAGTGTGCCGCCTTTTATTTAACTGTAAGTTATTAGATAAGCGTGATTATTGAAAATACTAAAATGCATTTTGAATATCGAAAATGATGGAATCATAAGGATGTCATTAGATCTGGTGATCTAGATGTATTTTAGTTGATGTGTCACGCTTGTCCATTTATATATCTTTTTAAGCAAGTATAACTTCGAGGAGTGTTCTTGCCAACTCAACAATATTATTCAACCAAAAAAAAAGGCTCAAGAAAATTAAGAACGATTATTAACTTTTTACCAAGGAATTGTTTATCTACAGAATGTTTACTGAAAACACTGCCAGTGTAAATATTTAAAATAAGCAGTTATAAAATGGAAATACCCATGTTGTAATACATAGGGACATCATAGTAATCGTTTCTACATATATGATGTCATCATTGGATATCAATCTATTGCGACATTAGAAAGAAGATTAGTTTCGGTACATATGGTTAATTTTTCTTTTAGCTTTAGCGGTACATTCTTAATACAGCACATTGAAACTACCAGGATTTTCGTAATTTTTCGTTCTCTCTCTGTGTGTGTAGGAGAAAATAGGAGTGCCATTAGCACCCTCTTGATTGGCCATGTATTTAGGGAAATAAACTCTATTGTTCTTTACTCCCGTTTGAAGTATAGTAATGCAATGCAACAATGATATATTTTTCTTGTCTCATGTGTAAGCACTTTTGACACATGAATTTTCTCGATGGTTTAAGTTAGAAAATGTATGTACTATAGATCTGAGTAACATAAGGGATGGAAAAAATGATTAAATTTTTTTCTTTTTTACAAACTGATGCGACAAATTTACTAATGCGAGTATAAACAAATAAATCACATTTAAGCTCGCAGCAAAAGTATGCTAACATCAATTCATAATATTATTTTTTTGCTTCTAATGGACAATAACAAAGACTCATCAACCACCCGCCGCGGTGGCTCAACTGGGTAGGCATTAGACTTCCATGGAGGAGGTCTAGTGTTTGAAGCTCCTGCAACGCAAGTTGCAGGAAGGCTAGCTTGAGACTCTTGGCGACTTATCCGGTGGCACGTGTGTGGTGGCTAGCACGTGTCACCCCCACTGGTTTATTTCCAGCTGCCGGCTATGCGAGGTTCCCTGGGTCACCAAAAAAAAAAAAAAAAAAAAGACTCATCAATATGAAATGAGGCAGTGTAGTGGGACTTACGTAAAGGTAATAACGTTGATAATTTTTCAGATTGACGAATTAAAAATAGTCACAGATTTTTTTGCCAAAATTTATTTACTGTGTTAAAAAAAAAAAATTCAGTTAGTACAATTTAAAATCAAAGAAACCCGTTTGAGAAATGTAAACTTTTTCTCCCTTTTTAATGTTGTTGAAATGCTATTGTTATCACATTAATGGAGATGATCGTCTTCATATCATCTCCAGCTAGCAACGGTAGCTAACTAACCCAACGTCACCAATTGTAATTATTACGATTTACGAAATATACGCAAATATATTAAGTTGGGCTTCGAAGTGCAATTTCCTAAATTAAATCCACTTCTCGCATTATTAACACCACGCGCAGAAAATCTTGATCTATCAAAATATTTTATTTTATTTCCTATTTCTTGCTAATCCTCGTCCTCTCCATTCCTCCAATCAAATTTTTTTCCCTTTTTTTTTCCCGATATCTTTTTAATTTTGTTTTATCATATATACACTTCAACCCAACTAAGTTCCTTAATTCACCCTCGCTTGCTCTAGAGTTCTGAGAAAGTCTCTCTCGTTTCCTCTCTCTCTCTCTCATTTTCATTACATCTTCGCTGCCTCTTCTGTCTTTCTTCTTCTAGGGTTTCGTTCTCCATCAAATTAAAGAAGCGAGCCTGCAAAATGACCGTGACCGATACGATGATGATCTTGTCAGGAGATGATCAGGAGAAGGTCGTTCCGCGGTGGTTGAGGCCGATCGCGGCCGCCAAGTTCTTCAGCTCGTGCGAGACTCATCACTCCAAAGAGCGCAATTACTACTGTAGAGTCTGCATGCTCGCTTTCTGCAAAGATTGCAAGCAGCAACACGATTGCTCCAAACACGAGATCTTAACGGTAATAATATCCATTTAGAATTGTCTACATCTCTGTACTTATTTATCAGTGTGTCGTGAAGCTCTGCTATATAATACTGTTATCTTTGTATCAGGAAAACGGGAAACTAGGGTTTCTTTTCCTCATATTGAATTCTTTCCTTTTTTATCAAATTTCGTTTATGGGTTTTGATCTTCTCAGGCATATAAAGCTTCACACGCGGCCTCTTTCAGAATGGAGGACTTGAAATCGCTGTGGGATATTTCTGGTATCTGCCCGTACACTTTCAACGGGTGGCTCGTCGCCTTCATATACAGAAAGGGAACTGGAATATCTCGCTCCCGCTGTAAGAGTGGCGCCGCAGAGTGTGAATCCTGCCGGTACGTGCTCAAGTCGCCGATCGCCAAGTATTGCTCAGTGGAATGCAAGGTGATGATCGGGCATGTCTTTTTGAATAAACCGTGTTTTTGAATGTTCCGCGATTTCAAAGAACGTTTTCTCACGTATGAGTCATTGTGTTTTTTGGGTAGGTTGAAGCGGCGTTGAAGATGAATGGAAGTGGAAATACGGATGAGAAAGCAAAGAGGAATCTAGAGACAGTGTTGGAGGAGAATGCTCGTAATGTTCACTCATTCAGGAAACGAGCAAGAAAGCAGGAAGAACCGCGAAGAGCGCCATTTCATTAGATTGATATGAACATTGGTAATTTGGTTGATTTCGTGAATATTGGGAATAGGCTAATTGGTTTCGGTACATATGGTTAATTTTTCTTTTAGCTTTAGCGGTACATTCTTAATAGAGTACATCGAAACTACTAGGATTTTCGTATTTTTTCTCTCCCTCTCTCTCTCTCTCTCTCTTTTTCTTTTTGTAGGAGATAATAGGAGCGCCATTAGTGATTGGCCATGTATTTGGGGAAATAAACTCTATTGTTCTTTACTCCCGTTTGAAGTATAGTAATGCAATGCAATGCAACAATGATATATTTTTCTTGTCTCATGTGGAAGCACTTTTGACACCTGAATTTTCTCGACGGTTTCTCGGTTGTAGTGAGCCTTGTTTCTTGACAAAAAATCAGAGTAGTGTCATTAGTATCTCAATTGCATAATAAATGTCAATTTTACCTTAGGCATGCGAAATTAACCCTTTAGATTTCAAATTTTCAAAAAGAAAAGAAAAAAATTATTATCATTTCGTTAATTTCTTATCTTTTCTTTAAAAATTTTGATTTGGGAACGATGAAATTTAGAAATCCCGGGTCTCATTTAAAAAAGTTCCAATTCATGAAGCCTTAGGAGCTGATCAATCATTCAGAGTACCACACTCGACACCATAAGATTTGAGCTCAAGCCTCTCAAGATCGTGCTACTTAGCACAATCACACCAAACCTTAGATAAAGCCAAGGTTATTCCATCTTGGGAGGAGGGTGGCGGCACGAAAGGACAAGAAACAGGACTCTCTCTTTTACTCTTCAGGGGTTTTTGAAGTTAAAAAAGGAGCAGAGGGGGGGAACTCCATAGGAATCTGGGGGAAGGCTTTTCTCTCTCGCTTTCTTTCTCCCAGCTACCTTAAAATCTGCCATTGATTACTTGCCGATTCATGCCACCTGCCATTAACGAGCTCCTCCTCGAACGAGGGCACACGATGAGGAGGGCACACCTTCCTCCTCGAAGCTTCTTCATCATCTCCATCGTGACACCTCCGTCGCCACCCACCGTCCTCATCCACCACAAAATCCACACACTTGAGGAGGGAAAGCGCAGGTCTCGGCGGGCTGCCTAGCTTGAAGAACTCGAATCTCACTCGAAGTTTTTCAACCGGGTCCCATTTCAGTCGTTACCATTTCCTGAAGATCCTGCTCGCCAAACTGCGACTTCACTCAGATTCCATTATAAGAGGTAGATGATACACGCGTGCATGTCCGTGTACTCTTATGGCACTATAATAAATGTGGCTTTTTCCGACGACATTTTTTTATTGGAATGGCAATTCTTTTATAAAAAAATTATCAACGCGGTCCTGATGTGGCTAGCTTGTCCCAAAACAATGTTTTTTTGCTACGGCTGTGCTGCTTTGCCGCACCCTTTTGTTTTATTAAGTTTAGTTTTTTTAATTTAATTTAATTAATATTTATATTAAAAATCAATTTTGGAGACAAAACGATTAATCGTTGAGTGGACAACTTTGGCGAGCCATGTAGACTATATAACATCAGATTTCCAACTACCTTTGCCAAAGTTGGCACTTTAGTGTCCGATTTTAAAAAAATAGTGGTGCTTAAATGTATACTCATGCCAAGTTTTGGCACTCGTGGTGTACTTTTACTCTACACTTTGTAAAGAATTTTTGCTTATCTTTTTTTCATAGAAAACCTTTAACTTTTGCTAGTGGAACTTAGCTAACATTAACGAGCCAAATTGGTTGCCGGCTAGAAATTGGCCACTTGCCGGTTGCTTGTTTGTTGGTGTGTAAGGCAAAGTTAGGGTTTTTGAAAATATTTCCGGAATTATGAAATTGAGCGAGAGCAAAAAAGTCTGTTTGCATTTCGGAAATGCAGTATTCCAAAAACATCTCCGGACCTAGATTGTGGCTAAAGGCTTTAGAGAGTTTTGAAGATGTAATTGCATCTCCCCAAAGCAACCTAAAAAACTTTGTCAAATTAGGTTTGCATTCCTTCCATCTTTGCAGCAACCTTCTTCTCTTTCTGCTTCTGGGGTTTGTTCTTTATCAAATTAAAGGGAGACAAAATCAAAAGACTGAGGTCGTTTCTTTGGGAGACAATCAAAAGAAGGCGTTCGTGGCAGTTGAAGCCGATCGCAGGCGCCAAGTTCTACAGCTCGTGTGAACTTATTGCTCCAAGAGCGCAATTACTACTGTAGAGTCTCCGTGCTCGCTGTCTGCAAAGATTGCAAGGAGAAAAACAATCGCTCCAAGCACGCGATCATAACGGCAATATTTTCCATTTTGAAGTCTTCAACTTTGCACTTTTAATGGCATTTTTTTTTTATCAGTGGGTAGCAAAATTGTGCGATATTATCTTTACCAAAAAAAAAAAAATTGTGTGATATTATACTCTTTATTTTTATATAATCAAAAAAATGATAAATTTTATTTCTCAGGAGTGTCAGTCCGATTTTCAATTCCTAAAAATAAAACTTGTGTTCGAGCAATCTGTTTTTAAATTTTTTATTTCTTCATAACATATTGCATCCCGAGTAGTGGAAAATAAAGTGACTGATTTTATTGAACAAGATCAGAATCGTATTGAGAATCAATCATCCTTAATCTCATTATTGAGGTAAATAACTATTTTTTTACTTCAATATGAAGTGTACAATGCAACAATTATCTCTTGTACTTATTTTATATGGAATCGTGCAGGTGTTCTCTTAGTACTAGTAACATTATACCCTACTAATTCGGCTTTACTTGCGAATGTGATTGAGAAGCACTAATTATCATTATTCTCTTTTTAATTTTTTGAATGGATGCTTTCTCATGTTCCAAAGAAGTGGAAAACCATAATATGATCGACCCTAGGTCAAGTTTGACACGTTTAGTAAATGAGTAAAGTAAGAACATACATAGTATAACTAGGGGCAGATTCAAGGGAAAGAAACAAATAAAAGTGATAAAAGTGAGATAAACTCCAAATATTCATCAACACAACATGAACTAATCATAAGACATGAAGAGTATTGCCTCAACAAATTCAAAGGCGGAACACCCAGTAAAATAACATGCTATGCGATTCCAATACTTCTGTACCCGTTCGACTGCTATGTTATTTCTCTCATCTGCCAATTTAAATCAATCACCGAACGCCTTCCTATTTTTCTTCCATGCCGATAAGGGGAAGTGTCGTGTATTTGATAACACTCGGCAAGTTAGGTCATATGAGTGGTTCGGATACCCATAAATCTCTCTTAAGAAAAAAACAAAGAGTCTAATTAATTCAGTCAATCATTCTTCTGAATATGGTTCATCTGTGCAACTGGAAAATGTCTTGAGGGTGAAGGATTTGAAGTAAAATAACATTAACACAGTTGATCATTTACAGTGAGAGTTCCTATCGACGAATTGATGGTAACGAAAAAGTAAATACGACTGCATTAATCTATTGCTCCGCTGCGCCAAATGCACACTTCCAACTTGAGATCCAAGAAATCATCGAAGAACCCTCTTGGCACCAAAAGGTAAGGCTCCAAATTAGGATTATATTCAAAGTCTGAAAAGCTCTTGGTGCAAGTGTGGAGCTTGAGAGAGCTTTCTCGAGATTTTGCGACTATGTCGTACAAATAAGCCGCCTTTGGCAATGGGCCAATGCAACTGATCTTAATCTTGTTGCCCAGGTCGACAGTTTCGTTTTTCAAGACAAAGAGAACATCTTCTCTTGCTTCTTTAAGCAAACGGACCTCCGTCTCAACATTCATCAAGAAAAAGGTGTTTAAGTTGAAATGAAAGGATGTCGGCGAAGCCCCATGCTTGGTGCTGAAGTGCTTCACTAAAATCCTAAATGAGCCAACGTAGCTGCAACTGGAAAAGGGACACGAACGAGGAGCGAACAAACATGTCTTCTCGTGGTCATTTTTCATGTGGTAACCAAACTTCTGATGGCAGCCAAACTTTGCATTTCGACATGCCATCTGGACAGACTCCAGGACTTTCTCCATGGCGCGGCATCTGTTGTAGCCAATAGGCATAGAGCAGGACGGGCATTTGTTGCTTATCTTTCTGCAGCAGGAAGAGCACGCTATGTGACCATTCTCACACTGTTTCACCATGCGAAGACAAAGTATTATCAGTTCAGACATAACGGCAACTATCACAAAGAACGCCACTTTATTCAGTATATACAAAGTCTTATCCATAAAAACGTTGTACATCTACATGGAATTTACTCATGACAATACTAACATGAGATTAAGTGGCACAAGCTAAAATAAGAGCCAAGGCGAAATAATAAATAAATAAATAAAAACCTACCACTGCTATAATTTACACAATGTTCAGTCTTCCTTAACATTTGACAAAACCAGAACATCATAAATGCTCCCAACAAAGAGACAATTTTAAGTTTAATCCTGACAAGAGATTATCCATACAACAAGGCTGGTGAACCAACCAGACAACTCAATAATGAAACCCTGTTATTTTTCTGAAAACACTGAGGTCAGTGAGAATAGCACACCCTTCTTCAATTCTCTTTGATCAAGAATTCAGTTTCCTGTGAGGCTTAGTGATTGGAGACAAAAGACTTTTCAGAAAAATATCTGTTGGCAGAAAGATGATCTGGGTGCAAAACTAAACCGTGAAAGTCCCCATCTAGTGAGATATTCTTGCTTTGAACATGAATTTCAGGGGCTCTCCTACTCCAAACAAAATCATACAAAACTAAAAGACGCTTCCATTGTGTCCAGACATCCTTGTTGGAACTAATCACATATCAAAGAGAAGGGCCAAAAGAGTCACCAAAAAGAGCAAGCTTTAGCATGGCTAATTGGTGGTTTTGATTTGGCTACCATCCTCGGTTTAACACTGATGCAGACATTTCATGGTCGGTGATCCTAAATGTGTTTGACCTTTTATGTGAACCAACTTTACTCCACTTCCCACATGGAAGGGTTCAAAAGACGGCACCAAAAGAGGAATGCGTTTCATATGACATAAATCTAAGTCAACCGGCTCTCAGCTACATATGGGTTAAAGAATATCCACTTTGTTTCATCAAGACCCTAAAGATTGATTGCGTACTTTCATCCAAATCACTAGCTTGTTACCATTTGCGGCCAGAATTCTACATTAATCACGATGCCAACTTCCAACTTTGGTATCCCCTGAGGACACCCAAAAGCACTTGTGATCGCGACAATTCAAACACAACTCGACCAAAAATGTTAACACTGATTCAACATATCTCAGTAAGGTTTACTACCACCAGCACAACCCTGAGATGCTGGCACAATCTGGTCATGTCTCAGGCCAACCACACGGGTTTTGTCAACGATCAAGTTACTGAAATCGAATTGACTGAGGCCGAGAAGAAAACATATTTCGACCAGAAATGAAGCAAAGGAGGGCACCCCAACAGAGACCTTACTCCGCCTTCAATTTACATGCAGAGACTACTACTAATCAAGCAGCTCAATTTCACTCTCAACCCTCAACAAGGCACGAAAGACTCGAAATTCATCACAAAGATGCGAGCTTCTCACCCAAATTCTGCAATTCTCCTCTCACGCATTCAATTCATGCCCAGCACCAACCACAATCGAATCACCGACAAGCAACCACCAAAGAAACGAAACCCCGGTGAGAACAAAATCGAACCTGGAAAACGGGGATCGTCAAAGGCTCGAGACAGACGGCGCAGTCAAACACATCTGGGTCCGTGACAATGACTTTGAACGACCCATCCGTCCGGCCACATGGAGGGGACGCACTGCGACCGGACGAGTACTCGTCCCCGTACCGTTCCGTAAACTCCGATGGGTCTGGATCCTGCTCTTCCAATTCGTCATCGCTTGGTTTCAATTCGTCTCTCCGTTCGCTGTCTGAATCCCGGTCTTCCACTTCTTCTCCGCCTCCCTCTTCTCCTTCCTCGGCGAGACGGCGTCGGCTTCGGCTACCTTCTCCTTGATCGGATTGATGGCCGGACGGCGAGCGGCGCCTCCTGCCAAGCACGGAGCTGCTGGGCACATGGTCA
Organism: Eucalyptus microcorys; assembly: GCA_014182515.1. Classification (NCBI taxonomy): domain Eukaryota; kingdom Viridiplantae; phylum Streptophyta; class Magnoliopsida; order Myrtales; family Myrtaceae; genus Eucalyptus; species Eucalyptus microcorys. Next base: position 19,545,034 of record CM024571.1, on the reverse strand, counting down.
TCGTCTTCTCCGTCCACTGAGAATTTCACCATTGCTTGTCCTGGCCCGTCTATCTCCCTTCCAATTTGTTACGCCAACGCACGAGTCTTCTATTACACACGAGTTACAACTACTTGTCGTTTTATGATTTCGTTTCATTTTATATTAGTCAACTTTAATTTTTTTAGGACATTGTCTTAAAATTGATTATATTACTGTACTTTTTTTTGTTGCGTTAAAATCGGTCAATTTTATTACTCGTTGGATTTTACATGAAAAAGTTTCGAATGGTTTGCATAATTTTTATTGGCATTTAGTAATGATCTCGATACAAAAATTTAGATTAATTTCTGATTGTATAAATTATCTATTTGCAAATTAATTCATTCTTGTTGGATATATTTTTACCGCATCAATATATCATAAAAAAACGTAATGAATGAAAATATATCTAACTACCACAACAAAAACCCTCTTAATGTATATGCATGGGAGATATATACGGGGGATCGGACCTGTTATAATCGATTAGCTTCTAATTAAATGGGGATCGGACTTGTAGTTGAAGTGCTTTGATTCATATGGAAAGCAAGAAATGGTGCGATATCTCGTGCCAAGCACTAGATCCACAAGGAATTGTAGCCGAAGCAATTTTATTCATGGAAACTCTAAAACTTGAAACTCAAATCAAAAGAAAAATCCTAAGAGAAAATGCATCTTACCCTCGATTTGGATTCACCACCCATGGGGTCTCTCAAGATTAATGTAGATGGTTCTTTTTTCTTCTTTTTTTATGCCGAGGATCCAGTTTAGCTCATTTTATGGGAATACAATACCAACTATATCTCGGGGGAGATTAGCCCAGCAACCCATTAGTTGGGGCCTCCCACTTAAGACACGGAACTACTTTAGGAGTTGTGGCGGACTCTAAAAGTCGAACCCCTGACCTGGTGGTCAGGAGGCCAGGCCTTAATTAGTATAGCCATGCGTGGGTGGGTAATGTAGATGGTTCTTTTGTTGTAAGAACAACCAAGAAAGCAGAAGCCAAAGTGTGTAAAGATGCTTCTGGTGCGCTAACTGGAGGTTTTGTCCATGCGGTCAAGGCACAATTGTCACTCCATGGAGAAACCCTAGTTGTAATTGAGGGCTTGAGGTTTGGGAGTGATCGAGAGAAAAAGATGAGAGACAGAGTTCTAACCGTAGAATTTGACAGCCTTACTTCAGTTTAGCTAGGCTTGTGTGTGGATCATGTTATGTGGGATGTCGCTATGCTTATCAAAGAAGGTAGGGCCTTACTCTCCAATTTACCACTTTTACACTTGACTCCAAGCCTTCAAAAAAGCCGCGGAATGAGTCATTAAAGCTCAACTCCTTCAGTCCCTTCCTTTGAGCTGAATTTGAAGCCTCCCTCAACCTCTTTTGGATGTCATTTGTCCAAAAGCCCATACGGATTGTTCTTCTACTTTGTTTACATGAAATAAAATGAGCTTTTTTTTTTTGACAAAAAAACAAATGGCAGAATCGGGAATAGGCATATGGTTTTCAAGAGGGGATAGGTCAGAATGCCCTGGTTCAGATAGACCACAGAGCAAAATGTCAAACTATGAAGCATCGACACTCTCCAAGAATTTTCGTGTTGTGTCGGACACTTCGACACATGTTCGACACTTTCCAACATTCTCGGACACTCAGTTAATACGTGTCGGAAAATTCGACTTGATCAACTTTCTCGATACTCGAATTGGAATTCTGACATACGAGTTTCTGATATCAATGTCAAATTTAAAAATTCAATAAATGAGATGTTATATATATATATGAAAAAATAAAAACAATAATAAAAATGGAAAAAGAAGAAAAATATTGTCTTTTCTTCTCTTCTTATTCTCACTTTTTCTGATATACAATTCACCATTTAAGTTTTTTTCTTCTCTTCCAACATATCTAATATGAAAACCAGAATATGGATCACTTGTTTTTTTTCCAAATTTTATAAATTATTGAAATAGAATTGAATTTGTCAAATTGAAATAATGAATTATATTAATAAATAACGGATTAATATTTTTAGTGTAAATTTATTCTATGTTTTTAATTATTTATTTTTACATGAATCTATTCAAATTAATTTGATTGAAATAATCATAAAAATGATAATTTATAAAAAAAAATATATTTTTAATATACAATATCTATAAACGTATTTAAATTATCTTTTTTTTTGTAATAACGATATGTCGTGTGTGTGTGTGTGTCGCGTGTCGAGTGGCGTCTTATTTAAACTCAAACCAAATTGAACCGCACTTTCCGGCTCGACCCAAACAGATCGGTCGAGGTTAGGCTTAGGTTGGACCGGCTGGTGTGTTGTCCCCTTAGTCGAACTGGAGCCTAGCTGAAAGTTTTCACAATCGAACTGTGAATAGAACTCGAACGGCCTAGAGAGAGAGAGAGAGAGAGAGAGGGGCAATTCGTACGGCGGAGTGAATCGATGGAGGGGGCTTTGGCGTGCTCCGTCTCGCGGCCGAGGCTTCAAGTCCCAATCCCTAGTTTGGGCGGCGGCCCAGGTTGTGCCGCCGGCGGTCGCCGGAGAAGCCGAAGATGCGCAGTCGTCAGAGCGGTGCAGAGCAGCAGCTCTTTGTCGGCGGCGAGGGGGACGCTGTCGAGCAATTGGGACGTCAGCGGCGGCGCCGGCGGCTTCTCCATCTCTTCCGTCTCTCCGACGGCCCCGCGGTTGCCCAGGTTCGAGGAGCTCGACACCACCAACATGCTTCTCCGCCAGAGGATCATCTTCTTGGGTTCCCAGGTCTCTCTCTCTCTCTCTCTCTCTCGTCGAATTGATTGATTGGTGTCTATAATTTCTGCATTAGGCTTTGTATTTGCATTAGTTGGGATTGTTTATGATTGTTGTTCACTGCTGGAAGAGCACGAGCTTCGAGCTTTTTTTGGGTTATGGAGGACTTAATTGATGGGTTGAAACTAGCGTTGAGGAACAAGCTTAAGAACTACTTCAATTCGAACATCTCGAGAGCGCCCATAACAAGGCGGTCTAAAAGATTAATTTTTGAGTGCGTTTTGGAGGTGGAAATCTGAGGTTGTTGTGAATGTTTTTCGACAGGTTGATGACGTGACGGCGGATTTCATAATAAGCCAGCTCTTGTTTCTGGATGCTGAGGATCCCACCAAGGACATCAACTTATTTATCAACTCCCCCGGTGGCTCTGTTACCGCCGGTGAGTTTGAGAGTGTGGAGCTTAATGCTGTTAAAAGAAGCATTTTTCTTGTTCTCTATTTGCTGGTGCTTGTAGAGTAATAGTTTCTTCAATGGGGATATGAAAAGGCTTTTCATGTGATGGTTGGAGAACGGTTTGGAGGCTGCTTATCTGAGTTGTAGGCTCGTAATGTGATGGTCACTCTTACAGGTGGTTTTGCGGGATGAAAGGCGATAAGAATGGAGTGGCTAAAATGAAGAATCACAATAGACTGTAGAGTAGTAGTAGGAGTTCAGTAAATGGATAGCTGATTTGTAATTGTACTCCTCTCAGTGGTTTAACATTCATAGATTGTGGAATGATCTAGGAGTAGTGCTGCATTCAGCAAAATTACCATTGTAGTTCTAGCATGCCTGAGTTAGTACACTATTTGTGTTGAAACTTATTTCAAACAGGCATTGTGCAATGGATTTTGCTGCCATTTGCAATCACTTGTCCATGCATTAATCACCATCACCATAGTAGTGCAAAATCGCAAACATAACATGCAATCTAAGAACCATTTAAATGCTAGTCTCAAGATTTTTTTCTTTTCTTTTATTTTTTATTTATTTATTATTTTTTTTTTTTTTTTTTGGGGGGGGTTGTTGTAACAGGAGTCTCCAGTTTGAAAGCCTAAAAAATGCAACAAAGTTTGAATTATTTTTCTAGTGAACTGTATAAATGGCATCTTCCTCTAGTTGTTTTTTGAAGTTGTTTGGGTGTTCTACAAGGGTAAAATTGAGTAAACCAGGAAGAAAGTAGGACAAGGAATTGATGTCAATGTTGGTTGGAGGTGGAAGTGTGAAGTGAGTTGAGCGCTTGACAGGCAGAAAGAAGCATCAGTGGTGTGGAGCTTCAGCGGCAGAGTGGTTTGAGTTCACTTGACACCTGGTTCAAGGCATCATTAGTAGTGAAGGTGCAGCAGTGATGCAATTCAAATGCTGGATTGTTACTGAAAACAGAAGAAAGCAGAAAAAAGAAAAAATATTCAAGTGCTGAATGGATACATAGAGACATTATAAAGAATGCTGTTGCATGGGGGAGCTGTTGTGCTAAATGAGTGGGCAAATACACAAACTTATATATGATGTCTTAAGGAACTATATTCATGCTGTGAATAATTGAGGACATTCAAACACAGACATGGTTTAGCTATTTCCTCAAGGTTGGAATAGCTGTGCCCCTCAGGGTTGTGGAAATAGATTACCTGTTCAAATTATTAGCCTGCCTCCATTTTGAGACAAACATTGGAATAGCCATTTCATCACTGGACTTAAATAGCCATGACCCTAAATTAGGCAAGCTGCTAGTGCACATTGACTGACAAAGTGCCTTTTCAGAGTTGCAATACAGTCACTTCTATTTGGTGCCTTTGAATAGCAAATCTTTCCTAGTAAAATGTAATGCTGGAGTTTCATTAGAATGGTGAGAACTCATTTCTTTCTCAAAGATTTAAACTGCAACTTGGAAGGTATTATTCAGCATTTTGTATATGAAGGGGTCAGTTAATCATCATAGGGGAGTTTGTTGCTTGCCAATGAAATAAAGGAGTTTGATGACAGTCCGATTTAAGTAGGATTGTCCCTTCTAGAAGACTAGTACAACATGTGAAACATAATTAGGACAAATCAAATGAAAAAGGGGTGGTTGATGTAGCAGAATAGATGTTCTTGTGTCATTTTTCAGATAAAAAATTAAGATTGCTTTGTTATGTGTTTCAATTGGTTGTGCGTAATATGCTTTATAATCTAGTTGAAAACGTTCTCAATGCTTTACCTTGTACTTGATTGTCAATGTAGGAATGGGAATATATGATGCAATGAAATTATGCAAAGCTGATGTTTCAACTATTTGCCTGGGGCTTGCTGCATCTATGGGTGCTTTTCTTCTGGCTTCTGGTTCAAAAGGCAAGAGATACTGCATGCCAAATGCCCGAGTGATGATTCATCAACCACTTGGAACTGCTGGAGGCAAAGTACGTTTGATTTTCGACCTGTTTTTCATCATCCCATATAGGCTAAAGCCCTTGTTGGTGTCTTTTGAGGCCTGCTTGCATTGTTGTAGTCTATTTTACTTGATCTAATTTGTAAGAAGTTCCTGGATTCCTCTACATATTAGAGGGACTCGCAGTGTAGGACCTTTATTCAATATCCTAGATCTTCCCTTCTCTCCACTGCTTGTTTAGAATTTGGACTGGCTTTTCTAGTTGAGAGACGCAGATTATTTGCACAGTTTGATGCCTGAAGTGGAATCTTTTTCCTCTAATATGGTTCGTTATGACTACAGGCAACAGACATGGGAATTCGGATAAGAGAGATGGTGTACCATAAAATTAAGCTTAACAAAATACTATCAAGAATCACAGGGAAGCCTGAAGAGCAGGTTGGATGTGAAAAAGATATATGGACTAGCATTTTCTTTGTATTTGCCCCCTGTGATATTGGTCATGAGTTCATTATTGTGTTCCTTTCCTCTTTCTATGTGCAGGTTGAATTGGATACAGACCGGGACAATTTCATGAACGCTTGGGAAGCTAAGGAATACGGATTGGTTGATGGAGTCATTGATGATGGGAAGCCAGGTCTGGTTGCTCCAATTGCAGATTCAGTGCCTCCACCAAAAACACGGGTATGGGATCAGTGGAAAATTGAAGGCAGCAGGAAAGCCAGGAAAAATTTACCCTCAGAACACAAGATTTTAGAGAATGGATTTACTGGCGGACAAGGAAATGATGATGATAGGGGTACAGTACAAGAGAATGAAGCACCCACACCTGTGTAAGGAATTAAGCTGCTATCTTAGAAACAAGTTGCAATGTTTTCTTCTGGAAGAAATTCTAATTAGATTTCTCTCAAATCTTGAGGTTTGTGATGAGGAAAAAGAAAGTTGATTTAAATATATTTCCATTTTTTGAGTTGTCTAGGAGGATCGGTGCCACCATCAATCTACTTAGTATCTGCAGCAAAGAAGAATGCTTTTTTAGGTTTGCATACCGCCTACAAAAAAATTCGTTTACATAGGCTGGTGCCAATGAATAATGTGTTCTTTGAAGGCTATTTCTGGAAGCGTAATTAAATTAACTCCAATATATGCAGCATTTATCTAGACTTGTAGCTGCTCAGCCTCGGCGTTCATGTGTCATCGACACTACTTATGTCATTCCTATTCCCCATTATTTCTCGGAGAACGGTACTGTATAAGTCGTTACGAACTAGTTATGGTTTCTTTCAAGCCTAGTCTGAATTTACTCATGCTTTTGCTTATGTTGAAATGGGTTGGATGTAGCTGAGGAAATGTTATGGCCCTATTTGGTAACATATGAAACATTGTCTGGCTCTATTCTTTTATTATCTGAGATTAAAAAAAAAAAAAAAAAAATTTGTTTGGTAATTTTTTTGTTTTCAAGGATAAATTTGTTTTCGAGAATAGATTTGTAACAAAATCAAGAAGTAGAAAAAAAAGTCGTTTCTTTATTCCTGAGAACTTTAGAATCGAGACAAACCATTTTCTTTATTTTCTTTTCTCTTTTCCTTTTCTCTTCGTCCCCCTCATTGTTGGTTGTCGGCCACTTACTAGGCGAGGTTTGGCAAGCTCACCGGTGGCTAGGGGCGAGGCTCGCCTCACTAGATCTGCTCAAGAGCTTCACCCAGCCGTTGGCGAGGCTTGGCCTCACCAAGCTAGGGTGAGGTCAACAGTGAGGCTTGACATCACCCAGGTTTGGCAAGGCTTTGGCGACTTCATCAAACCTTGCCCTGGCCTAGTGAGATTGGCAACGTCACCGAACCTCGGACCTCTCGCCTTGTCGGCCACTGTCTAAAAAAAAAGAGGGAAAAAAAAAAAAGAAAAAAGAAAAAATTAAAAAAATATTTAAAAAATTAAAGAAAATTTAGATCACCAAAAAAAAAAATTTAAGAGTCATATCAAACATATTTATATTTCGAGAATAGAAATTTTGAATAGTTATCAAACGTTTTTAAATACTTAGAATTTTATTCAAGGAATAAAATAAAAAAGAATCATTTCTGAACATAAATTGTTTAGGAAACAAAATGATATTTTAACATTTTTACATGGCATGGAGTGTCCTTTACAAACTTGGCATGAGCCAGGCATAATTTAACCGATGATAGGCCCGGTACTGTGTCTCACGAACGTTGTCAGATTGTGCATTGAAATTGTGGTAATTTTTGTTCAGCATACCCAGTCGAGAATGAGCTTTTCGTGTCTGAGTGATGCTCTCGGCTTGTTCAACATCTATGTCGGCATTGTCCTACTTGGCCAGAGGGGGCGCATCAAGGGACTTTCATTTGGCATTGCATGTTGGATATGGAGATGGAGTTCTTTGGTGTTCGAGTGTCGTTCACTTGCTTACCTAATTTCAGCTGCTTATGCTGCGAAATTGAGTAAATCAATTGCTGTTGCAGATTGCAGTCCTCACTTATGGGAGATTAAACTCTAGAATCTCTTGACAAATCACATTCCTCGGTTCTTTAGGATGCATAGATAGCAGTAATGTTGGCATTTTAACTTTGATCATAACTCTTGAGAATATGACCAATAGTTATTTTAGAATATGCCAACTATGCGCTGAAAGGACTTAATAAAAATTCAATTTAATTCCCTCTTTCTTATCGATTGGAATTGGAAACTTCAACCCCTATTTAAGCCAATTTCGGATTTGTGTAAAATGAGCACTATTTATGTTTGTATTTAAATATTTTCACACAATGTAGAACTCCTTTGATAATATTCAAAAGGGTCATTGCGCTAAGTGTTTGTTTTAACCCTTTCACTTATAAAAAAAAAATGAACCATATGATATTTACTGTGTTTGATCCTTAGTCTTTAGCTTGTGCATAAGTTGACTATTCTAGGGGAGTTTTTTTTTTTTTTTTCCCTTCAAAGTGCATTTTCTTTTCACAAAAATCAATAATTAGGAAAATATTTTCCTAAAAATAATTATTTGTATCTAAAAAAAAATTAAACAATGAAATTTATTTTCACAATTACTTATTTATGGTTAAAGTATTTTTTTATGATAAAAAAAATTCTCTGCTAGTTCATTTTTTAAAAGATATAAGCGACAATTTCTTTTAAAATCTCTTACCAAAAAAAAAAATTTCTTTTAAAATCTTAATATTTTTCGTTTATTTATCTGCGTAAGTGATATGAGAAATGCATTGATACTTAATACCTATAACTATTGGATTTTGACCGTGATTGAGAAATTACGTGAGTGATTTCATTTCAATACAAATAAATGCGACTATCAAGAAAGATGTGAATACATTGTGACTCCTCGTAAAGCTCTTCTCAAAGTAAATGCTTGTCATCAGTTGCATACTTCAGTTTTTAGGCTCATAATGGAGGAACGACCAAGTTCACAAATGATTCAAATCTAATCATTAGTATGGTCCAAAGAATGCAACCATAGCAAACAAGTGTCGCCAGGAATGGGCGAAGTGGAAGTTAGGCATTGTACGAAAATTAAAAATTAATGGAGTGGTTAGGAGGTCGACAAGTACCCGCAAATAAAATGTGATACATGGAGCTCAGTAGCATATAAGACGGTGCCATCATAGCTCAATCGTACAACTTAAAGAAACTTAATTTGAAAATAAATGCCAATGATGCGATGTCACATCAGGCTGCGTCCCTTTCTCATAATTGTAGTAATCAAACACAATTTCCTTTAAATAATAAGACTATAGAACCAGGGTTACATATTTTATTTATTTTTCAAATTTCCCTCCAATCATTATATCATTAAAAAATTATTTTATATCATTTTCTATCCAATCATTAGCCATATAAAAAATTCCTGTAGGAGATCACTATAGCATCAAATGCCACGTAGCCGATGGAATCAGATGGTGCGTCGTTTTAATTTAGAAATTCAATAAAATTCTTAGACCAATTATGTTGCAATCAAAGCGTGAGATACGCCCGAAATAGACGGACGAAAACGAATTTAGGCGTTGCGTAGGTAAAGATAAGTGCCGTCAATTTAATATTTTAAAATAAGAAATCGCAATCAAAATTTAAAAATGCCAAGTAATAAGATCAAGTCCTCAAACTTATTTAAAAAGTATATCATATGTATCTTTTTGTAATTTATTTGAGGACACTTGGTTATGAGGTCAAGTCAATTCTATTTTAGCATTCAAAGTATAAGCTTTTATTTATTTGTTTTCCTTTTTTCTATTTCTTTTTTCTCTTTTTTTACCCTTTCTTCATTGTACTTTATTTTGGATCAGCTGAAACGGGGCCTAGAATGGGCTGATGATAAGGGGAAGGAGACGGAAACGGGGACAAAGATGGGAACACCCGGGTTTGGATAGTGAGGCAACACCACCTCCGGAGCATTGCCCTTGATGTAAAACTTTTTATCTTTAGGAAAAAACGACATAAATGGTTTTTAAACTTCCATCTAAATTGTAATATAAACTTTGAATTTTAGATTTATTTGACGTGATCCTTGAAAAAATTCAATATAATCCATAAATTATATGAAAATATTTAATGCCATCTTTTGGTTAATTCAACTTAAATGGAATTTGCTTAGGTGGCTTTCGATAATTTTGAATAGCGGACATGAAAAAAAGAGAAAAGGTGACCCATGGATTATTCACATAAAACATTTATTTCAATTCAGTATATAATAAGTAAAGCCATCAAATAACTATGAATATGTTAATGCCCTAATTATTTTTTCCTTTTCTAAAGTGGATGAATATGTTGACTCACAATTTTTGCACATCAAGCTTAGAATATTATAACCTACACCATCAAATAACGTTTATTTGTTTTTTTGAACAAATACAAGAACTACATTGGAACCCACCTCGTGGTGGCCGAGTTGGTGGAATCGCACATTGGCCACACGCAAGGCCGGGGTTCGATTCCCTAACTCGTCATAATGCGCGACTAAAGTGGGGAGCCGTGGGAGGTGGGTCCCTGCGCTAATACTCCCGTGGTTTACTCGTAGCTGCTATCGGCCGCGAAACAATTCCACGGTCATCAAAAAAAGAAGAAAAAAGAACTACATTGAAGATTTATCAATAGTTACAAAAACTATATTGAATAAATTAAAATTTCAATGATCACATTATATATTGAATTAAAGTTTGGGGCTTTTGTATCATTTTTTCTTGTCCAAAAAGAATTCACTACCAATTTTTATATTGTGATTGGACAATATTATTATATTATAAAATGTATTTGTGGCCTCGAGGGTTGATTTTATAGAGTTAGACAAACTCAATATTTCACTAGTCGATGTGGGATGATGTGAAATTAAAACACATAGAAAACAATTGTCCCACCCCGCTTACCTGTTAATTTTGTAAGCATGAATCTCCTACAAAAGTAAGGGTGTACTTGCAAATTGTCTCTCCCAAAAGAAAATGTTATCTGATAGGTTTCTTTCATTCATATTTTATCGCAGATATGTACATCAATTAAAGAAAAGTATTATTTTCTTAAGAAAATATACCGAGGCAGACTGATTAGGGGCAGGGCGAATCGCAGGGGCATGGAGAATTCATTATTAATGTGTAATTTATATATATTATGGGTTCATTCTATAACTATATTTTTATTGGTACTTTTGTTGCAATCTGTCACTCATATTAATATGTATGACATAACCCTAATTGGAGTTGAGCCACCATAGATATTTGTCTTTATTTCGCTAACTCTAAACATCAATAACGTATTAAAGTGGGAAAACACATCAAATCCTCTTTACATTTCTATCTGGCTCCCCCACTTCCGTTTCTTCTGTTCTCACTCATCCTTTGTAGACTCATGCCAAATCTGATTTTTCTGAACCCACAAAATTTTTTAATCTCTCTCACCCTTTTTGTGAAGCGACACTAGCTTGCTATTCTAAGACCATTCTTGATCCACGTTAGGAAGCGACCATGATGGATGAATTTAATGCCTTGAACTTTAATCACATATGGGATCTTATATCACCTGATTCTTTTAAAAATTTAGTTGGTTATAAATGGGTTTTTAAGGTTAAGGAAAAATCTAATGGAACTATCCAACAGTTCAAAGCTTGTCTTATTGCATAAGGATTTCAGCAAGAAGTTGGACTAGACTATTATGAGACTTTTAGCTCGATTGTTAAACCTACCACAATTGGGTTGTTCTCACTATTACGATTTCATCAATATGGGCTATACATCAACTTGATGTTAAGAATGCCTTTTTGCATGACATCTTTTGTGAGGAAGTTTTCATGCGCCAACTTCTCGATTTCTCTCAACTGAGTTCCTAAATCACGTGTGCCGTTTCTAGAAAGCCATTAATTGTTTAAAGTAAGCTCCACGTGCATGGTTTCTTTGCTTTAGCATCTTTCTTTTGTATATTATCTTTGGATTTCTTGGTGAGTAAGGTCGATCCGTCGTTATTCATTTATGCTTCCTCTTAGGATTATCTATAACTTCTATTGTATGTTGATGATATCCTTGTCATGGTGATACTCTTCATTTATTATGGTCTTTAATTAGTTGACTCTCATAGGAATTTTCAATGAAGGATCTTGGACCACTCTACTATTTCCTTGGCATTGAGGTTTATCATCACTTTGATAGTATGCTTTTATCTCAAGCTAAGTATGTTGATGGTCTTTTGCACAAGTTTGACCTAGTTGAAGTCATGCCTTTATCTACTCTCTCGGCCTTATAGACTTTGTTGTTTGGTAACGGTGGTGAGCTTTATAGTATGTGTCCATGACTAGACTTGATATTAAATTTGCTGTGAATTTGGTTAGCCAATTCATCTCCAAGCTGTCAAATGTATAGTTGGTACATCCATCCATTGATTGCTCATTTAGTGATGCACTCCCACTTTATTGACTGTTGATGTGGATATAGATTGGGCTAAGGTGCTCCAATGCTTGATGTTCCACTTTTGGATTCTATATTGCCAATCTTCTTTCATGGAGTGCCAAGAAGCAATGCACTATAGCCTCTTCTAGTATAGAGGTTAAGTATTGTGTTGTCACTCACTTTATTACTGAGACTATTTGGATTTGTTATTTGCTTCATGAGCTCGGAGTCCCCCCATTTCAATCATCTCACCGTATATTGTGACAACATCTTTGTTACATATCTTGTTGTCAACCTTATATTTCATGCTTGTGCCAAACACATTGAGTTAGATTTTCACTTTGTTCGAGAGTGGGGTGTTTTCAACGAACTACATGTTCACTATATGCCTACAATAAATCAATTGTTGGACATTTTCACCAAGGCACTACCTAATCCACGTGTCATGCTATTGACATCCAATTTCTTAGTTGTTACACCTACTTCGAATTAAAAAGAGTATCAATTTGTAATTTATATGTATTATGGGGTAATTATGCCTTTTATCTCTACCTTTATTATAATTAGTCACTCCTACAAATACATATGATGCAACTTTTATTGAGGTTGAGCCACCATAAACATTTTCTCATTATTTTCTCTGACTTTGAACATCAACATTCCTACCTTGTGCCCCGTGACCTTTGTTACTAACGTCGTCCTGCCACTACTGCAATCACAATGGTTGCTCCCTCTAATCATCGACAGCATGCTTCCATCTAACACCACCACTACCACCACCATCGACGCCACTCCCTTGAGGACTCGCTCTATGTGGGTGTATTTGTGTTTATTTAACCCTAACTAAGCAATATCTTTGGAGGATTTTGAAGGTCATGAGTCACCAAAATCCTTTAATTTTTCTAGTCACCTGATCTCATCATCTTCCTAATTGAATTCATACTAAAGGAGTATTTGCTTGTGCCTTTTAGAGTTCTTAATTGCGTTTTCTGAAAAACGGTCGAGGTCAAGTGATTAGGAAAATTTAAGGAATTTGGTGGCTTGTGAAATTCAACATCCTCTAAGGTAGTTGCTCGATATAGGGTTAACACACAAATACACCCACATATAGAGAGTTGGCAAGAAGGGAGGCGGTAGCAGTGGCGATGGACGCTGGATGGAGGTGCAACATCGACAATTAGTGAGAGTGAAGATGTGTGATGCTAGAAGTGACAGCACGGCTCTACGTAAGCTGATCCAACAATTCCATGAATAACCCATAATAATAAGTTTTAAGACAAAGTAATTTTATCTTAATGGTTACAAACACAATTTTAAAATTGTCCAAATAATTGTTGTGTGACCTCAAAAATTGCTCTCATACCGAATTTGAATTTGAAATTTTTTTGATGCTACAACTATTTAAATAAGTTTCTTAAAATATTTTAATTTCCTAAATGATTAGCTTTATGTTGCCACCAATTCTAAACTTCATTTTTTATTTTGTCATATACGTAAGTGTTGCGTGCTTTCGAATTATCATGGTCAACACCCTTCAACTATATGATAGAAGTTTGTGCGCGCACGCGTGTTTTATAAGTATATCAAAGTAGGGTGTGCAATCGGATGGGTTTTACCTAGAACAGGAGCAAACTGCTAAAAAAATAGGTCTGAGAATAGGTTCCAAATTTTAGAATCTAATGAATACCCACCCATGAACTGGACCGGACTACCTTGTTTTGAAATTGGTTTTTTAAGCTAATAGGTCAAAATTCTAATTTGTTTTTCCTCTAAATTCTAACCTTAGTGTTAAAAAAACTAAGAAGGGAAAATTCCAAATAAGGACCCGAAGTAAATCTATTTTCTCAAATAAGGACCTAAAGTGAACTTTTTGTCAAATAAGGACCCGAAGTTGATCCATTGTTTCAAATAAGACCCAAAGTGAATTTTGTGTCAAATAAGGACCTAAAGTGATCAAGTTAATCTCTATTAAGGACCTTAGCTCGCTGGGCAGACATTTTCCGGCGATTAAAAGGGACAATTTTGTTAGAAATTTGTGATTGGAAAAAAAAGGGAAAATTCTAAATTAATTAAGTTTAGGTTATTGATTTAGATGTTTACGTTTTCTTCTTTCTTCTCCCCCGCTACTCCTCAACCAAATCATTGCCCGGTCATCATTGCGACTCGATTCTCATCATTCCTCGCCTTGCTCGACTGGCGGAGAATTTAGGTCTCCACAAACAAAGAAAGAAGCATTTGGTTTTCTTCTTGTTTTTGTATTCGTGCCACAACCGGCGGAGAATTTGGGTTTTCGACTTTAGGATGGGTAGGAATGGGGAGAACTTCGGTTTGCACAAGGAACGGGGAGACCGTAGAAAACCTAGGGTTTTTTTTGTTTCTATTTTAGGATTTGTTAATTTTCCCTAGATTTTTTTGGGACAAAATTGCCCAAACTCCGGTTGTCGGAAATGTCACATGCTTGATAATCAGCAATTTGGCTAACTAGCAAGCTCAGGTCCTTATTTGGAATTGATTTAACCACTTCGGATCCTTATTTGAGACAATGAGTCCACTTTAGTTCTTTATCTAACACAAAGTTCATTTTGAGTCCTTATTTGAGAAAATTAGCCCACTTTGGGTCATTATTTGGAATTTTCCCAACTAAGAACAAGTGGGAAGAAGAAAAGGAAAAGGAAAACGAGAACGATGAAGACGTATTTCTAGGGCAAATTTTCTTCTACTTTCTTTCATCCTTGTACATGTATAAGTTTATGATACATAAGATAAGAATAACGGAAATAATAAACAAGATTACAATACGATTACAATGTCCTACTTTATCTTCGAGTATCTTTGATTTTCCTACTTTATCTCCAAGAATCTTTGATTGAACCAATAAAGATCAAGGTTAAGGATAAAATCGTATCTATCTCCAATACTTCCCCTCAAGTTGGTGTATAGATATCTTGGATGCCCAACTTGTCAAGTGAGCTGTAAAATACCCTAATTGATACAGCCTTCGGTTAGTATATCCAGTAGTTGATTTTCAGATTTTACATATGGAAAGTGAACCACCTTGATATCCAAGTTCTACTTAATGAAGTAACAATCTACCTCAATGTGTTTTGTACAGTCATGCTGAATAGAATTATGAGATATATCGATGGTTGCCTTATTGTCATAGAACAACCTCATCTCAGACATAGGAGCATAACCAAGTTCGGTCATTAATTTCTTAAGCCATAGAAGTTCATAAAGACCTTTGTGCATCCTTGTGAATTATGTCTCCGCACTTGACAATTCTACCACCTTTTGCTTTTTGCTCCTCCAAGTAACTAAGTTTCCTCCTACAAAAGTAAAATATCTTGAAGTTGATCTCCTATTAGATACATTCCCAGCCTAGTTAGCATCCATAAACCCCTCAATTTCAAGGTGCCCATTCTTCTAAAAACGGATTCCTCTTCCCGAAGTGCCTTCCAAGTAACGAAGTATTCTTATCACAACATCCATATGAACTTCACTAGGGGCATGCATGAACTGACTAATACACTCACATCATAAGCAAATCAGGTCAAGTATGCGACAAATAAATTAATTTTCCCACCAGCCTTTGATACATTTCTTTGTTAGTTGGTACCTAATTTGGATACTCCCTAAGTCTATGGTTTTGCACAATTGGAGTATCTGTAGGTTTACAATCTAGTATCCCCACTTATGCTAATAGGTCCAACACATACTTCCTTTGCAAGAGAAATATTCCACCTTTAGATTGTGCCACTTCTATTCCTAGGAAGTACTTCAGTATCCCAAGTTTTTTCATCTCAAACTCTGAGGACAATGTCTCTTGGAGTTTAGAGATTTCCTCTGAATTATCCCTTGTAATCATCATATCATCAACATAGATAATCGGCATAGTTATCTTTCCCTGACAACATCTCAAGAACAATGTGCGATCTGCACCATTCTAAAGGTACCCGCATTTCTTCATTGCCAAGAACCGATTGAACCAAGCGCGAGGTGACTATTTCAACCCGTATAGAGATCATTCCAACTTGCAGACCACCTCAGGCTATGAAGGAAATTTGTACCCCGGTGGAATGTCCATATAAATTTTTTCTTCCAGATTGCCATGAAGGAACACATTCTTGACATCAAACTAGTGTAGTGGTCAGTCTAGGTTTGCCACTAGAGACAATAAAACTCGAACAGTGTTGAGCTTTGCGACAGGGGAAAACATCTCCTAATAATCTACCCCATATATCTACGTGTATCCCTTGGCTACTAACGTTGCTTTGTATCTTTCGATGGAACCATCCCTTTATATTTAACCATGATAACCTATTTGCACCCTATCATCTTCTTCCCTTCAGGCAACCCCACCAACTTCCAAATCTTGTTCTTTTGCAACACCTCAATTTCCTCCACCATTGCCTAAACCCACTCCGGGTCTTCCAAAGCCTCTTGCATCCCACTCGGGATGTGAACTGAAGATACATTTGACACAAACGCATTCAACGGTTCTAATAGTCTCCTCATCAAAACATAGTTTGCAATAGGATACTTGGATCTCCTCCTCCTAGCATCCGATGAGTACTAGTCAGGAGGCTTGCCCCTATTATGCTTGGCAAGTAACTATATCCCACAAATATATCAGAATCTTCAAGCAAACAAGATGTAGTAGTAGGACAAGTTAGCTCAAGAGATGAGTTAGATTTGGGTGCTAAAGAAAGAGGGGGTTGTTATTGTATTTTTGGTTCCTGTACATCCTCAACTGCCGATTGTAGAGCTTGCTCATCTTCACCATTTTCTACTAGTTGCTTTTCATTTTTTTGGTGGTATTCCTGCCAGTTGCTACTCATTTTCAGGTTGCATCTCCTGTGCTTCTTCCAATCCTCTAGACATGACACCACCAACCTGCCACCAATTCACACTTTCTTCTTGTATCTCCCCCTGAAAGGAAGAATTGGTGTTCGAATAGAAAAATTCTGACTCAACAAATGTGACATCCATTGTCACATAGGTTTTTTTGGTAACTGGATGATAGCAATGATAATCCTTTTGATGTATACCATATCTCAAGAAAACATATCAAACCACATAAGGATTAAGTTTGGTTTATTGAGTCTTTGAAATATGGACGTAATCAACATACCCAAATTCCCGAGGGAAAATAAGCAAGATAGATGGTAAGGTAGCATGTGTAGACAGTACTTGCAGAGGTGTCTTTAAATCCAATACCTTGGATGGCATTCGATTTAGGAGGTGAATTGTCGCAAATGCATTATTCTAGAAGCGTTTAGAAACATGACCTTCGATGAGAAGGGCATGAACCGTCTCTAAAATGTGTTTGTTCTTCTACTCCATTACTTCATCCTGCTGTGGTGTCCGAGAACATGATGTCTCATGTGATAGGCCGTATTCTTGAAAATATTCCTTAAGTTGCACATTAATGTACTCTCCACTATTATCACTTCTCAAAATTTGTAACTTCCCACCAAATTATGTTTGCACCATTTTATGAAACATTCGAAAAACGTTAGCTACCTCATCCTTATGTTTCAAAAAATAGAGTCAAGTCATTTTGGTATAGTCATCCACAAATATAACAAACCTACGAATTTCCGAAACTGCAGTAATGGGAGAATGTCCTTAAACATCAAAATGGACTAAGGAAGATGCAACAATACTCTTATTCAGATTGATTGAAAATGGCACACGATGGCTTTTAGCCAAAATACAAGTCTAACATTGAAAAACTGAATATGGTAAATTGGAAAATAATTCAGGAAGTAAATGTCTCATATAGCCAAATGAAGGATGCCTCAATTGGCGATGCCATAGCTAAATTTGCTTCTCTTTGCTACTAGATAAGCCTCACACTTGATGCACCCTCCCAAAACTGAAGTCATCCAAGCAATAGAGCCTCCTCCTCGTACCACGCCCAACTATCTCCTTCATTAGGATATCCTGAAAAAGACAAAATTGTAGATATATTAGAATAACATATTTCAGATCTGCAATTGCTTGCCCTACTAAGATCAATTTCGTGGACAAAGATGACACAAGTAAAGTATTCAATAAAGATATAGAGGGGGAAATAACAACAGTTCCAATCTCTATCACTAGATATACAATCCCATTAGCATTTGAAATATTATGTTGCCTTGGTTTAGTAAGATTGATAAAATCATCTATTGCGAACATCATATGATCTGTAGCACTTGAATCAATAATCCATTGACTGCATTTATCCTGAGAGTTACTAATGAAAGCATGATCATAATTACCTTTACCTCCAGTGGTGGACTTATTGTTCAGTTCTACCTGTGACATCAGTGATAGTTGAGCATCTTCAGTTTTGAGTGACGCCTTCCCTTTTCCACCATTCATTGCACTCTCTGCTTGCTTGCGTGCCTTTAGCTCCTACCACCAATCAGGATATCCAATCAATTTGAAACACGTCTTTCGGATATGCTTCACACTCCCATAATTGGAGCAGCCACCAACTGCTGTCAATGAAGATTCGCTTCACTGTACTCCACCTGGTCGACCTCTTCTTGTCAAACCACCCGACTTTGTCCCTTTTAAAGCTGGCATTTCCGGGTTTGGTCAAAGGTCTGTGGTCTTGTCTTGCCTTCTCGAGACACCATAACTATAGATGGGTGTGTGGTATCTCCGTGTGTCAGCATCAAACTCTGCCGTATATCCTTTTGTCGAACACGAGCATAGGCTTGCTCAACTATGAGAAAAGGTTGCATCTGAAGCACATTTGCTCAGGCTTTATCCAAGTGTCACCCAACCCATCAAGGAAGATGTAGACTTGATCTTCATGAATAGCTGAATTATATCGCTCAATATCAATGGGGCAAACCATCCAATTCGGGTGGCAGAAGTCAATCTCTCTTCATAAAACTTGCAGACTGTTATAATAGGTCTCAATAGGTCCTCTAGATTGTCTCATCATAGTCACATGCCGTTTCGGATCATAAACATGGGATGCATTAGTTCCATTAAAAAAAGGTGGTAGTGACCGAATCCCAAACTGCCTTTATAGTTGGGAACCGGATAAAATTCCCAATCAAAGTCGGTTCCTTTGAGTTTATCAACCATCCCTTTATTGTGGAGTTCTTTTTTTTTTTTTTTTTTTCATTTGTGAAACCCGGGATCGGTAGGTTTAGGCTAAGGAAGATCTCTGTTGACGTACCCCAATTTATCTTTCTTGGGATGTACATCTCGACGACCTAGGGACCATAAACCATAATTGGTCCCATCCAACTTTATTGAAATCTGTGGAGTAGATGACTCATTCAGTGGTGTCTGATTCTTGGTTTGATTTTGGCTCAAAATCTCCTTCATCTGATTCGTCAAATCCTCCAAAATAGCAATTGTAGGATTAGAGGTCTCTCCTTGCCCCTGATGAGGCACCACATCATCTTGGTTTGACATAGCTTCCGATCACTCTCTTGGGCGCGATTTGGAAGTAAGTTTGGTTGGTAATGGAGAGGCAGCATCACAATAATCGGAATAGCGTGACGGCGGTGGTAATAGCAACTAAACCCTAGTTGTTAGGTCTTTGGTTGGTTTGATTGAATCTGATTTAGGTCGATTTCACAATCTCTATTCAACTTTGCTCTGATACCATGTTAAAAAACTAAGAACCAGTAGGAAGAAGAAAAGGAAAATAAAAACGAGAACGATGAAGACGTATTTTTGGGGGCAAATTTTCTTCTACTTTTTTTCGTCCTTGTACATGTATAAATTTATAATACAAAAGATAAAAATAACAAAAAGGATAAACATGATTATAATACGATTACAATTTCCTACTTTATCTCTGAGTATATTTAATTTTCCTATTTTATCTTCGAGTATCTTTGATTAAATCAATTAAGATCAAGGTCAAGGATAAAATTGTATCCATCTCCAATAGTTAGCACTTCTTCATTTTCTTTGGAACTCCTTGCCAATATTTCCTTTTCCCCTAATTTTGTTGGATGAATAGGGAATAGAGTTTTATAATTTATGTTCCATGTTACATGTTCAAACTTTTTATCGTCTATAATTGTATATAACTACGTCTTCATCTTATGGATTGTTATTTTTGGCAATTAAGAATTTTTGTTGTTCATCTTTAATTTTGAATCATTTTGTTGCTCACAACCTTATATGATTTTGTTGTTAAAAAGAACCAAAAAAAGGAAAAAAAAAAAAAAAAAAACAAGTTCTTGGGTAGACCTTGGAGTTGGATTGAAAAAATAGGGTAGGTTCTAGAACCAATTCCAAGCCATCAAGTAGGTTTTAGGATTCAAAAATTGGGAACCGGTTATGATAGAATAGCTAGGTTCCAGCTTAGAAACCTACCGATCGTGGAACCGATCACTCCTTTACCGAAATTAGCCTTTAGGCATGATATAAAGAATCCCTCTCTTTGCGGTAATGGAAGGAGCTTTCCTTTTATTTAAAAAAAAAAACAAAACAAAACACGCATGATTCAGGAATAGTGAAGTTTTTATTTAAGTCCATTGTAAGTAGCTCGTCGCTTACTATTCAAATTTTAGGACAAACTAACAAAGATGACGAGCGAAAGTTCCTTGTTCGTGTCATTAGCTTTCATGGTTAATAATAGTAACAAAGTTCATAAATTATAATTTAATTCTCCTGCAATTAAGTTCTTCTTTTTTACTCGAGTACGATAAGAATTAGCCGGCAATCTGGAGAGGAACTAGCATACTTACAAAGTTCGGAAATTATAGTTTAATTGTCTTGTAATTAAGTTCTTCTTTTCAACCCAGGAGCAAGCATGACAACAATTAGTTGGCTACCTGGAGAGGAACTAGCACAACAATTCATAGCCATAACCCCACTTAATCTGAGTTCCTCAAGATAGATTCGAACCCACAACCATTAATTCCTGAGCTGAAAGTACGGAAACGCCTTTGTCGTGGTATCGATTTCAGTGTCATTAATCCAAATACTGAGTTTGTAAGAGATTATGCACCTATCTTATGTAGTACTTGCAAATGGATTCTAAAACTAAAGGACGAGATTAAATTTGATGAAACTAGAGGGTGTCTGTATTTATAAATTTGGTTAAGCTGATCCGACATTTCCGATGAAGCCACAATGTTGACAATTATGCTAAATGTGCGAGGAACATGAGTTGGGTGTACTTTTCTTACTAATGCACATGAACATGCACATGCTAAGAATGAGAATCAATCGCGTTTGATGACCTTTAGTTTAATTTAATTTCATGGATCTGGAAAAGAAAAATGAAAGAAAATCGCATGGATCTTGGCACGTTCAACTCAAATTTGCTAAACTGTGGAGTCATTGCAGTCAAATTAACTTGATTACTCAGATCTTCCCAATCTGAAAAAAAGGAAAAATTGCAATAGTGACTTTCGGGTTAGGACTGGCCGTTGTCTAATCAATATCAACCGGTTGGACTACTAACACAGAGCCCTTTTCGAGGTACACATTTCGCGCTTCCAAAGCAGGAACCACCCTGGACTTATGAATTAGTCCACTTCAATGTCGAGCTTTTTTCATTTCCGAGTTCCTTGTATAGAAAATAAATTTTAATGTATGCTCAAAATACTGATTAAGCCATAACTAATGCATCATGGATTTTTTACAAAATTCAAATCAACATATTTAAATCTTGTTATTTTTGCGTGCCATGGCAATTGAATTTTATGAATGAGCATCCTCAAAATACCCCCTTAGTGACCAAATATGGAAAATTCGAATTTTCACGTACTCTCTCCTTTCAGGGTATGCAAAATTGCGCTTTTGAAACCGATGTATTCTCTTATGAGAGGCTGTTTGGTACGATTTCTCGTTAGTAGCTTGAGCCATGAAAAGGACCTGTAATACCCTCCGAACCCATAACAGCTCATAGAAAACTATTGGGAAGGCGCCGAACTCAGCATTAAGATGCACTTCGCAGGACAACTGCATGCGGCATCGCCTTTATCATCCCTAACGTTTGATCATGGAAATAAAAGCCGCCGTCGACGACAGGAACATCATAGACGCGCGCGAACCGTCCATGTCGGGGCGTGAAAGGTTAGATGAGATGAAGGAGAAGAGAAATCGTGGGGTACCGTAGAAATTTAAGTGAAGGGGACGCATCTCATCCAAGGATTCTTGTCCCCACATTTAATAATTCTTTCATTAGTGCATGTCTGAAAGCTGCATGGTATAGCAAATTTCTAACGTTTTCGACAACTAATAATCATCAATGTATATTGATTTGTCCAAAATTGCTTCGTCTTAGCTTGTAGATATTGGCATCCCTGACAACTAAAACAACTAGAGGGTAGAGTCGGGTATAAGGCAAAATGAATATACTGTGTCAAATTAGGGGCCAAGGCATACGGAATATTGACGTGTTAAAATAAGAAACGCAATCTTGTCAGCATGTTAATGATTTATTTGTTGGACAGACGGTTCTTAGTCGATGTTGAAAGACACCTACTTCTTCATATATATAGAGGCGGGACTACCATGCTTCCCTCCCTTGGATCCATCCACGTGGTCCAATTCAGATTCTAATAGAATTCGAAAACCACCATGAACGATTTGATAAAGTAAAGTTTATATCTCATCACTTAAGCTTTGTATCATGTGTAATGGGGTCATAGTTGTCTGGTTTATATTGGCGTTTCCTTTGCTCATGTCTCTGTCCAACCAACTTCATAAATCATGCGATTTACAAAAAGATTCTTGTTTCTCCACGTAAAATGGGTTTTCTCCAAAAAATGAGGGTGCATCTTCTTCAATCTTCCATCTTATTCTAGGCAAGATCTCGAGACTAGCTGGATTTAAAGGAGAGATAAATCTAAATGGAAATTTATATTAATATTTGGGCTCCGTTTATTTTACGGAAAATAAATGGCTTGGAAAATATTTTCCCAATAAAGATCGCTTGTATCACTTGGAACATTAATCAATGTAAAATATTTTTATTATCAACAATAATTAATGTCTAATTATTCTCATAGACAATGAAAATGATTTTCATTTATTCATATTTGAAAGTGAATGAGTGGTTTTTTTTAAAAAAAATTATTTTTCATATAATTCATTTTCCATGATGAAACAAACGTACCTTTAGTGTAAGTAGTGTCAGAATTTCTCTTGGTGAAGGTAGATGGTTTATCTTAACATCGGTGGATCACGATTTTCAGCCATAAAAGCTCCCTACCAATGTCGCAGACTCGCACTTTTTTTTTTTTTTTTTTCAATAATTTAGGGGCATGAACGTAATTAGGTAGCATTATGGAGGAGAACTAGTACAGCGATCCACCGCCACAGACTCCCATTTAATTTAAGTTCTTCATCGAAAACAAGTGAATGCTCTTATACTGAGTCAATTCCGGGTAAAGCAGTGGCCAAGGGTTTGTGCTAGGACCGAGCACGTCATTCCCTGGCTTGGCTTTTTTTTTTTTTAAATAAATATTTAATTTAGAAATTCTCGACAAGTTCAATAAATTCCAATATAATCATAAAATTCACGTGAGGTCTTATAATAATTCGACAAAAATTAATAAGAATTCATGGGAATTCTAATTTTACTTATAATTAATTATTCATATTTTATTAAAATAGATATTTGTATATTGCAAACTTCATCAAATTAATACATAGAGCAATGAAGGCGGCTTCAAGATTTGAGATTACACCAAAATTTTATTTGGATGAAATATGAATATATTCCCCACCTAAAAAAGGAGTTAATATCATGAAAAATATCAAACTGATTCACCTGTAACATATTTACGTAAAACTAATTTTTTGATCACTAGGAACCTTGAATGAGTACACATGTGATAAATTTATATTAAAATTAATTATTGGGTCATCAAAAATCTCAAATTGATTCATGCGTGATATATTTATCTTCCGTTAGTTTCCGTCAAATTTTATATTGAAATTACTTAGTTGGATGATAGATGATAATAACATAATTAACGTGATAAGTTTACATGAAAATTCATCTCTCTCTCTCTCTCTCTCTTAGTAGCTCGTATTTGAAAAACAAACAGGCCTCATTCTCTCTCTCCATCAAAGAACTCTAATTCTTCTTCGTCTTCCTCTTCATCGAGCACACTCCTTTGTCGTTGTCTTTGTCCTTGTGATTAGGCATTGGAACTTGTTCGAGAACATTTTTATCTTCAATAATCTTCTCACCTTCAATTTTTTTCCACACTTGTTTGGTGAGCTCATCCAAACCACCAAATTAGGATGTTCAGTGTCTTCAATTGGAAGTGGTTAGAAGAGAAGTGTGTCGTCCTCTAGCTCTATCAGTGAAGTTTGTCAAAAGACGATCTAGGGTTATTCATGCTGTAAGTGAAAAAGAGAACGAGCCCTATTTGTTTTCAAATTAGTTAAGTTGAAGAAACCGGGGGAGGAGGGGTGGAGAGTTATGGATTTTCATCTAAACTTATCACGTCAATGAGTTGTTTTATGTGTCATCCAACTCCATAATTTCACTATAAAATTTGATGAAAACTAAGGGAGGGTAATTGTATTACGCATGTACTAATCTAGGATTCTTGGGGATTTGAAAATTAGTTTGGGGTAAATTTGTCACATATGCACTATTTTGGGATTTTTTTATTCAAAAATTAATTTGTAGTAAATTTATCATTAGGGGATTTTCGTGGTATTAATAAAAAAGAAAAACAGAATAAACTAGAGACAATAGTAAACTGTAAAAGGGAACAAGTTAAATAGCATTTATAGTTGACGATAGCGATTGTGTTTCACACTTCTATCTTCATTGACATAACAATTCAAAACATTCTTAAATAACAAAATATATTTGAGAATTTACGTCCCACGAAGCATGAGGAACTACATGATCTATTGAACGGATTATCTAAGGAGTTAGACACGAAAAGGTTCATTTTTTCAAAGAAATATCCTGATCTTGACTAAAATAGCTAGCCTATGAGATAACCAAAGAGACAAATTTGCTCTTATGCCTGACCAAAAAAGATGTTTTATTTTATTTTATTTTATTTTATCTATTTTGGCCATGAGTTTTTTTATTTTAAAAAAAAAAAAAATAGCTCTTCCTCTCTTTTTTTTTTTTCTTTTCCTTCGATGGGCAGACGACCGGAAGATGGAAAAAGGAAAATCACTTTAGTTTGCAGCATGCGACAACTGACAGAACACAACAACATAGAATAGAGACAAGAAAGAACATAATTTTAGTGGTGTCTTGCAAAAGTTAGGGTTAGAAAATTTTTGGTAAAGAAGAGTCGTTTCATGTGCCGCCGAGGAAAGCCAAGCGGTGCAAAACCAGAATGACACTAACGGCAGTTCATGAGCTGAAAGCTTCCAAATCAAATTAATGTAGAGAGAGAACGGATTTTTAGATAAGGCATCTCAGATCTCTAAACTATTGTCTTTCAACTTCTTTTTTAAGTGTAACCTGGGTCTTTAAATTATATATATTAGAGTTGGTTCTTCTGTTTGAAAATAAATGAATATGCCGGTAACATTAAATTACCGTTAAATCTTTGAATTTATATAGTGACAAAGAAGATGGAGAATGACATATATGATCACAATTAAATTTAGCATGTTATCTTTCTCCCTCTTATTAAAATAATAGTAGGGGGCTTTAGATCAATAGATCCACATGGTTAAGAAGAATATCAACTTATCAAAGCCTGGATAGTTGATTCGCGCGAGAGATTCTTCTTTTCTTCTCTGCTCCTTTTCTTGTTTCCATGTGATTTGCCACGTCAGTATTTTCGTCCACAAATTCGACGCAAGGACCAACTTCGACGAGAAAGGTCATAACTTATTGCTCAAGGACTCAATTGCATGAAATGAGTTAAGCGAGGGACCTGATTAGACAATACATGAAAATTCAGGACCTTGGGAGTGCCTTAAGACTTTGGATGGTCCCTTGAAGAAGCGCACCACAGATATCATCGAAGCTCATCTGCGTCAGGTTGGTAAGTGAAGAGGCTTTGTCCTGAAATCCATTACTGCGAGTCACTCAATCTCATCTTCCTATTCTTCTTCATTAAAGCCTTCAAATCGCCTTCTCCAGTTCCTCGCCATTGCCAGGTACCTCCGTCTCTGACTGACTCTGTTCTTGCTAGTGGGCCTCCGTTTCTAGCTTTTTCTTGGAATCCCAGGTCGAGTTCTTGCTGAATTCTTTCGATCTCGCCCCGCTCTTCCTCCTCCTCGATCCACCGCAAGCGAGAACTTGGTAGCGTTTCCGAATGTCGGACTCGTGAGACTTGGCATTTCGAGTACAGAGGGAGATTTTAAGGAATCGGCCAATCTCTCGGCTTTGCTGCGCGAGAGAACATGAATTCTGGATCGCACGACGTGCTCAATGCGGTGTTGCCGCTGCTGAAGCTCCTCACCATAACGCTGATCGGCCTCCTCCTCGCCCACCCAAGATTCAAGATCGCCCCCAAGTCCACTTTCAGGCTGCTTAGCAAGCTCGTGTTCGCTCTGTTCTTGCCCTGCTTGATCTTCACCCACCTCGGCCCCTGCATTTCGTACAAGAGCATCGTCCGGTGGTGGTTCATTCCCGTGAACATCTTGGTCAGCACGGGCATCGGGTGCGTCCTGGGGTTCGTGGTTGCGCTGATATGCCGACCGCCGCCCGAATTCTTCCGGTTCACTGTGATCATGACTGCGTTCGGGAACACAGGCAATCTTCCTCTCGCAGTCGTCTCGTCGGTGTGTCACAATGTGGAGAACCCGTTCGGTCCGGAATGCTATGGCCCCGCCGTGGCCTATGTCTCGTTCTCGCAGTGGGTGTCGGTCTTGTTGGTCTACACTCTAGTGTACCACATGATGGAGCCGCCACTGGAGTTCTACGAGGTCATCGATGATAGAGTCGAGATACATGAAATAACCGAAGAAGATTTCGAGAGACCATCGATCAACGGGGACGCGCTCGCCAGCGATCTGAGCAGGCCGCTCCTAGTTGAAGCCGAATGGCCTGGAATTGAAGATAAAGAGACCGAGCATTGCAAGACACCCTTCATTGCAAGGCTGTTCAATAGCATATCGGGCTTTTCACACACCGCACTTCCGGACCCTGGTCCGTCGGAGGCCGGCGGTGAAAACAGCCCGAAGTCCGTGAGGTGCTTAACTGAGCCGAAGGTGATTAGGAAGATCAGAATCGTTGCCGAGAAGACCCCGATTCACCACATCCTTCAACCCGCGATCATAGCATCCATCTTAGCTATATTTGTAGGGATGATTCCTAAACTCAAGGCCTTATGCTTCGGAGACGACGCGGTGCTCGGCTTCCTCACGGACAGTTTGGACATCATGGCGGGTGCGATGGTGCCCTCAGCGATGCTCGTACTCGGGGGAACGCTCGCCGAGGGCCCCAACGAGTCGAGGCTCGGCCTCCGCACCTCGATCGGATCATGGTCGCCCGGCTGCTGGTGCTTCCCCTGCTGGGCATCGGTGTGGTACTCCTGGCCGACAGGTGGGGCTTGCTGATGCCCGGGGACGAGCTCTACAAGTTCGTGCTCCTGCTGCAGTACACGACGCCGAGCGCCATCTTGCTCGGCGCGATCGCGAGCCTGCGGGGCTATGCCGTGAGCGAGGCCTCGGCGCTCCTCTTCTGGCAGCATGTGCTGGCTCTGGTCTCTCTGTCCGTGTACCTGACGGTCTACTTCAAGTGGCTTCTGTCTTCCAGTTGAGATTTTGTACAAAAAGGGTACTTTTGAGATGTTGGCCATGAGCTCATGTATTGCCCGATTTAGCTCATGTAATCTCACAGGCATATGGTGCCTATATTCTTTGTTTGGCTTTGGAAGATGGGACCTTGTTAGCTTCTATAAATTTTCCCAATACTTAATCCGAACAACGAATTTAATAGCTGAAGGTGTAAACAAGTTGGGTTGAGTTGAGTCAAATGGATGCAATGCCAAGCTCGAGTTCCTTGACTAGTATAAATAACTTAATCAACTCGACTCAATTGAATTATTAAGTAAGAAGAAACTATATCTCAAACTAGAACTCCATCTTTCGGCACAGTCTCTGAAGAGAGAAATGATTATGTGGGTATTATCTACAAATTTATTGTGCGAGATTGAGTGTGTAAGTGCATGGCAGGAAACACCAATACACACGCCGACGCTAGTGAGCAATAGCTAATGTCAGTCCGACTTTTTTTTTTAGCCCAACCTTTCTTTTACTTAGAAATATGCCATCTATAAATTCTATAAATTCGTGTAAATTTAATGGAGTCCCTTTTCAATTTACAAGGATCAAAATCAAATGAATTATTCAATAACATACTGGCATGATGTAGGTTTGGGGCAATTACCATCATTGATTGTAAATTCCTATATCAATATTATTTTTTCAAAAGAACTTCCAACAACGCCCCCATGAATTTGATCAAAAAATCACTTGAACTAATTTTTTTTTTTGTCGAATTGGTCGGTCACTTTTTTTTTTGGTCGGAATACGAATTCATTTAATAAAAGTTTTTTGCTTAAGGAGCATCCAAACAAACTAACTCCCAAAGGGGTTGAGGGGATAAGCTAACCAATTATTGGGGAAATAATTTAGTCTTTGGGTCTTGGCTACTCAATCTGCAACATGATTTACCTCACATTTGCAATGGGCTAATTTTAAGTGTTGAAATGAGCCCATGGTCTACTGGGCCTCAGAAATTGGTCGGTCATTTGAAGTAGTTATATTCTCGCTTCTTATTCAGCTTTTCTTCCCCATGATTGAGAAAATGCAGTAGAGACATACCACATGACATCATAGTATCGGGCCTAACTATATTGTAACCCCATTGATAAGACCGAACCAAACCCCTTGGCCCGTACCTAATTGGACCGGGCCAAATCGGGCCGGTCCGGGCCCAGAGGAAGAAAGCGAGCGCGGGGCCCTTCTTGGCTCGCAAGGGTACGTACTACGTGGGACAGGCTGTGCGGTTGGAATCTCCATCACCTTTTCCCTAAACTTTCCCTCCTTCGCCCGCGAATCAACCCGAACACGTGCAGAGGAAGAGAGACGTTCAGACGCATTCAACGAAGATGCAGCGGGAATCACCTGAGCACGAGCATGCGGATAATAGGGAGGGAAAACACTCCATCTCTTTCTTTGTGCGAGACAAAGACAGTGCATCGAAGGAAGGAAGAAAGGGAAAGGTTGCGTGCTTTCTTCATGTTGCGGACACCCCGTTTCCCTTTCCTGCAAGAAGCTTCTCTCTTTCTTGCGCAGCCGATCTTCCTCACATGTTGATCAAGACCGTTCCTCTATATCAGTTCAGCTTTTCGCGAGCTGCTTCTCTCTCGCTGCTCTCTCTCTCCGACGCTCTTTCTCCCGTACATTGGTTTGAGTGCAGAACACGAGTTGGGACTGAATATGGGGATGACAATAGTTGGTTCCTTTGCGGCTTTCTTATTCTCATTTCCGTCATTTTCGGTTTTTTTCTTAGATTCAGCCTCGTTTCCGGCTTCTGATTTCTACCCTTTGTTGCCTTTTTTCCTTCATTTTTTCTTTCCTACTTGGTCTCATTAGGATTCTTTATTCTTTGGTTACTTCTACATAAAGGTTTAAGGCATAATGAAGATGGGTCGCCATTCCAGAATTCAGATGTGTGAGGTAAATCCACTTTTGATCTTCTCTAAACATCATGTTATGCTTAAGGTTTCTGTACTCGTTCATGTTTTGCTTTGATGGTGATTTTTCCAATTTTATTGTGGCGTCAATACTATGTTAGATTGTTGTACATTTAACATGACCATACCTGTCGATGTCCCAGTAACACATTCTCTGCTGTCCTTGTAGCTCTTTGGTGCTTGACCACTGCCCAATGCTTTTTATATGAAGCTGTTTTGTATTGGCTTAATAATGGGAACGTGTTGGCAGTTGTGTTCCTTCGTATCATATGCCTGACTGTGTAGCGCTTGCTCCACAACATTTAACTTCTGAATAACCATCACAACAGATTGTCACTCTCACATTGTTTTGCACTTGATTGGTCTGTATATTATTGCACTTTTTTCATGTCAAACTGTAATGATCCAGCTCACCTCACAGAAGTGATTATGGAAACAGAAACATTAGTAGTTGATGTCCTGAAAAGATACCTAACAGAAACTTCTCTTCATTTTCTTGTGATCTTTTTCTATTTAAGTTAATTATCCTCCATGCCATGGTAAAAATAAGAATGTCACAGCAGTTTTTGGTCATTTCCATGATGGGTCAGTGTCGTCCAGACATTGTGCCTACTTACTAATAATAAGCTGTTCCTCTTTTGCACTTCTTAATGATGCTGAATATTTGATACTCTGATGCAGGGAGCTCATTGAGGTTTTATCTCTTTCAAGTTGGTTCAGAAGGTTCTGCTTGTATCTAGAAGATCTGTTTGTGCAAAACAGCTTTCTAGGGATGGGGGACCATTTTGTGTTGGTCGTGAATCGTTTAACTGCTGACTCTACCT
Organism: Eucalyptus microcorys; assembly: GCA_014182515.1. Taxonomy (NCBI): domain Eukaryota; kingdom Viridiplantae; phylum Streptophyta; class Magnoliopsida; order Myrtales; family Myrtaceae; genus Eucalyptus; species Eucalyptus microcorys. The sequence continues at coordinate 19,514,519 of CM024571.1, read as the reverse complement.
CTGAAGCTGCTATTGAGAGTGAGGACAATATTCGGCAGGTGTTGATGTCTCCGTGTAAAGAACCTACAGCTGATATTTCTACTGGTGAGATGAACATGACAATCCTCTCCACTCGACGGAGTTGGTGCAGTGTAGGATTTGCCATGATGAGGATGAAAACCTAAATATGGAAACACCATGTGCGTGCTGCGGCAGCTTGAAGGTCAGATGCAGTTCGATTTGCAGATTGCAGAGATGTCCTCTGTTTTGGATGTTTCAGTACATTTTCAAGTCATCTGGTGGTTAAGTTCTCTGGCAACTTTATTAGGAGCACAAACTAAGAAATCTGTTAAGTTGATCACTAAAGCTATAGTTCGCTGAATTGAGCTTTGCAATATCACTTTGTAGCAGTTGTGTGTGCTGGGCATGGTTAAGATTGGAGGCTGAACAAGTAATATGAAGCATGAAGTATAGAACAGTTTTGACAATGTATACCGCACATAAAAAAGGAAGGGACTTAGGTTTTGTAGATGTTCTACTCTTCTTTCTTTTTCAGTAGGCAAATGCTCTACGTGACTAGTTGCTCATCCATAGCTGCACTGATGTTTGACTCTTGACTAATGGAGACATTATTTTTCTCGAGATTCAGTCCCAAAATAATATCCAACACTTGGTAAATGCATTACATCCACCGCTTCAGACTTCTTGTGATCATGGCTTCTTTTTTCCCTGCGGTCTGAATGGAGAGAGCCTGTACTATATACAATTCAGCATCTGTGACTAATTAGAGAAGCAGGAGTCTTGTGATTTCCCTTTTTCATATTAAATTACTTGCTGCAATACTCCGGCTTTGATTGAACTGTGCATTTTCCGGTTATTTTCAGTATGCTCACCGCGACTGCGTCCAGAGATGGTGCGGTGCGAAGGGTGACACCACCTGTGAGATTTGCCAACAGGTTCGCTATTTCTTATCAGAACTTGCGATTTATCTAGAGGAAAGTGTCAAGAGTTTATCTAATTAAAGAAAGTGATCACAAATTCCATGAGACTGTAGCAATTCACACCTAACTATACAGCACCGCCTCCTCTGATCCAGCAAGGAAGTTTTCCTTTGAGCTTCAGGTATCATATTTAAATGTTTCTATGCTTGAATAAAATTTGATGTTTCCTCCAATGTTTGTTCTTAAGTCTTGCAAAATAGGAAGTCCCCTATTACCAGAGATTATTTAATATATGTTAAGCGTGTCTTTTCAGGGGAATTTGGGGAATTACCGGAAGGGATCTGCTTGACCCACGAACCGTAGCAACGGTTTCTTCGGATAATGATTTTTCAGATACTGACTTTGAGGATTACTCAACTACTTCTTCTGGGGGGTTGATGTGCTTCCGCATAGTTACCATAATTGTATACTCTCTCTCTCTCTCTCTCTCTCTCTCGTGCATGGACAAGTGCAGCATACACTTGCACCCCCTATAGACATGCACACATACCATCTCATGTAGTCCCTTATACATATAAAGACATAATTGAATAGAATTAGCAGGGAATAATGATGCCGATATTTCTGGCAGAAAACATGGACCTTATTAAATTTGTATTGAAGAACTCATCACAATTTCTGGGGCCTCTTGGCGTTTATTATACTACTTGCAAGTCAGATGGATTTTATTTATTTTTTATCCACGGTAAAATAGACTAAAAGGAACATAGATAGCAACAGGTTGTTAACCTTTCAAAAAATAGGTTCTATGATCAAGCAGAGTAATCATGATCTCTTTCTAAGGGCTCTTCAGAGTGCAGAAAAGATCTCCTGAAACTCAGTGAAATTAACTTAAAGAAATTGATTAGTTTTCGGTTGGAACTAAAGACGTGGGAAAAACTGTATATGCTCATGATTTCTGTGTGGAGACTTCGTTGTCGGGTGGCTAGTAAATGAATTCTGGGCCTGACCTCGATTTGTTCACAAGCCGTATCCAAATATTAAGTAGTCTTGTCCAAGCTGTGCACAAGTGGTATCTTTGAATGTCTCTCATAGAACTTCTGTTTCCAGTTGAGCAACAGGAAAATTTTTCAGCAGACTATTTGCTCATCCACGTCTTTTGCCGTCCTCTATTGTCTCTTCTTTAAGCTTCTCATAGACACGTCCACCTATTCCCTAATTTGTTACTGCCTCAATCATTTTCCAGCAGTAGTCTTCCACTCTTTTGAGGAGGTATTCAAGCTGAAGCTTTACATTAGAAACCGTTCATGCTTCAATGAATACCACTATCTGTTTATTGGAGGTGAATTTACCTATCCCAAAAGAACTCTAGTTGGCCTTAAAATACACACTTCTTAAAGCTGTTCATGTTTCTTAGTCACATTTGCTGGTATTTCTTATTCAAGCAAGTGTTTCTTCTTTCTCATTCAGAAGATGCAATACAGTGAAATTTGCATTATCTAGAGTCAAGTACAGTACTAGTTCAACAGATAATTTTCCCTTACTTGATCTTACAAACATTTACATTGGTGCAAGTCATGGAAGTTGCTGTTGCACATCTACAATATTTAGTTAATTTAATTTCCAGCATTTTATGCTGTATATCAATTCCTTTTTTGAAAAACAGGCTGGCCATATCAATCTACAATCTTTATTCTATTTGCTCCTATTTAAGCTAGGATAAGGGCATTGAAACACCTTCTCCTGGCTTGGATGAAACAACCGTATTGAGCCAAAGAAATTACTTTTCGCTGTTTGACAGTTTATAGTTCTTCTACTCCTGAAGCAAACTTTACCAATTGTGCTCATTGGAGCTGGAGATTACTCACTGATATTGGTCACGGTGAGGCTTGTCAGAAGAACTGTTCCTTCTAACCTAAAATTGATGATATAAGAAAAGTGCTGACATGTTACTTTGATTGCAGTTACTTCTGTTCCTTGTGGTCAAAGCATGCTCTGCCATCCAGCATCGACGTCAACAGGTCACTAGATGATTATTTTTTGATTTCTCATGGCCGTTATTCCATCATAGTATGGCTCTAAGTATCAAGTTCTTTAGAGAAAATTGCAGTAGAATGTCACTGTTTGATTTCCTTGCTGCTACTTATGATCTGGAAATAAAACTGCCCGAAACAGAGGCACCATGCAACTAACTTGCATTATGTAATTCTCTGCTTCTCTTTACAATCACCAGTCACCGCATAAATTTATCTGAAAGTTTTGTTTTTTAGGTTCCTCACTTGTTGCTAGAGATGAGTGATGAAGAAAACGAGTTGCCACAGATGGAGCCTCTCCCATGATAGCGGCGGCCACCTCTCTCAGTTGAAATGAGGACAAGGAACTGCTGGTAATAGCACAGCTGTTGAATGATACCATAAAGATTCTGAAGACGTCCCATTACGGCCGCAGAATCCTTGGATTCAAGAATGAGAGCAGCAAGTTCAGACAAATGCAATGCTGGGGAAAGCATTTCCGTCTAAATCACGATTTCAGAAGAATGTAAATATCAATACCCTCTCCCTCCTGTCTATTCGACGGTTGAATGTGCTTATGAACTCAACGCTGACATTGAGCAGGAAACTCGATCAAGAACTCTACATTTGCACGCTAGACGAAACCAAAATATCAAGATCAAATGAACTAGAATTCAACATCGTAACAAAAATACATTTGGACTAAATTGATTGCTCATACTTGAAGCTGGTAAGTGGGAAGGAAACTTAGAATTAAACCTTAGAAAAGTTTCAACCTGAATGCGGACGCTTCGAAATGGCAATGTTTCCATTTATACGTATGCATGTGTATTTCGTGCAACCATCAAAACCCCTCTTTGACAAACTTCAGAATATTAATGCAGAACCTAGCTTTTCTTTTTCTTTTTTTTGTCGAAAAATTCCTCTTATTTAATGACGAGAGTCCTTGGACAAAAAGCCCAAAGAAGAGATATCAAAACATGGTAAATCCCAAAGAAGTTGAGGAGCTGGTCCAATCAAGAAGAGGGCGAAGGGCCATGGAGATTTTGTTAAACCAAGCCAACCGGGTTCGGGCGTCCGAGATAAGCGCCTCGACTTCCCATGGCACATGATCTTCTATCTGCAGGGCATCGAGCAGGACCTTAGCTCGGTCGCTCATAAAGTGTCGACGGTCTATCGTTCGATGCGAAGTTCATTCCATCGTTGGAACTCCAAACGACCCTTCGTCTTCCTATCGATTTTGGAGTTATCGACCATGTCTCAGATGCAAAATAGTATTGTGACCAGGGTCGATCCTTTCATTGAAATACATATTCCTATTGGTCATAGGATTTGTTGATGAATACAGGGATTTCATCTGCATCATTCTTTTTCTAGAATGACAGATGCTTCCCGATTAGACTAGTACCCGACTCCGACTCCGACTCACGGTACTCATGCTTTTTAAGATTTCTTGAATAAATGTTGTACTCGCGGGCTAATGGGTTTATATCAGCTACTTTGACGAGATGTGCACATTTTTAAACCGTGTTTCCTAACATAAATGGCTTCGTGAAGTCCATTTCTTTATTAGGTAGGGTGACCATAGTACTATGGAAAATTTTAAACTGGTACATCCGCGACAAATTTATTTTCAAATTAATTTTTTGATCACAAAAAAACCATAAATCAGTACGCATCTGATAAATTTATCATCATTTAGTTTTCATTAAATTTTACTATTAAATTGTCAAACTAAATGACACATAGCAATTGATATGTGTACAAATTTAAAGTTTTACTTTCTATTTGTCAAATGTGTACTAATTTGAATTTTTTTATATATAATTCAACTTAGTGATAAGTAATGGGAGATAAATTTATCACATATGTATTAATTCGAGATTTTTGATGGTCAAAAATTAGTTTAAGATAAATTTATTACATGTATATTAATTAAGAGTTTTTCTTGGCATTAGTCTTATTGGATAGTCACACATCTATTATCTGTTATTGTGTTTAGAACGTCAAATCAATCAAAACAGCATTAGTATGTCCAGGAAAAAACAAAAAAAATCAGGTCTAACCAAATTGTAGTTAGGTACCACGTTTTTTCCTCTTTTGATTTTATATTTTAAAAAATAGAGGCTACTTCGCTTGTATATGATCAAAATTGTTAATAGGTAATACGTACGCCTCCACTTCGCGGTTCAGTTTGGTTTAGAAGAAGGTCCAGTTCAATTCGTGTATCCTTTTTTTTCCCGAAACAAAAAAAAATAAAATAAAAATTCATTATAATAATTCAGGGGCACTACTATTAGATGCTTAGCTATTTGGAAGGCCACGAAACACGCTACAAACATGTTAAGTACGAAAGTAGTTTGCAAGCAATTTATTAGATATTTTTAGAAGAATCTCAATATATTCCTGATTAATTGTAATTGATATTATAATATTTTGTTATATTAGATAGTTTCCTGTAAAACCTAAAAATATGCTTATGTACAGTTTCATTGTATATAGCGAAAGATACAAAAATTTCATGTTTCTATCCACATTGTTTTTCTCTTGACATCAAAGTCATCGTTATCCAAGGAAGTGCCCATCACGTCGGTCCTCACATTGGCCGCATCGTTCAAGTTTCGTTATCAAGTCCATAGCTTCAGTTGTCGTTCAAGACTTGTTCACTGCTCATTTGGGAAAAGAGACACCACTATTAGACACATCACCCTAAGATGAATCGGATCCTAAAATTTCATTGTGAACAGACACTGGATGCCCTCACACGCATTGTCATGTCTCGGACACTGAAGCACATCACCTATAAGGGCTTTTTTTTTCGACACTTCTCGTTGGCTATTTTGGAAAATGAAGCGCCACGACCAGGTTCAAGGTCCTCTGGCGAGTCCAAGTAGCCAAACGCGGCCTCGAAACGCCACTGCACGCCCCTTCATGTGCTAAAGAAAGCTTCGACATGCGAGATCCACTCGCTCATGTGCAACGCTCGTGACCAAGCGCTCTAGTTGTGATTGCTGACGTCATTGTTGCCACATTAGCTTGCCACGTGGCCCTGCCACGTCACCCTGCCACGTCATTATTTACCGTGACCGGACCATTGCTCTGCTGTGTCACTCTACCGTTGACCGTTTACCATTGATCAAAAGTTGACCGATCGATTTCTAAAGTATTTTGACATGATGAATCCATTTTTAGAGTTATTTCTCCATATTTGCAATCCAAATACTAGTTTCTTGGTATTCCTTGTGCATTCTATTGCTTTTGAACTAGTAAGTGCATTCAATGGATAAAATGAACATCATAAGACCTGGGCTAAAAAAATATCAAACTTTTCGAGAGGACGCAAGGAGTTACATCACTAGTGATATTTGTGCATTTATTGAAGAAACTAGAGAAAAATTTGTTGAGCATTCGGACGAGTAGGATAGCAAGAATCATCGAATCTGAATGTGGTTTTGAAACACTTTGATTCCATCTATCATGCTTTAGTTTAATCGTCTCAATATAACAAAGGAAGCGTGAGATCTACTTGCTAATTGTTATTCCACTTTGGATATTGCTGATCAATATAAGTTGTTAAAGAATCTATATCATCTGCATTGGAAGATTGGTCAATCTATAAAAGACTTTTGTCCTCTATGCATGCTAGGGATTAATTGGCCTTATTTGAGGGGCAATAGGAAGTAGTTGCCGATACTCGTAAGTTTGTTAAATGTTGTAATCGTATGCATGTTATGCAACTTTTATGGCATTTAATAATGAGTTTGGAACTTGTGCAAGCTTCACTTTTACATCGAGATCCATTATCTCATCTTGAGACAATTGTTACAGAGTTGTTGATTGAGGAGACTTGGCTTGCTACTTTGAAGGTGCACCACACTATTTTGTCTATTTTTATAGACAAGATGCTTGCCGCCCTACTACTTCCTTATCAAGCAAATTATATTGTGTGCACCATCACTGGAATGGTTACCTTGTATCCAATTGTTATCAACGACAACTTAGGAAATCCATGGGGACAAAAAATCGATCCCGATACAAAGTTCCACCTGCATGCCTAACCACCATTGTTGCTATCATTAAGGGTTTCCCTAATAGCTCATCTGTTACTCAATCCTTAGAGAATCTACGCTTCATTCTTTGAGAATCTAGTAGTTCTAGCTCCTCTATCCCTCGTACTTTTGCTTTGTCTCACTCTAGGGGAAAAGTGTTAAAAAAGTCCTAAACTTTTTGCATTTTTGTCAATTTAGTCATAAACATCTTTACTTGGTGCCAATTTAGTCATTTTCAGCTAATTTTGGTCAGATTTTGTTGACTGGGCATCGACCGACTAACGTGGTATGATTAGCGCTAACGTGAACAACTTTTAATAATAATTTAATTTGAATTTGAATTTTTATTTTTTCCTTCTCTTCTTCCTTCGTCTAGCCGGTCGCCGAGAGAGTAGCCTTGCGCCAGGCTGGCGAAGTTGAGCCTCTCCCATGGCCGGTGAGGACGAGCCTCACTGCCCAGCGCAAGGCCGCCCTCGTGGTCACTAGCGAGGCTCACCGGCTATTGCCTCTGGTCAGTCGCTGAGGTTTATCGATCAGCTAGAGGAAGGAGGAGGAGAAGGAAAAAAGAAAAAAAGAAAAGGAAAAAGAAAATTAAAAGTTGTCCATGTTAATGCGATCATGCCACGTCAACTGACCGGTGTCCAGTTAGTAAAATTCGGCCAAATTTAGTCGGAAAGGATTGAATTGGTACCAACTGAAAATGTTTAAGACTAAATTGGCACCAATAAAATGTTTATGACTAAATTAACATAAATGCAAAATGGTTTATGACTTTTTTAACACTTTTTCCTACTCTAGGTAGTTCCGATTCATGGTTCTTTGATTTTACATATTGCAATCACATTCTTCCAGCTCCAATTTTTTTTAAGTCAAAGTCATACCTTCACAAGCACCTACTAGTCATATAGTAGATAATTCAATTGTCAGTCATAAAAGATATGTTTCGATGTCCACATTGTCATTACTTGATAGTTTCTATTAGGAACGTGAATATTTGAAGAGAAAAATAGAGAAGAAAAACAAGCGAGAACTTTTATGTGAAAAACCATTCCCAAAATCAGGAAGGGGAAAACCACAGTATTGTACTAGGCAATCTCGTTATCAATATTTGTGTTACAAGTTTTAGGGTTGCAGGCTTCAATGTTACAATTAAAAAAGATATTGCCCCTATATATAATACGAGTCTAAGGCATATATAATTGTGATGAAAATCACATATATGCCATTCATAGCAATAAAAGCCTTATTATTTGTTTTAACATGACAGGATAGGTGACCTATTGGGAAGTACCTGTTCACAACAAATTATTTCTACGCTTGAGTATTATTTTTCTCTATCAAACTCCCCAACCCCATCAATTTCTTGGTTCTTAAACTCTCTTTATAACTTGATCTTGACATTCCCTTCTCTTCCAATGGCTGTAGTGTACAGGATTTATGGACATCACAGGCAATTTTGACAAGCCGTAAAGTGGGACGCTTATTCGAACTCATCCCCTTAAAGCTTTCGAACACTAATACAACCCATGCTACCATAGCATTAATTGAAACTTGGCATTTTCTCTTGGGTCATATTTCTTATTCTAGATGAGGTCATTTGATTTCAAGTGGTAGTTTAAGTTCCATTGAAAATAATTATTTTCATTACTTGCCATTTAAGTTGGGAAAACATCACACTTTACCATTTGATCTTGGTGAATCAGACTCTGAGGCTCCATGCCCATTTTTACTCTCACTTCAGGAAGATCTTGCTATTTTGTGAATTTGTCAATGATCATTCTCTTTATGTATGATTTTATCTTATGAAAAAACGATCTAAACATGCTCACATCTATCATGATTTTGTTATCACGATTAAAGCACAATGTTTCCCATACAACAATATTTTCCATACTGATTAGAATTATATCTCAAAACCTTACCACCATTTGTATTTCTTGTCCAAGAACTTTTTGACAAAATGGTCGAGCAGAGTGTAACTATAAACACATCTTAGATGTTGTATGCACTCATCTAATCTTAGTATCTTATCTAGAACAATATTGGCTAGAGGCTTCTCACACTATTGTATACATTATTAATCATACTCTATCACCAACTATAGGTAACATATCTCCTTGTGATTGCTTGTATAGCTGTGTTCCTAATTACATTCTTCTTTGAATTCGCTAGTGCTTGCTTTGTCCATCTTCTTCCAAATGAACGTATAAAGTTAGAACCTTGTGCTTGTCTATGTTTTTTCTTCTAGTATGACATTGAGCACAAATGGTATAGATGTTAGGATCCTGTCTCTAATCATCTTCGCATATTTCGTCATGTTATCTTTTGAAAACACAAGATGTTCTCATTTGTTCATCCTTTCGAATCCCATCCATTGTTCATTTCTTTACCAATCCTTCAATGGATCTATTTCCTTAATATGACACATTTGAATCTTCCTTTTTGAAGTTTTTTCCTCCTAATCTTGATGCAGGTACCTCTAGCAATCCCACCTCGGCAACTTATGATGCCATTTGTGGATTCTCCATCCTTGGCCAATCCATCTTCTCCTATTCCTTGCTCCACCGGGAAGTCAACCTTCTGTTCGGCTTCATGATTTCCATTGTTAATTTACTGTTGCTTCTTTTCATGAGCCTTGCACATATATAGAACCTCACACTAATCATCTTTGGCAACAAGCAACGATAGATTAGTTGCAAGTGTAGACAAATCTCGTTCTTGGGATTTGGTTGATTTACTTTATGGAATGTTTGCTATAGGTTGTAAATGGGTTTATAGGATCAAAACTAAACTAGATGGTATGGTGAAATACTACAAAGCTCAACTTGTAGCCAAAAGCTTTATTTAGGAATATGACATTGACTATGATGAGACCTTTGCTTCAGTTACATGACCTACTTCTAGTTGTAGTCTTCTTGCTATTGGTCCTTTTACGTGATGACTTTCCTCTAAATAAATGTAAAAAATGCCTTTCTCAATGGCAATCTTGTGGAGGAAGTATGCATAAAATTTTTTTAGTTTAAGTATTTGAGTTTGATTTTCTAATATTGTTTGTGCGATTTGAACTAGACTCATGAGTGGCAAATCCCCTTACACTTCAATTAATTGTCCCAATCCTAGGTGTTAAAAATAATTTAAAAAGTACTTTGAATCAAACCAAATCGGTAAAAATGGTTTGATTCGATTTGATTTAGCAATTTGAACCTTTTTCCACTCATCCCTAATGATTCATTACAAGCAAGTCTTCTGTTGAAGAAGCTAGGCACGCAGCGTGGCGCTTGCGGCAATCACACAAGCGAAAGACATGATCTAGCGAACAAGCCCCGTTCTTGTCGTGACGCGTGGAGGACAATGCATGAAAGTGGGGTTTGGTATTGCCAAAAATAAAGAAACGTGAGGGGTGGGGAGTTGGGACAAACTCGCACCTAACTTTAAAGAAAATTAAAAGAAAAGTACTATGATTTGAGAATTGAATTAATAGGCCGGCTGATTTAAGGTTTTCGCACTGCATAATTCTACAATTGTGGCAATCCATATCTATCCACGTATCATACCTATCTATTTATTCCGAAACAAGGAAAATATAGTTGGCAATCTTGGTACTTAAAATACAAACATCTTTAGTTGGGCGGCCATTCTACGATCAAAACTAATTCTTTTTGCAATGGTTTGAAGATATCGTACTTTATTCTTGATCGAAGTAGAACATCATGTTTTTTCATTTCTAAAATTCCAATACAAGCGCAAGAAAATCAAGGTTGACAGCTAAGTTGCCAGAGTCATTCTTTGTCCAAACACGTAACCCCAAAGGCGACGTGCTTATTCTATCCAATTATTTTAACTCCACCAGACAACTTCTATATTGCCTGCTTGCACAGGCTCTACTTTGACCCGATCAAAAAGAAACCAACATGCGTTATCTACTGTACCATGTGACTTCTCTAAAGGCTGCTTTAGTAGTTTTATTTAACTATAAAACTATGGGAATGCTAAACAGTATTCTTCTGTGCAAAAGCAAATGGCTGTTCGTCTTCCTTCTTTTCGTGCCTCGGTCGCACCATCTCTCAAGCGGGGTGTGTCACAGCCTCCACCAATTAGAGCTCAGAGATTTAGAGAAGAAGAAGGTAAACGTTCACCCTGGAGTCTTTGCTCTACTACATATTATTATAGTCGAAATTCAAATAACTTTTCATGATATCTATCATCTTATTTTGTTGAAAAATACACAATTTATCATATTTGCTTGCGGAGACACATTCAAAAACTCGTTAAGTGCGCACCTGCAAGTGCTTGTTCATGATGATGTCTTGGTATGGATCCAGGAAGATCATCGTCCAGTAATCTAGTCGATGCGAATTTGAGCGTCTTGAGAAGGAGGATCGATGAAGTGAAGACGAAGGAAAGACTGGAGAGGTGCTGCAGAAGCAAGCTTGGGTGGAACTACGCCACGTCCGGATGCTATTCCATATCCAAGCATAGAAAAGACGAAAAAAGGTCGGAGTTCTTCGGACTCCTACTTGTAGTTTGCCGAAATATTGGCCTGACAAACATTGCTTGTGCATTCTTCCTTTGCTTAGCTTACAGTTTGATTCATTGGAGTCAACTTCCTGATCATTTTCTGTAATTCTCTCTCTCTCTCCCTCCATGTAGTTCTGTATAGTTTTGACCCCAGAAAGAGTAAGTTGAGCTCATAGAACTCAAAACTTGATGATTTCTAGAAGTTTCTCAGTGTTCACATAACTGCAGGTAGCCGACCAATCTTTTTCGAAACATTTTCCTTTTTGATAGAAAGGACATGTTTAATTGGGGCTAACTTGACATCCATGTAGTTGTTCTTAGGATATTTATAGCACCCGATTAGCTTTACATCCGCACTTACAATCAGTTACTACCTTCTCTAGTTACATCCTAAAAATATACGCGTTGTCAATTAGAATTGACATAAATTTTCTTAAATTTCAAAAATATATGTTCTTAGTTGTTGCATAAACTTGTCGCAATTGATATCATGAGATACCTTCTTGAGAGATCCAACAATCTTTGTACCCTTCTCCTAAAGACATAATCACGACATAAGTATGCTACTTACAAGTATGTTTTCTACAATGGCAATAGCCGGAAAAACGATGAGACAAAAGGACGTTGGAATATGCTACAGTGTCGAGTGTCCATGCCTTATATTCCATATTTAAATACAAGACATGTAGCGTCTAAAGGTAATCCTGGACTTGCAAGAGTCGGAGGATTATTCCATAATGAAGGGGGAAATTGGCTTGGAGGTTTTACCTCATTTCTTGGAATATGTTCGTCTTTGCAAGCTGAACTGTGGGCACTATAGATGGGACTTACCATTGCAAAGCAACAAGGATTCCACAAACTCATCATTGAGATGGACTCCAAATTTTTACAGAACTTGTTATCCTAGAGAGAGTAACGGATAACACCGGTCTAACACTACTTAAGGATATCGGAAGGGTATTGAGCTCTCATTTTGAGTTCAAAATTCATCACATTTTTCGGAAAGGCAATCGGTCTGCTAATATACTTGTTAATATTGGTTTAGCGAAGAGTTTAGATACTACGTTTTACCCACAGCCTCCTAGAGAATTATCTTATGTTTTACCTAGTGATAAAATTGACATTGTAGACTTAAGACGTTAATTTTTCTTAGTTTATATCTTGTATTCACCAAAAAAAAAAAAAAAATACAAGAAATGTCCTTGGTGTTGACCGTTAAACTTTTGCTCATCCATTTAGTCATTTATTACATGAGAAAATTAGGGATCAATCCCAACTCTAAATAAAAATGTCATTCACACAGCTCTTACCTGAATTACATTTAGGATCTATATCATTTCTTCACATTTTAGGACTAACACATGTTGCGGGGAGCTAAAGGTGAGCTAGATAAGTGACTTGGTAGAGAGATAAGCTCACAAAACATTCCAACTTTCTTGAAGATCAAACTTCAACTCGACATGTAAGGCGGGCCTGAAATTGACTCAACATATTAGGAGCTCGAAAGCAGTTCGATGAGCTATAGAACGTGCATTCCAAGATTGTGAGAATTCCAGGATCCCGGACGGCAGCTTAGGTGATGATTCCAAACTTGTGGCAATTAGTTCGAGTTTGGACAAGGTGGATAAGGTAGCATAATGCGGCGTCGCTTGGCATTACCTTGGCCATCTACGTAGCATCGACATTCACGCCTATACCTCTTTCTTGCACACCAGCATGTGCGCTGGGCTCGCAACCTGCTCAATAGCCTCGATTATGTGCCGTGCACATGACCTCGCCGCACGCACCCAGCATGTCGCTTACGGCAATCATATGAGGCGAAAGACATCATGATCTCGCGAACATCATGCCTCCGAACTCCCTATTCTTGTCGAAAAGCATGGAATTGCACGCATGTTTATGTCACGGGTCGGTCGATTTCGGTCGATCAAACACCGTGCGGCCTTAGGATCGGTGATCCTAAGTAAGCCTTTCACTCACACACGCACAACACAAAGGGTCGGAAGCACAAAGAAGCGTGTATATTCACTTTGAATGAGCTGAGTTCGAATGAGGGGGAGGGACCCCTTTTTATACAAGTCTGGATCAATTCTCGGCCGTGGATCGTCCCTCCGATCCAACGTCTGTGTTTGAATTCGGTCATCATTACAATCTGATCAGTAGGTGGCCGCAGGCATGGGGAATCGTCGATCGGAGCCTGCACACGCCAGGAGCAGGTCTGGGCCGCTCAGGGACGCACGACCGAGTCAGGCACAGCATGGGCGAGTCAGGGTCGTTTGTCAGGGAGCAGGTGAACTGCTCCGGATTTGTGCAGGGGCTGATCAAGTACGATCCGAGGCAGCTCACTTGGTCATGCACGGATCACGTCCCGCACGTGCATGGGCGGATCGGCGCCGATCATGTCGCCGATCGGTGGATCGGCCGCCTGGTCGACCAAGAGTCGTCCGAGGCTACATCGAGGCTACATCGAATTGATCAGGGACGGAGTGAGGATCGATCAGCAATCGATCATGGACTGATGCGGGATCGGTCAGGGCGTTCCTAGCTACGCTCTGGTGCGGGACACGGCCGATCATGGACGGTCTTGGACATGCTCTTCCGTCGGCCGTGTCATTCTCCCCCACCTAATCGGGCGACGCCCTCGTCGCATTCGTGGCATGGAAGGCTTCGATATGCTTCTTAAATTGCCACAGGCCCTCGGAGGGTTCCCAACTCGCTTCACTTTCGGGAAGGCCTTTCCATCGAACGAGGTATTCCCTTCTCGGTGCACAATATCGTTTTCGTACGATCCGATCGGCCATGATGCATTCAACATCTCGATCGTAGGAAGTCTTCGCTCCAAGGGGTGCTCGCTGTGAAGTGCTTCGATCCGGATCATCCTCGTCCGCATGGAATGGCTTCAGCATGCTCACATGGAACACGGGGTGTAACTTGAGCTTGGACGGTAAGTCCAGCTTATAGGCCACCTTCCCGATCCGCTGTAACACTCGGAAGGGGCCTTCGTAGCGACGGATAAGTCCTTTGTGCACGTCCCGGTATCGGAGGACGAGGTGCAATTTGGCCAGCACCAAGTCTCCCACCTGGAATTCCACATCTCGTCGCTTCCGATCGGCCCACTTCTTCGTGCGCCTCGAGGCTCGATCCAAGCATGCCCTTGCCAAGTCCGCCTGTTCGCCCCATTCTTTGGCGAGCTTGTACGCGGACGGGCTGCTTCCTTGGTATCCTGAGGCGATCGCGCTCGGAGTGAGCGGTTGTTGTCCAGTCACGATCTCGAACGGGCTGTGGTTTGTGGACTCGCTCCATTGCAAGTTGTAGGAAAACTGAGCAACATCGATCAATCGCGCCCAATTCGCCTGTGTGTTGCTCACGTAGTGCCGAAGATAGATCTCCAGCAATGCATTCACCCGCTCCATTTGCCCGTCGGTTTGGGGATGCATGCTGGTGGAGAAATTGAGGTTCGTTCCTAGCAACTTGAAAAGTTCCGTCCAAAACCGCCCGGTGAATCGAGGATCGCGATCGCTCACGATCGTGCGTGGAACGCCCCAATATTTGACGACGTGCTTGAGGAATAGCTTGGCAGCTTCCTCGGCTGGACAGTCCTTCGTTGCCGGCACGAACGTCGCATATTTGGAGAATCGGTCCACTACGACCATGAGGGTCCGACACCCTTCGGACTTTGGTAAGTTCACGATGAAATCCATCGAGACACTCTCCCATGGGCACTCCGGGGTAGGCAACGGTTGAAGGAGTCCCGCAGGAGACCGTTGCTCTATCTTGTCTTGTTGGCAAACAAGACAAGTCCGCACATAGGCTTCCACATCGTCCCGCAAGTGCGGCCAATAGTATTGATCCTCAACAAGCGCCATGGTGCGGTGGATTCCCGGATGTCCCGCCCATTTAGAGTCGTGGCACTCGCGCATCACCTCCTTCCGAAGTTTCCCGTGGAGCGGCACATAGAGTTGCCGTCCTTTGGTGTAGAGGAGGTCATCCTCAAGCCAGAACCGCCTGATTTTCCCCTCTTGGGCGTATCGTAAGAGGGCTTGGGCCCTTTGGTCGTGTTTCAACCCCTCCTTGATCCGATTTATCCAAGGACAATCGGGACGGCTTATCATATTGGCCAATTCCAGCTTTCGGCTTAAGGCGTCGGCCACGGAATTGGATTTTCCGGGCTTATATTTCAGCACGTAATCAAACTCGGCCAAGAAATCTTGCCACCGAGCTTGTTTCGGGCTGAGCTTCTTCTGAGTTTGGAAGTAGCTCGTGGCCACATTGTCGGTCCGCACCACGAACCATGATCCTAAGAGATAATGTCTCCATGTGCGAAGACAATGCACCACCGCGGTCATTTCTTTCTCTTGGACCGTGTATCGTCGTTCGGTATCATTCAACTTCTGGGACTCGAAGGCAACCGGATGCCCTTCCTGCATCAAAACACCACCGATAGCAAAATCGGAAGCATCAGTTTCTACCTCATATGGTTTGTTGTAGTCGGGCAGCACTAGCACCGGTTCTTCGGTCATGGTCCGCTTCAACCGATCAAACGCCTCTTGACACCGATCCGTCCACTCCCACGGCTTCTCCTTCTTCAGCATATCCGTGAGTGGTACGGTGAGGCGAGAGTATCCCCGAATGAAACGTCGGTAATAATTGGCAAGTCCGAGAAAGGATCTTAGCTCGGTCACCTTGGTCGGTGGTTCCCAATCAACAATGGCACGGATTTTGGCCGTGTCCATTTGCACTCGTCCGCCCCCGACGGTGTGCCCAAGGAAAGGATCTCTTTTTGTGCAAAAGCACATTTTCCCGTTTCACATACAAGTCGTTCTCCCGAAGGGTTCGAAAACTTGACTCAAGTGCTCAACATGTTCTTCAAGCGTTCGGCTATATATAACAATATCATCAAGGTAGACTATAACGAACCGATCGAGAAACGGATGTAGTACCTTGTTCATGAGGGTGCAAAACGTAGCTGGTGCATTGGTCAAGCCAAAAGGCATGACAAGGAACTCGTATGATCCATAGCGGGTTACACAGGCTATCTTTGGCTCGTCCCCCTCAGCGATCCGCACTTGGTAGTATCCCGACCGAAGATCCAGCTTGGAGAACCATCGGGCTTCCCCGAGCTGATCGAACAAGTCTGCTATCAAAGGGATCGGGTACTTGTTCTTGACGGTCAACTTGTTCAATGCCCGATAATCGATACACATGCGGAGGGACCCGTCTTGCTTCTTTTGGAACAAGACCGGGGCACCAAACGGGGCCTTAGACGGCCGAACATAGCCAGCATCAAGCAGCTCTTTGAGCTGCTTCCTCAATTCTTATAACTCGGGCGGGGCCATGCGATAGGGAGCCATGGCCGGCGGTCGAGCATCGGGCACCAGCTCGATCCGATGATCGACTTCCCTTCGGGGATGTAGTTTCTTAGGTAGCTTGGGCGGCATCACATCTTGGAAGGCATCAAGGATTCGGGCCGCTTCTTCCGGTATCTCTTCCTCTTTCGTGCCTTCCTCCTTCAACGCTGCCAATAAGGTCACCTCGCCCTTCCGTAATCCCTTGGTCAGCTGCATGGCCGACAGCATTTTCCTATCGCGTCCCGATTCGCGGTAAATCGGGACCATACATTGGCACCGCTTGTCGAAGATACAAATACAATCCGCAAAGGGCATAACGCTCGCATTGATCCGATCGAGGAATCCTAAGCCGAGTATGAAATCATAGTCATCAAGGGGGATTACCTCGATGTCTTCTCGACTGGTCCATGGACCAAGATGAAACTCCATATCCCGGGCCATACCACTGGTTGGGACTTCTTTAGAGTTCACCGTTTTAAGCCAACCGGCATCGTTCGTCTCGACCAAAAGATTCAGCTTCTTCGCGGCCTCTTTGGATATGAACAGGTCGGATGCCCCGGTATCCACGAGTGCACTCATCGTGGTACCGCCTATCTTCACGTCTACGAACATCATCCCTTTAGGGTCCTTGGCCTTCTTGGCCTTGATCGATCCAAGGATCCGCAACGATCCCAGCCGCGCCTCCTCTCGCGGTTTGTCATCTTTGCACAAGGCTGCCAACTTTCCCCTTTTCGGGCAATCCCGCGCCATGTGAGGTCCTTCACAAAAGAAGCACTTGTATGTGCGTACCTTGTGATAGTTCCCACCGCGGCTTGATTCGGGTTGATTCCTAGGATGAACCGAAGGCGGTCGTCCTCCGTTGGGACGATGGAATCGGCTCCGTTCTCCCCCACCAGTAGCCTTTTCCCTTGATCGAAGATCAGGCTTGGCCGAAGTTGACGGCCTATATTCCACAAGGGACTCGGCCACGGATGTGGCCATTGAGAGATTCGTGGCATTGCACCGTTTGAGCTCTTGCTTGACCCATGGCTTGAGTCCGCTCATGAATTGATGGAATGCCTCCGTCTCGGTCATGGAAGGAATTTGGAGAAGCAACTCCGAAAATCGCTTCACATAGTCACGAACTCCGCCCTTTTGCTCTAGGCGCTTAAGCTCCCCGCGAGCTTCCTCCTCCGCGTATGCGGGATAGTAAGTTCGTCGAAATTCCTCGACAAACCGAGTCCAAGTCGTGATAGGATCGCCATTCCTATCATCCGACCGACGCCTCCACCAAAGCAGCGCATCATCAACTAAATACATGGCTGCAGTGTTTACCCGGATCAAGTCGTCGGTCATTCCCATGGTCTGGAAGTATCGCTCCATATACCATAGGAAGTTGTCCACGTCCTTAGCCACCCGGGAACCCTTGAACTCCTTTGGCTTGGGTAGGTCGGCATGGGACTGCACGGTGATCACCCCGTTCACGCGTCTTTGCCGCTTCAAGGTCCGCGACCTTGCTTTTCAGCTCGGCCATTTCCGCGCGCATGGTTGCCATTGCGGCCTCCCAGGTCTCATCTCGCTGCTGCAGCTCGTGCGTGAGAGACCCCGCCACCTCGACCCGGAGCTCTCCCATGCCGGCTTGGAGTTCTTGCACTTCGGTCAAGATCTCCTCCCTTCCGGCTTCCGCTCCATCAACGGTGCTGGGTGTAGGTCGTCCATCAACGCCCGGACGTCCGTGACGGTCTCCTCTAAGACCGTCATTCGAATCTCCAGATCCCCTTTCGGGTCTCTCGAACACGAGACAGCATGGCTCTTCTTCGATCGGGGAGCCTTCTCAGCTGGACGCCCACGATCATCACGGTCATCACCTTGAACGACCGAAGCATCAGCTCGAGAATCAGCCATCGCACAAGGAACGATTGCTCTGATACCACTTGTCACGGGTCGGTCGATTTCGGTCGATCAAACACCGTGCGGCCTTAGGATCGGTGATCCTAAGTAAGCCTTTCGCTCACACACGCACAACACAAAGGGTCGGAAGCACAAAGAAGCGTGTATATTCACTTTGAATGAGCTGAGTTCGAATGAGGGGGAGGGACCCCTTTTTATACAAGTCTGGATCAATTCTCGGCCGTGGATCGTCCCTCCGATCCAACGGCTGTGTTTGAATTTGGTCATCATTACAATCTGATCAGTAGGTGGCCGCAGGCATGGGGAATCGTCGATCGAAGCCTGCACACGCCAGGAGCAGGTCTGGGCCGCTCAGGGACGCACGACCGAGTCAGGCACAGCATGGGCGAGTCAGGGTCGTCTGTCAGGGAGCAGGTGAACTGCTCCGGATTTGTGCAGGGGCTGATCGAGTACTGATCTGAGGCAGCTCGCTGGTCATGCACGGATCACATCCTGCACGTGCATGGGCGGATCAGGCGCTG
Organism: Eucalyptus microcorys; assembly: GCA_014182515.1. NCBI lineage: Eukaryota > Viridiplantae > Streptophyta > Magnoliopsida > Myrtales > Myrtaceae > Eucalyptus > Eucalyptus microcorys. The sequence continues at coordinate 19,495,261 of CM024571.1, read as the reverse complement.
ATCATGTCAGGCCGATCAGTGGATCGGTCAGTTGGTCGACCAAGAGTCGTCCGAGGCTACATCGAGGCTACATCGAATCGATCAGGGACGGAGTGAGGATCGATCAGCGATCGATCATGGACTGATGCGGGATCGGTCAGGGCGTTCCTAGCTACGCCCTGGTGCGGGACACGGCCGATCATGGACGGTCTTGGACATGCTCTTCCGTCGGCCGTTTCATTTACATGCATGAAAGTGGGGGTTGGGTATTGCCAAAAATAACGAACGTGGGGATGGGCAGTTGGAACAAACTCGCGCGTAACTTTATAGAGAAATTAGAAAAGATGGTTATGAATTTGAAAATTGAATTAAGAGGCTGACTTAAGGTTTTCGCACTGCGTAACTCTACAATTATGGCAAATCCATATCTATCTACTTATTACGAAACAAAAGGAAATACAGATGGTAATCTAGTTACTTACAAGAAAAAACATCCTTAGTTGGGGGGCTATTCTACGGTCGACCTTATTCTTTTTGCCACGATTCTGAAGGATATCATACTTATTCTTGTTCAAAGTAGAACATCGTGCTTTCATTTCTAAAATTCCAAAACAAGCACAAGAAAATCATGCCAGAATCATTCTTTATCCAAATACATGAATCCAAAGGCGACGTGCTTATTCTAACCAATTAATTTAACTCTTCACCGGACACCTAGTATCGTCCCATCATTTGTAAAACATTTTGTTAATCTTTTTCACGTATGACCTCGTCTATCTGATGGAGACAAGTCTTTTACATATTATCACATGTTCTTGTTTCTCGGAGTTCAACTCTGCAATGTAATACCTTTCATCAAAAGTCATTGTTTGATTTTTATTAGACATACTTTGCTGTGATTTTGGATAGGAAATATTACATGTAGATAATGAATCAATAACTTCACTTCATATGGAATTGAATGCACATAAATCTTGCCGGAATTTAATAAACTACAAAGTTTGAGAATGTAAAGATGTAAAGCAGAAAATTTAATTGACGACGGAGCATGCAAGAACTATAGCACAAATACATGCGAAATTTAATTAACAACGCTAATCTATAAACTACAACTAAGAAACATACTTGAATTTAATCAACAACATTAATCTGGAAATTATAACTACAGTGAAAGAATTGAAAGGTAACATGTTTGTTTGTTTGTTTGTTTGTGTGCCAGGGGATTTCCAAAGTGGACGGCATGACTATCTAAAACCTATAATCAACAGTTACTAATAAAGGTTGTGTACTGTTATTGAACAGTTACATTGACTCCACTATTTGATGATTTCTTGGACTCCATTATCTTGATGATTGTTTTATACTACTATGTTGATGGTTACTTCATTGATGGTCGTATTCGAGATTGTCAACTCCACTTTTTTTGGGTTTCTTCAAGCTATTGATTCATCAAGTTATCAATTCTTCAAGTTGTCGATAATTTTGTTCATAAATGACCAAACTCTATTCTCATCAACTAAGTCTATCACATGTTGATAATAACAAAAAGTTAGCCATTTTTTTGGTGTAAACAAATGCCCCCTTTTAAAAGAATTGAATGAGTAATCAATCATTTGATTCTTTTATATTAGATAATCAGGAGTCATTGCATGCCCTCTTGTCATTGGCAAATTCAATTTTTCTTTGCCGAATCTTATATTGGTCAAATTCATCATACATCTCATATTTTTCCACAGAACATACATTTTGTGGGAAGTATTCATGCGACCCTCTATCTTTGTCCTTAAGTAATGCTTTCACTTATATACTCCCATTGCCATTTGGAATAAATAGGCAAAATTTAGGCCTTTGAATTTTTCTCTAAAATTGAATTTCAATACATTGAAAGCCAAATTTGTGAATTTTTTCTCTCAGAGTAAGGCATTTATTCTTAGGCCTCTTGATTCGAGCAATAAAGTGAACAATTGACTTATCATTATATTGATAGATTCTAGCCAAATCAGTAATCGACACCTCAGGTATCATTCTATAAAATTGAGAATGAAATTATCTTTCCATCTTAACCCAAGTATGGATTGAATCAAGAGATAAATCTGTATACCAAGTGAAGGCAATTTTTGATAAAGACAAAGGGAATAATTTAAGTCTCAGGAATTCATTTATTCCTGCCTCTCCACATGAGGCAATAAATCGACCAACATGTTCAACAATCGATAGATCATTCTCGTTAGTGTAAACAATGAAGTTAGGAGTCTTGAAATCTCTTGGGTAAGGTATAGTGTTAACCCAATCGGGATGTGACTTCCTATATATTGGCTTGATCTTTTGGCACCTAATTCTTGTAATACGAGTTTTGCCACTTGATCAAAAGACGTAAGTTGATAAACTTGCCCTTCCTGCCCCATAGGTTCATGGTAAAAGGGATTTCTAGCCTTTGCAAAATCCTCAATGATGGTGGGATTACTTCGCGTGAATTATTTCCACCTTTCAATTGACTAAGAGTTGGAAGAACCTACTCGAAAATCACCATATTGGGTTGGATTGATATGGACTGATTTGATGTCTTGAGTTTGGAGATGACATCGTCGATTGTATTTATGACCATCAGCTTGGTAATATTAGAGATGTGTCGCATCATGTGATTTGCCATCTTCTTTCACCGTTCCACATACAACCTCTTCTTGGTAGCCACCAATATGATTCTTGTTGCTAACTTTCTTGTCAACTTCTCCATAAAATGCTACAAGAGTTTGATGTTGACACCTTCGCTTGGCTTTGTTGCTAGAGCAGTTCAAATATTAGACTAGGTAGCCATATCATAGGGGCTGTTACTTGTAGCATGATTAGACGCAAAATGATTTCTTTTACTTCCTCAACTTCACCATATTGGTCCCACCAGACGTGCCAAAAGATATTTCTCCAACATTTGACTTTACGACAAAATATTATTCACCAAAAGTCATTTTCTGGTTTTTATTAGATGAGATAAGTTTTGTGGTAATTTCGGCTAGGAAATATTTCAAATTGACAAGGGAATCGATAACTTTATTTCAAACATAATTGAACGTACAAAACTGTATATTTAAATGATGACAAAGCTTGAGAATGAAAGATGCATTACTAGAATTTAATCGACAATACAAATCTGGAAAGCACTTCTAAGAAACACTTCGGAAATTAATTGATAATACAAATTTGGAAATTATAACTACGGTATAGGAATTGAAAGATAACATGTTTGGTTGTTTGTTTGTGCAAGAGTTGGGGGATCTCTAAGAGTAAGATGAGCCTATTTAAAGCCTATGGTCAATGATTACCAACGAATGTTACAAAAAGAGGTTTCAAATATTTACTGAACAATTACGTTGACAGTTATAATGACTTAATTCCTTGATGGTCTCATTGACTTGACTATCTTGACTGTTTCTTTGACTTCTCTATCTTGATAGTTATTTTATTCTACCATGTTGACGGTTGTTTTTTTTTTTTTTTTTAATGGTTGTATCCAAGATTGTCGATTTCACTTTTTGTTGATTCCTTCAAGCTATTGATTCATCAAGTTGTCAATAATTCTGTTCATAACCATTGGGGTTTGTCCTAGTGGCCACTTTTTCCACATGGAAAGAGCAAGGTGAGGGGTTTGAATCCCCTCATTTTCAAGGGCATTGGGGTGGGAACGATTTAGCTTTAAGTATGGGTTTCGACTCTGACACTCTACAAGAATGCAAGAGAAAAGTCTGAGAGTGAGAATTAGAGTAGGAATAGAATAGAATCAACCAAAAGAGAAAAATAATTATGTTCATAAATAACTAAACTCTGCTCACATCAATTAAGTCTATCACATATCGATTATATCCAAAAAGTTAGTCGTTTTTTGGTGTAAACATTACTTTAAGCATTCAACCCTTGAGAACTTTCTATGTTGTCTACATACACAAGCTCTATCTTGACCCAATCAAAGTGAAACCAACTCGTGTTATTTACTGTACCATGTGAAGTCTCTAAAGGCTACTTTTGATAGTTTTATAGGATAAGTGTATTGGAAGTTCTAAAATTTGTTAAATCGGTACAATCAAGTTCTTTCATTAACTCCATCCAACTTGGCTAAATGAAAATGTAGATGTGGTTTTTTTTTTTTTTACTGTCTCTTTTTTTCTACATGGAAAATGACATCGCTAAAACATGAAACATAAGATTAAAATAATGCTATTTTGGTTTGAATATGATTTTTTTTAATACAAATGTGCTTAATTTATATTAAAAAAAGAAAACTTTAAGATAATACAAAAAGGAAAAAAAAAAAAAAAAAAAAAGAAGGAAGGAAAACACAAGTGAGGGCAAACCTCACCACTATTGCCGCTTGCCCAATCGCCGGGAAGGGCTTGCAATGGTGAAGGGATGGCTAGTGAGGGCCCTTGAGTCCCTACTAGACCAAGAGCTCGCCACCCCCACCAACTGTAGGTGAGGGCCCTTTTCGGTGATGGTGGGGTGGTGGTGAGGGTTTGCCAATATTTTCCTTCCTTTTTTTGTATCTTTTTAAAGTTTGCCTATTTTTAACATAACTTCAATAAATTTTGTGTTTAAAAAAAATCACGTTTGGATCAAAATGAGATCTTTTTAGCCATGTCAGCACCACTTAGACTAGAGAATATAATTAAAAAACCGGATATGAATTTTCCATTGGCAAAATTAGACAGAGTTAATAGAAGGATTTGATTATACAAATTTGACAAGTTTTAGGATTGGGAAGATTAGAGAAAGAACAGCTTCTTCCTCCATAAGGACTTTTAACAATATTTATGTTATTTTATGAAAAAGTACATAGAGTAGTTATAAATAGAAAGTGCTCTTATACAAAACAAATTAAACTTTTTCACTTTCATCTATTTGTTGAAAGTTTTAGGATCCAATTACAATTTCATGACAAGTTTTATAACTTTAAATGCATTTATCCCTAGTTTTGTTTAACTATAAAACTGTGTTAATGCTATGCAATAATCTTCTGTGCAAAAACAAATGGCTGTTCATCTCTCTTCTTTTCATGCCTTAGTCGCACCATCTCTTAAGTGTGGTGTCTCGCAACCTCCTCCAATTAGAGCTTCATGGTATTTTTTGTCTTGTCTCCACTTTTTTAGTTGATCAAACTGTTGATTTCTTTATTAAGATAAATCTACTTGGGTAGTTTTTTTAATGTTTTCTCTAAAGTCCAGTCCACTTCTTTGATGTCAACTTGAGTTTGAAGGGATGTTAGAGGCAATTGAAAGATAATGATGAGATTTTTTATATCTTACTTGATTCTCAATTTCTCTTAGTGCACTATTTCTTTTGATTATCTATATCTTTAAATGATTTTGTAATATCTTGTTATCTTAAATAGTCATCCCACAAAACCTATAAACAATGAATCTTCATTATGTAGTATATGAAATTAAAGAATTCACAGTTCTGCATATTCTTTTTTTTTTTTTTGGTAAAATGTAATAATATAAAGAGGAAATGTCAAAAGTACAAAAAATCACGGCACCGAAAACTTGCACTCAAGATGAACAAACATAATGAGTGGAAGTATGCCATGATGTAAAACACAAAGCAACGCCCAAAAGAAGGCAAACAACAACTAGATAGGCACGGCATGAACAACCGGCAAAGAAACAAACACCTCAACGAAGGAGGAGAGAGACGTCGGCTCCAGAGCACTAGAGCACTAGCATTTTCTTGAATCGTCGATCGAAACCAGGGTCAATTATAGGTCTCCCGAGAAGATAATGGGATCGATGCCCCAGCTCCTTTGCAACCTTCTGTTTCTGAAGCTATCCTCAATGTTTCTAAAAGTGCCAGCTCTATCCCTAACCACCTTAAGAAGATGGTTCTTCATAGCCGAGACGGTAAGGGGTTGTTCTCTGAATAAGATGCTATTCATATTTTCCAAATAATGTGACAAAGAGCCCCAAGGGAAAAACGAACAATACATTTAAAGAAGTCCTTACCCATCAAGACAATATGTAACACAATAACATAACATTTTCTTATATGTAACAATGCATATTCTTATCTAACTAAATCATAAAAATCGGTTTGAATCGGTGTGAGTCAATTTTTTTTTTTTTTTCGGGGAAAAAAGTACTATCATTTAAAATAATCTATGGGTATGGGTATAGAGACTTGGTGTCACACCCCAATCCTCAAGCACGGACACATCCTTACCTTTGGTTGATTTTAGAATGCGATATCCCATGACTATGTATCATCGACCTTTTCATTTTAATACGCATGCGGAAGCAATTATAAATCCCCAGATAATAAAACAATGTGATAGAAAAGTAGGCCATATTTTTCATACTAAAATTCATAACCATACTTTTATACATTAGCACAACCCATAGTATATTTCACAATACCATGCATGACTTTCTAGGCTCACACTTATCCACACATATATAGGGATCACAAAAAAGGGATGGGATCTCAATCCTCATCCATATCGTACTCAAGATCCTTCTTTGGATCATCTTTTTCTTCAAAATTTTCCTCCTCCTCAAGTCTCACATCAGGGTTCTTCTCCTCAGGGTCTTGAAATGGTTATACAATAACCATTGAGATCACATTTCAGCAAGTTTTACTCCCTAAGACCCGATTAGTAAGAAAATACGCCCAGAGGGTTGCCTAAGCACATCACGGGTCAGAGGGCTTACCTTGGCCTCGGTTTCCTTCTTGCAAGTCAGTTCAAATAACAGATACTAACAATCATATCATCCAATTAACCATATCGACTTAACGATCAATCGACTCAGTCGATTACATGTCATTAAGACCACTCTCCGATCATTTCAGTTATTCCATCACAATTCTCACTCACGGCTCAACGAGCATAGTCTACCAAATTCTTGGCTATAAATCACGGTCCAAAGGACACAACCTATTTTTAGGTGGTAATCATGGCCCAATGGGCACAGCCTTTAATAGGTGGCAGATCACGACTTTATTAGGCCTTATTCAGGCTCACGACACGATCTCTATCAGGTGGTGAATCACGGCTCAACGAGCACAACCGATTCAAATTTGGTGGTAATTCCCGGCCTAACTGGCCCAGCCAAACTTCGGTGGCTTTCTTGATCTATCTCACACATCTCACTATCATATTCCAACTAAGTACTAACATTATCCACTTTTGAGATATTTCCCCATAATCACCAATCACATTAAAATTTCACAATCTGGTACTTGAATAAATAAACAGAGAGCACCACTATAATTAGCACAAAATTTCTGTCGTTGACTATCCTAGCCTAATTTTCGGAAAATAAATAAATAATTAAATAATTACGAAAATTAATAAATAAATGCAATAAATCCAACTTAGGATCGTAATGCCTAATTAGACGCCAAAATGGACCGAGAAAAATCCTAAAATTCGTTTAATAAATGCTAGGATCTTTCTACGCTAATGACTATGTCTAACCACCTAACATGCATCATTAAGGCACTAATTTAATTACTCTACTCTAATCTATCCACCTAATTGCACTTAATTAAATCTAATCAACCCCTAAGCATAATTCACCGACTAATAAGGGATTAGTGAGTAAAACTCACTTGATTAAAAGTGAAGAACGGAACACTGCGACGATAGCAGCCGAACTTGGGCTCACGACGACACCGACGGGCTTGGACCGGGCCTTAAACTGGCTCAACAAATCTCAGCTCAAGCTGAAACTTGTTGCTGAAATGGGCTTGGCTTCGTGGGCTTGGGCTTTAAATGGGTTGCTGAATTCTTGGGCCTGCTTCTTGGGCTTCAAGTGGCTGCTCGAATTGGGCCTCAAGAACTCAATTGACGGGCTGAGCAATTCGTTGGTTTGGGCTGTCGCAGAGAGAGATGATCGTGGGCTTTCTGTTGTGGGCCAAGGACGTGAAGCCGAGGAGCTTGTACGGTTGTTGAACGAAACGAACGGGCTGAACTGTTGTAGAATTCGGTGGAAGTTGCTGGACCCGCGTGGCTTCGCTGGCAGGGAAGGACGTGCAGCACGGAATCAACAAACGTGCTGAGGTTGACCGGATGGATGGAGATCTCGGTGGACTTGCTTCGTGGCAGACGTGAGGGAGAGAAGACGTGGACGCTGCTGCTGGAAGGAGGAGATGGCGTGAAGGTTGAGCTGGCGTTGAAGACCAGCTGTGTTGACTTTGTGGGGCTGCGGCTTCGAAGGAGGAAGCAGTTGGCGTGGGACAAGCGGAAATCAACAAGGGAAGGGGCTTCGCTGGGGCTGTCGATGGTGTGCGGAGGTGGCCTGGACGTGTGTGAGTGGGGAATGGTTTCGGTGGGCTGGGCTTAGGATTCGGTTGAGAGAAAAATGGGGGCTTGGACGCGTGGTGTTTTGGGCAGCGGCGTTGAAGAATTCGGACGAAGCAGGGGAGAGGGTATCGTGGATGATGGTAACACAGGACACGGAGCTGCTGAAGTTGAAGCAATCCAATGGAGGTTCGGTGGTCTTCGGTCAATCTTCGGTGGACGAGATGAACAAAGAAATGGAAAGCAAGGCAGAGACAGCTAGTCTTTTTGGCTGAGGCGCAATTCGCACGAGGAAGAAAAAATGAGGGAGGTCGACGCTGCAGGTGAGTGTGCGGCCGTGAGAGTCTGAAGGAGGGGGGCTGTATCGCAATAAAATTAATATCCAATTTGAGTGCAAAAGTTGCACACCCCCTTGATTAGCTTCGAATTTCACTAAGTCTAAACTCAAATTTCACTTATAATCTCTCCAATTCAAGGTCCAAATTTGATGAAGAGAGAGTCCACAAAATCTCCGCACTTTCCTGTCGTCAAGTAGCTCGGTTTAGAAGTCAGAATTTGCTTCAAATGAGCTAAACCGAATTTCCGTTAATTTTCTGCGACGTTCGAATCGATTTCCCGTAAAATCTCGGAATCTCCGAAAATTCTTTGAAGATGAGTCAACGTTCCTAAAATAGATCGTGACATGACAGAACTTTCAATTTATAAAATCGAACTTGAATTGACGGTTAATTTCCATTCGGTGCGTTTTTAGCGTGACCTAGGCTACTGGATAGTTTTCATAACTTTTTAAGGCAAACGACCCGTGGTCGATTTTCTTCAAGCTACTATGAACCCACTCGACTCATTGGCGACTCTCGATTGTTGTGAAAATCTCGAGAATTTAATTACGGATACAAGGTACCAAAACGACAGAAGAATCAGTCTAGGGTCGATTGACGAGAATTTTCCAATTTAGTGGAGTCACCTATGATCGGCCACACATTTCAGTCGAATAGACTTATCTCTGATCTCAAATCGATTATTAACTATGCCGTAATAGCCTCTAAAGATAAGCACGATCGAGAAGCCGATTCTTGGTCGAATTCTCAAGTTTATTCACTTTAAAGTCCTTAATAGCTTCCCCAGATAGTCTAGTTATCTCGAGAGTGATCAACTTTGAGAATAGCCCTATAGGCGCATCAATGAAATGCCCGATTTATTCAGTAGAAGACATGATTGAAAATTTGAATGTCACACTTGGCTATCTCGAAGTCCATGAAACACATTACAAACTCCTCGAACTTGTGAAGCCTCAAAGCAATTTTACAAGTCGTTGGTGGATTTGAACTAATGACGCCCCAAACAATTGTCTTAACCCTAGGTTCAAACTAATTTAAGAAAAACACTTTTAAATCGAATCGAATCACTAAAAAAGTTTTGATTCGATTTGGTGTAATAGCTTGAACCGTTTTTTTTCAGTCACCCCTAGCCATTTGTTACTAGCAAGTCCTTAGTTGAAGAAGTTAAGCAAGCATCATGGTGCTTATGGCAATTATACAAGCAAAATCTTGCAATACTGATCATGCCTCCGAACTCCTTAGCCTTGTCGTAACGCATGGAAGACAATGCATGCACAAGTTTGCTTTACATGCATGAAAGTCGGGTCTGGGTTTTGCCAAAGATAAAGAACATCGGGGTGGGGGAGTTTGGCACCTAACTTTATCAAGAAATTTAAAAAAAAAAAAAAAAAAAAACATGATTGTCAAGTTGAAAATTGAATTAATATGCTGACATTAGGTTTTCTGCAACCGCATAATTATACAATTATGGCAATTTATATCTATCTACCTATCCATATTTATTTATTTATTGTGAAACAAGGAAATACAAATGGTAATCTTGGTGCTTACACGACAAACATCTTTAGCTGGGTGGCTATCCTACGATCAAAACTATTTCCTTTTGCACTAAATTTGGAGATATCATACTTTATTCTAGGTCAAAGGTGAACATCCTTGTTCCCCCCTAGAGTCCAATACAAGCACAAAAAAATCATGGTTGAAAGCTAAGTTGCCAGGATCGTTCTTTTGAAAACTAAGAAAGAAAACGAAGGCAAGGTGGAAGAATAGAGAAGAACATGGGGAATTTTTCTGTATATCATATTACTGACCAACTTGATGTACAAGACCAATATTATAGTACAAAGAATATACAAGAAAAAGGCAACCGAATAATCTACAAATCAGATTCAATATTAAATTGATCTTGATTGATTTCATATATAAATCTTAATCTAAATAATATCTAGAAGATTCTCGTATATCTTCCAACGCTCCCCCTTAAGCTAATGGCTTGCAGATATCCAAGACACCTAGCTTGCTCAAAAGACACGCATGCTATCTCTAATATAAAGGTTTGGTGAAGACGTCAACGCTGGTTGTTCTTCTGTCCCAATTCCTTGTGTCTTAATCACTCCTTGCTTAATCTTTTTTCAAGTGAAATGGAAGTCCACTTCTATATGCTTCGTTCTTTCATGCACAATGGGGTTTGATGCAAGTTTGAGAGCTGCGTCATTATCGCAAAACAATTTGGTTGGTCCTCTAGTTTATACCTTAAGATCTCGAAGTAAGCCTCATAACCACACTATTTCACATGTGGTTTTTGTCATGGCTCGATATTCTACCTCTACTGAGGATAGTGAAACGGTTGGTTGCTTCTTTGTCTTCCATGAAAGTAGAGAATCCCCCAATTTAATGCAAAAACTGATTATGGATCTTCTGCTCATTGGACATGTCACATAATCTGCATCGCAATATGCGGCCATTCTCATATCACATTTCTTGGCAAGAAGAATCCCAAGTCTAGGACATTTCTTCAAGTACTTCACGATCTTCTGTGCAGCATTTATATGAGACTGCTTTGGCTTGTGCATAAACTGATTGAGTGTTTACACTACATAACATATATCTAGCCTGGTCATAGTCAAATATATGAGCTTCCCAATGAGTTTTTGATAACTTAATGGATCTCTAAGTATGGGATCATCTTATTGAGATACTCTAGCATCATAATCCGCCGTAGTTAACTTGACATTTTGCTCAGTTGGAACAACAGTTGGCTTGCATCCTGAAAAACCCATTTCCGATATGATCTCTAGTGCAAATTTTCTCTTACTGAGAGAGATCCCTTGGTCTGATTGTGCAATTTCAATTCCAAGAAAATTTTTTGGTGAACCTAGATCCTTTATGTGAAAGGTAGAGTGCAAGTATTCCTTGAAGCCTTTGATAGCTATTTTGTCATTGCCCATAATGAGTATATCGTCTACATATATCTTCAAGTAGAGGGATGACATACCTTTGGTCCACGTAAAGACAGCATAGTCATATCTGGATTGATGGAATCCGACAACTATCAGAGACTCGGCAAATTTGGTGTACCACTGTCTGGAGGCTTATTTAAGGCCATATAGGGATTTGCGAAGAAGACACAACTTATTCTCCCCTGTCTCCGTAAACCCTCCGGCACTTCCATGTAAATTTCTTCATCTAAATCTCCATGCAGGAAAGCATTGTGAACATTTATCTGATGTAATGACTAGACTTGAAAGGCCGCTACGGAGAGGAATGAGCAAATTGTAATGTCTTTGGCTACGGGATAGAAGGTTTCGTGATAGTTGAATCCTTCCCACTATGTGAATCCCTTAGCCACTAATCGGGATTTGTATCTTTTAATGGATCCATCTACTCGATATTTAATTTTGTATACCCATTTGCATCCAATTGCCTTGTGTTGAGGAGGTAATGTCACAAGTTCCCATGTGTGATTATCCACTAAAGCCTGCAATTTTGCTTCCATAGCTTTCTACCATCGCGGATTAGTGCATGCCTCATCATAGTTGAATGGTTCTCACTCTTCAGAGATGCGAGTGATGCAACATCTATGTTCCAGAGATAATTAATCAAAGGAAACATAGGAAGAAATGGGGAAATGAATACCTAGTGAGTTCCCCGCACCACATATATAGTCTTTGGTCCAAGTCGATGGGTGCATGGCTCGTCCAAAACGTCGTGGTGGATCATGCTTTGGCGATCAATGTGAAGGAGCTTTTGGAATTGTGAGGTTAGAGGGGTTTTCAATAACCACGTCATCAGAACTCTAGTCTATCACTTCCGTGGGAGGAGTCATGTCCGTGGTTAATTTGGATGCCGAAGGATTCCTTGCATTCTCTAGTGAGGAAAATAGAACATATTCTGGATTATCGAAGACTTCCTCAATATGAGAAATATGAGAATGCCCCCTGTTGTCTCTTGTGCAGCGAATGGGAAAACATTTTCCCAGAACAAAACGTCTTTGCTAACAAAAAATTCTCCTGTGGATGGGTCAAATACTCGGTATCCCTTTTGTAGATTGGGATATCCCATAAATATGCAACGGCAAGCATAAGGACCCATCTTATCCCTAGGTCCCACTATTGAGGCGTAACACAAACACCCAAAGATTTTTAGATGACTCAGTTTTGGTTTCTTTCCAAAAAGTAACTCGAAAGGAGTTTGTCCATCAAGTACCTTGGTTGGCATGCGATTGATCAAGTAAGTTGCAATAAATACACAATCCCCCCAAAAATTGTTTGGAATAGAGGCTTGAAATTTCAAGGCCCGTGCAACTTCTAACAAGTGACAATGTTTCCGTTCCACTACTTTATTCTGTTGTGGTGTATATGTACACGAGCTTTTATGTAATATCCCTTGAGATGAAAATAGGATAGCACATTTGTGATTGAAAAATTCTCTTCCATTGTTTGTTTGGATTCATTGCATAGATTTTCCAAATTGGGTCTTCGACAGAGAAAGAAAGGTCCTCAAATTGGATAAACGTTGACCTTTAGATTGTATGAGAAAAATCCATGTGGCTCTTGAGTAATCATCCACAATAGTGAGACAGAACCGAGACCCATCATGATTCGGTGTGTGATAAGGTCCTTAGACATCAATATGAAGTAATGAAATGACACTATTTGTACGATTTTTGCTCAATGGAAAAAAGGCACGTGACTGTTTTGCAAGCGGACAAATATGACATTGAGGATGAGGAAATGAATAACTAAGGCCCAATCTGGAATGTAAGAGAAAATTTTCATCATTGGTAGTCAAATTACACAATGATTGTTTATTACAAGGAATGTTAGATAAATCAATATCTTTTGGTAAACTAGTCCAAAAAAATAATCTTTCAGAGAGATTACCTAAGCCCATCAGTTTGCCAGTTGAAAGGGCCTAAAAGAAACAGGTATCGGCATTGAAAAGAACTCGGCACGAATTTTCCTTACAGGCTCTAGACACGTTAAATTGAAAGTCCGAGACATCAAGGAAATTTTTTAGAATAATCTAGGAGCTAAGATTTATTGTTTGTGTTATAGTGACACGAGTAATATTTCTATTCGGCAATTGCATAGTAATAGGATTATCCAGTTCTTCATGAATAGTGGAAAATAAACCCTTATCACATGCAATATGGTCACTGGCTCCCGAATCAATAATCTAGGCATTTCTTGATATGGTGTTTATTAGGCAATAAGAAATACCTGTGAAGATGCTTCTTTTGTTGGGAATATCTAATTTTTGCAACGTGTGCATCAATTGCTAATATTGCCCATGTGTGATAGGTTGATTTAAATTTACACCTGTTGATCTTGTAAGTTGATAGGCCGCTGTTGATATTTCCTTCCTCTTTTTCTTTTCTTTTTCTCTAGGTCTACCGTGTAATTTCTAGCAATTTTCGATTGTGTGGTGGGGCCGCTTGCAATGTTCACAAAATAATTTCCCTTTGTTTTTCCATTTGGGCCCATCATTTTTTGAAAAATGAGTGCCATGGGATCCCTTGGATATGAATCCATTTCCGCCGTCCAGATCTGGCGGATTGTGGGCGTCCTTAGAACTGTCGGACTGCTGTGATCAATCTAGGTCATCGATTCCAAAGCCTCTAAAGGCTTGCTGCTCTCCTATAAACCCTAGTAAATCATGCCTCTCCTTTTCTCGTTCTAGGGTTTTCTACCCTCTTTCACCTCTTGCCTTTAGGGCCAGGCTCTCGGCTCCCTTCGTGTGCTCTGACAAGGTAAGACACTAATTCTCTTCCTGCACCGCCAGTTGAAAGATTCGGCCAAGGGAAGGTGCAGGCTCCATAACTAGGATCTGTGACCTGAAAGTAAGGTAAGTTTCATTGAGGATTAGTAAAAACCGCGTAGCTTTTCTTTGTCTTTCATCGCCTTGTACTATTGAAAGGTCGCCTCGGGCCCTTTGAGTTTCTCCTCAACCGCTTCCAACTCATTCCAAAGTGTTGAAAGCTTGTTGAAGCATGCCGTTACGAACATGTTTCCTTGCTTTAACTCTGTGATGGCTCGATGTAGTGAGAATATTTTGGCCCGATCTAATTTCCCGTACATTTCCTTGATGCTATCCCAAATGATTTTTAAGTCTTTTGTGGGAGGCATACCAACGGCGATTTTCGGGCTTATGCAGTTTTCTATCCATGTCCTAACTAACTGATTACATTTTTTCCATTGCAATGCCATTCTTTTGTTAGTCGTAACCAGAATAGTTCCATCGATGAAGCCATCTTTATCCTTCGTGACAAGGGCTCACCGAAATTCTTGTGTCACGCCTCGTTTCTCAAGCACGTGCCCATCCCTCGGCGGTCAATAAATTTACGACGTCCTAGGACGTGTCGCCGACCTATTTAATTTTTAATGCACATGTGGAAGTGAAATGATACCCCTGACAACAACCAACACGGGATAGAAAAACAGGAAACACATTCACAACCAAAACACTTTTATAAACATCTTGGTTTATATACAAGACTAGTTTAAAGACAAAAGTCAACCCAAGTAGAAAAGTCTACAAGTTCTCTAGGCACTTGAATCCCCAACTAAAAACTCCGAGATCTCCTAGGGATTTGGGTCCACCAGTGCACCACCAGGATGGTCAGCTGTACCCATGCCAAAAGCAACTTCTAACATTGACACAAGGACCTCAAAATCCTGCAGGGGACCCTCTTTGTGTCCATTGAGCCTGTGATGATACCATGCTCTGAATTGATGGGGTATCCTCTGAGGTAGACTCGCATTGACCCAGACAATGGTTCTCATAAGTTCATAAACTCAGACTCCGTGGCCCTCGCAAATAGGGATATCGATGACCTGCTTGTAATCCTTTTGAGCTGGCCAAAACGTTTCGTAGGAATCGCCATCTAGGGACTTGAAAAGGTTGAGTCTAAGACGGTGTGAGACAATGTCTTAACAAGTTTACCCCATAAACTCCAACTAGGAAGGAAATACGCCTAGAGGCAATTATACACACAAGTCAGAAGACTTACCTTGCCTCAATTCCCTCATGCACGTCAGTACAGTTCATAATCTCAACCAATCAAAGCAATCCCATTGATTCAATACCATCAATACCATCTATCAATCAATACCATGTATCAATCAATCGATACTATCACTGCTCACACAAGCTAAAATAGATGGTAATAGCTCTCACAAGCTAATATAGATAGATAGATAGATAGATAGATAGTAACTCGCACAAGCTGATATATAGATCATTGCTTTCACAAGCTGATAAACAATCATTGCTCACACAAGCTATTATAGATCGTTGCTCTCACAAGATAATAAATGATCATTGCTCACACAAGCTGACGATTTAATAATGCTCTCGCAAGCTGATACATGATAAATCAATCCCAGCCAAAAACCTTGTGCTTTGTACACCAATTCTTCAATTAAAATAATGAACTTGGCCTAATATCATCGTATTAAAATATACTTGATAAAAATAATCGTGTATGGGTACACGGTTGGTCTGAGCCAAAATGCTATATCTTTCTTTTTAAAAATTCCATTATTTAATCTAATACTTAAAAAAAATTTTGGTGTTAAAAATCGATGCCCTGGTATTTTCTGATTAAATACTGAAATTACATAATTTTGGGATAAATACCCAAAATTTCAATCATCACTCAATTTGCACAAAATAGCATTCCAATAAATAAACCAAGCACACCATTGCAATTAGCACAAAATTCCGGTCACCGACTATCCTGGTATAATTTTCGAAAAATAATAAATAATTAAATAAATACAATTAATTACCAAAAATGCAAACTTAGGCCGGAAATGCTTAATTGACCACCCGAATGGGCTAGAAAAATTTTCGAACCTATCTAGATAAATAGTACAACTTATCTAGTCTCTAATCTATTTGTTATAATCATCTAACATGCACAAATGAATAATTAAATTGCTAATCTGTGATATAGCTAGTATATACACCTAGAGGGGGGTGAATAGGTTTAAAAAACAATTTATCGATACACGAAAGCAATACTAGGCAAGCAATAGAACAGAAGTTGTTCAAGACAGATTATGATCAAAGTAAAAAGAGAGTAGGGAAGAGAAAATTGAACACGGGGTTTATAGTGGTTCACTTATTCCAAGCCTACGTCCACTCTTCCTCACTGACAGCCTACCGGCTGGATTTCACTAAAAACAAGAGAGATGTTACAGCAATGCTTTCTCTTGATTCCATAGTGTAGATACTCTACCACACTTCCTCAAGATATCTCAAAATATAGTCTCTCTTTTGCGTACAAGATTTCGCTCAGTAATAGACAAAGAATAAGGAGCTTCAGACTTTGAAATTCTTCTATCGCGCACTCCCCGAAACAACTCGAACATCTTCCTTATATACTCCTTTATGCCATCATACCCGTTGGCACTACCAAAGGAATTCTTCCAATCTTCCCGTTGGACAGAATCAATTAGAAAGATTACTCGAGCTATTAAAGGAACATAACGATAGCCCATCAATCCTGCTCGCCCATACAATCAGGATTTCGGTTTCCATAAGTAGAACCTTCCAAGTATACTTCGCCAATCAACGGATCTCTAAAATCAATCTTGATGTTGACTAAAGTAATCCATTGTGTCATATCCAGCCAAGAGATATTCGTTAGACAACAAGATCAAATCCTTAATGAAACGCACAGTCCTGGATAGACCTTCTTCGACAAACTACAAACTGTCAATGGGAATAAACTTTGAGTCTTGAGTCTGATAGTCCGAAGGTCTTCAGACTTTAAATGGTAGAGTCTGCAAGACTTCAAACTAGACTGATGGAAATGTTTTGTCAGCTTCGAAATATTCCAGAAAGATTTCTCCAACAATCTGTTCTAACCAACCACTTAATCCATGCTTAACCTAAACTAATCACCCCTTAAACGTCATTAACTCCATAAGCAGAGTTTATCAAGTAAACTCACTAGTTTAGCAATCCAGTGAGTCCATGGTGACGGTGACGCGGAGATGGATGACAAACTTACAGGCGGCGACACCAAACAAGGACCAGACGGGCTTGAAAATGGGCCTTGGAGTCACAAAGCCCTTGCTGGCTTTTGGTTTCTGTCTTGGGCTGCAGGGACCGAACCAAGCTGCTTGGACGGGCTGAAACGGCGAGACGAGCTCGTGGAGGTTGTTGCGAGTGATGACGGGTGACGGCGGCTGCTCCAGCGACCTAGAGAATTTGGTCAAACATCCATAATAGAGTCCGACCAACGGTGGTTTGGGGTGCTCAACGGTGACCAAGAACGGCTTGGGGACGGCTAGGAGACAGGGACGACGGCGCACGGGCGCACGGGCGAGCCGAACGCCGAGCTGGTCTCGCGAGCGGTGTGCGGTGGTGATAAGGAGCTCCGATGGCATGCGACGGGCTAGGGGAGGTGCTGCTCGGTTTCTCTGGTTCTTTGGAGCTTCAAAAGTTTGAAAATGGAGAAAGCAAGTTGAGGGAAGAAGAAGAAGTGTGCTAGCTGAAGAGGGGGGTCCCAATGGCCAAATATCAAGCTAAATATCCCATTTTGATCATTGCTTGCCCCCACCAACTGCTGCCCTCAATCCTCATCCATTATCCACTCTCAAGCTTCCTTAAGAAGTCTCCCAAATGGTCTAAAATGTTGTTGCACCCTTGGTCTACGAATTTTGCACAAATTTCTCCCAAATTGAACAAATTCCCCACCAATTGAATCCAATTTGACGTCTATAAATCCAACCAAGGTGCCATCATCCCAAACAACATTTTTCCTCATCAATTTCTTCAACTTGAATCTCACAAACGCAATAAAAAATGGCCCTATGATTTTTTTCAATAAAAAATGGCCCTACTTTGAAATTTTGCCAAAAATCTCGGTTTGCAGAAAAATTTTCGGATGGTGAGTCAACGGTCTTAAAATAAATCGTGACATGACAGAACTTTTAATTACTAAAATCGGGTTTAAATTCGCAGTTAATTTCAATTTGGTGCGATTTTAGAGTGACCTAACCTATTAGGTAGCTTTTAGAAATTTTTAGTGTAATTGACCTGTGGTCGATTATTTTCGAGCCACATTATACATCTTTGATACATTTGTGATTCTCGGTTGTCATGAAAATCTTGAAATTTCAAATACGGATATAGGGTACCAAAACAACAAAAAATTGATCTAATGCCGATTGACGAGAATTTTGCAATTAAGTGGAATCACCCACACTTAATCACATGGCTCAGTCGAGGTGACCTATCTTCGGTCTCTAATCAATTTTTAACCGTGCCATAATGACCCTTGCAGACTAACACGGTCAAGCAGTCGATCTCTGGTCGAATTTTCAAATCTATTGCGTTAAAATCCCTTAACAGCTTCACCAGATGGATTAGTTATCTCATGAGTGATCAGCTCAGAAAATAGAATTATAGGCATGTCGATGAAAAGCCCGATTCATTAAATTGAAAACAAAACTAGAAATTTAGGATGTTACATCCCGCACCCAATTCGAGTGGTTCTCTGGCCCTATGAGAAGGTGGCTGATAAGCCGTAACTCCAGCCTATTGGTGGTGGAGACATACAATGCGTTGCCGGGGTCTGGGCAACCCATGGTGGCTATGATGGGGAGCGGCAAATATTCGGGTGGAAATCCCGGGTAGGGATGTGCATATTGACCTGGAATAAACTCGCCCGGTATTCCTGCATTTGATACGCCTGACCCATTAGGGTTTTCACTCACATTAGAAGATCTAGCGCCTTCTAACACGCTTGCCCTGCTTGTGGATGGTGGGCCGTCATTGGGTTGGACGTTGTCTCTTCGAATCTGGACTCGTGAAAAAGGAAAATTTGGGGTTGGCCCATAATACATGGGAAATGGCACCCACCGGTATGGTTGGCCCGAAGTAGGTTGCCCCGGATTAGGTTGCCATTGGAGAAATTGACCTATAATGGGCTGGCCTTGAGCTCCGGGGGCTATGTTCCGGATGGAGTCTTGTATTTCTGAGGTAGGTGTCTCCACAAGGACCTAATCATCGGCCATGGTGGTGGTAAAAATCCCTTTCTTTTCTTCGTTTGTTTAAAAAAATTAATCTTCAAGAGACTGATTCCTACACTAGAGTGCTACGGCTATTTTGCAGATTAGCTTGTTTCTTTCGGTAGGCAATCAGAGAGGGCGGAAGCAAGAATTAGATGCACAACCATGCTCAAACGAAGGCAAGGAAGAAGAATAGAGAAGAACATGGGGAATTTTTCTGTATATTGTATTACCGACCAACTCGATGTACAAGATCGATATTATAGTACAAAGTATATACAAGAAAAAGGCAACTGAATAATCTACAAATCAGATCCAATATTAAATTGATCTTGATTGATTTCATATAACAATCTTAATCTAAATAATATCCAGAAGATTCTCGCGTATCTTCCAACATCTTTGTCCAAATGCGTGACTCCAAAAGCGACGTGTTTACTTTATGCAATCGATTTGCAGAAGACATTCAGTATCATTACATCACTTCTAGAGCATTTTATTAATCGTTATTCACGTATTGGAACTCTTTTACTCGCTAGAGACAAGGCTTCATATATTATCATAATAATAATTAGTTTTTTGCTTTTGGGTGATCGTAGACTTCCAAGGTTGAACCCAGCCGAGATGAGAACTTTTATATTGTCTGCAAGTACAGGCTTTTGACCCGATCAAAAGTGAAACCAACTTGTTTCCATATGTATGGAGGAGATTTACTGTACCCCGTGACGACAAATCTGACAATTCTAAAGGCTGCTTTTGATAGTTTTATTTAGCTATAAAACGGGGTTTATGGCAATGCTGCATGGTATTCTTCTGTGCAAAACCAAATGGCTACTCGCCTTCCTTCTTTTCGTGCCTCAGTCGCACCGTCTCTCAAGCGCGGTGTATCGCAGCCTCCACCAGTTAGAGCTCAGAGATTCAAAGAAGAAGAAGGTAAAACATTTGCCCTAGATTTGGCCCTATAACGTTCTCTGCACTACATATCATTATAGTAGATAGTCAAAGAACTTTTCATGATATTCATGATCTTACTTTGTCGAAATATGCAATCTCCAGTACAGTCTTGGATCGCTGTAAAGTTATAGTTCTTTTCTTGTCATGGCTCACATTGAAAACAGCACGTTAGGTGTGCACCTACGAGTGTTTATACATGATGATGTCTCGATGTGGATCCAGGGAGATTATCATCCAGCAATCTTGTCGATGCGAATTTGAGCGTCTTAAGGAAGAGGATCGACGAAGTGAAGATAAAGGAGAGATTAGAGAGGTGTTGCAGAAGCGAGCTTGGGTGGAACTACGCCCAGTCTGGATGCTATTCCATATCCAAGCAGAGCAATCACGCACAAAGGCCGGAGTTCTTTTGAAATCCTACTCTTAGTTTGCAGAAACATCGCTTGTGCATTCTTCCTGTGCTTAGCTTCCATATTCATACATTTGAGTCAACTTCACGACCTTTTCTTGTAAATTTTCTCTTTCTCTCTCTCCCTCCCTCCTTAAAGTTCTGTATCGTTTGACTAAAAAAAGAGAAGGTTGAGCTCACAGAATTCAAGACTCTATAATTGTTAGCGATTTCTTAGTGTTCGCAGTTTAACTGGCGCCGAACTTGATATCCATGTAGTTGTTCTTGGGTATTTTTGGGAACCCTATTGGATTTACATTAGCACTTATAATCAGTTACTACCTTGTCTAGTTACATCCTAAAAGTAAATAATGCACCATCAATTAAATTATATATTTCTTAATTAAAAAGGCATGCATTGCATACTCCACGGATCTTCTTGAGAGAGCCAACAATCTTCGTAACCTTCTCATCATGCATTACACGTATGTTTGCTACAACGGCATCAGCTGGCATGAAACGATGAAACAAAAGCAAGATGGCGATATGCTACAACGTCAACCGTCCCTGCATATCTTGTATTTAAGACATGTCCGCGGTCCCTAACGTAACCAACTGTTAATGTGACTAGATCTGTGAGAATATCCTTAGAATCTTTGCCAAGGATCATAAAATATGGAACATAATGCACAAAGAGAGCTAGTCATAGATTGATATCTAATTTACCGATGAAACATTAATACTTTGAGCTGGGACGACCTCGTGAATAAATAAACACAAGTGAACAATGGGGTTGTTGGCGCAATAGAAATGAGTGTTAGCGTGGATGAGAATTCGCACACATAAGCAAACAATTGCAACGCTAACGACGGCATGCACGAACATCACACAATAGAGAAAACTCTTTGTTCTTCATTTATTCATCGAAGGATAAGCTAAAGTACAAGAAAACGTATATCTATTTATATGTAATAAACCCTATCAAATTTTAACTTTGAAATAGGAAGTTAATAAGCCTATAAGAAAATTTTAAATATCTAAATGATAACTACAAAAAATTGAAACAGATCACCTAATATTCTAACATAATTTCAAAAATAAAGTAAGATAAGGAAATCAACAAATATTATAATCTTTAGAAATATATGCAATGCTGCAAGATTTATATAAACACAGATTTGAGAATTCGCAAACACTCACTCGGATGCATACCCCCAAGCTATGAAGCACCAATGCTCTCCAAGAGCCTTCGTGTCGTGTCGGACACCTCGACACGTGTCTAACACTCTCCGATACTCTGTCAACACGTGTTGAAAAATTTGACACTTGGTCAATTTTCTCGACACTCTCTGATACTCGAATTGGAATTCCTACATATGAGTTTCTGACATGTGATTCCGAATTTGAGGTCAATTTTAAAAATTCAATAAATGAGAGGTCAAATATATATATATGAAAAAATAAAACACAATAATGAAAATAAAAACGGAGAAAGAAGAAAAAGCTAGTATTCTCTTCTCTTATGACTACCACTTCCCGTGATATGCAATTCACCCCTTAAGTTTTTTTCTCCTCTTCCAATATATCTAACATGCGAGTCCATAATATGGATCGCTTGTTTTTTCTCCAATTTTATGAATTATTAAAATAGAGTTGAATTTATCAAATTGAAACAATGAATGATATTAATAAATGGCGGATTAATGTTTTTAGTGTATATTCATTCTAGGATTATTTATTTATTTATTTATGAATTTGATTCAAATTAATTTGATTGAAATAATCATAAAAATGATAATTTATTATGTATATATAAAAATATGTATTTAATATACAACGTATCCCAACGTGTCGGAATTCTCTGTTTTTTGAGAAACGACGTGTCGCGTGTCGCGTGTCGGTGTCGGTGCTACTTAGCCTCCAGACAACTAACTATAGAGAGGAATCTCTTTTTCAATATTCTGTAAAATATGAAGAAAGCCGTCTAGTACATCGAAAGGATCAGATAAATACCCTGCTAAACTTAGATGACACTGAAAAACCAGAAAATAACCTTAAACAGTAAAGAACTCGGAAAAATAAACAAATGTCTAATATAACGCTGAAAAAATGACATATGATTAGAAAACTCCTCCGAAACACGCCTGAAGATTATGGATCCAAATGACTGCAAATGGGCAACCCAATCTAGTCGTGGCATAGTGCTGCAATCTTTCTAGTCAAAATTATGGGCTCCATAACTCCTTAGAGTAAAAAAGCTAGTCTTTTCTCGTGCACTGCGCAAATTGTTACCCTAAGCCCGTTTGTTAGATTTATATATTCTATTGCTCCAAAAAGTCATCAGCGATCATGTCTTTGTTAATTCCCTCCACTTGGGAAAAACTCGTCATTGAATGACCAGTAGTATTACTTCGCCCCTATGAAGTTCTCCTGTAACATCCATTTTTGGCTGATGTAAATTTTAACTCACTTTTGTTATAATAAACTATTTAAATGACATTGATTGTGGAAATCGTTATCAAAATAAGATTACGAAAAAATAGATCAATTACAGAAGTTTACCTTCCACTCCGACAGTTTACAAAGTCTTTATGTCTAGGTCCGTCCCTAAACATCTGCCTTCAATTATGCACGTTGATCTTCTGCATAGCTAAGAAAACAGTGAAGGCAATTGTACCCATGCGCATCAAGTATATGAGAACATCTTTACGTCGACTCGTGATATAGACTTGTTTTACTTGATTGCGGTGGATGACCTGACTTTTCGAATTTTTTGTTTGTTACCTCTTAAATTTTGTTTATGAGACAATTTATGTTTTCTTTTTATTGGCATTTATTTCATTTTGATAATGAAAATGCTAAGATGACCGTCCTCCGTAAAATGGAGTGACAGTCAAATGTGGGGCACAAGAATTTTTGAGAAAACCGGTCAACTTCCTCTACCGGTTTCAAATTTTGACTCTACATTTCCTTTGTTTTTAGAGATTGTAAAAAATTTATCGCAAGCTCAATTGAGCGATAAAATCATAAGAAACAAATTGAAACCGGTTGATATATATGAAACAAATCAAAGTGTCAATATTCACGCAACTAAGAAAATCGATTCAAGAATCCAATTGAAAAAACCCAAACGAAAAGCATATAAAAAGGTAGATTTATTTATTTTACATTAATATACATTGTTATTATTGTTTATATCAAACAATAGACTTTAAAAGCTTAAGAATTTTTTCACGTAATAATTCTAGTTAACATGATGTGATTTTTATATATATTTGTTTTAAGCTTGATACAAGTTTGCTAAAGAGAAATGCTTAGTGACTGTCCTCAATCTACTATTAGAATAATGGCATATTTTGAGTCACAAAAAAAAAAAAAAATTGTTATGTGGTCCACTCCTCCAAGAATTGGTTTATAACATGTTATTATTCTAGACAAAAAAATTGGTATCCAAGCAAAGTCCTTTACTAAATTAATGCTATTCCAACTGTATTTAGTATCATACATGGAACGATCACAGGGTGGATCATCATTCTTAGATCCATTCTTCAAATAAGCATAAGTCCGATAGCTAAAAAAAGAACTTTCTCAATATGAACTTTCTTGTTGAAGAAAACAACCCCATATCACTTGATGTAGTTGGCTCTCTTGTGAATTTGGATCATATGGTATGGTGTTTCCAAATAATATTTCAATAATTATGTAGAATTATTTGAAAATATGTGTCATAGCATCTTGAATTAACGAATACAATCTGTGAGGACGAGGGTACAAGGAATTTTATTGATTTTCACTCAATTGGGAATTACTGTAGCTATTCTCAAAATTTGATTTGCAATCAAGATAGAATCGGGGTTTTTAATCATTGCTAGAACGTGTTATTATTTTATTTTGAAATAAAATGCCTTACAATAGATTGACTTTTTATCCCTATGAAATGATATAGGGTCAAATGTCTCGTGGTCATGTGAATCTTCTCAATGAACCAAACATTGAAGCTATATTAGGTAAAAATTTTATAAAAATTGATGGAAAATCATTTTTTGACTTTAGCTTTGACTCATGTGATCCTAAGATTGATTTTGTAATGTTTTAGATCCCAACACTTCTTCATCTACAAGATTTGGATCAATATGGTCAAAAATTTTCTCTACTAATTCATTATTTTGATCTTTTCTTTACTTTATTTGTTTTTGCATAATCGATATCACTGGTCTTTATTTTAAGGGATAGGAGAGTCCTTTTAAAGCAATTTAATTTGAACAAAAGGATTGAAAAGCCAATTCATTGCACAATTATATTTGTTATCAATTGCAAAGCCAATGTGTCATGTGTTTTTTCATCTTTTAGATTTAATAGACCTATATAATGACATTAATGATTTCTTTTTAGCGAGTGCTAATATTTTCTACTTGTAATTATTTATATTTCGGTATCTAATTTATTTTTTCTTTCTTCATATTCAAGAAAATTGATTTTGTGGGCTCTCTTATGATTTTGTCTCTGAATTTGAGCTTGCAATAAGGAAACATAAAAATAAAAAATAAAATAAATAAAACAAAAAAGAAAAATTGAGTAAAAAATATAACAGGTTGAAGAAGTGGAATTGAAAAGTTTTTCAAGCATCGACAATAATGTAGTTCTCTTTGATCCTTCAGTAATAAGAAAAGGATGAGGTTTGAGGAGATGATTAGGCTGAAAGCCCATGTGTCTTTACGAGTGGGTCCAGCTCTTGCAAGACGGGAACAGATTAAAGTTCATCATATGTCCACCTTTAATTATCGAAATCCCACGCCTGTATCCATGAATAAGTGGACAATATTTGTCTATTGGGGAATTTGTCCAATAAGTTATAATAATATTTTATGGATGTCAATTCAGTTCTAAAATTTTCAATTTTACTAATTTAATCTTAAATCTTTGTGCGAAATTTCAATGCAATCCTTTTAATCAATTTTCGTTGAAAATCGCTCACATGATAGTGTACTACATAGGATGGTTGGCAATAATTGAACTACCACGGTACTGATTTCCAGCAAAAATTGACTAGAATTGTATATTAGAATTTCACACAAAGGTATAGCACTAAGTTAACATAATTGACAAGTTGAGAATTGAATTAGTTTTTATATGATAGGTTTGGAGCTAACTGAATAATTTTCCCATATGTTATTTGCTTTATACATGGCAAGAGCCATCCAATACTACTAAAATGCCATGTTTTTAGGGAAAACAAGTACAAGAGAGGATTTTCAGCTCCGAAGAAACACAAACTGTGGCAAAGCGTTAGTCGATTGATCAATACATAGGTCATGGACATTCAGGGATCTCTGCGTGCATCATCAGCCATCGTTGGATCTATTTTGAGCGATGGACCAACTCCCCTTCGCCCATGGTTCTTTAATTTCTTGTTCATCTTTGGCACTCTTAATTGCACAGGAACCACTTTTACTAAAATATGTACAAATCAAACAATGTTGTCACTTATTTCAAGAAAGTATTTAGGCGATTTTTATGACAGAATTTGAGCTTTAGTTTGTTACGAGCAATGGAATTGGTTAAATAAGGTAAACAAAAGCACAACGGAGATTTCTATGCTTTGATCAATTCATCTCATATTCGGCCAAGGTTTTCCTCGACTTTTCAGCACAAAACATGTCTTCAGTGGCATTTATAGCCGGCTATCGAATAATGTGACCATTTATTGTTTGTACTTTCTATCCATATCTATTTGTTTTTTTTCTATTTTACAGAAAATTAAATTGTAATCTCACAATTTTGGCAATAAACTTCAACAAAATCCACGATTGTAATTATAAAAGGTGAACACAC
Source organism: Eucalyptus microcorys (assembly GCA_014182515.1). Classification (NCBI taxonomy): domain Eukaryota; kingdom Viridiplantae; phylum Streptophyta; class Magnoliopsida; order Myrtales; family Myrtaceae; genus Eucalyptus; species Eucalyptus microcorys. The sequence continues at coordinate 19,468,462 of CM024571.1, read as the reverse complement.
AATATCGGACGAGTGACCTAATTATAATCAAAATAAGATGATTCCTTGTTAAGGGTGTGTTTTGAAAGTATTCTTCTGGAAACAATTTTCATTCACTTTTCGTCAATGAAAACTCTGCGGCATAGAAGGGAAAAAAATCGACTTCCCCTGCTAAAACAGAGGAAAGTGGTTTCCTAATAAAAAGAGTTCAGTTTGGTGTTAGTCTAGTAAGGCTGAGGACCAGTGCAACTCTTTTAAATATCCCTCTCTCATGTACGGTTTTCAAATTTGGTATATGCCTTGTGGGGGAAAAAGAACTTTAAAGATCTTAATAAAGAGACTAACCCACGGTAATTCTCTTTCAATAAGTTAATTTAATTCCCATAAATATTGATAAATATTGCCAAACAAGGGAAAAAAAGACCGTATTCCTTGAAGATGATTTCAAAAAATATTTTTTTTTCCTTTATCGTGAGATTTTCATGTTGCTTGTTTGAAGGAGAATTGTTTCTAGGAAATTATTTTCCTACTTTTCGGTATTTGGATAAATAAAAAATAATTAATCTATGAAAAATATTTTCCATGAACTAAAAAAATGACAAACTTAGATTGAAGAAAAATGACTTCCTCTTCTTATAAGAATGAAATCAGGAAAATTATCAAAAAAATTTTAAACTTATTACAATTGTGCTGATTCAATTTTAAACTTTTTTTTTTTTGCCATTTTAGTCCTTAATCTTTTGAAATTGTGTTAATTTAGTCCATCCAGCCAAATTTGGCTAGCTAGCATTAGCATGGACGCTGGCTCACCTATGGATAATTTTTTAATAATATATTTTTATATATTTTTGAATTAAGTTTTTATCTTTTCTTTTTATCTTTTTTCTTTCTCTTTTTTTTTCCCCTTCCTCCTTCTTCTGTGATAAGTTATATATATATATATATATATATATATATATATATATATATATATATAGAGAGAGAGAGAGAGAGAGAGAGAGAGAGAGAGAGAGAGAGAGAGGGAGGGAGGGAGGGAGAGAGGGAGAGAGAGAGGGAGAGAGAGATTTGGAGTTTGAAGAAGAATCAAAACAAGGGCTTCTTCACCACCATGAGCTTGAGGCTATCCATGTTTGGCAACACCATCCACAGATCCATCAATGGACACTCCTCACTCCTTCTTTGTATTCTTTAGGTCTTGGCTAGTGACAGCAAGGCTCAGCCTCCCCAATCACTAGGTGAGCTCACCCTTGCCTAGATTTGGTAAGGTCAAGCTTGCCGATGGCTAGGTGAAATCGCCCTTGCCTAATGATAATGAGGCGAGCTCATCAGTGACCAATCGCTTGAGTTCGGCGACTGGCCCTCCACTCTAGCCTGTTTCTGGAAGAAGAGAGAGAGAGAGAGAGAGAGAGAGAAAAAAAAGTAAAGATAAAAGATTAATTAAAAAATTCGAAAAAATAATAAAAAATTATTAAAAAATTGTTCACCAACACCGGCAATGTCCACGTCAACATTGCCAAATTTGACTAGGTGAACTGAATTGACACGATTGTAAAATGTTTAAGACTCAATTAGGAAAAACATAATTTTAAGATTGAATCGACATAATTGTAATATGTTTGGGACTTTTTTGGTAATTTTCCCCAGTGAAATCACTTTTCCTAATCTACCACATAAATTACGACCTTCATGGAAAATATTTTCCTTTATCATGAATTTTTTTTAGTGAAATAAATGTACCCTAAATCTCTTAAACTATATTTGGTCGTCATGATTTCTAACAAAGATAGGAATGAATATGATAAAATATGAAATCGAGGGATTTTTCTATATTATATTATTGGTGATTGTAGTAATAAAGTCGGATATATTCACATTATATCATGTATATTGTTTGGTATAAAAAGCATAGTAGTATAAATGACCAAAAATTTGACGAACGGATATGGTAAAAATCTTTCATGACACTCTTGCCTACTTTAGTTTTATTTGCTTTATTTTCCTATTTTTTTTATTAATTCATTTTTTTATCTTTCTTCCCTTTCCATCATTCTCTAATAAAATTTTATTAAATATTAAATTGTACTAATATACCTAAAATACTAAAATATAATAAATGTATATTTATACTTATATAAATAATTTATATTATAAAGTATAATTAAATTCGAATATATAAATAAAAATAAGATTAAATTAAACTAAATAACTAAAATGTTATTTTTGTTATTTTGAATTTCTTATATTAGAATTCAAATGCTATTTATATTGAAATATAATGTTAATTTTGTCAATTTATGAAATTCATTATTCTAGAAAAATAACTTTTTATTATAGATGTTAGAAATTCTATTACTTTTATCTCACCTCTCCTATGTGATAATTTTATGCGGTGTATATCTCTCTTATATTCGACTTTATCCAATCTTGAGTAAGCATCAAACGCAAGATAAAATAAATTCTAAATTTTATCCTGACTACACATCAAACATAAATATTTTTTTATGTAACATTGTTTATCATTACTAAGGGTATATAGCTTTGCATTTGTTTCTTCAAAGCCGCCTGAGCTTCATCTCCCCTCATACTTGCTTTGGATAGATAAGAGTGCGGAGTTGCTACAAGAAAGCATAGGATATTTTTCCGTTTAGGAATGTCAATTTTCAATGATATTTTAATCTCAACATTGGATATTTTGGCCATTTAAAGTAAGAACACTAGGTTTGGAAATTCATGTTATGTGTAATATAAATGGGTATAATAACTAATGATGGGTAAAAGAGCAAATTAAACTGTTAAGTTATGTTTGGTTATTTGGATTTCTAGTTAAGATAATATAGGATATGAAATTCAAGCATTTTGCTATATCTTATATATCGTTTGGCAAATTGCAGTAATAAAGTTGGATAGCTTTACATCATACAATGTCCTTTATGTGGTATAAACGCAATATTAGTGTAAATAAACCTAAAAAAGGCACAAACAGAAATGTTAAGGATTTCTCACACGCTCTTGCCACTTCATTTTTATTTACTTATTTTCTTTATTATTTTTCCTTTTTATAATTCTTTTCTTTTTTTATTTCTTTTTCCCTTTCGATTATTCTCTAATAAAATTTTATTAAATAAAAAATTATACTAGCATACCTTAAATATTAAAATACTTAAAAGCATGAGTACTTATAGTAGTATAAAGCTAACTTATCTTCTTCACCTTCTTCTAAATCTTCTACCTCTACGAAATTAAATTCGAATTAGAATCTAATGCCACTAACCCACCTTCTGAGTGGAAGTGCCTTTGTAGCCTAGATCGTGCTCAGCTGGATAGGTTCTTACTCTTACTTACGGATCGAAATAACATAATATAGAAAGAGCTAGAGCCCCGCTGTTCTAAAGCACAAGTAAGGGCTTTTGTTCCACCAGAGAGAGTATATTCTCACACTGAATCAATCATTCAAAGGAAGGGGGTTGGCGGGGAAGGTCAGTGAGTTGAGAAGCAGCTTAGCGTTCAACCGTTACCTCTGGAAGTAAGGGCGTAGTAATCCCCGACCTAGGAGGAAAAGTCTCTTAGGTGTCGGCATCACACATGTAGCATGTGTGCCATGAGTGAGAGGTCAATCACTCTTAGCTCTTCTTTCGAAATTCTTGAACATGATGAAGAGCTCTTATCAGCTTGAGTATATATTGAATTTACATTATAAGATAGAAAGAAATTCGAATATATAGATGCAAATAGAAAAAAAAAAACGAAATTGTTGGTTTTTTTTTTTTTTTGTTATTTTAAATTTTATATTAGAATTCAAATGTTATTTAATTTTATTAATTTAAGAAGTTTATTGTTCGAGAAAAATAACTTTATATTATGATTTTTAGAGATTTTATCCATCTTTTACCCCACATTCCTCATTGGATAATTTTATCTCGGCTACATTTCTCTTATATCCAACTTTATCCTATTTTGAATAGGCATTAGATATAAGATAGGATAAATAGATACAAACATGATAGGATAAAAGATAGGACATTCAATCTTAAATCCTATTCTTAGTTTTATCTTGACTACTAAACGTAGCCTTAATATTTCTAAAAAAGATTGGTGGTCTTCTTTCTAGGAATGATAATTCAACACAAATATGCCTAAGAATAAACTAAAATATAAATTATCATTTACAATTCAAGAGATAAAAAATGTAATTTCCCCTTATAAGATCATTCTTGAGATTATTGTCCATAAAGTCTAAAACCTATTGTATGGCGACTAGTTCAATTTTAAACATTTTAATTTGTTTTAATTCAATTCTAAATTTTTTACGATTTGCAAATATAATCATTTCAGCCAATTTTGACAAAAAATGCTTGTTATACTATATGGCATGATTGCTGACTCAGCAAATTATGGCTAAAATAAGCGGGAGGATTGCATTAACAAATCGTCAAAAGATTTATAGTTAATTTGTCCAAATTATAAAGTTTAAGATTGAATCGGTCATCATACAAAGTTAAGGAGTTCATGGACAATTTTCCCATTAGTGTGCCTCATTGAAAAATACCCAAGATCATTGTATCAATCTTACAAGACAAATATCTTTATGCGGGCGGCTATTCTAAGATCAAACTAATTCTATTGCAATGATCTTGAAGACATCGTACTTTATTTTAGGTCAAAAGAGAACATCGCGTTCTTTTTTCCTCCGAAACTCAAATACAAACGTAAGAAAATCACGGTTGACGGCTAAGCTGGCAGGATCTTTTTGGTCCGAATACGTAACCCCAAAGGCAACGTGCTTATTCTATGCAATTGAATTGACTCTGCACTAGACACCTAGAATCATCACGTCATTTCTTAGACGTCTTATCAATCTTTATTAGCTTACGACCTCTTCTATTCGCCAGCGACAAGGCTTTACATATAATTATAATAAAAATAGCCTTCAGACGTCGGGCCATCCTGAGAACTTCCACATTGTCTGCATGTGCAGGCTCTACTTTGACCCGATCAAAGTGAAACCAACTAAGTTTTTTACTATACCGCGTGACAAATCTAACATCTCTAAAGGCTGCTTTTGATAGTTTCATTTAACTGTAAAAGTCTGTGTGGATGCCAAGTATTCTTCTGTGCAAAAGCAAATGGCTGTCTGTCTTCCTTGTTTTCGGGCCTTGGTCGCACCATCTCCCAATCGCGGTGTCTCCCAGCGTCCACCTGTTAGAGCTCAGAGTTTCAGAGAAGAAGAAGGTAAACATTTACCCCACGTTTGGCCCTTTAGCATTCTCTCTGCTACATATCGTTATAGTAAAAATTCAAATGACTTTCCATGATATTTATCGTATAGTCTTCGGTCGCTGCAGAAGTTTCAGTTTTTTCCTTTCTTGTGGGTCATATTGAAAAGAGCACGTTAAGTGTGCGTCCTGGAAATGATTATATGCGATGATGTTTTGGTATGGATTCAGGGAGATCATCATCAAGTAATCTAGTCGATGCGAATTTGAGCGTCTTGAGAAAGAGGATAGATGAAGCAAAGACGAAGGAGAGATTGGAAAGGTGTTGTAGAAGCGAGCTCGGGTGGAACCACGCCACGTCGGGATGCTATGCCATATCCAAGCGGAGAAAAGATGCAGAGACGTCGGAGTTCTTTGAACTCCTACTTTTAGTTTGCAGAAATATTGGCCTAACAAACATTGCTTGTGCATTCTTCCTTTGCTTAGCTTCCATATTCGTTCATTTGAGTCAAATTTATGACCATTTCTTGTAAATCTCTCTCTCTCTCTCTCTCTCTCTCTCTCTCTCTCTCTCCCTCCTCCCTCCTCCCTCCCTCCCTCCCTCTCTCTCTCTCTTCATTTGAGTCAAATTTATGACCATTTCTTGTGTTCCGTATAGTTTGACTAAAAAAGAGTAGGTTGAGCTCAAAGGATTCATGACTTTATCATTTGTAGCAATTTCCCAATGCTCACAGTTTCAATTGTGCTAAACTTGATATCTATGTAGTTGTTCTTAGGACATTTATAACAACTGTATTAAATTTACATTAGCTCATACAATCAGTTACTAACTGTTGACATAAAAAATGATCAATTTTTATTTGTTATTGATAAGTGTCGATTTGATAAATAGTTTGGTCAAAACAATCGGCAACTTAAAAATAATTGAAAACTCTCAGATAAAGTCATTGACATTATACATCAATCATTGATGAGAACCTTTATCAATCAACCAAGTCACAACAACCATTGTTGAAACACGAAGGCAATAATGATCAATCGATATTGGAACATAATTGTTGGGTGGTTATCACTTCTTATAAATAAGTGTTGTTTAATAATATGAGATTGCGAAATAACTTCTTATAACCGTAAATAGGATTATGGAGTTATATGTTCTTTCAAATTCAGCCCTTGTATGTAACCACCGCATGTAACTGTTTGTAGAGGGTTTTTAATCTCAAGGGTATGCCCCCACAAATTAATCACAAAACTCAACATTCTTTTATAAATTTATTGATATATTACTTCCCTGCAATTTATATAGCTGGATACAATTGTCTTCGATATTTGTATCTTTAGATTTCTTGTCATTTACTTTTCTATCTAAAATCAATAAAGAACCATTTGCAACCTTTATCAATTCATATCGATCCATTCATATTTTTGAAGGATATTTCATTTTTTTTTTGAAAAAAACTAACCGACCTAGTTGCATCCTAAAAATGTATGTGTTACCAATCATATTTGACATGTATGTTTTTAAAATTCAATAATATATATTCTGAGTTATTACATAAACTTATGGCGATTAGTACTACGAGATCTTTCTTGAGAGAGCCAACAATCTTTGTACCCTTCTCTTAAAGACATCATCACGAGATAATTATGCTACATACAACAGAAGATCACGCGTATGTTTGCACCAATCACAATAGCTGAAAATCGATGAGACAAAAGCACGTTGGAGATGGGCGACAACCTCGACCATCCGTCCACGTCTTAAATTGAATATTTGAAAACAAGACACGTCTGCGGTCCGAATTCTAAGATGCTATTAATGTGACTTGATCTGTGAGATTAACCATAGCATCTTTCCTATGAATCCATAAGATTGAAAAAATAATGGTGGTTTCTCTGTGAAACGACTACAACTGCGCTACCCGATTTGGCTGCAGTATAGTGTTACATGCTTTCTGAACTGATATTATATGCTGCGTAGCTCTTCGTCAATTAAAAGTAATGGTGGTTTCTCTGTGAGCTATGGATATTTTTGTCTTAGGCTCCCTTGTTAGATTTGTATCTGTTTGAATGCTCTAGAAAATCATCAGTAATCACATTCATGTCAATTCCCTTCATTTGGGAAAAACTCATCCTCGAGTTATTTGGAGGATCTCGAGTACAATGGCTCATCATCAAAATATAGACTTCAGTGATGGAAGAGATAATCATCAAAGTTGGGAGATCAGCTTCATAGGCGTCATCATGAATTTTCTTCGTGATCTTGTACGTTTCCATACTTCTTCGGTTGCAGCTTGCCATGCTAACCCATCAGAAACACTCTTTCCCCTAGAAAATCAATGCATCGTCACCTTCAACAGGTATCTACTTCCAACAATGATGATCTGCAGCAACCTTATACTTAGCATTAGCCGGTTCTAGTCTCTGCTCAATAGCGTCTCCATGCAAATATTTAGTTTCCCAGAATCCGATTAACAACTTCAGTCTAACCATCTGTCTAGGGATGAGTTGCGCTGCTGTAGTTAAGGATCGAACCAAAAACAGCTAAGAAACCTGGTGTCTGGGTTGGTAGTAATGGTTCTCATAATGCGGTGCAACCTCACTGTTTCAGAGAAAAATAGCCTCGCAAAATGCAATCCATCAGATGTTTTCTTACATGGAATGAAATGTGCCATGTTGGAAAATTGGTCCCACACCACAAAAATAGAATCGAAACCAGTTGACTATGCGATAAACCGAGCACAAAATCCATAGATACATCCTTCCAAATATCTTCCGGAACCAGCAGAGGAATGAACAAACCTGCATTCTGCATCTGCCACTTTGCTGTTTGAAATAAAAAAAACGATGTTGCACCATTCTGCAACATCACGCTTCAGCTGAGGCCAGAAATACTGCTAAAGTACCGTTGCAATAGTTTGTAGTGGCCCAAGTTTTTGGCCCGTCCGCCCCAATGAAGTTGTCCATTAACATGCGGGAACATAATCAAAAAAAGTCCTAAACATTTTACAATTGTACTAATTTAGTTCTAAATTCTATTTTTGCTAATTCAATTCTAGACATTTTATATTTGTACTAGTTCAATCCATCTAGTCAAGTTTGGCCGGTTGATGCTAATGTGGATGTTGGCCAACACCGGCCATCTAGCCAACACTAATGTGGACAAAGGGCCGGTGAGGTCGGCCAATGGTGAGAATGGCCTTTGCCAATTGGCGCCTTTAGAAGCGATCCTCACCATTGGCCAGTGAGAATAACCTGGCCAGACAACCATTGTGTATGTCAGCACCAACCGGCCAAAATTAGCTAGATGAACTAAATTTGTGCAAATACAAAAGGTTTATGATTAATTAGCAAAAAAAAAGTTTAGGATTAAATTGTCACAATTGAAATATGTTTATGACTTATTTAGCAACTGTCCCACTAACATACATTATTAATAATGATATTAATTTGCTACTTGAGTTAAATACTCCAAGGCAAAACAAAGTAAAATAAAAGGAAAAAAATAGTTAGATTATGACTAGTGACACAAGACACCCAAGAGGAATTAAAGAAACACAAGCATATTGCGGAGGACAAGGAGGCTATAGATCAGTGGTTACTGGGGAAAAACCTTGGCAAAGAGTCATCGAAGGCCAAGCACATGCATGGGCTCTCACGCAAAATAACCCGGGTCATTCCAAGAGGAGTGGATCAAGCCATTCTAAAGACTCTTCAGGCTAATATCTGTCTTTTGGCTTAATAGGTTGCCGCAACATGATAAGATATGGAAAAATGGAGAACAAGAAATAAACAATCATAATGGGGAGTCAATCCATGTGATGTAGTATCACTCGACTGTCTTCTTGCTTTGTTGATAGTACCTACTCTAGTTCCGCTGTATCACTTATTGATAGTCTAACATTGCAATAACTGAACATACATTCGAAAATCACTCATTGCACCAAAACTGATGAATAAATGGATTAAATATCTTCAAAATAGGGATATAAAATTATGAAACTCAATACGTACAAATTAATTCCTCAAATTGTCAATATCTACAAGAAGTAGGGCACCATCCATTTCACCTGGGCAAGGACAGGAGAAAAAAAAGCTACAGTAGGAACTGAGTTGGTTTGTCCAAAGAGTTTTGTGACTTTGTCATACCATAAACGTACAATAGGGAAATCCATCCTGATAAGTCAAGCTACGAGCGAGGTCAATTGCCCCTTAATTGTAATAAACTCCAGTCAAGTCAGAAAACCAAAAATGGAGGAAGAGAAAGTTAAATATTTGTCAAGGACATGGTGCTAATAATTTAGGCGAACTTCCTGTCCCGAATGCTTAGCCCAGCCTAGCAAGCTCCTGAAGAAGCAAACCATTGCCTGTTCATATGTCAACTACACTCCAGCCACATATATATGCATATCACCATCTTCAGCGGATTCATTGACATCATTGGCATCTGTTGGCAAGTGAACTGGGGCAAGTTGAATGCAGAGATTTCTGGTCCAGTTAACTACTACATCCATGATATCAGCACCAGCCTTCAACATCCCCAGCTAGACAGACAATTTAATTTGGAAAAAAAGGATGATTTTACATCATAAAAATCTTCAATTACCTACCCCGTTGCTTCTTCACCACTTAGCATAAAAAAAGTAATTGGTGAAGCATTTACGATTAGGATTGGTTGTTAGACTTAAGTGCTTTGATTTGGAATAAGATTCTAGGAAAACAATGAAGAACTGCCAAAATAGAAGACTGGAGTTTTAGGCAATGCTCGCCATGGCAACATATTATGATACAGGGAGAAAAATATCATGAGCCCAATGACAATTTCCCTCGAATGTAGTAACCAATAAACCATCATCAGATTAAAATTCTGTCTTCAAACAGATAAGTGGGGTTAATTGACTTTCTCCATCCATCCTTACAATATGGAGGTTAAGTGTGTGTTGGTACAAATGTTAAGTAAACACCAATGATTGTACGCTTAAAGTACGAATTAAAAGAAAAGGGAACGCGTCCTGCACTTCTAAGTACGACAAAAAAAGTGCTCAGAATCTGCCCTTCGATTGTGACATTGATCTTCTGCCTAGCTAAAAGAGAAAAATGTCAAAGTAATTGTACGCGTACATGTTATGGGCACGACCAGTAGCAATTGCCACATATCCGACTCGGTTGGGGAGCACGGCAAAATGATAACAAATTTTCTTAATTCAAGCAATATTTTCGATGATGTGTTTACTAAACGTATGTAGTGGTTTACTTACGCATAAAATAAAATAAAAAAAAGGGCTGATTAAAGAAAAAAACCAGTTAATTGCAGTTCTATCTGATCCTTCAGGAGGCAGAAATCCAGGGACTTGCTTCGCTGAGGAGTCCTACTTTTTGCCGTCATCGAGCTTGACCATCCGCAGCCCTTCTGCGGACAACATATAAAATGCTGGTGCTAGACATCTCCGATGTGGGATTTTCAGCAAATTTCTTGCTTCTCAGCCACGGCAAAGAAACTTAACATATAAGCGCACATCCTGCCCATATATACATTGATCCAGCATTTACCCCTTTTGCTCTGTTCACTATCTCCTTCTCTGCTCGCGGTCTCTTCCTGGGCCATTCTCTTGTCCACCATTCCTGAACTTTTTGCTTCCGTATTTTGCTCTCCTTCGACTTGGAGTCCACTGTCTTCTCGAAATTCTCGTACTGTTCGAAGTCCATTGATCAGACTGAGCTGAGCGAGGTTCTCCGCGGAGATTGAACCCTAGATCTTCTGCGATGATGACGGTGACAGGGAGGGGAATCTCGGTTTCATGGGTTTTTCCCCAAGAGCGAAAACCGAGAAAATGGCCGGTGGTTCAGTTCGATTATTAGCATCTTGTCCTTCCTTGTCCGAACTGTTAGCACACATCCAGTGAAGTTAGCCTTCCACATTTGAAAATTATATATTTCTCTTTTGCTGGATGGAGTATAAATTAGTACAAACAAAAAAGGTGAAACTAATTCACAGTAAAGCTATCAGTTAGCTCATTGCAAAATAATTGTACAAAGGAAAGCAGGAGAACTTATATTAGTCAAAGTAGGACTATCACAATTAGCTCATTTTGCAACTTTTCAAGAAGCAGTCAAAAAATCCTTTCTTCTTCAAGAATCTATATTGGGAACCCGACACTGCCAAGCAACTATTCTTTGGGTGAAGGCCAGTCATTTACCTCTAGCTTATAACTGCAAAGCAGAGTTGCAGTCAAACAATCAACTAAAAGAATATTTACCAAGAAGATAATTAATTAAAACTGACATTAACTAGAGAAGGTACAGTCCTCTAGCCAGTACCTTCCTTCGAACCAAGAGAAGGAACAGCCCTCCAGCCAGTAATTTCCATGTAAAAATTTCATACTCAGTCAGCATTACCTTTATACATAGGCTCCACAAATTTTGTACCTGACTATTTCTAAGTTGCTGGTGGACCAGACTTTTGCCCTCCCTCGCGTGCCCCCACAATCTTCTCACAGACAACACAGAAAGGTGACTTCTTAGCTAAATGAAGTGTATTGTCAATGTGAAATCACACTGCATCAGTCTCTCCCCCACAAATACGGGGGATTAAGTTTCCAGAAATATAATTAACAACCTTGGTCTGACTGTCTATCTGTGGATGAGATGTGTTGCTGTAATCAAAGGACAAATCAAACAAATACCACAAACTCTTCCAAAAACATATGGGAACGCTGGTATCTTGATTGAGAATCGATAGTTTTCCGAGCACCATGCAATCCCACAACTTCAAAGAAAAACAGCCCTCAACATGGGATTAATCAGATCTTTTTCTTACGTGGAAAGAATGGTGCCAAGTTGGAAAAATAGTCCATCACCACAAAGGCAGAATCAGAACAGCTGAGTATGTGGTAAACCAAGCATGAAATCCATAGATAGATCTTTGCAAATATCTTCTGGAACTAGGAAAAATAGTCTGCAAACCTATATCCCTCGTCGCCCCTTTGGCGTTTGATAGACATAACAATGCTGCACTATTCTACGACATGATGCTTCAGTTGAATCTATAGACACCGCTCAAGTACTGTTGCAATTGTTTTGCCTAGCTCCAAGTGTCCGGCCAGTCCATCTTAGTTAAGTTCACCACTTTATGAAGAATGGATCGATTACTAATGTGTACCACATGCTCTAACAACCTGCATATTGCAAATGACCAACGGTAAAAGATGTGAAAATGAATTATATGCGCGTACGACCAGCATGACGTGTAGGACCAACATGGACCCGGATGGGAGCGAGGCAAAACAATAACAAATTATCTTAATTCAAGCAACATTGTCAATGAAGTATTTACTAAACATAATGTATTTGGATTATTTACGCATTAAAACAAGTTTCGTCGAGAGTCCTGGTCTTTCACAGACCAAAAGGTGAAGGTTGGGAATTGGGTGGAGAGCTCAACGCCCCAGATCCAAATCTAACGTGCTGCACCCTGCTCTTGCAAGACAGGACACCTGCCGACATCTGGTCGTACCATTTTTCGAGGCCTCGCTCCTCCGTAACGCTGCCCTCCCGGGCCACCTTTAATGCTCCCAACTTGGGTCACAGGCCCGGTAAAGCGGGCCCAGCAGATTATCGTCTTGGCCGGTGCAGACAAAATAGAATGTCTTGGGATTGCACACTTCCTCCCGATGTGGGATTGCTCAAGTGTCTTCCCGCTTTGATGATGGTACAATACACAGTTCAGTTCTGCTTTATCGATCATTGGCCTAAGGGATATGCTGGCCGTCAGGCCAGGTTCAGACGGAGCGGGAGGGCCGCTCTTGTAAGACGGGCCTCGCACCCTGTCCGAAGGCCCGCTCCCCCTTCCGAAGCCAATCTTATTGCCTCCACTTGGGTCACAAGCCCCTGTTACCAAGCTCGGCGGTTCTCCATCTCCCTGCGAAGTGCGAACTACATATAAAGCGCCCGTGGTACACACGTTTCGACGTGGGAGTTTCGGCAAATTTCCTGCTCCTTATCCACGACGGAGAAAGCAAGCGCACATCCTGCCCATATATATATTTTGCTCTGTTCACCATCTCCGTCTTCTCTGCTCGCCGTCTCTTCCGGGCAGTTCTCTTCTCCGCCGTTTCTAAACATTTTTGCTCTTTCGGTCCGTGCCATCTACGTCCTGATCCACATCGTGTTTCTTGTAGCTCTTCTTGCTCTTCTCCGAGGCTCCGTCTTTGCTCTCCTTCGACTTGGAGGAGTTCCCTAGATAGTGTTGGTTTCACGGGTTTGTTCCTAAGAGCGAAAACCGAGAAATTGCCTGATGATTCGGTTCGGCCTCAATCTCTATGAATATGCGCTGCCTATTTGCGAAAGATCAAACACTTCTTGAATTTAAAGTAAGAGGACAAGAAAATCTCGAACATTAGATGCCCACTATCGCTAAAAATCCACGGCGAAAAAAATTTTGCAGCATCTTTGAAATAAAAAATTGAGATGTTCCCGGTTGCTCTATCATCATTAAAATTCCGCCGATAGTTACAATTTCTGATCAAATGAAAGTAAATCTTCTAAATCAAAATCTCCCTTTTTCTTCTTCAAGTACATCATTGAAAAAAAGAATTCAAAATTTTCTCACCAATTCAAGAAACACAAGACCCTTTTCCAAACTTCAAAAACGAAAGTGAAAGATCATCTAAAAGCCCCCCAAGAAAAATCAGATTCTCTTTGGCCAATTCAGAACCAAAACCCAAACAGGAAGAAACTCAAGACGCGCCCTCCCCTAACTCCACAAGATAAACAAAAACAAAGACAAATCACCATCTAGGGATCAAATGAAAACCCACCCGCCATGCGTTACCAATCTGGGGATGGAGAGGGCGGTGATCAAGGGCCGGGTGTTCGGTGCACGGTCTGGACGTGGAACACCAATGACCTGAGAGAAATGGAAAAAGAACCGAGATGGAGACCATGAAGATTTAAAGGGGAAAATTAAGAGTGCGTTTGGTAACGTTTCTATTCAAAAATTGTTTCGGGAAACAGAAATAGTTTTTTTATTTCTGTTCCAGAAAATAATTTTTGAACAGAAGAACGTGTTTGGTAATTACACAAAATTTCTATTCCTGGAATAGAAAAAGAATAGAAACCCGTTTGGTAAACTAGTATAATTTTTTTGTTTCTTTTAATTTTTTAATATTTTTATTTTATTTTTATTTTTTCCTTTTTTCTTTTTCTCTTTGGCCGATCGCCGGCCATCGCCGTGGCCATTGCCTCGCCAGATCTAGGCGAGCTCAAGCTTGCCCAACCAAGGCGAGGCCAAGCCTCGCTGGGGGTCGGCGACCGAGGGCTAGTGACACTCCAGTGAGGTCGCCGGCCATCGACCAAAGAAAAAAGAAGAAGAAAAAGGAGAAAAAAAAAAAGAAATAAGTTTTGTGTTTTTGTTCTTTTGTTTCTTCAAAAAGTATTCTCAAGAACAAGAAACAAATTTTTCTTGTTTTTGTTCCCGATAACAAAAAAAATAGATTTTGAACAAAAGCGTAAACAAACGCGTTTCTATTCTTTTTTTTGTTTCCCGGAACAAAAGAACAGAAATTGTGTTCGAGGAGCAAAAAAAGAACACAAACAAACATGCCCTAATAGACTATTTCTTTTTTTTAGAACTTCTATTCTGATAATATTCATTTGATACTTGAGTTAAATACTTTAAGGCAAAATAAAGTAAAATAAAAGGGAAAAAAAAGTTGATTAAGGTTTACATACATGGACATTAAAGCTAAACAAAAAGAAGTTTCATTGAGGCTTCCCAGGACAAATAGGTGGAGGTTGGGGAGACTGTCGAGCTCAACCGGGCCCCCATTCCGTACAAGATAAACCTTTATAGTAGGGGTGTAAACGGTTCGGTTTGGTTCGGTTTTTTTGAAAAACCGAACCGAACCGAACCGTTAGAGAAAATTTCCAAACCGAACCGAATAAGTCCCGAACCGAACTGAACCAAACCGAACCGAACCGTTCGGTTGGGTTCGGTTGGTTTTCAAATTTTGGGTTTCGGTTTTCGGTTTTCAAATTTTGGGTTTCGGTTTTCGGTTTTCAAATTTTGGGTTTCGGTTTTCGGTTTTCGGTTTTCAAATCAACTCCCCGCCCAGGGGACAAAAAGCAATTTTTACAAAACGAAAGTAGAGCCCAGTTCATCCGATCACCCAGTGAATGTCAAGCTGAACTCCACCCACAAAATTCATCAATCGACAACCCTTTGACACACCTGATGCGCACGAATTGCACGCGAGAATCACCATCAATCAAGATTCGAGAGAAAAGCAGTCACCTTTACGAGAGAAAGAGGGAGAGGGGGGTCACGCTGCGGTTTCCCAAGGTAGCAGAAGACAAGGAGAGGAGATTTTTGTTTGGTCTTAGCCAAACAGCAAGTAAAGTGACAAAGGAGAGACTTTGGCCGCCCCCCAGTCCAGAGCAGAGCGTGCGCCATCGCAGAAGGAAGAGGGGCTCTGTCCCTCAATCGGTTGCCGTCGCCGTCGCAATCGCCGTCCCCGCCGCCGTCACCGTTGCGGTCGTCGTCCCCCCGCCGTTGCCGTCCGCCGCCGTCGCCGTTGCACCTCCAAGCCGACCAAGAGGAGACACGAGATGAGAGGAGAGGGCCAGAGTCGAGACAGAATAAAACCTAGAGTCGGGACGGGAGAGAATAAACCGAACCGATAAAAGAGATTTTATCGGTTCATGATTCGGTTCGGTTCGGTTAATCGATAAAAACCGAACCGATAAAAGAGATTTCGGTTTTTAACGAGAACCGAACCGAAAAAACCGAAAAAACCGATTTTTTCGGTTCGGTTCGGTTCTTGGTTCGGTTCTTGACACCCCTACTTTATAGGCGTGAGCCCCTGCTCTTGCAAGACAAAGTCTGTTTCCGATTCCATCCTAGTAGAGAAACTACCATCAAGAATTTCGCAATTGAGCACTGTGCTTCATTGCGTGGACAGGTCCCAAGGCTGAGCCATTTATTGCTGATCCTGTTTCAAGTATTAAAAAACCACATAAAAAACAACTCAACATAAGACACAAAGAGAACAAAAGAAAAACAAGCAAATTGCGGGGGACAAAGGAGGCTATATAGATCGGTGGTTTCTAGACCCGTTAAACGAGTGGGTCGAGTCGGGTTTGGGTCGGGTCATAAATGGTTCGACCCAAATCGACCCATTTAACCCGTTTATGATCCATTTATTACAATGCAAAATTTTTGACTCATATCCGACTCGACCCGACCCGTGCAGACCCATACCCGACCCATTTAACGAAAGCTAAAAAGTTTATATATATATATTTAAAAATGATATTGCTAAATGGTTTTATACAATATAAATTTAATGGACAATTTTTATAATTTTTAAAATAATTATTTAAAAAAATCAATTTTAATTATTTTTTATTTTTAAAAATTATTTTTTAATTATTTTTTTTTTTTTTAAGAAAATAATTTTTCTTTTTTTTTTTCTTTTTCTTCTTCTTCTTCTTTGGTTGGCCACCGGCCACGACGACTGCCGGCGGCCGGCTACGAGCGAGCCTCAAGCTCGCCCGGCTTGCCGACGCCGGCGAGCTCGAGGCTCGCTCGACGGCTGCTCGCCACCGGCGAGCTTGAGGCTCGCCTAGCCAGTCGCCGACCATCACCGTGTCGGCGACCGGAGGAAGAAGAAAGAAAAAAAAAAAGAAGAAAGAAGAAAGAAAATAAAATAAAAATAAAAAATAATTATAATTTTGGTTTTTATTAAAAAAAATTGTAAAGTTAAAGAAAGGAGAGAGAGATTGTGAGGTTTTGAGTAAAAATAAATGGGTTCATTTTTAATGAGTTGATAAATGGGTCATAAATGGATCAGCTCTCTAATCCATTTAAAATCCATATACATTAGAACTCATTATGGGTGCTTTATGAAAAAAAGCTTGACCCATTAATGACTCATTTAACCATAAATTGGTCCATAAATGGGTTGTGCAACCCATTTAACACCTCTAGTGGTTTATGGTGAAAAAGCTTAGCAGGGAGTCATGGAAGCCCAAGCACATGCCTGGGCCCTCATACAAAATAACCCACGTCATTCCAAGAGGAGTAAATCAAGCCATTCAAAAAACTCTTCAGGCTAATATCTGCGTTTTGGCTTAATAAGATATGGAAAAACAGAAAACAAGAAAGAATCATAATGGGGAGTCAATCCATGTGTTGTAGCATTGCTCAAATGTTTTATTGCTTTGATGATAGTATCTACTTTAGGTCCGCTTTATCACTTATTGGTAGTCAACATTGCAATCACCAACCATACATTCGAAAATCAGTTATTGCACCAAAAATAATGAAAAAAAGGATTGGAGATCATTAATAAGGGGATCCAAAAATAAAAACCTAAATATGTGCAAATTAACCACTCAAATAGTCACTACAAGACACAGGACACCATCCATTTCACTTGGGCAAGGAAAGAAGAAAACAACTACAGTAGAAACTCAATTTCTATGTCAATAGAGTTTTGCGACTTTGTCATACCAAAATTCTAACGTTTGGAAATCGATCCCAATAAGTCAATCTCCGGTCGAGGTTAATTGCCCCTTCACCGTAATCAACTCCAGTCAAGTCAGAAAACCTAAAATGGGGGAAGAGAAAGTCAAGTCTTCATCAAGGACCTGGTGTTAATAATTTAGGCAAGCTCCCTGTCCTAAATGCTTACCCCAGCTTAGCAAGCTCCTGAAGAAGCAAACGTTGCTTGTTCCTATTTCAACTACACTCCGGCCACAAATATGTTTATCACCATCTTCAGCGGATTCATTGACATATCATCAGCATCTGTTGGCAGGTGAACTTGGGCAAGATGAATGCAGAGATTTCTGGTCCAAGTAAACTACTACATCCATAACATCAGCAGCAACCTTCCACGTCCCGAGCTAGTCAGACAAATTGATTGTACTAATTGAGTATAAATTAGTACAAACAAAAAGGCAAAACTAATTCACAGTAAATCTATCAGCAGTTAGCTCATTGCAATAAAATAGTACGACGAAAAGCAGGACTTTCAGTCACAGTAGAACTATCGGTTAGTCCATTTTGCAACTTTTCAAGAAGCAAACAAACCATCCTTTCTTCTTCAGGAATCTATATCGGGAACCCCATGCTGCCAAGTAACTATTCTTTGGGTGAAGGCCAGTGATTTACCTCTAGCTTATAAATGCAAAGCAAAGTTGCAGTCAAACAATCAACTAAAAGGATATTGATTGTACCAAGGAAAGAATTAATCAAAACTGACATTAACCAAAGAAGGTACAGCTCTCCAGCCAGTGATTTTTATGCAAAAATTTTCGTACTCTGTCACTGTTACGTTTATACATCGGCTCCACAAGTTTTGTACCTGGCTATTCCTAAGATGCTAGTGAACTAGACGTTTGCCCTCGGGGGATAAAATTTACCTAAGTATAATTAAGCTTTGGTCTAACCGTCTATCTATGGCAGAGCTGTGTTGCTGTAATCACGGGACGAACCAAACAAATACCACAAACTCTTCAAAAGCGAGAAAGCTAGTATCTTGATTGAGAATTAATGGCAATCCAAACACCGTGCGATCCCACTACTTCAAAGAAGAACAGCCTCGCAACATGGACTAGTCAGATGTTTTCTTGCATGGAAAGAAAGGCGCCATATTGAAAAATTAGTCTACCACCACAAAAACAAAATTAACTATTTGGCAGGCATAACAATACTATACAATTCTGCAACTTCACCCCCATGAGTTCGACACTAACTTTATGAAGAACGGATCGATTACTAAAGTTTACCACATGCTATAACAATCTATATATTTCGAATGACTGGTACTATGCTACGCCTTCCTGAGTCTCCAAGTCTAGATCCTTCCCTAAACATCTATCTGTATGTTGCTTTATTATATGAATCTGCCCTTCGATTACGACATTGATCTTTTGCCTAGCCAAAAAAAAAAAGTGAAAGAAATCGCACAGGTCAGTCCGAAGCATGGCAAAATAATAAATTATCTTAATCTAAGCAAGATTTTCTATGAGAGTAATGGAGGTTTCACAGGTCAAAAGGTTGGAGTTCCGGGGGTGGATCGAGTTCGCTTGGCCTGAAGGACATGTAACGGGCCTGGATACTACATGTCCTTCTGCCTGGCCAGAAAAAAAAAATGTGGAAGGAATCGCACGCGTCGGTCCGGAGCGCGGCGAAGTAATAACAGAAAAGAAAAGATGGAGGTCCGGGGGCTGGATCCTGGCCTAAATGACACCCCCTTGGACGAAATGGGAGACCCGCTCTTGCAAGACAAACCCCACATCCCGTCCAAAGAACGCGTCCAATAGGCCCATTCCCCCCTCCCAAGCCAATCTTGATGCCCCCACCTGGGTCACAAGCCCCCGTTATGAAGCTCGGCGACTGAAGTTCCATCTGCAGACTCAATATAAAGTGCTGCTGCTGACACGTTCTTCCGATGTGGGATTCTCAGCAAATTTCTCGTTCCTCATCCACGCCAAAGAAACTTTACATATAGGTGCACATCTTTGCCAATATACACATTGTTCCCCCATTTATTCCTTTTGCTCTGCTCCCCTATTTTGAATTGCGCGCTTCCCTGTCGCTCTTCTTGCTCTTCTCCAAAGCTGTCTTTGCTCTCCTTCGATTCGGATGTTCTCCGGATGGTCTTGGTTCTCCACCGTCTTCTCCAAAGACACGTACTGGTCGAAGTCCATTGATTAGACTGAACTGAGTGAGGTTCTTCATGGAGATTGCACCCTAGGTCTTCTGCGATGATGGTAGCGACAAGAAAGGGGAATCTCGGTTTCTTGGGTTCTTTCAGTTCGATTTTTTGGTCCGGTGGTTCGGTTTGATTTTTCAGCACAGCCTCGGTCTCTATGAATATGCACTGTGTAATTGCAGAAGAACAAATACTTCCTGAGTTTGAAGTAGGAGGACAAGAAAATTTTGAACTTTAGATGCTTCACCATCACTAACAATCTAGAGTGAAGGAAAATTTTGCAACATCTTTGAAAAAGAATTTGAGATGTTCTTGCTTGTACTCTCATGATTATAATTCCATTGATAATTACAATTTTGGATTAGATGAACCAGCAGAAAGTAAATCTTCTAAGTCAAAATCTCCCTTTTTTTTCTTCAAGCATCTAATCGAGAAAAAAAAATTCAAAATTTTCTCACCAATTCAAGAAACACAAGACCCTTTTCCTAACCTTGAAAACAAAAGTGAAAGATCATCTGAAAACCCCCTAGGAAAAATCAGATTAGCAATTCAAAACCAAAACCCAAACAGGTAGAAACTCAAGTGGCTCCCTCCCCTAACTGCACAAGAAAAACATAAACAAAAACAATCCCATCTAGTGATCAACTTCAGTGCAAAATCTCGGTGTGGAACACCCCCGACTCGAGAGAAATGGAAAAAGGATCGAAAGGAGACGATGAAGAGTTAAAGGGGAAAACTAATAGACAATTTCTATTTCTTTAAAACATTTATTATGATAATAATAATTCAATACTTGAGTTAAATTCTTTAAGGCAAAATAAAGTAAAAAAAAAAAATAAAAATAAAAAGTTGATTAAGGTTTTCAAGCATATAAAGTCAAAGCCCGCTCCAGAGTCAAGCTCTCACACAAGTTATAATCTTTACAAATATACCGCAATGCAGCAAGCAATAGATAACCATGAATTCGACAATCCGCAAACACTCGAGCTCACACGCTCACATGCCTAATTATAGAAAAAATTCTCCAATTTTGTATTCTGTAAAAGCACGATGAAAATTGTCCAATACATCAAAAAGATCAAATAATTAATTTGCTAAGCCTACACGACACTGGAATATCAGAAAGTAACCTTAACCAGTAAAGAATTTGGAAAAATAAATAATGAAAAATGACATAATATTGGAAAAGTGCCCAGAAACACGCTTAAACGATGGCTGAGGTCCGAAACGACCGCAAA
Organism: Eucalyptus microcorys; assembly: GCA_014182515.1. NCBI lineage: Eukaryota > Viridiplantae > Streptophyta > Magnoliopsida > Myrtales > Myrtaceae > Eucalyptus > Eucalyptus microcorys. Next base: position 19,447,312 of record CM024571.1, on the reverse strand, counting down.
TGGGCAACCCAATTTGGCTTGCAACATATAGCTGCAAATTTTCCAAACAATATTACGGGCTCCGTAACTCTTCCTAAATAAAAAGTCACGGCCGTTTTCTCGAGCGCTACACAGAATTCCGCCCTAAGCCCACCTGTTAAATTCATATCTATTCGAATGCTCTCAAAAGTCATCAATAACAGCATCGGCATCGTTCCCCTTCCCAACTCGTCCTCCAGTTATTCGGAGGACCTCACGATGTAACAGTTAATCGCAAGTAGCAATTGCCACACATCCCGACTTGGTCGGGAGCAACGGGAAAAAAATTAAAATGAATTAAAACGAATACTCTGTCTGAACTCAGGCAACAAATTAAATTTATAATGCCAAAAAGAAAATTAATCAATTTTCCTTTTTTAATATACTATATTCCATACCCTTGTTGCCCATGGATTTGATTCTTTCGATAGATACAAGGATTCGTATTGAAAATAATTAGAAATCTAGGAATTTGAAACGTACTATTAAGAATTGCCTTTCGATTGTTTTAGATTGATTGGAATCAAGACAAATTAAATAGAATTGGGATGCTATGTACATTACATTATATCAATACATATATAAAAAAGATACATATTGTAGATTAATTTATATTAAGATTATATATATACATTTTTTTATACAGTACAACTTGTTACATTCCAATATATTACAATAAGAATAATAGCTCGTATGGTAGAAAGATTTGCTATTTTATTTTGAACATAGCAAGGGTTGAGAGAAGAGTGGATTTTGGACCTCGGAGAAATAAAAAATGTGACAAGAATCAAGATGTGCACCAATCAGTTAAACCACCGAGTATAGATCGAACAAACATGGTCGATGTATCTAAATCAAGAGATCTCTGCATGCCGTCCTCCTTTGTTGCATCTATTGCATGATGGGGTCCTTCACTTTCTTGTTCATCATGGGTACTCTTAATTGCACAAGAACAGGAAAATGTTAACTTTCATTAAAAAAAAAAAAAATGCAGAGGACAAACCATGTCATTAGTTGTTTCGATGAGGTGTTTAGGCAATTCTTATGACAGAATTTCATGCCCTTCTTTATTTGCTATATAAGCAATGGGATTAGCCGAATTAGGTGAACAGAAGTGCGTTGGAGATGTCTATGCTACAATGCCGACTGCCCTTTGTAATTTTGACGCATTCATCTTGTTTTCCGGCAAGGCATTTCTCAGTTCAAAGGATTTGAAGTATACCCTCGAGAGGACCATCCCAAATAGCCCTAAAACCTGAGGGAAGTTTCTGCTCTTCCAAAACAGGCACGGAAGGTACGATATGACTGATGAACACGGCATGTTCCACACTCGATCCAACGAACTTCCCTTGCCTAACAGGTCGATCCCACTCTCCAAACCCTCCGTAACCAACTTTAATGCTCCCATTACGGATCTCTGCGATTTTTTATCTATCTATTGACTCTAATGAAGTGTACGCTGCAGACAGCATCCTGTCGGTATGGGACTTTGGACAAGCTTACATCAAGGCTAAAAGAACAAGTGCTCGTCTTCTAACCCATGTTGAATTCGTTGCGTCTGTAACCCCACTCCTTCGTTTACATCAGAGAAAGAATTTCACACGCCCACACAAACAAATAAGGGCAAAACAGCACAATCTTTACATGAAATTCTGTATTTTTCGGTATCTGCAAGTTCAGTACATGCAGCAAAAACTTCTAGCCTTTCACCAGATCGTTAGGTTCTCAAGAAACATAAGTTGCTTGCACAATGTTATAATGGACAAAGAAACAAATCTTGGGGGAAGCAATTGAAGGAGTGAGATTCCTAATTCCATAGAAACACAACCGTGGCAGCACGTGACCTGATCGACCAGCCAAACATGAAGGTCGGATAGGAGGGAACATGGCTGATGTATCTAAAGGGAGGATCTCTGCATGTGTCGTTGTCCTTTGCCTCTGGTTCCAAAAGTGGACTACCTTCTCTTCGATTATAGTTCACTTCTCGTGCCAGTTCATCTTTGGTACTGTTACATGAGGTGATGACCTATAATCACAAGGCATGGGGACAAAAAAGATAACTTTGATTAGTACATAATTAGATGCGCAAAATTAACAACAAAATCAGCTACATGGCAGAGAAAACCACAAGTATGATCGGCATAAACAAAAACCATGGTTTTCAAATTAACAGCTGTTAACTCGAAGATCCTTGTTTAAGAAGGATAGGAATAACAGCACCTCTTAGTTGAAAAATATTCAATAATACCAGAAGAACAGAACTAAGTATGTAACAGATTCAGGACATTACCAAAAACCCACCAGGAGCCACCAATCTTGAAACAGAATTCCAGCACATAATCCTGAAAATGAAGCATGCATTCAGATCTTAATGGAGATTGAACATACAAGTATATGCCAACTCCACATGAAGCACATAGGAAAGACTATTTTGCTGCTTTACCTTTTAATGTTGCCATCAGAATGCAATCCAATGGCATCTAGCATGCCTTTATCCAGGACAAGCTGAAACTGCCGATCCAGCTTTGTTTCGAGAATATCATCAACCTAACTTGCCAAGACAGAGGAAAATGAACAGAGAAATTGATACACTGCTGATTAAATGCCTCTGTAATGCTCCATGTCCATCCTAGTAGAGAAACTACCATCAAGAATTTTGCAATTGAGCAGTGTGCTTCATTGCAGTGACAAGTCCCAAGACTGAGCCATGTATTGCCGATCCTGTTTCAAGTACTACCAAAAGACATAAAAAAACAACTCAAGATAAGACACAAAGAAAATAAAAAGAAACACAAGCAAATTGCAGAGGACAAGGAGGCTATATATATCAGTGGTTTCTGGGGAAAAAGCTCGACATGGAGTCATGGAAGCCCAAGCACATGCCAGGGCCCTCATGCAAAATAACCCAGGTCATTCCAAGAGGAGTAAATCAAGCCATTCAAAAGACTCTTTAGGCTAATATCTGCCTTTGACTTAATAAGATATGGAAAGACAGAAAACAAGAAAGATAGAATAATAATAGGTAGTCAATCCATGTGATGTAGTATTACTCAAATGTCTTATTACTTTGATGATAGTATTTACTTTAGGTCCACTTTATCACTTATCGGCAGTCAACATTGCAATCACCAACTATACATTCGAAAATCAATTATTGCACCAAAAATAATGAATAAAAGGATTGGAGATCTTTAAAAAGGGGATCCAAAAATGTAAACCTCTATGTGCAATTTAACCCCTCAAATAGTCAATGTCTACAAGAAGCAGGACGCCATCAATTTCACTTAGGCAGGGAAAGGAGAAAACAACTACAGTAGAAACTCAATTTCTATGTCAAAAGAGCTTTGTGACTTTGTCATACCAAAATTCTAACATCTGGAAATCCATCCCGATAAGTCAAGCTCTGATCGAGGTCAATTTCCCTTCACCCTAATCAACTCCAGTCAAGTCAGAAAACCTGAAATGGAGGAAGAGAAAGTTAAGTCTTCATCAAGGGCCTGGCGTTAATAATTTAGGCAAACTCCCTGCCCTGGATGCTTACCCCAGCTTAGCAAGCTCCTGAAGAAGCAAACATTGCTTGTTCTATGTCAACTACACTCCAGTCACATATATGTTTGTCCCCATCTTCAGCAGATTCATTGACATCATCAGCATCTGTTGGCAGGTGAACTCGGGCAAGTTGAATGCAGAGATTTCTGGTCAAAGTAACTACTACATCCATATCATCAGCACCAACCTTCAACATTACATAATAAAAATCTTCAATTACCCATCTCATCGCTTCTTCACCACTTAGCATAATAAAGGAACTGGTGAAGCATTTGCGATTTTAGGATTGGTTGTCATACATAGTGCTTTGACTAAGAATATAAGATCTAGGAAAACAATGAAGAACTGCCAAAGTAGAACACAGGAGTTTCAGGCAATGCTCACCATGACAGTGAACTATGATACAACGGGAAAAAGATCATGAGCCCAATGGCAATTTCCCTCGGACGTACTTCGAAGTAAGCCATCATCAGATTATCATTCTGTCTTCAAACAGATAAGTGGAATTAATCGATTTTCTCCATCCGAGTTTACAATATGAAGGTTAAGCATGCGTTGGTACAGACGTTAATTAAATACAAACAATTGTATGCTTAAAATACATATGAAAAGAATAGAGAACGTGTTCTGCACTTTTAAGTACTAGAATTGCTCAACAAGCTTCACCCTCTTGGCAATGCTCGTGAAAGTTCATCAATTCATCTGCATATGCAGCATCCTGAAAGCTTTGAAGTATCAGCTTCTGGTTCTTCCGTGTCCGAACTATTAGCACACATCCAATGAAGTTAGCCTTCTACATTGGAAAACTTCATATTTCTCTTTTGCTGAATGGAGCAGAAATTAGTACAAACAAAAATGCAAAACTAATTCACAGTAAAGCTATCAGCAGTTCGCATATTGCAAAAAAATAGCACAAAGAAAAGCAGAACTTTTATATTAGTCAAAGTAGAACTATCACTGTTAGCTTCTTTTGCAACTTTTCAAGAAGCAATCAAACAATCCTTTCTTCTTTAAGAATCTATATCGGGAACCCTACACTGCCAAGCGACTATTCTTTGGTGAAGGCCAGTCCTTTACCTCTGGCTTATGACTGTAGAGCATAGCTGCAGTCAAACAATCAATCAAGGAAAGAATTAATTGAAACTGACCTTAACTAGAGAAGGTATAATCTTCCCGCCGGTACCCTCCTTTGAACCAAGAGAAGGTACAAACCTCCAAACAGTGATTTTCGTGCAAAATTTTTCGCACTCAATCAGTATTACGTTCATTCATCCACAAGTTTTGTACCTGGCTAATTCTAAGATGCTGGTGGACCAGACGTTTGCCCTCGGGGGTTTAAGTTTCTCGAAATATAATTGACAGCTTTGGTCTGACCGTCTATATTGCTGTAATTAAGGGACGAACGAAACAAATACCACAAACTCTTCCAAAAGCAACTAAGGAAGCTGGTATCTTGAGCGAGAATTAATGGTTTTCCAAACATTGTGCGATCCCAATACCTCAAAAAAGAACAGCCTCTCAACATGGACTAATCAGATGTTTTATTGCATGGGAAGAAAGGCGCGATCTTGAAATATTAGTCCGCCACCACCAAAAAAAATAAAAAATAAATACACTCAACAAGCAGAACAACAATGCACTCTTTCGTCTGCGAATTCAATATAAAGTCATGGTAGTCCACGCGTTCTTCCGATGTGGGATTTTCAAGTTCTCGCATGTCACCACGGCAAAGAAACAACATATAAGGGCACATCGTTTGCCCATAATATACGTTGTTCCCGTATTTACTTCCTTTTGCTCTGTTCACCGTCTTCTTCTTTTGCTCGCGGTCTCTTCCGAGGCGGTTCTCTTGTGACTATTATTCATTCTTTCGGCCCTTGCCGTCCACGTCCTCCCCCACATCACGCGCTTCCTGTAGCTCTTTTTCAAAGCTCCGTCTCTGCTCTCCTTCGACTCGGAGGAGTTCTCTAGATTATCTTGGTTCTCCACCGTCTTTCTCCAAATACTTTGTCCTGGTCGAAGTCCGTTGATCGGACTGACCTGAGCGAGGTTCTTCGCACAGACTGCACCCTTGTTCTTCCGCGATGATGGTCGTGACAAGAAAGGAGAATCTAGGTTTCTTAGATTTTTTCGGTTCGATTTTTCGGTCCAGCCTCAGTCTCCATGAATATGCACTGCGTATATGCAAAAGAACAAACACTTTCTGAGTTTAAGGTAGGAGGATAAGAAGATTTTGGACATCAGATAATCACTATCACTAACAATCTACAGCAAAAGAAAATTTTACAACACCAATTGTAAAATCTTTTAAATCAAAATCTCGCTTTTTTTCTTCAAGCGTCTGATCGAGAAAAAGAATAAGAAATTTTCTCGCCAATTCAATAATCACAAGACCCTTCTCCGAACCCTGAAAACGAAATTGAAAGATCATCTAAAAAACCCTTAAAAAAAAATCAGATTTTACTTAACAATTCATAACCAAAACCCAAATCGAAAGAAACTCAAAGAAGCACCCTCCCCTTGACTCCACGAGGAAAACAAAAGCAAATTCAATTCATAGAGACAGATCACCATCTACTGGTCAAATGAAAACCTATCCATGATCGAAGGCCAAGTGTTTAGTGCACGATCTTAGTGTGAAACACCACTGGCCTAAGAGAAACGGAAAAAGAACCGATAAGGTGACCATAAAGAGTTAAAGGGGAAAACCAACAGATAATTTCCTTTTCTTAAAAATTTTATTCTGTTAATATTCATCTAATACTCGAGTTAAGAAGAAGAAGAAGAAGAAGTTGATTAAGGTTTACAAACATGGACATTACAACCAGGACAAAAAGGTGGATGTCGGGGAGATTGTCGAGCTCAACTGGGCCCCCATTAGGGACAGGATAAACCTTTATGGGCGTGAGCCCCCGCTCTTACAAGACAGTGGTCGGAGCTTATTCCCGGACAAGCCCCAATTCCCACGCCCCTTCTATCTCAGGCCTCAGAATAAGCGCTTCTCGAAAGACATCGTCTGCCCCTCCCAGCCCAACTTAATGCCCCCACTTGGGTCACAGGCTCTCGTAACTGAGCCCAGCAAACAACGGTAATCGGTTTGCCGGTGCTAACTAATATAAAATGTGGGCGACACGCCCGTTCTTCCGATGTGGGATTCTTGGCAAACCCACAACTCATTTTCTTGGTTTCTTATATCTATAAGGAGGAACAAAACTACGTAGATAAGTTGACAACATATATCTGCTATCTTTTGTCGAACCTTACGACAACTCTGTGTTTGAATGAAAACAATTAGAAAAATGGATTTTCAACGTTGGAGAAACGGAGACTGTGATGAGGCATGAGCTAATTAATTAAACCACCAAATATGAGTCAGATACGAACAAATATGATTGAGGTATTTAAATGGAAAATCTTTGCATGTCATCTTTTGTCATATCTATTTTGAGTGATGGTCTAACTCCTCTTCAACCATGGTCCTCCACTTTCATGTTCATCTTGGGTTCCTCTTAATTGCACAAGAACAAGAAAATGTTAACTTTAATTAAAATATGTAGGGGACAAACAATGTTGTCAGTTATTTCGATGAAGAGTTTTAGGCCATTCTTATGCCAGAATTTCACGTCTTTATTTGCTATATAAGCAATGGGATTAACCGAATAAGGTGTTTAGAAGCACGTTGGAGATATCAATGCTACAGTGCCGACCGCCCCTTGTAATTTTGACGCATTCATCTTGTTTTCCAGCAAGGTGTTTCTCGATTAAAAAAGATTTGAAGTATAACCCTCGAGAAGAGGGCGATCCCAAACAGCCCTAAAACCTGGGGGAAGTTTCTGCTCTTCCAATACAGGCACGGGAAGGTTCGATTTGACTGAGGAACATGGTATATTCCGCACTCGATCGAACGGATTCAACTTCCCTTTCGTAACAGGTTGATCCCCCTCTCCAAACCCTCCGCAACCAACTTAATGCTCCCATTACGGAGCTCTGCAATTTTTTATCTATCTATAGACTATAACAAAGTGTCCGCTGCAGATAGCAATCCTGTCGGTATGGAACTTTAAACAAGCATACAACAAAGCGAAAAAAGGAGTGCTCGTCTGCTAACCCATGTCGAATTTGTTGCGTCTGTAACCCACTCCTTTGTTTACATCAGAGAGAGAATCCCACACACCCACACAAATAAATAAGGGGAAGACAGCACAAGCTTTACATGAAATTCTGTATTTTCCCGGTAACTGCAAGTCCAGTACATGCGGCAAAAACTTCTAGCCTTTCACTAGATCGTTAGGTTTTCAAGAAACATAAGTTGCTTGCACAATGTTATAATGGACAAAGAAACATATCTTGGAAAAACAATTGCGGGAGTGAGATTCCTAGTTCCGAAGAAACGCAACTGTGGCGACGCGTGACCCAATCGACCCGCCAAACATGAAGGTCGGATAAGAGCGAACATGGTTGACGTATCTAAAGGGAGGGTCTCTGCATGTGTCGTTGTCCTTTGCCTCTAGTTCCAACAGTTGACTACCTCCCCTTCGATTATAGTTCTCCACTTCTCGTACCAGTTCATCTTTGGTACTGTTACATGAGGTGATGACCTATAATCACAAGGCATGGGGACAAAAAAGACAACTTTCATTAGTACATAATTATATGCGCAAAATTAACAACAAAATTAGCTACATGGCAGAGAAAACCACGAGTAATGATCGACATAAACAGAAACCGTGGTTTTCAAATTAACAGCTGTTAACTTGAAGATCCTTGTTCATGAAGGATAGGAATAACAGCACCTTTTAGTTGAAAAATATACAAAAAAACCAGAAGAACAAAACTAAGTACATAACAGATTCAGGACATTACCAACAACCCACCAGGAGCCACCAATCTTGAAACAGAATCCCAGTACATAATCCTGAAAATGAAGCATGTATTCAGACCTTAATAGAGATTCAGCATACAAGTGTATGTCAACACCACATGAAGCACAGAGGAAAGTCATACTATTTTGCTGCTTTACCTTTTAACATTGCCATCGGGATGCAATCCGATGGCATCTAGCGTGCCTTTATCCATGACAAGTTTAAACTGCTGATCCAGCTTTGTTTCGAGAATATCATCAACCTGACATACCAAAAGAGAGGAACATTAACAGAAAATTGACACACAGCTGATTAAATGCCTCTGTAATTCTCCACTAAAAAATTTTGCAACTTGCACAGTATGATTCATTGCATAAATAAGTCACACAATGAGCCATATATTGCTGAAACCATTTCAAGCACAACCAGACAACATAAAAAACAACTCAACATAAGACAAAAGAGAGAATAAAAGAAGAATAAAAGAAACATGAGCAAATCGTGAAGGACGATGAGGCTAAATATCAATGGTTTCTGGTGAAAGAGACTGGTATAGTCATGGAAGCCCAAGCACATGTGAGGGCCCTCATGCAAAATCCCCAAGTCATTCTAAGAAGAGAGGATCAAATCATTCAACAGACTCTTCAGGCTAATAACTGCCTTTTGGTTTAATAGTTTCACTGCCACATGAAAAGAGATGAAAAACAAGGAATGAGAGAGTTAAAATCACAATGGGGAGTCAATCCATGTGATGTAGTATTACTCAACTGTCTTTTCGCTTTGATGGTAGTGCCTACTTTAGTTCCTCCTTATAAGTTATAGGCAACATTGCAATCACCAACCATACATTTGAAAATCAATTATTTGCCCAAAACTAAGGAATAAATGGAAGGATCCAAAAATATAAACCTCATTATGTAAAAATAAACCCCTCAAGTAGTCAAAATTTACAAGCAGGATACCATCCATTTACTTGGCAAGGAAAGGATTGAAAAACAAAAAAATTACAGTAGCAACTCAATGTATGTCCAAAGAGTTTTGTGACTGTCGTACCAAAAATTTTATATTAGGATATCCATCCCGATAAGCCAAGCTCCGAGCGAGGTCAACTGCCCCTTCACTGTAATCAACTCCGGTCAAGTCAGAAAACCTGAAATAGAGGAATAAAAGTTCATTCTTGGTCAAGCGCCTAGTGTTAATAATCCAGGCAATCTCCCTATCCCAAATGCGTACCCCAGCTTAGCAAGCTGCTGAAGAAGCAAACCATTGCCTGTTCCTATGTCAAGCACACTCCAGCCACATAAATGTTTATCACCATCTTCACCGGATTCATATTTGACATCATCAGCATCAGTTGGCAAGTGACCTTGGGCAATTTGAATGCAGAGATTTCTGGTCCAAGTAACTACTACATCCATAACATCGGAACCAAACCTTCGACATAACCAGCTAGTCAGACAAATAAATTTGGAGAAAAAGGAGGATTTTATGTCATAAAAATCTTCAATTACCTACCTCATCGTTCATTCACTACTTAGCATTATAAGGAACTGGTGAAGCATTTGCGATTTTAGGATTAGTTCTTATATATAAATTATTTGACTTAGAACATAAAAATTCTAGGAAAACAATGAAGAATTGCCAAAGTACAACACCGTGTAGTTCCAGGCAATGCTCACCATGGCAACAAACTACGAAACAAGGGGAAAAAGATCATGAGCCTGAATTACATTTTGCCTCTGATGTACTAAGAAATAAGCCATCATCAAACTACCATTCTGTCTACAAAGTTATGAGTGAAGCACCAACATAAAATCAATCCCCCCAAGAGATAAGGTTTAGCGGTTATTCAATTCTCTCCATCCGAGTTTACCATATAAGGTTATGTATGTGTCAGCATGAACATTAAGTAAACACAAACAACTATTTGCTCAAAGTAAGTATGAAAAGAAAAGAGAACGTGTTCTGCACTTGTAAGTATGAGAATGCTCACCAAACTTCGCCCACATGGCCATGCTCACGGAAGTTGGTCAATTCATCCGCATATGCAGCATCCCAATAGCTCTGAAGTCCGAGCATTGAGCTTACCCCATCAGCATCGGGTTCTTCCTTGTCTGAACTGTTAGCACAAATCCAAGCTAATTAGCCTTCCAGATTCGAAGATTTTCATATTCTATGTTGCTGAATGGAACAAAACAAAGGCAAAACTAATTCTCAGTAAAGCTACCAATTAGCTCATTTTGTGAAAACAGTACCAAGAAAACGGAGGGAAAACTTTTAGTCACAGTAGAGTTATCAATTAGCTCATTTTGCAACTTTTCAAGCAGTCAAACAATCCTCTCTTCTTCCAGAATCAATATTGGGAACCCTACACTGCCAAGCATCTATTCCTTGGATGAACACCAGTCATTTACCTCCAGTTTATAACTGCAAAGCTGCATTCAAACAAGATACTGATTGTACCAAGAAAAGAATTGATTCAAACTGACATTAACCAGAGAAGGTACAGCCCTCCAGCCTGTAATTTCCGTGCAAAAATTCCAAACTAAGTTAGCATTGCGTTTATACATAGGCTCCGCAAATTTCGTAACTTGCAATTTCTGAGTAGTGCTGGCGGACTAGATGTTTGCCCTCCCTCGCATGCCCTTACCCCAAAAAAAAAACAAAAATTCCGTGTTCACCTTTGAGGAAGCATCTTAGAGATTTTTCTTTTGGGTGAAGTATCTCCGTTTAGTCTCACACCTTTCAAAAAGGAAACTCACATACATGAGAAATGCATAACGTGGAACTCCTAAAACTATCTATCCCAGATTGACAACGGTTAGGTTAAAGTGAAAATGAATTTTTTTGCAGACTGCGACCATAAAGAAATGCAAACCCATCTCCAAAGCAGCACAAATCCCCTGAAACACCAATTTCTTGGCGCCGCATTCCGATTCACTAGCTCAACAGCAATTCAACAAGTAAAGAACCCACTTCGATCATCCACACGCAGAGCAGCCAACAACATCTACGACCCCAAAACACCAACGAGCCGGAAATGAACCGAGCCGCCGCGAAAAGTGGGAAGGAGAGGGAGCGCGCGAGACCTGTAATCGGAGGCGGCGGCGCGGAAGTTGCCGGAGGTGAGGAGGGCCTCGGCGGCGTCGGCGTGGCGCTGGTCGTCGTCGAGGGTGCTGCCGTACTCGCTCTTGATCGACCAGGAGTCCGCCGCCACCGAGCGGTCGTCGTCGGACACGAGATCGACCGACGCCGGTCCGGGCCGGGCCGGCTGGGGCAGCTCGGAGTCCTCCGGCGGCAATCGGATACCGGCCATTCTCTCTCTCTCTCTCTCTCTCTCTCTGTCTAGGACTGTTGTATTCCTCGGCGAAGACGACCGGTCAAGCTCGCGTGGGGGTTTTTGGACATTTTTGAACTGTCGAGGTACGAGATTTAGATCCACGTTCCTCCCAAGATCCGGACCGGACCGGACCGGACCGGTCCGGCTCGGCCCGGCCCTTTTCGGGCCAGAGTTTGGAAAAGGCTTCTGGGCCCACCGCGCTGCCTAAATTGGAATCGAGCTAAAAGAGAAGAAAAATTCCCACTTCGAAATAATCGGGTCAAATCAGGAGCGTACAAAGCAATTTTTTCTCGGGTATGATTGCTGATCTGATAGACCAAAGTATAAAAGAAAAGGGCACATTCAAATTGATCCAAGCGAGCGCATTGCTCAGACTAAGACATAACCAGCACAATTATCAAGGGAGCACTCTTTGTCACTTTAGCTAATAACCGATCGTGCAAGTCTCTTGTCGAGGCCCGGTTTGTGCAATTGTACGCATGGGGGAAAAATTTAGGCATTGCTTGTTAAAGGAAAGCTCGTTTATAGCCAAGGAAATTGACTTATTGGTCTATATCACATGTCATGGAACTCGAGTTAGAAACAATATGAACTCCCATGAAATGTCGGGATAGACATGACATGCTAATATATCAGATTTCGTCCTCTGTAGCTCATTTGAGAATATCGCTTTTCATTTTTAAGATAATATAGTATTTTGCTTGGAGATGCATATGTATATTTATAAGTATAATTAAAGATATGACCAATGTTTCCCCAATTAAAGGAAGCAAAAATATAAATGAGATCCATTATATTTTGGGTTAATACCACTAAAAATCTCAAACTACTAAATGTGCCACAAATTTACCCTTCATTAATTTTTGTTAAATTTCACAGTTAAATTATTAAGTTGGATGATATGTGACAATTGATGAGTGTAGTAGTTTGAAATTTACCTTCCATTTGTCATAGGTGTACAATTTATGGTTTTTCGTGATATTAATATAATTCAATGGGAACTAATAAAGGATAAAATTGACATAAATATACAAATTTAAGGTTTTTGGTGATTAAGAAATTAGTTTGGAGTAAATTTGCTATAGTTATATCAATCTAAGATTTTTTATGATAAAAAAAAGTTTAAATAAATTTATTATAAGTGTGTCAATTTTAAATTTTTCGTGGTATTAATCTTTTATATATATATAGTCTTAGCAAGCGAAGGATGCGTGTGTCATTTTCCAGCAATGCCGAAGCCATCGTGAAATGGCCATGATAAACTTTATTCATTACTTGATCATAAATTAAACGTCTCCCTTTCTTCTATAATATGTTGTGTTTTATATTATCCACATCCATTGTTCACATCCATCAAACTCTAAAAGTCAAATCATTTTGCTCACATCAATTGTAGTCTATAAAGTATCGACACTCTTTAGGAGCTTTCATCTAATGTCAAACACTCTAACGCGTATCCAACACTTTTCGACACTTTTCGATCCTTGGTCAATACGTGTTAGAAAATCCAACACCTAGTTAACTCTTCCTGTTCGAATTTAGAATCTCAACATATGAGTTCAGAATTCCAACATGTAACTCAAACAAAGACGAGGTCAATTTTAAAGTTTTCAATAAATGATGTGTCAAAAAATAAATATTTAAAAAATTAAAAAAAATTAAAAAAAATAAAGGAGGAAAGAAGAAGAACTTAGGGTCCGTTCGTTCCGCGGAAAACAACTTCCAGGAAAACATTTTCCGGAATTTCCGGTGTTCGGATGGCAGAAAATAGATGGTCAAAGAAAATGTTTTCCGGTCAATGGAAAATCTCCTTGTAAGATTGTGGAAAATAATTTCCTCTTTTGAGAAGAGGAAAAAATTTTCCATAACTTCTTCCACCTTGTTTCTTTTCACCAACACATTTATGCTTTCTTTTTCTCTTTTGTTTTTTTAAAAAAAATCGAGTTTTTAATTTTTTTTTTCCTTTTCTTTTTTTCCATTTTATCTTCTTCCTTGGTGGCTGGTCATCGGCCACAGTGGCGGCTGGCGACCGGTCGCGAGCCAACTCGAGCCTCACCCCAGGCCGGTGAGGCTCCTCCTAGCCTAATCTGGCGAAGTCGAGCTTGCCCGAGCCCGACAAGCTCGGGCCTCGCTAGATCGGGTGAGGCAAAGCCCCATCGGCCTAGGGCGAAGTCGGGCCTCGCCCGGTTCGGTGAGCTAGGCCGAGCTCGGGCCTTGCCCGAGCCTTGAGCTCGCCAGATCTGGTGACCGGGTCTTGGTCAGCCGCTAGGCAGCCGGCCATCATCAGGCATGTGGCGGCAGAGGAAGGAGGAGGAAGGAGGAGGAAAGAGGCAAAGTGGCGGAGGAAGGAGGAGCCGAGAGGAAGAAGGGGGAGAAAGGAAAAGAAAAAGAAAGAAATAATAAAAAATAATAAATTTTTTTATTTTTTAAAAATACAAATAATTAAAAATTCATTTTTAAAAAATATAAAAAATAAAACTAATTTTTTGGTCAATTAAAAATATTAAAACTCAATTTTTGATAATTTTTCCCAAATATTTAAATTAGCTAACAAACAGTGGAAAATATTTTCCACTCGAAGTTTAGGTTTCGACCAAATACCGGAAAAGAGAATCGTTTTTATGGAAAATGACTTCTAGGAAAATGTTTTCCAAAAACATGATATTTTCCGCGAAACGAATGAATCCTTAGTCTTCTCTTTTCTTCTAACTTTCACTTCCTGTAACACATAATTCACCTTCCCCAAGTTCTTTTTTCTCTTCTTTTTCAACATGCTCCGACATGCGAATCTAGAATGTTTTTTTCCTCTAAGTTTTATGGATTATTGGAACAGAGTTGAATTTGTCAAATTGAAACAATAAATGATATTAGCAAATGATAGATTAATGTTTTTAATGTAAATTCATTATAGGCTTTTTTTATTATTTATTTATTTGTATAAAAACAATAATTTATTATGTATATAAAAAAAGTATACATTTAACATCCAACGTATCCCGAAGTGTCAAAATTCTCTATTTTTTAAGATACAACATGTCAACGTATCATGTCATATTGCGTGTCGAGTATTGGTGTCAGTGTTACTTAGTTTGTGGCAAGAGACTTGCACGAAATTAAGATTCCTCATCCCAGGACAACATTTAAATCTTTTGTGAATTGGCTTTTAGCGACGAGCTAAGGCTGTCCCTAGAAGTCCGCCAACTCCTTCTTAGAACTAAAGGGCTCTAGGGACAAACGACCATAATCCAGCCTCCATTCTTGGGGAATTCACCTAAATTTATGCACGTTGGTCTCTTATCCAAAATAAGGATGAGTGGTTCCAATTTTCACTTGAAATATGAAATCTAAAACCTATCAATTAAAACAGATTATCCTAATTTTTAAAACCTAAAATCTTCTACGCATACTTAAGAACTTGGAACCTATCCAGTAACAAATTTTAGGATTTACCCAAGTTTCACTTGTACTTTTAATTGAACGATTATAGTAAATCATTACCTCTAATGATCACAATTTCGTACAATTCATTGATCATAACTTATATTTAGACATATGAAAAATATAAAATATTAATAGAGTAATAGTCTCAAATCATGTATATTACCAATGTGGAAGTTCAAACTAGTAATTATTGGACACCATAAATTGCCGTATGATTGCGTGAAAATATAAAACAGGAAAAACACAAAAGTCTTGTTTCAACCTTATCATCGAAAACTTGAACCTGGGGCCTACGATGCATATCTTTAAACCTAGAACTCAATCGATTCCTATTGGTCCGATTTTTAGGTCCTTGGTTCTATCTTGAAACTATACTCACCCCTAGTCTAAGATGTGCTTTTTCCAGATTCAACGACCTTCTTTGAGAGGACTTGGTATGCCATTTTGAGCTTGTGGACTAACGAACCTTATTTTAGCTTGAGAGAAAGAGATCAGCTCACAAGGATGATGAGAAAATATTGCATGCCCTAACAATGGCACATCAATTTTGCTCTGATCCATTCACGCATCGACACCTGTCATCGGGGCCCGCCACGTCTACTCTCTCTTCTTTGGACGGTATTGAATCTTTTATGAATTTGTTTCTAGTCTCTCTTCTCTGGACGGTATTGAATCTTTTATGAATTTGTTTCTAGCGACGAGCCAAGGCCGTCCCTAGAAGTCCGCCAACCCTTTCTAGGTATAGAAGACCGTAATTCAGCCTGCATTCTTGGGGAATTCACCTTGGTTTATGCACGTTGATCTCTGCTCCAGGACGTGCTTTTCCCAGAGGACTTGGTATATGCTATTTGACCTTGAGCTTGTAGACTAACCAATCATATGTTTTAGCTGAGATAGAGAGAGAGAGAGAGAGAGAGAGAGAGAGAGAGAGAGAGAGAGAGAGAGAGTCTCCTCACAGGGATGATGGAGCTTCTGTCAGACCCTTCAGTGGACAACACCAAACAACACATATGGGACTAATCATACAAGAGTTTATCTATTTCAAATCAAATGCGGTATGTTTTGGAATCACGCGACTTTGCGCTTGAGGAGGAAGAACAGTTCGCTGAGCGACTTGTATCCTGGGTCTGATAGCACGGAAGACTCTTCCATCTTCTTCTCGAACCGGGAGAATAACCCGTCCACTATCTCGGCCCCGAAATGCTCCTTGATGAGGCCCTCCAGGACTGACCTAAAGGATGAGGCGATCATGGACGGTGACCGCACTCTCATGGTCCCTCCGTCAGTCTTGGCCCGATCGAGCAGCTCAATCCTCTCAATGCTAAACGAACCGTTTCTCTCTATGACTGATTCCAGCTCTTGCTGACTAGCATAGTATCTGGGGAGGTTGAAAGAGTCCACGTCATTTTCGCTTAGCAACCCCTGAATCCAAGACAACAAGAATGATCATTGAGCTCAAATTAGAAAGGAGCTTGTAACATTCGATAGAGATGACCTCCATGTACTCCCAACTTTCTGACCAAACGTCAATGCAAGGGGCAAACTCGAAAACGGATGTCATACCTCAGTGGCCATGTCAACAAGGCAGGAACCTAGGACACCACCCATTGCTATGATTGAGCATTGCTGGGCAGTCGTCCCAGATGAGAGGCACGGAACAAGAAGGGCCATAAGCCCTCCGCACGCAAGCTCCTGTGCTCTGGCTCTGAGGAAGCGCTCCACATCTTTAACGAATTGAGCTGCGTATGCCTTGTGGACCTCTGGAGGGCCGTATGCGTAGTCGATCCTTCCCTTGTTCCATGCAGGCGAGTCCTTGTCCATGACTTCTTTTGGCACTTTTGACATCCAGTGTACGGCATAGGAGCAATGGATAATGTGGATCGAAGCCTTGGGAAATAGGCGGTCATGAAATCCTCCGGGTACACCAGTCGCGAAGTAGTGTCGGTCGCAAGGTAGCGATCTGAAGAGGGTGTTGAAGTCGTTGGATGTGAAGTCGTTGAAGAACACTTGGAACTCGATGGCCTCAGCGGAACTGAACTTGAGTTCAAGGGATTCGATGATGTTCTGCAACGCAATAAAGGTGTTGGGCCCGACGGAGCAGCCTAAATCTGCGATGCAGAGTTTGGCTGAGGCCGCCGAAGGAGAGATGAATCGGTTGGCATCGAACTTCTCGGCGATTGACTCTTTGATCAAGGCCTTGGTGATCTCTACTCCCCTTTTCTGCAAAATTTCAACTCTTGATTAAAATCCTGTCAGTGGACACTCTGATAAAAAAAAGTACTTATTAGGGTATCGGGAACTTTGATGATTAAACATAAAGAAGCCACATGATATGATTATTAGCCAGATAAAGGACATCATCCAAAAAAAAACAAAACTGGAAGACATTGCCATGAGGGAGAAGACAATAAAGAGTTGCAGGTGAAATATGCTCGCCAGAATGCACTGCCTGAAAGGTGGAGTTGCGGGTGTAACTGTACAAGCCGTCTCCTCCGTTCGCTGGAAGCGATTGAGTTGGTGCAGAGGCCATCTCTCTCTCTCTCTCTCTCGGACAACTGTCACTCCCCAAATCCTAGAGACGAGAAAGTGATATAGCCGTCCTTTCCCGAGAGGATGTAAGGCGATAATGCTCTCGTTTTAACTAGCATTAATTGACGGACCTGAAAAAAATGATAAGAAAAAAAAAAGAGTTACAATGGCCTAGTGAGTAAATATATTTCTTCTAAATAGATCAAACAATTACCATGCATATTTAAAACAAAAACATAACTCATTTTCGCCAAATTCAGAATTTAACAAACTTTCAAGGCTAAAAATGAAATATTTCTTTCTTTAGCATAATATGTCCGTAACCAAATACTCAAGATAATAATAAGCAAACACCAATGATCCAGTCCATTAGCCAATCTCATAAAAACACAAGTTAATGGTCTATTCTATTGACCCATCTCATGTTCAAGTATCTAACTATGGTCACGTGTAACAATCATGATAAAATGACTAAGATTCCCTCATTGATTAGGTTTCCATCTATTATTAGCTAGTGACTTGGTTCACAATGATATCCTAGACTAGTATACGCTTACCCACAAGCCTCTCATTGGGCTCATAGTGATATTGAGCACCAACACCAATCCACAACAACCTCCACAATTTATAAAGTCAAACCAAAATATTGGTTTCACAAATCAAAACGTATAATCTTTTGGAAATTCGATTCATTCACCATAAATACTTTTCGTAAAGCATTTCTCAAATTATTTGAGAACTTGTTTCTTAAACCAAAATAAATTTCACATACCTTTTCATTACACATTTCATAAGCCAAGTTCACACACACACACACAAAACCTTTTGCAATAACTTTCCAAAAACGTTTGGCAAGCCATTCACAAAAACTAACTTGCATAAACCAAGTTCACACACGCGCGCGCACAAAACCTTTTGCAATAACTTTCCAAAAACATTTGGTGAGCCATTCACAAAAACCAACTTGCATAAACCAAGTTCACACGCACGCACGCACGTGCTCGCGCGCGCACACACGCACACACACCCACACACGCACGCACGCACGCACGCGCGCATACACACACACACACAAAAACCTTTTGCAATAACTTTCCAAAAACATTTGGCAAGCCATTCACAAAAACCAACACACACACACACACACACAACCTTTTGCAATAACTTTCCAAAAACATTTGGCAAGCCATTCACAAAACCCAACTTGTACTAAATGCTCGATCCAGATTTTATGCAAAAATCTCCATAACTTTCAAAACATGAGTTTACAAACTCATAGAAAAAATAACATCACTCACCCAGAAAAAGCCAAAAAGCAACCTATGGTGGTTACTTAAGCCCACACACTCGAATTCCAAGCAAATAACCGAAGAACGATATCAAAAGATCGAGTATAACGATATTCTAATGAATGACTTGATTTCATCATGCCTATTTGTTGATAAAATGACACCTATGAGCCAACAAAACGCTTGCCCTTAGTGGAAACCTATTGTTATCTCGTATGCACAGTCCGTGTGTTAAACTTATTTGGGCCATAAGTTCCTCCACGTAAATCCGTTTTGAACAAGTGTACAGTCCATAGAAAGCCATTTTGATATACTACAAAAACCTCAACTTAGCCTCCAAAACCTCACCAAAAATGGCTGAAATTCAGGCCCGAAAGTTACTGTTCGGAACTGATCAGCATGCGCAACGAATTTTGAAATTTGGTTGTAGGCAAACCGTAAGCTCAAATCAAGATCTGTAAAATCCTATAACTTCACAACATCATAAACTATCATTTCTATAAAAAAGCACAGCTCAACAACTCAAAAATCAGACTTTGTCGCACGAATCTCCAATAATTCCAAATTCAAGCCCTAAGTTCAAAACTACTTCAATTGAATGAATGAAGGGCATGAACACTTACTGGCGTTACAAAAACGGAGTTGAGTCGGTTTCGCAAGTTACATGGATCGTGAGCGCGTGAAAATTTTTCCCCTTCCTTCTTTCTCCTCTCTCTTATTTTCTCTCCTCTCTTTTCTTCCTCCTTTCCCTTTTTGTTTCTCCCCGAGCTCTCTCTCTCTCTCTCTCTCTCTTATAAAGCTGAAGTCCTCTCTTATCCCTTTTCATTTTTTTTCCGGCCTACCAAATCATATTTTACACAAACAAAAGGGCACCTATCCTGGACCAATTATATTAGGTTTGTCGTGATTGAATAAGCCAAGTTGCTTTCTTGGCTCCGAAGTAACTGAGGTTGGTTGCTCGAATTGAATGATAAAATAAAGAAATTGTAAAAGGATACTTTTTAAATGATTTTTTAAAGAATGAGCAGAAGTAGTCAATTTCTTAGGCCGGCCAACAATCTCATTTCGTACTATTCACACTTTTTTGGCCGATAGTAACCTATTTCCAAACACTTGCATCTACCTTCTCCTTGTGATTATAAAATTAGGATCAAAGATAACAAACTATGAACTATATAAGTGTCTTGTAGTTGGTGAGAATTAAGAACATCATATCATAGACCTAGCCTAGTGATCTATATAAAAAGAATGATGAGGATGATAATTGTTTGTAGGAAGGTTGTCCATATGTTAGAGCCCACTTTTCAAAAAATCCTTTGCTCTAGAACCAAAAAAATTAATGAGTCCTATACAAATTTCTATGCTACCGGAATAAATGAGAATTTGTGCATCCCCATTTAGATCAATTTCTTCTTTTTACTTTCATTGGTTTCCTCAGTAAATTGCAAAGAACATTACTTCAAAATAATACTAAATGCTTGGATCATAATTCAACTCGTAATTACACCGACCAAAAGAAATCTCAATTAGATATATACTCCTTTCCGCAATTAAATTGGGATTTTCCCCCCAAACCTAGTTCAAGATTCAATCCTCGCCAAGCCCCTTAACTTAAGTTCAAGCATAACTGGCACAATTATTTTTGAAATATAATACGCGGAAACGACAGATTCTTACAATTTACTTCGACGTGAAATTACTAGAGAAATAAATATAGAATAATGAGGGCAACAGATATTTATGTGTTTCGGTATGAGTATCGGTACCTACGTCCACAGGATGAGTTAGCAGCAAATAATCCACTATATTCAGAGATCGTTCAAACGCTCAAGTGTTTCCTACACCTAGATTTAAGCTCAAACCCAAAGTGTTTACAAATAAATAAGTCACTTAAACGTAAACTCATGGCACAAAATGACTGCATGTTCAAGCTCAAACAAAATGCTCTATGTATGCCAAAAACAAGAACTCCAGTGTTCATCTTTTTTTCCGCATACGTACGGCTTCATGTTCTTGTTCAAGGCTTCGTGCGGCTTCTTTTGGACATGCAGCTTCTCTCTTTTTTCCTTTTTTTTCCTCATGCGGCACTCTCCTTAGAGAAAAAAAAAACCTAGGCATTTTATATGGTTGCCCAAAGTCAACAAATTTGATCTTGGGCCCCACTACTTCAACAAAAACAACGCCAACAAGGGTTCAACTTTTGCTCGAGAGAGTTTATCTCTTTTATCTCTCCTTGCAAAGACACATTTGCCCCTAAAAGATAAATAGATAAAATAAAATATAATGTGCCCCTTTTTGTCTTATAGTGGTAGATCATATCATCATTGCTTTCTTTTATACGACCGAAAGATAGTTCAAGAAGGAATTGCTTCTTCATTCGATTTCTAATCCTCTTGAAAAATCTTTCTCAACAAATTTGATTTAATAAATTGTTATCCGAATTCAAACTTGTTGCAACTTACCCCTCGAGGAAGGGAATATATTTAGGGGTATTGCCTAAAAGACGGACCTAAGGCCCATGATTAGGCACGGACTCTCTCAAGCCATACCTCTCACGACATTGAGGTGTTCTTAAGAATTTCGTAATAAGGAGTCGCCACTAGCCTATTAGGGTCATCTAGAAACTAAGTGAGGCATAGGAATATACCTCACTTCCTACGCAACCAGAGAATCTAGGGTCAATAACTTCATTACACTAATTAATCAATTAGTGCTCTTTCGGTACTTAATCTTGTTTATTTAAAAAAAAAAAAGATTTTTGTAAGGCAGTTTGGATTGATTTTATACATATCCATTAATATATGAGGTGATCATGCATGTGTGCAATCATTAAAATAATAATTAGCAACCAAGGAAAGCGTCTAAATAAATTGCATGGGAGAACAAAAATTTAACATCAAAGAAAAGATAAATACTAATCTTAACTAGACTAAACGGAAGCCAAAATCAACATACCAAAATTGCACAATCAAAAGTATTCGTCTTTAAGGACAACTAGAACCTCTTGAGCGGGATTCTAAATTGAAAGACTTCTATTTTTTTAAAAAGAATATAAACCAAGAGATTAATTTTAACATTTTTGAAGATTTTCTTTTAGAATTTTTTTGGATTTTCCGCAAAAATTGAATTTTTGAATTTTCCAAATTCTTTTGATTTTTTTTGTTTGGTGTCTATCTAATTACTACTGAAATTTTTAGAATTTTCTGAATTTTGGAATTTTCTAAGAATTTTTTAATTTTCCTTAATTTTCTAATTTTCTAATTTTTAATTAATTTTTTATTAAAAAAACTCGAATTTTCAATATTTTCTGAAATTTTTTGAATTTTTTAATGTTCTTTGAAAGTTGTTGAATTTTCGGAATTTTTTTGGATTTTTATTATTTTTCGAAAAATTTTGAATTTTTTTGAATTTTTAAAAATATTTTAATATTTAATTATAATATAAGGAAAACGGATTCGGACCGGATAAATTCGATCCGACTCGCTAACCCGACCCAAACTCGAATCTGACCCAATCGGATGAAAATAATTTTTTTTTAGTTTTTAAATATTTTTCTCTTTTTGTCTTTTCCCTCTTTTGTCCTATTCACTACACTCCCCCCCTTATTTCAGCGACTCCTCTTCCCGAAGCCATTTTTACTCTCTTTTTCTCGTTTTTTTTTAAATTTCCTTTTCCTTTCTTTTTTTTTTTCATCCCTTCTTCTTTACGTCGTCTTTTTCCCTGTGCTTCACCGAGACCACGCCGAGAACTTCCCTTCTCGGTGATTCGTGGAACGACCCGTACCCTAAACGACAACATGTACCACCAATGTTTTGCGTTTGTCGATAGTCCGCTCTAACCACAAAGGCGACCCAACTCGCACCCTCACCCCTCACAGCCCCCTAACAAAGGAGGCTAGAACAAGCTGTGCCGCTCGTCTTGGCCTGGCCACATGCGCAGCCCGACCCTACCTCAGCTTTTGCCGCACGCGCATCTAGGCCACCACTTGCCGGTCGAACTCCACACCGCTGGCCAGGAACCAAACAAAGAAGAAGAGGGGGGAGGGCCGAGGCGAAACGAAATCGTGAGCGGCCCTGAACGAATGACAAACATAGAAATCACGACAAAGCGGGGAAGGCGAGCGTTACGCAGGAACGTCGATTTTGATGATGAACGAGGAACACACAAAATGAATCTAACTCAGGCAATTCATCGAGCATTTGGAGTACCTTTTGGCTAAGAAAGGAAAGGAACGAACCGACCCAGACTTAGATTCACGCTGGGACTCACAGCAATCAACAAGCAACAACCCAAAAACCGCAGCACACATACAAATGAGGCCAGAATTCGTGCGAACCGGACTACGACAAGCCCCTCTCTGGCGAGCGCAGAACAGGGCAAAAAAAAAAGCACAAGAAAGGGCAAAACAGGGGGCGGTCAGTGGTGCTCCCTACCTGGCTCGAAGGCGAAGGCTAGAGGGTGTGCTTGACACAAATCATACCATGGCCGATCGCCTCGATGCCTCCAAGCCAGGATCCTCGGGTGTGGGGTCTTAGAACTAGGGAAAGGGACTCATCGGAAATACGAATGCCGGGGGACGGTGGTCTTAGGGATGCCGGTTGAAGGTCGTACGAATGCGACGGAGACGTGTGGTTGGGTCAATGGGGACGAGGCGGAGCCACTCTCCGATTTCACTCTCGACCTCCCCCAAATCTCAACTCGGCTCTCTCTCCCTCTCCTCTCAATCTCTCTCTCCCTCCCCCCAAAATGAAACCGGTCACACCCCAAAACAATAAAGAATGGGGATGACACGGCAGCCTCAAACACAATCAACAACCTAATATCAACTTGTATATATAAATATCAGATAAACCTTCAAATTGGTTACAACATCAGAGTTTCTATAATGCACCAAAAGTTATAGACATTTAGACTTAGACAATCCAACCACTAGCAATGATCGTATGTACCACTTCCTTAAAACATACCAAACAAAAATGGATCCCCAAAAGTTTCCCACCAACGGCGCTCTCGCTTTATTCGCCGCTAACTGAGGAACCTAAAAAGATTAAAGGAGGAGCGGGATGAGCAACCACAGCTCAGTGAGTAGTACATATCTTCTAAGCAGATTGAACAATCACTATGCATGTATACAAAGTAATACCAAACTTCATAACACCAACTCAATATATAAAATACATATTAAATCTTATAAGAGTTATTTCTTATCATCAAAGCTTATACTAATATGGAAAACTCATTTAAATCGCCATAAAAAGTCAAATATCAATGGTCGAATCCATTGAATAATCTCTATCAAAAACAGATATCAATGATCTATCCATCGACCAATCTTTTGCTCAATAACTAACCATGGTCACAACAGAACGCCTTGTGACAAGGCGACCAAAATTCTCCCATTGGCAAAATCTCCACCTACAAAACCGATGGCTGGCCCAGAAGGATATCCTAAACCTGGTATGCATACCCCAAAAACCCCTCATTAGGTTCATAATCATATTGAGCATAAATAACCATTCTCCAATACCAGAAACTTAAACCAAACAAATAACATTTTGCAACATAGCCCATCATCCATTTCATATCCGTTTCACAAATCATCATAAACATTTCCATAAATCAGTCGCAAATCAGTTTCATATATGTTTCTCCACAAACCTTGTATAACATGCTTTTCAAACATTCACAATCAACCAAAGAGTAGCAATTGCTCGATATGGCTTTTATGCAATAAAAATGCTCTTCTTAATTCAATATATGTACATGCATACTTCAAGACATGATTTTATAAAACCAAAGAAGATATAGTACCACTCACCTCGTATCGTCGAACTCAAGGCCCTATCAAATAACTGAGAAAAATGTTAAAATATAATAAAACTCTATCTCCACTATGAAACAACTAAATTACGCCTTAACTCTAACAAAAGGACTCCCACGCACTAACAAATCGCATAACCAAAACTATTATTCAAGCCATTCGTGACGTGGAGTTTAAGCGCAAAAATTAGTCACGCAATTTACTTCCTCCTCTGAACCCCGTTTAGAACGTACTTATAGTCAATAGAGAGCCCTTGATACATATTACAAGAATCTCAACTTGACCGTCCCAAAATCAAGCTGAAAATGACAATACGGGCCCAAAGCTGCTGGACGCATACTATTCACTGCGCGCAGGAAACTTTGAAATTCTGTTTCAGACAAACCATAAGCTCAAATCACGATCCGTAAAATTTCACGGCTCCACAACACGCTAAACTACCATTCCTACAAAAATACGCATCTCAACAACTCTAAAATCGGACTTCGCTGCTCGATTTTCCAAAAATTCCGAATTTGAACCCTAAACCCATAAATTACTTCAATTGGATGAACGAGGGGCTTGATCTCTTATCGGGTGCTACGTTATGGAGTTGAGTCGGCTTGGTGAGGCATCCGAGGCATGCACGTGCCAAAACCCCTTTCATTTCTTCCCCTTTCTCTTCTTCTTCTTCTTCTTCTTTTCTTTCTGGTCGAGGATCCCTTAGCTTCTATTTAACCGAACTTTCTTCCCTCTCCTTTTTGCTTTATTGACTTTTTAGTTTCTTTTTCAGTTTCTTCTTTTGGGGCCCACTAACATAATATTACAAAACCACTCTTACACTTTTAAGCACCAACACACATGGCCTCCTGCCGTGCCAGCTACCGCTGCCGGCCTGCCCCCCGACCGAACGTCTCACGTGACGCTCGCCCTCTCCTCTCTTTAACCTGTTGTTGCTGCATTCTTTTTCTTCTTTTTGCAAGTCCTGCGCACGAAGGCCAGCCTGGAGGAAGGAGACAAGCCAGGGGGAGCAGGCCGGGACGAAGAGAGAAGGAGGTTGGGCTGGGCTACGCGAGAAGGAGAGGAAAAGAGAAGGGGCGGGTTGGGCCAAGGTCAGATTTGGCCCAACCTGTCGCCTCTCGCGTTTTTTTTTTTTTTTTTTTAAATATGTATTTGAAAAAACAAATTAGGTGTCAACAAAACTCGAAACATTAATTTAATAATTCTCCATCTTGGCTCAACATTTGAAGCCAAATTATAGTGCTCATCATTCATATTACTCTCTCAATGCCCTGACGAATGCTCACTCTCCACAAACGTCAATAGAGCTCAAGCAGAGCTTGAACTCTGCCAAATGAATAGACTTAGTCATCATGTTTGTCAAGTTATCTGCAATAACAATCTTTTTCATAATAACATTACCCTTAGCTAGGACATGTCAGATGAAGTGATACTTGTGATATGTTTCATTCGCTTGTGATAAACTGAATTATACTCCAAATATATCGCAACTTGGTTATCATAGTGTATATGAACACTTTTATGATCTAGCCCTTAGTTAGTGTCATGTATTCTATCTCAGTCGAAGACAAGGCAACATGATCTTATAAGGATGCTTTCTAACTAACTACACCATCTATTAGCATAAACACGCACCCTTCTAAAGACTTGCAATCATTCAATTCACCGACATGATCCAAATTTACAAAACCACTGATTTCATTGCCATTACTGTCTCTCCGACACACTATACATACATATGCTGTCCCCTTCTAATATTTAGAGATCTACTTCATAGTTTCCAAATGAGCTGTATCAAGACGCTTCGTATAGCGATTAACTACGCTCACAGCTTGTGAAATATCAGGGTTAGTGCATACCATAGCATACATAACACTACTCACGGCACTAGAATAAGGAACATTGTGAAAGTGCTAGTATTGCCACCTAGAGGGGGGTAAATAGATGTTTAAAAGAAGTCTTGACAAATAAATGCGGAATAAAATAAATTGCAAGCAAAGTTTGAATAATGATTGGAGTTTGACTAAATGAGCCACCGGACTTCTAGAAGATGTTTAGAATTTGTTATGCGATAGAACAAACTTCTGAAATAACTTGTAAGTATGCAACAAACTTAAATAATAAGAGTTAAGGAAAGAGAATGTTGCACACAAAATTTATAGTGGTTTGATTTAAATTAAGTCTATATCCACTTTCCCACACTAACAACCTTTTGGCTGGATTCCACTATGTGATCAACCATAGATTATAACTTTGAGTGCAAACACTCAATAGTAAATCACACTATCTCACTAAATCACTCTTTTATTATTTCTCTCACAATCACATACGTTTAAACCCATGAAAAATAAGTGTATAATTGAAGTTCGCTCACACTTTGGAATTATAAATTATACGCTCCGTCTCTTACTTGTTCATCGGTCCTTAATCTCCTTAAATACTCCTCCACTTTCAAACTAGCCATTGGACAGTATCTAGAGGATCGTCTTCCAATCTACCCATTGGACAGATCTGTATTTAGAAAATTTAGTAGCCGTTGAGTGACAAAAGTAGAATCCCAAATTGATTTTGATCGCTCATACAAACAAAATATTGGTTTTCATAAGTAGAGCTTCTTTATTTAGAAAGTTATTGTTTTCAAGATCCAATTATCAATCAATTAGATTGAGTCAATAAAATCTATCTTGACGTAGAATCCAAATCAGATCACTAGCCGTTATATGTTTGGGGCTTGTGTTACGTTCTGTCAAGTTGTCTTGTTCTGAACATGTTTCGTTATGAATTTGCTACATTCTGAACTTGTGTCTTGTTCTGAACCTTGTCACATTATGGACTTGTATCTCGTTTTAGATGTAAAGTCTGAGAGTGTTTTATCAAAAGTAAAGCCTGAGTGTCTTCCGTCTAAAGTAGAGTCTGAGTGTCTTCTGTCTGAAATAGACTTTATAATCTGGACATAAGCTTGAACATATTCTACTTCTGAACATATTTAGCCTTAAGGTCTGAATACAGTCTGAATAAGTTCAACTTCAGCATAGAGTTTATCTTCTAGTTCTTTCAAGCATAGACTTTGACAATATGCTTTACATGTTTTATCATCTGCATAATCTATTACTCAACTATTAAACATGTTAGTAACCTTTGATTTATTTTGTCATCTTCAAAACATTATAAAGGATTTCCTTAACATATGGTACATATGCTCCTTTTCCTCCTCAATCTATGGTGATAATTTATCTAAAAGTTTAAAGTGTTTTACTAAAATGTGTACTTATAGATTTTACCGACTAGATGTTAAAACGTGCTACAATCTTCTCAATATTTTTCTTTTGAGATAGACGTAAAACTCCTACAAGCATGTCACGCAAAATCTTCACACCTAATATTTTCTTTGTAGCACCTAAATTATTCATTTCAAATTCAGCATTTAACTACTCTTCAGCACATCAATATTAAATATAATTTTAGCAGTAATAGATAAATCATAGAACTATTTTCCAAACTCTTAAAGTAAACACAATTATCTATCCGACTTTTCAAATAGTCTTTGACTAGTCATGAAAGTATCAAAACGCTTATACCACTACTTAGGTTACTGCTTCAGCCCACACAAAGATTTCTTTAACAAGCAAACATGATCTTTCTTATCTGGAATAGCGAAAGGTTGGATTTAGGAGTATTTGACTACGAGAGTTCTTTCACGATTCTCATCCATAAAGGCGTCATCACTTCGCTTCCCGGGTGAGCCTCTTGTGAGTTCACTTGATCAAAACCGAGAGCTCTCCCAAGCTCATATTTCACATGATAGCAGAAGGTGTTGTGACCCTACCTTGACGTTGCAGAATTTCTTGATCGATGATTTTAAAATTGAAAGGAAACCGGACGTAAAAGTAAGTTTAAGGGTATTTTTATGATCATGATAGCCCTCTCAAAATGTACATCCACCAAATATGACATTACTTCATCTTTTCTAGTTTCACCATCTTGAGTATTCTAAATCATAACCGTGAACCTTTTCTTAAGGTTCATACCTCTCACTAGGGGTGTGCAACCGAACCGGGTATACCCAAGAACCGAACTAGCCCACTTGGAAAACAAGGTCGGGAACCGATTCTCGTTGAAACTAGTCCAAGAACCAGTTCCCACAATTCGGAACCGGTTTAAACCAGTTTAGGAACTGGGTTCAATTGATTACCCACCCAAGAACCGGTTCCCGGATCGGTTTTGGAACTAGTTTTGTAAGTATAGTTTCAAAACCCTATTTTTTTTCCCTTATTTCTATTCTTACTCCCGTAATCACACAATGTTTTTCCTCTTGCCTCTCTCAAACACACACGACACTCTTCATTCGTCATTCCTCTTCCTCACTTACTTCCCTCCCTCATTGGCTCCTACGCGCACCGTCCGATGGACGGACAA
Source organism: Eucalyptus microcorys (assembly GCA_014182515.1). NCBI lineage: Eukaryota > Viridiplantae > Streptophyta > Magnoliopsida > Myrtales > Myrtaceae > Eucalyptus > Eucalyptus microcorys. The sequence goes on along the minus strand of CM024571.1, from coordinate 19,418,047 downwards.
TGTTCGTCACCGCCAAATTCTTGTGTACCACGTGGATGGCTCGCCTTATTTCTCTTTTGTACGAGGGTTTATGCTTGCATAAATAAGTAGTTTCATGTAGTAATTGTAGGAATAAGACTAATATTAGATCCATGTTTGTTGCTAATCATTTACCTTATGATTTTATTTATTATAATTAGCCATGCGAGGGTGTGACGACCGACTTGGGTTGTTGCTACGGAGGCTGTGGCGCGGACTAGCAGATGTCGGGCAAAGGTAGGTCGTGGGCGTCGGCAACGGGGCTAGGTTGCAGGTCGCGGTGGGCCTCGGCTACCGGACGGCGTTGGCGCGGCGAGGCGGGACCAAGCTCCGACTGTTGGGCGGCGAACAGCACGGGGGACGAGCGGTAACGGTGGATGGGCTCATGGAGAAGACAAGCATAAGCTCTGCTTTTTCTTTTTTTCTTCTTTTTTCCTCTCTCTCTCTCTCTCTCTCTCTCTCTCTCTCTCTCTCTCTCGTAACTTTCCTTTATGTCTCTTTTCTCTACTGCGCTTTTCAGCAAAAGGAAAAAGTCCTTGCTAGCTTTGGATCCTTTCCCCCTAAAATACGAACAAAAAGAAAATTTCCCCTTTCTCTTAAGCTTTTGACCTAAAAACCGAGAAACACCCCCCTCTCCGTACGCGAACAACCCTTTTATAGGCAATTATTATGACTTTAATTTCTTCTTCAAATCAACATCCACAATTTTTTTTTTCGAACACAATATTTCTTTTTATTTTCCACATCTCTTCTAGATTTCTTTTGTAAAAATGAATATTCTCCACCGATTTTATCATATATTGCCAAATATTCAAAATTGCAATAAGATTTTTCTCAAATTTGAAATCTCGCAAAGATGAGTTTGTAATATCTGCTCGAGGATACGGGCTTAGGCCAATTTGCTTTCTTCGTGAGCTTAGTCCAACTTGTAAAATTAAAGCTCAAAACCATCAAATCAAACACATCAGTCATCAGTCTAATGCAAATGCAATAATAATAAATAAATGCATCTAAAATTATATGCTATGTATTCTAATATCTTTTCAAGAATAAAATTAATCCCTAATACCCACCCTATGGTGGCCGAGTTAGTTCAAGCTCTACCCCCTCATCCGGGAGGGGAGGGGTTTGAAACTTCTCGTCCTCATTGTGTGACTTAAGTAGGGTGCCGTGGGAGGTGGGTCCCCGCACTAGTGCCTCCCCAAGTTTACGTCGCCAGTTGCCAACTGTACGGCGATTCCTGGGTATTAAAAAAAAATTAATCTCTAATTTTTATGTAATAAATAAATAATTGGGTCGCCAAAATTTAGGTGTCAACAAACTCCATAAATGTAATCTAATGATTCTTATTGACCTAATTGAGTGCTTTTCGCAAAAAAATGAACCAAAACTATAGGTACATGAGATTGAGCCTTAAGGGCTAAAATGAGCAATTTTGCAATTTTATGGCTAAAAGTATAAAATTGCAAAATAATTGAAATTGAATTCAATTAATGTTGCAATAAACATATTTGACTAATTACCCATATGTGGGATCACCTAACATATTCAAATTGACTTTCAATTGAAGTGCCAAAACTTAGGCAAAAAATGAATCAATGTCTAATATTAAAATTAGACTTATCTTCATACAATTGAACCTTAGTATTGAATGGGTCAACTTAAATTTTTTCGATTAAAGCTCGACGGCTCGATTTTCTTACCTTCAAGAGAGTAAAATCCCTTAAATCGAGAAGTTTTCATGTGAATTTCTCAAAATTAACCATGGATTTGGACTTATCTTAAGAAAACGAGTGAAAAATAATTGTTTGTTCATAAATCGAGAAGAATTAATTTTGACCCCCTAATTATGACTTAAAATGGCAATTCGCCTTTCAATGCGGTAATTCACGAAGTTGAATGCACGAGTGGACTTAAAATAGTCTCTAGACCAAATGTTGTAAAAGGAACTATACCTAATTATAACTAAAACAAAAGTAATTTTATTTTTGTTCGATTTAGAACCTAAAACCGAAAAATTCAGAAAATAAGATTCTTAATTGAATTTTATGAAATTTTCAACAAAAAGTCAAATTGACACTAAAAGAAAGTGTTTTGAGGATTTTTTATTTTTCCAATTTTTTATCAAAGATTTGACCGCCTAAAAGGTTTTTTTATTTAGGCAAATCTTTGGATTTTTTGAAAAATTGACTTGAGAAAAGTGAAATTAGGACTAATAGACATTTTTTGGGCAAAAAGCCAATTTTTGACTTGAGGTTGACTTTTGATTAAAGAGTTGATTAAAAATTTAACCCAAAAATCAACCATTTGACTTTTTGGATTTTTCTTGAAAATGAATTGGAAATTACTTAAAAGTAACAAGGGTTAATACCCTGAAAAACCCCAAACTGGTACACTTGTGACAAATTTACCCCAAACTATTTTTTTAACCACCAAAAACCCCAAACTGGTATACCTTTGACAAATTTACCCCAAACTGGTATACTTGTGACAAATTTACCCTCTGTTAATTTTCGTTAAATTTTATTCTCAAATTATTAAGTTAAATGATACGTGACAGTTGACCGGTATACCAATTTAGGATTTTACGCTCCGTTTGTCACAGTTTACAATTTTTGTGATTTTTTTGTAATATTAATCCAATTTAGCAGAGGATATATTTGTCACGAATTTACCATTTTAGGGTTTTTTGCAGTTGAATAAATTAGTTTGGGGTAAATTTGTCATAAATGTACCAGTTTAGGGTTTTTTATAGTCAGTCGGGGTAAATTTGTCACAAGTATACCAGTTTGGGGTTTTTCATGGTCAAAAAAATAGTTTGGGGTAAATTTGTCACAAGTGTACCAGTTTGGGGTTTTTCAGGGTATTGACCCAAGTAACAATGGCAAAGAAAGAAATGAAAAATGATATATTTTTTTTGTCAAGAAACGGGTTATGCCATTAGAAGTTCAAGTCTCGAATTTTTTTTTTACTTTTTTGATGCATCGACTAAAAATGAGATGTCAAAATGATGTGATAGATGACCTTCAGTATATCTAAATTAAAACATTCTCTTCAACATGTGCAAGCGATTATTCAAACCATTCTTTACGTAAAGGGCCTAATGTCTTGCCCATAATGTTGTGGCATCCTTCTCTTCGACCACCTCTATTAAAACCTCATCCGACAAGTTCAATATGATTGTGCTCTTTGGTGTTTCCATTAGCTCTATCATTTGAAAGGCTTTCATTATAATTGACAACTCATATTCACTATCCAATGCCTTAGCCAAACCTTGGATTGTCAATAACGCTTGCATCTTGATGCTCCATAACCCAAAGTTGTTCCACCTCAGACATAATTATAATAACATCATTTCTAGATAATAATCGGACACGCAAAAGGATATAGGGAAAATAAAACTTAGGCGTTTTATATGGGTGCCCAAAGTCAACAAATTTGACCTTAGGCCCATTGCTTCAACAAAAACAATGCCAACATGGGTTCAGCTTTTGTAGGAGAGAGTTTCCTTCATTTATCTCTCCTAGTAAAGGCACCTTTGCCCCTAAAAGATAAATGATACAATAAAGTATAGTGTGCCCATTTTTGTCTTATAGTGGCGGATCATATTTTCCTTACTTTCTTTTGCATGTATGAAAGAAAGTTCAAGAAGGAATTGTTTCTTCATCTAATTTTTAATCTACTTGAGAAATTTTTCTCAATAAATTGGATTTAACAAATCGTTATCTGATTTCAAACTCGAGAAATTTAACAATTATAAAGGGAGTGCTCTCTGCCACTTTTTTTTTTTTTTGGGTCGGTTTCTCAACCACTTTAGTGAGTAGCTGATTACTCAGGTCTCTTGTTGAAGCCTACTATGTCAAAAGCGAGAGAAACTTTGTCCCTCTCTATCTCCTTTTTTTAGCTACCTTGTCACCATGCTAAATGAAGATGGGACATCAAGAAAGGGATCCTAAGCAAATTATGTTGCTTTGTGCAATTGTGTGCATGGAGGAAAAAATTTAGGCATTGCATGTTAAAGAAAAAAGCTCGTGTATAGCCAAGAAGTTGACTTATTGGTTTATGTTACATATCACGAAACCCGAGTTAGAAATGATGAAAGCTCTCAAGAAATGTCAAGGATAGACGCGACATGTTGATATATCGGGGTTTCACTGTCTATAGCTTTTTAATAAATTCACCTTCATTTCCGAGATAACATAGTATTTTGCTCGGAGACATATATGCTCATGTACGAGTACAATAAAAGATATAACCAATGTTTCCCCAAATAAAGGAAGCAATAATGTGGTCGAGACCCATATTATCTTGGGCTAATACCACAAAAACTCCACACTGTACCCCAAATTAATTTTTTGATTACCAAAAACATCAAACTAAGATTTCTATGACAAATTTACACTCTATTAATTCTGTTAAATATTACAGTCAAATCACTGAGCTAGATAGTACGTAACAGTTGATAGGACTAGTTTGGGATTTTACCCCTTCGTTTGTCATATGTGTGTCACTCTATGGTTTTCCGTTGTATTAATTTAATTATATAGAAACTAATGGAGAGTAATTTTATAAAAAGAAGCATCAATTTTGGGTTTTTGGTGGTAAAAAAATTAGTTTGAAATAAATTTATCATATGTGTACCAGTTTGAGATTTATATAATTAAAAAATTAGTTTTATGTAAATTTATTATAAAAGTACCAATTTGAAATTTTTGTGACATTAGCCTTTATAGTTTTTTTTTGTCTTGGTGAACAAAAGATGGTAGTGTCATTTTCCAGCAATGCCAAAGCCATCATGAAATGGCTAACTAGATTTTTCGAAGCCTCTATTTCAGACTTGTGAGCATGGTCCTTATTTGTTTGTGAGCTCCTAATACCTATAAAAGGAAAAGATAATGTAATGTGTTGGGCAGAGTCCCTTAAAGTAAAGTGCGTATTTGTAAAAACTCTTAATGTCTTTCTAAACACTTCTCATTCTCCAGCCTAGTAGGATCTTTTAAGAAATGCAGCTCAGCTAGTTTGAAACATTAATATCTTGGCACCCTTGAGTGTCTCTATGCTTTGAACTAAATCTCTGGGTAATTTGCTACTAAGAAGCTATCCCTAAAGGGCTTAAACAAGAGATTCACCCATTGTGGAAAGGCATACTTGTAACAACTGACTCCGTTTTCCCTAGTTCTAAGCATAGGACCTCTCATTGGTCTTACTTGATCATGGATTAGTCGTCTCCCTTTCTTCTATAAAATGTTATTGTTTTATATCATCCGTATTTATTATTCACATTGGACCTGAGAAGGTCTTTAAAAGGCTCAAAAGGAAGAAACAGGACATCACCATTAAACTTTAAAGGGACAAGAAGTGGAAAGGAATATGGCTAAAAGTCAAAGCCTTTTGCTCACATCGGTTGCGGCGATGGACTTGCATGGAATTGAGGTTCCCCGTCCTTGGGCAGTATTTGATCTTTTATAAATTTGCTTTTAGCAATGAGTCAAGGTTGTCCCTAGAAGTCTGCCAACCCCTTCTTAGAATTAAAGGGCTCTAGGGACAGACGACTATAATTCAGCCTATATTCTTGGGAATTCATGGCAAAAAAAACACCTTAAGTGCCACAATTTGGCACGGGGGACACATAAGTACAAAAACTTCCAAAAGGTATATTTAAGTGCTAGAATCGGAAATGAATGGATCATTTAAGTACCAAAGATGAGATTTTTTGGCCAGAGAAGAAGGGAACATTTAAGTATCAAACTTTACCAAAAAAAACATTTAAGTATCAAAGGTGAGAATTTCCGGTTAAACAACTGAACTGTGGCATTTAAAAAAAAAAAATCCACGTAGACTACACAAGATAATGCTAAATGACGTCATTTTGGCACTTAAATGATTACTTTCTACAAAGTTTGACACTTAAGTATTCACTTTGTCAAGTATTCACTTCTAAGCAAAAGTGACACTTAAGTGATCACTTATAGTATAACTTGACACTTAGGTCATCATTTTTTAAGCACAACTGGCACTTAATTAAACATGGAGGATGACATTGTTTTAAACAAGGATTGTTAAGTGGACATTCTGACGAGCCACATAGAATGATTTTATTAATAAAATAGTGTAATGTTGGATTTCCACCACGCTCACCAGAGTTGGCACTTAGGACGCATTTGATAACGATTCTGTTCCATTTGATAATGATTCTATTCTCGGAAACAAATTCTGATAAAAAATTATTCTTTTTTATTCTATTCCCGAGAACAATTTCTAAGCATTTTAAGCCATTTGGTAACTGTTCAAAATTTCTGATTCTAGAATAGAATTGCATTTGGTATTGTGCTCAAAATTTCTACTCCAAATCATTTTCTTTTAAGTTTGAAATATTTTTTCCTTTCTCTCTCCTATTCTTCTTCTTCAAGTGGCGGGTCGTCGGTCCGGTGACCAGTTAGACGAGGGCTGATGATCTCACCAGAGTGTTGCTAGCCCTTGGCGAGGCCGGCCCTCGTCGACCGAGCCTCACCGGTGGCCAGGCAGGCCTCGATGGGGCTGGGCAAGGCTCGTCTGGCTATCGGCGAGGCTCGGCCTCGCTAGATCACGAGGCTTGCCTAGCCTCGGCAAGGCTCGGCCTCGCTAGATCACGAGGCTCGCCTAACCCCGCCAAGGCTCGGCCTCGCCGATGGCTAGGTTTGCCTCCGGCGAGCTCGCCGGACCAGTCATTGGCGACCGGCAAGGTTGGGTGAACGGCAGCAGACGGCAACCGTGGGATGGTGATAGCCTTGGCGGGGCTGGGTGAGTCTCCAGCGAGCTCGCCGGACTGGTTGCCGACGATCGGCGACGGTAGGTAGACGGCGGCGGACGGTAACCGCGGGATGGCGATAGATGAAGAAGAGAAGAAAAGGGAAGAAGAAGAAGAAGAAGATAAATATGGTCTTGATTCTTAGATTTGTTCCCAAGAATAAGAATTTTTTTTTTTTTTATTCTTGATTCCGTTCCAAATTTACTTTCGGAAACAAAAAAAATAGAAATTTGTTTCTAAGAATAAAATTTTTACCAAACGCAATTCTATTCCTAAATTGCTCCCGGGAACAAAAAATCAGAATTAGATACTATTTGGATGGTTAACAAACAAGCCCTTAAAGTATCTAAAAATAACACTTAAGTGTACCTTTTAAAAGTTTTGGGATGCATGTTATTTGCCTAGGAATTTAAGGTTTATGCACGTTGACCTCTTGTCTGGGATGTGCTTTTCCCATAGGACTTGGTACATGCCATTTGAGCTTGTGGACAAACTAATCATATATTTTAGCTGAGTGAGAGAGAGAGAGAGGGGTCTGCACACGTGGATGGTAGAGCTTCTGTCAGACCCTCCAATGGACAACGCCAAACAACACAGATGGGACTAATCATACAAGAGTTTATCTGTTTCAAATCAAATGCAGTACACTCCTGAATCACGCGACATTGTGATTGAGGAGGATGAGCAGTTCGCCGGTTGACTTGTATCCCGGATCCGACAGCAGGGGAGACTCTTTGATCTTCTTCTCGAACCAGGTGAATAACCCGTCCACTATCTTGGCCTCGAAATGCTCCTTGACGAGCCCCTCCAGGACCGCCCTAAAGTATGAGGCGATCATGGACGGAAGCCGCACTCTGATGGTCCCTCTGTCGGTTTTGGCCCGATCGAGCAGCTTGATCCTCTCGATGCTGAACAAACCGTTTCTCTCTGACTATTTCTAGCTCTTGCTGAGTAGCATAGTATCTGGGGAGGTTGAAAGTGTCCACATCGTTTTCGCTTAGCAACCCCTGAATCCAAGAGAAGAAGATTGATCATTGAGCGCAAATTAGAAAGGAGCTTGTAACATTCCATAGAGATGACCTCCATGTACTCTCGACTTTCTGACCAAACGTCAATGCAAGGGGCAAACTCGAAAACGGATGTCGTACGTCGGTGGCCATGTCAACAAGGTAGGAACCTAGGACTCCACCCATTGCTATGAGTAAGCATTGCTGGGCGGTCATCCCATCCGAGAGGCACAGAACAACAAGGACCATAAGCCCTCCACACGCGAGCTCTTGCGCTCTGGCTCTGCAGAAACGCTCCACGTCTCTAGCGAATTGAGTGGCATACGCCTCGTGGACCTCTCGAGGGCTGTATGCATAGTCGATCCTTCCCTTGTTCCATGTAGGCGAGTCCTTATCCATGACTTCTTTTGGCACTTTGGACAGCCAGTGCAGGGCATAGGAACAGTGGATAATGTGGATCGAAGCTTCGGGAAATAGGCGGTCGTGAAATCCTCTGGGTACGCCAGCCGCGAAGTAGTGCCGATCGCAAGGGAGCGATCTGAAGGGGGCGTTAAAGTCGTTGGATGTGAAGTCGTTGAAGAACACTTGGAACTCAATGGCCTCAGAACTGAGGCCATCAGAACTGAACTTGAGTTCAAGGGATTCAATGATGTTCTGCACTGCAATAAAGGTGTTGGGCCCGACAGAGCAGCCTAAATCTTCGATGCAGAATGTGGCCGAGGCTGCCAAAGGAGAGATGAATCAGTTGGCATTGAACTTCTCAGCGATGTACTCTTTGATCAAGGCCTTGGTGCTCTCTACTCCTCTTTTCTGCAAAATTTCAACTCCTGATTAAAATCCTGCCAATAGACACTCTGATAAAGAAAGTACTTCTTTATAGGGTATCAAGAACTTGATGATTGGACATAAAGAAGAGACATGATATGATTATCAGCCTGGTAAAGGACGTCATCCAGAAAAACAGAACTGTAAAATATTGCCATGAGGGAGAATAAGACAAAAAGCTGCAGGTGAAATACGTTCGCCCGAATGCCTTGTCTAAAAGGTGGAGTTGCAGGTGTAACTGTACAAGCCATCTCCTTCGTTTGCTGGAAGCGATCAAGTTGGTGCAGAGGCCATCTCCCCCACCCCTCTCTCTCTCTCTCTCTCTCTCTCTCTCTCAAAAGCAGACAAACACAAGGGCACTTAACACTGGACCTGCTCTATTAGGTCTGCCAAGTTGCTTTTTTGGCTCCGAAGTAATCGTGGCTGGTTGCTCGAGTCGAACAATAAATATAAAGTGTTGAGGAAATTTCCCAAATTGATTTTGAAGATTGACAAAACATTTTCATAAGTGTTCAATGATTCCGATGAAAGAATTTCCAAGTGATATTCTTGGAGCAATTTGGTTGATCAAGAAGTTTTGATGGAAAGTTTGAAATGTATCATCAAACGTTACTCATCAGACTTAAAGAACCAGACTCAAAGACTTATCAAGACATTCTGGTTACCTATGGTTAAGATTGTGTTATGTTATGATAATCAAAGACAACGGTTGAAAGTCTGATGGGATGTTATCAAATATTATCAATCAAAACCAGAGTTGTGGTTTAATTATTTCCTTCCTTATGTGTCCTGTCAAATGGCTAGGAAGAAGATAATATCCTCGCGCAATAGTTAGTAGCAATTGATTGGATTTCTTGCCTTATATATAAGGAGTTCCAAAGGAAAGTGTCTCTCAAAGATTTAGATTTCCTGGAATGACTTATTTAAGGCGAAACATTCTTTCCATTCGTAAGCACTTGACTTATGGAAACCCAAAGTACTATATGGGCGGCAGAAATTATGGGAAGTATCAACCTTGGTGATCCTGAAATCATCAGATCTTCTCAACCAAATTTAGGCCAACGGGTAGATTGGCTAGAGAAGTCCTCCTAGAGATATGTCCAACGGTCAGCTTGGACTAAGAGGTGTATAAGAGAAGATCTCGAAGTTGAAGGAATCAAAATTAGCATTCGCAAGAATTGAAGATTTTAATTCCAAAGTCTGAAGAGTGTCTTGATTACACATTCGTCAGTGTGAGCATCATTGTGTAACCATTTAGAGGTTGAGAGTGTGTGAGGAGTTATACACACGAGCTTGAGTGTTCAGAGCTCAGATCTTATGACCTTTGATCGATTCTTATTAGTGGATTCCAACCAATTGGCTGTAGTTCAGGAAAGTGGACGTAGGCTTGCAAAAGCCAAACCTCTATAATCTTGAGTGTGCTATTCTCTATCCCTTACTCTATTTATTAATTGCGGTAGAATTATACACCGGTAAGATCTGACCACTTCATCATAAGTTGTCTCGTTGCAATATTTATTTTAAATTTTTTATTTCCGCAAAATCACCTATTCACCCCTCCCCCTCTAGGTGATATTTTAGCCATAACATAAAGAAATTATAAAAGGATGCTTGTTGATTGATTTTAAAAAAAAATGAGCAGAAGCGGTTAATTTCTTGGGCCAGCCAACAATCTCCTTTAGTACAACTCACACTTTCTTGGCTGATAGGAACCTATGTCCAAACACTTGCATTCACCTTCTCCTTGTGATTATAAAAATATGGGTGGAATATAACAAACTATTGAATTATTTAAGCATTCCTGTCTTTTAGGAATCAAGATCATCAGGCTCTAGACCTAGACCGGTGAGTGAAAATGATGTACCTTCTGATGTTGTTGCACATTCCAGACCACAAAGACCTTCTGATGGATCTTAAGTGTTTCTGAACCAATATATAAAGTTTGCTTCAAATTCCTCTTCTGAATTTGACAGTTTGACTAGTTTTTCACAGTTGCAATGTCTTTAACAACTGTGCGTTCCTCATCTGATTTGTATAAAAAGAAAGATGGGGATGATAGTTGTTTGCAGAATGGTTGTCCGTATAATTAGAGCCCACTTTTCGATAAATCCTTTCCTCTAGAACCAAAAAAAAATTAACAGGGTTCCTATACAAATTTCTATGCTACAAGAATAAATGAGAATCTTTACATCTCTAATTAGACTGATTTCTTCTTTTCGCTTTCATCAGTTTCCTTAGTAAACTGCAGAGAACAATTCTTCACAATAATACTAAATGCTTGGATCATAATTCAACTCCTAATTACACTGACCAAAAGGAATCTCAATTAGATATATACTCCTTTCCCTAATTAGATAGGGATTTTCCCCCCAGATCTGGTTCCAGACTCAATCCTTGCCGGGCTCTTAACTCAAGTTATGGACAGTACTAGACTATTAATATGGTCTTTAAAGCTCAAGAGTCTTACAAATAGTACTATCAGGTCCATCACTCATTCTCTTGTCTTAGGAGCTCAAAGATACTCAATAAAGTTGAACGCTTGATGAATAAATCCGAAAGTTGGCATCAATTCAAAACAGACAAGAACAAGGGAATTGGCCGTTTAGCCCAATACTTCTTTCATAGGTTTAACCGCCGGTCTCCACTTTGTCGTTTAAGTAAGGGCTATACACTCAGCAGACTGCTATTACTAGGCCAAACTTCTTCGCTGATGTGCTCAGAAGTTAGTTTCTTACAAACTGGGTAAGGCTAGGCAAGTGGTGACATTGTTGCTCACACGACTCCAGGATAGCAAAAGACCAAGAAGAAATTTTAAATGCAGTTTCTCACTTCCTTTCACGCGATAGTTAATTTCTTATTCTTGCTGGACACAACTAGACAAGGGAATGATCTCATGCTTTACAGGGAAGCTGTGAAGTTTTGTTGAGATCAAGATGATAGGTCGGTTGCTGCATGAAGAATCTACCGATGACTTTGACATGCAACATATTGGAAACTTTCTGAGCTTTGCTTCGAGGGGTGATAGAGTAGGCTTGAACCAGATGCTCAGGAATGGCATATCTCCCAACGTCCAAGACTATGATAAGAGGACTGCTTTACATCTCGCGGCGAGTGAAGGCCATGCTCCTATCATTGAGCTTCTTCTTCTTTACAAGGCTGACGTTAACCTTCAAGATCGATGGGGCCGCACTGTAAGCTTCTATCTAGTGCATTATCTCTTGTTGATAACTGATTTGCTTGATTTTTCTATTTCTAAAGATACCGTGCTTGAGGTTAAAAACCATCACGTGTCTGTTTAATGTTCTTTATCAAACTAAAATTCTATGTTTTTCTTACCTGAAGCCCTTGAGTGATGCGAGAAGTTATGGACACCGAGATATTTGCAGGATCCTGGAAGTGAATGGCAGCTTAGATCTCAAAAACGATCCACCAATGGTAACCAGTTTAATCTCTACAGCAAAGTTAGTTCAAAGAAAAAATTTTCAATGTGGACTTCATTACTTGTTGAGCCAAGTCCTCTGAGCAATCTGCCCAAACATATGTGATGTCTCCTAGAGAGCACCCTGTTAGCTTTTATTAGAGAAAATGGATGCAATGAACGTATCTAACCCCGTAATTTCTATTTTGCAGCCAGTGCGACATGACTCTGATTTGAATGAAGTGAATATCGATATCACAGAACTTAATCTGCTTCATTCTTCCATTGTCGAACAGGTAGGAGCCTCTATGAACAGATGTAAGAGGTGTCTAAAGAGGCCATGTTCAGTTCTTTATCAAGGATATAAATCACATCAAGATTAGCTAAATCACATTAACTATATTACATGGCAAAATTACGGACACTGTGTCAGTAAATGACTGCAAATTAGTCTTTCTTTTATTGGTTAGTCATTACCACTGTTTCTGCTGCAGGGTGTATTTGGCGAGTCTGAAAAGGTCAAGTGGCGTGGAACATGGGTTGTCAAAACCATAATTAAGAGCCAAATCTGCCATCCAGTCAAAATGTGCGTAAAGCTTCAGGTTTTCTCATCTTCCTTCCATGGTTTCGTGAATTAATTTATCTCTGACAATGGAAGTATGCAAGGGAACTGAATATTCCTGTTACAAGCATGATACAGGAAATTATCAGCAAAGGATAACACTCTCTTACGAGAACTCAGGCACCCCAACATATTGCAGTTTCTCGGTTCAATTGTGCATGGAGAGGAAATGATTTTGATCACTGAATATTTACCAAAGGTATCATCAAACTTTATTACTCTACTTCTAAATGACCCTCCCTCTGTGGTAAACCAATTAGCTTTTTCTGTGCATGAATCTTCATTTACTATTTATGATTGAGATATCCCATCTCACTATCTGTTAGAATTCTGTTGTTTTCAATGCCTTGGAGGCTCAATGAACAAAATATTGTGCAGACAGCTATAAAAACTGAAGAATCTTTAAGATCAAATATAGAACTCTGCTTCGTTCAAAAAAAAAAAAATATATAGAACTCTGCTTTTAATTAAGGTTTGCCTTGCACGGTGAAGACTCTTTTGAGCAGACCAAGGCTTGAACTCTTAGGAAGTTGCTTCACTCATCAATCTTTCTTTTAACTGTCCATTCACCTTGCTGTTCCAAATGTGTTTCAGGGAAATCTGGAGGACATCGTGAATGGGAAAGTAAGATTAGAACTGCCCACTGCTTTGCAATACGCACTGGACATAGCTAGGTTAATTAAGCTGTCCTGTCTCTTAAAATTTTTTCTCATGGGAAATAAAATTCATTTATGATATTACTTCGCTGTGCAAACCTTTTAATACATTATATATCTTAGGAGTCGACTCTTATTTACCCTTCTAAGTGGCTAGACTATTTAAATTCATGATGTTTAGTGAAAGCAAATGGTCTGAAAGTAGTACTTTGAAGCTTTGCAATTTCAGCTGTCTTCTTTGCGGTTGAATCTGATGGCCAACTTGTAATATTTCGGTTTAGAAACTTTTATCTTCTCTATGCAACATCATAACCATGCTTATTTCTGAAACACTAAGCTTGAAAACATACATCATGTGCTCAAGAGTTCAAGATTTACCTGATTGAGGACTCTGTTGAAGCAGCATAAGCATACATAGCTAGTAATATTGCTGATAAAACTACAAGTCAAGTGTGCTGCATATCAAAACGAGTCTCTGAGCCTGACTTGGATTTCCAAACCCCTCCATCCTCTTTGATCTTTATTATGTTATGATTTTGATTTCTCTTGTGGTCTACTTTTAAGTTATCACTAAAATCAAGGTACTTTTTTGACCAAAAAGAAAGTGTGCTGCATATTCACCGACTTAAGTTGGATCATTCAAAAAATACATTGTACAACCACCATCATACATTTATCAATTTCCGAATCATTTGCAGGGGAATGAATTATCTCCACCAGCATAAACCCTTTCCTATAGTGCACAATCATCTCCATCCCAGGTAAGTACGTTTCTGGGCCATGCACTTCATTTGCGGAAGTGATGTCAGGTAATGAAACTTAGGACCAGTTAAGATCAAGTGGATTCCTAGACCTTTTTTCTGTTACAGCACTTATAAAGTGATGGTGGAGAACTTTTTTAAGAACGTTTAGACAGAGCACAAGCTAAAGTGAAGTCTTAGCAGAAGTAATACAACCTGTAGCACCACTGAGTGCCCTGGCTTTGTATCTCATCAATTTTTAGAACTGAGAATAGTTTTGAAGTCATGTCCTGGCCCTGCGTCAGTGTATCTCACCTATGCTTCCTCCGTTTGTATATAGAAACCTGTTACAGGATGAAGGAGGACACTTAAAGATTGGCGAATATTGGGTCCAAATGTTCTATGAGCAAATTCACCCTAATCAAGAAACCGGTATGTGACCAAGTGTTTTTCGTTTACTAATTATTAACTTTACCCACTCCTCTTATCAAGTCTTCTGCTTCACAGGTCCAAGAAAGGACGGCTCTGGCCACAAAAGAAACCCATCGGGTGACATCAAGAAAGATATCCTTTCATTTGGAATCATAATTTATCAGGTCAGCAAACTGGATATGACGAGTGCAAATAGCTTGTTTCATAGGCCGCAAAAGTAGCTTTTCTTCCATAAATTTATCACCAACTACTTTTATTCATCAGTGACTGAAAAACATCATTTTGTTGTGCTTTCATAAATCTTGCCATTCCTATCCTTTTTCCTCTTCTATTTCCCGCTAATTCTGTCGCATTTTTTATGCTTACAAGAGTTATTTCTTGTCTGGGATTATTCAATTGGAGAGCAGATGTTAGAAGGAAGGCACCTACTGAATAGTAAGAACTCTGACGCCATGCATATGGAGTCTACTGATTTCAAAGCAAAGCTCCAGATGAGCAAGTGTCCGAAAAGAATTCAACAGTAAGTGAAGCCCTTTATGCATATCGAGTTCTATACTGTCCAAGTACTTCACATTGCTTTATGAGTTTCATACGGAGAAAACTCATCTTTTGCCAATCAGAGTTAAGCGCTTACATCTCTTGCTTGCATGGTTGGACAGTGATTTTAAATGAAGAGCAAGTTATTAACATATAAGATATCCCAAAGAAGTTGCAGAAATAGAATATCTTCGATTTTTCATTGCATCTCTCAAGATTTAGTATGCTTTCAGAGTATTTCATGATTAGGTCTAGTAAAGGCAAGTACATATTGACTGCAATGCCAAAAGACTGGTTTGCAAAAAGTATAGCAACTTTAACCTCTAGGATAATCCACATGCTTATACATCAAGGTATTATGCAATATGAATATGGCCTACAAGCTGAGACTTTGATCATACTTATTTTCTTTAGTTTCGATTGCAGATTAATCGAGGACTGCATAAGTAAGGATCCACATCAATGGCCTGACTTCACAGCTGTGCTCCAAACACTCGAAGAAGTTTCCTCCAGCCTCACGAGGCCTGCATGCGTCTGCTGAATTTGCTGGTATACGCCTAGCATGTAGATGTGGACATAGTAAGGGAAATCTCGTTTTCTGTTACTCTACCGCGGAAGCGTGAACAAACGAAATGACTTGGTGTAAAATAATTGCAGAAATAAAACCTGAATACAGCAAAATTTGGCAATGTGCCTAATTCGAGGGGAGAGATCAATGAAATAGCTCTACTATAATCGGCAAGATGAAATTACAATCGTTCAATCACACCATTTGAATCCTAGATTAAAACCAAATTTACAAGAAGCAATCACAAGAAAGGAGTTTTCTCACTCTAAACTCTCTTGGGTGACTGATAATGGCTCTCAATGCTTTCTGTGTCTCTTGCAAGGTTTTACTCATGTTAAGCGCACTCGCTATGCACACTAGACATTTATGTGCAAAAAGTTACGAGTTCGCCAACGTCAACATAGACTTCATCAATTTCCCTTTCTGCATCATCCACAACTTTGTCAGCAAGAGTCAAATTTAGACTTTCCTAATTTGGCTTCGGTCTTTTTGCAATTTAATTGCGGATAGAATTTGCAAGTCAATCGAGATTAATTTCGAGCCATAATCAGCACTTTCTTTAACCAACAACCTAGCATGCTTTTATATTCACATGTGTAACAACTAACAGTAGACAACGATCCAGGCCTACCTCTGACTCTATCTGAGGATTGCCTGACTCGAATGGTTAAGAAAGGAAAGCTGAGTTTGTCAAGAAGGGTTGACAAGTCTTTGCCTAAAAAGTTCTTGTTGCCACAAGTATCTATTACGCGGATCAACCATGCCAGATCTTAGCCATACAAAGGTAAAAAAGGAATGGGATGCCAATTCCTTTATGGACCACACGTGATGTAACACTTCAGGAAACACGAGGTTCGACTGTCCAATCGACATGAAAAGGATCCTCGTCAAACACATCAGCAGATCCTCCAACCTATAAGAAATTACTGCAGACAATGACTTAACAATCACAAACATTTGGTCCAGGAACGAACACGATCTGATAGTCTCCTGGACTGAAGGCACTTCTGAACAGGCATTGCCAGGTGCGTTTGCGGAGCCAAGTTACTGCCGAATCTGTATGACATGTCCTAATGAATGGCACCCTCCCTTTCATGCAACTTTGATGACTTTCAAGGCGCATAGGGAACTTCGGTCACATCCACACGCGGTATGCGTGATTCTTTAGCTATGGGGCGATATACTAGAATATGTCTTGAGTTTGAGCTGTAGTTTGATCTAAACTCTGGTCATGTGTAGTTTGAATTAGGAAAGTTCCGATTGGACTTAGGTTGACCTAACATTTGAAGCAACGATAAATCCTTGTTGTAGCTGGATGATTGAGTCAACCAAAAGGGGTAAGTATACTAGAAGTGCTAAAAGTTGTGTATTGCACTCACTTTAGTACCAAAAGTTTTTTATGGATCACTTAAGTGCTACTTTTTTTAAAAAACGATTATTTAAGTGTCAACTCTGGTCCAGATTGCCGGAAATCCGACGTGGCTATATTTTATTAATTTCTCAATCCTACGTGGCTCACCAGCGATCATTTAAGTGCCAAAAGTTATCAATAATGATCATTTAAGTGCCAAATTTTATTTAAAGTGATCACTTCAATGCTAGTCATTGTTAAAAAACAATCACTTCAGTGCCAAGCATGCCACCACGTGGACTGGATTTTTTAAAAATTTTGCCAAGTCATATTATAATTTTAATTATAAATGACACGTAATCAGTTTGGCTGGAATTTCTCGCCGTTGACACTAAAGTGATCATTTTTCTTCCGATTTAGCACTTAAGTGGGCCAGTGAAAACTTTTGGCACTAAATGAGCGTCGTACACAATTTTTGACACTTCTAGTATACTTATCCCACCAAAAGGAATGGAAATTGATTTCCATGTTGGAATCAGTGAACAAAGAATTTTTTAATTTAATATAAGGATAAGTGTATTAGAAGTCCTAAAACATGTTATAACAATGCAATTAAATTCTAAAACTTTCAAAAAGTGCAATCAACGAAAATTGGTTCCATAAAGTCCTTTTGTTGATTATACTTTTTGAAAATTTTAGGACTTGATTGCACTTTCATGATAAGTTTTAGGACTTGATTATAATTTTGATAAGTTTTAGAACTCAATTGCACTTTCGTCATAAGTTTTAGAATTTCCAATGCAGTCATCCCTTTAATATGTACAAGCATGTTTTGGTGTCATTGTTGATATAATTAGGCAGATGTCTCTCCTTGGTAGGATATGATTTTCACCCAATTCTAGCTTTATATATATATATATATATATATATATATATCTACGTATGTATGTATGTATGTATGTATGTATGTATGTATGTTTATCATAGATTTATTTTGGTACCATTATTAATGTAAGGCAGAGTTGTCATCTTCATGGGGTTTGGATTGTCATAACAAGTTTTAGTTTTTTCATTGCACTTATCCCTTTAATATACACAAGTCTGTTTTGGTGTCATTGTTGATATAATTAGGCAAAGGTGGTCTTCTTCATGGGATATGATTTTATAGCCAATTCTAGCTTTATATATGTGTGTGTGTGTGTGTGTGTGTATCATGGATTTATTTTGGTACCATTGTTGATGTAATTACGTAGAGTTGTCATCTTCATGGGATTTAGATTTACACCCAATTGTCCTAACAAGTTTTAGGACTTTTAGTACACTTATCCCTTTAATATGAACAAACTTGTTTTGGTGTCATTGTTTATATAATTAGGTAGAGGTCATGGGATACGATTTTATATATATATATATATGTTTATTGTGGATTTATTTTGGTACCATTGTAGATTTAATTAGGCAGAATTGTCATCTTCGTGGGATTTGGATTTACATCCAATTGTCATCACAATTTTTAGGACTTCGAGAACACTTATCCCTTTAACATATAAAAGCTTGTTTTCGTGTCGTTATTGATATAATTAAGCAAAGGTGCCTTCTTCATGGGATATGATTTTACACCCAATTAGTACACCCAATTGTCATGGATTTATTTTGGTACCATTGTTGATGTAATTTGTGACGACCCAGACCCGGGGCAGTACGGAGGGACGAACTAAGATCGCCTCGGCAGTACGCGGGCAAGATGGCCCAAGCGGCGGTGCGCGGGGAGAAGGGATGGTGGTGCTTCCACGCCTTAGTCCCCGGACATGCGCAGGGAGGGGACGCATCTCTTGTCCCACATCGCTTAGGGAGGGAGTCTAAGCTAGCTTATAAGGCTTAGATCCCTCTAACTGTAAATACACGTTTTCTTGGAATAATATGGGTTGCCCTGAGAGGAACAAAACCGTGAGGACTTAATGTCCAAAGCGGACATTATGTGTACAGTGGAGACCAAGGGTATTACAAGTGGTATCAGAGCCGACTCCCGACCGCATGTGGGGCCACAGCGAGGGCGCTGTGCCTTAAGGGGTGGAGAATGTGACAACCCAGACCCGGGGCAGTACGACCCAGACCCGGGGCAGTACGGAGGGACGGACTAAGATCGCCTCGGCAGTACGCGAGCAAGACGGCCCAAGCGGCGGTGCGCGGGGAGGAGGGATGGCAGTGCGTCCGCGCCTCGGTCCCCGAACGTGTGCAGGGAGGGGGCGTGTCTCGTGTCCCACATCGCTTAGGGAGGGAGTCCTGGTTTAGCTTATAAGACTTGGATCCTCTAACTGTACATACCCATTTTCTTAGCCTAAATATAGGCTGGCCCAAGAAAAACAAAACTGTGAGGACGGGCGCTACAAAATTAGGCAGAGTTATCACCTTCGTGAGATTTGGATTTAAACCCAATTGGTGCAGCACTTCTCGTCCCGAAGAAAATTGATTAGTGGTTTTGTGGCTGCCTAAAAGAAGTCTACAAGCCGTTCGAATATTTGGAGCTTCTTCTTCGTGGATTTCTTTCGGTGATTTGTGCCATACATCCCGTTGAGATCGCTCGTCTTATTGAAGGCGTGAGAGTTTGGAAGCTGCAAAGTAATTCTCTGTGATTTATTTTTTTTCAAACAATCATGTTAGGCTAAACAGGGCTAGTTTTGGTGTAATTTAAGACTTGTAAGCACTTTAGTGAGCGATTGTAGTCTAATTCTTCTTATTGCTTGGTCTTTGTGGTTGGCTCTTTCCATGAAGCAGCCATGATACTCAGATTGAACCATATAAATCTTCTACGTTCTTTATCATATTATTTTACTATCTTTGATAATTTCGATCTCTAGTGTTAGATTTGAGTTACACAGCTTCCGCGTTATTTAATAACATATTCGTTTTAGTCGCTTTTGTAATATGAAGACACGCTTCATAGAAATCCCATCGCATAATATAATAGACTTGGTTGTGAAGTTGGCTAACGCCGAAAATGTCCTCTTCTTTCAAATAACAGATTTGGTTTTGAATTGCCTTTCTTCACTTCTGAAGAAAAGAATAGTTTAGTGCTTTGAACGTTGTTTTTGTCCCAACACAAGCTGCCATCGGTCTCGTCATACGTGCGCTAACCATGTTGATCGTATATTCTTTAGGATTAGTCAAACGCAACTTGGAGACAAACACAAGAATAAAGGAGTAATAGCAAATTGCCTCTTCACTCACCCCTTTTTAAACTGTTGCATCCAGGATCAGGCCTAAAACTGACCCAAAGAGCCATGGAAGAGGTGCCGGAGAGCGAGCACATAAAATGGGGGTTAACAAGAGACCTGTACGCACAAGAACTGAAGAAAGCCACTCGCATAGCAGCTCCAATGGTGGCAGTTTCGGTGTTGCAGTACCTTGTGCAACTTGTGTCGGTGGTTGCGGTCGGACACCTTGGCCAACTCTTGCTATCAAGCGTCGCCATCGTCACTTCTCTGGCCAATGTCACTGGCTTCAGTCTCCTTGTAAGCCAATGCCTTTGCTTAGTAACTTGGTCACATTCTTAAACGATAAAAATCTAAGTCATAATGTTCCTAGCAGTCAGGATTGGCTGGCGGACTTGAAACTCTATCCGGGCAAGCTTACGGTGCGGGCCAATTCCAGAAACTCGGAGTTTATTTTTTCAGCGCCACCATGTCTCTCATTCTTGTTTGTCCTCCAGTTTGCATCCTCTGGATTTTCACGGACAAGTTCCTAGAACGAATGGGCCAAGATCCTGTAATCTCGCTCGAAGCCCGTAAATACTTGATGTGGCTCATCCCTGCCCTGCTTGGGGGCGCAATCCTCAAGCCGCTCGTTCGGTTTCTTCAAACTCAAAGCCTGATACTAGCCATGCTCCTCAGCTCCTTCTTGGTCCTCTGTTTCCACATACCCCTTTGCTGGATTCTTGTGTACAAATTGGAGCTAGGAAGCGTGGGCGCAGCCTTGGCATTCAGCATATCAACTTGGTTGAATGTGATGCTGCTCGGATTCTACATGGTGTTCTCTTCAGCATGTGAGAGAACCCGTGCGCGGTTCACTAAAGATGCCTTTCATGGAATCCTTGAGTTCTTCAGATACGGAGTTCCTTCTGCTGTAATGATATGGTCAGTCTCCTCTAGTCCCAGAAAAGAGAAACTTTCTTGCTGTTTCGTCCCCTCTTCAATTGCTTCTCGATGCCTGTTCTTGCAGCCTAAAATGGTGGTCGTGCGAGCTGCTCATGTTGTCATCTGCCTTTTTGCCGAATCCAAAGCTTGAGACGTCGGTTCTCTCCATATGGTATGGTATAAAACATTTTAGCAATCATTTTTACACAAATCGGCAATCTTTCTGACTGTTATAAATGTTAATTAATGGTTCAGTCTTACGACCTCTACATTGCACTTCACTGTGCCATATGGTTTCGGAGCTGCTGCAAGGTACAATTCGCGTTTCTCTTGGTCCCTACTAAGGTGCAGACACCAGAATGCAAGTTACGTTTCAAGTTTTCAAAGGACGTGGTTTTTTGCAGTACTCGGGTCTCAAACGAACTTGGAGCAGGGAAACCGAACCGGGCCAGGGTTGCAGTCCTGACAATATTATCTCTTGCTATTACCGAAGCGGTCATCGTGGGAACCACGCTCTTCTGCTGCCGTCATGTCCTGGGATATGCTTATACCAATGAGAAGCAAGTGGTGCATTACATTGGAGTCATGACTCCTCTTATTTGTCTCTCCATTTTCATGGACAGTATACAGGCAGTCCTATCTGGTCAGCTCTTACACTTCCATTTTACCCCTTTTCTCTAAGTGAAGTCTGAGAAATCATACTGGTTACATCTCGGGGACATTCTCTCGGAAATTTGTCCTCCTCGAATGTGGTTCGGCCCTTGCTACCGGTTAAGAACTTCAGTTTATTGACCACCAGCTGAACTGATTTGATCATGCTTGATTAAACAGGAGTAGCCAGGGGAAGTGGATGGCAGCGCATAGGAGCATACGTAAACATCGGGGCGTTCTATTTGATAGGACTTCCAATTGGACTAGTTCTCGGTTTTGTCCTGCATCTACGAGCCAAGGGGCTTTGGATCGGTATTATATCCGGAACCGCCGTGCAATCGGCCCTCCTTTCTCTCATTACTGGAGCTACAAATTGGCAAAAGCAGGTGCTTGCTCACAAACGCTCTTCCGTAGATGGCATGTTGATAGATTTTGAAGTCCGACATGACATTTAAACGGAAGACCCACTTCCACTTTTAACAACACCTTTTGAGCAACCCTTTTAGGAACGGCCTACCTGAATCCAGCCATGGATCATAACATCTCTCGATCTAAAGTTCGAATGGGAGGTAGAAATTGCGCAGCTACACAAGTTTAATATGTCCTCGTTTAACATGTCACGAACTTATGTTGCAGGCGAACGAGGCCAGGAAGAGGATATTTGCACAGAATCCTCACCAAGAGCAATGTGACCAGAGGACTAGGATTATATCTACATGACAAAATGTGAATTTCGCTTGCTGCGACTCCCATCAATTGTTAACAGGAAATACTTTGTATTATTTATCAGATGCGCCTACTTTTGGCAGAATACGTACAGTTGGTGTAATTTTGAGTTGATTCCCAGTATTATGTGCAATACTCCCATGGATAGTTTTGTCATTACCTTGTACATCTGTGACTACTGTACGTACTTGATTCCGATTGCGTCCTTATACGCGTGAGTACATGATCATTGGATGGATTGATCAGATAAATCAATTTGCAAGAGCAGGGGGAGATTAAGATTAGGGTCATGAACAAGTGGGGGGGAAGCTAGCATATGCAATGCCATCATAATTTCGTGGAGTTAGCATTGGGAAAGGAAAGATTGGGAAGTAATTGAACCATCAAGAGAGACCACGCCAGATGATCCTCGCTCATGAATCGTAGAATTGTCGCGGCGGAAGTCTTTCAAAAAGCTTTTGGCCAACGTCAAGTGGAACAAGCAATCCAATCTCAGTCGTGCTTCAATCCAATTGAGCTCTATCTCGATCCCACTCGCACCTCAAAAACAACCCCTCCTCCTTATCAGAAAAAGAACAAGAAGAAAATTTTGAATGTTCGTAAGTTTGAAGGTCCTGTGGCTCTCTATTATGAATTTTCTTTCTGTTTTTTTTTTTTTTTGTTGACTGACCAAATGGCATGAATGAGGGGATGACCTTGACGATCATCTATTTTTATTTCTTTTTTATTATGACAAAAACAGGAAAAATAAATTATGCATCTTTGATAGAAAAAGATGCAGGGACTACATGATATGTGTCGTGTGTAGAATCGTAATTGGCGTTGTATCTGTCAAGTCCAGTGAAGAACCCGTTAATTGATCTGCAAAAAGTGGCAATTCTTATCATATTGGCAGAATATTAATAAAATTATGAAGTTTGAGCACTGATCAAAGTTTAAAAATTGCATTTTAAGCTCTAACCAAAAATGTAGTTCACATGATAATATGTGACTTTTTTTATTCTCATAGAGCTAGATAACCTATGTAGAAGTAAGAGCTATTTCAAACTCCTATTTCTTCCTCACGTTGCTTCTACTCGATATCTCCTGCCCCATTTTATGAATATCTTATAAATCTGGAGATTATATTACGTACTTATGACTTAAGTATATTAAGCAAATCTCATTTTGCTTTACACGCATAGTTAAGTCTATATCTTTTATTGTAGGAACGCATATGCATACTGAAACTCAGGGATTGTTTCATCATCATTAACAATGGAGAAATTGTTCAGAAAACTTCCAATAAGGTTAATCATCAAAGAATACTATATGTGCATTGATTATATAGGACCAGCTTGTAGATGAATAGACCCATACGCAAATGGAATCCTAATAGAAACGTCTAAAGGCCGGTAATGCTCCTCCGATACTAGTGGTGAACAAGGTATTGGACATAAAAGGTTCCTAAAGCTGAATGAACCTGCATAGAAGGTGAACAAGCTTTAGAATGAGGGTTCAGTTGGAGCTTGGATTGATTTGTAGAAGGTGAACAAGCTTTAGAATGAGGGTTCGGTTGGAGCTTGGATTGATTTGTAGAAGGTGAACAGTTATTGTTAAGGAAACCTTCTTACGATATTTTGAAGTTGACAAAACTATTAATTTTAATTATTTAACAAATATAAATGATGTTGATGGCAGGTGAAGCTAATATGAGGAATGTAGCATTACTATCAATGATGTCCGAAATATACGGTGCTAAGACATCTACAAGCTGGATGAATCCTGATAAAGGGTGAACAAGTCATTTAGAATAGGGTGTTTGGGAGGACTTGGAGATATCATGATACAGTGAACAACTGGGTGGAGTCTTGACTGTTGATATGCTCAGGAAGACCATTAAGTAGCAAATTGTAAGTTAGTTTCCCACGGGTAGTTTGTATAGACTTATCGAATTGCTCATAAAAGCATCTGCCTATGTCAATTGCACAAGACACTTTTATCATCTGGAAAAGAAGACCTAGACCGGACCTGTGGTAAGTCCTTAAAAGGCCTCCCCGGAATTGGAACCTCCCTCCGGGTTAACAAGGGAATGGTTCCCCATGGGCTCTCCAGCCACACCCCTCCGAAAAGAGGGGATGGAATCCACCGGAGGGCGGACACTGCCCTTTCCTAGTATTGCCTAGGCGGGTATTCCCCCAATGAAGGGCCTGGCCCGTTTAGGGCCAGGGTGGTCCTTTGATTGGATTTTGAAAACAATCAAAAGATTAACAACTATCTAAGGTCTATCCAACATCCGTTGGCCCTAGTAGTAAAGAGCTTGGGTTCCCTTAAGCAAGGTCTCGAGTTCGAGCTTAGTATGTGGAGTAGACAGCGCTAGGAGAGCCCCCCCATTATGGGTCCAACAGTGCTCAAATCCGAATTAGTCAGGGCCAAAGGCTCTGGATACTGGGTGGTCATATACAGAAAAAAAAAAAATATATATATATATAAGGTCTAGAATTTGCTGTAGAAATTATTTAGGGTGCTTATTTCAACCAAAAAAGAAAATAAATGCCGATTAAAAAACCCATAAGATAAAAATATATATATTTACAATCTTCAAATTTGTTTCTGTTATGACAGTTTAATTCAATAAAAAAACTCATATGGAATATAATTTTATAATATATATAGTTTTTATGTCATATTAGGAGTGAGCATAGTTTTAGAATAAAAATTGGAATAAAAAAACTAGACCAATAAGAACCTATTTGATTCCAAGTTCAAGGTATGCTCGGTAGGTTCTAGATTCCAAAAATTGAGGAACTTGATTCAACCAATAGATTTCAAGTTCTAGGTAAGTCAAACCTAAACTTGAAACAAGTTATTATATTTTTCTTAATCTATGTCTTCACGCAAACCTGCAATATTCTGTTGTATCTGATAATGAGTGTATAATTTGAAATCACTAATCTAAGTTTAATTTTATGATTACGACTTTTAATTTGTTAATGTTTCATATTCTTCGTGTGTTTAGATATAAGTTGCGGTTAGTGAATTGCAGTAGCATGTGGTGGTCATTAAAAGTAATGATTCATTATAATCGTTCAATTAATAATACAAGTGGACCCTAGATAAAACTTGAAACTAACCTTAGAACCTATGACTAGGGGTGTGGAAAGGAATTGGGAACCGCCCGGACTACCCAGAACTAGAACACACTGGCGGTTCCCATGGGGACCGGTCCGATTCCCATTTTCCAGTTCCAATTTACTAAAACCGGTGAGTATCGGTCTGGCTACCAATTCTAGGCGTGGAATCGCCCACGTGTTCACTCGGACTAAACCAGTATATATACATATTTTTAAAAAGAAATATCAACTAAACCACTTAATTATTTTGTAATTATTCAACCAATATATATTTGTAGTCTTGGATATTATTGACTAGTTTTGTCTCTCGGGTGCGTAAAGGGATTAACCCCCTTATTTTTTGTTTATTCTAATAATTCATTTACTTGCTTTCTCATTAAAAAAAAAAAAAAAAAAAAACAAACAAATAAAGAGGATGGATGAGACTAAATGGTGATGCTCATAAAAGTTGCGGCCCTTTGTCATCATAATATGAAATTAAGAGCCAATAATTCGTTTTAAGAGCATAATTAGGTCTCTCCTTAGCCATCCCCATAATATAATTAGATTGACGTTGAAAAAAGATGAATCAAACGATTTTGACTTATGTGGATGTTAGGACTTCTAACATAGAGTCTAATTCTCCACATGTTCCCGGTGACCGGAAACCCTAAGAGGACAAATACTATTACCTTCGGAGAAATTAAGTTCCTAACTAACGAGTATTATCGATTCATTCGGCCCTATAATAATCAATCATTAATCAAAATCAATGGTTTGCAATTAAGGCCAAACAAACTTTAGTGCTCTATGTAGAAACTAGGTTCACCATGATATTAATTGATGAATGTAATTTTGTAGGGATTGGGAACCAGTTCCATGGACCCACCTAGGAACGAGACCAAACCGATGTTTCACTTCCATGAAATCAATGAGTGGTTCCCAGTTCCAATTTTTCGAAACCAATCTTTAGTAGGCAGTTCCTGATTCCCACCTTAGAATCGCCCACTCGGACCATGCTCACCCCTACCTATGATAGGATGAGTTCTAGATATCAGGGAATATAGGATAGGTTACAGAATCTAAAAAATAAGCAACCTATTTTAGCGAATAAGTTCTAGGTTTCAGGTAGAATTTATATGAACCCTACAATTGCTCACTCCTAAATCACACGAATAGTGCATATATCTTTAGAAAAGTAAAAACAATTTTCTTTTCAAGTACTAGAAAATATTGTGATTTTCCTTCTTGGAAAATATTTTCTAAAAATGTCGAAATTTCCATAGAATGACTAAATATAACAAGTTTATCATAGGTTTTGTGCTACGCCTACAACGAGAAGCCTTCTCGCCGATGCTGCCAAAATATCAGACGTTGGCCGAGAGGAAAAAAAGAGGAGCTGACGGGAAATTATTACAACGTATATCCAAGTAGAATTCCATGTCCTAAAGCGCATGTTGAATAGTTACATCTTCCACTTGTTCTAGCGACCACATCAAATCACTATCGTGAGTTTTAGGAATAATCCCAGATATCTGTTAATCCAAAGTACATGTGAGGCTATTCTAGGCAGGTGAAAGCACATTATTAACCACAAATGTTATTTATTGGAAATTTATCACCAAAAAGCTTTAAATTGTATTCACCGTGATATCAATACCAAAAATTATTTTCTGTCATTAAAATTCTCGAATTTATACCAGTGTGACAAAAATATGCTTCGTCTATCACCAAAATCCCTAAACTTTGTCTGCTGTGATATAAATACTCCAAACTTTCTTTTTTTTTTCAGGTCACTAATACCTCAAATTTATACCAGTGTGACAAAAGTTTAGGTATTTGTGTCACACTGAGGATAGATTGTGACTTTTTGTGACTCTAGTAACCTTGGCATGGGTTTTCCCAAAGCCTACTGATTGCAACTACATTTGATTCAATTAATTATATATACTTATTTATTCAGGAGTGACGATTTATTTATTGGAGGCTAGTTAGAGGCCAAGTAAATTGTAGGATGAACCAAAGATTCGAGCCTGGGAATTTGGGTATGCTAGATGTACTGATTACCCTTCAGTACCTTTTTTTCTCTTTTTCTTTTTTGTGATTTATAGGCATGCACATGCAGGTGATCACACGTGGCACGCTAGTATAGTAAACAATCATATATATATATATATATATATATATATATATATATATATATTCCAACGTCCAAATAAACATAATAAACCCTGATGAGCATGATATTATTATCGAAATCAATTGCCTGATAAAAGTTAGGTAAAAAACATTACACTGCCTTATTATAAAGTCCTGGGACAAGACCCCATGAAGTGAAAATAAATGAAAGTTCCTACCCTTAAACGGGCAAGACAAGGCAACACCAGCCCAGGAACAAACCCAAGAGCTCATGCCTTCAAGGAGGAGGGGGCACGGCTGTGAAAGGAAAGAGAGAGAGAGACGGAGAGGAGTCTCAATGGTGGTGGGGGTGAGAGAGTGTGATGGCTGAAAATTTTGAGAAGAAAGAGAGGGAAAAAGACACTAAAAGCACCATAACTTTCTTACAATGCTACTTTACTATCAAAACTTTTCAACATATCACTTTAGTGTCACTTTTTCTAAAAATCAATCACTTAAGTGTCAAATTTAATTTAGAATGCTGGAAATTCGATGTGACAACATTTAAAGTTTTCTTTCCAAACTGACATGGGTTGCTGAAAATCCAAAGTGGCAAAATTTAATGAATAAGCACTAAAACTATGTTGCTACGCATGAAAGCATCAAATTTAACAAAGCCAAGACAATTTTGGGATGAATTGGCTCAATTTTTCCCATTTTTTCAAACCCTAATTCAAACCAACCAATTTGGGGCAAAATTAAGAGTTGAGTCATGCAATGAAGAGGAGAATAAGCAGAAGCTACTCAAGTTGGGGCAAATTGGCTCACTCACCTTTCCCTGTTGAAAGATTCTTCCCCTCTGACACTGAATCCTAAATTTTTCCCTCCAAGCATCGACTCCTAGCCCTGCCAATTAAGTGAGTGAATGCGAGAAGATGACGCAGAGAGAGAGAGAGAGAGAGAGAGAGATTCAATTTGATGGGTGTGGCCTTGTTTAGGTATAGAAAGGTCACCTCATCATTCACTTTGGACTTGTTTTTCATTTAAAAAGGCCCCACATGAATCAACTTTTTATAAAATAATAAAAAAGGATATTTAGTACTTTTTAACGGAATTTGCTATTATCGATACTTAAATGATTGTTTTTTTCTTTAATCTAGAACTTAAGTGATTTTGTGAAAAGTTGACATTAAAGTGAACACTGTATATGTTGGAGGCTAGCAATATCACCTAAAAGAGGGTGAATAGGTGATTTTAACAAATCTTGACAAATCTAAAGCATAAGTAATTAACATAGATCCAATGCAATTTACTTGTGGCAAAAGTCTATAAAAAATCATTAACAAGAGTTTAGGGATAGAAGAAAATGCACAAAAAAAACTAATGGTAGTTCGACTTATAGTAAACCTGCGTCTACTTTCCTACGCTGACAACTTACTGACTAAATTTCACTAAATAATCAATAAGAGATTCCAGTCAAATTGTATTGCTTATATCCAAACGCTTCTACCCAAAGCTAGCACTGCTTATACATAAGCCGATAGATCTCACTATCTCACTATCTCACAGCCAAGCACAAACTAAACACTAATGAGACCTCTCAAATAATGATAATTATAAGCTCAAGAAAGACAAATATGTAAGATCGAAGTACTCTCAAACTTTGGAATTTTTTATTCTTGACCTCTTTTTTTCTTCAGCACTGAAATCTCCTTTTACACTCCTCCACTTCCAAACTAATTGTAGGACAATATTCAAAGGATCATTCTCCAATCAACCCATTGGATATGAATTCTTCAGGAAGACTTAGCAGCCATTGAATGACTAGATCAAAATCTTCCATTGATTCAGTCGAGCATACAATAAAAGTTGGGTTTCTATAAGTAGAGTTTTTTGTTTGGAAAGAGTATCTTGTCTTTGGATGATTTTCAATCAATGAGTCCCTACTTTGAGTAATTTAGTTGTAGATCAATTATTAGGATTGAAAAACAATTGACACTTTCTAGGAAAAAAAAATCCTAATCAGATTACTAGCCATTATGATATGTATTCATGTTGGGAATAACTGATCCCCGAAAACCGGATTCGACACTAAATCGAACCCCTAAATCAATGCGGAATACGAAGCCCGGGAATAACACGTATCACCGATCCTAAAGCACACCACGGATTCGAGCGTACCTTGTCAGCCACAGATTAGACACCGACGCCGATAGAGGAAGAGAAACTTGGCCCTGTTCGATCCGATAACGCCTTGAAGGGAAGAAGAACGTGCCTTATACTTACTGTTTCTTCTTTTTCTTTTTGGAGAGAGAGAGAGTGCGCGGGAGAAGACGTACGTTCGTTTTCTGTTTCCAACCGGTGTCATCTCTCTCTCCCTCCTCCCTTTTATACCTTCCCCCATCCACAGGCCCTATTCCCGTGGGCCGGGCCTTTTGGGCCCAGCATGGGCGGACGGGCCTTAAGCCCATCACCAATTAAAACCATCATCTCCCACTCGCACATGGTGGGCTAAAACAGGATTCTTTTTACCTATCTTCAACATTCATACCGGTGAATAATCCGTGCGACCAGCATACTTTGAGAGCTCGTTGCTATACATCTGTTAGGAATATATAGCAGCTCATAATGGGCATCACACTCTGAGTAGATTTAGTATGCAGTACCCTAGATCGATCGATCACATTTATATCTCTCTTGATCTCTTTCAAATAATGATATATATATATTGTATTCACAATTATGATTATCCCAAAGACAGTCATAATTGGTTAACCGGTGAATACAAAACTACAATGTGATTCTCCAAATTCGATCTTCCTCTTTCCTTCAAACTCTCAATTTCAGTTCAGCTTGCTTTTCTAGAAATGTCCCATTAGATCGAATCACTCATGACTATTGGCAACATCCTAAGATAGCAAACACTAAATAGAAATCTTGAGAATAAGTAAGAGTCATGAGGGGACAAAAAAATTGAGGAACATTTTTCCTCAAGAGTCTCACACGACACAAAAGTTGAGACCAAACTTTTGCCACTCTTATTGGTCGTCTCATGCATACGTAGTATGAAATACGTATTACGGTATTTAACTCCTTTCCCATGAAGCGTATGTCTACACCTTTCAATACCGTACAGATGATAGTTCAGACATACCCAATGTTTAACTTGAGTTCACGTATCTACTCATTCACAAAATTCATCAGAACTCACATCTGGCATCATAGACAGATAAAGTAAAATATGTGGGGTATTTTACTTTCGGACATAGTAAGTATTATGTTCTCATCTTAACACCCAGTTAAGGCGACATACGTATTTTAAGCTTTAGCTCTCGATTATCACCTAGATAATAAGCTTAAAACAATTTCATCTCTATTTATCACACAGTAAATAGAGGCGATTACCCGTGTGAGTGGGCTAATCTTATATCTGTCCGACATACTTTCTCAACCTAAAGTAATGCACTGAGCATTAAGATGCATAAAGATCAAACAAAGATTCATGGGCATTAATGATGAAAAATACAAATTCATCAAATGTGAACACTTGGGGAAATAACAATATTCAGTACATCAGCCTCTACGCAATTCTAGAGATTTCATATGGCCACAAAACACATCTCTAGGTATTGGCTTTGTCATAGGATCTGCTACCATTCTATGCGTAGTATGTACTCTAAGTTCACATCTTTTCGTGCAATTATATCTTTGACAAGATTATACTTGGTATCTATATGTTTGGTCTTGCCATGATATTCTGGATCTTTGGTGTGCGCTTTTGCTGCTTGGCTATCACAGTTAACCAACAATGAATCTGCAGCACTTCCAATAACATCTAAATGATCCAAAAAATCTCTTAAGCCAAACATCTTCTTATACTGCTGCTGATAATGCCACGAACACAACTTCCATCGTGGACAAGGCTATACACGTTTGTTTCTTACTGCTCCAACATATGGTGCCATTATTCGGTAAGAAAACAAATCTAGAGGTAGATTTCATTTCATCTAAATCTCCTCTCCAATCAGTATCAAAATAGCCTTTGAGTTGCAGATCCTTTCCATAATAACTCAACGTATAATCAGCAGTCCCCTTTAGATACCTCAGTATTCTTTTAACGGCTTTCCAATGTGCTTGACCTTGATTGGATTGGTAACTACTTACCATTCCAACTGCAAAACATATGTCAGGTCTTATACACATCATAGCGTACATAAAGCTTCTAGCAGAAACATGTTTCATTTGTTCCTTCTCTTGTGGAGTCCTTGGACACAGTCTATGGCTCAATCATTCACCTTTTGCAATAGGAGTGTCTATGGGTTTACAATCTTGCATACAAAATCATTCAAGAACTTTATTTATATATGTTTATTGCGAAAGAGATGACGATCTCTTCGAACGATCTCTTGAAATCTTAACTCCAAGAATGTATGCAGCCTCACCCATATTCTTCATCTCAAAGTTGGAAGACAACCAACTCTCCATATTGCTTCCGGCAATCAGTATATCATCAACATATAATGATATGATCACAAATTGATCCTTGGATCTTTTGATATATACACAATAATCCTCATCAATTATTGTAAAGTCATATGCCATTATGGCATTATGAAAAACGTATATACCATTGTCTCGATGACTGCTTAAGGCCATATATCGACCCCCAAAGTCGATATACCTTCTCTTCTTGGCCTTTTCACTATGAAACCAGCAGGTTGTTCCATATAAATTTCTTCATCTAATTCTCCATTGAGGAAAACAGTCTTTACATCCATTTGATGTAACTCAAGATCCATACTAGCCACTATTGCCAGAATAATGCGAATCGAGGTAAATCCCTCTACAGGAGAAAATGTATCTTTATTATCAGTTCCTTCCTGTTGATTATACCCCTTCGCCACAAGGCGAGCCTTATGCCTTTCTATCGAGCCATCAGCCTTTCGCTTTATTTTGAGAACCCACTTGTTCCCAATAGCTTTGTGTCCTTTTGGAAGATCAACCAGTTCCCAAACTTGGTTTGATTTCATTGACTCCATTTCCTCTTCCATTGCATGAATCCATTTTTCCTTATTAGGGCAATTCAGAGCCTCATTAATATTTTTTGGCTCATCCTCATCTTGTGGAGCAATTATAAAAGTTTCTCCTTCAATGTCAAAACGTCGAAGGGGGATACTTTGGCGACTCGTTCACCGTATGGGAGATTGTACACTTAGCACATCATTTCCCATTATGCTCCCACTAGGATTAGATAATGATGATGTCCCATCATGTGGTTGTAATTGAGAATGAGTTGAATTCAATTCATCACTTCTCATATTACTCCCACTTGGACGAACTCCACTAATATCATTATCTTGATCCAAGGTTTCAAATATGGAGTAATCTTCTCCTATTTCGCCATTCTTAGGAAATTCATCCACTAAGAATGTGACATCCCGTGATTCAAATTCAGTTATACTCCCACTTTCCTGCTCACCAATGAACACATACACTTTCGAGTGTTCGGAGTATCTCATGAAAATACTCGTATTTCCTTTGGGACCCAATTTCCCAAACTTGTGAGATGACTCATGTGTATAGGCAGCACAACCCCATGGCTTAAGAAAACTTAAGTCCGGTTTTCTACATGTCCATAACTCATATGGAGTGGAAGCAACTGATTTGGAAGGCACCCGGTTAAGTATATAGGCAGCAGTTAACAACGCATCACTCCAAAAAATGATAGGTAAGTTAGCATGTGCCATCAAGGACCTAACCATTTCCAGTAGGGTTCTGTTTCTTCTCTCTACAATACCATTTTGTTGAGGAGTATATGGAATAGACAACTGTCTTTCTATTCCTTTTTCATCACATAATTTTCTGAACTCATCAGATAAATATTCTCGACCTCGATCGGATCTCAATGCTTTTATTTTCTTGTCTAATTGATTTTCAACCAAGTTCATAAATCTTTTGAAACAACTTATTGCTTCAGATCTATGAGAAATCAAATAGACATATCCGAATCGAGTATAATCATCTATAAAAGTGATGAAATAAACAGCCCAATGCCTTCTTCTCACAGTCATTTAACCACAGACGTCAGAATGGATTAAATGCAGAGGAAATTTAGCTCTTTTACTTTTTCCAAATGGTTTCCTTGTCATTTTCCCTACTAGGCAATGCTCACATATGGGCAAATCGACTTTTTCAATGTTGCCCAACAAGCCCTCTTTGGCTAGTCTATTCATACATTATTGGCCAATATGACCAAGTCTAGCATGCCACACATTCACATCATTATCATATGAAGTAGAAGACGTGAAACAATGGAATAACATATATTGACATCACCACAGTCAACATTTAGTACAATAAAACCATCTAGAAAGTGACCACAATCATAGTAGTTTGTATCCAAATACAAATCTACATCGTTATTACGGAAGTTCACACTAAAACCAAGCTTAACCAACATCAAAACAAACACTTAAATTTCGACGAATCTCCAGAGCATTTAGAACATCATGTAGGAACAAGGTGTGCCCACCACACATGTTCAGTTAGCAGGTGCCAATCCCTTTAACTTCAACTCTGGAGTTGTTTCCCACATAGATCCACTTAGTTCCAGTTGGTATTCGTCGGAATTCCACGAAGGATCCTCTATCCTTCGCTACATCGTCTGTTGCTCCTGAATCTACAGTCCACAAAGGATTGGATTCAGCTAATAATACAGAACTTGACACAAAAGTAAAGTTCTCAAATGTACAAGAGGTGTTTACCTTCTTTGGCTCACGACAGTCGCGAGCATAGTGACCTTTCTTGTCACAATTGTAACACCTCACCCTTGACATTTTTTTCACTTGAGGACGTTTTCCTCTCTTGTGTTGGTTAACTCTTGATCTCTTGCAATAAGGACTTGATCCTTTGCATTCCCACATATTGAACGAATCAATACGCTTGTGCTTAGAGCTCAAAGCCCTTTCTGAGCTAGAACCAGCATTGTAAATTTCTATTTTCAGCTCACATGCCGTTAAGCGGTCCTCTATAAGCTCAAGGTGGCGCACAGCATCCTCAAGATCTTCCATAACATGGTCAAGAGCTTCTAGTGCTTCTTGCTTTTCCAGCACATATTGAATCTTCATATTCAATATTTCACATTTGTTGCTGTTCATATCAGCAATTACGTTCTTAGTTGCTGAAAACATCGATCTGAACACATCATACATACATGCACGAATAATTAATGCCTATCATTTATGCATCCCTATTTGCACAGACCCATCATATTAATGAATAATTTCAAGTAAGGTTTCAGAATCAAAAGGTCACTATGTTTCCAATCATCCTCCAAAATCCTAACTTAAAACTATCATTAATATAATTGTCTTATGCAAAACAAATTCTATGAAATTACAAAAATTTCTATAACTACCCACAGCTAACTACCCACAACAATCAGCAATTAACAGAAAGCAACAGATAATTGACATCCAATGAAATAATAATGCTTTCAACTAATACAACAATCCATTACACTAAGTAATATATCCAAAAAGAAATATCAACATAGAAAGAGATATTCAACACTCAAAAAAAAAATCTCAAACTAATCTAAGAAATAAATAGGGAAAGTCCCTTCTAATCTATCAGTCAAAGTATCTGAGAAAACTGAATGCACATTTGCCAACCATAGGAAAACTTTTGGAGAGCTTTCATGTCGCCACCAAGGCGCATTCACTCTGCGCCATGTGGCGCTCAATCTAAGGGTTGAAGTTTTGGCTAACTCAATCCTATAGTACTCTCTTACAAAAGCTTCCACTAGCCCCCTATAATCCGGGACCACGTTGACCTCCCATAGCCGATCTAACACTGCTTGCCATTCAGGTGGAAGAGTGTTCATCAAAGCCGGCACCTTCTCAAAATCCAGCATAAGATAACCATTCCGGATGATTTCCTGTATCATATGATTGACCTTGACCATGTGTGATACTAAATCACCATCAAGCCACCGATAATCAGCTAACTCTTTCATCAGCTTTTTCAGTCTAGCTCTTCCTTCGTCCATTCTCGGGATTGCAGGTATCCGTGCATAACGCATCATAGTTCCCGCAACGAATGCAGAACTCAAATGGATCACTTATAATCCACAATTAAACAAAATGGAAAATACATAATTTTCCATGATTCATGCAACAAATGTAGAATAAAAAATGGATTACCTCTAACCCACATAGACATAATTGAAAAAGAAACAAATTCCTTTTTTTTTTTTTTTTTCGGGTCAACGGTCAAAGTCAACAGTCAACGGTCGTCGGTCAACGGGTCAACGGTCAGGTCGTCGGACCGGTCGGACCGGTTGGGCCGATCGGGCCGGGTCGGACGAACCGACCGCACGTGCCACGCGCGTGCCAGGCGTCCGCGGGTCGGGTCGGGTCGCCGGTCGAGTCGCCGGCCGGTGACCGCCCGGCCAACCATCGTCATGCTGACGTCATCGATGACGTCACCCCAGCGGTTATTGACCGTTGGGTGACGTCATCACGCGTCGGTCCGCCGATCGGCGTGTGCCGATTCGCCGGCCGGCAGCAGCACGTGCCGGTTCGCCGACCGGCGCATGTGTCGCACGCGCTGGGTGAGCCAGCGCTTCCGGGCGCGTCGTGCCCACGCGCAGCGCCTTCTGGCCGCGCGTGTGGGCCCGTGCGGCGTCTCCCGGTGGCGTACGACATGTCGTCAAACTCGTCTCGACGAGCCCTTTCACCCTATGCCTTCAAAAATTGATTTCGAATCACAGAAACTCGAAAAAATGGACGAACAGCGCTCGGGTGTCGGGATTTCTTGCCCCGATCCGTACGGCCGAATTACTTTCGCGAAAAATCATTCAAAAACATCAAACAGGTCGGGAAAAACGTGAACTAAGGCTCTGATACCAATGTTGGGTATAACTGATCCCCGAAAACCGGATTCGACACTAAATCGAACCCCTAAATCAATGCGGAAGACGAAGCCCGGGAATAACACGTATCACCGATCCTAAAGCACACCACGGATTCGAGCGTACCTTGTTAGCCACAGATTAGACACCGACGCCGATAGAGGAAGAGAAACTTGGCCCTGTTCGATCCGATGACGCCTTGAAGGGAAGAAGAACGTGCCTTATACTTAATGTTTCTTCTTTTTCTTTTTGGAGAGAGAGAGAGAGCGCGCGGGAGAAGACGTACGTTCGTTTTCTATTTCCAACCGGTGTCATCTCTCTCTCTCTCCTCCCTTTTATACCTTCCCCCATCCACGGGCCCTATTCCCGTGGGCCGGGCCTTTTGGGCCCAGTATGGGCGGACGGGCCTTAAGCCCATCACCAATTAAAACCATCAATTCAATATTTTCTGAATCTTAATAAACTTCTTGATCAGATTATATTATTTGAGTTTGGATAGACTTCCCATTGAGTTTCAAGACCCCAAACGTCTTGATAATATTCGTGTACAAGGTTTTTTGATACCCTCATATTACTCTAATGATATTCATAACAAATATTTATGATGTCTTTAACATATGTATTTATAACTTTAGACGCAATATCTAGATGATAATAAGTATAGTCTAACCATTGTTTCTTCATTAATATTTCCTAAAAATACTTTCACCAAATTCATTAAACACTTTGGAAGTTTTGTCAATTCTCAAAACGAATTAGGGAGTTTTCTCAACAGTACAAAATTTATGACATTACTAGTGTCCTTTTTTTTCTCTCGGAATAGAGAGGGAGAGTGCCACGGCCAGATGAGGGGAGAGAGAGAGAGAGAGAGAGAGAGAGAAAGAGAGAGAATCGGTGAATGAGGGTGCTTGGGAGCGGTCAAGAGAGTTGGAGAGAAGAGAGAGAGTGAGCTCAGTCTTGAAGGAGAGAGAGGAAGTGAGAGCTTGGTTTGACCGAAAATACTGATAAAAGAGAGAAGGAAAAGAGTTCCAAAAATAGTGTGAGAGAGAGAGAGGTTCACATCTTTTCAGTTTTTACGTGAGTTATAAACTTATAGTAGTTGGCGAGCATAGATGGAAGGAGAGAGGTGGCCAAAATTGAAGGACCTTGATGGCCTTTGTGGGCTAGTCAAGACCAGCCCAGGTTTTTCTTAGGCATTCCATTTTATCCTAATCAGGCCTAGGTTAGGTTAAGGAGCTTGGTGGGACTAGAAATTGGTCTTAATGGGCTTGGATTGGGCTAAAAAGCCTAATTGGGCTTTATTGTAAAGACCAGGTTGGACCAGTGGCATTCGTCGGCTCTTTGGTCTCTGTCGGTCAAAATTTTAGTTACCGAACCCAAGGTTATGAAAGTACGATGTCCCTAGTTTACAATAGGGATGCGGTTTCAGGTTCAGTATAAGTTCCACTTGAAACTTAGAATCTATCCATTGAAACATATTTCTCATTTTTTAAAACTTAGAACCTACTCTACATATCCAGGATCCACATAGGTTCCATATAAATTATTAATTGAACGATTATAGTAAATGATTGCCTTTAATAATCACCACATATTGCTACAATTCACTTACTATAACTTATATTTAGACACAAGTCCTAAGGTCAGTTTCAAGATCTATACAAGTTCTATTTATATTATTGATTCATCTTTAATAATCACCACTTATTGTTACAATTCACTAACCATAACTTATATTTAGACACATGAAGAATACGAACTATTAACAAAGTAAAAGTCTCAATCATAAAATGGGAGCTTATATAAATGATTCAAGATTATACACTTATTATTGGATACCATGGAATACCACAGGATCACGTGTAGACGGAGACCAAGAAAAAAAAATTGTTCTCGGTTCCACTTACCTAAAACCTATAACTTGAAACTTGCTTGTTGAAATATATTTCCCAATTTTTAGAATTAGAACCTACCCTACATATATTAGGATCTGGAGCTGAATAAATTCCCACCGGTCCAATTATTCGATTCTAGGTTCTATCTTATAAACCATACTCACCCTTAGTTTACAAGAGCTGAAGAAGTTTGGCAAAAACAATAAATGTAAGGTGACAAAATGACAACATTTTTTTTATTAGGGGTTGGATTCCGCCGATATCTAATCTTGACGAAATGCATACACGATTCCTGATTTCTCAGCGTAGGGTCCAAAGTCCTAATTCTACAGTATGTCTAGTTTCTAAATATAGAGGTTTGCGGAAAGGATAAGGGACTTGTAATGGTACAATACCTTATTTCCAATTGAAGGTCAAATTCTGCCGCTTAACGAAGATTGTGACTTTAATCTTCATGAAATGCATGGACGACCTATATGAAATGAAACCTAGGTAGTGAGGGACTATAATGTTTCTAGTTCCTATATGTACAAAGGATGCAGTGAGAAAAACATATGCAAGGTTGCATAAACTAACTTCTTTTTCTTTTTTCTTTTTTTTTTTATCAAGGGTCGCATTAGCAATTTCAATCCTTGAGGTCATTTTCGTTGAAAATGCATAATGAATTCACAGCCAAAATTCATGTGTCAATAGTGACACAAAAGAAAGTTTTGGATATAGATGTCAATGGATGACATAATTTAAAAAATTATGTTAGCATCACGGTGGACATATTTCAGAGGTTTTTAATTTATTAACTCGTTTTACTTGTGGATCGATAGCTAGTTGTTACTAGGTACAATTTCACATGTCAATGGGTATGTGCATTATAGTACCACATACAGTACTCATGAATCCAATAACTTAATCTGAATTTAGAAATTTAAAAACCTGTACCTTATCATGTGCATGTTCCTCTAGGCTCTATTTCCACATAATTTTCCAAATCGCATATAACGATCAATTAGTTCGATGGTGTTATTATATGCCAAGGGTAGTGGTGTTAGATCTGAACCCAAACCGAAACCGAATGGAGCCAAACCGAAATTTTGTGCTTTTTCAATTTGGTTCGGCTTTTGTTTTCGGTTTGGATAACGAAAAAATAACTGTTCTCTTTTTCTAGTTCGGGTTATTTCGGTTCAGTTTGGTTCAGTTAACCAAGCCAAACCGAAATTCTCAACAAAAACCAAATGCTCAACTTAAAATCTTTCTTCTTTCTCACCCTTATTCAGTTTAGTTATCGTAAGCAAGGCCAAAAAAGGAAAAACCGAAAAATTGAACTGAACCGAACTGAACTAGGTTTTCAGTTTGTTTCACATTCAGTTTGAGTCGAGATTCAGTTTGGCTCAGCTGATCACCCTATTAGTTTGGATTTCTTGAAAATCTAAACCGAATCAAACCGTTGACTCCCCTAGCCTAGGGAGAAAGTTAAGTATGAAGCTAGTTTCACGTTCAGTTTGGGTCGTGATTCGGTTTGACTCAATTGCTCACCCTATCAGTTTGGATTTCTTGAAAATCTGAACCGAATCAAACCGTTGACTCCCCTAGCTCGGGAAGAAAGTTAAGTATGAAGCTAGTTTCGTCATTTTTTAAGTAGAACAATCAATGATTTTCTATATATATATATATATTATGCATTTTCGGTTACCTAAGGATTAGTAACATTCATTGCTAGCTTGGTGCCTAACCTTTCCAACTAGTTGAATTTTCATATCCACATCAAGCACATAAGCATGTGCTCAGTTTTAGATGGATGTGAGACATCGGGTTTTCTGTAGATGTTTTTGAGAATTAGGCTGGATTCAGAGAAGCAGGAAAGCGGGCCCCCATTAAAAAGGCAACGCATAAGAGTGAAATTGCTACTTCAATAGAAAAAGGCAGTCCCGATTTCTCGGGGAAAAAACCCAGGAGGCATATATCCTTCGAATCATATGAAGTTCCTGCAGACAACTTGATACTTGACAATCCTTGGTCCAGAAACGAACATGATCTGATACATTCCTGTCGAATCAGTATGCCATGCTCTGTGGAAAGTGCTCATCCCTTTCATGCAACTTTGCTCCCTTTCGACGGGCATAGGACAATTTGTTTGCATCGACACTGCGAATGCGTGATCCTTCAGCCATGGAGCATATATTCATTACACTTGCAATGTCAAGACATATTCCATACACGTCCTCACTTTCGTTACTTGGTCCGTATCGATGAGCCTTTTATCGTTCTTTCTCACGTTGTAACCACAACATACAGAAATTCAAGCATTCATTCAATCTCAGAGAGTTTCCGAGTTTTGTATGCTTAAGATGGGTTTGTCTTGGTGCCCCTGTTGATGTAATCAGAGTGGTCTTAATCGAAGGATTTGATATAACGCCCACGGGGTGCAGCACTTCTCGTCATTAGCGGTTCTGTGGCCTTACAAAAGAAGTCCACAAGCCGTTTGCATATTTTGGAATTTCCTCTTCATGGATTTCGCTCGCTGATTTGTGCAATACATCCAAATCCAATTGAGATCGCTTGTCTTACGGACGGTGTGATTGTTTTGAGCTGTAAGGTAATTCTCCGTGATTTATTTTATCAAAAATGCGAGGCTAAACAATTGTGGGTTTGAAAAACACTTGAGTGGCGGATTGTAACTTCGTAATTCTCGAAGTGATGAGTGAATTTTTTGCGACTGGCTTTCTCCGTGGATTAGGAGTCGACACTTAGAGCGCTCCTCGTAAATGTCTCATGTTCTTTATCGTTCTTTGTTGTTTTCTTTAGCACTTTGTTCTCAAGTGTTAAATTTAAGTTCCAAGATCCACTAGTTTTCACATTATTTAGAGATATTATTGCTTTTGCAATATGAAGACACATTCTTCCACGTCTCACTTTCCCTCTCTCGCAATTTAGATATGTTTTGACGAGTGTTTATCATTCAGTTGTCATTTTGCTCTCACAAAATCCAGAAAACTAAGCACTATCTCATATTTCTCTCTCTCTTGCAAAGCAATATGAAAACACATTCTTGCACGTCTCACTTTCCCTCTCTCGCAATTTAGATCTGTTTTGACGAGTGTTTATCATTCAGTTGTCACAAAATCCAAAAAACTAAGCACAATCTCATATCTCTCTCTCTCTCTCTCTCTCTCTCTCTCTCTCTCTCTCTCTCTCTCTCTCTCCCCACTATCAATCCATTAAGTTACTCCAAAATTGTCTTCATTTAATATCCAAGAAGAGCGGTCCTAAACATGACCATAAACTTCTTCATCAGCCGGTCACCAGCCATGGCCGACGCCGGCGACCGGCCAAAAGGAAGAAAAAAAGAAAAAAGAAAGAAAAGAAAGAAAAATACAATAAAAATTT
This sequence comes from Eucalyptus microcorys, assembly GCA_014182515.1. NCBI lineage: Eukaryota > Viridiplantae > Streptophyta > Magnoliopsida > Myrtales > Myrtaceae > Eucalyptus > Eucalyptus microcorys. The sequence continues at coordinate 19,376,176 of CM024571.1, read as the reverse complement.
TAAAAATTTTAAAAAAAAAAACATAAAAAGAACATAAATTTACCAAACGTATTTCTATTCCAATAACAAGTTTACCAAGCACATTCTTCTGTTCAAAAATTGTTCCCCGGAACAGAAATAGTTTTTTCTATTTATGTTCCCTAGAACAATTTTTGAACAGAAACGTTACCAAACGTACCCTATGTAACCAACACCAACGATCCTAGGCATGTCTCCTTATTAGTTATTACAAGGTTACCAATCCATTTCTTGACTTATTCCATAAAATCGTCTTCATATAATTTCCAAGCGGAACGACTTGATTTGCATTTGGCTAACGCCAAAATGTCCTCTTCTTTTAATTAAAATAATGGGGTCTGAGTTTTTCTTTTTCTTTTTCTTTCCTTCGGAAAAAAGGAGAAGAATACTACTTTGGACGTTGTTTTTGTCCCAACAAAAACTGCCATCGATCTTATCATGGATTGCAGAGAAATTTAGATGGATATTGGATTGTTGGGGAGAATGCTTCTATTGTTTCTTTGTTGGATTTGTGAATATTGCAAATGATGGCAATCGGACCCTATTTTATACATGAAAACTTGAAATTACAACCATAAATCTTCTTCTTCTTCTTTTTTAATCTAAAGGTGAAAATCCAATCTCCTTACCTATAATCTACTCCATTAATACAAAAATCCCATAAAATGCAAGCATGCATTTCGAATATTATCCCCAAGAATATTCAAGAGTACTCAAGATAATCCTAAACTCTTAGATTGCATTTAATCATCTAAATTTTAAATTAAGATATGGATAAAATAGGATAAGAATTCTAGGGATTCGGCTATATTCTATCCACTGTTTAATAAATCATAATTAGAATGTTGGATATTTTCATATCATATCATGTCCATTATTTGGTATGAACGACATATCAGTACAAATGAACATGAACAAGCACAAAAAGAAATAGCAAGAATCTCTCATAATTCACTGTTTAAGAAACCATAAACTTAATTTTGTTTTTTTTTATTTTTTCCCTCTTTTTTATTTCCTTCCCTCATTCCTTAATAAAATTTTTAATAAGTAATAATAAATACTATATACCTAAAAGATGTACAAATGTAAATGCTAAATATTTATAATATATTATAAAATAGAAAGAAATTCAAATCGACCATGTTCAGTAAACCTCCGGTCTATCACAAATCGACCATGTTGATCAACTAAATCATTCAAGAGGCAATGATTAATCAAATGCAACTTTGAGTAAAACTCAAGAATAACGTGGTAGTCGTAAATTGCCTCTTCGCTCATTCTTTTCTAAGTTGTTGCATCCATGAGCAGTACTAGAAGTGACCCAAAGAGCCATGGAAGAGGTGCCGCAGAGCGAGCACATGAAATGGGCGTTAACAAGAGATGAATTCGTGCAAGAACTGAAGAAGGCCACCCGAATAGCAGCTCCAATGGCAGCAGTTTCGGTGTTGCAGTACCTCGTGCAACTTGTGTCGGTGGTTGCGGTTGGACACCTTGGCCAACTCTCGCTCTCTAGTGTCGCCGTCGCCACTGCTCTTGCCAATGTCACGGGCTTCAGTCTCCATGTAAGCTAATGCCATTGGGGAGTAACTTTGGTCAAATTCCTACACAACAGAATTCCAAGTAATATTTGATATTCCTAGCAGACAGGATTGGCTGGTGGACTTGAAACTCTATGCGGGCAAGCTTACGGTGCGGGGCAATACCAAAAAGTCGGAGATTACGTTTGCAGCGCCGTCATTTCTCTCATTCTAGTTTGTCTTCCGGTTTGCATCCTCTGGATTTTCATGGACAAATTCCTGGAACTAATGCACCAAGATCATGTAATCTCACAAGAAGCCCGAGAATACTTGATGTGGCTCATTCCTGCGCTACTCGGGACCGCAATCCTCAAGCCACTCGTTCGGTTTCTCCAAACTCAAAGCCTGATACTACCCATGCTCCTCAGCGCCTTCTTGGTCCTCTGTTCCCACATACCCCTTTGCTGGATTCTTGTGTACAAACTGGAGTTAGGGAGCCCAGGCGCAGCCTTGGCATGCGGCATATCGTCTTGGTTGAACGTGACACTACTTGGGTTTTACGTGGCGTTCTCTTCAGCATGTGAGAAAACCCGTGTGCGGTTCACTAAGAAAGCCTTCCTTGGAATCCTCGAATTCTTCAGATATGGAGTACCTTCTGCTTTCATGATCTGGTCAGTCTCTCTAGTCCTACAAAAGAGAAACTTTCTTGCTGTTTTGTCCTCTCTTCGATTTTTTCTTGATGCCGGTGGTTGCAGCCTAAAATGGTGGTCGTGTGAGCTGCTCACATTGTTATCCGGCCTTTTACCGAATCCAAAGCTCGAGACCTCGGTTCTCTCCATATGGTATGATATAAAACACTTCCGCAATCATTCTCACACAAATCGGCAATCTTTCTGACTGTTATAATGGTTAATGCTTCAGTTTTACGATCTCTATATTGCACTTCGCTGTATCATATGGTTTCGGAGCCTCTGCCAGGTAAATTCACGTTTCCCTGAGTCCCCTTTAATGTTCCGTCACAAGAATGTGATGGTAGTATGTTTTAAGTGTTAAAAAGACATGGATTTTTGAGTTTTTGCAGTACTCGGATCTCAAACGAACTCGGAGCAGGGAACCCGAACCAGGCCAGGGTTGCGGTCCTGGCAATATTATCTCTTGCTATTACTGAAGTGGTCATCGTGGGAACCACGCTCTTCTGCTGCCGTCATGTCCTGGGATATGCTTATACCAATGAGAAGCAAGTGGTGCATTACATTGGAGTCATGACTCCTCTTATTTGTCTCTCCATTTTCATGGACAGTTTACAGACAGTCCTATCTGGTCATCTCTTACACTTCTCTATTCCTTCCATTTTCTTCCTCATCTCTACTTAAAAGTTTGAGAAATCGTACTCATTACATCTCGGGGACATTCTTTGCTGAAAATTTTTCTCCTTGAACATGGTTTGACACTCACTACAGAGGGGATACTCCAGCTTTTTTACCACCAGTAGAAATGATTTTGATCATGTTCAATGAATCAGGAGTTGCCATGGGAAGTGGCTGGCAGCACATAGGAGCGTACATAAATCTCGGGGCGTTCTATCTGATAGGACTCCCAATGGGAGTTATTTTCAGCTTTGTCCTGCATCAACGAGCCAAGGGGCTTTGGATCGGTGTCGTAGCTGGAACAACCGTGCAAGCAGCTCTCCTCTCTCTCGTTACCGGAGCCACAAATTGGCAAAAGCAGGTGCTTGCTCAAAACATGCTCCTCTGCCCTGGCAGATGCACGTTGTTAGGTTTTGAAGCCCGCACACGAGTTTGACATCTGCATGACACTTGAACGGAAAAACCCACCTCCACGCGTGGATCATAACGTCTCTCGATCTAAAGATCAGTGAGGAAGTAAAAATTGCATTCCTACACAAGTTTAATGTGTCCTCGTTTAACATGTTGCGAACTGATCCTCGCAGGCAAACAAGGTCAGGAAGAGGTTATTTGCAGAAAGTCCTCACCAAGAACAATGTGACCAAGGGACAAGGAATACATCTGCATGATGAAGTGAATTTCGCTTGCTCCCTTTTCCATCAGTTGTTAACGGGAAATAGTTAGCATAATTAGTCGGATGCGCTTATTTTTAGCAGAATACACGTGCTTTGGCTAATTTTGAGTCGATTCCCAGTATATGTGCAATGAAACCATGGATAGTGTCGTCATTATATGTGACACTGCTGGTACAACTACGAGAGTACTGTATGTACTTGATCCCATTGCGTCCTTATACATTTGAGTCCATGGTCAATGTATTGAGTGACCACAAAATCGATTTGCAAGAGCAGAGGGAGGATTAGATCAGTGTCAGGAACAGGAGAAGGCAAGCTAGCACATGCAACGCGGTCATAATCATTGGCACGACCCATTGAAATGTCCATAGGAAAGTTGACAGATTTCTAAGGGGCCACAAACGGTTTCTCTTGCAAGGTGATGCCCATGGCTCTCCCCTAACCTACCAATCACTACATGGTTATCTCTTTCAGTTAGTTAATATGATTGAGAGTTGTCACGAGCCAAATTAGGATACGTGGAAGGCCTACTCCAATACTGAAAGTGCACAATGCTCATGTATGAGTTGAACTTCTAATCCTAGCATGACTAGGAAACCAGTCTAAAACTAGGAAACATACTTAAACTAGGAATTCTACTCGAACTAGGAATACTACTTAAACTAAGAATTCTTGCTAAACTAGGAATCCTACCTAAATTAGGAAGTCTACTCAGATTTGGAAGCCTAATTGGACTAGGAAATTTAATAAAATTAGGAATTCCACTTCAGTTAAGATACCTAAACTGCACATGGATCGTAACCTAAGCCCATGGCATTATAAACCTATGCAATAAATCATGAATCCTGCCCTCACTAGAATTCTTTACCATCAAAATCAATCCTACAATTGAAAAGACACCAAACCGTGATTACCAGGGATCGTAGAAGGTGATGGACACCAGGAAGGACTTGGATTTGCCTTGGTTTTTTAGGGCCAAGGGCATGGCCGTGAGTGATGGATCCGAGGAAATATTGGGTGTTGCAATAGCCCATTCAGCGACCAACACATGTTTCTGAATGGGCCACAAAGTCTCTCCCCTCTCTTCGCTCTCTGCACCACCTCCCCCACCCCACACACACCACCGCCCCCGCGCCCCCGCCCCCCCGCGCCCCCCGGCCGGGCAGCAGACTCGGATCCGGGCAGCCCGAGCAGCCGTTGGGGACGGCGATGGTAGGGTCTAGACGGGTCAGGCTGAGAATGGAAATGGAAAGGGTGTGGAAGAAGGAGATGGGAGTAGCCATGTCGAGAGAGACATATTTTTCAGTCACTAAATGGGCTATTGCAACTTTGACAAGGCATCACAGTTACACCTAATATTTTCTCGATGTCGGTGGAGTTGCACGACGATGAGGGATGGCCTCGGCCATGTTGGAAGTATGGACCGCTGACGAAGAGGCCACGATGAAAAGCGTCAAGGTCAGTGAGGACTCGGTGAGTGATCTAATGGAGGAATGAAGAGTACGGCTGGCCCAGAAGGAAACACCGACCAGAGCTTGGGCCAGAATTCCTATTGTGGGAATGAAGGGAAATGCTAGTGGAAGATGTCACAATCTCTATAACTGGCATCTGAACTTCACAAAATGCTCAACATTGATTAGAGACCATACTAGAGTAAGACATTAAGAATAGATGAAAATGCCGGTGGGAGGTAGACTTGATCAACGGGACGGGCTGACATCCCATGGGGTTCGTCTTGGTCGGGTCGGCTCGGAGGGAAAAATAAGCGGGCTAAGCAAGGAGATTCTTTCTTGGGGCAGCCTGACCACCCAATTCGTTTCTAATATTGGAAAATCTACTACTTTTTTGGCAGGACGGGCTAAGCAAGGACATATTGGCTCGATATTAGGGCCCTACCCATCTAGATCCACCCATCGATCAAGCCTAGTGGAAGGTAATCACATCACAATTGAGCTTATACAAAGTGCCGTAAAATTTTGTTCTTCATGTAACATCAGATTTTGAGCAGGTCGAAGCATGTGGTGTGCAATCTCTCAGTAGAATATACAATTGTGACAAAATGCTAATTTGGTCATCGAATTGAACATAAGAATAACATTTTTGAATAATGGCAAATCTAGCGAGAATCACATACAGTAATACCTTCTTCATATCACAATAATAGTAACCACTTACATATACATAGCATCGCAAAGTAAATTTAGACGTAAAACGAGTACATATGTTCAAGCTATTCCAAGGAAAATAGAAATACAAATCTCTCCTTGTTTCTTAGTCAAATAAAGCAAGCCTTGAGCTACATGACCAGCAAGGGGAACTCACCCATGGCAAGATCAAAGTTCTCGAGTACTCCCGACTGCACACCTGCTCAGTAGGGCGGTGGAGGTCGGCGCCATGGCGGAGGTGGGGGCCTGTAGGGGTCGAAATAAGGTGGGGGAGGAGGACCGGGAGGATGATGAGGCGGCGGCGGCGGTGGTCGGTGATGGTGGTGGTGCGGAGGGGGAGGAGGAGGAGGATAATACAAGTCGGGGCGTGGGGGTGGAGGCGGCGGCGGGCCGTACCAGTAAGGGTCAGGCGGCGGTAGCGGCGGAGCAGAAGGCGGAGGATGGGGTGGCGGAGGGTGCGGGTGCCTGCGGTAGTCCATTTTGGGAATTGAATGACAGGAAATGAAAGTAGGATTCGGTGAATGGAGAGATCAATTTGTATATGTGGACCATCAACGGCAAGTTTCGAGAAATAAATCCCACGGACTGTTAGTTGGGTGGACACATGGAAGACCAGTAGCTATCGTGTTATAATCTGGGACCGCGAATAATTTTGCTTAGCCACGAAGATAAAAAGATGCCGAATATTTCTAGTCGTTTCCCTTGACTTTCTCGCTTGTCAGGTAACCTTAATGAGCTGATAAGACTAGGTTCTTTATTTTAACGTACCGACACCCGCATACCTACTAAAGAGAAATATTTTCTTCCCGCTCCCTAAGGGGAATATCCTGAATTTTGTAACCCAGAGTCCATATTGTGTTATAAAATATGGGACCGTGGATAATTTGCTTAGCAATGAAGATAAAAAGATGCCGGATATTTCTAGTTGTCATTCGTGTATCATGTTAAAATATCTCACATCGCTTATCTGTGAAATTTTAGAGGGTGGTGTATTCATTTAGGGTGTGTTTGTTTTCATTTCTTTTTTTTTGTTTTTAAACACTTTTTCTATTTTTTTTTTTTTTCGAACAAAAAAAAGCAAAAACGCGTTTGGTTGCGTTTCTGTTTTTTTTTTTTTTTGTTTTTTTAAAAACAAAAAGGGAAAGAAATAAGAAACAACAAATTTATGTTTCTTATTTCAAACATATTTGAATAACAAAAAAGGAACAAAATCGTGTTCTCCTGCGAGCCTCTCCTCCTGCGAGCGTCTCCACCGTCGTCTTCTCCGGCGCCGATAGCCGCCTCTGTCTCGAGACCATCCGGCTTCTCCACCGTCGTCCTCTCCGGCGCCGACAGCCGTTGCGAGCGTCTCCACCTGCGAGCATCTCCACCTGCGAGCGTCTCCACTCGGCGCGGCGAGGCCGACCTCGCGCTTGGCTAGGCGAGCTCGATCTCGCCCAGATCCGGCGAGGCCGAGCTCGCCCAGTGGCCAGGGGGAGCGGCGAGGACGGCTGGTCGAGTCGTGGGCCGGCGCGGGGTCAACGATCGAGCGGATCTCGAAGTCGTGGGTCACGGCGCGGTGAGATCTGATGCGGCGGTGGCAAACGAAGGCTCGAGACCTGCAGATGTGTTGATCGGGCGTGAGGCGGAGGGGCGGTCTTTGGGGCTCCGGCGTCGCTGGGTTGTCGGCGAAGGCTTCGAGTGCAGGTCTGGTGTCGCGAGGGGAGAACACAGAGCGGCAGGCGACGGATCTGGGGACGCAGAGGTCGGCGACGCCGTCGCGCGGTCCGCGTCGCGGCGTGCGGGGCGCAGTGGGTCGCTCCAACGAACGGCCGGTACGGTGGCGGCGAGGAGGCGTCGAGCGCGGTCGCCGATGGGGTGGAGGGAGACGACGGTGTGCCTCTAGGTCACCGTCGGCTCGGCCGCCGCCAAGACAGCGCGCCGGGCACGATCGTGCGAGGAGACGCCGGGGAGGAAGAGCGACCGGCCAAAAGAAGAAAAAAGAAAAAAGGAAAAATAAATAAAAAATAAGAAAATTAAGAAAGAAAATAGAAAAAATAAAATAAAAATATTAAAAAATTAAAAGAAATAAAAAAATTATACAAATTTACCAAACGTATTTCTGTTCATTTTTTATTCCCGGAACAAGTTTACTAAACGCGTTTTTTGTTCAAAAATTGTTCCTCGGAATGTAAACACTTTTTTCTATTTCTCGTTTCCTAACAATTTTTAAACAGAAATGTTACCAAACGCACCCTTAGTGTCTATTCACCTATCCATTTTAAGCTTTTAGGTTTGATATTTTAACATAGCATTAGTGGCGGATTATGCCGTCTTTGATACAATACCATTTGCTATACTCAAAACATATAAACAGAGATAATCCTTTTGAGAAGGTGATAATGAATTTAATAATGACTGAGTCAATTTATGAATAATCTTAATAAGAAAAGATGACCGAAACACACATTAAATATAAACATGCTAGATGCTATAACATTGGAAAAGAATCAAATGGTAGGTGAGGTATGGATTACCAAATTTTCTTAAAGCTTTAGTTCTTGCCAATGGTGCTATGCAGATGTACAAACTATGCCTCTAAAGATACAATATCCCAAACTCATTTGTACTAGTGCTATATTACCATGATTTAGTCGAATACTTCTCCAATTTGGCACACCTTGAGAACACCCTTAATGAATAGAAGAGACATTATGCTCATATTTGTTGAGCCATTATTCCATAATTATAACATATTACAAATAAAGAAAACTGCAATAGAAAAGTGAAAAAGGACATGCACTAAGGGCACTCATAACAAAATTTCTGAAATAAAATCAATTTCTCAATTTCTATTCCTTAGATGAGTTTCGAGGAAAAAAAAAAGATAATGACTCAAAATTTTTGTTTCTGAAACAAAAATTTGTTTGATAACAAAATAAAATTTCTATTTCTAGAGGACGGTGGTGGGCGGCTGGCATATGACAGCCAGTGACGGGCATCCAGCGTCCGTGAGTGGCAGACCATGACAAAAGTGAATGATAAAAAAAGTTTTCATTTTTTACTTTTGTTCCACAAATAAAAAAGCTAAAAATTTTAGCTCTTGATTTTTCCTCCAACTCTATTTCTATTATATAAATATGTTCCAGAAATTAAAAAAAAAATGAAATTGTGTTACTAAACAAATTAACAAAAATTAAAGAAAGAGAAAAATATAAATTTTATGTTGTGCTCCCTAAGAAAACCTCCTCCAATAAAAAAGAACAAGAAAAAAGGTTCTTCGAAACATGGCCCGCGGATTGCCTGCGAGGTCTCATAGAATTTTATATTCATCTGGCGTCTTCTCATCTATCGACATCTACTTTTGGATTGGAGTAACCAATTTGTCAATGTCGTCGGATTCGTCATTTTACTCCTGGCGTAACGCCGTAACCAAATTTCGTCGCATGTAATGAAGGGAGGAGGTCGATCACATGAAATTGACATCGACACCTTGCATCCCAAAACTGGGGCCTCCACGACGCAATTCCGTGGCGTACCGCCAACGGAATTGAACCACGTCGGGCGTGTGGTTTGAGGACAAGTGGATCCAAGGCACGGCTCGCGTGCTGCTTCATCTTTCCTTAACCTACTTTTACCGACCATATCCACGTAAAATAAATAATAATAATAATAATGAATAACTAAAATTAAAGTAGAATCAATTCTAACGTGAGAATACCTCATCACTTGAACATGGCGTTTATATATTTCTTATAAATTTGCATAATTTATCTTCATTTATTGACTTAAATTTTTAGGTCGAATTTTTTTATATTGCGTGTGTATCTATCTCATTCGACATATTCCATGTATAGTTACTAATTCGATTTGCACATGAGATAAGTATTTTATTTTTTATTTTTAATCAGAAGAGGGGGTGTTGAAATATATGATGTGCCCGCCTATTAGTTTAGCCTTTTAAGCTCGATTTTCTAACAGTTAATAGACAGTGATTCATACGTTTTGGATTTTTATGGTATATATATATTTTTTTTTTGTCCATTTCCTTTTAAAGACCAGATCTCATTCCTTTGATCTTCTTGGGACGTACACGTTACCACAATCTCACTGCAAGCTCCATGAACGTACTCGCTACTACACGATCGAAAGGTGTTTTGCACAGAATTTCCCACTTCCAAAAAATAACAAATAAGTAAGTAAATAAATAAATATTGATTACGTGAAATAAGCAAAGACTTCACACAAGCGACTTTTGAACTTCAAGAAAATTTAGATCAACAGAAACATAGCCAATTTTCTTAATATTTTTTTATTAATGGGGATAATTTTTTTTAATATATGTGAATTAACCCCATTATGAGTTTGAGCCACTAAATTCTTTAAACAACAAAATCTGACTCTGAAAAGAAGTAGAAAGGCAAAGAATGGAAAGAGGAGGGCGAACCATTCTTTCCCACCCCAAATGAGCAGAAGATCAATACCAAGTTTCATACATGATGCATAGAAAAGATACACATGATCTCTACTCAACACAGGCGCGAGTGGCTGATCCTCGCTTATTCAAATCCAGTCTCAGTACATAGAATATTTGACTGAAAAGGAATTAGTGCCCTCAGAAACGTGGAGGAGGATGAGGGTGGTGAGGTCCCGGAGGTGGCGGATGACCCAGTGGTCCTGGCGGCGGCGGGTGAGCGAACGGCGGGGGAGGTGGACCGGGAGGGAATGGTGGCGGAGGCCCTGGTGGCCCTGGTGGAGGGGGCGGGTGGTGGAAAACCGGGGGAGGCGGCCCTGGTGGTCCTGGGGGCGGTGGCGGCGGACCGAAGGGATCGGGAGGTGGCGGCCTGGCGGGCCTGGTGGCGGGGATGGGGATGGCCGTGATGATGAGGCATGCTGCTGTAGAACCGGGCGCGAGATTCTTGTGAGTTGAGTGGCAGATATGATGTGAGGTGGTGCGGGGATTAAATGGAGACCGACGAGTATAAATGATGGGACAAGACTCTAGAAGTTTGTGAGGAAAATTACCGTTGGCTTGGAGAGAAATAATTGTCTTGCACGTTTAGTCCACCGTTGAGATGAAAAACGATCAAGGACTGGTGGTTGGATGTTGAATTTGTTCATTTTTTTTTTTTAAATTAACGATTTGTAACCCAAATATTTTAGTATTAGACTATGGTCTACTTATTTAACAATTTGTTGTTTTCTTTTCAAAGACATCCTTATCGTTCCCCACGGCCCACGCTCCACCCCTTGAGATTTCTTGAAAAACACGAAAAACTATCATCTCGAATGAAACTTTTGTGATGATTTTTGAAGGAAGTTTAATGAACTAGATTATGAAATTTCAAAATATATGGTAACTCGATATTTTCATGTGTGAATTTTCTCTTAAAATTAATGGAATAAGATGAAGGTGTTAAAGCGACAGCACAACATTCACATGACAATCAAGGCCCACTATATAAGAGTAGATAAAAATAGCCATTCTCTGTAGCAGCCTATCATGCAAGCAAGATCAGAGATAGACTTTTCTTCTCTTTTCTTTTTGAGTGAAAGAAAATTTTAGGATTAATACAATGAAAAACCTGAAATCGATATATTCGTAACAAATTTACCCTTAAAACTAATTTTTGATCTCCAAATACCCAAACTAGTACATACTACAAATTAACCTAAAATCAATTTTTTAATCATCAAAAAATCCAAAACCAATACATCTATGATTAATTTATCATCTTTATTAAAATGGATTTTACTACGAAAAACTAAGGGTAAAACCCTAAATTAGTATATTTATAAATTGTCACACGTCATTTAATTCAATAATTTGACGGTAAAATTTAACGGAAATTAACAAAGGATAAATTAGTCATGAGTATACTATATTGAAAAGTTTTTTGCAGTCAAAAAATTAATTTAAGATAAATTTTTCATAAATATATTAATTTAGAGTTTTTTGTAGTATTAACCAAAGATTTTATTAATTTCTCAGGAGTCTTAAACATAAAAAGCCCATGGAAGACACTTCAAATCAAAGCGAACTCTAGAGGGATGGAGGCGAATGGGCTTACCCAATTCAGTGAAAGGGGCATTCATCGGCCTCTCTCTACTCTAATGGGCTTAGGCTTAAATCTGAAAACCGGACCAATGATGGATCACGACCCTCCGCGATAAGCACGCTGTCTTCCCACACGGACTTACTTGCCCCACTTCCAAGGCTTGTACCAAACGCTCGGTCCGAAGTTCACCGATCAATCGCCGGAGGCCGATCTCGCCGTGACGAGGACGATCCTCGCGACATGGGTCGAGCATAATTTGGGGGAAATTATGACTCGTTCGAACAGGGAATTGAAACGCTATTCTTAATTTGGCATCTAATCTAATGCCCAAACTGTCCATTTCTCTCTCGCTGCCTGCGCTCGACAAGCCCAGCAGTAGTTTCCACTCCCCTCTCCATTTCGTTCTTCGGTCCTTATCCTCGGCTTCCCTTCGCTCGCATCGACGCGCCCATGAGCTCCAGACCCAAGAGCGGCAACATCACCCCCGAGTCTCTGTGGACATGGACGACGAACCCAGACGGCGGCAAGCCCAGGAGGAAGAGAGGCGACAGGCGTTTCCCCGTTGCCGAGTTCCTCCAAGAGAAGCACCGGCAGCTCCAGGAGCTGGTCCCGGGTCCCGGGGCCGGGTTCGGGGTCGGGTGCGGAGGCGGGCTGGGGCTCGGCTTGGTCGTGGGGCTCGGGTTCGACGGCTCGCCGTGGAGCCACCTGAGGCTGGTGTTCGGGGTCGGCGCGGGTTGCGGCGTCGGGGTCGGGTTCGGGTACGGGCGAGGGTTCGGGTACGGCGCTAGCTTGGATTCTCTGGCCAGGGACCCCAAACGGAGCTCCAAGTCGGAGAGAAGGATGATCAATTTGTAGCCTGAGATCGAACCCCTTTTTATATGGCGATTTCTTTCAGCTGGCATTCGGGTTTTGTATGCTTATTAGAGTGTCCTGACAGTGATTGGTGCACATTTTCATTTGTTACTTTGTCAGTTGATGGTTTTCTGAAGAACATCTGCACGATCAAGTTGATGGTTTCATTGTCATAGTTGCATTAGACATTGACTTCGGTAGAAGATTAAGTTGATGGCGAAGAGACATGAAAATGTATTGCTTTTCCTGATAAAAAATAGGGTGTGATGTTAGGGAGCTAAGCTAAACAAAGAAGCATATTAAGAGAACACATTTGAATTCCGGGTTCATAGCGTGACTGCCTGTGATACATGTAGGTGTTAAATCTTCCACAGCTCCTATCCGATTAACAAGGCACGAGCTTCTTTTTTCCTACCTGGAAAGCATGTTTTGTGAATTGATATCGAAAAGTTAGGAGAGATAGAGGGAAAGAGATCCATGAAACTTCTACTAGTCAATGTTTTGTTTTTGAGGGAGAAGGATTCTTCTCCTAGTGGTAGCAATCCAATTGCTGTTGATCCATTCCAAGTGCATCCTCAGGTCAGAATCCGAGAAAGCGAGCCTCTCTCCACTATTCTCGAAATGCACGACGTAGCTCGACCCTTCTTTGCCGGTTATCCTCCCCGTCCACCACCCGTCGTTGTAGAGTGCATCAACCCTGTCGAGCATCGCGAATCCTGCGGCGGTCGGGAGTGACTTAGCAGGCGGTGTGGGGCGGATGTCTTCGCCTCGGATGACCTCTGTCAGAGGCCCCGACTCGTCTTCCCTCAACAGCTCCTTATACTGAACTAGGTAGAACTCATTCTGGATGTATTTTACTATAGTTGCCACGTAGTAGGAACCGATCAACCCCTCTTCCCTGCTGGCAATCTCGACTTCTTGCCCTGGAAGAAACCTCATTCTTGCTTCCGGTAACAAATTACAGAGAGCTGACCATATAGAAAATTAATCCGTTGAATGTCTGCAGTGCGCTTTTGGCCTGGTAAGAAAAGAGTCCTGCAGAAAAAGATTCTTTCTTTTTGCCCAGAAAGGGCATGCAAGGTACGTGTTGATTCTAGTACAAATTTGAAACAGAAGACCGACCTTCCTTTGACTGGACAAGATTTTTACCAAATGAATGTTTGGTTGCAAGAGTTATGCTTTTTCACATCCGAAGCAACAGATGATGAACATTGTCTGTGATTATCATAAACACCATCAGAAGAAGCTACTTGGAGATATCAATTTTGCAATCAGCAATAACACTGTCTATGCGCATTTGCATTCTCCATAGGCTTGCCAAAATGACAGTAGAAGCTACAAAAACTGGATCCAACGTAGGATCAGTAAAGAAGAAAGAACTAATGACATCCCGATCGTGAGATCAAGGGTGGAAAAGGTCCAACTGTGCTATTAAATGTCCATTCAGAGTACGCTACATTCACTCACGAAACATAAAAAATTGCCTGTAGCCGAACAGAATCACCTTCCACCTGATTCCATGTCTAGCGGTGATCGACCGGCAGTAGGTGATATGCATCCAATGGCGCTGCTCCTCTCATCCAGACGGCTCTCGTTTTGAGTCTCCACGGCCTGCCTCGTGGGAACATTCTCTGCATAAGGCCTCCAACCTGCAAACATACAGATTCACGAAACTTCCTTCAAGAAAATGGTCATTCCTTCCCGATGTTCTCATCCATCGAGGTCTAAAGAAAGATTACGTAATTTACTTTCAATGATCTTGCTCTGTTTTATCTTGTTCCATTATGAGGCACGACTAAAATCCTGCCAATTTAGGGGATTGCAGTGCAAGTAATCTTATTACTGGAATAAGACAACTACAAGATAATGTCGACGAATTTTTATGATGACTCGGAAGTCATAACAAATTGCCTCCAAACATACCTTGAGCGTGATATGGAGGTGGAAAGACCTGCAAATAGCACAACACTGCTAGTGTAATCCCTGCAAAATTTCTTCAGCACATTAAGCCAAAGAATCAAACCCACCACCACTATGACTCCCACAAATTGCGGAAAACAGCAGTACAAACCTAGGAGGCCTCCAACAATGACATCCAGCCGGTGATGCCTGTGGTCATCTAGTCTTGAAACACCAACAAGAGATGCAACAAGAAGCGGGAAAAAGACGATGCACAGTTTTGCGACATGACCTTTGTGATCAAATGCTTTTATTTTCCCAGCTAAATAGAGTGATAAGAAACCAAGACCCGCAAAGGACCCTGCACAATAAAATCCAAGCTATTCACATACTCACAAGATTTGCCTGTATAATAGTCTGATAAAGTAGATCATTCTTTTTCTCTTTTGCATTGAGCATTTGGATAACGCTTTTTGGGATAACAGAGGAAAATGCTTACATGAAGTGTGTCCGCTAGGAAAACTCTTGTGCCCTTCATCTATGACATTTCTTTTACCGTGACAGATGACATTTCCCCATCGATCATACACCTACCAAGCAATCCAAGTATTAGGTGCGGCAATTAGACTTGCCCAAGGATAGTCAGTATATTCTGCTTGATTTATATTCACCCACATCTTTCCCATCTGGAAAACAACGCCAAAAGAAGTCTGGCCGAGGCTGGCCAACTGCTAGTTTTATGGCATCTGTTATCACTGCAGTCAAAATAGTAGAATACCAGAGTCCTGCCTAAACACTTCGCTTTAGCATGTTCTCGAGAAAATAAAATGATAAGAAGAGGAAACATGAGAATGGGACATAAAGATACTTTCACCTAGCATGGCGTGATGAAGATCATAGATATCTCTCTTCCAAAGATACACGACCACGAATATCACCATTGGCAACAGAAGGGCATACATCTAATTTTTGTTGGGAAGAAACAACAGGAAAATGAAAATCACAACCAGTCAAAATTCTTAAACTTACAGACTGACTATTAAGGAAATAATAGTAGTGCAAGAGTGCCAACCAGAACAGCCCAGAAAGGCACTGTGTCGCTCTTCAGTGGATACATGAGGTTAGTCATCATACCCTTCCCGACAAAGCAATAAAACGGATGAATGAAATGGAGGGAGCACTCAATGACCACAAGAAGCATAAGGACCAGCCAATCATATTTGAATGTCCTTGCGACTTTCATCACATTAGACCTCGTCATACTTGATGCAATCTGGCTCAGCGTACAATGACTGGAAATGCCAGATATCAAAACTATGAGTATAATCTCATCCAAATTGATGTCCTTAAGAAAAGGAAAAATGAAAATGAAAACTTGGATGCTGTCACATAAGCCCTTTGGTTGATGAACTCATTTCCTCTTCCAGAGAGAATAGTAACATCATTCAAGATTTACCCAGTTTGCAGGCATGTATACTGGAAACTTGTGTCCTCTGTCAGATATAAAAAAAATCAAACAGGAAAAGTGCAATCGAAGAAAGGAATAAACCTGTTGGTTTTTCTGTTCTATCAAAGGAATCTTGATTATTGGAAAAGAACTGCTGCTTATTGCAAAAGAGTCCAATCTTAAGGTTTGCACCTCCTCCTAGAAAACCACACAAAAATATATTTCCGAACCTAATAAAATTAGCCAAGCAACTTCTATTGTTTCTGATTCCAACGAAAACTTCCATTTCCTACGTATAATCCAAGATGGTGCATAGCTTATGGAACCCACAGAACATCTTCCTTCCGGGACTCCAACAAAGAATCTTTCTCCTCCTTTCTTAAAGCCTCAAATGCTTTAGCATCAGTCACTTTAGTGTAATCATTTTCCACTAAATTCCATAAATCCTGCGATTCGAAGAGAACCTTCATCTAGACGGACAAGTTGTCAAAAATTCTTTCCAATCAATTTTGGCAGTTACAATTCAATGGAACTAGTAGATGCCATTTCTAGTTCTGATACCAAATGTTGAAACCAAAAAATAATGACAACTTTAGAAATTTGGAACGAGGCACCGATGAAGATCAGAGGGAGAAGTAATTGAAATGCAAATGCTTTTTGCTGCGGTGTATTTACTATTTTGAATTTCACAATGGTTGGATGTAATCTGACAAACATTAAATTTGGAAAAACAAGTCCACCGAGTGATATAAGCACACAAACAAAGTCAAATGAAAAGACACGCATTAAATACATGAAGACAAGTGTGAAGAACTTTCCATTGAGCTTTTTTAGCCTTCTTTGTCTTCATGCTGTAGAAGGTTTTCTTCATAAAATGCTTGTAGCCTTTTTGGCTTCAATCTTCTTCAAGCGGTTACCATGAATCGTGCTTCATCGATTCATTTTCATTCTTCTTCTGACACCCACTATAGATCAAGCCATTTTGAAGAGTACTAATGACCAGATCTAGAGCTCGGCAATCAATGTGCTCAAATCTTCAACAATCAATTTTATGCTATTCTAACTGGTGCACATTCCATCTTTCACTCAAACTGGGTGGTTTTCTCAAGAACATCTGCACAGTCACGTTGATGTTTCAATTATCATAGTTGCATTTGACATTGACTTCTTTAGAAGATTAATTGATGGTGAAAGAGACATGAAAATGTGTTGCTTTTCGTGATAAAAATGAGAGTATGATGTTAGGGAGCTAAGCTAAACAAAGAAGCATATAAAGCAAATTTGAATTCTGAATTCCTAAGGGGACTGCCTGAATTTGGGTTCTTGATACATGTAGGTGTTAGATCTTCTTCAGCTTGCGATCTGGATACACAAGGCACGTGCTTCTTTTTTCTTTTCTGAAAAGCAGGTTTTGTGAATTGATATCGAAAAGTTAAAGAGGGAGGGAAAGAGATTTATGAAACTTCTACGAGTCTATGTTGTGATTTTGAGGGAGAAAGATCCTTTTCCTGGCGGTAGCAATCCAATTGCTGTTGACCCACTCCAGGTGCATCCTCAGGTCAGAATCCGAGAAAGCGAGCTTCTGTGCACTCTTCTGGAAATGCACGACGTAGGCTGACCCTTCTTTGCCGGTCATCATCCCTGTCACCTCCTGTCGCTGTAGAGTGCATCGATCCTGTCCAGCATCGCGAATCCGGCAGCGGTCGGGAGTGACTTAGTGGGTGGTGTGGGGGGAATATCCTTGCCTTGGATGACCTCTCTCAGAGAACCTGAGTCGTCTTCCCTCAACAGCTTCTTGTACTGAACTAGGTAGAACTCATTCTGGATGTAAGTTACTATAGTTGCCGCGTAGTAGGAACCTATGAACCCTGTTCTTAGCTGGTGATATCGGCTTTTTGCCCCAGAAGAAACCTCATACTTGCTCCCGGTAACAAATTACTAATGAATTACAGAGAGCTGACTATATAGAAGATAAATTTGTTGAATGTCTGTGGTGCGTGTTTGGCCTGGTAAGGAAAGAGTCCTGCAGAAAAAGATTCTTTCTGTTTGCCCAGAAAGAGCATGCAAGGTACGTGTTGATTCTAGTGCAATTTGAAACAGAAGACCTTCCCTCTTTTGACTGGACAAGATTTTACCACAAGAATTTTTGGTTGCAAGAGTAATGCTTTAGAGACGTTCACATCTGGAGCAACAGATGAAGAGCATTCTGTGATTATCAAATAGACTATCTATATGCGTCTGTGTTCTCTTTAACCTAGCCAAAATGACTGTAGAAGCTACAAAAACTGGATCCAACATAGGATCAGTAAAGAAAAAAGAATTAATGACATCCTGATCTTGAGAACAAGGGTGGAAAAGGACCAAGTGTGCTATTTGATGTCCATCCAGAGCACGCTCCATTTGCTCCTGAAACATAATAAAAAGTGTCTGCAGCCGAACAGAATCACCTTCCACCTGATTCCATGTCTTGCGGTGATCGACCAGCAGTAGGTGGTATGCATCCAATGCCGCTGCTCCTCCCATCCGGACGGCTCTCGTTTTGAGTCTCTGTGGCCTGCCTTGTGGGAACATCCTCAGAGGAAGCATAAGGCCTCCAACCTGCAAACATTCAAATTCTTAAAACTCCCTTCGAGAGAATGGTTATTCCTTCCGCATGTTCTCATCCATCAAGGTCTAAAGAAAGATTACGTAATTAGCAGTCAATGATCCTGCTCTCTTTTATTTTGTTCCATTATGAGGCACGACTATAACCCTGCCAATTTAGGGAGTTGTAATGCAAGTAATTTTTATTACCAGAATGAGACAACTACAAGATAACATCGAGGAATTTTTTTGATGACTGGGAGGTCATAACAAATTGCCTCGAAACATACCTTGAGCATGATATGGAGGTGGAAAGAACTGCAAATAGCAAAATACTGCTGCAGTAATCCCTGCAAAATTTCTTCAGCACATTAAGCCAAAGAATCAAACCCACCCCCACTATGACTCCCACAAATTGCAGAAAACAGTGGTACAAACCTAGGAGGCCTCCGGCAATGACATCCTGCCGGTGATGCCTGTGGTCATCTAGTCTTGAAACGCCAACAAGAGATGCGACAAGAAGCGGGAGAAAGACGATGCACAGTTTTGCAACATGACCTTTGTGATCAAATGCTTTTATCTTCCCAGCTAAATAAAGTGATAAGAAACCAAGACCCGCAAAGGACCCTGCACAATAAATCCCAGCTATTCACGTACTCACAAGATTTGACAGACACTTTTTTCTGGCAAATAGGGTTTTGAATTGGTCCCTAAGGAACCCCCGAAAGGACTGCCATCCTGTATAATAGTCTGATACAGTAGATCATTCTTTTTCTCTTTCGCATGGAGCATTTGGATAATACTTTTTAAGATAACAGAGGGAAATGCTTACATGAAGTATGTTCGCTAGGAAAACTCTTGTGCCCTTCATTTATGACACTTCTTTTACCGTGACAAATGACATTTCCCCATTGATCATACACCTACAAATCAATCCAAGTATTAGGTGCTGCAATCAGACTTGCCCGAGGATAGTCAATATATTCTGCTTGATTTATATTCACCTACATCTTTCCCATCTGGAAAACAGCGCCAAAAGAAGTCTGGCCGAGGCCGGCCAACTGCAAGTTTTATGGCATCTGTTATCACTGCAGTGAATGCAGCAGAATACAAGATTCCTGCTTAAACAACTTCGGTTTAGCATTTTCTCTTGAAAAAAAAAAAACCACCACCACTGAACGATGAGCAGAGGATACAGAGATGGCACGTAGAGATACTTTCACCTAGTACAGCATGATGAAGATCATAGATGTCTCTCTCCTTTTCCGGACACCCCCAAAGATTCACGACCACAAATATCACCATTGGCAACAGGAGGGCATACATCTAATTTTTGTCGGGAAGAAACGAAAGGAAAGTGAAAACCACCACCAGTCAAAATTCTTTAACTTACAGACTGCCTATTAAGAGGATAAGAGTAGTGCCAAGAATGCCTACCGGAACAGCCCAGAAAGGTACTGTGTCGCTCTTCGGTGGATACATGAGATTAGTCATCATACCCTTCCCAACGAAGCAATGAAACGGATGTATGAAATGGATGAGGGACCCGATGACCACAAGAAGCATAAGGATCAGCCAATCATATATGTGTGTCCTTGCGACTTTCATTCCATTAGACCTCATCATATTTGAAGCAATCTGGCTCAGCTTACAATGACTGCACATGCCAGATATCAAAAACTATTAGTATAATCTCGTCAAAATTGATATATCCTAGAAAAAAGGAACAACGAAAACGAAAACATGGATGCTGTCACATAAGGACTTTGGTTGATGAACTCATTTCAGTTTCCCTTTACCAGAAAGAATAGATGTCATTGAAGATTTACCCAGTACGCAGGCACATACAGTAGAAACTTGTGTCCTCTGTCAGATGAAAATAAAATCAAACAGGAAAAGTACTATCAAAGAAAGGAATAAACCTGTTGGTTTTTCTGTTCTATCAAAGGGAATCTTGATTATTGTAAAAGAATTGTGGCTTATTGCAAAAGAGTCCAATCTTGAGCTTTGCACCTCCTCCTAGAAAACCACACAAAACTATATTTCCAAAATCTAATAAATTTAACCAAGCAACTTCTGTGGTTTCTGATAATAAAATGGCCATCCAACCAAAACTTCCATTTCCTACATATAATTTAAGATGGTGCATAGCGCGCGGGGAGGAGGGATTCGGTCCCCCGGACGCACACAAGGAGGGGCATGTCTCTGAGACGGCTTAGGCAGCGGTGCGCGGGGAGGAGGGATGGCAGTGCGTCCGCGCCTTGATCCCCGAACGCGTGCAGGGAGACGCGAGGATGCTGTGCTCCTAAGGGGTGGAGAGTGTGACGGCCTAGGCGGCGGTGCGCGGGGCGTGGGGAGGAGGGATGGCGGTGTGTTTGCGCCTCGATCCCCAACGCACACAAGGAGGGGCATGTCTCTTGTCCCACATCACCTAGAGAGGAAGTTTTGGGCTGCCTTATAAGGCAATGGGCTCTTTGAGTATGACAATGAATGCATAAAACTATTTGAATAGGAACAGAATTTGAACATCTCTTGAAATAATAGCCAGCGGCCAGAAGCTTTCCAGGGAAAGGGAAGAATATTCACGTTTGTGCTACCTATTTCAAAAAATGCATTTGGTTGAAGAAAATGGGCAAGGACATGTCTCTTCCCTTTCTGTTGTTTGGTTCGGCAAAGGAAAGGAATGCCCCTTCATTTCTCGTGCAGATGCAATTTTTCTCGTGATGCATATCAGTAAGTATGTTAGACATTTTATTCCTACGTCCTTTACCTTTCAATGTTGTTATCACCACCAACAGAAAAAGAAAAAAAAAATAGAGAATGCAATCCCATTCCCTCATTTTTTCCCTCATCAATTCCATTTCTCACTAATTCCACAACTGCAGAGCCAGGAATTTCAAATCATCAAGTAGGACATCTCTCTCTCGCTTCCAGTTTGCACTTTCCCTTCCATTCAATTTAGCACGAAGCCACGAAACTTTGATGCAGGGACCATCCGTTTATTCTTTTTTTTTTCCTCAATGAAAAGTTTCTCTCTTTCTTAATGTAAGCCAAAACCGATTCGCGAATTGTCTACACCGAACCGCTGAAGCTAAATACATCAAGAACACCAATGACTCCGGGTCGTATTAATCCCCTCTTCTCACTATTACAACGACCTCACAAGCAACTTCAATAGTAAGAGAATCTAAAACGAAGAGAAGACCCACCAACCTGAGAAACCCCCAAAAAGAAGATGCTCTTCAGAAAAGAAAGAAACCCAAAATTCCTTCAATGCATGGTTTCAATTCAACGTGAGGCAACCACACAACAAAGGCCCAACTGCCACTGGTGGTTCAATTGCTTGTCAAGCATTTATGCGAACGAGAGAATGACGCTTCCATGTTCTTAATTCTACCGTCTCAGTGGTATTCACAAATGATGGAGTAGAATTTTGACAGGAAGCTTCTTCCCATTTTGTCTGGACCAGCCCATACAGAGAGAATTACAGAGAGCGACTACATAGAATTTACATATGTTGATTGTTTGTGGTGCCCTTTCGGCCTGGTAAGAAATAAAAGAAGAGTTCTGTAGGAAAAAAAAAACTTTCTTTATGCTCAGAAAAGGCATGCAAAGTACGTGTTGATTTTAATACAATTAGAGACAGAGGACCATCCTTCCTCTGACTGGACAAGATTTTTCCACATAAATATTCGGTTGCAAGAGTAATGCTTTAGAGACGGTCACATCGGAAGTAATAGATGACGAACATCGTCTGTGATTATCAAACAGACCATCAGAAGAAGCTGTTTGGAGACATCAATTTTGCAACTGGCAATAATATTTGTCTATCGGCATTTGATTCTCTTTACTCTAATCAAAATGACTGTAGAAGCTACACAAACTGATTTCAACACAGGATTAGTAAAGAAAAAAATTAATGACATCCTGATCTTGAGATCAAGGATGGGAAAGGACCAAATGTGCAATTTGATGTCCATTAAGAGCACACTCCATTCACTCACACCAAAAAAAAAAAAAAAAGTTCCAGGATAATGCTTGTCAGAGGCTTGCCCAAAAAAAAAGAACCAAAAAAAGAAAAATTGGAGATACTAAAACTCTACTCTGTTCAATAGGCTTCACAGATTAAATGGCCAGTGGAAAAACAGAATCACCTTCCCCCTGATTCCATGTCTCGTGGTGATCGATCAGGAGTAGGTGATAGGGTCAGGCCCATGCGTCTGATGCCGCTCCGCTCATCCAGATGGCTCTCGCTTTGAGTTTCCGCGGCCTGTGCATCAGGCACATCCGCCGCATTTGCGGCCTGTGCATTCCTACACAACTCCAATTCTTCAAAGTAAGCATAAGGCCCCCAACCTGCAAACAAATAGATTGTGAGACTTTTTTTTTGGGAAAATGCTTATTGCTATCCCCATGTTCTCATCCACCAATGCCTAAAGAAAGATGACATAATCAACTTTCAATGATCTCGCTCTCTTTAATTGTCTCATTACATTATGAGGCAGCACAACAATAGCCATGCCAAATTAGGGAGTCGCAGTGCAAGTAATCTTACAATCACAATAGGACAACTACAAGATAATGCAGAGAAAATTGTTATTGCTATTCCCATGTTCTAATCCATCAATGTCCAAAGAAAGAGCACGTATTTAACTTTATCTTGCTCTTCAGTTATCTTGTTATGTAATGAGGCAGCTCGACTATAGCCCTGCCAATTTAGGGAGCTTTAGTGCAAGTAATCTTATGATGACAATAAGACAATTATAACATAGCATCGAGGAATTTTTATGACTACTGGAGGCCAAAACAAATAGCTTCAAAACGTACCTTGGGCGTGATATGGAGGTGGAAATAATTGCAGATAGCAAAGACCTGCTACCGTAATCCCTGCAAAAAATTTTACGCACGTTAAGCAAAAGAATCAAACTCACCACTGTAATGACTCCCACATATTGCAGAAAACAGACAAACCTAACAGGCCTCCAGCAAAGACATCCTGCCAGTGATGCCGGTAGTCATCTACTCTTGAAACGCCAACAAGAGATGCAACAAGAAGCGGGAGAAAAATGATGCATAATTTTGCAACATGACCTTTGCGATCAAATGCTTTAATCTTCCCAGCTAAATAAAGCGATAAGAAACCAAGACCCGCAAAGGACCCTGCACAATAAAATCCAAGCTATTCAAATAACAAGGTTTGCCTGCATAATAGTCTAATACATTAGATCTCTTTTGCATTGAGCATTTGGATAATACTATTTAAGATGACAAAGAGAGATGCTTACATGAAGTATGCCCGCTAGGAAAACTCTTGTGCCCTTCATCTATGACACTTCTTTTACCGTGACAAATGACATTCCCCAATTGATCATACACCTAGGAATTAATTCAAGTATTAAGTGCTGCAAGCAGACTTGCGCAAGAATAGTCGGTTTATTCAGCACAATTTATATGCACCTACATCTTTCCCATCTGGAAAACAACGCCAAAAGAAGTCTGGCCTCGGGCGGCCAACTGCAAGTTTTATGGCATTTGTTATAACTGCAGTGACTGAAGCAGAATACAAGAGCCCTGCCTAAACAACATCCATTTAGCATATTCTTGTGGGGGAAAAAACAATCACCATTGAATGATGGGAAGAGAATACATGAGAATGGCACAAAAAAATACTTTCACCTAGTAGAGCGTGATGAAGATCATAGATATCTCTCCTCCGAAGATACAAGACCACAAATATCACCATTGGCAACAGAAGGGCATATGTCTAATTTTTGTTGGGAAGAAACAAAAGAAAAATGACAACCCACCAATCAAAATTCTTACACTTACAGACTGACTATTAAGGGGAAAAGAGTAGTGCAAAAAATGCTTACTGGAACAGCCCAGAAAGGCACTGTGCTGCTCTTCAGTGGATACTTGAGATTAGTCATCATATCCTTCCCAACGAAGCGATAAAATGGATGTATGAGATGGAGGAGAGGCGCAATGACCACAATAACTATAAGGATCAGCCAATCATATATGTATGTCCTTGCGACCATCACTCCACTGGACATCATATTTGAATTAATCTGGCTCCTCATTCTATGCTGTAGAATGAATGCAGATGCCACATGACAAACTGTTAGTATTACCTCCATCAAAATTGATGTTTCCTAAAAATACCAAAAAACAAAAACATCGATGCCGTTACAAGAGCACTTTGGTTGACAAGAACTCATTTCAGTTCCCCCCTTCTGGAAAGAATAGTAACAACCATTTAAGGTTTACCAAGATTGCAGACAAATACACTAGAACATGTGTCCTCTGTCAGATGTGGATAAAATTAAATGGAAAAGGTACTATCAAAGAACGGGATAAACCTGTTGGTTTTTCTGTTCTATAAAAGGAATCTTGATTAGCGGAATAGAACTGTTGCTTATTGCAGAAGAGTCCAAACTTGAGCTTCGCACCTCCTAGAAAACCATGCAAAAAAATTATCTCCAAATCTGAAAAAATAAGCCTAACAACTTCTTTTATTTCTGAATAAAAGGGCCATCCTACCAAAACTTCCATTTCCTACAGAAAATTCAAAATGGTGCACAAATTAAGGAACCGATAGAATATCCCCACATCGTTCACCTGTGAAATTGAATCTGCAAACCATGCTATCTAAACACTCTGCAAATATTTCAAGCTCCAAGGGCTCAAATCCTTAGACAAGCACAAAAGGGCAGTTTTCCAGGATCTTAATGAGAAAGAAGGCTTGCCAATTTACAAGCTGTATTGGTGCACTTAGATACATGTGGATCTATTCTTACAAGTGCGAAAAATAACAGTCAGGACTCTTATGTTAATTGCATAATGGACAAAGTGAATTTCTCTTATTACTCTTTGAGTATGATAATAAATGCAAAAAACTATATAAGTAGGAACAGAATTTGAAGATCTCTTGTAAATATTTTGAAGATCTCTTGAAATAAATACCATTGCAAGATCCCAAAGTAATACCCATTAGCGAGTAGCTTTCCAGGGAAAGGGAAAAAATTCATGTCAATGCCACTATTTCAACTAATGCATTTGATTGAAGGGAATGGACAGTGACATGCCTATCCCCTTTCTGTTGTTTGGTTCGGCAAAGGAAAGGAATGCCCCTTCGTTTCTCATGCAGGTGTGATTTCTTTCATGATACACATGAGAAAGTACTTTTGATATTTTATTCCTACTTCCTTTACCTTTCCATGTTATTTCTTCACAGCCGCTGCTAAAAAAGAATCAAGAATCTAACCCCATTCCATTGCATTTTATTCCCTCTTCAATCCCATACTCTCACTGATTCCCCTTATTGCAAATTCAAATCACCATCAGTAGCACATTTCACACTCTTACTTCCAGTTTCCAACTTCAACCAATTCCACTTTCCCTTCCATTCAATTCAGCATGAAGCCACAAAACTTTGATGCTGAAACCTTCCATTTTATTCTTTTTCTCCTTCTCTCAATGAAAAGCTTCACTCTGCTCCCTAATGTAAGCCAAAACCAATTCGCGAATTGTCTACACCGAGTCACCAATGCTAAATACATCAAGAACATCAACAACTCAAGGACGTATAATTCCCTCCTTCTCACCATACCAGCGACCTCACAAGCAACTCCGATGGCAAGAGAATCTGAAGTGAAGAGAGAAGCCACCAACCTCAGAAACCCCCAAGAAGAAGATGCCCTTAAGAAAAGACAGAAACCCAAAATTCCTCCGACGCATGGTTTCAATTCAACGCGAAGCAACCACCCAACGAAGGGCGCAACCGCGAACACTGGTCAGTTGCCCATCAAGAATTCATGCGAATGAGAGACGCATGCTTCCATTTTCTCAATTTCTACTATCTTTCAGTGGTGTCCCGCCAATAACGGAGCAGGAGTCCCAACGGGAAGCTTCCCATCTTGTCGTGAGCAGCCCCATACAAAGAGCCACACAAAGCGGTCGAAATACCAGCAGTAAAAGCAACGAAGCACTGAACGTAGTAAAGCGCGAGAAACAAGACTGGCTATAGGAAAAAAGATTATGCTAAACAGTACGACAGTGCGTACAGGGAACAAAGGCGATGGCTTTCTTACCGGAAAACTAGAGCTATCTCTCATGAATTGCGAAAAAAGCGAGCTTTGTCGGACCAGGTAGTTTCTTGCCCGAGCCTCAACGCGAGCCACAGAGAGAGAGAGAGTTTGCACGTTCAAAGGCCGAGCTTAGCAGTGGTGGTAGGTGGGGGACGATAGTAAACTCCAGGAGAAGCGGCGATGGGACCGTATAAGACAAAGACCATAGCGCGTTTTGGACAAGTCTTCTTATTCTTCTTCATCTTCTATCCCAATCTAAGTTTGACGTAATTTGACTCTTTTCTTATTTTCGTAAATCTCAAGCTTTCGACACGAGAATTCACATATAATGTAATTGCGATTTTCTAAAACTTCCCGCTCTGTTTGTATTGTGAAAACTGTGACAAGAAGTCATTTTTTAGGAAAATAAGGAAAAAATATTTTAGCGTTTGGTTGAAACTTGAAAATAAATAAGAAAATATTATCAATCATTCGATAAGGAAAATCTTTTCCTTTATACACTCATTTCTGATAGTTTTTATTTTTTTAAAATCAAATTTTTAATTTGTTTTATTTTCTTCCTTTTCTTTTCTTCTTTCTCCTTGGCCGGCTGGCCGTGGTGATGGGCAACAACCAACCATAGGTGAGCTCAAGCCTCACCATAGGCCAGCGATGTCAAAGCTCGCTCCAGGCCATCAGGTGAGCTAGGCGGGAGTTGAGCCCGGCGAGATCAAGTGACCTTGGGCAAGATCACCTACAGCCGATCACCAGTCACTGCCATGATTGGCCGAAGAAGAAGAAAAAGAAAAAGAAAGAAAAGCAAAAAAGCAAAAAAGAAAAAAAAATTAAAAACTCAAATTTTTAAATACAAAATGAAAATAAAAGGAAAAGATGTTTAGTGAAAGAAAATGAGGTGAAAGAAGACAAAGAATGTTTTCCTCTATTTGAAAAGTAGAAAACATTTTCCACTATTTTAGAAGGATTTTTTTCAATGTTTTCCCAACCAATTCATTTTCTGTAAATCAAACGTCGGAAAATTCAAAAAAAGTTTTCCTGAAAGTTATTTCCATGAAATAAATGGATCCATCCGGGTATATTTCGATGTTCTTGCTAGGTGAAACGTGACCGCCCTTATTTCTAAGTTATGTAACCGATTTAGTTGTGATGAGCCCCTCGGGATAGTAGTCATCTTGATGAAGGGTGTTGTAAATCTAGTTGAGCTAGAGAAGGCCCTGTTGTGAATTAGAATCCTGTGCGTGCCCATGTCTGCATTGTCCGCTTGTTAATTATATCATGGCAGTATTAGTTGTTCCTATCTAGTCACCGAAAGAGGAGAGAAGAAATCCGGTGGTGTCACGGTGTGACGTGGTCGCGCCACGGTCTTTCCCCTACAAAGTGGTGCCGGAGCACTGGTTGTATTGTTTGCCGGTAGATGTCTCGAGCGTAAATGGAGAGGATGAACACAATGATCTGTTTGAGTAACACAAATTATCATATGTGGAAGAGTAAAACGAAAGATCTAGTATTTGCGGAATCATTGCATCTTCCGGTGTTCGCTACTGAGAAACCCGAATCTAAGTGATGAGAACTGGGCATGTGAGCATGAGCAGGTTTGGCAATCCATTCGGCAATTGGTACATAGTAATGCACATAGGCTTTGCATTTCCTCAAGGTATCTTTGAGTGAATGGGCATTTTGTCAAATGGGTATTTTGTGAAGGCAAGTGTGTTTGAAAACTCATTTTTTATGTATATTTTGCAAAACAACTTTAAGGTGAAAAGAAAAATGAAAAAAATAAAAGAAAATAAAAGAAAAGAAAAGGAGGAGATGCAACTACGTGGAGAGGGGACAATCGAGGGGGAGCGGCTGGTGGCGGTGGGGGGAGGCGGCTCGCTTGGGTCACACAACTCGCTCAACCTCAGGCGGCGGCGCCTGGGTCGCGTGACCCAGGCGACACCCAAGGTTGCCCGACCTCAAGCCACCTCACTTGAGCTTCGCAGTGGAGTAACGAGTCCAAGGAAGAAGACGATGAAAAGTGTTTTTTGAGGGCGAAAGGAGAAAACGTGATTATTAGTAAGGGCAATATTGAAAAAAAAAATTCATTAAACCTCGTACTAACATTCCAAATGCTAGCATTTGGCAAATGGAGGCTAAAAAATGTGAACCAAACGCAAAATATTTTCCTCAAGGTCTTTGGGGCTCAAAGCCCCATGGAAAGCTGAACCAAACGGGGCATAATTTCATCCATAGGGAGACATATGCAAGGACTTTGGAGGGAAATTTGAGCGGTTGTTTGTCTCGAAGACTGGAAATAATAAGTTATTTCCACTTAAGAAAACGACACATCTGAAATATGGAGAGGAAACCGCTGTTGCCGATTGATTGAATGAATTTCCCGGGGATTATGGACCAGTTGTAAACTTTTGGAGTCGCGCTTGTGAATTCTGCTCCTGGCGGTTTTGTTTCTATAGAACTGGCCGAGAGTGGTGTCTTGAATGAGGAGATGAGAGGGAAATCTCCGGGTTCGTTGTCCCAATGCGAGGCACTGGTGACAGAACGGCAAGAGAGGAACAGATTATGAAACCCCCGAGATAACACTGGTTGTAGTAAATGAAAGGGGAGATCCAAGTTGAAAAAGGGAGTTAAATGTTTGCATTGTGGCTAGCCAGGTCACATGAAAATAGAGTGCAGATTGCTCAAGAGGGAGCAGAAGTAGGTTGGAGAGGAAGAGACAGAAGAAAAATATTATGATTATGTAGTCGTTGTGTGAGGTGATGGTTACGTTAATCTCACAAGCCAGGACGCTACATGGTAGTTGATTCAACTGCCTCATTCAACGTTACTTCTAGAGGAGATATCTATACATCGAACACTGTCTGTGATTGTGGTAATGTTAGGATTGGGAGTGACGGGGTAGACAAGATTGTTGGTATTGGTGGCATCTCTTCAGAAACCAATACCCAATGCAAGCTGGTACTAAGATATGTCAGACATGTTCCAAAAAATTCTGTCTTCAGTTGATCTCCACTAGTGCACTTGACGAAGTAGGCTATCATAGCCATTTCAGTGGAGGTAAATGGAAGATCGCCAAAGGTTCTCTCATGGTGACGAGAGGTGTCAAGTCAAGCACTCTATTTATGACAGAAGCTCGGGTTGTGCCATGGAGAGGTGAACGCAGTTGAGGATGCCTCAGTAGAGTTAGTGGCACAAGCTACTTAGGGCGCATTTGGTAACATTTCTGTTTAAAAATTGTTCTAGGGAACGAAAATAGAAAAAAAGTGTTTACATTCCGGAAACAATTTTTGAATAAAAAAAAACGCGTTTAGTAAACTTGTTTCGGGAATAAAAAATAAACAGAAACACGTTTAGTAAATTTGTGTTCTTTTTTTGTTTCTTTTAATTTTTTCTTTTTTTCTTTTTTTTTTTTTTTTTTTTTTTTTTTTTTTCTTCTTTTGGCCGGTCGCCGGCCTCGGCCATGGCCGGCGACCAGCCGACGAGGGCCGGCGACCGGCCAATGAGGACCGGCGGCCTCCCCTTGGCTGGGCAAGGCTGAGCCTCGCCAGGGTCGGCGACGCTCGGCCTCGCTGGGGGCCGGCAACGCTCCGGCGAGGTCGCCGGCCCTCGACGGCGTCGCCGGCCAAAGAAAAAAGAAAAAGAAAAGAAGAAAAAAAAGATAAGAAAAAGAGAGGAGAGAGAAAATTTGTTCTTAAAAATTATTTCAGAAACAAGAAACACGTTTTTCTCATTTATTGTTTCTATTCCAAATATGTTCCTGGGAACAAAAAAAATAGATTTAGAACAAAAACGCAAACAAACGCGTTTCTGTTCTTTTTTTGTTCCCTGGAAAAAAAACAGAAATTTTGTTCATAAACAGAAACAAAGAACGTTAACAAATAGGCCCTTAGTCACAAGTGCAAGAAGGGACTGCAAATTCTCTCCGGAAAGAAATTGCTTCCTTTGAAAGGTACGCCTTCAGAAACTTGTGCTCATTGTCTAGCTGGTAGACAACATAGAGCTGCATTTCATAGTTGGTATCCCTCTAGAAGATCACAGGCTTTAGAGCTTGTTCATGCTGACGGATGCATGGTTGATGCTAGAACTCTTGGCAGTGCCCTGTATTTTGTTTCATTTATTGATTGTTACTCTTGAAAAGTGTGGGCATTTACTTTGAAAACCAACGCTGAGGTACTTGATCTATTCAAGCAGCTTCATTTCAGTGTCAAGAGGGCAACGGAAAGGAAGTTGTAAAGTGTTTGTGCAGATAATGGTGGTGAATACCGAGGTCCCTTTGAGAAGTATTGCCAAGACTCTGGCATTAAGCTGGAAGAAGACCATTCCAAAGACTCCATAGCAGAACAGTGTTGTAGAATGAACTGCACCGTTCTCGAGAGAATTTTGCGCATACTCTCTCGTGCAAAGCTCCCTAAATCCTTTTGGGGTATAGCAATGATAACTGTAGCGGATTGATCAACCTTCTGCCTCAGCTCCTTTGGATGGTGACACAACAGAATGAGTTTGGACAGCAAAAGATGAGTGTGTTTGGCTGCAGGCTCTGTGCACATCTCAAGGGATGAGTTTGAAGCTTGATGTGAAGTCCAAACTATGTATCCTACTGGGTTCTGCTCATGAAGAGTATGGTTACAGGCTGTCGGTCCCAGTAGAAGAGAAGATTATCAGGAGTCACAATCATATGTAAAGGATGAAACCATTGAACATTTCCAGAAACACGAGAAGCCAAAGTAAGATTCCAGAACTTGTGTTGATCTGCAAAAAGTACCTCGCAACACTACCCTTGATGGTGGGGAAGTTGAACAACATGATAGTCCCACAAAAGAAGTACCCGCACCTCATAATGATGTGGCAGATGAGCATATTCAGGAAGTTCCTCCAGAAGCAGCAGTTCAGCCTTAGTTGAGACGTTCCACTAAAGAGCACCATCCCATTTATATCCTCCCTGTATGTACGTCACGCTTACTGAGGGGAAAGAGCCAGAGAATTACCAAGAGGTTATGTCACATGAGCTCAAGGTAGATTGGTTAAAAGCCATACAAGAATATATGAAATCCTTGCATGAAAAGCACACGTTTGAGTTGGTAAATCTGCCCAAAGGAAGAGAACACTTGAGAATAAATGGCTCTTTAGATTGAAAGCCAAAGAGAAGAGCTAAAAGCCAAGCTACAATGCAACTGGTTGTGAAGGCACTTGACCAGAAGAAGGCATCTGGCTTTGCGCAAATTTACTCGCCCATAGGTAATATGAGAATCACTTCTACAAGAAGAACAGAAAAATCTGATTATGGCAGGAGAGATATACATCAAGAAGGTGCTGGAGAGATTCAACATAAGCAAGTCAAAGCCAGTTAGCGCTCCACTTGTATGCCTTTTTAAGCTGAGTTAGTGTCCTACAAGTGAGACGGACGAAGAAGAAATGAAGAAAGTGCCATATGCATTGGCGGTTTGTAGCTTGATTTACGCCAGGTATGTACCAGCCAGACATTGCTCATGCAGTAGGCGCGTTATCGCTTCCTCTCCAATCCGGGCAGAGAACATTGGGCAGTTTTGTGAAATGGATTTTCGGGTATCTCAGAGACACCTTTAACTCTTGTTTGTGCCTTGACAATGGCAAACCTATGGTATAAGGATCCACGGATGCAGACGGGGTATGTAGCATTGATTCCTGACAACTTATCGAGATATCTGGTTACTTATGCAGGGGGAGCAGTGTCTTGGTAGCCAAAGTTGCAGAAATGCGTTCCTTAGTCAATGACTGAGGCAGAATCCTGCAAGGAGAACTTGTGGATGAAGAGACTCCTACAAGAGTCAGGCCATGAACAAAAGAATTATACCCTTTAGTGCGGCTGTCAGAGTTTGATCCATCTAAGCAAGAACTGGATGTTTCATTCACGTACGAAGCAGTAAGAAGTGAGGTATCACTGGATCCGAGATTTGCTCTGAGATGAAGGAACTGCAGTAAGAGAAGATCCATACTGGCGGCAGCGGGTCAATTATGATGACAAAAGCTTTGCCTCAAGAAAAACTTGCCTGCAGGGTGATGGCGGGCATGGAGAGCCTCCGTTTAAGTGAGTTGAAAAGGGAGATTTGTTGTTTGTGTGGGTTCCTCCAGGCACTCATCAACTTGGTCAAATTGTGGCCTTGAGCCACTCGGCCAAAAATGGAAAGGGAGAAGAGAGTCGGCTGAGTGAACTGTAGCATTTGAGAGAAAAGGGAGCTCGTCCGAGGAAAACACTGAGGAAGAGAAGGGGGGGAAAAAGACCCTGTGTGGGGCTGCGTTTATCGAGAATCAGATGGCCATTTCAGTCTTGATTTCGACCAAATTCTAGTATGTTGTTCGCGGCGATGAGCGCTACCTATTGACCAGCGCTAGTCATTGGAAAGCCGACTCTACTCATGAATTTTCGCATTCTCGCTGGATGAGATTCGATTTCACTTTTCTCTGTATTATTGTAATGACAAGCGTATTGTTGTTGTAATCCGAGATAGTTATCTCGATTAAATGTTGTGTAACCTCTGGTTGGACTAGGGAAGGCCTGTTGTAGCCCAGCTTTGCAAGGTGAAAAGTTTTGGGCGAGCTTGCTCTGGATGGAGATTTGGAGGGTACACGTTTCGTTGAATCAAGTATCAATTTTTATGCAAACATCTAATTATAATCCCGATTGATGAAAAGAAAACAGACCTCCACAACTATCATAATTAAAGTCCCGGTGATTCTTGGTGCCTGTCCATTTCTGCCATTAGGAATGTCAGGTGGACACATCGACTTGAGTGGCGCTCCGCAGAGCAGAGGATTACCGACGAAAGCAGTCGGCCCTGCATCGAGTAGAGCACCATTTTGCGGTATTGGTCCGCTGAGATTGTTGTGGCTGAGATCAATGTAGACAGTCTCAGGGAGGTTTCCTAGGTTTGCTGGGATCAGGCCACTGAACAAGTTATTTGACAAATTTAGAGTCCCTTGCAAGCTCGACAAGTTCCCCATATCACTGGGGATGGAACCGGTGAACTTGTTGAATGAAAGATTGAGATGTTCTAGATGAGTTAATCTAGTCCCGAACTCATCAGGCAGGGATCCTGAGAATCCATTCCGACTCAAATCGAGCACGTTAAGGTGCCCACACTGAAGTAATGATGCTGGGACCGAACCGTTGAATGAATTCCTGGAAAAATCCAAGGTCTGAAGTGAACCGAGCTTTCCAAGCTCTTCAGGAATCATCCCGGAGAAAGAGTTCCCTGAGAGCACCAGGCTTTGTAACCCATTCACATCAAAGAGCGTGACAGGTAGGCTTCCCGAGAGGTTGTTGTTCCTGAGAAAGATATGCCGGAGCACCGATAGTTTTCCAAAGATTGGAGGAAGGAAGCCGGTGAGATTCTTATTCGAAAGGCTGAGAGAAACGACTCTGTCTCTTATGCATTTGACTCCTTTCCACTTGCACGGAGTTTCGTCGGACAAGCTCCAATTTTTTAGGAACCTGCTGGGGTCCTCACAGATGGACCGTTTCAAGGACCAGAGCGCGACGCCTTCATTGTTCAGAGATTGCACCGGCATGTAAAAGAGGTTGGTCATTAGAAGGATCACCAGGCTACAGAAGAGCGCCATCTTATGCAGAAGGACACTGAGAGATGATGATCGGTTATCATAAAACTGAAAAGGGTGATTCAAAGGGCAATGAAACTTATGAACTGGGACTTTTGCAGAACTTTAAAAGCTTTGTAGTGTGGAGGACCGTTGACAAGCAAACGTCTCCAACGATGCGAGACCTAAGAAACTTGCAGTCTCTTCCTTTGCCTTGTCATGGGTTTAACGGAGGAAACGTCGCTTTCAGTGATTATTTCTGGGGACAAGAGTGGATGAAAAAAAGGAAGAGATTCGTTAACATAATGCTCTAAAAAGTTAACTACATGAACCCATGAGACACTCTTTCAATGAACGGAAACTCGAGTGCTGGAGTTAAATCACAACTTGAGAACCGACAGCTAGAGGCACGTCGTGCTTCCCCTTTTAGGTCCCAAAGGTCAATTTGTCCCCCACCAATTTACGCTTAGGTTTCTTTTCTAATAAAGGAACTGAAGTCTCTAGGCATGACTTTGCCATTAGCCCTCATCTTCACTGGATTTCCAGTCGTACACGGCCTACGTAAAGAAAAGAAGATGATTTCTTAGATGCATGGGGTGCGTCATCCTAAATTAAAAATGATGGTTAGCATGTCATGCATCGAATCAAATCTGTTCAAAACTTTACATATTTTTGCAACACATCTAAATTAACTCTTTTGATGTATTGTCCGCTTTGATCTGTCTCATACCGAGTGTCACACCCCAAAATCACAAAGAATGGGGATGACACGGCCGTCCTTCCACACGAAGGACGCAGCCTCAAACACAACCAAAAACCTGATATCGACTTATATATATATCAAACCATATATATACATATCGGATAGACCTCCTCTGATTGGTTGCAACATCGAGTTTCTATAATCCACCAAAAAGAAATATATAATTAGAACTCAGACAATCCAACCACTAGCAAGGAAAGTGCACCACTTCCTTTGGCCATACCCAAAAATAGAACTCCCCAAAAAGTTTCCCACCGACGTCGCACTCGCTCTATTTGCCGCTAACCGAGGAACCTGAAAAGATTAAAGGAGGAGTGGAATGAGCAACAACAGCTCAGTGAGTAGTACATATCTTCTAAGCAGATCGAACAACCACTATGCATGTATACAAAGCAATACCGAATTTTATAATGCCAACTCAATATATAAAATACATATCAAATCATATATGAGTTATTTGATATCATCAAAGCTTTATACTAATATGGAAAAATCATTTAAATCACCATCAAAGATCAAGTATCAATGGTCAAGCTCATTGAATAATCTCTCCATTAAATATCACATATCAATGGTCTATCCATTGATTAATCTATTACTCAATATTCCACCATGGTCACGACACAATGCCTTGTGACAAGGCGACCAAGCTTTTTCCCTTGGCAAGGTCTCCACCTACAAAGCCGATGGCTGGGCCCAGAATGATATCCTAAACCTGGTATGCATACCCCAAAAACCCCTCACTGGGTTCACAATATTGAGCATAAATAACCATCCTCCAATACCAGAAATTCAATTCAGAAATCAATATCTTAAATCAAACAAATAACATCTGCAGTACAACCCATCATCCATTTCATATCAATTTCTCAAATCATTATAAATCTTTCCATAAATCAATCACAAAGCATATATATATATATATATATATATATATATATATATATATATATATTTATCTCAACTTACTTTGTATAACATGCTTTCCAAACATTCAAAATCAATCAAAGAGTATTAATTGCTCGATCTGGCTTTTATGCATAAAAAATGCTCTCCTCAATTCAATGTATATACATAATACTTCAAGACATGAATTTTTCAAAATCAAAGAAGATATAGTACCACTCACCTCGTCGTCTACGATCAAACGACGAACGATACTCATATCGTCGAACTCAAGGCCCTATCAAATAACCGAGGAATAAGGTTAAACTCTAATAAAACTCTTATCTTAACTACGAAATGACTAACTTATGCCTTAACTCTAACAAAAGGACTTCTACGCGCTAACAAATCGCATAACCAAAGCGATTGTTTAAGAGATTCGCAACGCGGAGTTTAAATGCAAAACTTGATCATGTCTTAACTTCCTCCTCCGAACCCCGATCCAAACGAAATTATAGTCAAAAGAGAGCCCTTGACACATATTACAAGAATCTAAACTTCACCGCCCCAAAATCAAGTCGAAAAATGACAAAATACGGGCCCAAAGCTGCTGACGCGTACTGTTCACTGCGCGCGGGAAACTTTGAAATTTTGATTCGGACAAACCACAAGCTCAAATCACAATCCGTAAAATCCCACGGCTTCACAACACTCTAAACTATCATTCTCACAAAAATACACGGCTCAACGACTCCAAAATCGGACTTCGCCACTTAATTTTCCAACAGTTCCGAATTTGAGCTCTAAACTCATAAATAACTTCAATTGAACGAACAAGGGGCCTAATCTCTTACTAGGTGCTGCGTTATGGAGTAGAGTCGGCTTGGCGAAACATCCGTAGGATGCACGTGTCAAAACCCCTTCTTTTCTTTCCCTTCTTCTTCTTCTTCTTCTTCTTTCTTTTCTTTTTGGTGCCTGAACGAGGGCTTTCTTTCCTTTTTATCTCTTCCAATTTTTTATTTCTTTTTCTTTTTCTTTCTTTCCTTCTTTTCCGAATGTTCTCGGTGCCCCCTCATCATTATTCTTCTTTTCTCCTCTTTTCTTCTTTGACTTTTCAACATTTCTTTTTCTTTTTCTTCTTTTGGGGCCTACAGCCTAATATTACACCGAGACTCATAGTTTTGTCTTTTGACATACAAGTTGACACTTTTCCAGAGATCATTCATCTCGATAACCTCTTAAAAATTAATTTCAGGTTCAAGTACATATTCCAAAAATGCGCTTTTCTAATTAATGCGCAATTTGGTTCGTTCCAACCTTTTTTGCCATTTTAGAAACCTATTAGGAGCCACCCTTTGTCCACGTCTTCCGGCTCCATGAACACTCGTCACTTTCGTCAAATCGAATAATTTAGATTTTTTTTTCATAGACTGGGAATCTATATTCAAAACTTTAGGGACTATAGTCAAGATTCCATACGATGGTCTGCCTTGTCGAGGGGTCCTTCAATCTGTAGGCGTGATTGGCGGCGTTAATTGTGGCCAAATAGGTGGAGTGGAAATATTCAAGAAGAAGTTGGCAAGGACTGTTTGACTATCATTCGGCCTCCACTTGCAATCAGACAAGTTTGCCTTCTCTGCTTCTTGCATGAAAGTCGAAGATCAAAACGACACGTGGACGATTTTGACAAGTCGACTTTCACGCAACGGCGGTCGACTTTGAGTCAGCGGAAGTCTTGAGAATGCGCAAAAAGTGGGGTTTTCATTCGGATTGACCAGAGATAGTTGAAATGTGTTTGTGCAGATAATGGTGATGAATACTGAGGTCCCATTGAGAAGTATTACAGAGATCATGACATTAGGCCGGAGAAGACCATTCCAACGACTCCAAATCAGAATAGTGTTGTAGAGAGAATGAACTGCACCATTCTCGAGAGAATTTTGTGCATGCTCTCTCATGCAAAGCTCCCTAAATCATTTTGGGGTGTGGCAATAACAACTGTAGCTAATTGACCAACCTTTCTGCCTCAGTTCCTTTGGATGGTGACATATTAGAATGAGTTCGGACAGCAAAAGATGTCTCTTACAAGCACTCGAAAGTGTTTGGCCACAGCCTCTGTGCACATCTCAAGGGATGAGTTAGACGCTTGATGTGAAGTCCAAACTATGTATGCTACTGGGTTCTGCTCATCAAGAGTATGGTTACAGGCTGTCAGTTCCAGTGGAAGAGAAGATTATCAGGAGTCACAATGGAGTATATGTAAAGGATGAAACCATTGAACATTTCCAGAAATACGAGAAGCCAAAGTAAGATTCCAGAACTTGTGTTGACCTGCAAAAAGTACCTCGTAACACTACCCTTGATGGGGGGGAAGTTGAACAACATGATAGTCCTACAAAAGAAGTACCTGCACCTCATAATGATGTGACAGATGAGCAAATTCAGGAAGTTCCTCCAGAAGCAGCAGTTCAGCCTTAGTTGAGATGTTCCGCTAAAGAGCACCGTCCCATTTATATCCTCCATGTATAAATATCATGCTTACTGATGGGGAAGAGCCAGAGTTACCAAGAGGTTATGTCGCATGAGCTCAAGGAAGATTGGTTAAAACCCGTACAAGAATAGATGAAATCCTTTTATGAGAAGCACTCTTTTGAGTCGGTGAAACTGCCCAAAGGAAGAGAACACTAGCATAAATGGGTCTTTAGATTGAAAGCCAAAGAGGAGCTAAAAGCCAAGCTACAATGCAACTGGTCGTTAAGGCACTTGACCAGAAGAAGGTATCTGACTTTGCGCAAATTTACTCACCCATAGGTAAGATGTCTTTGCTCTGTAATTTGTCGGGCATTGCTGCCGGCATGAATCTAGAGACTGAAGAGGTCTCCATGAAGACTGCTTTCCTTCATGGTGATATGGAGGAGGATATCTATATGGAGCAACCCAAGGGATTCGCAGTGAGGGGAAAAGAGCACTTGGTGTGTAAATTGAAGAAGAGCTTGTATGGGTGTAAACAGGCTCCGAGACAGTAGTGTAGAACATTTTATATGTTCATGGTAGATCATGGAACGGCAAAATGACTGCAGATCCCTGCGTATTCATGAAGACAGTTGCAGATGGTGAGTTCGTTACCCTTCTACTCTACATGGAAGATATGTTGATTTTCAGCTGGGATGCAGAGAAGATTCACAGTATGAAAGGAGAGTTGAGAAAGTCGTTTGCTATAAAGGACTTGGGACCAACTAAGCAGATCCTTAATATAAGAATCACTCCTACAAGAAGTAACCCTGATTATGGCAGGAGAGATATACATCAAGAAGGTGCTGGAGAGATTCAACATGAGCAAGTCAAAGCCAGTTAGCGCTCCACTCGTATGCCTTTTAAGCTGAGTTAGTGTCCTACAAGTGAGACAGACAAAGAAGAAATGAAGGAAGTGCCATATGCATTGGCGGTTGGTAGCTCGATTTACGCCATGGTATGCACCAGCCAGACATTACTCATGCAGTAGGCTCGTTATTGCTTCCTCTCCAATCCGGGCAGAGAACATTGGGCAGTTTTATGAAATGGACTTTTGGGTATCTCAGAGACACCTCTAACTCTTGTCTGTGCCTTGACAATGGCAAACCTATGGTATAAGGATCCACCGATGCAGATGGGGTATGTAGCATTGACTCTGGACAATTTGTCGAGATATCTGGTTACTTACGCAGGGGGAGCAGTGTCTTGGTAGCCAAAGTTGCAGAAATGCGTTCCTTAGTCAACCACTGAGGCAGAATCCTGCAAGGAGAACTTGTGGATGAACAGGTTCCTACAAGAGTCAGGCCATGAACGAAAGAATTATACTCTATTCTGCGGCTGCCAGAGTGTGATCCATCTAAGCAAGAACTGGATGTTTCATTCACATATGAAGCAGTAAGAAGTGAGGTATCACTGGATTCAAGATTCGCTCTGAGATGAAGGAACTGCAGTAAGAGAAGATCCATACTGGCGGCAGCGGGTCAAATATGATGACGAAAGCTTTGCCTCAAGAAAAACTTACTTGCGGGGTGACAGCGGGCATGGAGAGCCTCCCTTTAAGTGAGTTGGAGGGAGATCTGTTGTGTGTGTGGGTTCCTCCAGGCACTCATCAACTTGGTCAAATTGTGGCCTTGAGCCACTCGGCCAAAAATGGAAAGAGAGGAGAGTCAGCTGAGTGAATAGAAGCATTTGAGAGAAAAGGGAGCTCGTCCGAGGAAAACACTGAGAGGAAGAGAAGGGGGAAAAAAAGACCCTGTGTGGGGCTGCGTTTATCAAGAATCAGATGGCCATTTCAGTCTTGATTTCGACCAAATTCTAGTATGTTGTTCGCGGCGATGTGCACTACCTATTGACCAGAGCTAGTCATTGGAAAGTCGATTCTACTAATGAATTTTCACATTCTCACTGGGTGAGATTCAATTTCACTTTTCTCTGTATTATTGTAATGATGAGCGTTTTGTTGTTGTGATCCGAGATAGTTATCTCAACGAAATGTTGTGTAACCTCTAGTTGGACCAGGGAACGCCTGTTGTAGCCCTGCTTTGCATGGTGAAAACTTTTGGGCGAGCTTGCTCTGAATGGAGATTTGGAGGGTACACGTTTCGTTGAATCAAGTATCAATTTATACGCAAACATCTAATTTAAATTCCGATTGATGAAAAGAAAACAGCGCTCCACAACTATCATAATTAAAGTCCCGTTGATTCTTGGTGCCTGTCCATTTCTGCCATTAGGATCGTTGCATCGCTTAACAAATTGAAAGAACATTGCCATCAAGACTGCTTGGAACAACGACCTTTACTGCTAGATATGGAGGTACAACAATATATATATATATATATCGAATTCAATTAACTATATTTATCATCTAACTGTATAAGCAAGGATCAGAAATGGGAGAGAATTGCCACCAAGCAACCTCTTAGGCTCATATTTAAGCATGAGAATGAAGAAAATCTTGCCACGGGAGATGAAGAGATGAAACAATCCTCGGTAGATTCTCTGAGCCTGATTAGATTGTATCAGCCCGGGCCTTTCTACTCCCAGACCTGTTTCTGCAGTAGCAAACTCTGAAGAGGCACAACTTGCTTAACAACCAGCTTCCAAGCAAAGGACGATGAACGCTTGCCACTGTTGTATTAAGAACTGTAATGCCTAAGTATTGGTGAAGATGGCCAATTTGTCCAAATTGTTCAAGACATGCCTCATGGAAGGTCTCCTTTCAGGGCTCTTGTTCAGACAAGCAAGAGCCATGTGAAGCACTGTGGCCATCTCTTCTTCCTTGTCAAGATCGTGGAGCAAGATGGGATCTATGATGCTGGAAATTGGAATTCTTTCATCAACACTCATCTGCACCCATCGGACCAGATCGAATCTGAGAGACCCCACTTCAACTATGGGCATCTTCCCTGTGATCATCTCTAGTAAAATCATCCCGAAGGAGTAGACATCCCACTTCTGCGATGGCTTCGTCGGTTTGGATGCTTCAGGCGCTTGATAATAGGATCTCAAATTCTCAGTGGTGTTTATTGCTGTGGACTCATAGGGAGAGCTCGGCTCTGGCGTCCCCATCGCTACTTGTTCAAGGTGAAACTTTGAAGATTCTCCAGTGAAATTAGCAAGTCGACTGATGCCAAAATCGGAGATGAAGGGCTTCATATTCTTCCCAAGCAGTACATTGCTCGGTTTCAAGTCTCCATGGACGTACCTTTTTGGACTGAACTCATGAAGATGGGCTATGCCTTTTGCTACTCCTTTCATGATTCTGAGACGTGTGCTCCATGAAAGCGGCATTGAATTTGTTGTCCCAGCCTTCCCTGCCAAACAAAATAAATTTGTAGTGCACAGATAAGATCGACTTGCATAATCATTGTTCAACTTTTTGGTGAGTTCCGTTCCAAGAACTAGAGAACATACCACCTAATTTTACAACTCTTTCATTTATAATAAAAAAATAAAATATGCAAATTATACCATGTACTGCTGCAGAGAGGTCACCATTGGGTATGAAATCGTATATGAGCAGCTTCTCATCGCCAGACCAGCAATAAGCTCGGAGAGGCACGATATTCGAGTGCTTGATCTTCGCTATTGCTTCGACCTCGGTTTGGAATTCCTTTAGCCTCTGAGAATCTCCGCCCAATCTCCTGACTGCTAAGGTCAGCCCGTCCTCAAGAACGACTTTGTAAACTATTCCGGTCCCTGTCTTGCCCAAAAGGAAAGCAGATGCTTTCAGGAGCTTGTCGAGATCGAAATTAACGTGCGAGTCCAGCGCCACGAAGTTGTACTGCTCCATCTTTTGTGAGAGAGCCTCGCCGGCCTCCTTTCCGAAGCAGAAGAGCTCCTTCTTAAACATCACTTTCTCTTCATTAACACTGTTAGTAATACTGTCACATACCCTGCAATCACGATACTTTCGACATACGTGGGACAACAACCATCCGAGAAAGCAGCTTACGACCATGGAGCTTGCAATTATTGAGATCAAGATCCCTTTACTCATGGCACTTCCTCTTTT
Organism: Eucalyptus microcorys; assembly: GCA_014182515.1. Lineage (NCBI taxonomy): Eukaryota > Viridiplantae > Streptophyta > Magnoliopsida > Myrtales > Myrtaceae > Eucalyptus > Eucalyptus microcorys. Next base: position 19,333,783 of record CM024571.1, on the reverse strand, counting down.
AGGCCCAGGAGGGAAAACCTGGGATGGAATTGGAGGAATTGGCGGGAAATGTGGGATGGGAATGTCGTGTGGGCACATCGACTTGAGTGGCGCTCCGCAGAGCAGAGGATTACCGATGAAAGCAGTCGGCCCTGCATCAAGTAGAGCACCATTTTGTGGTATTGGTCCGCTGAGATTGTTGTGGCTGAGATCAATGTAGACAGTCTCAGGGAGGTTTCCTAGGTTTGCTGGGATCAGGCCACTGAACAAGTTATTTGACAAATTTAGAGTCCCTTGCAAGCTCGACAAGTTCCCCATATCACTGGGGATGGAACCGGTGAACTTGTTGAATGAAAGATTGAGATGTTCTAGATGAGTTAATCTAGTCCCGAACTCATCAGGCAGGGATCCTGAGAATCCATTCCGACTCAAATCGAGCACGTTAAGGTGCCCACACTGAAGTAATGATGCTGGGACCGAACCGTTGAATGAATTCCTGGAAAAATCCAAGGTCTGAAGTGAACCGAGCTTTCCAAGCTCTTCAGGAATCATCCCGGAGAAAGAGTTCCCTGAGAGCACCAGGCTTTGTAACCCATTCACATCAAAGAGCGTGACAGGTAGGCTTCCCGAGAGGTTGTTGTTCCTGAGAAAGATATGCTGGAGCGCCGATAGTTTTCCAAAGATTGGAGGAAGGAAGCCGGTGAGATTCTTATTCGAAAGGCTGAGAGAAACGACTCTGTCTCTTATGCATTTGACTCCTTTCCACTTGCACGGAGTTTCGTCGGACAAGCTCCAATTTTTTAGGAACCTGCTGGGGTCCTGACGGATAGACCCTTTCAAGGACCAGAGCGCGAGGCCTTCATTGTTCAGAGATTGCACCGGCATGTAAAAGAGGTTGGTCATGAGAAGGATCACCAGGCTACAGAAGAGCGCCATCTTGTGCAGAAGCACTCTGAGAGATGATGATCGGTTATCAAAAAACTGAAAAGGGTGATTCAAAGGGCAATGAAACTTATGAACTGGGACTTTTGCAGAACTTTAAAAGCTTTGTAGTGTGGAGGACCTTTGACAAGCAAACGTGTCCAAAGATGCGAGACCTAAGAAACTTGCAGTCTCTTCCTTTGCCTTGTCATGGTTTCAACGGAGGAAACGTCGCTCTCAGTGCTTTTCTCTGGGGACAAGAGTGGATGAATAAAGGAAGAGAGTCGTTATCATAATGCTATAAAAAAAATTAACTACATGAACCCATGAGACACTCTTTCAATGAACGCAAACTCGAGTGCTGGAGCCAAATCACAACTTGAGAACTGACAGCTAGAGGCACGTCGTGCTTCCCCTTTTAGGTCCCAAAGGTCAATTTGTCCCCACCAATTAACGCTTAGGTTCTTTTCTAATAAGGGAACTGAAGTCTCTAGGCATGACTTTGCCTTTAGCCCTCATCTTAACTGGATTTCCAGTCGTGCACGGCCTACTTAAAGAAAAGAAGATGATTTAGATTTCCTGGATGAATGACGTCCGTCTATCCTAAATTAAAAATGATGGATAACATGTCATGGATCGAATAAAATCCGTTCTGAACTTTACTTTTTTTTGCAACATATGTAAATTAACTCTTTTGATATATTGTCTATTTTGATTCGTCCAATATCGAGACTCGTAGTTTTGTCATTTGGCATAAAAGTTGACACTTTTCCAGAGGTCATCCACCCCGGTAGCCTCTTGAGAATTAATTCCAAGTCCACGTATATATTCCAAAAATACGCTCCCCTTGTTAATACGCAATTCGACTTGTTCTTACCCTTTTTGCCATTTTAGAAACATGTCATGAGCTACTCTTTGTCCAAGTCTTTTAGCCCCATGAACACTGTCACCTTCGTCGAACCCGGTAATTTAGATTTTTTTCTTTTTTTTAATAGACTGGGGTCCATATTCAAAACTTTAGGGACAATAGTCAAGATTCCATATGATGGTCTGCCTTGTCGAGGGGTCCTTCAATCTGTAGGCGTGATTGGCGGCGTTAATTGTGGCCAAATAGGTGGAGTGGAACTATTCAAGAAGAGGTTGGCAAGGACTGTTTGACTATCATTCGGCCTGCACTTGCAATGCAATCATACAAGTTTGCCTTCTCTACTTCTTGCATGAAAGTCCGAGCCAAAAAAGACACGTGGACGGTTTTGAAAAGTCGACTTTCACGCAACGGCGGTCGACTTTGAGTTAGCGGAAGTCTTGAGAATGCGCAAAAAGTGGGGTTTTCATTCGGATTGACCAGATATAGCAAGAACTCATATGGCCAAAAAAGGAAAATTCAACCTTTGTTTTGTTTAGGATGATATTAGATATATAAAAATTATCTTCAATTAACGAATAGAGAGAAATGCACGTTTCCTATATACGACAATGAAGGAGTACATGGCTATATATATATATAGGCTTTAGGGAAACCAATCTATGATTAGGATATATTTAGTGTATCATATTCAATGGCAATATTAAATTATTATCCTAAGTAAATCGATATCAAATTATAAATACTGCACAATTTGAAGAGATTACAGATATCTCTAAAATCTCCCTCAACGTCAAGGCGGGAGGGAAAACGTCAACTTAAGTCTGGAGAAAAAGATTAAAGAAATGCTTCAGCGGATGTGCCTTAGTGAAAATATCAAAAGTTTAATTAACAGATGGAGTAGAGACAAGATGGACGGTTTTATAGAGAGAAAATTGTCTAAAAAGTCATAAATATAGAACACTTAATAGTGATGGCTAAGAGGATATAGGAGGAGAAGGAGACGAACAAGTGGATCACAAACAACAAAAGAACAAGGGCGAGAAAATTGTCTGGTGAGTTTTTGAAACGTGGGGTTTGGGTTCGCCTGGTGGAGTGGGAGAGTTTGACAAAAGGTTTGTGGGGGAGGCAATGAGAAAGAGAGAGAGAGAGAGAGAGAGTAGATATTTTAAAATCTAGCAAAAAAAATTACAAATAAAAGGAACTGAAATTAAAAGGAGAAGAAGGTGCGAAGGGAATAAGATGAAGCAAATAAAACAAAAAAAAAAAAAAAAAAAAGAGGAAATCCGTAACCCTAACCCAAACCGATTGTCAATATATGTAAATTTCCTTACTTATTAACCAAATGATACTCGAACCAAAAAGATCCAAAATTTTCAGTTCAGTTTGAGTATTTTTGACACCCCTAATTGTACTAACTATCACAACCATAACAATACATTTATATTATCAAGTGCGATGGTCTGCTTTTTGCTAAACTGAGAGATAAGTGAATTGACTAGGAAGAACCAATAGCCTGTGGAGCGATAATCTGAAAGATCGTGGGCACAGTCTGCATCAAAATAGTTTAATATAAAGTAGAGAAGAAAATTGAACAATTTTCCATAAAACTCAATATACGAAAAAAGTATGTAGAGAGCCTATTTATAGAATTAAATAGAAGAAATCAAAGGAAATCAAATTAGACATGCATAATCAAAACACGTATTGAAATAAAAGACAATATCCTAAATATCTCCAAGATAAATCTAAATATCCTAATATTACTAATATTCCCCCTCAAACCCAAGTTGAATTAAAACAAATTGACTTGAGTTTGAAAAGTAATCCAAACAATGTCACAAACTCTTCGATTAAAATAAGCTTCTACAGATGCAAGACGAGGTGACACATATGATGCCTCCCAGATTCTGTGGATGAGAATATTTGAATATGTTTCTTGCCTGACGACTACGAGTTTGGTGAAGGTGTTGGCTTCTCGAAATAAGAAGTTAAAAGTCGAGAATCAAAGGAAATGGAGTCGAGTAGCATGCGTCCCTTGTGGTCCACTTTGCTATCGAGACAATAACTTAAACACACCTGATACGTTTGGCATGATTACAGTAAGCGAGATAAGCTAGGCTTTGCTAAGGGAAAAGTTATTGTGCGTAGAAATGCATCTATATGGCGTCAAAAAATACCTCTATAGAAAAGAAAAGTTTGACATGGCGACATAACACAACCACCGTGGTGCTTACTCAGACGAGAATGATGCACTTGGGTGAACATTGTCGAGCAGCTGGGATGGGCCAAGCCCCAAAAAATTATAGAATTGGATAATTTCTTAGGTGCACCAAAGTGCACCCAATGCACTAGGATTGTGGAATTTTCTATATACCAAGTTACATATAAAGTAGAAAAAGAGTTGAGGAATTTTTTTGTATAATTCAATATATGAAAAGAGTAATGGAGAGCTATTTATAGGCTTAAATAGAGGAAATCAAAGGAAATTATATCATATTTGTATAATCAAAAGAGTTATTAAAACAAGAGAAAATATCCTAAATATCTCTAAAGGAAATCTAAATATCCTAAATATCTCTAAGAGAAATCTAAATATCCTAATATTACTAACAAAAATAAGCTTGGAGCTCTATGGTAGATTGAGCAAAACAATGAAAGCCATGATATAAGATACCTTGACGTAGCAAAAGATATGGAGGATTGCCACAAAATGAGTCATGCGTGAGAAAATTGTCTAAAAATTTATAAACCCATTATACTATTACCAATTCAATCATAAACATTTCAATTTTACCAATTAAGTGCTAAACATTTTCTATTTTGCTAAAGTCCATCTAAGCAATTTTGACGAGAATTCCCTAATGTGGACACTGATTGTCCTACATGGCACAACCGATGCTAACATGTATAATTTTTAATTATATTTAAATGTTTTCTCAATTTTTTATTTTTTTCTTTCCTTTTTTTTCTTTTCTTCTCTTTCTACCGGTGACCAGCCATCGACCATGGCTAGGCAAGCTGGCCTCACTTGTCACAAGTTAAGCCTACTTGAACGAGGGTGAAACACAATGAGGGGAGCCCTCGCCTAGGCCAAGGAGGGTTGGCCTTGCCTAGGCCAAGGTGGCAGGCCAAGCGAGGCCGTCTTGGCCTGGGCAAGGGCTGGCCTCCCCAAATCTAGAGAGGGTAGCTCTTGGCTAAGCTAGATCTAGCAAAGAGATGCAAACCATTACTTTCACTATCTTCTTACTTGCTTCCGTTGCTTCCCTTGTTAATTTTCTAGGTTTCATTCCATTTGTCTTTTTAAGAACTCACGAGCTAAAATTCAATTGACGCTGTGATCGAAATTTGAAGAGGTTCAGTTTGTTTAGTTGATCAGGAGTGAGATCATTCTTGTAATGGCTGGAATTTGGCTGGGTCAATTTGGCTGCAAGCTCCCGTTCAAGTTCGTCACCAATGTGACGGTGCCGCATCCCTCTGAGAACGGCCACATGAGGCAGAGAATAAGCCGTAGGCTCCGATGGAGCCAAGCTCCCGGGGCACAAGGCTGCGGATACTGGAGCCTTGGCAGTTCAAGTCCATCGCCAATGTGGCAGTGCCGCATCCCTCGGAGAACGGCCCCATGAGGCAGAGGATTGAGGTATTGCCTGGTGAGGAAATTGAGAGCCCCAAGCCGAGGAAGGCCAGGGTCGAAGAGGGGAAGGGATGAATGAGATCATGATCGCGAGGACGGATGGTCGTTGAATTCGAGGGAGAACCTGCAAGTTGCCCTGCAGGATTGCCTAAAGTTTGGGTTGACTTTGGTCTGTGGCCGGAGACGAGACATGGAAGACGCCGTTTCCGTCGAACCTTCGTTCTGCAGCGAAAGTCCATAGAAGCCTAACGTTTTGCATCTCTTAGACGGCCACAGGTGCTCTCATTAAAATCGTTAAGCCCTTGCTGGTGGCTGGTCACCAACCACTAGCAAAAGAAAGAAGAAAAGAAAAAAATTCAAAAAATATGAAAATATTATCAAATATTATCTATGTTGGTGTCAGCTGCTTTACATGGGATCACTAGTGTCCACATCAACAGTTTACAATCAAAATTAGCCAAATGAACTCAATTAACAGAAAGTGAAAATGTTTAGGACTCACTCGATAAAATTAAATATTTAGGAATTTTCGCGACCTCATTTTTCGGGCGCCCTCTTTGTGGAGGCTAATGGCTCACCAAGTTTATTAAGTTTAGCGCGGCTCTCACAAACCCATCAATTCACGACTTATATTCAAATATTAACTTGTAAGTCAATTTCAAATAGGAGTCACCACTAATTGATTTGGAGTGGGTTAATTAGAAACCCAAATGAACTATTGGGAGAAATAATTCACCTCTATGTAACCAAAGAAACTAGAATCAATGACTTGATTACCCTAATTAATCACTAATGCATTTCCGGTACTTAATCTTGTTTAAATATTAAATAAAGTATTTATGCAGCATTTTACGATCACGAATTCTAGGACTCAATTCCTAATCAAACTGAGAAAATAGAAATCCATGCATCACAAAGGTGCAATTGGAATGCAAGAAATAAGTCAATATTTGCTTCCAATAAGTTAAATACGATTTATTTTTCTTTTTTTTCTCAAGGGTTTTCTAGGCATTTACGGAGAAAGCTAATCAAAAACCACATTTTTTGGTCTTTTTCTATTTTTGGAAAAAAAAATCTGATTTTTCTGATTTTTTTGGAGAATATAAATTATTTTTGGATTTTTATGATTTTAATTTTTTTATTATATTTTTTATTAAAATAATAATATATTATAAAAACGACCCGAGTCAGATTCCCGGGTTGGGACCGACCCGGTTCGCTGAAGATAGTGGCCCAGAATGGGCCTGAAGCGTGGGCCTTGCCTGAAATCCTCTTTTTTTTAAAAAAACAATCCAAGCCCATTTTACACAAAATTGGGCTCTCTTTGAATTAAAAGAAAATGCCCGGCCCAAGTTTTAAGTCAATCCAAACCCAGCCCACACGTATGGCCCGAATCTGCCAAAACCCTACTCGACTGGATACCCACGTCCGACCCGGTTCACGGCCGTCGACCCGAATCTCTCCCTCGCCTCTCTCTTCCTCTCTCACCCGACGGAGACGGCCGTGACGTGCGACGGCGATTGGCCTGGAAATTTTGAATGCGGAGGCACCGTAAGCAGCTCAACAAGCCGAGGTTCCTCGGTCTCAGCTGTGGGCATGCTCGAGGCTGAGATGCGAGAGGGGCGGTATAACGACGAGCAATGGCACAGATCGACTCGGCGCAGGGACGGCGACAAATCAGCGAAAGCGGCCAGCGTGGAGCGAAAACGGCGGGTAGAAAAAGCCAGGCGGCGACGAGTCGCTGGGCGAGTCCCACTTCTGGCCCAGCCCCCGCTCTCTCCGCCCTAGTTTCTCTTTCCTTTCTCAAATTATAATTCTAGTTATCTGAAATAAGGTAAGAAAAAGGAGAATAAAAATAAAAAATAAAACTTGATGGATGCAAATAAAAACTAAGACCTAGGTAATGCGAAAATCATTTTTGTTAGGGCGAAATTGGTCCCTAATTTTCTTATGCAATTTAATTCAAAATACATAGCCAAAATTTAGATATCAACAAAAGTAAATTGATAAAAGTGCATAGGTTTATGATTTTTTGGACAATTTTCCAGTCGTGCATAGAACAAACATGAAGGTGATATCCGAGCACAAGTGTTAGTAACATATGAAGGCTACTAACTAGTTGTCAATAGACTACAAGTTTCCTAATATGAGTCTCATTTGTGTCTCCAAATTTGGCATTTGTCTCAATTGAAGTGGCAGCAACCTGCAATTACTACTTGTGGAAGAATAGTAGTGTTGTACTTGGTTTGCAAAGATTATAACCATATGAATCAAAAGCAACTTCCAAGCCTCGAAAATAATTAAGTTTATCGAGATCCTTCATTCCAAACTGTAGGTCAAGATATTGTGTAAGTGCTGCAGTGCAAATGATCACCACACCAGTAATGATCAGGTTGTCTACAGCATGATAAATCCACAAGATGTTTTCCATACAAAGGAAGCATGATTAGAAGGACTAGAAGTGAACTGAAGGCGCTCCACGACAAAACTAAACTTGGCATACCACGCATAAGGAGCCTACCTAAGCCCATATGATGCTCTATGTAAATGGCACACTTTGTTAGATGAATATGGGCCCAAGAGAATGCTCTATGTAGACTTTGTTGAGAAGACTATAATTGAGAAACGTGGTTTTGGCATCCATTTAAAATAGGATCACTTGCTTGATAGATGCAACAACAAAATACTCCAAATAGGGTAAGACATGCCACAAGAGCAAAGGTCTAAACATAATTAATTCCATACTCAAAGAGTGAAAGCATTTTGCTACAAGTTGAGCTTTGTAGTGTTTCACAATGCCAATGGCCTTCATCTTGATGTTATATGCCCATTTGCAACCAACATCATTTTACAGGAGCAAATATGATATGCATGACGAATGACCTAGAAATAGACATTTAATGAAACGTGATTGAATGACTTAGAAGTCGAAATTGAATTTGCGAATACAACTTTTAAAATCCATGTGGATCACTTTTTGGAAAATGAACTATTCAAATGATGTATTAAATGCAATTTTAGTACAACTAGCGTCCTAGCCACCTAATTCAAATCTTAAATTCAAGAGTCATTTAGATGGCATAGAACCATGCATCACTTTTAAAAAGTATTTCGACAATATCACGACATATTTAAGACTAGAAATATCATTCCAGCATTACAACAGGCTAAGTATATCTGATTTATATTTACTCAAGCAAGCAGCATAATGGTGTTTTTATCAATTCAAAATGAACATTACGACGTCCTAACATGTATTTCTAATCGTGATTCAAATCAAGGGGGTTGGGACTTATCTCGAAAGCGCGCGACATCATTAAGAAAGAATCCAAACGCCGCACATTGTTTTGGCGAGGGCATGGAACGTATACAATTTCAAGACCACTCGGTCATGGTTGGCCGTGGACAGTAACTTTGTCACTTTCCGAGAGCACACATGCCTCTCGTTCCCCGATTTCCTTCCTCATTGCATGGTCCCCAACCACATGACCCACGCACTCGCCCTTGGACTTCTGGTGTGACCCGAAGGCAGGCTCCATTTCGTGACCCCCCACGATCACCAAACCCTCTATATTTATATCTCCCTCGCTTCTAACTCCCAATGCACCATCTTCCTACTCTCTATCTTAATCGCACTCGCTCAATGACTATGACGAGGAAGGGACCTTCTCCTCTTGTCACCTCGCTTCTCGTGATGGCGCTCATCCTGTCGAGCCAACTCGCGCCAAGAGCGGAGGCCGTGTGCGACGCTGGCCGGCTCCTTCCCTGCTTGCCTGCCTTCAGTTCCCCATACGTGCCGCCGACGGCTGAGTGCTGCGGCAGGCTGAAAGAGCAGGAGCCGTGCCTCTGCGACTTCATGAAGAACCCGCGCTACAGAAAGTACGTGGATTCTCCCAGGGCCAAGCAAATCTTGGAAATCTGTCAAATTCCCTACCCTCGGTGTTAATTGGACAGGCCCAAAGAAAGAAGGAATGCTCCTACGTAGCACGGGAGTAATGACAATGGGATTGCATTTGGGTGAAGAATGAGTGATTGTAATCAGACATTTGGATATGAATAAGACATATGTGCTACAACTTGGTGCTTAGCTTGCGTAATTTGTGTGCATGAGAACTTTGACGTCGATGCTTACGCTGAATTGGGCAAAACATGGCTGACGAGCCGCACTGACCGTCCGCCCAAATGATTATGGAGCATTAAGTTCGTTATGAGATTGATGGGCAATTTGCGATAAATAAATGGCGAATAAGGAAAATCTAACCCTAAGATGTGATCTGACCGATGTGATATATATTCATAGGGAGAGTAAGTAGCAGCGTTAAGAAAAGTAAAATCCACAGGGAAAGGCCATTTTGTAACTTTCAAACCAACTTCCAAGTACGTCCAAAGCTCAGTCAATGGTTTTCAGAGTCTCTAGTATTGTTTCCTCACAGAAACTCATAATAAAGTGAACCCTAAAATATTGTCAAAAGCTCTGAAGTAGGTAACACAGAAAACCCTCGAAAATGCACCAAGCGCTGGAAACACGAGAAAATGACGCCTTTAGGCGCTCGACTTGCTGGCCGCCTGGCCATACCAGACCAAGACTCTGTGCTCACTGGGGATTCTACGGCATGTTGGAGCACCAGATGATTGATTGCCACAGTAACTACCAGGCCATCCTCGGGCTCAAGGATTGATTCTTCAAACGCTTGGTATCGAACTCAGACTTTTCCAAATCAATTTCCTTGCTCCGGTCTGCAACTCACATCAGTTTGAGCCGCGTCTTCATCAAAACATTAGTGTAGCACCTAGAAAATTCCAACCTTAGAGTTCAATCTGTAACACCGAAGGATCCTACACTTCCCAATTTTAGGTTATGATAATCTAATAAAGCGATCAGATTCTTAATGTGTTCGTTTTAGACTCACCACCGATCTATTATTCGTGGATCCATCATAAAGCTTGATCCTTTTTATCCGAGGGAAGTCATATAACCACTAAAATGTGAAATGCATTACAACTTTTTGTTTTGGGACGAAGACCACATACTCTCTTCAAAATGTATAGAAATCAAATTTGATTAAGCATGGTTTGAGGATCTGTTATTTGATTTTGAGTGTTACTAAATAAACGATTTCTTTTACAAATAAAGAAAACCAAAAGATAAACTGCCATTTTCGCATGATAATCGGTCAAAAAGCGTCAACTGGTATCTAACAAATCTTTCGTGAAATCATTGCCCTTTTTCAGCGTGAAATGAGAAACGCTTATTAGAGAAATTATAAAATAACAAACAAAATAGATACGAAGTATCGTCATAATAAAAACCAAAATGGTTAATGCAAAAATGTTAAACATCAGCTGGCTAATTAAGGGGCTGGCGTTTTGTAGTACGAGAAAGGTGAGACGTTTATGTTGATCGACTCTTATCCAGTGATTAAGTAATTCAATAGAAGGAATCCAAAAAAGGAAAAAAAAAAAAAAAGAAGATGAAATATTATTACTAAAAAAAGTGGACGTTTATTATTATTATTATTATTATTCATTTTTTTTGCCATAAAGATAATTCATTCACAATGGTTAAGTTCGAGTATGCATACTAGGTCGCACATAGGATCAAGTATAATTCACCTTTTGAACAAATTTTCTTTGGTAGAAAGTGCATTTTGACCCGAACCATAGCAACACTGGCTGAATATCATAGCTACATTCTAGCACTTCACTAATTTTCAGGAAGAAGTATTTAAAAAAATCCTAAACCTATTATATCGAAGCCAATTCAATCCTAAATATTTCAAATAGACCAATCTTAAACATTTTTTTCACATTAGTACCATTTGAGTCTATCAGGCTAATTTAGAACGAAAATTACTAACATGAATGTATGATGTCCTATATGATATAGTTAGCGTTGACGTGGACACTTTCTTATTTATTTATGAATCTTTAATCATTTCTTTTATTTTTTAATTTTATTAATTTTTTCTTTTCTTTTTCCTTTCTTTTTTCTTTTCTTTCTCTTTTCCTTCTCTAACCGGTGACGATTGCTAGAACTCATCAGCCACTAGGCAAGGATCACACTCAAATGTAGGCGAGGCACAAGTGGTAGGGACAAGGCTACCTCACCCAAATATGGGCAAGGCCATGGCCGCCTTCATCCACGGTCGACAAGGCTAGCCTTGTCTACGGCCACTTGACCACATCATCGTTGAGAGCACACAGGACCCGCAAATTTCCTCACAGCAGGCATGTCAAAAGGGAGAGATGAGTCGATCTCATTCTTGATCTTGATGAGGGCGTCAAGGACCATGGGACCGAACTCCTTGAGGTTGATCTAGTAGTCTAAGCAAAAGACATACGACCTCGTGGAGTAGGATTTCTTGTGTGCATGCATATTAAAGATGGGGTTTTGTGATCAATGAGTTTCCTAGGTAAGGCAATGCATCTCCACGATTACATTTGTTGTTAAACTGAATGGAGAACCACTTCCTTACTTCTAGCCAACTCAAGTATTCTACTAAGAGCGAGCATATAGAACCACCTGAACTGAGACTACCCGATTGGACCGAGCCGGTCGGTTATGGGGATTCCCGGAGGCGTTGGTACGATTCTCTACTCCAAAAAATTGGAACCGGTGACTTTCGATTTAGAACCCAGTTCCAGGGTAAAAATCAGACCACCTAGATCAAGCCGAATTTTTTTTTTTGTAAAAAAATTATTTCTTAAAGAACTATAAACCTTAGTCACCTCTCACACCTCCCCTTTCCTTCTCAGCTCTCACAGTCATGCCTCTGTTACTCTCGCCTCTCACATCTCGCTCTTTCCCTCTCTTGCCTGAATCATGTCCCTCTCACTCAACTCTTAGACAGTGTCACCCTCTCTCACCTGAGTCGCATCCCTTTCACTCAAACTCAACACCTCCCTCTCTTGCTCTGTTTTTTGCATATCATCAAGGTAATATTCAATGCTCTATCTTCTGCCAACTTTCGCGTTGCATTTCCCGTGTTTCACCGTTCATTTTCGCAAGATTCGTCAGATTCTAGCCAAGTGTGTGCATGCTTTGGTTGTCCTCGTCTATAGTTGTGCTAATTCCACAAACCTCTATGCTTTTGCTCGGTAATGGCCGTACTGTGAGGTGTTCTTTAAATTTGGGTTGCGAGTTTCATATGCATCTCTGAATTAGATTCCCATTATATCGTGCTTGATAATCCCATTTCTAATTGAATCGTTCCATGTACCTGGGTTTTTAGCTTATCCTCCATTTTGGTTAGTGGACTTCAATTTTAATTTCTACTTTTGGATCTTGTCAACCACGGACGTAGGGATATTTTAAGTACGGGGTGATTTGTTTTTCTACTTAGAAAATAACTGCAGCCATAATTTGTTCTAGTTCTATCTTGCTATATTTTTGACAGAGATGTGAATGGGGGACTTGAGCTGATTACCCTGAGTATGCAGTTTCTATATTGCTTAATCTAAATACTCAGTTGCTTGTGCTTCTTTTGACGTTTACACTACACCAACACATCTCTTCTTTGAGTAGATTGATTTTTGTCAGTCTCAATCAATTCTTGTTATTGGCTCCAATCTATGTTATGCTCGATTCAGGTAATCTACTTACACATCAATAGAAGTGGACAAATCCAATAATGCAATGACTCTAACAATGGACTCACTAAAACATGAAGGTGAAGAAGAACTCCAAGAGGCATCCGACACAAACAAGACACGTCATACTTGTCCTTCTAGTAAACAAAAATTTGCAGTCTGACTTCATTTTTGCTACCTTTGGAGCCCATTTCTTTCATTCTTTTTGCTTTCTTCATAGTAGGGGTGTGCATGGTCCGAGCGGGCGGTTCCCGACCTAGAATCGGGAACCGCCCGCTAAGGACCGGTTCCGAAAAATTGGAACCGGGATCCACCCGTTCGTTGCATGGATCCACCCGGGAACAGGGACCGCCGGTCCGGTCCGGTTCCGGGTGGATCCATGGAACCGATATTGGCGGCGGAGGAGCAGCGGCAATGGAGGAGCGGCGGCGGCGGCAGCGGCGTCGACGCTCGAGGAGGAATCGAAGACAGAGACTGAGCGAGGGGACGGACAGCAGAGGCAGAGGAGCAGCGGCTGACAGCCGTGGCGGGTGGCGACCGGTGCGAGGGGGCGAATAGCGGTGGAGGAGGAGCAGCGGCGGCGGCGTGGATACTCGGGGAGGAATCGAAGACGAAGAGAAGAAACAGAGAGAATCGAAGGCTGAGGAAGAAACATAGAGAGAAGAGACGCGAATTAGGGCTTCGCGAATTAGGGCTTCGCGACTTTTGTTTAGTATTTTTTTTTTTTAATTATAAATAGGTACCGGTCCCGGTCGGGTGGGCGGGCGGGCGGATCCGCCACGGAACCGGGAACCGGACCGGTTCTCACCGGTTCTCAACAATTGGACCCGGAACCGACCAGGTTCCCTCAAGAACCGCCGGTTCCGGGCGGTTCCGGTCCGGTTCCGGGCGGTCCGGGCGGCCTCTGGGTATTTTGCACACCCCTACTTCATAGCCTATCAGAACTTAAAAAGCCCAACCCCTGGTCCCTTTTCCTTCTCTGGCGCACGCTCACGTCCATGAGCAAGAAAGGGACGAGCAGCGACCGAAGGAATGCGGTGAGATTTCTCGTGAGAAACAAGAGGTGAAATGAGCAAATCCACGAAAGGTTCTAGAAGGCATGAGCTAGCGTATTCGGTTAGATAACAGAATGGGCGTTGGCTCACCGAAGAAGGGAGAGGGGAACGCTCGCAGAGGAGAGGAGGATAGGAGCTGCTAGAGGTGGCTCTGGCCAAAAAAAAAAAAAAAAAAACAAAGAGGGAGGAAAACAGGAGAGAACAAAAAGAGATCTTGAAAAGAAGACGAGATTTTTCTGAAAGTGAAGCAAATCAGCCGAGTTCCTTTTGTTCCGGTCACCCTCGATTGTTCGAAGATTACAATTCGCGACCATCGATCACCTTAAGCTCATTCCTCAGACGAAGAGGAAGGATGCCACGCATCTTCTAAAGTCTCGACAGCGAATGTGTGGCAACAACGACTCCATTCCCGGTCAGGTAGGCTCCTCCTCCAAGTGCTCTGCACTTGCCCTGTTTAGTTCGAGCTGAGAGGGAGATGTTAAGTTCGAGCGATGAAATCATGAGAGAATCCTGATGGAATAGGGCTAATTCGTCAAGGAATGACTTGATGTGAGTGTCCATATATCTTTTCTAGATTCAGTGCTACACATTACTTCTTTGATAGAATGCCTAAGAGAGGACCGAAAAAGCAATTCATGTTTAATTTGCATTTGTTGAATCATGTCTAATTTTCGTGTTTTCGATATGTTTTCATGTGATTTCGTGGAACAATCACTCATCATTGAGTCGGCCATATATCCTGCCCCTCCGCTGGAAGCCTTTCGCTCGTCGGCAAAGTCAGCAGTTCGAGGCCGCCCTAGTTAGCTTATTTTCTCCTCATTTTAGTATGTTCATGTTTCTTTGTTTGCTGGAATTGCTAGTATTAAAAGTACGGATTCAGTGAGCGTTTTTGTTACCGGAGTAGATGGCCAACGGTTTGACCGTCACCGAAGTGGGCGGCCGGCAGTGATCGATGCTAGTCGAAGTGGATGATCGGTGGATGGTGGTGGTTCGACGGCAGTGTGGGTGCCAGCGACAACACAATTGGAAGACGGTGTTGCTAGTTCGGGGAAGAGGAGCTATCGGGAAGAAGAAGACCGAGTGGGTGGAGAAGAAAAAGAAATAGAAAATAGAAAAAGAAAATAAAAAGGTTGGGTTGGGAGTTATGGACTGAGTAGACTGAGACTGGGCCAGGTGGTGTTCATGGGCTAGGACCAAATGGGCTAGTCGAATTTTAATAGAATATGGGCTTAGAATATCACTGGCTCGGTTAAGAGATGAAAACTTGGGTTAAGGATTCATCGGGTGGGCCAGTCGAGCAAGAAAGATAGGTTGGGCCAAGAATAATAAAAAGGAAAATAGGTTGAATTGTGAGTGGGCTTAAAAACTTCACGGGCCATTTTGGTCAACTTGTAATGGGCCTTATAATTGGTTCGGATTTTGACCCAACCTAAACCGTTAACCTCCAGGTCAGCTAGTTGGGCCAGATCTCTTGACCCGGTCCAAATTCCCTTTTCTTAATAGTAAAAAATTAATAAAAATATCATTAAAAATATCAAAAATATAAAAAAATTCAGATAATAAAAATTTAGAAATTCATGAAAATTCATTAAAAATTTATAAAACTCTAAAAAAATTCATAAAATTCAAAAGAATCATAAACCGTTGGAAAAGGTTTAGAAAATTATTTTTCAAATAGTTTTCTCTTAAAAAATGGAAAATCCCCTTTAATTTGAAACCCAAAATTAAATAAGTTTTTAGGGCTTTTACAATAGGGATTTTCGAGTGCTTCTTTCAAAGACAATATTAGGTTGTTTGTGTGTTTACTTCAATTGCACTTGATTGCACACTTTATAATATCTTGCATGTTATTTTTGTTTTTAGAATAGTTAGGATGAAATCTAAAAGTCTTTGATATGTTGCCTTGGCATTAGTTAGCATTAATAAAATTTAGGTACCGAAAGACCATTAGTATTAGGATTGATGTATCTGATTGCACAAAAAGAGAGATATTTTCCCATATATTACTTGGTTTCTAGTCGAACAAAATAAGTTAGTGCCGACTATGTAGAAATTCACGTAGGATTAATTGAATAAAAATTGAACGTCCAATGTCACGCAAGATATGGAATAGGGGGAACTTGAGTCAATTGAAGGCGATTGGCTCAAATTTTGCAATACCTCTAAACCTATTTCTCTCCCCCATGGGGTAAGTCGCAACAAGGTGCATGGTTCATATATTAAACTTGATTATGAGGGATAACTTAATTAAGGTATGTGATTCTATTGCACGGATCCAAAACGTAGTTAATTATGTAATGAGTTCTTCCATGAGAGCTAAATCATTCCAAGTTTGCATTGAGAATACAAGGATCACTTATAAGGGTTCAATTTTTCTTTATGTCATTATTTGTTACAACTACACTTACCTCATGTTGGAAACTACCTCAAAGCTAAGAAAAACTTTTAAAATGATGGAAAAAACAATCTTTCTTTCTTACTTGGGATTAACTATGGAAACTCATAAACATAAAGATTGGGAAAATACTAAAAATCTTTCCATATTTTTGAAGAAGTTCTATGATGCCACCAACAAAATGTCGGAGACTCTGTATATCACTTCAAATAATTATTTTGAGAGGATAATTGCTTTATATAAAAATCCAAAATAAGCGGAGAAGGTTTCGGATCCTAGGGTGAAAGCTATGGTACAAAGATGAAGGATGAGTTCGAAAAATTTTACGGGAGTTTAAAAAAGCAAGTAGAATGTTGTTGTTGATTGCAGTAGTATTGGATCCAAGAAAAAAGATGAATAACGTGTGGTATTATTATAGACTAATCTATCTTGATAGCGCAAAAGTTGATGAGATGTATGAGAATGTGAGGATTGCCGGATGTTTGTTTCACTTTTATGAGAAATCTTCTTTTGGTTCTACTTCTTGCGACAAAAATTTGGGTGGTCAACTTTTGATTGATACTAATAGTAGTTGGGATTTTGATAGACATAAGGAGGCTAACAAAGACGAGCAAGATTTCAATGTGGTTTTTGATTTGAAAAAGACATACGAAGGCTTTCTTGATGATGAGAAAAAAGTGTCCAAGGGTAACTTATCTAAGCTTGATGCATATCTTAAAGCTGAATGTGAAGAAGCTCGTGATCCTGGCCTTTTGATATGGTAGAAAATTGCTAGTCAAAAGTTTAAGATCTTCTCTTTGATTGGTTGTAATATTTTGTTTATTCCAATAACAATCGTTGCTTTGAAGTCAACTTTTCGGTACATTTGGCCATGCTCTTGACGGCTATCAAAGTTCTTTGACTCCTATAAGGGTGAATATCAATCCAGTGTCAACCTTGGACCGATCTTGGATCGGCCCAACATAACCGATCTTAGTTTGATTCCCAAGGAATCTGGCCAATCCTTAGTCCTAGGACCCCTAGAATCTACACTATATGGGTTGGTCCTCAGTTTAAGGACTTTAGGGTTGGTCACGAACCAACCCTATGTATATGTAATATGTAATATATATTATATATATCGTATATATTTTATAATATATTATATATTTTTGTCTACTTTTAACCCTTGCGCCTCCGCCTCTGTTCTTTCTTTTGTGATTCAACCATATAAATTAGAAAGTAAAAACCCAGCTTGATTCAATCATTAAAATATTTATAAAAAAAAAAAATAAAAAATAGAATCCCTCTTCACTTGCCTCAACCTCACTTGCCTTGCTCGCCGCTTGCCTCGCCACTCGCCTCTTGAGCACAGCTCAATTAGTGAAATCGCTCGCCTCTCTTAGCTTGCCTCACAAACGCAACTTAACAATCATGGATGAAGACTTCTGATGTTACCTTATCTTAAATGTTTGATATGTACCGGTATTCATAATTTGGTTACTCAATGTCGCATTGTTAATGGATATGTAATTTAAAAGAGTATGTTTGTCCTTTCAAGGAAGAGAAAAAATGAAACAAAAACAATCGGTTGGTCCCGAGTTGACCTTGGAACCAAACCGGACCCACCAATTCTCCATTACAAGCTTAATAGGGTTAGTTCCTAATCCCAAAAATTGAGGACCAATACTATAGAAGTTGGTCCATAGGTTAGGTGCTAGACCAACCCAACTTAGACCATGCTCACCCTAGACTCTTAGAGTGGTGGAAGTTTTTATTTGCACTCAAGATTATTGGAGAGTGGTTACCATACCGATTAATGTCGAAGAATGCCATCGAGAATGCGAAAAAGTTTGAGTAGGGTAAGTCATAAGTATATTTTTTTATCTTATAATTCTTTCGTGTATCTAATGAATGAAAGCTTTATTTAATATCTTGTTTTATCTAATATTTGTTGCTAAATTTATGCATTATTTTAACCTTAACTGGGTTTTTTTCCAATTCTAATTTCAGTGAAGTATGAATATGAACTATAATGTGATGGGATATTTCCTTATTGTTCCCATGTTCCCATACAAATTAGTGAAATTACTGTAATGATGCAAACTGCAAACTAGCAAAAAAGCAAGTTTTCTTTTACTATGAATCTATGATCTATGCTCATTGGAGGTCTCTAGATTGCATTATAAACAATGCAATCATAAACAAGCTTGAGCTTTATTGCTATAATGCATTTGTCCCAATTTCTTTCGGCCAACCATCTAGGAGTTGGCATAATTAATTATGTCATATGAGCAACTCAGCTTACAATACAAAATAGACTCATATGAGTTGATACAACTCTATGGATTGTGGCTTTATAAACGAATTTTTACCCTTCGAACATTGCATTGTGAAAGTTGTTAGGCAGATGCTTTTTTCAAGTGCCCAACCAAAATTGACTTTTCTGGCTTCATAAAGGAATGAGGGCTTATTATTGTGGAATTATTGTGAATCCACCAGTTTTATTGGACGGTTAGGGAACCGAACCGGATCAATCCAAGACCAGGTAGTTTGGTTCCTAGTTTTAGAGTGGGAAGCGGACTGCTCGAGAATCAATCACGCTTATATTAGACAAGGGGATCCTTTGTCCCCCTACTTGTTCATAATTACGTTGAATATTTACTCATATCTATTGGACCAAGCAATTGAGGATGGAAGCATCAAAGGGATTAAATTGAACAAACATTGTCCTACACCTTATCATCTTTTATTTGCAGATGATGCTATTTTCTTCTTGGATGGGACTATCAATGTGACAATCTGATTTTCCGCTTCTGTTTTCAATTAAATAAATCGGGCTTTTTGTCGACGTGCTTATAGCGTTATTCTCTGAGCTAATCACTCATGAGATAACTAGACTAATCGGGAAAGTTATTAAGAGATTTTGATGCAACAGACTTGAGAATTCGACCAGGAATTGACTGCTCGACCGTGTTAGTCTACAAGGATCATTTCGGCACAGTCGAAAATCTATCAGAAATCGGAAATAAGTCGATTCGATAGAGATAAAATTAGGCTTGGGTGATTCCAACTAATTACAAATTTCTCGTCGATCGGCACTAAACCGATTTTTCTGTTGTTTTGGTACCATGTGCTCGTAATTGAAACCTCAAGATTTTTCACGACAATCGAGAGTCGTCAATGCGTCGAAGATGTATATTGTGGCTCGGGAATACTCGACCACGGGTCAGTGCACCAAAAGTTCCCAAAAACTAACCGATAGTTTAAGTTGCGCTAAAATCACATTTTGACTGAAATTAACCGAGGAAATGATGTCGATTACAGAAATTAAGAATTGTCACGTGTCACAATTCATCCCAAGGACATTGTTGCATCTTCTCAAAATTTATTGATGATGGGAATTGTTCATGAAATGTGCAAGATCAGCAAATTAAAAGAGCAAGGGAATTGCCACATTTTAAGTAGGATTTTAAGGCCTCTAATGTGAAGCAATTTAAGATGTATTATAAGTTGTTACTAAGGGACTTGACCCTACTGAATTAGATGTTAGATTGGTAATTAAAGAAAGAAAGAAGAGAAGTCTCCTCAAAAGGAAATTCGTAGAAATCCCTCTCTCCTACAATTTCACCTCAATTTCCTTGGTATTTAATGGAGATGGACTTGGAAAAGATAGAGGGACCACTTGATAGGGAAAGGAACTCAATCTCCATGGGAAAAAGCTACGAGAATCAACTTCAAAATTCGGATTGAGCAGTTTACATGAATTCCAACCTTTTCTTTCATCTCAATTAGAAGAGACAACGTTGGAAAACCTTGGCCTATGATGGTGATATGTGGCCAAAATTTCCATGGAAAAATAGGCCAAAAGCTGAAGGAAACTTCAGTGAAACTTCCAAGTAATTTCCACTCTCCTTCCCACCCTTTACCCACGCATGAAGGTCTACTGTATTTTACACGGCGACTTCCTTCTTTTCCTTTCTTCCTCTTATTTTATTCTTCTCCCTTGTCTCTTTCAACGTACAAGCCGTTGCTTTCTTTTCCCTTGAACGTGCTACTTCCATTTCTGCTCCCCTTGGACGACAAAGCAGCGACCGAACAGCAAGGTCTCAAGCGTTCCTCCCTCCTCAAGAAAATCCGAGACTTTGTGTGCTGCTGTGGTGGTCGCTCAATGACACCTCCAGCCGTTATGCCGGGTCCAAATCATCATCAAAAACTTCCAGGGCCGTCCTTGTGTTGCCGTCCGGCCACAAGTGAGGATCGCCATTAGTTTCAGTGGTGAGTTGTCTTCTAAATCTGGACTAGGGGTTGAGTACCTCTATTAGGAATTTGTACAAGTTAGAAAGATATAGATGACGTTATATATGGATAGACGTTAGTTAGGGATGTTATGATGGCCATAGAAAAGCTTAGATAGGGTTTCGAGAGCAAGACAAACGTCGTGGAGGAAGATTCGGACTAGGCCAGTAGCTGATTTCTGAAATAGTTTCCAGGACGTGTGTGTTTTGCTAATTTCGTAGACAACTGTGTGTTGCGATTTTGAAGGAATTTTATTCTGAAGAAATGTTTTAGACATCCTAAATAATAATAATAACATATATTTTTCTCATAATTTTTAGAAATTAAAAAGATGACGATCTTAATGACGTCATCCTCGGAACAGTAATTCGGACAGTTTTGTAACCCGTGACCTGTTATGATTCCGAGGGCTGTTAATGACCTTTAAAGGTCGAATTTCCAATTGGTTCCTTCACGAAAGTTGTTCGTTATAACTTTTAGTTTAACATACATAAATTTCAAGTCAAACGGACCAGATTTCGACCCAAAAACGAACTGATTTCGATAAGTTAGGCTCTCTGGAACTGGACCCGATTTTTGTGCTGGATAGAAAGAATTTCTGGGCCGAATCCAGAGGGATCTGGATCTCGGTGTCTTAATGAAAAATGTTTTTTTATATGTTTTCTAGCACATGTCCGAATTTGAGAATTTTTCGAGATCGTATGGATGAGTTTCTGACTTCGAAATTGGGAGAGCGTTATTGGGCAGTTCTCTGCCAATTTGGATGAATAAGAGTATATGCTTGTTTTGAAGAATTCTTACTATGAAATTGCTCAATTAATTCTGTGGATGCTGTATATAATTGATTATTGAAATGTGACATCGATCATATGCATTCACAACATGAGATTCCGCCACGAGCCTTTGAGGCCGGGCGATGCTCCTTCGGGAATGCCCCACGTCAACGGATGCCGGTCGTAGTGGAGGCTGGACCGATGCTCCTATATGGAATGCTGTCTAGATGTAGACGATGCCGCGCTCGACGGTGCGAGGTGATGCCCGGTTATGCCGGAAGACTGTTATCTGAGCATTGACATCATTTGTGACACACGAGATGCCCGGTTATGCCGGAAGACTATTATCTGAGCATTGACATCATTTGTGACACACGAGATGCCCGATTATGCCGGAAGACTGTTATCTGAGCATTGACATCATTTGTGACACACGAGATGCCCGGTTTTGCCGAAAGACTGTTATCTGTTGCATTGACTGTGGCCTGTATGCTTACATGGATATTCACGCCCTTGCATATACTTATGTTAAAGTATTCCTGTGATGTGTGAACTCGATACTTTTTAGAAATATTTTATTTGATGCTAATATGCAGGAACTTGCTGGTATTAAAAGAGTGGTAAGAAATGTGATTAGATTGCATGCAGGATGTACCATTCTCCTAATCTGGAATTAGGGGATTTACTCGCTGAGATGTGATCTCACCCCTTAGTGGGCTAACATTTTTCAAGTCCCTAAATGGAGGAAGGCCAGGTCGTGTACAGTCGGTGGCAGTAAAGGAGAAATAGGACTCTCGCTATCTCCTTCCAAGTGATGACGGGTTTTCCGTCAAAACTGGATGTAGGGTGATAGCTCACCCTCGAGATATTGAGAAATATAGTATTGTAAGTAGTAAACCCTAGTCTTATAGATAGAAGCTTAGTTAGTAGGTAATCAAACAGCTTCACTTTTTGTATCAGACCTTGGGGTGTTAAACCGGTCTACATGTATAAGTACTTTGATGTGGTAGGTGTGAAAGAAAAAAATATTATTCTACGTTTCTATCCCACTGCTTTGTTGAATGGAGATTGTCTTACGTTTCCGCATGCGTAAAATAATAAATGGGTCGGCAACAATTCCTGGAATGTTGCAAACTTTCATCGACCATTGAGGGATGTGCATGTGCCTGGAGTTCGGGTCATGACAATCAAGGAGTGCTAGAATATTTGTTGAACCAATACTACTTTGCCTCGGGTCAAGCCATTACTTTAAACAAATTGGGTGTCTATTTTAGCCGCAGTTGTCTTAGAATCTAAAGAGAACTATGGTAAATGAGCTAAGAGTTCCAATCACTGAGAAGATCAAAAAGCATCTAGGCATTCCTTCATACTGGGGCAATCAAAGAAACAAGCATTTGTCAATATGAAGTTAGAAGGACGGAAAGAAAAACCGATATCGAAATCTGGTAAGGAGATATTGATCAAGTCGATGGTAAAAGATTTGCCCCTAACATGCCATGTCTATCTTTAAGATACCCATTTCTATTTGTAAAGCAGTTAAACAAAAAATTGGAGGTTAGGACACCAAGTGCCATAACTTTGAAATTGTACACTTAAGTGCCAATATCGGAGTAAAATGGAACACTTAAGTACCACTCTGGTGAAAATCCGGCCAAATGGCTGACGTGGCAATTTTCCGGCGAGTTTGATCCAAAACGGTGTCATTTTGCACGCCGATGTGGTGAAGAAAATGCAAAAACGACGCCGTTTCGTCTCGACGTGTAAATAATAATATAAAAATTAATTAAATTAGATTTAAACTTAATTTTATTTAAAATATTCAAAAAATTAAAAAAAAAAAAGAAAAATTTTAAAAATTTTAAAAATTAAGAAAAATTTAAAAATTAAGAAAAATTAAGAAAAATTTTAAAAATTTTAAAAATTTTAAAAATTAAGAAAATTTTAAAATTTTAAAAAATTTTAAAAAAATTAAGAAAAATTAAAAATTTAAAAAAAAAAAAAAAAGGGAGGGGGAGGTCGAACGGGCGGGCCGAGGGCGAGCCCTCGCCGCCGCCGCCTCCCCACCGTCGCCGGGAAGGGCCGGCGACGGAGGGGGAGGGTAGGCCGGGTCGCCGGCCCCCGACCGACCGACGGATCCGGGCGAGGGCTCGCGGGCCCTCGGCCCGCGATCCGGCGAGGGCTCGCAGCCCTCGCCGTCGGTCGGCCGGGGCCGGCGACCCCGCCGACCCTCCCCCTCCGTCGCCGGCCCTTCCCGGCGACGGCGGGAGGCGACGGTGGCGAGGGCTCGGCCCTCGGCCGCCCGTTCGACCTCCCCTCCCCTTTTTTTTTTTTTTTTTTAATTTTTAATTTTTCTTAATTTTTTAAAATTTTTAAAATTTTCTTAATTTTTTAAATTTTTAAATTTTTTTTTAATTTTTTGAATATTTTAAATAAAATTAAGTTTAAATCTAATTTAATTAATTTTTATATTATTATTAACACGTCGACACGAAACGGCGTCGTTTTGCATTTTCTCTGCCACGTTAGCGTGCAAAACGACGCCATTTTGGACCAAACTCGCCGGAAAGTTACCACGTAAGCTATTTGGCCGGATTTTCGCCGGAGTGACACTTAAGTGTTCCATTTAACTTCAAAACTGGCACTCAAGTGTACCATTTTGAAGTTATGGCACTTAAGTGTCCTCCCGTGCCAAGTTATGGCACTTGGGCTGTTCTTCTGCCCAAAAAATTGTCTCATTCTAGTGGAAACAAAATGCTTCCAAATTGAGAGTACACTGGGAACAATGGGATATTTTAAAAACCAGGAAAGGCAAAGGGGTCTCGATTTCTAAAACCTTATTTCTTCTAACAAGGCATGTTGGGTAAATAAGCGTGGAGATTGTCATAGTCTCCTTCAACCCTATAGAGTCAAATTTTAAAAGGAATCTACTTCTTGAGAGGAGATTTTTGGAAGGCAAGCAAGGGTTTCCACCCCTTCTAGGATGGCAAAACCTATTATTAGGAAGAGATGTAGTTAGCGAGAACGTGAGATGGGTGGTGGAAACGGAAAGAGTGTCAAAATACTCAAGGATAGATGGCTTTCAGCTGGTTCAATTGGTAGCCTAGCAAACCACGAGGTGCCCCTATTGGTAGTGGATTTAATTGACCAAGAAGGGAATGGAATGTCAAAAGCTGTAAACACTCTTTGATGAACCCATTATATAAGAGATCCTAACTATTCCTCTCTGTTCCAATCCAATCAATGATAAGCTTGTTTGGATAGGCAACAAAGATAGGTCCTTCACAATC
This sequence comes from Eucalyptus microcorys, assembly GCA_014182515.1. Lineage (NCBI taxonomy): Eukaryota > Viridiplantae > Streptophyta > Magnoliopsida > Myrtales > Myrtaceae > Eucalyptus > Eucalyptus microcorys. Next base: position 19,309,006 of record CM024571.1, on the reverse strand, counting down.
AAAAGTTGGTACAATGCTCTTCAGTCAACAATCAAGGAATCAAGCACAAACCAAGCACAATCTTCCTATCAGCCTCCCCACGTGCTATGGTCTATTATTTGGCAACTGAATATCTGTTATAAGGATGCTTCTTTATGTGAAGTGTGGGTCTGAATGCACTACCTACAAAAGAAAATTTGTACAAACAGAAGCTAATATCTGATCCGATTTGTCCCATGTGCCGACAAGCTCCAGAAATAGTCGAATACCTTTTTACCCTATGCAAGTGAAGCAAAGTTATCTGGTCAGACCCGAGGATTACCATCAACACCTCTCCGCAGAAAATTACCAAATGGAGAAATTGGTTTTTGAAATATTGATCGAGGATTCCAACGCCTCCTTCGAGAGATTTAGTCGCGAGCATACTTTGGTTGATGCGGAAAGCCCGGAACTCCTTCATCTTTCAAATGCACGAGCTAATCCCTCAGTCGACCGTGGACGACACCCTTGCAATTAGCAGAAGCTTGATTACTCAGTCTCTAGGGTCGAAACAAGAAGAAAAGGAAGGGATTTTCTTACCTGAGAAGTGAAGGCCACCGGACCAAGGCTCTTGGGAGTCTAAACGTCGATGACTCATGGGTGGACAACTCATCGAAAGACTCAATCGCCGGCATATGTAGAGACACCAATGGACTGCTCGTCATTGGCTTCACGAAGTAAGTTCAAGTAAAATAGGCCTCAATGGCGGAAAACTCAAGCAGTTCATGAGGGTCTCCTTTGTCTGTCAGAAGCTGTGAGAACTGATCTATGGGGAAGAAGTGTTGATTGGCCAAATGAACTCCATTTTGACAAATTATCAACGGTAGAGCTCTTATCAAGTGAAGCCCATGGTCCTTGGCCCTCTAAAACTTTATTGAAGAGTGCAAGGGCCTTTTGACCTAGCTAAAAGGATTGATAGTTGTCTATTCTCCACGAGGAGCAAATTGACGTACAAATTAGATCGCGAAGGCCTAGGGTACATCCCTCCTAATTAGCTTTGTAAGCCCCCAACCCCGTTGGTATTTTCTATGTTTTGATGCTAATTGTGGTTATTCTACCAGTTCTGTTAGCTAAACGAAGTGGCTAGTTTCGACCCGAAAAAATTAGTAGTAATAAAAATTGTCTTTCTTCAATCACGAATCGACTGGCTTATTGACATTATAATGCTATTTGTTGTTAAGATCATTCATTTGTGCTTTTATTTGAGCTTTTAATTTTGTCGGAGGGTGAAACCTACTTCCAATTTCTTTATAGTCAAAGTCATAATTCTTCATCAAACAACTTGCCCAACCATATTAAATTATGGGATTGGAAATAGTATTAATGACTTTCTCAATGGTCAAATTATATAAAAGTTTAATATTGATATTTATAATCTTGTTTAGTCTTTATGATTTTAAGATTGAAAGGAACAACAGAAATAAGTCCCAAGTTGAGTGTCTAACTTAAAGCACATTTTAAGGATGTTTTTTGCTAAGCCGAAGAAGGAAGTAAATTGTTCACGTCCAAAGGAAATTTTTTTTTTTTTTTTTGAGGTAAACTGAGATAAGAAAGTAGCGATTTGTGGATCAAAATTGCCTAGAAAATGTGTCATTAAATAGCAGTTCATGCTAGACCTAAATTGAAGGTTAATTTGGTCAATCATGTTAAAAAGAGTGTCCTTTTGCCCAAAACGAAAAAAGGGTGTGAAAACAGCCTCACCCATTTGCATATTGCGGAACATATATGGAAAAAACAAAACCCGAAATCAAAATCTTCAAAAGATAATGAAAGAAAGGGAAAGAGCAAGAAGAAAGAGGAGAGAAGTTTCAAAGCTTTCGCCCAACTAACTTGGCTAGCTATAGCGGTAGCAGGCACCATCATAATTACGACTCTAATTGACGATGAAGAAGCAGTTGAATTAACAGGTCATTGAATTGATCTTCAACCACCTCCTACTTCCTTTAACCATGTAATGAGACTATTTCACCAGAAACTAGAAAGAAAGCAGCTTCACCTTATTCCCTTTTTTTTAAATGCCGAATCGCATTATTGTTTAGTTTGACTTCCATCCTGATTAGCAATTATGCCAACTCACAAATTGGCTCCATCTCAATCCTCATTTCTAATTCCACCATTTTTAAATATATCTTTTGAGGTATATTCACCCATATTTTTTTTTTCAATTTCATATCAAAATCTCCATTGAATGGTAATCCACCGTACTATAATGCTGCTAATATATGATAATTGAATGAATGTCACATGAATGTGATCTCTGATGACCTCGAGACATCACAGTAATTTGATGATGTTATATCTTGAACAAGAAAAAGTGAAAAACAAACATGCCCGTAGCTTAAACGACTCTTTGAGCAATCTCCAGTCATGATTATCCGCGATATTCCGGTTGTTAGCACATAGCAATCCAAAGATGGTAGCGTGCGATCGCGGAAGGACGCGGGACGGTTCGGTTCGGGGGACAGTTGGGAGGTGAACGAATGGCACTCGTCCTCTAGTCAATGATAGGCCCCGTCTTCTCTCCAACCGCACCTCAGGACAGGACAGAAAACCTCATTAAAAATCCCATGTCCTGTTCAACCAATGACACTTAGAACTCACACCAAGTCAACCCGACGTACATTTTTTCCCAGACTCTCTTTTCTTGGACTATTTCTCCAAACCCAGGTCATGTCACCCCTTCAACTCGCCTTTTATTTCCTCTCTCCAGCATCCGCATTCCCATTTCGTGGTGAAGCACGATGTCCGTTTCCTGGGCTCCTCCTTCATCCTTGTCTCTTGCTCTACGCTTGCTGTTTCCGCTGTTCTTGATCTTGATCAAGACTCCTCGTTCCCAGGGCGTGGATAACTACTCGAACTGCAGCGGCACGTTCAGCTGCGGGGATGTTAATGGCGTCAGCTATCCTTTCTGGGGAGGTAACAGGGGGAGCTCTTGTGGGTATCCCGAGTTGGAGCTCAACTGCGAGAACGGAAGGGACACGACGATCGTGATAGGGGAAGTGAAGTACCGTGTTCTGGGGGTGTATCCTGTGCTGAGAATCGCGAGGGACGACTTTATGCAGGGAATCTGTACCACGAATTTCCTCAACACGACACTCGACCCCTCACTGTTTCAAATCACCGAGGGCTACACCAACTTCACTTTCCTCTACGGTTGCCAATCGGTTGTCCCATCTTTCTTGGGCCCATTCTCGTGCCCTGTTCAGGGGGTTCCGAACGCACCGACCTATGTGTTGCCAGGGTTGAGTGTTGGCTCGTCAGGGTTGAGTGTTGGCATCGGAGCGTGCTCAGAGAGCGTGGTAGTCCCGGTTTCTTCGTATTTTTGGAGTTACTTGGGGAATAGCTCGTCCGGTTTGAGTGACTTGCTGCAGCATGGTTTTGAGGTTCAGCTGAAGGTGGATAGTGAAGCATGTGTTGAGTGCACTCAATCGAATGGAGTGTGTGGTTACGATCCCGCCGCGAATCGGACCACTTGCTATTGTCCTAACCAGTTCGTTGGTTCCAAAACCTGTGGTTCATCGACTTCTGCTACGGCACCAGGAGCAACAACTGCTAAATCTACACAAGGTGATTCGTCTTAACTTTTCTTTACCACTTATTTTACTTTGCCGTGCAATTTGGGAGCGCGGAAATAGGATGGAAAGAAAAGGGTAAAGGAAAACATGGGGGAAATTAAATATGCCATTGTTTGGAAAAAGACAGAAAATGGAGAGAAATGAGGCGGAGAGAAAGATTTCAATTGGATCCCACAAGAAACAATCTCAAACGAGGTCAATTTGAAGTATAGAATTTTTATTTTACTTGTAAATCTAGATGTTTCTATTCACTTCCATCCTCCAATTTCCTCTCCATCCAAACAAGGTCGAGAAGATATGTTTTCTCTGCTTCCAATCTCAGTTTCTTCTTATTCCCCTCATCATTTTCTTACCTTCCTTGCTCTTTTTTTCCAAACGTAGGGTTAGCCTCTTAAAAATATTAGGAAAAAAGAGACCCCTTTGTACTTTTTGACCAGAGTTTGGCTGGTCCTGGTAACTGCTTAGCTTCCATAAGTTTCCTTTGGACTAAAGCAAAGATTGGTTGTTGGAAGGCTCACCCACACTTGAGTGATTTTAATAAACCATCACTTTCCCCATGACTTTAGTAATCGATATTTTATCGGCCAGCCACATCTAAAATGATGCTCTAATAGATATACCTTAGAGTCTGCGCTTAACAGAGAAATTTTATTTTTTTTCTCCTAATTAAGATATGGTATCGTTAGGAGAAAATGGTGGAGAACATGGAAAGTTGGTAAAGGTTGATATCTCTGGACTTAGTCAAACCCATCTATCACATCCAGCCTTTTTAATAACAAGAACCTTGTAGGTTATGATTCATGATACTGAGTAGATGACATCGAGTAATTCATTGAGTTTCCCTTGAATTCTGTCCAAGAAAGAATCAAATTTGGGGGAACAACTTTATGTTTTGCTCTGTGGATGTGAGGGGAGTCAAATTGTGTTTTGACCTGATTAAATTTGGAGACAGCATTTACCATCAGATGATATACTATCATGCTGAATCAATATTTATCATGTTTGGTACATTGCTTCAAATGAGACTGGTTCTTTCTAATGATTATCATTGTTTTTTCTCTTGAATAAACTTGAAAATCTAGGAAAAGTTGGATTTTGTACCATAGAATCTTTGCAATTTATTTGGCTGGAGAGCTACTTAGAGACAGATACATGACTAATTGTTTTTTTTTTCCCTTGTCTTGTCTGATCACTCTCAAGTTCAGGTGTCCTTTCTTATTCTCTAGAATAATTATTGGGACATGTTTAGGGCGACAAAGCCACTTAATTTCTTATTAGGAACAGAAGAATTTGGCACACTCCAGTTTCAAAATAATGTTCACCAATTGATGCCATTATAACTTTTTTGTATTCTACTTCAATGTTCAGCAATTGAAAAGTTCAGTTTGGTCAATCAAGTAAACAGTTTGTTCTCACGGGTGATTTTCCAAACATAGGTTCTTGAGACTTGGAGGTAATGTTGTTATTAGAACACGTCATATTGGACTTAAAGTATTTGCCTGATCCTGAAGTTACTGTTTTATGGACTGTCGTCATGGATGTGGATATGAATTTGCCTTGAAAACTAATTCCATTCTTAAATACTTGTATTAGGATTAGAGAACTCACATTTTACTTGTCTGTTTTCTTGCTTTTTAAGCAATTGTGATTCGATTATTAATTCTCAGTCTTATCTCTGACACAGGGAAGGAGGAGTCTAAATCACTCAGCATAGGTAATATACTCTCTGATCATGAGCGAATTAATGATGTCCAATAAGTGATGAAAAGTGAATGTTCATTCATATTGTGCAGGCCTTGGCATTGGCGGAGCTGGTTTTGTGGCGATTCTGCTAGGTTTCTTGTTCGTCTGTTTAGTGCGGAAAAAGAAAAAGAAAGCTGCTTTCAAAGTTCAAACCAAAGATCTTCTCAGTACTCCTTCAAGCAAAAACCTTCTCATATCGAGTAATTTCGCTAGAAGCATACCATCTTATCCTTCTTTGAAGTCCAACCTTGAGAAGGGAAGCACCTATTTTGGAGTTAAAGTCTTTGAGTACATAGAACTTGAAGAGGCAACTAAAAATTTCGATCCTTCTCGAGAACTCGGAGATGGAGGTTTTGGGACAGTTTATTATGGTAGGGGGATGCACTGTTAGTCATTTAATGTAATGAACCATGGGAATTACTAGCCCGCTAATCAAAGTAGTAATGATTGTGTTGCAGGTGAGCTTCGTGATGGGCGAGTAGTTGCAGTCAAGCGCCTGTACGAGAACAATTTGAGACGTGTTGAGCAGTTCATGAATGAAGTAGACATCCTAACACGCCTGCAACACCAGAACCTAGTGAAGCTGTATGGATGCACCTCAAGACAGAGCCGGGAGCTGCTTCTTGTCTATGAATATATTCCAAATGGAACAGTGGCCGATCATCTCTATGGAAAGCATGCAAGTTCTAATTTTCTTCCTTGGCGTGTTAGGTTGAATATAGCCGTTGAGACTGCAGATGCACTCACTTACCTTCATGCATCTGATGTCATTCACCGTGATGTTAAGACTAATAACATTCTCCTAGAGAACGATTTCCGTGTAAAGGTGGCCGATTTTGGTCTTTCACGGTTATTCCCCACAGATGTCAGCCATATATCTACTGCTCCACAAGGAACTCCTGGTTATGTGGATCCAGAGTATTATCAGTGCTACCAACTTACAGACAAGAGTGATGTATATAGTTTCGGTGTTGTCCTATGTGAACTCTTGTCATCAAGACCTGCAGTCGACACTAATAGGCATCGTCAAGACATTAATTTGGCCAACATGGCTGTCAACAGAATTCAAAATCGTACTTTGCACGAACTGATCGATCCTTCTGTGGGGTTTGAAACAGATTATGCAGTTAGGAGGATGATAACCTTGGTGGCAGAGTTAGCTTTTCGGTGTTTGCAGGAGGAAAGGGATATGAGGCCGACTATGGAAGAAGTATTGGACTCTCTGAAAAGAATTGGGACTGAGCAGATAAAAGAGCAGAAGGCCGAGGTTATGGATGAAGTTCTAGACACCTTGAGGGGATTTCAGTACAAGAATGCAACAGTGAAGAAAGCCGAGGTGATTGACATCAGGTCAGATGATGTTGGGCTTCTAAAGAATATGCCTCCCCTGTTTTCCCCGGACTCGGAGGTCTCGCCTAATTGGGGAAGCAGCTCAACCCCACCTAATTCCATTTAGCGATTGAGATTTGCTAGTCTGGTTATTTCATAAATCTTGAAGCAGGAAAAGTGATTTCATGTATGATGACCATAAGCTCTCTGATCTTCTAGTCTGGTGGTGATTACGCAGGTGGACAGGAGCCATAAGAGCAATGTACATAGTAAAGGTAGCCTGCAGTACTTATCTGTTTTATGATATTTTCTGATGAATACACTTGCTGTCTGTTCCCTCTCAAAAATATAATAAAACCAGACTCTGCAGCACACTTATCTTGAGTGATAATCATCCGGCATCACAGGAGGAATTCATTCGAAGATTGTCCAAAATGATGTCATTTTACAAGTTACTACTAATGTTAATGGATTTAACATGCAAGTATTTGGTGTTGCTGATGTATTAGGAAGCGTGTGATGGTGTGGTCTACAAATGCAGAAGCCAAAGCATCCTCCTTTGTTCAGTTTTCCAGTTGTCATTGTTGTTTATGCATTTTAGACTGAAAATGCAGAAGTAGCAGGAGAAAAAAACTACATGGTTTTCGTTTTGTATGTGAACTTCAGTTGATATTCATTGGCAGGGCACGCGTCTGGTCCCTCCCTCGAGGTATGGTAGCTGGGATTATAATTCGTCGTAAGCACGTTTATTTTTCCAGCTTAGTTGCAGCAAGCCAGTAAAGCCTACTGTACACGAACAGCTCCAACTTGGTGGTTCCTGCTAATCCTATCAATCTGAAAAAAATAAGAATTAGTCATCCGACATATACTGCTTGCCAAATTGTGACTTGGTCGCAGGAAATAACTCAGCTAAATCAGAATGTGGCAGCGGTAGAACACGATAGATACGACCCCGGCTTCTCGTGTTGCTTTCCTTAAAGATGTATCGATTATTTAGTGATTGACATTTTGTCCTCCGAGATCTCATCTAGGAAGGTAACTACAATGGAGAACTTGCATCATTTTGCAGGGGAAACGATTGCCGATATTGTAGAACAAGTTTTCCTTAGATTCCCATAAGAAGTTATGGGGGTTTATCAAATAACTGATACACACATTCAATGTACGTAACGTTGTTAAATTTGTATTCCCTAAATTGCCTGTTTTCTGACCTATTCATGTTCTTTCGGTCGATTCACGGCAACGATTCCCTTCAGGTCAGACAAAGCATAGGGAATTTTTAAATTTGATGGTCTTAGAGTTGTCCACTATTTCTCTAATATGATCAATAGGATGGATAATTTTTGCACCAAAAAAAAAAAAAAATCATGACTTCTGATGCATGCAAGATATCATGGATCAATTATTTTAAATTGTCATTAACCATATATTAATTTATTTTTATTTTTATTTTGAATTCCACGTTTGCCTTTCTTGCTTTAGAGCCAACCAATGTGGAAGATACACTGACCGCCCTATATACTTTGCTCAAAATTTAAGAGTTTAATTAAGGTATCACACACGAATTATAATCATTTAAAATTTGTAATTTGTTAAATGAACTACTTTGAACTTATAAAATCATATATTTGTAACTTTTCTGGCATATTTAGATATATATATTTCAACACTCCCAGAATTATGCATGTCAAACCTTTGAATCACACTTATACTACAATTAAACAAATCCAATTTCCACTTCGACCTCAATTTTCTCCGAAACAAAATTCCATGAAAAAAAAACATGGACAATTTTTAAATATCTTTCCACCACACATAATTATAAATGGACCACTGATCCAAAATAAAAATAAAAAGAATTACAGATGAACAAAATCGTATTTTACGATAACCAAGATAATTGGCAAGTAATCATTAAACTTCTTATTGTTTAAATTTACATTCACAAAAATTGCTGAGTATCCTACAAATCCCTCATCTCTCGTTTAATAGACAATTAAATCGCATTTGAAAAATTGATCAAAATCTATATATACCATGTAAGTGGCCTCTGTCCGTTGGCTTTCATGCGAAAGATGTCTGGCAACCACAGAGTATCGACTAAACATTGATTAACGGTCGGTTAGCCCGTGGGCCGACGGGCGTCCAGTCTCGAATCGATTTGTCTGAACAAAGCATTTCGGACCCACCGTAGCTTCTCACCTTTGGTGCTTCATTTGGATATCCCCGAATTCAACTCAAAATGAGAAAATGGTCTAAAATGTCTTAAATCTAAGATACGACAGCTAATTAAATTTCAATTTTTTCTATTTCAATATTTTTTAATATTATCCTTCCGATCAATTTTGATCAAAGATTGCTAATTGACAATCCAGTCGATGCCAACTTTTCAACATGATACAACCGATACTGACGTCAATAATTTTTTATAATTTTTTAAATTTTCTTTCCTTTACTTTTCTCTCTCTTTTTTCCTATTTTTTCCTTTTTCGCCTATGGACAATCTCAGTGATATTATTAATTTCCTTAAAAAAGGTTTTCTGAAAAGCATTTTCTAGAAATGACACATTTTTCGTGAAAAAAACAAAGCCTTAAAAAAGTCTGCTCACATCGCAAGATAAGATATCCAACAAAGGTTTTGGAGGGCAAGATAGGCAATTTGAGGGGAGTTCCTTTTTTCATTGGGCTTTGGCTACATAATCCGCGAGAATATTTGCATCCTCGGGACATCGGGCTAGGTTCACAAAGTTCAGTTGGGCCAGATTTGCTTTGCAGTCATCAATCCAGGCCCGTAGAGCTCATGGGTTCCGCTCTTCTTCCATAATGCAGTTAACTAGCGAAGTACAATCTGATTGTACTTGAATTTGAACTCCACAGAACTCTTCACATTTGCTTCTCTCTTCGATAAATCGTAGACCAATGAGCAAACCTAAGGTTTCAGCCGCTTCGACTGATCCAGCCAAGATAGATTTTGCGAAACCATCCACCAACACTCCTCTGCAGTCTCGAATCACCCCTGCTACGGCTGCTTCCGACGAGTTCTCCGATTTGGAGCAATCGACGTTAATTTTAGATTTCGGTTTTTGCATTTTTTTTTTCATTTTTTTCCAAAGACCCTCCGATAAAAAAATTTCCCGAAAAAATCTGGTGGCTGCCATGAAGAAGATAAAGTTCTCCGATTTGGAGCAATCGACGTTTCCTGTTCCTAATTGCACTTTTCGGCCTTGGATTCCATCTCAAGAAAACTGGCTTGCTTTGTAATTGAAAGATCCAACGTTCTGCTCGAGTTCAGCTAGCGAGAGCTAAGAACAAACCCATTTCGTGCCCTCCAAATTGACCACCGGATGCTTGCAATTTCCTCATGCGAGACCTGGTATGTATTAGCTTCAAAGCATTTCAATAACCATTTGTCCAGTCGAGTGATGGGTATGTCTAAAGATTGTAACTTGATTTTTCGTCTGCCCATAACAAAGCTGTCCAAGGACAAAGCAAGAGCGTGTGCTCAATAGTCTCCGGCACATGGTGGCATAATGGGCACAAGGGGTCTGGTAAGATCTTCCTTTTATAGAGGTTTTCTCGGGTAGGTAGGGCATTTCGGCTAGGGGTGCAAGGTTACCGAGAACCGTCCAACCCACTCAAAACTAGACCGAACCGGCCCAAAACCTATGGTTCCTAAGGGAAACAATCCGGTTCTAATTTATTGAAACTAGTGAGTACTGGTCCTGGTTTCCAATTCCAAGTGAGGAACCACCCACTCACTCATCTGACCGGATTTGTAATATTGTGCATTTGTATTTTTGGAATTTTATCATAAAGAGTATACCATTTTGCATCAAATTTGATGGTGATAATGTCAAATATGGGAATTGAGATGGGCACAAGATAATGATTGACCAAGGATCGATAGAAATCCAGTGATGGACAACCTTGCACGAGCAGACTAGAGATTTGATTGCATCCGATAATCTACATAAGTTGGAAAAAGTGCAACAAATATAGTCAAAAGATATTTGAATAAAGAGAATTTTGAGGAAAGAATTGTAAATGGGTAGTGAGATATTTGAATGAAGAGAATTTCAATGGATGGATTTGGGAACAATTTTGATGGGAAAGAATGGTGGCAAGCGTTAATCGGTCGACACCAAAAAAGGAAAATAAATCATTTTTCTTTCCAACTTGCAAGGACAAAATCGCAATCGACGCAACAATGGAAGGGGGATTTTGATAGACAAAAATCAAGATGGAAAGTACGCATCGAACGGTACAGCTTGGGCGATCTTCTCTCCCTCAATCCCGGTTCCAATTCTCTCCGATTTGTTGGGAGGGGGAAGGCAAAGGACGCCGGTGTTGTCGGATTTGCGTCGTCGAGATTAGGTACGTCAGGAGGAACTAGGCTAATGCCACCAAAGCCACAGTAACATTGGAAAACCTGCGCAGTGTTAGTTAATGATAACAAGTCTAATAATGCTGATGGAGGTCCACCGTTGACTGTCACGGTGGAGCACTAAAAGTCATTGGGTTTGCCGTAGATGACTCGGCCAAGGCAGGGATGTTGTGTAAAGTTTGGTAGGACTAGTTTCATAGATCTATTCGGAAATCAGACTGGATCGATAGTCCAATTTTTTTATGGATCCATAGAATCAACTAGAGGTTCCTAGTTTTAATTTTTCGGAACTAGTCTTTAACAGGTGGGTTTTCGATTTCAGGGTAAAAACCGCTCATTCGGACCATACTCACCTCTATTTTCGGCAAAGTCTCCATAGGAAGATGAGAATTTTAAGATAAGTATTTAGTTTCCATAGCCATGTCCAAAAGGATCTTCGGGCTTGGAAGGAGATAGAGGCTAAAGTTGGTTGTTGTTTTTTGTTGGATGGATATAGTTTATTGTAGACACTCTTGACTGTATAATGCCTGGTTTTCTTCCCTGTCCAAACCAAATGGTCTTCCTCAGAGTTTCTGCTGAGAGGAATTGCTAGGATTTCATTAGCCACAGTCCCATCAAACATCTTCCGCAACACATGCTCACTTCAAGTTATATCCTCTTGGTTAATGAGTTCCTCCACCTGTTGGGGCTCTTCAATATTTGCCGGTCCACCAATAATTCCCCTTTCTAGCTACCTATCCTCTCTTATGTTGATCTTTTTTCCATTACCCACAGTCCATCTAATGTCTCCATAAATTGAGTCCCTACCAATAAACATACTTTGCCATCACCAAGAGGGTTTTGAACCCTTTTGTGCCTTCAAAAATTCTTCTTCAGGAAAATGTATTCCTTTGAACAAACAGCTCCAAAGAGCTATCGGGGACTTAGAAAGTCTCCAAGCCTACTTGCCTAACATTGCCTTATTAAAAGAGATTAAGTCTCGGAATCCCAATCCACCACTATCCTTCCTCATTTTAAGAGTTTCTCAATTCTTCCAATTAATCCCAGCCTTTGTTTCATTTTGCTTCCATCATAAGGTGGCAATTCTTTGTTCAATCACTCTACATATCGAGAGTGGGATTTTAAAGATACACATCACATATTGAGGTAAGGCTTGCACTACAGTCTTGAACAATATTTCTTTTCTAGCTTTTGATATTAACTTCTCTTTCCAACCCTCTAGTTTCATGTTCACCCTTGCTAAGATCCAAGCAAAAACATTTGCTTCTTCGATTGCCCTAATCGGAAGGTATTCCTAGTTACTTGCCTGTTTTGTCAATTATTAGGGACTCTAAGTTCTAAGGCCATATTCCTTTCCAAGTCTTTTTGGGTGTGACAATCAACATGATTCTCCCTAATCTCCCTTTATTCAGGAAAATTATCTAATCGGTCATAAACATATTATACAAATACCAATTCAATAATAAACTTTTCAATTTTATCAATTCAGTTATATTAAACTTTTGCATTGAATTCCATTATAATCCTTACGATCAATTTTCACCTGAAATTATTAACATACGGTCTAGTCATCACCAGCTGTCTTGCATGACACGCCGTTACATTAGTGATTTTCAATGAACATTGGCCAAAAGAATTATATTGGAATTTCATGTAAAGATTTAAAACTAATTTGGCAAAATTGGAAAGTTTTTAATTGACATTCATACAATAGATTTAGGATTAATTGGACAATTCCTCCCCCATCCATTCTCATCAAGATCTTGCCACAATGGCTCACTCTCTAGTGAAAAAATGTCATTTCTTGAAATTACAACTTATAGTTCTTATTTTATATTTGAGTGTAATTTAGAGTTGGCTTAATTGCGTTTTGATGGGGGTTTGGAGGGAAAGGTTGGTGCTCCTCATTTTTGGGGAGAAGAAGTTTTTTTGCCAGGACATCATTGCCTGTTTCTTTTTTTTTTTTATTTTTTTCAAATTTAGAAGATTTAGATAAGCAAACTAAGATATTAAGAATTCAATTGATTGAAGTAAAACATTAATGACCCGATTGGCCGATGAATAAAACGCTAATTGACCAAGCTAGAATATTAAAGACTCGTTGACGAACAATCAAAATGGTTAAGGAATGATTCTATTCTTGTCCAACGAATCTACCGTTATGACTTTATTTTTTTTTCCCTTTGCGTAATGTCAGCATCATGTTAGGGCTCCAATGTGGCAAATTTTTTTGGTCGAAAGTGAATATTTCCAAAGATGAATATGAGAGATTTCAAATAGAACAATAAAGCACAATTTGCTATTAGAAGCTCCCTCTCATCTCATAACAACATGTTTGTCTTAACATCAAAACAGAACAAACGGCAGTCAATCGGCGAATCTCACATCATCATCATCGGTGAATATTTCATTCGCATCCCGGCTTACCACATGGGCAATGTATACCTAGGCTCAGTATCCTCAACACCATCACCATATGAAAACACCAAAAACAAGTTGAATATACTTCCAAATCTAGATCGAGAGAGGTTGGACAAGTATGGAAAGGCCTCTAAGGAACTCATAAATCTAAATTGGGAGAGAAGAATTCCCAAATTTGAATCTAGATTGGGAGATGAGAGATTCCAAAGCTCGGTTAAGTCATATAAACGCTTCTGTCATGAACTCATTGTGTTCCTCTTCAATCCTGTTAGACTTCTTGGTTTGAATGATCTAAAGCAGCACGTTGATCCCTGACAATGGAAGCGATAAATACGCCTAGCGAGCGAAGAAAAGTATTAGTTACAAGTAAAGAAGAAAACGCCAAACAAAAAAGAAGATGAAAATAACAAAATTCTCCTAGATTGGACTAGGAGAGAAAATCCCAATTCAAGTTGAGAAGATGGAGCCTCCCTCGACTAAAAGTCATGTCTCGGTCAAGGGAGGGTCAAGGGAGGTTGGAGTGGAAGAAAAAGCAAAACCAAAGAGAGGTGGCTGAAAAGAGAGTGTTCAAAAGAGTATCTGTCAACTTTATGTTGACATTATGGACAAGGCCTATTTCTTGCAATTCTTCCTTTTAATTTCAATATTCGCTCCGAGGGAAATAAAAAGATCTCTTAAAACTGAAAAAAAACCTCGTGCATGGTTTTACATATGGATAATCATGTACTTTGGAATAAGCACGTATGCATACCTTCCAAATGATCCGTGTTAAATAACAATCAAATCGCATAAGTCTCGAAATTAAGAAAAGATTAACAATAAAAATAGAAATGAAAGAAAGTAGATTTCACTCCAAATAGACCCATACTACTGTGTGTTTAGCTAAATTTATTGAGATATAATCATAATGCGATCATAGACATGCCAAAAATAAAATAGCGCGTCACTTCAAACGAAAACACGGTATCCAAATTTGGACCGTCTCCACGGTACCATCAACATCAAAACCAGCTCAAAAACTGTCATTCCCTGCGGAACCCTCGGAAAGCATCAGGACAAGTGAGAAGATAACAAGCATCTAACGCCCAAAAAACAGTTTTTTGGGTTTCTTCCTTCGCAGGATAGGAAGGCATCTAAGGAATCGAAGTTAACCCATTCTCCAATTGTGTCTTTCGTCACGGGCTGCGCCTGCGCATCGCATTCGTGCAGTCCCCATCGCACCAAGCATCTTCTCCTCCCCCGCGGGCCCAAAAAAAAAAAAAAAAAAAAAAAAAGAGGAAGGACATAAATTCCCAAAATTCCGACGGCCCGCCACGTGTCAATAAGGAGCGCATGTGCGGAGGAAACCGCTAAAGCCGTCCTTCGCTCGGCCCATTCCTTTATCGCCTTCGCTTTCCTCCTCCTCCTCCTCCTCCTCCTTTCTTCCGACTACTCTCTCGCCGTCCGTCCGTCCGGCACTGTACCGCCGGAGAAGGAGCCGTCGTCGGAGTGCCAATTGGGGATGAAATTAGCTCGCTCTCTTCAATCGGATCTTGCCCATCTCCGTTGAACGGGTCGATTCGAGTCGGGTTTCGGTCTTTTCTGCTTCTGGAGCGGGGGAGAGAGATGACGACCCTGCAGAAATTCAAGCTGCTGGCGACGCAGTGCGCCGTCGTGGGGAGCCCCTCCCGCAGCCCCACCACCAGCCCCGTCGTCCACCTCCGCCGCCGCAAGACCCTCCGCATGCTCCTCAACCGGGCGGATCGCCGCCGGCTCCCCGCCGCGAGGGCTCCCCGGAGCGGGACCTCCCCCGCCAGAGCCCCCCGCAGAACCCCGGCAGGTTCCGGGCCCGGCACAAGCTGCGCGACCTGTTCGTGTCGTCCCCGCCGCCGCCCCCGCCGCTCGACGGCGCGGCCCGGTCGGAGAGGAGGCTCGACGCGCGCGAGCGGCTGCTGGCCGATGCGGCGGGGACCGAGACAATGGGGCGCGGCGGCGTCGGCGGCGGCGGCGGCGGCGGGGGTTCGCGGCCCGGCGCGGCGGGGGCGGCGGCTCGATCAGGCCGTTGTCGGCTGCCTTCCGGTACAGATTGCTCAGGAGACCATGGCGGCCGGTACTGGTAGCGATTCCGGAGTAGCAATGTGATGTGAAATTCAAAAATTTTTCTCTCCGATAAATAATATTAAATTTTATTTCTTGAAGCATGTTTTCGTTCATAGTTTCCATCTCTTCTTCCTCCTTTTCTTCCATGTACCTCCGCACCACCCTGTGTAAGTTAGATTAGAAGAGAAGCTTAGGGCAACGCCGGGGCGCGGCGCCGGTGCCACGGGGGAGCCGCGAGGGCGGTCGAGACATCGAGAGGGGGCGTGACGTTCACGGCCGCGGGTCGCGCGTGGCGGTGGCGGCGCCACCGAGACGGGAAAAGACGCGATCAGCGCATTGAATTTTCCTAACGCGGGGGCAGAATTAGCGATGGGCTTTTTAGTTTTTAGTCAACTGCGAGACTGTTGTGGTTAGTTTTGAGTGGGTGGGACAGGGACAGTGCTGGGTCTTTGAAGGCGCCATTAGATCGTGAAGACAAAAAAAGGTGTGCAAAGACAGGGACGGGATGAGGATGATGATTGAAGATGATGATGATGATGATGATGATGGCTCCGCTCCTTAAATAAACAAATGTTCGACGAAATGACTGCTGTCGCCCTCTTGCGGCCTCCATGCGCGCCCGCGCTTTGATGGGTTTCGTTTGATTGAAATTGAAACTTCTTGGCTGCTTTCGTCTCTCCAATGGATTGTGTGGAATGATGTGGGTTTTGCCTTAGCGTCCGGGACGAGCTCTGTTGGAGGAGGGCGAGGGGATTTGCAGAATTCGGGGAGGTGAATCGTGCCGTCGAGTTTTGTCCTTCTGGTTCGCGGCTTAGTCTGAGATTTCTGTGAATTATGGTCGAAATGTTTCTTGATGGACCGGCCAGGTCTTGTCACCGGAGTCGAATCGACGCGAGAGGAGCGGTGACAAATGATGGGTGGACGAGCTTGTGCGATTTGAATCGGTGCAGAGGGAAGGAGAGATGAAGGGCCGCATGAGAAAAGATCGAGTGTTGTAGTGTGCTCTGCGCCATGATCCGGTCGTCCCAGGCATGATTAGTCGTGAAGCAAAGCGGGCATCATGCCCCTGCATATGTGGCGATTTTAGGCAATGATTCTTGATTTAAGGCATGGACTGCAGATGGTAATCATGCTTTTCCTTGAGGCTTTGAGTTGGGGCTAGTGGGTTCATTGGAATGATTATCGCATGAGTGGTGCAAAATTTCAGTTTCGGTGCATGCTTCTTGTACCGATACCAAACATGTGAGAGGCTCTATCTCTCGGCCGATTCAGAGCGGAGAAGAGTGGTGGATGAGAGGACTGACTGTGGAGAAGAAAGCCCATCGGTCGTGCTGGGTCGAGAACTGAGATTTAGGCCGCATGCAGATGTGGATTTTCCGGTTTCCTCTCTGTCCTCTTTCTTCGCCATTGCGAGGTTTGAGAGATGACACAAACTTGACTGTTGGTGCATTATTTGAAGGAACGCCCGTGAGGACGCTTATATAATCCGAGTGTTTCCGAGTTCCTTGATTACTGATCCATTTGCAAAAGGGTCGAGGGACGTATCACGGTGTGTTTGTTCGAGCGAAAGTATTCTTCTACTAATTAGATTTCCAAACTTTCACATTTTTGGTTTGCTAAAAATGATCAATCAACAGAAAATCATTTATGATAAAAATATGCATATTTAACCGTTAGAAAAATAAATGAATTTTTTTAAACATGAACATGGAAATAAATGATAACTTGAAAAATAATTATTTAAAAAGCATTTCCCTTTATCGTGAAGTTATCTTCGAAACAAGCACACCCTTTGGATACTAGTAGTCCAGTCCATTCTAACTCTTATGGGGTTACTTGGCTTCGAGATTATGACTATAGAGTAGGCTTATGTTTAGAGATTTCAAGTGGATGGGTTAGATATGAATGGATGGGAAATAGTTTAATCCATGTCAATCCATTTTCATCATTTATATAAATTTAATAATTCACATCCAACCCGACTTATACGTAGCTCATTCAACTCAAAAAATTCATGGTTTTTTTTTTATTTTGGTAGAAATAATTCATATTTTAGAGGCATTTTAAACCTATTCTTTTTCCTTTTTATAATTTTGCCATTCCGAGGAATACTAGCCCCACTTACTTTTACACTTGCGCTCAAACTCTCACTATATTATGGGGCCACGTGGTCACACATATCAAGGAAAGCAACGGTTTCTTTGCGTGTGGAACACAGATCTTTTCTATTATGAGTTTGATTTCCTCTTCCACTTGACACCCAAAGCTGGAGACCAATAGAAAAAAAAAATGATTTACTCCTACACTTATTATACGAATATAACAATATCATAGACTTTCAATTTATCATTTTAATCATAAACTTTTACACCAATTTTGGTAATAGTCCTTCCGGCGAAATTTGAATGTAATCCTTATAATCAATTTTCGCTTGAAATCATTACATACGAATGCCAAAAATAAATAAATCATCATATCAATAATTTCAAATGAAAAATTAATCAGAATGATCACATTATAATTTTGCATAAAGATTTATGACCAAATTGATAAATTTATAAAATTTATAACTAAAGTGGCGTTTGTAATTGATTGGATAGTATTTCAGGGAAAAAGAAAGCATAGAGAACGAAAACCAGAAGAACAGCCACTCAGGTTTTGTTTTTTATTGTCAAATTCCTTTTATTTTTTTCTCTTCCATCTCAACACTAAAAGCTAGATATGAAAAAAAAAAATTAGAAAAAAGGGAATCAAAAGAACGACAGTCCCTCGAATCGGTTGTGTATGTGTATGGATTTGAGAAATGATTTTGGCAAGTAAGAGCAAGAGGAATTATTGCTATCTTCCCTCTGATTTTGGCTTTAGTTCTTGGTTGCTTCTTTGTGTTCAGCGGAGAAAGAAATCCGGTAGAAAGGTGGCAAGGATCGCGTCACCCTCGCCATTGCCGCCTATGCCATTGGTGGAAGAGGGTTGCCCCGGCCATACCGCACAAGTGAGGCCTCAGACTCTTCGGCCAATATGTATAACATCAAACGAACTAGATCTGGGATGCTCACTCTCTCCATTGTCGGCGATGATGCGAGATAAATCTGCCTGCACAACCATCACCAACGTCACCATTGACTTTGGCCTGCAAAGATTGTCCATTTCAGTCTTCGCCTATCGCGTTTTTATGCTTTTTTTTTTTTCTTAAATGAATTTTCAGACTTCAAAACCTCTAGAAGTGGTATTATGCTGACCACTGCAATTGGCCATGTGGTCTTCTCAACGACAGCGTCTATCGAAGGGTGTGAGAGCGAGATGCCCTTAGTATGGCTTTTTGCTTGACTGAATTTAAAGCGGATTCTTTCCAAAACCACCGGAACCCATCTTTAATAAAATTTAGCTTTATTAGACCCATTTCATATTATCTTTTAAATTCTAGGTCAATTCATATATCACCCAACTTATTAAATATGAGTCAAAATATGAACTTGTCATCCATTTTGCCCATTTGGGTAATGGGCTTATGTTTGGGAGGTCAAGCCCACTCGATGGCGTCTCTCAACCTCAAGGCTCTAGGATTGATGAAGTAAGAGTAGTCATAGCATACCGGTAGTGTAAAAAGAATTTTATGCAAGTGACTTCATAAATTATACATCTCAAAAAGTTAATAGTTATAATTCTCATATCAAAAGTAAATAAAGTTGCTTGTGCAAGATATCCTACACAATGACAATGAATACCCTATTAGAACACTACAAGTATTATAACTTTTATATGATGTTCATTTTAGTGTCAAAATTTTTCAAGCGATCATTTGAGTGTCATGTTGGTGAAAATTTGTTTATTTGAGTTTTGGGAAAATTATCAAAAAAGTCATAAACTTATTATATTTTGTGTCAATTCAGTTTTAAAATTTTCAATTGTGCTAATTGAGTTCTAAACATTTTCATATTTTATTAATTGAGTCTATCCGATCAATTTTGGCTAAAAATTGTTGATATAAACGTTAGGCTATCTTACATGGCACAACCAACATTGAAGTACACATCTTTAATCATTTTTTTGTTATTTTCTTTGCTTTTTCTTTACTTTCTTTTTTTTTTTATTAAGGTCAGTGCCGACCATTAGGCGAGAGCTTGTGGGCCCTTGCTATGGCCAACAAGGCTTAAGCAAGGGCATGGTGATACCCTTGCTAGATCTAAGCCAAGTGTTGCAACCCTTGCCCCAATTTGGTTGGGGCATCTCCAGTGAGAGTCTATTGGCGATCCTTACTAGTCTTCAATTAAAAAAAAAAAAAAAAGAAAAGAAAAAAAAAAAAAAAATCAAAAAATGATTAAAATATTATAAAAAAAATGCCACATAGCACTGTCAACGTTCATATCAGCAACTTCCATTTAAATTGACCAAATGAACTCCATTGACAAATATGAAAAATTTTAGAACTCAATTGTTGTTTATAGTTCTAATTGTTGTTTATAACTAAATTAACACAAATGTAATAAATTTATGAGTTTTTTTTATAATTTCCCCATTGAATGTTTATTCTAGCCATTCGTCCTATCGTAGTTTATTAAACTAATTTTTTACTTCAATGTGGCTTTTTAAAATGAAATAGAAACCCAAAGTAGAAAATTCTTCATTCGACGTGGCATAAGTAACCAAAATGACAATGTTTGATTTAGAGTTGGGGGAAACTCTCTCTCTCTCTCTCTCTCTCTCTCTCTCTCTCTCTCTCTCTCTCTCTCTCTCATAATATATACAGCATCTACATTCATTTCTTCAATCTTTTATCATTTCAACGGATTCGATTTTTCCTGCGTGGGATAAGTTTCAAGAAGGGAAGGTGAAGACTGTGAAGAAGACAGAGTCCGAGTGGAGCAACACAAGACGAGTCTTTGTTGCAAAAGCTGAAGTTGTTCGATTTTAAGGATTTAATAACGACCATAGGAATTGCGACAATCGATGCGAACACATTTCGAAAGAAGAAAGTGGTGATGCAGGTCGGCTATGTGGGTACCACTTACAAAGGTAAAAGCTTGAAAGTGCTTAAGTAATGCCAACTATACTCCTTGCCGATGATAATTTCTATGCCACGAAGTTAAGGGCCGAGTCTACAATGACGCTGCATTAACTTTCCTCATGGCTTTGTTGACAAAATCGTGAACTGTTTCTGCTCTTCATTGCTAATTTGATAAGGTGGATTTGCCCTAGTATAAGAACTTGGGGTTATGGATTCCCTAAAAATGTTAAGAGTATTGCCCCAATTCATTAATTTGTGGAAAAAGGATCTAAATAACAAATGCTTAGAAGCTCACTTGCTAGCTTCATCTTGCCGACCTAAGTAGCACCGATATCCATACACAACATAACATTACACGCCGACATGTTATTTCTAAAAAAATAGAGAATTCCAACACGTTATATATTAAATATATATTTTTATATATACATGATAAATTATTATCTTTATGATTATTTCAATCAAATTAATTTGATTCAAATTAAAAATAAATACATGATAAAAGAATAGCCTATAATGAATTTACACTAAAAACATTAATCCATCATTTGTAATTATTCATTGTTTCAAATTGACAAATTCAACTACATTCCATTTCAATAATCCATAAAACTTGAAAGTGACTCATGTGAAGTGAGAGTCATAAAAGAAGAAAAGATAGATTTTTCTTCTTTCATATTTTTTTTTTATCTTTTTACATATTTATATTTTGACCATTTATTTATTGAAAATTGTTAAAATTAATCTCATAAGTGTTGAAGTTCTAGACTCACGTGTCGGGGCTTATCGAGAGAGTGAATCACGTGTCGGATTCTTTAACATCCGTTAATCATATGTCGGAGCATATCGGACACGTATCAGAATATCGGACACAGGTTTTAAATTCTCAAAGAGTGTTGGTACTTATTATTTGTTGACTAATCACATCAAATGTTATATAATAAATTGATGACCTATTAGATTTTCCAACCGCTCAAATAGCTAAGTGATTGATCTTTTTTACCTGACTAAAGTAAGTGTTGCATGAAAATCATTATAGTTCTAACGTCCTTTTCCCCATTTTTGTTCAATTAAATAGAGGGTTAATAATACAAGAAACCCTAAATCGATACACCTGTAACTATTACCAAAAACCTTAAATTGGTACACATGTAATAAATCTATCATCCATTAGTTTTCATTAAATTTTACTGTGAAATTACTTAGTTGAATGATATATAACAATTAACGGATAATTTAAAACCCCATGTTTATCAGAAATGTATTAGTTTACGATTTTTCGTGATATTAATATAACTTAACAGAAACTATATCAGTTTTGGTAGTGATCAAAAAATTAATTTGAGATAAATTTATATTTAAAATTTTTAATCAAAATATTAATTTAAAATAAATTTATTACGATTATACTTATCAAGAATTTTCCGTTGTATTAACCCTTAAATATACCCTAGTCACTCCACTCGACCAAGAGAATCCAAACCGGCTGGCACACTCGCCTTTTTTTATCGATCATCCCAACAATTTCCAATTTAGATGCAAAGTGGGACCAAATCCCACTAACCCAATTGACCAAGAGGAGACTCTGGCCCCTCTCTTGATGGGATAGGGGGGGACGTTTCCCTCTTCTTTTAAGTAAATCCTTTTCTCTTTCAAGATAAGAAGAGACTTTTGATTTTTCCTTTTTGGCTTTTGGAAAAAGGAGAAGATACTTCTCAATTATGGAGGACTTAGTGTGCTTCTCTCTCTTCTCTCTCTCCTCCTTTCTTTTCTTTTTTTTTTTTTTTTTGTGTTTTTTATTCCCCTTATGGGACCCCCCCTGATTCTGGACTCCAATGATTCTAACTCCCATGTGGACTGCACACTGCACTTTGGTGAGCGTTGGTGTCCGGAATGTATGGCCATGACACCTGCAAAATGTTGTGCTCTTGTCATTGTCACCGCCCTCCCTCCATTACTGCTACGTGTGGAGAATCTATCCATCAATGGATGGTATTAGAACCCTTTTATTTTATCTTGGCCATAATTGTTGTCAACATATACATAATTTAAGTAATTATAAATTGTATGGATTTCATGATCAAAACTTATCGTAAGGCATTAAATCAGACTATAAGAGGGTTTGCTTCTCTCTAGAGTTTTAAATTCAAATCTTGTCAAATCAAATCTGATGGAGGAAAATGCATCCTTAAGATTGTAGGGAGATATAGGCTAGTCGAAGTGAGCAAAGACTAATTGAGACACCACTTGACTACTACACAATAACGAAAAAAAAAAAATAGTGAGAACTTCTAATAGTTCTGTAATAGAAATATAAATTCATCACCGTAACAGTACTTTAAACAATTTCTAAAATTCTTTCCCAATAATTTTCTTTACTTAATCTACCGGTACTTATTAGAGCTTAAGCCATATTATCAAGAACCATCACTATATAAAACTTTTATAACATGATATGAATCACTATAATATATTCTTCTATCCTTTTTTTTATAATAAGCAATATATAGAGAAATCAACCTAGAAAAAAGGGGAGTGATGAGAGTTTATCGGAAGATATACCAACCGAAGATTCACAAAGCGAAACACAAAGATCCAAAACCCGGCAAAACGAAAGGGATTCAACCCAGGATTGTGGAACTGGACTTGTATTTCACTTAACCATCTCACTTCCCTTCGATCCAATTTCTCATTCCTCGAGCGTCATCGTGCGCGCAATCTTAGCAAATTCGCTCAGTCTCGCCCTCACGCAAGCAATATTATCTTTTCAATTCGTTCCTTAGCTCAAGCATTATCATGGGCGCGATCGCACAATCACTATTATCTTTTAAAAAATTCGAACCCGAAATTGTAGAAACAAGACCAATTTGACCCCGAAGTCCAATCTTTCCGTGGAAGCCTCTCTTTTTTCCAAAGTTCGTGACGCTTTCATATTGAGACAAGAGAAAGTGGAGATTTACGCATCTTTTTCCTCGTCCACGGTCCTTGCTCTTCTTTATATAAAGCGGACGTTTAACTACCGAAAAGCACTTCTTGACAGTCACGTCTCTTTTATCCTTCGTTTTCCCTAGGAACGACGAGTCTCCGTTATCGAAAACCGAGCGCTCGGTGGCGGGGGACATCACGGGCGGGCATGTTGCTCTCTCTGTTTCTCTTTCTTTCCAATTGGCTAGCAGACGCCAAGAAAGATCGATTTGGAACATAATTCTCCTAATTGCTCACATGACCCACGAATCAACCTGCAGTTTCTGTCTCCAATTTTTGAGACCGAAGATTAACCCTGTTGGGCTTAGGATCGAGATTGGATTGACCCTACCAGTTTGATCCAATTCTAAGATTAACCCAAAACCAACGGATTTTTTTTTTTTTTTTTGTATTTCTTAAAAGGATAAACGTGCTTTAAAATTATATATTTAGTGACAACAGATATTGAGTAATCAAACTATAAATATCCGTACAAATCATATAGAAATATAATATAAGGTGATGACAACAATTTCCACTTGCCAAAAGTAACAATAAATTTAAAATGGAACATGAAAATCAAATTTAAAATAAAATGATGTTCAAAATATGTAATATAGATCATGAATTATACATATAAATACTCAAAGTTGATTCCGATTGGATAGGCTTATATATTCGATGAAAAAGGAGGAATCGCTAAGCACTTTAAGTTATATATTATGGTTTGGAAAATATATCTATAAAGTTGATC
This sequence comes from Eucalyptus microcorys, assembly GCA_014182515.1. NCBI lineage: Eukaryota > Viridiplantae > Streptophyta > Magnoliopsida > Myrtales > Myrtaceae > Eucalyptus > Eucalyptus microcorys. Next base: position 19,284,734 of record CM024571.1, on the reverse strand, counting down.
TAAGTTGGACTAACCATAAATCTCAATATCAAAAAGACCAACCTGTATAATGAAAATTCCAGTGGCTCTAGAATTAGGGACAGGTCCCATCCTCCTTTGAATCGGATCAAGATCAGCCGAATTAGGCTGATCTGAGCTCAGTTGATCGTTAATCTTTGGACCAATGTTCATCCGTAACATACCCAATTCATTGAAAATGCGTCATCCTTTTCAGCTAATGCAAATTGATCGGATTTGACTGGTTTTCCGACAAAAGTGGTGATGAGGAGGATGGATGATAGCAATGTGATGTCAAGTCTGGCAGCGCATTCAGAATTCATCGGGAATTGCTGTACTGCGGACGAAAGGCATCAATTGCATGTCAAATCCTTTTGATTGAAAGCAAATCTACCATGAGTGTAAGATTGTATTTAATTTAATTTACACGAAAGTAAAATAAAACACCACCTCGTGAAAGTCCTTTGCATATTTTGTTCGCATGTCAAATCCTTTTGATTTACTTAGTAAAAGATAGATGATTTAAAAACATTTCAAAAAATGATAGCTCGTATTAGGTATGGACAAAAGAAGAGTCCGAATTAGACGATTCTAGATAATTCTCGAATCATCAATTCAGTTTTCATGGAACCGATTAATTATGATTCGGTTCTTGATTTTATGAATAGAAACTACCCATTCAAATCATTGGGATTGGATTGATTTTTTCTAGAAATTTTTACAAATATGTAAAATACTAAAAATAAAGTCCAAACCTAACTTAACTGAGCAATAAAGCTCGACTCTCTGTGTCTCTCACACATGCACGAATGCTCTTCATTGTCTTTGCTCTTCAATGCAGTAATCACAACTCCAGCTCGACAACTCCAAGCCATAATCGCGCCTCGCGGCCTCGCCTAAGTTGCTCTTCCGTCGTTTTACTCGACTCTCTCGCTCGAACTGAGTCGCTCGCGCCTTCAACTCAAAGCTCCATTGTGTCACTCTCGCTCTATTCTTGGCCCCGAATGGCTCCCAACTAGCCCGCCACCATCTAGGCATATATCATGTCTATTTGATCGTAACTTATACCGAAGTGAAATAATTTTTCGCATCTCTTGTTGTTTTATGATTTTTTAGATGACTACAGACAAAATTACCAACCTAGAAATCAGTCCCACCGATTAGCTCCCGATTTGCAAATGGAAATTGGATTATCTAAAAATCGATCATCCTTATTTCCAATCGTTTAAAATAATTAGTTAATGAAAAATATTTTTAGTATTGAGATATCTAAACATTTCCGTGATAATATAAATATTTTTCGTTCTTAAAATGCGATTATTTTCAAATAAATATTGAATTTGTTCCATTTGATCTCATCCCCATCATCAATCTGCCTAGTCTTTTTCTTTTTCTTTTTCTTTTTCTTTTTTGTGTTTTTGGCACCTGTTAAACTGGAATATACTAGAACCTGAAATTCGCCGTCAGGCGACCATCCCAACGCTTCTCTCTCTCTCTCTCTAACGTTCGATAAAACCTCCACGCCTCCTCCGTCCGCCGTAGTGACCTCACGCGCCGCCCCTCTTCTCGACCCACCCTTCCCGGAAAACAGGAATTTGTCCAGAAGAATCCCGACTGTGACCCGACCCGCCACCTCACAGACTCCACCCGACGCGCCGACGACGTCGTCCTCACGCTCCGCCGCCGCCGCCCCCCCTCTTCATCCGAAGCGAAATCCTCATCCGCTCCGAGGACGGCGGGCCTGCTCTCCGATCCACCGTTCTCTTCCGTAGCTCGAGAGATTCTCCTCTCGGGATCTGCTGAACAGCGTCTCCCCGGGGTTGCATGAATCGGTCGCCTTCTCTGATGAGAAGGAGATGGGCGGGGTCACGTCGTCCATTGCAGCGAAGTTCGCCTTCTTCCCGCCGCAGCCGCCGTCTTACACCGTCGTCGAGGAGGACGACGGCGGCGGCGTCGGCGGCGGGGGCGGGGGCGAGGGGGAGCAGCGGCGGAGGCTGCGGATACCGGAGTGTGCTGGCGGGGACGCCGCCGCCCCCATCGACGTTATGAAGCTGAGGACGCGGCGGGGGAACGAGATCGTCGCCGTGCACGTGGCACACCCCAAGGCGTCCGCCACCATGCTGTACTCCCATGGGAATGCCGCGGATTTGGGGCAAATGATGGAGCTTTTCGTCGAATTGAGCAAGCGCTTGAGGGTCAATATCATGGGGTGAGTTCAAATTGGATGGGATTCAGTTCTCTGTAGAGAATTTGGAGAATTGGAGCTCGGCGATCTTTGCTTAGTTTGATGCTTGCTCATAAAAGGAGCTATGTGGTTGTGTCACTTTTTGTTGTAAGAATCTGCTATTTTTCCGGCTGATCAAGTGAATTTCATGGCCTTTTCAAGTGACCTTGTTTGTTTTTTGAACTCTTTTTGAATCTGGATGGAAATAGAAAGATCAAGACTCCCAATTTTCGTTTTCTTGGTGGCTGAATCTGTTGCTTCTTAGTTTGATGAAAAACCAATGGCAAACTTCCTTTTTGGGGTCATTTGTAGGTGTAGTAACTGTTAGCTTCTTGAACTAGTGCTCCAGTAAGTTTCTGTAAGGAGTGGCTCTTTGCATTTTCTTTTCCCTGAGACACAAGATAACCAATTTTGGTTTGGGTATTACTGTGGAGAATGTTATTGATGGTGGGCTGGATGAATTGGAGGATGCTGAATCTCTCCTGCCTGCCCCATGTGAATGATCTAGTCTCTCTGTTAAGAGCATACTCAGTAAGGATAGTATCTCTTCCTTAATTTGTGAGACCACAGGAAAAATTAAAAACTTCTTAGTTTATGTGCTCGTCTTTGCTCTTGATGCATTATCCACTGTGATCAGCCAATGATTGATGTAAAGGCTTGCTCAGTGTTCCTCTGTTGTATGTTTCAGGTATGATTATTCTGGTTATGGGCAATCTACTGGAAAGGTTGGTGGATGGTCCCTTTATAGCTTTTAGTAATTACAGAAGAGTATTTTGTCTCTCATTTTAGTAATTCTACAGTTTCTATTTATTCAAGAAACTTTTGATTGAGTTTCCTGCATGACTTGTTTAACATTAGGTGTAGTCCTATTCTGAATATGTACTCTGTATTCAAAGTCATCTGGCGAGCTCCATGTTTCATAGTAACTGCCATATCATCACCATGTTCCTCAAAAGTAACAAAAATGCTGTCAAACACAAACGCTTGTAATATATTTAGCATTATCATTGCGACAGATATCCAAATATTACAAGATAAATACAGAGTCCAGTTGCTGTATGATGAAAGATCTGTGGAAAGATTTACCAGCTAAACATCCATATTGTATTGATGACTTTAGCTGACTTGGCATTTATTGATGGCACAAGATGGGAATATTGTGCTACAAAACAATTTTCATCTAATGCATAATGAATCTGCAGTTGTTTTGTAGCAATTCACATTACGTCTGACACCCTCAGTGAAACTCAAACCCCCCCCAAAAAAAAAAAAAAAAAAAAAAAAACCAACCCAAATCCTAAAACCAAAATAATGACGAACCAAAATAATGACGAATGTTATTTCATTTGGTAGGATCGAGTATATTAATTTTCATCAGTGCACTTGATTCTGAATTGTTTTTAATATAACAATGAAATTCTCCATGTCTTTCCCTGTTATCTCCTTCAAACTTTGTTCTGGGTCTATCCGCAATTCTTTTAACTTGTAATGTCCAATTTTCATTTTGATAAACCTTAGTGTTCTTGGCCACACCCCACTTCCCTCAAATAAATTCATTTCTATTTTCATCTCTTGTCAGGTGCCGACACATCCAAAGATGCATTGTCCTCTCTAATGCTCATTTGTGCTTGTCTTGGTGTTTGACCATCCAATATTCCATAACATCAATGTGTCACTGATCTTATTACAGTCCTATAGAGTTTTTCCTTAAGTTTTGGTGAAATTCTGTGGTCGCACGTGGGAGTACATGGGACCACATGCACTTATCTACTTCAACCATCTAGCTTATACTATAAGAGGAGATGCTCCATCAACTTCCCAATCCTTTTTCAAAATGGTTCCAATATATGAAAGAGTGCACTCTTCTATATTTCCTGATCTCCGATTCTAATTATTATCTTGTTTGAACCTCTCCTTCCCCCAACCAAAAATGACCCCACCGGCTTGGCTGCAAAATGAGACCCTTTCAAAAAACTAGAGAGCAACAGTTTCTTCTGACAAGAAGAACAGCAACTATGTAAGGTTGGGAGAATGAACGAGATAGACCTAGGAATATCTGGGTCCAAAATTGTAGAATACACTGATAAATCTCATAATCACTGTGACTTTTACTGCCTCATGGGTATAATTTGCATCTACATTTTTCTTTTACTCTTAAGTGCATCCGCTGACAAAAAATTTTGAGCCCATTCTACTCTGATTTTTGTAATGTGCTTCTTTTGATCACTTGATTTGCGAAATATAATATCTCTCTGCAGAGGGTAAATGTGCTATTAGAACAACCAGATAATATTCTTCAAATATAATTAACTCTGTTCTACGATTTACATAAATAGCTATCAGGCCACAAAATAATGAGAGTCCAATTCTCTGTTTTTCCTCATCAGCCAACTGAATATAACACATATGCCGACATCGATGCGGCATATAAGTGCCTTACGGAACAGTATGGAGTTCAAGATGAAAAGTTAATATTATATGGCCAGTCAGTTGGCAGTGGACCTACTGTCGACCTCGCATCACGTGTTCCAAATTTGAGGGGTGTTGTATTACATAGTCCTATTCTTTCAGGACTCAGAGTATTGTACGCGGTCAAGAGGACATACTGGTTTGATATCTACAAGGTAATGTTTCTATACTGATAGTTTTCAACTCGCTTTTCTTCCCCGATACAGGTTACTGAACTTTGTTTTCCACAGAATCTTGACAAAATTGGACTGGTGAATTGTCCGGTTTTTGTAATTCATGTAAGTCAACTTCCCTTTAAATACTGCAATCTTGTTGTCACCTCTCTGTCTCTGTCTCTGTCTCTGTCTCTGTCTCTGTCTCTGTCTCTGTGAACATATGAACAATTCAATATCCAAATTATAGTACAAAACCAACTATTTTCTTTTTTTTAGGCCATAACCTTTTTTTCAGGCCATAACCTTTTTTTCTTATGAGCAAGAGATTACACCAACTAGATAATGATCCAGGGACAGATACCTAAATATTTGTTCGACATTACTTTTTAGAAGTTATGACCCCACAATTTTAGACACCTGAAATTTTGCCATTTAGAGTTTGACAGAGCCCAAATTCCAATAGAGAATATGTCCAAAGATCACATTTTAAACAAGTGTGAGCACTTGAAATTGGTTAAAATCCTCTATCCCTGTATCATGTATCCATTTTAACAATTTCAACTGCTAACTACGCAATCATAAATGTCAAAAGACTTTTATTGTATTCACATGGTAATAGTGTGGTAATGATGATAGGAACTTGATACTGAGACACGGACTTGAAATCGATCAATTAGAAACAAAATAAAAAAATGCTATGCACCATAGTATTTCTTCCAAGCTTAAAATGGGGTTGGCAATTCGTGTTTTTGTGTCATATATGTGTCGGCTATTCGTTTGATTTCATGTTATTACGTAAATGTCTCAATTTGTCTACAATGTGCTTTTCGTTAAAAATGGATTAAAACATGTGAATGTATCAATATGGAGTTAAGTCGTGTCGACTTCGGATTTCTCTCTAGTAATTTGTGTCATGTTTGATATGTTCTCATGTTGTTTCAGAAGTTGCCACCTCTACTTAAAAGCAAATGAATTAAAAGGGAATTTAAAAGAATCACCAAGTAATGTTCTGGTTCTAATTTGGGAAAACAGTACTTTCTTTTAATTTTCAAGCGGTAATTCCTATGAAAATGCTAGCACCAGCAAGTGATTGTAAAGTGCTTTAATGTAATGAGAACTTATCAACGAGAATCTCCTTCTACAATGACATGAAACTTCGTATTTGACTGATGATATATTATTTGTCATTAAAGTTAAATCTAATTGTTATGACATCATTTAAGATGATTGCAAACAAATTATGACAAGGTAACTTGCTCTTATATTGTTGATCTCACTGGCGAAAACTCCAGGCTCTGTCCCTGTGATGATCTCTAGTTTAATTCTCATAGGAACAACACTGTTTTTCTCAATTCAGAAAAGGTTGTTAAGCAAACTAAATTCTAGAGGAAAAGAATCAACAAAATATGCTTGAGATTTGGGAGAAACAGTTAGAAGTAATGACTGAACGCTAATAGTTTCTTTCCATCCCCTGACAAGCATTGCAATAATTCAACCTACGAACTGGTTGGGGGAACTCTTCAGTGTACTTTCTTTGGAACTGGTTCATACTTTTGCATGAAAAGATGGAAATTTTGCCTCTTGGGATGATTATTATTGGGCCGTGTTATATGTGAGATGTTCTGGGTTGTTATTTCACTCTTTCTGGTTTTTCTTGTGCATCTCTTTAGCTATGATGGTGGTGGTGTTTCAAGCCGCAACTCTGCCATGATTGGAGGCTATTTTTGAAGAGTAATTTTCTGATGATCTCTTTCTCCTTCTTCTCCTTTATTCAGGGAACTGCAGATGAAGTAGTTGACTGTTCACACGGGAAACAGCTATCGGAGCTTTGCAAGACTAAGTATGAACCACTGTGGATAACTGGGGGTGGACATTGCAATCTCGAGCTTTACACGGAATACATTAAGCATCTAAGAAAGTTTGTACTGAGCTTGAACAAAGCAAAAGTCACAACAAACAATACAAAGGAGAACGATGGAGACTCTGAAGCCCAAAAGAAACCACCAGATACTGGAGCTTCGGATACTTTTGAGTTGGCTCCAGATCTTCCTGAAGTTTCCAGGAACAGCTTAGACAGTCGGCTGGAGAAGTCTAAGAAGTCGGTAAAGCCTGAACAATCTCGCATGAGCACTGATCGTCTTGACTGGTTTAGGAGGAAAAGGGGCTTAATTTGGTGAAAATACAGCTGGCCATTTAACTCCCACCAGAACAGGTTTTTGGTTTTCGTATTTACTCACCCAAGAAGGTATATATTCTTTATTTGCTCTGTAACAATGTATCAATGTAGATGGAAACAAAACACTGAAGTGTGATTTGAGCTGAGCTGTAATCTGTATGTGTGCAATGTAGAAGTTCAATTGAACATAATAAATCCTTTGTACTCCTTTGGAGGTAGTGCATAGTTGAAACTCAAAGGGAATGATTTCATAATTAGACAGATCATCTTCTTCTATATACACTTGCCATCTTTGTTCTTGTTTGTTCAAATGCACTCCTGTCTCAGAATCTTCTCAGTTCGTGCAGATTTTGTGCAGAGCAACTACTTTGGGAGGTAAGTCTCTCTTTATCTACTTTTGAAGCAATGCCTGTCCTTAGAGATCCCACCATGTTTTACTGCACTTTTTGGGTCAGAATGGAAGGAAACACATACTTGGCCATTGGCAATATCTTGATGAGGGTAGTGTATATTGTGCTTCTGTTATATGGGTGATGGAGCAATCTCTTTTCAATAAAATGATTTTGCATTCTCCACTTGTGCTTGGATTTTGGGATAGTTTCCAGGTTAATCAGCTTGTCCAACCATTTCTCAATAGATACATAAGATGCTCTCTCCTTTTAGAAAATACGGGGAGGATTTATCTGAAGTGCAACTGTGTTGACACCTAAATATCTGCCTGGAGGTCATTTCCGTATTTTTTTCAAAAAAAAAAAAAAAGGAACTTATTTTCCTTTAAAAAGTATTTTAGTCATTACGTGTTGGATTCTTGCATTTTGCATCACTAGGGCATATACTAGAAGTTTCAAAATTTTGGTTAGATAGTTTGAAATTTAATCCCAGCAAGAAAAGGAGAAGGAAAAAAGTAAATACTATCTTTCATTTAGCACAGCACATGTGCATTTTTGCATTTAGAGATTCTTTAGGTCATTATTTTAGATCCTTTAATTGAGTGGAGTTGATATTGAGATTTACTTGTTGGAGGTTTACAATCAGGAGAGAATTTCTGGTCAATTTGGTCTTGGATAAATTTTGTGCTAGTTCCACTTTAGATTATGAAATTGCTGATCGGAGCATGCTAACCAGTTCCAATCCAAGATTGAAGAACTTAGGCAAGCATGTGTCCATGTGATGGCTCGTCGTCTGATTTGGTGTACTTGGATTATTCATGTGTCTGATGGTGTCACAAGCTATGTAGGATCAGCATTTACATGTGATGTTACGATTTTCATTTCGCCTTTAGCTCGGGTTCATGCACTCAAAATAGTTTTTCATGCATATTGTCGTTCAAGAGTCCTGCCCTGGGGCAAAATTAGGAGGCAATGTTGACTATTTACTAGTTTCGGATTTTTTTAGCTGTATTCACTTTAGATTAGGGCATATTTATATATTGAGAATCACAACGAAGTTGAAAAAACAAAAGTTGTATAGGGAATTGGGAGTCGAGGCTCTCCTTAGAGATATTTTTTATCACAAAGATAAACAAATCCAAGGAAGGTGCATCACATATTCATGCACCCACACACGGGATCGTCCGGACGAGGCTTTGTATCAATTTTGCCCGATATGGCTTGGCCTGAATTTAGGGATGTTTGGTTTCTCTTACTAGTTTAAATATGCATTTATTGGCATTATCTGCATTAATCGTTTCATTTTAAGTTTTTATGCGCTTAAGCAATGTCGTATTGATTTGCATGATTAGGAGTAAAATTGAATAGATCACGTGAACATGCATTTCTTAAAAAAACAGAAGGTATCGGAAACGGACATTAGGTAAAATTAGCAAAATCAAGTCCTCAAAGTAAGTTGGGCTTTCACGCCTTGCTCAGCTCTTAACTGGCTTGGAATATATTAGTGACAGTTCTGTTCTCATTTGATTGATGATATTTGAGAAGTCAAGTTGAGATTGGTAGAGCATGGGAGAGTTTCTGTGAAGTGTAAGCACCGCCTTGGGAGTGGACCATTCACATTCGCCTAGCAATGCATGTTCATCTTGGAGGGTTACGAGACGACTTCTGGTGGCAGTCTCTTGTGTGCACCGTGGATCTCTTTCTCCTTCCTAATTTGATCATCCATTGACATTCAAGTGAAATGGTGGCAACTATAACTAGAAAAGAGAAAATCATCAAGTATTCCCAATCTATGTTAGCCCACTTTACATGAGCCACTCGAACATATGGAATTCACAACTGAGGCACCCTTTTTGTCGTCGCATTCCCAAGACATACGTCACTACCTTAAATGTACTGTCTCACTGTCGAAATGATTATTCAAATTGATTTTAAAAAAGGAGAGGAGTTAAAAGAGTACCTCGAGGGCTCTCATTATAGAGCCGTACGAAGCAACGACCCTTCACTGAGAGGCTGCACTCCTGCACTCTGCCCTTTGTTAGGATGTTGAAGAGAGTGTAGAGAAAGATGCTGGAGTATTGTCTGTACGCGTCATATTATACTAGGGTAATCACATGTCAGCATATGATACTGCTTAAGTTGTACATAGCAATGCAAAGTTCTTACATACGTCCTACATTGTGATCAATTCTATCGGTCACACTACCAGTAAAACGAGTGCAACTTGCAGTATTTATTGAAACAAGATGAAAGAAAAGAATAGAAAGCATGGAAGATGCTGTCTGAGAATGTCTCAATACGTTTTATGCTTGAACAAGCTGTCTGTTAAATATGGGAAAGAAACCTTTCTAGTTTTGGAATTTAGTAGATTCACTATTTCGGTTCTTAGCATTTTTTCCTCGTTGCGATTTGCGTTCGCAACATTGGTCTTTCTAGCTGAAAGGGGCAGGTGGGGTTGGGTGCACCAATTTCTGTTGGAAGGATGAAAGTTTCTTCCATTTGAACCGGTCAGTCCTTCAACTCAAGAAGAGTCAAGAACGTGGGTGTCCTCGAAACAGCTAATTCCTTGTCCTAGGAAGATATTCTGGTGCGGATTGCTTCCGAGCCAGAGTACCTTTGGTCTAATTTCAAATCTTTTAGTTTCTAAAGTCACGAAGACGTCAATAGAATCTTGAAATTTCAATCAACACTAGAGATATAAATAAGGAATAATAGAGAAATTAGAGACTTACTTGATTCAATCCAAGTGTTATTACTTATATCATTAAAAGAGCTGAGTATTGTTACTTATTTCACTGAAAGAGCCGGCAGTTAATAATAAACTATAATCAAAGTTATAATTATTCATATGTTTGAGTATTTCTAATATCTAAATTACACCTAAATTCACAGTGAATTTTGTCACCGCTCCAAACACTTACGTTTTCTTGTTTTCATAAAGAAAACGCCAAAATTTTGTGTGTAAACTTCTCTTTGCACAAGCCACCGTGTGCTGCTCGAAAATGTCCCTATACCTATCTTTTGCTGAAGAATATCAGAGCTGGAGGCGGCTACCTTAGCTGTCCCCATCTTTTTAGTCGGTGAAGTTTGGATGATGGATATTCTCCCACGCGTCAAAATCTTGTAGATTCTCCTAATATCAGTCGAATAAATTATCATTTTGCGCGGTTCCAAAGAGATATATATCTACCTTTTGGTGTTGACCTTCGTCATTTGTCCCCAGCAGAAAGTCCAGCGCCCAACAAATCCGAACGATTAAAGGGCACACCAAGTTTGAACGAATCAAAGATGCTTCAAAACAAGTCGGGGCTTTCTGGACGAGCGAGACGTAAATTTAACACGGTTTTTGCATGTAGCAAAATTCGCGATGGGGGGGTCTACTCAAAGAAAACATCGAAGACGTGACTGGTTCTTCTTCCCCCACCACAAGAACGGTCGAGGAGGATTGACATACTCTGTCCTATCATTTACAAGCACGCTCAAGAGTCGCACCCGCGCAATCTCCAGATGCCACCTCCATGAGCGCGGACCTATATGCCCGGATGACTGTACCATGCGCGCGAAACGACAGGGTCACTACATCCGACCGGATTAGCTGCGCGGTCGAAAAGGAGGAATTGACACCAGTCCTTGTCCTTTTGAAGTGTGGCGTTGGATTAAGAGAGTCAAGCAAACAAATTTGACTCCCTTTGATCAATTAGAGAGACAAAAATGATCTGAGCACGGCGTTGAGCTGCACCATAAGCATTCTTTGACCAGTCCAGCTTGGCCTCAGTTTGGATCGTGACTGGTGATACAACGACAGGCCGCGGCTTCAACTCCACGGCATGGCGGGCCACTTCCTTGACATAAATGGTTCGAAGAATCGACTCAAATCAACCCAAGTTACCAAAAGAAAACGCTCAGCAGGAAGATGCATTTCTTCCCGAGTTAGCCACAAAATCTCTCTCTCTCGAAAGCCGAATCCTCCTACTCCCCCGTTGGAGTCGACTGACAGATTCATCAAATGCTTCGCCCTTCGATTCCCCATCTTCTTGCCGCCGCCGCCTTCCTCTTGACATTCCCCACATTCTTGGCTGCTGTCGATGAGCGGTACGTCGACTGCGGGCGCCAGTTCAGCTGCGGGAACCTCCGGAACGCGAGCTATCCTTTCTGGGGTAGTCCACAGCCCTTCTACTGTGGCCTGCCGGAATTCAAGCTCCTCTGCGAGGACGGGGTCGTGATCATGGAAATCGCATCGCAGAAGTACCGGGTCCTCGAGATCAACCACGACAACCACATCCTGAGGCTCTCGAGATCGGACTTTTACGATAGTATATGCCCCCCGAGGATCGTCAACGCCACCATGAACTACCTCTTCAAGCCTACTAGCGACTTTGGTAACCTCACGCTGTTCTACAACTGCTCGTCCGTGTACACATCCGTTGCCTCCGGCAAATTCAGTTGTAATGGAAACGATGCATACAATGAGAGCAACTATTACACGATCGGTTCGGTTCCAAGTGGCGGAGAATTCGGTTCTTGCCTTGCCAGTGTGACCATTCCGGTTCTTCCGACAGCATCAGAGATCCTGATGGAGAATAAGACATCCTCACTTGGCGAAGTGATCAGAGAAGGATTCGAGGTCCAGTGGGTCGTGGATCAGACGGCGTGCATGGAATGCCAGAGCTCCGGCGGACGATGTGGATACAACACGAGCTTTTTCCAGCCCATCTGCTTCTGTCCCGATCGGCCTGATCTATTAAGATGTCTCTCCAGATCAGGTAACAGCTGCATTTACTTCACCACATAAATCCTCGTCTGCATCAATGCCCAGTTCGGACATGGTTTTTTTTTCTGGGATGCGAAATGACGACGTCCCGCAATTTTTTATGGTTCAGGATCCAAGTTTAGCATGGAAGCTGGAGTTCTCATAGGTAAACTGATCTGATCTGTCTATGGCTTTCTGATATACTTTTTCACCTAATCCACGAAAGCAAAGCATTCGTGTTTTCTACTTTTGGACCCCCGAACTTATGGATTCTGCATTTTAAGGTGCGATAATGGTTGGACTCGGAAGTATAGTCGGGACGATATTCCTCGTCCTTTGCTTGATGAAAGAACCGATGTCGAAGACTGTGTTCTTCTTCTGGAAGAAGAAATCATCAGGCACCTACAGGTTGGAGGCGTTCCTAGAGAAATGCGGAGGCTTCGCCCCGAAACAGTACAGTTACAAAGATGTCAAGAAAATGACCAACTCCCTCAGAGATAAGCTAGGTCAGGGAGGCTATGGCAGCGTGTACAAAGGGAAACTGCCCGATGGCTTGCTAGTGGCGGTGAAGATATTGTCCGAGTCCAAAGGCGACGGGAAAGAATTTCTCAATGAAGTCGCCAGTATCAGCAGAACTTCGCACGTCAACATCGTTACTCTGCTCGGGTTCTGTTCAGAGGGGTCGAAACGGGCTCTTGTTTACGAGTTCATGCCCAATGGATCATTGGAGAAGTATATATTTGCACAGGATCAGGCCATGGATGTCGATCGACTGGGATGGGAGAAAATTTACCAAATTGCGATTGGTGTCGCCCATGGGCTGGAGTACCTGCACAGAGGATGCAACTCGAGAATACTCCATCTTGACATCAAGCCGCAAAACATCCTTCTCGACGAAGATTACTGCCCCAAGATCTCTGATTTCGGCCTTTCAAAGCTGAGCAACAGGAAAGAGAACACCATGTCTATGATGGGCGCCCGAGGAACAGTGGGGTACATTGCCCCGGAAGTCTTCTCAAGAAATTTCGGAGTAGTTTCAGACAAGTCTGATGTCTATAGCTTTGGGATGATGATCCTAGAAATGGCGAGTGGAAGAAGAAACATTGAGGCTGGACTTGCAAACAGCAGCGAAGTTTATTTTCCGCACTGGGTGCACAGCCAAATGATGTTGGAGGAGGATCTGAAACTGCAATGGAATATGAATGAAACAGGAAAAGAAGTAGCAAAAAAGATGATACCAGGTGGGCCTGTGGTGTATCCAGACATATCCGAGGAACCGGCCTTCGATGGATAGGGTGGTCGATATGCTGGAGAGAAGGAATGAAGTTCTCCAAGTACCACCGAAACCATTTCCTTCTTCTCCTCCTGCATCGCACATCAATCCTGCAACATCTACTACTGTTCATTCATCACAAGACAGCACAAAGCCTCTTTCATATTATTCACAAGACTAGGAAGGGAGTAGATTGCAGATAAGCTAACCACTGTCCAAAACTTCTGTTTCAATGATATATATAAAAATATTCATATTATTTATTCTTTGACAGATCCAGAACACTTGAATGTAAAAGATTGCCACTTTAAAGATGATTCATGTGCTGGTGCAAAAGAAGACTGCAATTCCATAATACCACATAAGGCTGCATCTGCAGCTTCAGTCTGCGCTCTCTTTGTGAATTCATTTTAGAGAGATTTTGACAGCTTAAGTATAGTCCCATTTACACTGCATACATTCACGGAGAAGCATTGCTTCTGAACCAAAACAACGAACCAACCCCACTTTATCATAAGAAGCTTCGCTTTATTGATTCATCCCCATCACATATAAATTCGACCATTAAATACTTGAGACGAGTTTAAGGCCCCTTCCGAGACAGAGAAGCCAAAGTATCTGAACATACAGGCAAGCCAATATTGCTCGCTAGAGCTTAAGCCACTCAGGATCTACTTTCTCTGCATTCTGTTATTTGCGTTGGCGATGGACATTGAGTCTATAACACATTGATGGCTATTGAGAGCCAGATAATTTGTAGTATAAATCTCCTCTTCTACTTTAAAAGTCTTTGCTAGTCCAGGATGCCAAACAATCTTAATAGGGACCAACATTTACAAGCAAGTACTACGATTAAGAAGCAAAGCAAATGAAAATTCAAGTACCCAAGTCAAATAAGAATTTGGACAACAATTGGCACAAAACCCTTCATAAATCACATCGCCTTCTTGGATCCATCATCTATGGGGTCTCGGAGTGTTCCAAACATCCAGTCCATCCAGATGGTGTAGTGACCATAATTGTGGCGATAGGTGGTATGGTGGATGGTGTGATAACCAGCGCCCATCACAGGCCAAAGCTTACCATGGATGCAGTCATGGATATTCGCTGTCCATATGGCCTCGAGAAAAAGGAGAGCAATGTGCGTTGTAAAATGGGTTGGCACGAGGAATAGTGCCATAACATGTGGCACCGCCTGCAGTATCCCGTCTAGAGGATGAAACGCCAAGCCTAAAATGAAGAAACAACTTACAGTTAGTCTTGCACTTTATGCATACATGAAAACACAAACAAAAGAGACAAAAAGGAGAGGACTTGTATTACTGGCAAGGTGAGGGCTTGGAGAAAAACATAACATGAGCGTCATTCAAGGTGAGACGACGAACAAGAAAAAAGCAGTGCACAAAGAAATGGGAAGACTAGGTGAACATTAAAAGTAACTAGTAACACATTTAATTAACACTAATGGATGGGTAAAGAATTTGGGGGAAGATAACATGAAACGGCTCTGATAAACAACCCATCAGAGCAACCATTTTTCAGATCGCCAACATCATGTCCATAATCTGCAGATGCCTAACCTGATATTCTTGAGAAATATGGATGTTAAGTAGGAATTACACTGGGAAGAGTAATTGCATGAGTGTATTGAGAATTTCTTTCCAAAGAAAACCACATCTTGGGTACAAAAAGCCCCAGGAGACTCGTTCCTTGGATGAATAGCACTCCAAATTGAAAAATCGGAAAGATGACCAATATACAGTGCTTCGACATGCTAGCGCCTCCAAAGTAATTTTTTAACCTCTCAGACATTGAGAATGTACATTACTGCACAAAGTACTCACCTGACAAGTGCGCTACACATCTTACCAGGGCAAGGTGGCTCAGAGATTGTGTCAATGCAAACCTATATTTCCCTCCTACATATGTGTGATTTTTCTGCAGCTAGATTTACATGAGATTCACTGTAATTCTTACAGCATGGGTAGCTCCTAAAATGTCATCCAACTTTTTTCAGCAAACTACAGTTTGCCTAGATAGGAGGTTTATGGCCCAACTTCTGTTTCTGCCATCTAATTGGGATCTTACTTATTTACAGTATCAAAAACCAACTTCTGAAGACATACAAGTTGAAGAAACACCAGGGCCAGCAGCTTGTGGCTGGTTTTCTTTTGAGTAAACATAAAAGTGAAAAGTATTAGAATTATCATTCTGAATAGTGTAAAACTAAAACATATAGTCCAACTTTATTAGTTTTTGATGAAGTCAAAGATATGACAATTTTAAAAGATGCAGCTTTGAAACATTTGCAGGCCATAGCTGATGCAAACGTCAAACCAAAATAAAACCAGAAAACTACACCTAAAACTTGAGTCATCGCAAGTGACTTGACCCACTCTCTCTAAAGAGAATGTAGGTCCTATGAGCTCAAAGCAGTACTTTTGTCTTGTGATGTCATTGCAAAATGTAGGGTGATGATATACATTTGATGAACTTATCACCCTATCCTTCTTTCAAAGTATTTTGCATTGGCGAGAAAAGTCTGCAACTTGTCCTTTGATATCAAAATCTATGTAAGGAGAAGTACTTAGCAACATTTATCTAGAAGGGTACTTCAATTACATAAGAGCGGCAACAAGGGGCCACGTGTTTGACACAAAAGAGGAGTGATTAAGATATACAATATGACATGCCCATGAAAGAAAAAGTGATCTTCCATAACATCTTCTAAACATTTCTCTACTCATAACTAATAAAACTTTTTTTATAGGTTCGGTTGCATTGTAGTATCTAAAGATCCAAGGACACTGTACGCTAAGTTTTCAGAATGCATCAATCAGTACAAATTAACAGAGCACGAGTACAAAACCATATACTGTTAGATCATGCAGTAGCCGGGTGTGACACTCAAATTAAGCAGCAGCAGAATATAATTGAAAATCTTGGATTTGGACAATCCGCAGTAAAAGTAAGCAATCGTACGGTCATTTGCTTAATTCTGCTCATTGAACAAAAATAAAGTCTACCAACAAAAGGGCATGTTACTGCACTTAGCAGACTGAGAACTCACCAGCAAAAGGAGAAAGTGTGTTCTGCTTATTGTAGATGTGATGTGTTGCATGAAGATGCTTGTAAAGAGGTTTAATGTCATGCAGCTCTCTGTGCATCCAATATATCCCAAACTCCGCCAGTACAAGATATATTGACAAGTACACTAGGTAAGCAAGCCAACCAACATCGCTTATTCTTGAAAAGCATTTCGTCCATCCATTTTCAACCATGTATTCGGAAAGTGTTGGAAGAGCACAGTACCATGGCATTGCCTTCATTGCAACATATATTTGCAGCAACATTGCCTTCCTCGTAGGAATCTCATCTGCAGCAACAGAATTTGCCAGATCCAAGATAAATCACAAAAGAGTCTAGCACCTAGATTTCATTACTGAGTTTACATAGACAAAAATACTGTAGGCTAGCCCAACTAAAAGTGCAAACACCTTAATCTCATGCTGAAAATAATGCATAAAATTCTCTCTGGGAAAAATACCACCAGCAAAGAAGCAGTCATATAGTAGTTTAAGCCCTACAAAGAATGTTGATGACTGCCATTTGTTTGACAAAAGATAGTCGACCATTTGTTTGACAAAAGATAGTCGACAGGGATCCAACTAGCAGATTTGTTTGATGATCAGCTGAACATTATCACGACTTTTAAAGCATGAAACATTTCAAAGTGTCTTCTCAATGAATAAAAGCATGCATTAATAAGCTCAATCATAGCCTGTTAAATGCGACCCGGTTAAGCTGAGCCCAAGAATGGTATAATGTCAAGATCCAGAGGGCATGAAATTATTAATATTGAATACTGATGCTTGCTGAATTAGCAGCACTTCCCTTTTGAACGGATGAAGTAGATGATCACCTAGAAGTTACTTGGATGATTTATAGCAAGATACCAGGAAATTCCAAAAGGAAAAAAAAATATGAAATATCTGCAGGACACATCTCACAGATCGTGAAGGAAGGAAGAGTGGACAGCACTACATCTAAGAACTAAACCAAATATTTCGAAGAAATGCATCAAGGCACAGAATCTGTTAAATAATGGTCCGGCCATTTAAATATCTAGGTAAAAAAGAAAACCCTTCAAGGTCATGGAAGTAAATGTAAAATCAAATCTTCTAGAAAGCATAAAGCGACTATTAACAGCAGTTACAGCACCTGAAATTCTAAGATATTCTGCATCAACCATTTTAACAGGAACAGATGAAATCATTGAGGAAACTAATCTAGATCAATTCCAAAAGAGACAAAAGGGAACAGTATTCCCAGGAATCAGCCAATAGAAGTAAAACCAACAAAAGAACGTCCGAGTGATAGTGCGTCGATTCACACACGCACAAATAACACATCAGCACGACATCTCTGTAGCAAATTCACTCCATCGATCGCAGAACATCAAGTTACCCACTTTGTCCGTGTCGAGGATTACCGAAAGTAGAAATAACAGAAACCCATCATGCCACGAGAAGAATCAAGAAAAAAAATCAAAAAGAACACTTTAAAAGAGAAACCCAAAAACAAAAAGAGGAACAACCCAGAGCAAAAAGAGAAACCTACCCTTCGGGACGTAAACATTGCGCTTGAGGTAATAAATGTAGAAGCACCACAGGAAGCCGGAGAGGAAGTAAATTAGGGTTCCGCCGATGTAGTTCCGGAGCCAGGTCTGGAGCAACCGGGGCATCGGCTCCCAGGCCGAGGCCGGCAGGAGGCTGCCCAGGACAATGCGGTTGTACAGGGAGGTCTCCTCCGTGAACAGGCCCAGGTAGCCGCCGTCCATCGCTCCGGCGAGCTCGGTCGGTCGGTCGGCGACGTCGCCGGAGACTTCGAGCCCGGAGCAGCCGGCGCTGGTCCCGGATCACAGTGAGCGAGAGAGTGGGGGGGGGCGGCGCAGTGGAGCCTTGACTGGTGGCGGAACACAGTGAGGGAGGGACGTTGATTTGATGGAGAAAGCGACGACGACGATGAGGATGATGAGACGGAGAGACAGGGACAGGGAGAGTGACAGAGAGGAACGGAACAGAGATTGAGACGGGAGGGAATATATTTTTACGTTGGACTTTGGGCGGAAGTTGACAAATGGGAGTGGGCCACCGCTTCAAAAGATCTCTTCGCCGAGTGCGTGCACTCCATCTAACCTCTGCGGAGCCAGCGCGGATCATTTTGCTGGCTCATTAAAAAGTGGGGAAAAAAATTCGAATATAGATCCGAAATAATGGAGTAAATCTTGTTTTAAATAGGAGTGTTAAAGAGCTTTTATATTTTTAAATAGAATTTAAAGTGAATCTTATTTTAAATAATTATATCGAATGGTCATGTCAATCTAAAAAATAAAAGCATTTGGTTTTGTGAGTTTTCTTAAAGTTTTATCCTTTTTTTTCTTTCTGTTTTTCCTTTTTCAGTTTTTTTCTTTCCATAAAAGGACAAACTCAAAAAAGAAAAATAGGATAAAACTTCGGAAAAATCACAAAAAAAAAGAAAAAAAACAAACAAATAGCCCTTCCGCCTTAGGCCATTGGCCCATCACTAGTGGGGCATCGGCAATAACGGGTGATTATCGGACCTTGCACAAATCTAGGAGAGGATCGTGACTCTCTCCCGATTCTAGCAAGCCAGTGGGCCCTCGCCTCTGGTCGACGAGGGTTGCTATCTGACACCTTTCGAAAGTTTTCGTATTGTTGGACACTCTAAGCGTCAAGCCAGCAGGCCCTCGCCAAAGTGAAGTATTGTAAGGTTCAGCCCACAATCCACTCATTTCTTTTGAACAAACTAGAAGAAGCTCACACTCATAAAGTGGCTCATTTCCTCCCAACTTTCCTACGTGGGACAAAAAAAAACTCATTTTTGTTTTACAAACACACAACCAACAAAATGTGTCAACAAATATTAGGTAATCCATAAACTATTCAACCCATACTATGTTAGGATATTAGAGTACCCACTTACATCGAATCTACAAATCAGATGGCTAACTTACTCACACTTTTCAGTATAACGCTCCGCAAGCAAGGAGCGCCATTTTCGATTACCTTGCGAAGAGAAGCTAATATGTCTACTTCACAATTATTTCCCAAACTAATATTTCAATTTTATGGGGGACTAATAAAGTTCAGTGATTTTGTCAATGTCTTGCTATTACTATATCTCTGAAAAAAGTTACCAATGTGAACTATTGTGTAAATTACTAGGGATTGCCCCAATAGCCACATTTCTCACATGGAAAATGGGAGGTAAGAGTTTGATTTCGTACTTTCTCATGAGGTTGGAGAAGGGAGTTTAGTTTCAGATGGGAAATTTGACTCCCAAACTTTGCAAAGCGGCAAACAAAAGCCTAAGAGTAATCGTAGGACAGAAATAAATAAATGAATAAATATATATATTGTAATGAGTATGAGTATTTATTAGGGCTTATAAGTAAATGTGGTGATTTGCCAACTCTACACTAGTAACTACCATTCAACTAGTAGTTGGTAAATATTGATAATAAAAATATTTTTTATTCATTTACTTTTATAATTGATATAAGCTATCATTTTAAAAAATATATTATTTTTTCTAAACCATTGTTTTTCTGTGAAATTACTTTGGGAAAATTGTCTAGAAAAATTCTAAACCTATTGTAAGGCAGTTAATTCAGTTTTAAACTTTTAATTTGATCAATTTAATTTTAAATCTTTGACGATTTACTGATGTAGTCCTTCTAGCCAATTCTACCAAAAAAATTACTAACGTGGCGATTCAATCAACATTGGCCATCCAAGACCTTGGCGATCGACAAAGGGAAATAGGAAATGTGTCATTGCTTGAAGCAATGGTAAAAATCAATAAATATTTGATAGTTCTGCATAACACTTTGTAATATCACATATTAGTAATTTGCCAACATAGTGGTAATTTTACAAGCAATGGTTGGCAAGTTATAATCAATTAGACATTGGTGTATTCAGATATGTATCATTAAGTTCATAACCTACATATAAATCATAGTGGTAAATATTGATACCCGTGACTACTAAAAGGATATGAAAGCCAGTAGGTTACTGATCAACTAGGCTAATTATCTAGTATGGATGCAGTTTTGTTGTAGTTGTATTGTGAAGTGCTGAAAACACGTATGTTTGAAATTAAATATTTTAGAGTACAATACCTTAAAGTTTTTTTTTTAATGAGAATCCGCCAGAACATGCCATTATCAGCTTACGCCGATTTGGGGTCTCATGGGCTTCCGTGGTGAAGGACCTATAGCGACTATACCTCGGGGGAAACTGGCCCAGCAACTCACCACCGGGGCCCCCCGCTTCAATCGCTAACAACACAGGGTTCGAACCCTTGACCTCTATGCACTGGAATGAGAGATCTCAACCAAATGCACTGTCCATGGGTGGATACAATACCTTAAAGTTGGGTGAAGTTATTTCCTAAAAACTATTGTAAACTGCTGTGTTGGGAGGGTACCGCAACAATGAGGAGATTGTCAACTGTCTTATAATAACTACAATACACACTTTTTCACAGCTATAGTTATAACAAGCTCATTGTTAACTTCCAATGTGTTTACTAACTTCAGCGGATATTTATATGTGGATAATCTTGGTAATTTTTTATAACCACTAGCATAATTCAAATATGAATTGCTAACATGAAAATCAATTAAATTTGGTAAATTTGAATGTACATATCTAACTAGAGAAATGGGAATTGACAAAAGTAATTTTCGAAATGACAGATTGGCATTGTGGCAACATGAAGAGAAGACGAAAGAGGACACGTAATTTTGAAGAATATTTGCAACTAAAGAAAGCTAAAAGGAAAAAAAAATCAGCCTAAACCAATCAAATATAGAAATAGAAACTGAATCGAAAATACACAAACAAATTTTCACATAATTTCATGTGTATTTTAAAGTAGAATCTTTTGCAACAAATCAATATTCTAAAAGCAAAACAAGATCCAAACAGAAGAAATTGCACCTATGTCATTAGCCGTTATAGTTTGAAATTACTATTTGAGATTTACCAAATAAAATTTTAAAAAAAAAAAATTGAAACGATAACCATATAGATGTCAATAGATAACATCCTTAGAAATAAAATGAAACTATGTTCGATGGAATGAAAATTACCATGGCGAATAAAATTATACTTTTCAAGCAATTTGCATTAGTAACCCAAAGTAAAATCAATTGTATCTCCAATGACTTAACTTATTTTTTTCTTTTTTTTGGTCATACGATGACTTAACTTTGATTACGTGCCCCGTAAGTTATATTTGAAGTGGATATTTCAACCGTAAGAAAGAGACGTCACTGTTGAGTGCATGGATAGGATTCAAACATTGAAATGAGAAAAAAAAAAAAAAAAAAAGTAGACCTACTACTTAAAAGATAATTGCGTGATACCCTTAAGATTTTCTCTCTCTCTAGCTCTTAAGGGAGCAAATCAATGTGATTTTAATATGATATTGCAAATTGAGAGCCATCATTTTCAAACTTTATATTGTATATTTAAAATATTTCCATGCAAAGCACGAGTCTTCCTATTAGTACGGCAATACTTGAGAGTAAATAAAAGAAGATAAGTGTACAAAAAGTTTTAAAATTTGTCTAATATTAATGTCATTTTTTTATTATTTTCTCTCTTCTATATGACTTTTTTTAAATTATTTTCCCTCTTATGTGTGCTTGATCTTATTAAAACATTAAACGACGTTGTTTTGATCCAAATCCTAATTTTTCAACCAAAATCTTATGTTAATTAAATTAAAAATAAAAATAAAAAGGGCTAACTTTCTCTGAAAAAAGGGAACACAAAAAAGCGCCAAGGGCGGTGGGAGTGCCCCCACCATTGCCAAAAAGGCGACGGTAGTGGTTGCCAGGCCTTGCAAGCCCTACTGATAGGGCGGTGGGGTCGGGGCCTACCCCTTTGTTTTTTAGATCAAAACAATGTTGCTTTAGTCTTATATTTCATATTTTCGTAAATCGTAAAAATAAGCCTAATTAGATAAAAATTAACGAAAAGATTTGATAGCATCAATTTAATAATTTTTAAAATTTAATTGTATCTTTTTAAAGTATATAAATTCAATCACACTTTCATAATATTTCTTTTTCAATGCACTAATCTCTAAATAAAAAATATAACCATGTTTGGACCATTCACCGGAACGTAGACTCGCGTTATTGAGGCATGCCATAGTTTCATGGTCCCGAGATTGATCTATTTAAGATAGGTTTGTCCTTGCTAAATTTTTAATGGCCAACTTCATCTTATGGCATCGAGATCTGTTGACTTTTGACTGATTGTTGGCATTTTGCTTTCTAGCCCACAGGATCCAAGCATCGCCCAACTCAATGACAGCAGCTTCTAGCATGTAAAATGAAGTTTGGCACGTGAACTCAGAAGTGATTCCATCATACGGCCCATAGATTGTTTTTCACGGCTGAAAAGGATGAAGAGATAAGGCTATCGTGGCACCTTAACGTCCCCATAAGATTATCATACTTGTGAACGAGCGGCGAGCGCTCGGTTTTACATTATAAGTGCCCGACACCGTTCCGATACACTAATTCATCCCAACTTGGTGAGGCCATCGCCAGTAATTTCATGAACACGCCCATAGAATTAAAGGGTTAAACTAAAGAGATTTGCTCCCGATGTGATTCGAATTCGCGATGAATGCTGGCCTGACACGTGGTGGGGGCATAGCCAACAGAGTTCAAGGGACCAGCAACCCGGTTTTGTTGCTGGACCAGAAAACCTGGTACTCGGGTCAGGTGGCGAGACATTGAAGAATGAGATCCTGGTTCTGCAATTTTGGACTCACGTTCACAGGGGCATGGTGGTCAACTGGTTGGTGCGGGGGTGTAGTTGAATTGATTGCAAATTTCTGATCCCTGACGCAACACGACAGGAGCACGTTCCGGAAGCTCCGGAATCTGTCACTCACATGATTTCGGCAAGGATGGAGATGGATTCCAACCCCAACTTTCTCGATCACATGATCTCGATTAGGGGAAAATGACGTGACGGATTTTTAAACTTTAATATAATATTTAATGTAATTTTTAAATTTTCAAATATTGTTATATAATCTAAAAATAACATTAAACTTTCATCAATAATTCAAGAATTATTGAATGAAAGTTCACGAAGGACATCCTTATCACACATTGAATTAATATTCAGGAATTATTTGTACTATTTTTAATCGCTGTTGTTGATACTAGTTGATGATTAATCCGTAAGATGACATCATGTACATGGGAGAGTCCATAGTAATTCTTGAGGGGGGTACTTCACCATTTATAGTCTCCATCTCCTTGTTCTGATTTTATAACCGATGGATCTTTTTTCCCATCAATTGTCACAGCAAGCAAATTAATTTTCCCAATTAGTCGCTGACCTTCTTTCAATTACCATATGTTTAAATTACTTTCAAAACTCAAACCTTTTCTTTTGGGGGGGGGGAGTATTGAACCCCGAGGGGGCTATCACCATACATTTTCTTTGGGTGTGGATAAAACACACTCTGTTAAAGTTGATTAATCAAATATATATTTTGTATGCAACTACGATCCATGAATTGCTACTTTTATGTTGAATTGAATTCCTATCGAAGAGAATAATTTAAGTTCTTCCTTTAAAAGGGTATAAAAAAATGCAATAAATCATGAATTTAGTTAAGAACTCAATGTAGGATGCATTACTTTTGTTCCTTCCAATCTCAGTGAAACAAGATTTAAAAGAAAAAACAAAAGGGAAAGGATTTGAACTATAGATTTTTATTGTTCTATCATGAAGAAAGTCACTAACACAATCTCATAACTCAAGATGTGTGAAGCACATGTCTTGTAAACCGGGGGCACTAGGTTGGCTATGGATTACAAGACACATGCGAAGCACATGCCAACCTAGTGGGAACCCTTTCGAATTCTACCTTCTCGCCTCAGGTGCGGGAAGCTATTATACCAATCATACCCAAAGGTAGCCACTTCTGAAGAAGTGACGCGGAATTGCCTTCCCAGTCAAAAGCCCCCAAGTTCCTCACTATGTCTTTATCTTCATACTCCTTAAGTCTTTATTGTCCAAGGGATGCTGAGACCCGCACGAGGCCTCAGACGAAATAATTTAACGACTTACTTAGGTACAAAATTACATATATGTAGAGAGTAAGTAAATTTTTTTCTAATGGGTTTGAATGGAATGCCCACCACTTGTTTCTGAAGTAAGGAGAACTGGACTATATGAGGCCCACCAGCGAAGCTTAACTGAACAGTGCTCAAGGCCCAAGCCCAATCCAAAAGTGGGCCGAACAGTGACCGCTGGCGTGAGGATTGCAACGTTTCCGGGGGGAAATCGCCGAACTTCTCTGCAAGCATCTTTTGGTGCACAGAGAGAGAGAGATGGAGGAAGAAGACGTGCGAAGAGAAGCGGCGATAGCTTCAGCCCCCTCTCTGCAACCCAATTTCAAGTCCCCCGGGGTCACCAAGGACCAGCTCTCGAAATTCCAAGTATGCCCATCATCCCTTTTTCTCAATTCTGGAAGGAAGTCCGTATCTTTTTGTGGGGTGTGGATTGCTTGATTCCCGTTCATGGGTTTTCGCGCCTCAGGCTTGTGAACTGGGATGTCTGTTTCGCATCATTATCTATGCTTTGGCGGGAGGAAGTTCGTAACTTGAGCTGAAAGACGTGTGAATTACATTACTTCAATTTCAGACTCTTGCTGTCTAATCCTTAGACGTGTATCTTAATGAATGTGCCTGCTTGGCATGCATTGCGAGCCTGTTTATTAATGGGTTCTCTGTTTCGGAGAATGGGTAGTAAGTATGGCGAAGAGCTAATGTTTGTGGACTCCATTCACGAGCCAGTTTCTTGCTGAGGAATATGTATGATGTCCGCTGTGAGATTGTTTCTTTATGGCATAGTATTTTAGGACAAGCCATCGCATGACAAGCTGATTGTTTCAACGTGTCTTACTCTACTCATGTGGATTTCAGTTGGATGCTGGCAGAAAGCCCAACAGCACCGCGAACTGACCATGTTTTTTGGTTTGCCATCAACTGCTTACTGATTTCAATGAATAAGATGGAAAAATCTGTATAATGAATGAATCGAGAATGGTTTTTATGGCTTGAGTCACTAACTTGGAAAAGAGGCTGCAAACCTTGCTGGCTGTTAAATTACATCTATTAGTGGCTCTGACTTACTAGCTCTGGCAAGGATCAGGAAAGACTACTTTAGGAGATGGGTACCTTTATGTTGCGGTGGTCAGTTAATCACACAGTAATATTTCTGAGGTTATCTCCTTCAGTGACGAGTAAACAATGATGGTATATATGTGGCTGGGCTCTTCTGACTTATGCTTCAATTAGGCATTAGTTCTTGAGATATCATTGGCCTTTCTTTCTTTGGTGTATTAGTTTGTATTATCCTCTGATTGATGTGGCTTTGTTAAGAGCCCTAAAATCACTCTACCTCTGGGTTCTATGTTCTGACGTTAAATGGCTGACAAACGGAAGTTTTGATATTTGATGTCACTGACTCAGCATTAACTTATTAGAGAGGACTGCAAAATGACTAATAACTGTGAGGAAGGTCCAGCTATGTCAATAAAACAAGTCTCTCATTTATAGGAGATCATCAGGAGTGTAAGAAATCTTCTGGTGTCTATTTATTATTTATATCTCTTTCCTCTGTATGTTTGTTAGTCTGACTCTTCTATTGAGGTCACATGCATACTGCCAATGTCAATTTCTAAAGATATTACATGGGTCCATTGTGCGCTTAATGCTGTTCATTCGAAGAAGTTTGTAACAACTTAGTCCTTATCAAACCTCCCCAAATAAGTAATAAGGGACGACTTTTGGGGTTGAGTTTTCAGTTATTCATTGGTTTAACTCTCTCCTCACATATGAACTAAGATGTTTATACCTACTACGGGCTGTGTCTGTTTCCTTTACATGAGCTACATGAGAGGCAATGGGCTCAGCGCTCTAATTCCCATTGCTTTATCAAATGGGGTGCTCTGTGCGTTCCTCCATGCCAGGAGGCTCAATGTTCTGATGCCAGTTATTACAACGTAGCCCCGCTCATGTCAGTAGAATTTCCATGTATTCAATTGATGGCATTTGACTGGATCTTTATTTATATGTCACTTTCTTCATGTGGGAATTTGATCATAATAAAGTCTATTAGACATATGAAGCTTAACCTGAAAGATAAAGCTAATAGCAAAGGCCACCATGGACACCACGTAGTTATGATATTATTTTTGTGTCCCATTGTTCTAGCCTACCGTTTGTGTTTTCTTGTCTGAATCTAAATGTCCTACATTTAGATATGTAGATAACCCAAAACCAATGTGACATATGCATTCTCTGCCGCTAAACCCATGTCCAAGTCCAATAACGTAGCTTTGTAATTTTTTGCTTCTCTCTTTCTCCTGCTAAACTAAATACTAGATGATTCTTCCCTGGTATTCCCTTCATAAATTCACCAATTACCTTATGTACTATTTGGCCAATCAAAAGACACCTTTTGACATTCTCTTTTCAACTGGCAGGAGCTGCATAAGAAGCGCATGCAAATAAAGAAAAAGTCTGAGCAAAAGAGATGCAAAGGTCTCCTTTTTGGCTTTGGTGACTTTATTTCATAATTTAGAGCTTATTATTCACCTGACATTTTGGTATTGCAGATGAGACCAGGAAATTCATAAAAAAGCCAAATAGCAAAAATAGGATTGACAAAGATACATCAGTTGAAGATTCCAGTTTGTCAAACTCCGGTCTCAATAGCAAAGAAAATTCCTCAGTAGAGCAGCAGGATAGGCAACAGCAGATTACATCGATGAAACGCCAGAAGTTACATTGGGGGTACCACTCACTTTCTTCCATATTATCTGCTGAATCAGTGCTGCTTTGATAGTAAAATTCAGGAATTCGAGTAATTTTTGTTGACCAGAAGAACAGTTGGCTATGCTCATCTGATTTGAAAAATGAAATTACCACTCTTGGGGAGGGAGTACTTGCAAGTATCTCAACATTACTCGTGGCTTCTCTGTTCAAGTTTTCTGTTAATGAGTCATCTTAAAACACATGCCCGTCACGAATCCATGGCCTTAATATTTTCATTGATCTTGCCTCTGCAGTGTGATCTATATAGTGAATGTACATTTACCATGTTGCCCGAATACCCATGTTATTGAGGTGTTCTTTGTTCACAAGAGTTGATCTTTGCTTTTCTGCTCTTGATAGGCTTGACGTGAAGGAGAGATGGGAAAGGAAATCCAACATGTAGAGTTGTTTCTTCTGGCAGAATGCAGATCGAAGCGAGCATCTGCCAAAGCATTAAAGTCAGTCACATGGACGATCGAGTCCAAGGCCACTCAAAAATTCGTCAAGTCTCCCTTCTTTACATGCCGTGAGGACATCAGGATCACCAACTTACTGCCATGAGGTCTCTCTCGCGAGTATCGAAGTACTTGTATGCGCAAAGTGCGAGAGAAAGTTTAGTCTGAGTATTTCTCGAGCAATTCTCCTATCTGGGACTTGAAAAGGATTGCTATTTAGAGAATGTACATTGCGGGCCTTGCATTTTGTGACCATTCTACGTTTGCTAATGTCTTTTCTGACTAAGATTTGACTTGTACTGTGACTCATATTCTCAGAGGAAGATGGATGAAATGGAAGAAGGCACGGAAATTCTGTTTTCCTCTTTCATTTGCCGATACTATTTTGTTGCTCAATTTTTTGTGTATTTATAATATAATTTTTATGAATAGTAATTTATTATAATTTTCTGTTCAATCACCATTCAAAGTCTGAATATACTTTCGTTGCTTGATATCCAACATGACTAATAAATAAAATTACAATCAGCTTTTAGCAAAAGATGCACATAATATTGAAATTAACATAGAATTTTAGTTTCATTAATGTAAACTTAATTAGCAAAATGAGAGGCGCCTGGTTTTTTATTTGAAAAAATTGAAATCAAAATAATAAGTAAATTGCTTCATAATAAATCAATCATACTCAATATATTATATACGAGTTAAATTATTATAAAACCAGCATAAATTTATGAATAAAAAGGCTTTAGGAGAAGGTGGTAGCTTGTCCAGTTTGGCAATATTGAAGAAAAGTTAGGGAAATAATGGTCCATGTGAAAATACAAATAAACTCACCAAACAACCGAGCGTGTTTAGTCGTTTTTTAGCTTAAACTATTAGTATTCTTTTTTTTTAAGTATAGTTAATTTGTGATAGATGAATTTAATCAATTAAGTTGTTGCATAAATTGATTTAGTGGTCAAGATGTGATTCTAGGACGATAATACAACCTGTAGACAGGACCACGAAAGATGTTACCCACCATCTTTCACGTCAGGCGTGGGTTGGAGGTTGGTTACTCCAAGCTTACTTGAACCCCACCCGGGGTTCCAGAAGAGACTTTCCGTCCGAACGCTCGGGGGCGGCCCGTTGCCGGGCGGCCCTACGCAGCCTTGCGGGCTGGAACGCTTTACCGGGATGAAGTATCTCGGAATCCCAAATATCGTGACATTGCCGCGTTTTAAGCCCACGGCTGCCTCCGACAAGCGGAGCAGTTTAAGGACTTGCTCAGGTCCAACCCACCCGAGGTTCCAGAAGGGACTTTCCGTCCGAACGCTCGGGGGCGGCCCGTTGCCAGGCGGCCCTGCGCAGCCTTGCCGGTTGGAACGCTTTACCGGGATGAAGTATCCCGGAACCCCGAATATCGTGACATTGCCGCGTTTTACGCCCACGACTGTCTCCGACAGGCGGAGCAGTTTAAGGACCTGCTCAGGTCCAATTTACAAATGCATCATGCAAGAGGCCTTTTCAAACCTCTTATTTTACAATAGCATCATGATATGACTGACAAGCTTTCTTAAAGATGCATTGTGGGAGCCTACGTCCCTCATCAGATGAACTGGGTTCATCGGAGTATTCGGCACGTCTCATCCGTATTAGCTATAAAGAAAGCTCTAGTTTTTCTAGGCCAGGACCATTTGGACTATCCGGGGATACTCGACTCTTGTTGGCATTGCTAGTGCAGCCATCAAATTCCTTGCGGAGATTGATTGGCAATTGTGGCAATTGTCCATAGGGTTGTAATTATGTCTTTTAAGGATTTTGAGAAAGTGGACCGTCCAACAATGCCAAGGATGATTTAGGATCAAAATTACCACCTACCAACAAATAGTTTTTCTTTCCATTGATTTTAACATTCTCAATAATTACAGAACCTAGACAACAACAACAATATTTCAGTGAAAATTAACAAAAGAATTTCAATCTATTGCTGCTCGCATATTCAATGGAAATAGTTTATATTGATGCCTATGTCACCCAATTACACAATTTACCAAAAAAGTCATAAATATATTATATTTGTACCAATTTAGTTTTAAACCTTTCAATTTAACCAGTTTAGTCCTAAATATTTTCACATTGATATCAATTTGATCCATCCGGTTAAATTTGAAAGATCAACACTGACATGGATGCCGACCGATTGACGAAGAATGATGTGGCAATTTTTAAATATATTATTATTATTTTTCTTTTTCTTTTTGCTTGTCCTTTTCTTGTTTTACTTCTTCCTCTTGGCTTTCTTCTCGCAATGACCGATGAGCCTTTGGCGTTTCCATGAAGCCCTCACCTGGCCCCGCCAAGGGCCATGGGTGAGGCCACCCTTGCCATGGCCTTGCTTGCTTGTGAAGGCAGCCTCGCCTAGCCTATATAGCCCCAAGCAAGGCCGAGCGAGGGCAATGAAATGTTTCTCGGCGGCGGGTGAGGGCCACGACCATCGCCAAAGGCTTATTGGCCACTATAGGAGAAAAAGGCCAAGAGGGAAGAAGAGGAAAAAGAAAAAGAAAATAATTAAAAAATTCGAAAAAAATAAAAAAAAATTACTTAAAAATTGCTACGTTAGCGTTTGCCAATCGGACGGTTTCCACATTAGTGCCAATTGTCCAAATTTGGCCATATAGACTAAATTGGTATTAATATGAAAAGGTTTAAGATTAGATTAGTTTAATTGACAGATTTAGAACTAAATTAACATCAATGTCATAGGTTTAAAACTTTTTTTTGGTATTTTTGCCCTTTTATATTGGATTCCAATAAATTGATAATATATTAAATATAAAAATTTAAACTGTGTTATTCGAAACATATTTTGAATCTTAGATTACAAAAATAAATATCTAAACAGTAAACGGATTTCTGTTATGACTAAAAAAATAAAAACTCATCTTGTTGTTGTCACATATAATTCTTTTTAATTACAAGATATCATAATGTCCTCTAAATAAAATAAAAAAATCATATATTCCCGACTGTCCAATAATATAACATTTACATATGTTGAACCATGAGTTTTTATGTCTATATGGAATCCTTAATGCATATATATTTATATATCACCAAATTGTGTTTATTTTGTCCAAGTAAATTACCAAAAAATTTTACCGAAAAAAAGTACCAATTCAATTTTATATATTATATCCCTGCATTATGTGAAAAAGAAAAGGATGTCTCAATGATAAATCTCAGTCCCTTGGCCGTAGCAGCGCAACGAAACTGCTCAAGAAAAGGCTTCCGACACCTCCAATCCTCAAACCGTCGTCATCGTCACCGGCTCGCCCGTGCGTCGTCGAGTCTCTCCTCCGCTTTCAGTGAAAAGGTCTGTTTTTGCCCTTTTGGGTTTGCAGTCTTCTCTTCTAATCACGTCTTTCTGCGTTCCTTCAATGGCCTCCGTGCCTTGGAATGCAAATTTCGACTCGAATAGGACAGGGAAAGGTGCCCCAGTCTGTGAAAACAAGGGAGGGTTCTCGTTTACCTTCGAACTATTTATCAAAAGCTGAAGCTTTTGTGAAAAGTACCCTTTTCGGAATGCAAGACCGAAGTCTTGCTTAGCTAGTTATTTTTGGGTTTCAGCTCTTTCAGGGAGATGATTTTTGGGTCGATGAGAATTGTGGGATTAGTCGTAAAATGTTCTTGTGTTCTTGATTAATCGTATTGGGGAATGATGGCTGAGCTCTAGGGGCAAAAAAGTTCTGAATTTTGGACGGCTGAGAATGTTTTTTTTTTTCGGACCCACATGAGCTTAACCAAGTAATTGCGTGCTGTTCTCTGAGTATAGGTCGATGGTGTGTGCATTGTCTGCCTCCAGTACGAGCATTTCCTTTCGAAATGAGCCTCACTCTCATCGCTTCCAGAGGAGACGTTTTGTTTCGATAAGGGCTTGCACGTCTGCTTCATCCCCGCCGGATAACATCAATGGGTTGAAAGTTGAGTATACGCCTTGGCTCATAGCTGGTTTGGGAAATCCCGGAAATAAGTACTATGGTACTAGGCACAATGTAAGAGTTGACATCGGACTTTTCCTCAAGTTTCAATGTCATTATATCCATTCTATTGGGTTATTTACATGGAAGGTTCTCGCTTAGGTTGGTTTTGAAATGATCGATCGAGTATCTCAAGAAGAGGGCATCATAATGAATATTATCCAGTCAAAATGTTTGATTGGCATAGGTACTCTTCGACTGCGATAACACACTGTTTTTTCCTTGCTTCTTTTTTCATTATTGGAAATGAAATTAGGGCTCATTTCAGTTTGTGTCCAGTGATAGTTGATCTTCTTGCGTGATAAAAGCAGGTTCCATTGGAGAGGTACCACTTCTGTTAGCGAAGCCTCAGACTTACATGAACTTCTGTGGAGAATCAGTAAGTTGTCCCATTCTGTTCTTTCAATCACTGAAGTGGCTGCTCTGTTGCATCAAGATGTAATCATTTTTATGAGCATTTGAATGAAGAAGCCAACGTTTTAATAGAGAAGAGTCATTATCTCCATGTGAGACTTGTTGAATTTTAATCAAAAGGCTACTGAAGTTTTCTTTTCATATAATTGGAAAAAAATGAGCCAAAAATATTAAGTTATGAGATTGCTCGTTGCTTGAATGATACCGATGGAACTTAGTTTATATGGATCATCTTTTGTTTGACTTTTTTTCTTCTCTTTTTTATTTTTTTATCTTACTGAGATTTATTCCTTTGATACCTACAGTTAGGTCATAAAAAATCACTCAGAGATGTATTAACTGTTACTGCTTATCTGCGAGTTAGATACTAATTTCAAGGTTAAGGAAAAGATGTCCTTATGCTGTAACTAATATCTACATCTGGTTCTAGTTTCTAAAACTTGTTTTGAGGTTGGTGCACCTCATGGTATTGAAGAATTTTTAACAGAGAAATGTCACTTCCTTTTGGTTCAGATAGAAATGCCTGTTAAGAGCCTGGGAATTTGAAGTTTGTGTGAATGGGATGTGGTCGGTTTGGCAGTGTCTCCTACAAGAACTGGTTTTTGTTTCTTTGAGTGAATGAGGCAAACTAGTAGTGCAATTTGTTAGGAGTGTGAAAAAGTACTACGGATTGAGGGGTTTTTGTTTATGGAAATTTCTCTACCCATTTACCTCTATGTGACATCTTAACCTCAAAATCACGTAAAAAGCCCATGAGGAGTATTGAGTGTTTAATATTAGATTTCTACTTATTAATAGTTTAAAATCTTTTTACCACTTTGAGGAAGACTTGGGAGATTGCAGATCATCCACTGTCTCATTCTCAATGCACTTGTTGAAACATAAGACCCCTGAATGCAGAAGACTGCGGACTCACCAGTCACCCCAATAGACTGCAAAGTCCTCAGCCATCACCTTGTTAGCCTGAAAGTTGTCCTGGTTATGCTAAATGGCCTTGGGATGCTCTGTTGCCTATAATTCGAGAGCTTGTGGCTCGATATCATTGAACCATTCTAGATAAAAATGACATAGGTTAAGTTCCAAAAAGAGTACGTGAGTGTTTGACTGTTTAGGCAGATCTTTACTAGTGCATCAATTAACAAAGTTGTTCCAACTCCATGAATGATTGTTAGTAATTATTTGTATTTCGATTTTCCCCTTTTTATTATCTTTCATTTTTTTCTGGTATTGTCTTTTGGAAGGGACCAGAAAGAGGGGAGGGGGCTGGTGGTTGGCATTTGATTTCTTCCGCTTGGTTTTTTCCACAATTTTAAGTCACTTTTGATTGCGTACTCTTCCCTCGTGGTGATTGATGTTTGCAACCATTTCTAGATACATGCTGAGTATTTCTAATTCTAACTCTTTTCTCCTTTATCATTGTTAATCCGGAAGGTTGGGGCTCTGGCGGCATATTATCAAGTTCCCCTGCGTCATATCTTATTGGTATGTGCATGTATAATGCCTACAAGAATGCAGGTCTGGGAGAACTAAGTTGCATCTAAATTCTACAAGATTTTTCATGTTTTCTCGTGTAGGTATACGATGAGATGAGCTTGTCAAATGGTGTTTTAAGGCTACAACCAAAAGCAGGGCATGGCTATCATAACGGGTATTCAGTCTGCATACCCCAATATTCAAAATTCTCTTCATGTCTTGATATTCCCCAGCTCGCATTTTCAGAGTATTCTGTCAAGCCGCACAACTTATTGTGTTTCTCTCACCTTGCAGAGTAAAAAGTGTGATGGCCCACTTGGATGGCCGCCGTGAATTTCCTAGATTGTGCATAGGTTGGTTTGGTGCACAGTTTAGATCCGTTCCACAACTCCTTTCTTCAGTCTGATTTTGTTTATCATGCAGTGCCATTTTATGTTGGGTGTTTGCAGGCATCGGAAATCCACCTGGCACCATGGACGTGAAAGCTTTCCTTTTGCAGAAATTCAGTTCCCTTGAGCGACAACAGGTACGCAACTTGTTACTGACATCCAGTGTCCTTGGGTAGGAGAGCTTTTATTCCTGAGTTGAGGTTGGGTAAATCGATGCTTAGAAGTGCTGGCAGGTTTGTGACTGTTATTGGTTACCTGCACAGATTGACATAGCACTCGAGCAGGGAGTCGAGGCTGTGCGGAACCTGGTGCTCGATGGGTTTGATCAAGGCATTGAAAGATTTAACCTAGGACAGAAGTACAAGTTCCACAAGGTTTGAAGTGCGCAGGTACTTGTAAGATCAGGTTAAATGGAGGATGTGACTTATTATTTGCTCCTTTAGTTGATGACCTATGGGTCATTTACTTGGAGAGAATGAATCTAAGATGGAAATTCAGAGGGTCCTCGTCCTTCATTTTATCCATCCGATCGAAATGCACAAATGACCAAATGTAATCAAAAACGGTCCAAAGAAGTCTCTCTATCAATATGGCTCTACTTACTCAGAAACACGCTGGTTTGCAAGCGGTTTGCGGAGAAGACGATCAGTATATCGCTTTGTGGCAGCTGTGGGAACAAACCTGAATCTTTTGTCTTCTCGATCGCCCGATAGTGAATGAAGAAGGGTGATCTCCATCTTTTCCTCTTGGTATCTTAACTAGACATGTCAAAATGAATTGTAAATTCATCTCTTAACTCATATGAATTTATTATTTTTAGTAAATGGATCATAAATTAATTTTAGAATTGCAAAATCCAAAATAATATGAGTTTTAAATGGATGTATAGCTTATTTGGATTCAATTTATCTTTATGACTCTTCTAGCCTTCTTTCAAACTCTTGCTCACCTTCACGCTCTTATCTTAGTTTCAGCCCGAGTTATTTCTAAATTGATTTAAATATAGAAGTGTTTTAGTAATATGAGTTGAATATTAGTTGAGTATAAGTGGGTCGGAGATGGATTACTATATTTATATTATATGGAAATAAGTCAAAAGGAATTAAATGGGTTATTTTATGTTGGACCATTTTCGATCTGACCAACCTACTTTTGATATTGGTCTTCTCCAAATTAAGTCTATCGGCCCTACTTTTTTCTTTTGGATGTCCTTCGGTACCAAAACGCTAGAGAGATGAGCTGGGCAAGACTAATAACTTTCAAAACAGCCAAAGAGAAACAAGAACTTCAGCTCGTATAAAAAGAAAAAAAGAAAAATACCACAAAAAATTCCAAACTATACTCACTATAACACAAATACCCTAAACCTTTTTTGTCTTATCAAAACTTCTAAACTTGCCTATTATGATATATATATGTCCTTAACATTTTGGTATCATGAAAAAACTCAAAGTATATATCATCTATTTCGGTTCATCTATGATATATTTATCATACTAATATAAGTTTGAAGTTCTTTTATAACAAAAAATTATTTGGGATATGTGTGTCGTAATGGGTAGATTTTTGATTTTTAGTAGCATAAAAAAAATTTAGAGCCTCATGACAGGCATAGTTTTGGAATTTTTTTTTTGTAAATTAATTTTTTATTAATTTAGATAACATAAGTTATCTGAATATAATTGACAAAGCTATCAAATTTACCAAATCAGAGTAAAATCCGGCACTCTTGACAAAAGTAACATCCTTCGCGATTCTATCCAATTCCAATCGCAGGTTGTCCACGTGTCAGCCCGCATGGCAGTCGCCGTGCTGATGTGCACGGTGACGGGCGTATCTTCCCTTCAATCAATAGATTTCTTCGAACTCCATGAATTATGACCTGAATGAACGGTCGAATTCTTCAATTAGTCGTCGAACCAAAATCGCTGAACTTCAATGCCAAGTCCATTGTGTAACTCTTTGATTTGATTTGAGCAGCGGCTAACTCATTCTCACCTTCAACAACCCAATTTCTAACCCCCAAAAGGTATTCAAGGAATCATCGTCATCTTCAAAGAATCAACACCAATGCCATCTCATCGTGTGTGGGGGAGATTTTGAAACCCTAACTCCCCAATCCAAATTATCAATATGGAATCAATTGATTTTCATGAAACAAACCTTTTAAAAATAAATAATAGGTCAACCCTATTCCTTTCGGTTTTTTTTTTTGTCACATGAATCAAAATTCTTGGCCTTTTTACAATATTTGGCCCTAAGTACTGTGTGAAACTACATTAAAAAAAATTAAAAAAATTTTTGTATTGATCACTTACAATTTTGAAATCGAGAGCCTTAATCTATCATTTCATGTCATAAGTAAATGAACTAATTTTAGCCGGCTCCTCATCCCTCAAAACTACAAAAAACCAAAAACCCACTTCTCAGATTTATTTTTCTCCTTAGCTCTTTTTTAATTTCTATTATAAATAAGCATATTTCCTCCTGAGCTAGTGATTCTGTATTATGCACGAGGCACAACAACAGTTTGTTTGTACATCATCCCACGGAGAAGGAAAGCCGCCATGGTACTTCCCAACAAGGTCTCAGCCTAGTCAACTCCACGGACACGTGGGCCCCAAAATAAAAAAACGCAACAGAACGCGACACGTAGGACGAAGGGTTCGAAAAAAAGAGAGGAGGAAAACAACTCTCCTCTCACGGACAGACACAATCATAGAAACTCCCACCGAGATCAGACGGTTGGTAGAGGATCCTATGAGATCCCGGAGGGGGGCGAGGGCCCCACCTCTCCCTCCTCCGATGATCCGAGCGAGATGGGGCGGGCGGGCCCCACCCCAAAAACGAACGTTGGGTGAGGAATTCGGAGAAAAACAGGAAAGAAAAAGAGTCGGCGAAAAGCAGACGACTTTTCCCTCTCCCCTTCAATCAGACCGTTGCTCCTTCACTTCACTTCACTTCACTTCACTTCTTCTCCTTCTTCTTCTCATCGATCTTCTCCTCCTCCTCCTCCTCCTCTTCTTCTGCAGCAGAAACCAAGAACCGATCCAAACCCCTGCAAAACCCCTCTCTCCGTCTTCTTCCGCTGCTACGAGTCTCGCCACATCCATCGACAATGGCGGAGAGCAACGGCCCGCCTCCGCTCCACCCGTCGAGCACCTCCCAAGCCCTCCAAGCCCTCTTCCACGCCCTCGACCCCGTCTCCCTGCTCCGCTCCCAGACCGCCGGGAAGGAAGGCAGGACGGAGCAACGCTGCCCCGCCCCTCAAGTCTCGCCGTCGACGGCCGCCGAGAGCGGATTCGACGGCGCGGCTCCTCCGCAGCACCCGGGGAGCGCCGCCCAGGCCGTCCAGCCTGTCGTCCGCACCGTCGACCCCGTGTCTCTGCTCCTGTCCCAGAACTCCGCCACCGACGACATCGTCCCGCTGGCGCTCACCACCGACCACTACTTCATGGAGAGAGGGCCCCGGTACAACGCCTACGCTCGGCTGAGGGAATCCAGATTGAGGATGAAGCACGCGAGGCAGGAGGAGCCTGAAGAGAGGGATCTCAAGCTCACCCCGCCGCCCAAGAAACAGGTCAGGTTCCAGGGGAATTTGGGCGGCGGCGGCGGCGAAAATTTGGGCCGCACCCGAAGAGGGTCCGCTTCTATTTTGGCTCAGTCCGTCCCGGACTTCTCGGCAGCTCTGAGGAAAGAGAACCGGAAGCCCACGGCGCCGCTCCCCTCGCTGGCCGAGATCACCCCGCCATCGAAGAGCTGGTCGAAGGCAGGCAGCGGCTCCAATGCTAGGGGGAGCAAGTCGGTCGGAGCAGCGGCGGGGGAGAAGAAGGGCGGTCTGATGGCGAGGAAGAGCTACGCGAGCATGGAAGAACTGAAGGGGCTGTCCTGTGCCGCCGCGAGCGCCATCAATGGCTACGGAAGAGGAGGGATGATCGGGAGAGGGAACGGGATCGGGAGGACCGTCCTGGGTTACCGGAAGTTCTGAGAAGTGCCGTGATTTAATTCAGGGTCTGGGGTCGACAGTTAGTTCTGTTTGTTTTCCGACATGTTTGATCGAGGTTTCACAAAATCTTTTACACGTTCTGAGGAGGTGTTTGATCATCATCATCACCATCACCGTCATCTTCAGAGCATAATGAATTCTTTACTATATTCTTTTTCCCTTCTTTCTTCATAAAAGAAGCTATAGAGCTTTCAATGTTTCTGGGGTTTGTTTCTGATGTAATGAATGGGAACTTTGGCCTTCCAGTTCCAGTTGAGTGATTTTGGAAGCATAAAAATAGCCCTGTATATAATTGTGGGTGGAATCAATTTCAATGCAGTAGCATCCACTTGCATTCAGTTAGTGTCTTAAGATGATGAAACTATTCAATCAATTTCAATCAATTTAAATGGATGAGAGAGATTTAAGGCTATTACATTTAACAATTGCAGTAACTATTCACTCAAGTACTATTCACTAAAATCTTCTTACAACAAAAGCACACGTCTGGTAAAATAAACAGCAACTTATGAAAACTGACACAAGAACATCTTAAGATGAAGAAACATCGACATTTGACGACAGTCCATAAAAAATGGCCTTAAGGGGGGGATCATCTGACCTAGAAATTCAGTTAGTGTCTTTGCATAGAATGCTCATTTACAAATAATTAGCCTCCACCACTAGCCGTTTCGGCATTTTGTACAATAGAAATTGCAGCAGCATCATGGACACGCAAAAAGAGTTGGCCGATCTAAAACCCAGGAACGACATTCGTCCTCAAAGATCTATCAGAATTTCCTCTACCAGATTACAGAGTATATCCTCGCCCAATTCAGCACCGTTCTCAAATGCCTCAATGTCAAAATCTGTCCATTTCCCGAGGGCGTGACTCATCTCATATTCGATTATCTCGTCGGGAGTCATCCCAGCTAAACAGGCCCACCTTCTCATCTCCCCTCCAAAATCTCTGATCAGCTTCTCTACATTCAAGAACACCAATTGTCTCATCCACCCTTGATATCCAAAGTTACAGTATCTCCGGTACTTCAAATCCAAGCACTCCAACAAACAGTCGAAAAGAAACCGCCTCAGCTGATTCCACTCTTTGGCTTCCTCCGATCCAAAGAAAGATTTCATATCTGTCCAGAAAGTGGCAGCAGCATGTTCGAGTTCGTCAAGGAGAAAGAGGGTAATGACAAAATCTTCCGTCCCATCGGAATGAAGTCGAGTCAAATCCGTAAAGAGCAGTTCAGCATGCAACATCACATCCTTTGCATATGTGCGCCCGCTCCCAGCCAATCCCAACACCACAAGATCTCGGCCCCTATCACTCTAGTTATCCGGTCAATAAGATCGATCGACACATTTCGGGAGCTTCTTCCCTCATTGAGTGATGTAGCAGAGTCCAAAAGGTCAGCTCCCGGATTGAGTGGTTGTAGAGGATCAGGATAGTCCATGAAGTCATAATGCAACTTCGATCCTGAAAACACTATAATTTATTTAGTCCAGGGAAGCCGATATTCAGTGAGAAGTACATGAAGATTCCCGTAGGGTGGTTTGTGAGTGAAAACAAAAGCAACACAAGTCCTAGCGTGTTACCTGTGCCATCATCCAAGCTACTGGAGATGCAGCTGTCATTGGAAAAGGATGCATCTAGGACCGAACCTGGGCTCAAATGATTCACATCACTCGAAAATCCAATCAATGTCCCATCCATCTTTGCCTTTTTCTGATAGGAAGAACAGTAGTTATTAGTCTAGGATGTTTTAAGGCATCATTAGAAGATGATGCGTCAGTCTGGAAAACAGCATATAGCATAAACAGAACAGACAGGGAAGTTCAATCAAAAGAATTAAAACATAATGAAGAAGTATGTTTTTCCAAAGTACAAATCCCCATAGAAATATTAAATCAGCTATACTAATCATTTCACGTAAGATTTGCCGTCTTAGATTGTCCTCCAGCCAGAAAACCACATGTGATTACCTAAATGATAGCATATTGGACCGCTTAACAACCATTGAGAGCAAGAAAACCAACCTTAAAAGCATTTCCAGCATCAAGCACATTGCAATCTTGAGAAAGAGGTGGAGCATCAGTTAAAGCAGCTATCAGTTCTTGGAGAATCATAGCAGTTGATCGCTTAGGTGTAGCACATGCCGTGCTCAGCTCGTCTTCTTCTTGAGAAATCAATTCCTTCAATTTACATTCTAAAAGGGCACCTAGAGCATCTCCGTTCCAGGGTAACTGCTTTTGACATGCTGCTTCATCATCACTTCTGTCGAATACCGGCTCTATGGAATCAGATGCCTTTCCACCACCAGGAAGGCTCTTCTCAGTTCTCTTGTCATCACTGCCCTCAGGAAAACCACTCTTTTGCTTCATTGGAGATTTGAATGTAAAAGAAACAACACCATTATTGTTAGTGCCACCAGCCTCAATTCTATCTGCTTCACCTACCAATTTACTTCTTTCACAACTTCTGTCGCTGGAGGAAGCACGAGAGTTGACCCTCGTCCTGGGAACAGTATCGTACCGAGCATCATTTTGTTTACCAACTTCAGCACTGACAAAACTTGGACTCTCGACTGGTCCATCAACATTAGTGGACCTTATCTTCCGTACTGGAGATCTGAATTGAGACAAAGAATCAGGTCGTCTAACACGAGTCTTTCTGGCTGCATCAGAATCAGAGTTCTCAGCTTTGCCAGGCACCCTGGGACGCGTTCGGCCACTTAGGCTGCGGTTCAGAGCTACAAAGTCCTTGGCCCCAGTAGCAGAATTTCCACTTAACGAGGCTTTCCTGTCATTGGAATTGCTGCATTTGACAGTTGGAGGAGTCCTACCAGTCTCTAACATCTCATTCTGGGTGGCAGGACTATTCTTCAAAGCATTGGATGGTGATTCTTCCTGGCAAGGATTGCACTTATGGCTTGGTATGCACGGCTGCTCCAGGCATTCTTTAGGAAGCGGTTTGGCATCCTTAAGGGGCACATTAAAGGCTTGAAAGTGGCAATTTGGTGGGGAAGACGGAGCAACGGATTCTCGTTGCCTTCTCCTATAAGTTAAGTCTTTTTCTCGCATGACAGCTGCTGGTGGTGGTCTTGGTTTATTGGTTCCAGAGTCTTGATAAGAAGCACGAAAAGGATTCAAAATTATGGCTGCATGATCTAGCATCTGTTGCGATGTGTTTTGTCTGAGGTCTATATCTACCAAATTACCACGGTTAATGCATGAAGCTTGTCCTGCGGACTCGGCTTCACTACATATGGCCCGTGTAAAGATATTTTGTGACTCAGATGGAGACCTTTCTGCTATACCCACCTCACTGGAAGGATATGCAGAGGTGGGGGAGGGAAGGGCACATTTAACCCTGTTTCTGGCTTGCAATCCAGGTTCTAGTATCCTAGTAGCCGCATCGATCAACCGAGAAGTCCGTGATGCATTCCTTATGGAAGAGATTCTTGGGCTCTTCACAGGGGAGAGAAGCTTGGGATGATGCTGCTTCCTCGATTTAGTCGAGACACCTTTAATTTGCAAAGCCTCCGCTCCAAAGCGAGTAACAGCCCGTCTCTCCAATGGACCGGTCTTCTGAAGTTTCTGAGGCCTCGGCTCATGCTTTAGCTGTCCCTTTTCATTACTCAAGCCGTCTTCCTTTGCGGACCCTTTGGTACCAAGGAGAAACTTCTCCGCTTTACCATGGCGAGGGTCGGACGACAGAGGCCTGGTAACCTTCTTCTGCGCCGCAGCAGGCATGGATTCAAGACCCATTAGCCTAGCAACCAACCCAGGAGCTTGAGTTTCATGCTTTGGCCTCTGTTCCAGATCAAGATTCTTATACCCATTTCTCCTCGAAGTAGGGAAACCCCCTTTGTTCTCATCGGCAATCTAAAAACTCAAGATATGCCATGTTCAAGAAATTAGTAAGCACAGCCAGTCGTGCTCAACGGCAAACCAACAGAAAGAAGATGAGGGATAAAGTTTCAGAAAAGGCCTACCAAATGTTGCTTAGCACCGGGCATCTTCTCGTCCAGGTTGAAGTTCCTCGACACTTGCTTCGCGCGAACTGACACGTCGAATTTAAAGAACAATGTGAACATTGCAGGGGCGGAGATTTGCGCATTACCGAGAGCGACGGAGCAAAACCAAGCAAAGAAGAAACAAACGTATGGCAGAACAAAGGAAATTACCAGGAGGAAGCATTTTCCTGGAGAAGAGCCTCTTCTTGGCGAACCTCCGGTGCCAGTCGAAGAGCTGAAAGAAGATGCCGACGCAACCGCCGGGCCTCGTCGGAGCCTGACGCTTCTCCGTAATCGCCAGACACGACGCCGCTTTCCCTGCACCCTCGTCCATCATCTTCTCCGCCAAGAACCGAAAACGAAGAATGCACTAGCCCGGTGGAAAACCCTAGCAAAACGACTCCAGCTAGTCCCAAGCCCAATCCCGAGATCTAACTCCAGCGCTGACCCAGCAAAAAAGAACGGAATCCCGGACGAGATCGATCCTCAGCGGCGTATCCAAATCAGTAACCAGACCGTAATGCGCTTCGTTTTCGCTGAATTACTTACATTTCTCCAAATCACCATGCGAACGTTTCCAAATGCTCTACCGACAAAGCCCACCTCCGGAAACTAAAACGGTCGTCGCGGAGCACCATCATCTCCGCAAAAAGCTTTACGTTTTCCCGGAATCCGAGCCTCGCCCTCTTCAAAAAACTTCGAGAACGGAGCAAGCAGAGCAGACCCTGAAACCCGAAAGCGACGGATCAGAGAAAAAGCCGACCCGGCGAAGAACAACGACGGCACGATCTGCACAGCATGGACACTGCACCACTCCTACTGCAGTGCACTTTCTCCCTTCCCCAGCCTCTCTCTCTCTCTCTCTCACCTTTTGTACTTCTCTTCACGCAAGGTCCCAGACGCTCGCAGGCAGCTGTAAAACCTGGATAAAGCTTTACTACTGCAATGGCGCTGGCGGCAGGTGAAAAAAGGAACGGAAAGTGGGAGGAAGAAGCGAGCTACTACTGATGGATGACGACGACGACGATCGAATCAGTCGCGTCCAAGGAGGGAGCGAAAAGGGCGAGGCGCAGGGGCGAGGCGGATGGTCTCGACAGCTTTCGACGCAAAGTGCAACGGCGTGGCAGTCGCAGCTCCAGGCTGCACCATTCGCAGCCTATCTTGGTCCCTGCCCACCTCTCTCTCTCTCTCTGTGTCAGTGATTAGTAGTTGAGCTAGAGAGAGAAAGTGGAGGGGAGGGGTGCGTAGGATAAGCAGTGGAGAGAGAGAGAGAGAAGGATGCAAGGCCACGCGCGGTGGTCAGAGGGAAGGAGCAGGGGGGGTAGAGACTTTCACGAGGAGGTGGGGAATCGGAGGGACGGAGGAGAGGGACCGGTGACGTTTGGAGAATAGAGACAGATCCGGAGGAGCGATTTTTTGTCCGGTTCTGACTACTCCACACGTG
Source organism: Eucalyptus microcorys (assembly GCA_014182515.1). NCBI lineage: Eukaryota > Viridiplantae > Streptophyta > Magnoliopsida > Myrtales > Myrtaceae > Eucalyptus > Eucalyptus microcorys. The sequence continues at coordinate 19,241,146 of CM024571.1, read as the reverse complement.
CGAAACCGTAGCTTTGCATAATTGGGGTTGATTTTTGAATTTTGGGTCATATAATATTTGATAATTTTCACTTGTTTTAAACTTTGGATCGAGGATACAGATAAGCCGGGTGGGTCACGAAAGTTCTTTTTTGACAAATGATACAAATGATCTATAAACATCGATTCAATATATAATTTAATTCTTAAAATTTTAATTTATTTAATATTATCCCTAAATTTTTAATATATATTAAATTAAATTAATTTTCTGAATTAAATGAAAAGATTTAAAGATCATTTATATCATTATCACTTTTTAAAAATATCTAAGTTAATTCAATTGTAATTATAACGATTGACGATATGCTTTTAGTACATGAATAGGCCGAAATCTTTTTCAATCACTCAATTCAATATGTGCTACAAAATCATAAACACTTTTGATATTTGCATTTCAAATGTTGGCAATTTTTGAGGTGATATATGATGATTTTAAAAAAGCAATTTGACTTAATTTACTTTTTGGATAGAGTATCAACATTTGTTATGTAGGAGTATTTTTTTCAGCCAATTAGGCAAAAATAGGGGAATTTGGATGGGAAAAAACTTAGGTTAGCACTTAAATCATGAATAAATAAATGAAAATTATCAAGTTCAAAACTTAAAAATTGTAAATCATTAAATTCAGTCGAAATTCTCAAAGACTTTAAATTTATCATAAAACGCTAGTTGTCACATGGAACCAAATGAGATAAGATTTATTATATCCTAAGACTTATCTGATTGTGGTCGATTCATATAAAGTTAGATTTGATTTAAAAATATAAAATTTATGAAAGAATCTAAAGTAGAAATAAAAATAGAATTAATTAGTCACACCGCCATCACTTCACCACGGAGACCGTGCGGTGGTGGTGGCCGAGGGACCTCAACCACTACCAGACAGTGGTTGTGTCCTCCAAGTCAACGCATCATGAATTCTTTGGGTCCGCTTCACGTTTCCATTAAGCTATGGAAATAAGTATTTAGGGCTTAATATAATTAAGTATATTTGATAATCAAAATTAGTTTCGACTTAAAAAAACTGAATTAAATGAAAAAATATCTCAATGTGTTAAGTAAGGAGGGATTTACTTAATTTAATTGATTTAGCAACTGAAATTTGGCTTATTAACCTAAGGCCTACCAATAATATTCACAATTTCATATTTGGTAACCAACAAGTACCGTCCAATATTAAATTTTTGAGTATTATCAAACCACATTTTATTTCATTTTATAAGCACTTAAAATGGTCGAAAATTAGAAATTTAGTACTCGAAATTTGGAGTAATTACTTTTTCGTTGTATCAAATGGGCATGTACTAAAACTTTGGTCACAACTTATTTTCACAGATGAATTAAGTTTAGCCTGGCCAAAAAAAAAAACAAACAAACAAACAAACAAACAAACAAAGTTGAGTCAAGTTGAAAGTCGAGCTACGGTACATAAGGTTTGATTTGAAATCAAACACACAATCGTTTGCTTTAAGCTACTAGGAATAGTCTGATCTTGACAATTTAATTGGTTTGACATCTAGCTTTTTCTTGACAACAGGGCTTGAGTTAGGTTCATGAATCCGTAGATCAACAAATTCTCCCCATATGCACAGGCTCGGGCAACACATACGTCCTCGAATACGAAGAGGTCTATATCGAACACACATCATGTACCTAGATATTTATGTAAATACCATCGCAATCAAACTTCTATTTAACACGGATCACTAAAAGATTCAAAATATGTACAATATCGTCACATAGATAATTATACTATTCTTTCGTAATTAAACCTAGTCTTTACGAATGTTAGACATCTATTATATTTTGGAAAAAAAAAGCTATCAAAAACCCTAAATTATGCCCAATGTCCCATATGATTCATTTGCCCAAAATTTATACTTGTGTAATACATTTATCTCAAATTTTGAGGTAAATGTGTGGGATAGATATAAATTTAGGATTTTTTTATGCTACAAAAAAATTCATAGTAAATGTGTCACATCAATATAAGTCTGAAATAAATGTATTACACGGGTATAAATTTGACATTTTTTGTGTCACAAAAATTTTCGACGAAAACGTGTCATATAATGAATATAATTTATGATATTTCACGACTTTCTTTTTTAAATGCAACCTAATTTTTCTTTTTCTTTTTTTCATTAAAGGATTGCATACACAAAGATTTCCTTTTATTTTGAAAGAGGCAAAGGGCACCCCGCGCTAGGGAAAAGGGCCAAAAACAAGGAGCCACCTTCTCGTTTGCCGTCGAGTCCACGTCTCTCTCGCCAGATGGCGCTGTCGAGGAGCGTTTGCCATCATCTTCTCCCTTTTCCCAAAAAGCCCCAAAAAGAAAAAATCGACCCGAAAGTCCCAACCTCACCCACTCGCCCCGGTCGGGGAGAACCCGGGAACTCGCTCCGTCCGCGCGCCACGTGGCCCCGCCGGGGGGGCCAATTCCGTACATTCACGGTTGCCGGGCGCGGAGGAGGGACACGTTGGCATCGGTTTCGGAGCTGCTGGCCGTCGGCGGTAGGAGGAGCGACGTGGGTTTGGGCTGGAAACGCGCCGGCGGGAGCGCGTGGGTCCGCGTGAGGAGACAGCTAAGCAGAATCCACGAGGCAGATGTCCTGCTCTGGTTTTGTGCGTGCGTGCGAATGCGGTGCTCGAGTTTTGAAAATGACAAAAAACTATCGCAAAAATCTTGGATTACGTCCCTTATTTACTTCACATTTTTTTTTCCCGATGATGCAAAAATTCTAAAGTTATACTTATAAAATATATTAAGATTTATGCGACGATAAAGTTTGTCAATCATAACAGACAAAAATTAGTTTACATGGACTTTTAGAAGCAAATAATATCGATGTGGCACCCATATGACTTAATAAAATAAAAAACAATGTTGTTTTTGGCTGAAAATTATTTAACGAAATCTTAACGAAAGGTGAATGTTCCACATAAGTATCAATTTAGAATTTTTTTATGTCACAAAAAAATTTAAGATAAATGTATCACTAATAAATATAGTTTGGGATTTCAATGTTACAAAAAAAAAGTTTATAATAAATATATCATAATGGATGTAATTTGAGTTTTTTTTTTTGACCTTTTCCCTTTCGAAATTTTGAAGAAAAAGCCAATTTTTCTTCTTTTTTTTCGGAATGATCCGATTTGGAAAACAGTAATTATTATTCATATTCATGGCACGAGAGAATAGCTTGTGTATTGAGACCGTACGTACGATTACCTTAATTAATACTTTTCGAGGAAAAATGTCCTCATTTATTTAGGGGTAGAGAACGCGTTCTCTAGACTTCATTGACGCGTTTTCTCCTTTTTTGCACTCAACCGCGTTCCCTTCCTTGTAGCATCTCACCACTTCAATTAACATATATTCATCAAATGTTAACCATTTTAATTTGCAGCTATTAATATTTATCTTTTGAGTTTAAACTAAGAAAAATTCTAAATTTATATATCGATGATAAATATACTATGAACTAATTTTTTGACTATAAAAAACCCCAAACTTTACATGTGTGTGGCAATTGTATTCCAAACAAATTTTTTGAAAAATTCAACTTAATACACATATAAAAAATTTACCACAAAATAATTTTCTGAACACTAAAAATCTCAAATTGTTATATTTATAACAAATTTACTTTTCATTAGTTTTTTGTTAAAATTGGATTAATAGCAAAAATTTCAAATCGATATATCTATCAACTATTATGTGTCGTCCAACTCGATAATTTAAAATAAAATTTAGTAATAACTAATTAAGGATAAATTCATTATAGATATATTAGTTTGAAATTCTTTCGTGATATCAACTTTTATTCTTTCCTAAAATTAATATTTTGAATGATTTATTTTTATATTATCCATAAAAAAAATAATAACGTGGAATGAGGACAAAGGGTTATGGATTTGAGTGTTGAGTGTTTGACCTACCCAATGCCTTTTGTTAGCTTCTGCTTGTGTGGGGCCCCGCTTCATCGAATGATGAAGCAATTGAAAATGCGCTCCTCCGCACGTGCCATCATCATCGTCATTATTATTTTCACCAAAACATAAAAGGGAGAAAAGGAAGAGGACTTTTAGGGCTATCTTTTTAGGTAGAACTGCTGTTTGCTTCATTATGAAGCCGTTTTGTCTGTGACTTTGTCCGCTTAGTGTCCCCTAGACTCCTAACTTCACATTTTGCAGTGATTTTTGGCCCAAGGTTTAAATTTAAAACTTTTTTTTTCAGAATGAATGCCTTTGGAGGGGGCATTAACTTAATATAAGAAAGAGTTTCTATTTTCAATACGCGAATTACGCATTTACTATTATATATCTCCCTTGTATTTACCATTCATGTCGAGTTTTTAATTTTTTTGTTAAATTTTGAATGAGTTAGTAAGCTGTTGACCGGGGGACATGGCTCTCATGAAAAGCCAGTCACCATTTAGCTAATCTCCCTCGAAACCGGATGAAGCAAGCCGATGTGAATGATAGGTCCTATGGAAATTCTTATAAATATGGTCTGTTGTCCAAAACGGGTTCTTACGAAGTAAACGAGACAAATGCTCGGTTGCCTAGATACAGCTATGCGATTAATTTATATTGCGCTTAGCTCATCTCGATGGTCAATGCAGAATCTTATTTTAATGGTAACGTTTTATGGATGGGGTTGTTGTAATACACTATACATTATAAGCCACGGTCCCATCTCGCGTCCCGATCATGTAACACTTACAGTATATCCATCAAGGCCATCCAAGGGAGGAAGAGGAGGAGATGATTGACCGGTCCTTGATTCATATGGCTCGGACCGAATCGATTGATTTGAGGACCATGATTTGTTAAATCGGGTATAGTTACTGAAACGATGGAAATAGTTCTCTGCAATTTTCGTGCAATAACTTGGTCAATCCTCTAAGAATTTCGAAAATTGAAGGACGTAGGAGCCGAAAAATGATATTATGCATTTTTGCTTTGGTGCTTGTTATTTTGCGCAATTGATCGAGGGCTTTTGTTACCCATGCGGTGATGTTTATACTATCAAATTTCGTGTCCTGATTCAACATGTACATTGAGAACTAAGAACTTGAAGTTTTCACTAAAGCCGAGATAAAGTACATGAACAGCCATTTTCAAGCTTCGAAGTTCAATTTCTCCAGTTGTTTACACGACAAAATTAGTTCGGGGCTTTTTGTCTTTCGAGATAATATGCTTCATTCACAAAGATCCGTGGCGGATTGTGATTCAGATCATGAAAAATTCCAGTATGAAAGTTTTGATCTTACTTCGAGACCGAATGAGCATCTTCTAATTGAGCGCTGATCTGTTGTTTCATTTTGAAATTGACATACAAATCTTGCATCACGTTTGCCATTTTGATCTAATTTGATGCCCAGTTTCATACGAAATCTTGTTTACGTCGTGCGGTTTGCATTTTTCCGGATGTGTCGGCCTTTGGGTTTCGAAGAACCTGCGGGGATATTCCAAGTTTGTATGTGAATGAATACTTATTATTTGGAATTCAAATGCAACGCTTTCTTTGATAGTGACAGTTTCGGTCTAAACGAGTGGTGTATCGTTAATTAGCTTAATTTGTTATACGTTAATCAAGTATACGTGTCATGAAGGGACAAGGCATCAATAGTCTCGGGATATTTTCAATTTGTGCGATCAGGTGCTTGAATATGTTTTTCGACCAATTGGGTCATTGAATTATATATTTTTAATCCGAATTGGTCTTTCTATCAAAACAATAAACTAAAATGTTGACGTGGGCCCGGAGTTGCTATTAAGTGCAGCGGTGGCATCCCACGTGGCAAATAGAAAAGTTTCAAAAAGTTATAAAATAAAGCAGGCGTTTTTCAAAATTTTAAAAAATAAACATCTGGCCAAAAAGAAAATGAATTATATAACATAGAGAAGACGAGAGAAGCCGTGAAATACATGGAGGATGAACTGTTGCATACACGTAGGCTTGCGAGTTCACATTCATTCTCGCGTAATCAAATTTGCGATAATCACTCTTAACGGTTAAAAGTTCATTTTTATATAGTCTTTTAACACATCTTTATTATGAAATACATTAATGGATATTCATCTTATTCAATGTACTTATTATGGTACATTTGTATCTTACATTTTAAGTACATCTCCCTATCAAGTATATGTATTATTCAATATATTGACATTAATGATAAGTATATACTTGTTTTATTATAAATAGGAGTTTAGTTTTGTCACAGTATATCCCTCTGGCTTTCTCTATCATCTTTGGTATTTATTTGCTTTCCCTACTCAATCTTTCTATTTTCTTTATTATATATTTGCAACACAATATTTTACAACACGTTATTAGCACGAAAATCTACCAACCGAGTAAGTAATTTTTGCAAGGTAAGTGTTCTCTTTATTTTCATTAATCAACTTTTATTTCATCTTCTCCTATCAATTCTTCATTTTTTTTTCTTGGCCTGAAACAAATTTAATTTTTAAAAGTATCCTTATACTCCTGCTTGAAGTGGTGGTGGATATTTGGAAATCCTTCTAATTAATTTAAGGATTTATTTTTGTAAGAATTATGACAAATATTGAAAAACCCAAATTCTATATCTTGAAAGTGAGTGGAAAGAATTATCTATTCCGGTGTTTTGACATGGAAATGCATCTCCAAGGGTAAAGTCTCGCTAATGCAATTATAGAAGACGGGACCTCAAATGCAAAAGATAAATCAAATGCACTAATTTTTATTCGTCGTTATTTGCATGAGAGTCTGCAGACTCAATATTTATCTATTCGAGACCCTCAGACCTTGTGGAAGAGGTTGAAAGATATGTATGATCATACCAAGACTATTATCCTCCCTCAAACATAATATGACTGGCAAAATTTCAGACCGCAAAATTTTAAATTAGTGTCTAACTATAACTCCGCTTTATTTGATATTATTTCTCGACTTGAGTTATGCAATATCAAGCTCATTGATACAGAACTGTTAGAGAAAACTTTCTCCACCTTCCATGCTTCGAATATTGTATTGCAACAGCAATACCGGCAGCGTCAATTTACCACATACTCTAAATTAATTTCTATGCTCCTCACTGCTGAGCAAACTAATGAATTGCTACTCAAAAATCATGATCTTAGATCTACTAGCTCAAAAGTATTGCCTAAAGCACATGTTAACTTTGAGAAAAATACTTGACATTTTAAGGGCTATAAGCGCAGACAAGAACATAATCCTAGAAGGGATGGCAGGAAATTTAACCGTCCTAGGAAATCTAACTTTGGTCCAAATCATGATAAAGAAAAGAAGTCAAAGAAGGTGACTAATGAAAGTATTTGTCATCGTTGTGGCATGACTGAATACTGGTCACGTACTTGTTGTACGCCAAAGTGTTGATGTTTGGGAAGTTATAAAGAAGGGGTTTGCTAGTTTGACTAAGATAGGGTCCGTGGCTAAGAAAAAGAGGAAAGGAAAAAGTGTAGTCTCCAGGACCCCAAAAGAAAAAGACCTATCCTATTGTTACAAGATGAGGATGAGGAAGAATTGACGAGAAGACTCTCTTTGATATTGTAGCAAACATTGTTATGAGAGACCTTGTCACAGGTGTGGCAAAATCTAAAGAAGAAGCTGAAGACAGTGAGAAAGATCAAGAAGAAGAAGAAGAAGTGGGAGAAAAGGAAGGAGATAAGGAAGATAAAGATGAAGAAGAGGAAGAGGAAGAATGTGACCAAATTAAGGAAGAGTCTGACAAAGAAGCAGATGATGTTGTAGGAGATGAGACCGAGGGAAATGATCAACGAAAAAGTGTTGAGGATACCGAAAAGGAAAGTGATACAGAAGGTGGAAATATCATTGCTTAGACTAAAGGCATAAAAACGGGGAGTTGCTGAGTAAACTCCTCTTTAGGAGCAGGATGCAGAACTAAACTTAAGTGATGATATTAGCCGTTCTCCACTAGATTGAGAGGACATCTTTGTTTTTCATTTCCCCAAGGATTCTATAGGTGACAAGGAACAAAAAGCTGATATTCAAGGGGAGTAAAATATTTCCAAGGTACAAATTGATTTTCCTTCAAGTTTGAATATCCTTCTAGTTCACTTTGTAGAGGCTAGTGCTCGGACGAGCCAAATCCAAATTATCCTTGGATAGTTAAAATCATTCGGAGATTAAAGGACAATAGTATGACATAGCGGTTGAAATCCAAAAATTGCACACCTCTCTTGATACTACAACACAATCTCTTAGTGAAAAGGTACAGTCTCTTGATGAAAATGTTTGGAACGTTAACCAACAAGCCATCCAGAATTTGCTAAGGTCAAGACTGCCTTTGGTTAGTGCATGACCAAGCTTAAGGAGACCATGCAGAATTTGGAGGATTTCCATTTTGTTCGAGTTCCAAGAAACCCCTGATCTTTTCAAAAACATTTATCTCTTAGTGACTTTTGTGTGTTTTGGTTTGTTTTTGTGTTGGTTTGATCTTCCCTTTTGCCGTTGACAAAAAGGGGGAGACTATGTAGATTTGAAGTGCTTTGGTGTGATTGTGTAGATACTTGCAGACTTTTTGAGTTGGTGATTGCTTTTAATAAATATTATGCTTTTTTAATGACTGCTTATTCACAAATTATATAAGATGTGCTGCTTAAGGGTTGTTTTGCAGGTTAATATAGACTTTATGTTTAAATTTGTACGTAAGTTTCGTCACCATAAAAAATGATGAGATTGCTAAGAAAACTCATATCAAAATTTTGAAGTTGACAAAACTTTTTGTTTCTAATGCCTATCTTAAGTATAGATTATTTATAAGTTGTTTTTTATTTATTTATCAAAGTCTATTTCTTTCTAGAAGCATATCCCACTCGATGAGCCTAGAACGAGATCATGTCTAGAGCTAGGAAGAATCTAGAACCAGACTTAATGACATTGCAATGCAAATCTAGAATAAACTTTATTTGGGAACAATTATTCCATGACTATCTTTTGGTTAAAGATTTTACTTACCTTATTCAAAAACATTGATGGAGTTAATTATATATTGACAAAATCAATCTCGAAGATACGTTTCATATGAGAAAACATCACTTATGGAAATCAAAATTTTGACTGTATGGGCGACTAGAATCAAATGGAATTTCCATTTCTATCTTCAACAACCATAAAATCTCCTTAAAAGATTATGTTCAATGGTTTGATTGATTTCCCTTGGAGAATGTCAATGGCTAATGTTGCATGGAGGAATATTTAAAGGAGGTCATTCGGTCGAGTTGAACAGGAACGTGAATTTAGAAATCCAAAGTTTGAAACTTCTCCTTATCACCTGTCTTCGTTCGTGAGTATTACAAATTGTGATCAAGAGAAAAACACAAAAAAGAGTGTCTTAGTGGGTTAGAGAGTTCTATCATTGAGTGAATGTACTTATAAATTGTAATTTTTTGTTGATCCTATAGTGAAATCCAACTAGTAATCTATCAGTGTGAAAGGGTGAACGTAAGCTTAATTAAAGCCGAATCACTATAAAATTGGTGTGCATTTTTCTCTTCCCTTAGCTCTTTCATTTGAAATCTATTGCACACTTTCTGGTTATTGTAGAAATTTGGTGTTTCGCGATTTTGATCACCTTCCAGACTTTGCTTACAACTTTTTGTTTTCCTCATTTATTTGTCAAGATTCGAACACCTATTCACCCCCCAGTAAGTGTTATTTCTAGCTACATCACTTTCATCTTTTGCTACTTGTTCTTAGATTGGTGCATCTTTGATTGGTATTTTTCCACAACACTTTCAGATAAATTATCACCACAGATTGAGAAGGAGAAGGAGGAGCTCCTATCCCATGTTCTTTATTCCAGTGCCGTGTGTAGTATTATGTATGTTATGGTTTGCACAAAGTATGATATTTCACAAGTTATAAGTGTAGTTAGTTGCTATATGAAGTGTCTTGGTGAAGTTTATTAGAAAGTTGCAAAGTAGATCCTCAGATATTTAAAGGGCACAACAGACTTAGGTTTAGTATACCGAAAGGATAACAATGGCAGTGATGCCAATAGTTTTATGGATTCAGATCACACTGGTGACTTAAATGATTGCAGATCTTTAGTGGGATATGTGTTTACACTAGCAGATGGTGTAGTCAATTAGAAGGCATCATTACAGGATCACGTTATCTTATTTTCGGTTAAGACAAAGTATATGACACTAACCTTTATAGTGAATGAGGTGATATGGTTACGAAATTTGCTATCAGACTTTGAGTTAGATCAGAAAAGTGTTGATATACATTGTGATAACTAAAGTGTGATATATTTGGCGTATAATCCAGTTTATCACTCGCGAACAAAACATATCAACATCGAGTACCGCTTATCCGAGATGTCTTAGCGAGAGGTAATATTATTGCGAAATAGATTGCACAACAAAAAACCCAACAATGTCTTGACTAAGCCTGTTCTTTTTACGGAGCTTAAGCTTTCAATTGGTTTTGTGAAGAATGAGACCTTATCGGGCGTGGGGAGATAGAATGGATAATAATCACTATGACTTGGCTTTAATTATCGAGTTAAGGTGGAGAATTGTTAAATTAATGTCTTGAATTTGAGTTCTCACGGATTTGATTCGTTTGAAGATTATATGGTATTCCCTCATTCAAATGATATATTTTTTTTTCATTTTTGGGCGTTGGTTCTCCATATTTATCAGGGGTGCAACGGTGCAAATATGAATCCAAGTTTGATTCGAAAAGTTTTGCACTAAAAGACAAAATAAGAGGCACACATATATATTATATATGGATATTTATATTTTTATGGATCAGCATAGGCAGCCTTGCCATTGAAAGTTTGTTATTTGGCATCATCCAAGGGTAAAAAAGACATTGTGTGAGAAAGAAACAAAAGCAAGGGTTTACTTTTTACTCCTCTCTCCTGCACTAGTTGTGCCCATACGTAAAAGAAAAACAACCGGTTTGTGGATTCCTTCGGGCGAAGAAGAGTCCAATAGTGAAAGAGCCGCCGTACGAAGAAGGGAAAAGGAGGAACGTGCGACATTCTTGATTTTCAGCCGCACCAGAAAAGCTTTTGCTTGGGAGTAATTTTGTGCCTTCTTGAATTTACATTCAATTGAATTATTTATTTATAACACTTTGAGTTTGAACTTAAATTTAAGTGTGTGAATAATTGTAATTCTAATTTTTTTATCATAGTAAATTATTTGCTACTAACTTTCTCCGTAGATATAGATATCGAAAATTTCGGATTGAATCATGTAAATTCCTAGTATTCTATTATTCCTCATTTATTTCTTTGATATTTTTCACATCGACTCTATTGGTAAGATCCTATGGTTTTCGCATTAATATTTTCAACACAAAAAGCATCATCCTAGAGTCAGAATATATCCTTGTAGCAGCAATAAGAGGACCAACTGCGTCTTACACGGAAGAATATCCGTACGGTTCATAGGCCATGTACACTATGCATCTATATCTACCATCGATCATTTGGGGGTTATGGTGAGATCCACGATGTGATATTGGTCTGCACGATCCACAAATCATGCAAAATCTTATCCTCTTAACGCCTATGCCGTAAGGCCAATGCCTAGCACGCTTAAAGAGGCAAAAAAGAGAGATAAAAAGGATGTATCTGATGTATCATAGACGTTTTCAACGGCATGAACTTTTAGAACAACTGTTATTCATTAATTTACAGCATACGATTTTCGCGACACAAAACGAGGATCACATGTGATTGTTCTTGGTCTTCCTACTCCCAAATAACGAGCTCAGCCCGAACATATCCCCTGCAGGAACGTTGAGAACGACAGGACTAACTTGAAGAGCTCCTCTCTGTTGGTGATGAGACCCGCAACACCTGGACGAAGAGGCCTTTTGATTGTTCTTTGTCGCCGAACACGGCGGTGGAGGGAGTCCTTGCCGATGCTGCTTCGTGTCCGGGGAAGATGATGACCCGCTCGAGTAGCTCCGCGGCATGAGCGGCAGGAAACACAAGCGAGTTCCGTGCGAATTCGCCGACCCTAAACTGCTACTTCGCCTGAACCTCCAGAATGACCTCGACTGCTTTTCGTCAGCCCGTCCTCCTCTCGACCTCGCGTCCTTTATGTTCCCACCATGTGGCATGTCGCCATCGCAAATAGCTTCCGGAGCCGGTGATATCATTTTAGCATGCCTTGTCGGATTGCAAGGTATACTCTCTTTAGGAGAAGGCAGCGATGGCAGCGGACAGTTACAGCGCCTCCGTCTCTCAGGACCATTCTTCTTCTTGACGGGGGCTGCGAGAATCTTGCCATCGGAGAAGAGCTCATCTGCGGAGGACGACTCGGGTTCAAAGCTCTCCGAGAGACAGAACTCGAAGTCGTTCCTCGAATCTAACGCCGGAAGACAAGTGGTAGTAGGGTTCGATGGAGAAGAGTGTATTGCTTTCTGTGCTGCATCCAAGTCGCAGAGATTGAAAGAGAACGAAATCCTCGGGCTCAAAGCAGAAATGTTCTCGGGGTTCAGCTGATCGACGGACATTTGTGCACCTAACTTCGAATCGATGGGAGGATTCTTATCATGCCATGAAGGGTGTTTTATAGACCTCAATCCTATGATAGTCCGCTCAAAATCAAGAACCAACAAGTGGGGGAGACTCAAAAAAAGCAAGTCGTGGAGTCACAGGATCTCTTTCGGCTTCACTTCTAGAAGGACTGAGAAAGATAATTTCTGCATACAGGAGTCACGAGAGATGTCAAAACTTTGGGTTGGATTTTCTCTCCTCCTTTTCCTGGTGTTTCCTGGAAAGTTGAAAGAGAAAGTTTTTGAAATGTCGAGAGAGAGAGAGAGAGAGAGATAGAGAGAGGGAGGGAGGGAGGGACTGACATGAACCGAATCGTCTGACCGAGGCTTATCTTAGTGGAGCCGAAGTCCATCTGTTTTTGGTTATTTCGTTCGAGTCTTGGAGGTTGGCGAGTCGCTCTCACCTGCAAGGCAGCCATGTCCAGTAGATTTGCTGCTTTATCAGAAACAAGCAAATCTCTCAACTTTTCTTTTGAAAACCCAATATGGTGACGGTGACAATGACGATGAGGTCGTCATCACTTGGTCATTCAAGCCAAGCCTGACGTGCACAGCATCACCCCTTTGAATACATGGAATGATACCCACAAAAGATCCAAATTCGCAATTCGTCCTCCGACAACCACTGAGAACATCGTTCCATGTCCAACCGACTATTTCCACGGCTAATTTCGGGTAAGGGGTCTCGCATGATGCGATTAAATTGACGTCCGAGCTGCTTATTCATCGAAATTGACTCTACGAAGGCTCAAGGGCCAGAAAGAACGTGCTTATTGCCATCAGCACAGCGTATAATCTTTCATATTCATGTATTTTCTGAAGGTACAATTAGTTGTCATAGCCTGTGCCGATAAATGACCTCGTATGTTGCTATGTAGAATATTAGGAAGAGAGATGTCGCATTGGCAGCTAAAAATGGCCGGCTTGAACGTCAATAGGGAATTACAAAGTGCCTGTCCAGTTAAAGATTTCTCGTCTTGTATCGGGCCTTGTCGTCCCATTCATAATCTTCAGGGGCTATTAAAAATTTGGAAGACAATGAGGTGGTGGTGCTCCTCAAGCTGTTTGACTATTTCTAGGAGGAAGAGGCCACTCGAGACCTGTTTCTCGTGACAATTGCCGACAGCGTCCCTCGCTGCTGTTTCAACTTCTGCAATTGAAACGGTCTGAGAGCTCCCTTTCGTGCCTCCTGAGAACGACAAGAGAATCGCGCTCGCGTGCTGACTTGATACCTTACCTGATGACATGTTCATAGCCATTTGAATGTCAAATCAGCAAGCGGGATTTGTTTATTGCGCGTGTCGATCGGATGTGGCCTTAATTGTACCATTTGGCACAGGAAATCGGCCTCCGAAGACGACGAACTTCGGCCTATCTCCTCCAGAAAAGTCAGCCGTTTGCCTTGACTACTCAAAAAGCAAGACTTAACCCGCATGAAACGTTAAACGTCCTCGACACGTTGAACCATTGCCTGTCATATTCTCGGCATATTGTACTGAATCCTGCATTATTGTGTTTGATGAACAGATGAGATGACTTCAAGGATATCGTATATTGGCTTCTTAACAGTGCTACTCGATGATGAACTTACGTTAGAATTCAGATGGAGAGTTGTACGCTATCGGAAGCTCTTAACAGCAACTTTCCAGTCTCGAATTGCATCAATGAGAGGACATGTGTAGTGGCAACTAATGTCTAAGAGGATCGCCAGGCGACGATCCGAGCGGCAGCACAGTTGATCGAAGGTCGAATCAATTTTTATCTTTCAATTACACTGAAAGATAATTAGATAGATCTTCAAATACAAAACCACTTAGCTCCTGAAGGGGAACTTTTAAATCCATTAATATTTTCAATCACTTTTCTCCTATTTTTCCCGTCCCCTGAGTTCAAGCCTCTAAAATTTTGCCACGCTCAACTAGATTTTAGGAGGCACCACCTCCTAATATTTTTATTTTTAGGGAAAATGACATAGATGATCCCTGAACTTTGATTCAATGTACAATATCATCTCCATGCTTGTCATTTGTTTGATGTGGTTTTTGAACTATTAATAAATGCTCAATTTAGTCCATGATTATATGAAACATTCAATATTGACATTTCGTCGATTCAAAGTAACAGAAGTTGCTGATGCAGCTTCCAATCCATTAAATTTGAACATTAGACAAAATAGAAAATTCTACATACAAATTTTCCAAATAAGATCTCAAATCACAATATAACAATCAACGTGACATGTTAACGCCATAATTTTCTTTTCCCTTTCTAAAGTAGATGAATAAGATGGACTTGTCCACTCGTCTTTTATAGAAATTCAACTCAGAGCCACCTCATTAAATAACATTTGTTTCGTTGTTTGAGCAAATGAAGTGACTGCATTTATTTTTTATCAATAGTTCACATATCATATTAAACAAATTAAAAATTCAGAGATAACATTACATATTAAACCAAAATCCATAGGCCATATATGCCATTTTTCTTTATTTTTATCTTTAATCTACCTTTTGTTTTGCTCATGTGGCACCACATCGAACACCACGGCATGGATATGAAATAATTGGATAAGTGGAGTCATGCGGGCAATTTGATAGAGTCTCCTTATCAAACCATATATAATTTCAAAATACCTATCTATTCCGTCAAAAATCCTTCGACATGAACTAAAAGTTTTGTTACATAAGCCGAGCAAGTTTGTAAGGTTCATTTCCCGAAAAAAAAATGGAGGATGAAGTGTACAAATGACAATGACATGAGGTAAGGGTGAGCATAGATCTATTTCTCAGGAGAGTTAAATACCTTAATGAGTAAAAAACTGAAGAAAATTATCAAAAAAAATTTAAAATTATTGTATTTGTGATAATTCGATTTTAAAATTTTAAATTATGACAATTGAATTCTAAATATTTTGACAATTTGCCAATTTAATCGTTTCAGCCAATTTTGATTAGAAATTATTGACATAGATGTTGGCGGTCTTACATGACACGGCTAATGTTATTGTGAACAATTTTTACAATTTAAAAAAATCTGAATTTTTAAATTTTTTTTTCTTCTTTGCTAGTCGCCGACCCTCGGTGATGGTTGATGATTAGCCACAAGAAAGGGCTAACGAGGGCTGACCTCATTGGCCTCGGGCAAGGCTCAAGCTTGCCAAATCCCGGCGAGATCGAGTTGGCCCGAGGCTGGCAAGGTCGGGTGTTGTCCGCTTTTGGCAAGCTCGAGCCTTGCCAACCTCGAGCAAAGCTTCTTGCCAAATCTAGCTAAGTCAAGTCTCGTCAAGGCCGGCAAGGTTAGCTCTCACTTGTGGGCGATCGTTGGCCATTGCCAAGGTCTACCGTTGGCGGATGAAGTAGGAAAAAGAAAAAGAAAGAAAAGAAGAAAAGATAAGATAAGAAAAATAAAATAAAATAAAAATAAATTTTAAAAAATTATAAAAATTATCCATATTAGCAATTTCTAGCAAAAATCGATCAAAATGACTAAATTTAAAAAAATCAAAATGTTTAGAACTCAATTGACATAATTAAAATTCGACTAAAAAAATTACCAAAATTAGACCAATACTTAGGTTTTTTGGGAAATTAAAAAAATCACAAATATATTGCACTTATACCAATTCAGTTATAAACATTTTAATTTAGGACAATTTGATTCCTAAAGGTTCGATAAAGGAGATTCGACCTAAGTGGCCTGCAAAGCTTTGACGTGCTCCAACCCTTTTGTAAAGACAAAGCTAATGTACCAATTGTGTTAAAAATACATCCAAAATATCTTATAAATGAAAAAAAAAAAAAATGAATTTGCAATTGGGCTTTTAGGTTTACTCTAAATCCAGCGGATTCCAAAGGTTTGTAAGTGATTCTAACTGAGTAGGTTTTATATAGAGGTGTGCAAAAGAACTGGAAACAGCCTAGAACTGGATCGGACCAGCCTAGAAATGGCAGTTCCCATGGTAATCGATCCAGAGCCTGATTTCAGTTTAAAAGAATTAGAGAGTACTAATCTAGTTGCCCGCTCTAGTGTGGAACGGCCCACCCGAATTAGACCTATATATATGTGTCTATTTAATTTTTAAGTTTTAACTTTTTAGACCAAAACTCTAATTTCATTTTTGTCTCTCTCCATCTCCTCTCTTACTCATCTCATGGTCATGCCTCCCTCTCTCACTCTCGCTCTTGGTGGCCTTCAACCTTGTCAATCCCTCTCTCACTCTTGCTCTAGATCACCTCCGCATCGTTGCTCCCTTTGTTACTCTCGCTCTCGCCACCTCCTCCTCCAACCTCGTCTCTCACTCTCAAGTTTCACACTTCTTCTAAAGCAGGGACATTTCAACTGTGTCCATTAATCGCCCCATCCATGGAACCAATGGACGGTTCAGTTTTAAGTTTTTGGAATCGGTCCTTAATGAGTGGTTCGTGATTTCGGGCAAGAGCTGCCCATCTTGAAACCAATCACCTCTAGTTTTAGGCTCTCCGTTGAGAACCAACCCATCAAGGAAAAGTATTAAAAAAGTCCTAAATTTTTAGTCTTAAACATTTTAAATGGAGCTAATTTGTCCTAAACCTTTTGACATAGTGCCAATTCAATCATTTTGACTAATTTTGGCTAGATATTGTTGGCATGGATGTCGGCTCACTTACGCTGGCATTGAAGTAGATAATTTTTAATAATATTTTAATGATTTTTTCTTTCTTTTTTTTGTTTTCTCTCATTTCTTCTTCTTTTATTGGTAATTGGTCACTAGCCACAAGCAATGGTTGGCAACCGACCATGGCAGGGCAGGCTAGCCTTGCCTTGGCGAGGGTAGCCCTGACGTGGTCTCCCCTCGCCCAAGCTAGCTCGCCTTGTCGTAGCCAATGGCAAGTCACTGGCCAAAGAAAGAAGAAAGGACTGAAAAATGGAAGAAAGGATTGAAAAAAGAAAGAAAGAAAGAAATATAAAAATATGGAAAAAAAACAAAAAACAAAAAATATTAAAAAAATCATGAAAAATTATCCAGGTCAGTGCCAACAATATTATGTAAGCTGTCTGGCATCCATATTTGCAATATTCAGCCAAAATTAGCTAGAAAGATTGAGATGATATTAGATCCAAAGGTTTAAGACTAAATTGACATTAGATCAAAAGATTTAATATTAAATTGGCACCATTAAAAATTTGACTATTTTTAGAAGAAAGAGGTCATCTGAGGTCTGTTTCTTGCGACGATTTCCGACAGCAGCCCTCGCTGCTGTCTCGACTTCTGCAATTGAAACGGTCTAGGAGCTCCCTTTCGTGCCTTCCTGAGAATGACAAGAGAATCTCTCTTGCGTGCCGACTTGGTTCTTTTCCCAATGAAATGTCCATGGCCATTCGACTGTCAAATCAGTAAGCGGGAATTGTCGATCGCGCGTATCGATCGGATGTGGCCTTAATCGTATTATTTGCATTTGGCTCAGGGAAATCGGCCTTCGAAGACGACGAACTTCGGCCTGTCTCCTCCAGAAAAGTCAGCCGTTTGCCTTGACTACTCAAAAAGCAAGACTTAACCCGCATGAAACGTTAAACGTCCTCGACAAGCTGAACCACTGCCTGTCATATTCTTGGCAAATTGTACTGAATCCTGCATTATTGTGTTTGATGAACTGATAAGATGACTCCAAGAATATCGTATGTTGGCTTCTTAATAGTGCTACTTGATGATGAACTTACGTTAGAATTCCGATGGAGAGTTGTACGCTATTGGAAGCTCTTAACATCAACTCTCCAGTCTTGAATTGCATCAACGAGAGGGCATGTGTAGTGGCAACTCATGTCTAAGAGAATCGCAAGGGGACAATCCGAGCGGTAGCACAGTTGATCAAAGGCCGAATCAATTTTTCTCTTTCAATTACACATAGAGATAATTAGATAGCTCTTCATATACAAAACCACTTAGCTTATGGAGGGAAATTTTTAAAACTATTAATAATTTCAATCCCCTTTCTCCTGAGTTCCCAATCAAAG
The DNA here is from genome assembly GCA_014182515.1 of Eucalyptus microcorys. NCBI lineage: Eukaryota > Viridiplantae > Streptophyta > Magnoliopsida > Myrtales > Myrtaceae > Eucalyptus > Eucalyptus microcorys. The sequence goes on along the minus strand of CM024571.1, from coordinate 19,222,549 downwards.
CCTCTAAAGTTTTGCCACGCTCAACTGGATTCCAGGAGGCACCACCTCACCATTTTTCTATTTTTAGGGAAAATTATATAGATGATTCATGAGTTTTGATCCAATATACAATGTTATTTCCATATTTTTAATTTGTTTAATATAGTCCATAAACTATTAATATATATTCAATCTAATCTCTTCATTATATGAAAATATTCAATGTTAATGAAAATTGCTAATGCGGGTGTAAACATTAGAAAAAAAAAAAAAGAAAAATTTATCTATAGATTATCCAAATAAGATCTCAAATCAAAATATAATAATTAATGTCATCAAATAATGATGGACATGTTAACGCCCTAATTCTTTTTCCTTTTCTAAAGTATATGAATAAAAATATGGACTTGTTGACTTGTCTTTTTTAGAAATTCAACTTAGAGCCATGTCATCAAATAATATTTGTTTTGCTGTTTGAGCAGATGAATTGACTACGTTAATTATTTGTCGATAGTTCACGGATAATATTAAATAAATTAAAAGTTCCGAGACAACCTTTCATATTAAACCAAATTTTATAAGTCACTTATGCCATTTTTCTTTATTTTTTATCTTTTATCTATCTTTTGTTTTGTTCGTATGGCACCACATCTAATACCACGACATGGATATGAAATAATTTGATAAGTGGTGTCATGTGGGCAATTTGATAAAGTCTCCTTATATCAAACCATATATAATTTCAAGATAGCTATCTATTCCGTCAAAAATCCTCCGACATGATGTCAAAGTTTTGTTGCATAAGCCGAGCAAGTTTGTAAGGCTTATTTAAAAAAAAAAAAAAATGGAGGATGAAGTGTTCAAATGACAATGACACGAGGTAAGGTTTAGCATTGATCTAGTTCACGGGTGAGCTAAATAGGTTAATGGGTAAAAAATTGAAGAAAATTATTAAAAAAAAAATCTAAACTAATTGCATTTGTCATAATTCAGTTTTAAACTTTTTAATTAAAACAATTTAGTTCTAAATATTTTGACAATTTACCAATTTTCAAATTTGGTTGGAAATTATAGATGTAGATAGGGGTGTGCAACAGGACCGGGTATACCCGGGAACCGGACCGGCCCACCCGAAAAACAAGGTCGGGAATCGGTTCCTGTTAAAAACAGGGTTGAGAACTGGTTCCTGTTGAAATCGATCCAGGAACTGGTTCTCAAAATTCGGAACTAGTTTAAACCAGTCCGGAAACTGGGTCCAATTGATTACCCACCTAAGAATCGGTTCCTGGACCGGTTTTGGAACCAGTTTTGGAACGTGTTTTGTAAGTATAGGTCCAAAACTCTATTTTTCCCCCTTATTTCTATTCTTATTCCCGCAATCACACGACGTTTTTCCTCTTGGCTCTCTCAAACACGCACGGCACTCCTCCTTCATCGTTCCTCTTCCTCACTTGCTTCCCTCCCTCATCGGCTCCCTTTCGCACCGTCCGACGGACGAGCAATGTTCATCACCGTCAAATTCTTGTGTACCACGTGAATTGGCTCACTTAATTTCTCTTTTGTAGGAGGATTTATGCTTGCATAAATGAGTAGTTTCATGTAGTAGTTGTGGGAATAAAACTAATATTAGACTCATGTTTGTTGCTAATTATTTGCCTTATGATTTTATTTATTATAATTAGCCCTGTGGATCCTTAATTTTTCGTTTAGTTAAAAAGTTCATGTATTTATTTATTATAAATGCTTAATATTTCGATACAAATTAGGAGGATTACGTTATTTTCTCGCGTATTAATATAAAATTTGAAGTCGTATAGGACAGCGAGAGATTGCAAAGTAAGTTCCAATGAAAACAGGGTTGACCCTGGAACCAGGTTGGGAAAACATGGTGGGTCAGGTATTAGGTCCAATATAAACAGGGTCGCGTACAAGGTCCAAGAAATGGGAACCGTTTATATTAGGATCAGGTACAGGGTCCAGGTCTAGACCCTACTCACTTTAAACCCGATCACCGCTAGATGTAGATGCTGATCGTCTTATGTGACACGGCTAATGTTAATGTAGACAATTTTTACAATTTAAAAAAATTACAATTTTAATTTTTTTAATCTTCTTTTCCTTTCTTCTTCCATTGGTCACCAAGCCTTGACGACGGCTAATGATGCCACAAGAAAGGGTCAACGGGAGTTGACCTTGCTGGCCTTAAGCAACGCTCAAGTTTGCCAAATCCCGGCGAGGTTGAGCCAGCCTGAGGTTGGTAGGGTCAAGCGTTGTCCAATCTTGGGAAGCTCGAGCCTCGCCAACCTTGGGCAAGACTCCACCTCGCCAAATCTAGCTAGGTCGAGCCTCACCAAGGTTGGCAAGGTCAACTCTCACTTGTGGCTAGTCATCGATCATCGCTAAGGTTTACAGTCAGTGGAGGAAATGGGAAAACGAAAAAGAAAGAAAAGAGGAAAAATAAAATAAAATAATAATTTTAAAAAATCGGAATTTTTTAATCATAAAAATTGTTAACGTCAGCAATTTCCAACCAAAATTTAAATGATCAAATTAACGAATTGTTCAAAGATTTAGAACTCAACTGGCACAATTAAAATTTGACAAATAAATAAACTCAATTAAATGTTTATAACTGAATTAGTAAAAGTGTAATATGTTTATAATTTTTTTGGTAATTTCCCAGAAAACCTAAGTATTGGTCAAGGACAATTTGATTCCTAGATATCCCTCCAAATCTCATGTTTTAACCTTACTTTTCTACTTTGTAAAGAAAAATATATATAAAAGTTCAATAAAGGAGATTCAAACTAAGTGCCATGCAAAGCTTTGACGTGCTTCAACCCATTTGTAAAGACAAAGCTAGTGTACTAATTGTGTTAAAAATACATTTAGTATATCTTATAAACGAAAAAAAGAAGCAATTGGGTTTTCATGTCTACTTTAAATCTAGCTTATTCCAAAAATTTGTAAGTGATTATAACTGAGTAGGTTCTAAATAGGGGTGTGCAAAAGAATCGGAAGCCGCTTGGCCTAAAATCGATAGTTTCCATGGGAATCAATTCGGTTCCCAATTTCAATTTAAAAGAGTGAGTACTGGTTTGGTTCCTGTTCTAGGAGTGAAATCGCCTATCCATACTAGACTTGTACATGTGTGTATTTAATTTTTAAGTTTTAACATTTTTTGACCAAAATGCTAATTTCCTTTTTGTCTCTCTCCATCTCTTGCCTCATTCATCTCGCGGCTTTGCCTCCCTCTCTCACTCTTACTCTTAGTGGCCTTCGACCTCGTTGATCCCTCTCTCACTCTTGCTCTAGATTGCCTTTGGCCTCGTCGCTCCCTCTACCACTTTCGCTCTTAGTCACCTCTTCCTCCGACCTTGTCTCTCACTCTCAAGTCTCATGCTTCTTCTAAAGGGGGGACGTTTCGACCAATTCCATTGACCTAACCAGTCTATGGAACCAACATGTAGTTCGGTTTCAATTTTTCGGAATTGGTTTTCAGTGGTCGATTCCTGGTTTTGGGTTGAGAACCACTCATCTTATAACCAATCACCTCTAGTTCTAGGTTTATGTCAAGAACCAACCCATCAAAGAAAAGTATTCAAAAAGTCCTAAACTTATTACATTTATGCGAATTTAGTCATAAACCTTTTAACGGTGCTAATTTATTCCTAAAACTTTTGACATAATGCTAATTCAGTCATTTTAGCTAATTTTGGCCGGATATTATTGACATAAATGCTGGCCAACTTATCTGACATTGCTTAGGGGCGATCAGTTCCTGGTCCGATCCAATTTCAAGGTAGAACCACGAACCAAACTAGGACAATCGATTCCTTAAAATCGGAACCAAAGACTAGACTGGTTGGTCCTAAGACTGGGAAATTGACCAAATCATCGATCCAATCTGGTTAGTGTTGGTCCGATCCAATAGAATTGATCACTTATTTCTTCCCACTACTTTTTTTCTACTACTTGGAACCGGATTGAGATAGTGTTTAGTTCATGTTTTACTAATTTTTTTGAAGAAATAATAAAATAAAAATATATATTTAGTTGGTCCGGTCCGGTTTCCACTTAGAATCACAAACCGGACTGCACGGACATCGGTTCCACTTTTAGGAACCGAAAACTGGATCGACACTCATGGAACCAGTCCAAACTGACTAGTCTGGTCCGATTTGAGTGTTTTTTAGTTCAGGCGGTCCGTTTCGGCATTGAAGTAGATAATTTTTAATAATATTCTTTTATTTTTTTCTTTCTTCTTCCTCCTTTTATCGATGACCGGCCACTTGCCACAAGTGATGGCCGGCAACCGACCATGGCCGGGTGGGTTGGCCTTGCTTGGGCAAGGGTAGCCCCGCCAAGGGCTCCTCTCACCTCGGCCAAATTTGTAGAGGCGACTCTCGCTAGGGCTTGACCTCACCATGGCCGGGCGAGGCCGAGATCGCCTTATTGTAGCCGTTGGTCTGTCACTAGCAAAAGAAATAAAAAGGAGCGAAAGAAAGAAAAATATTTATGGAAAAATAAAAAAAAAAAAAAAAAAGTGAAAAATTATTAAAATATAATTAAAATTTATCCATATCAATGCGATGTCATGTAAGTTGTTCGGTGTCCATGCCAGCAATAAAGAGAATGACTATTTCACATAGGAAGAGGCCACTCGAGATCTGCTTCTTGCGACGATTGCCAACAGCGGCTGTCATTGCTGTTTCGACTTCTGTAATTGAAACGGTCCATGAGCTCCCTTGCGTACCTTCTGAGAATGACAAGAGAATCTCTCTCACGTGCCGACTTGGTTCTTTACCCGATGACATGTCCGTAACTATTCGACTGTCGAATCAGCAAGCGGGATTTGTGGCCTTAATCGTACCCATGTCGCGCAGGAAATCAGCCTTCGAAGACGACGATCTTCGGCCTATCACCGCTAGAAAAGTGGGCTCTTTGCCTTGACTACTCAAAAATAAGACTCAATCCGCATGAAACGTTAAACGTCCTTGACACGCTGAACCATTGCCTGTCATATTCTCGGCAAGTTGTACTGTATCCTGCATTATTGTGCCTGATGAACCGATAAGATGACTTCAAAGAAATCGTGTATTGACTTCTTAATAGTGTTACCTGATGATGAACTTATGTTACCATTCAGATGGTGAGTTATACGCTATTGGAAGCTCTTGATAGCAAATTTTTAGTCTTGAATTGCATCAACGAGAGGGCATGTGTCGTGGGAACTAATGTCCAATAGAATCGCAAGGGGAGCGATCCGAGCGTAGCACCGATCAATTTTTCTCTTTCAATTACGCAAAGAGATACTTAGATAGATCTCTAAATACAAAACCACTTAGTTCTGGTGATTAAGAGCTTGCTCCCAAGTGGTTTACGTTAGGGTGGTCGATGGTTCGATCCAAGGGGTACATCTTCGAAGATTAGTCCGCAACTTTGGTGCACAGTGGTCAAGTTTGAATGGCATAACGTCGGACTCAGTGAATTGGCAAGGTGTATGAAGGGAAATTTTTACATCTATGGATATTTTCAATCCCCCTTCTCCTATTTTTCTTGTCTCCCGAGTTCTCAACCATAGCCTCTATAGTTCCACCACGCTCAACTAGATTCTAGGAGGCACTACCTCCCCATCTTTTAGTTTAAGAAAAATGACACAGATGATCCTAGAACTTTGATCCAATGTATAATGCCATTCTTATATTTTTAATTCATTTAATGTAATCCCCAAACTATTAATAAATGTTCAATCTAGTCCCGTAGTTATATAAAAATATTCAATATTGACCTTTCATCAATTCAAGTTAATAGAATTGTCGATACGGCCTCCAATCCTTTAAGTTTGAACATTAGACTAAAAAGAAAAAATTATATATATCCAAATAAGATATTCATATCAATTAATGATGGACAAGTTAATGCTCTATTTTTTTTCCCTTTTCTAAACTAGATGGACAAAAATATGGATTTGTTGAGTCCGTCATTTTTAGAAATTCAACTCATTGTATAATAAGCCACGTTATAAAAAACATATAGTTTGTTGTTTAACCAAATGGAAAGATTACATTAAATATTTATTAATAGTTCATGGATTATATAAAATAAATTAAAAGTTTAAGGACAATATAAAATATTGGATCAGAATTCATAGATCGCTTGTGTTATTTTTCCTTATTTTTATCTTTTATTAATGTTTTGTTTTGCTCGTGTGGCACCACATCTGACACCACGACACGGACATGAAATGATAGGACAAGTGGAGTCATGTGGGCAATTTTGATAAAGTCTTCTTATATCAAACCATTTATAATTTCAAGATACCTATCTATTCTGTCAAAAATCCTCCGACATGATGTAAAAGTTTCGTTGCATGAGCCGAGCAAGTTTGTGAGGCTCATTTCTCAAAAAAATAAAATAAAAATGGAGGATGAAATGTACAAATGACAATGACATGAGGTAAGGGTGAGCATTGATCTTGTTCTCAGTGAGCTAAGCAAGTTCATGGATAAATTTTTTTAAAAAAATCGTAAATTTATTATGCTTGTGATAATTTAGTTATAAATCTTTTAATTACACTAATCGAGTTCTAAATCTTATAATAATGTGCTAATTAAGTCATTCCAACCAAATTTGATTGGAAATTACAAACGCAAACACCAAACATCTTATGTGGTATAACCGATATTAATGTGGATAGTTATTTATAAATTTTTAAAAATGATTTGAATTTTTTATATATTTTTAATTTTCTTCTTTTGTCGGTCGCCAAGGCTTAGCAACAGCCAATGATAGGCTCGATGATTGACTAGCCATAGGAAAGGGTTGGTGAGGGCCAACCTTTCTGGCCTTGAGCGAGGCTCAAGTTCACCAAATCTCAGCGAGGTCAACCCTCTTTAGCCTTGGGCAAGGCTCCACATTGTCAAATGTGGCTAGTTTGAGTTTGGCCTGAGGCTGGGAAGGTCGGCTCTTGCTTGTGGCCGACGTGGCCATCACGAGGATCGATAAACGAAGGGAGGAAGAAGAAAAAAAGAAAATGAAAGAAAAGAAGAAAAAGCAAAAGCAAATTAAATATTATGATTTTAAAAAATTGTTCACGTTAACCTTGGTTGTGTTAAGTAAGATGATCGGTGTCTACATATTAATTTCTAGTCAAAATTAACCAAAAAGACTAAATTGATAAATTGTCAACATATTTAAAACTCAATTAGTATAATTGAAATGTTTAGAATTGGATTTGCACAAATATAGTATGTTTATAATTTTTTTTTTATATTTTCTAAAAAAATGTGAGTACTGGTCAAAGCCAATTTGGTTTCCAGATATCCATTTAAATCTCCGGCTTTAACCAGATTTTTCTTATTTCTAAAGAAAAAAATATATAAAAAGTTCAATAAAGGTCGACCTAAGCAGCCAAAAAGCTTTGACGTGCTTCAACCCCTTTGTAAAAGCAAAGCTGATGTATCAACTGTGTTAAAAGTACATTCAATATATCTTATAAATGATAAAAATAACTTGCAATAAGGTTGTCACATCTACCCTAAATCCAACTATTTCCAAAAATCTGTAAGCGATTCTAATAGGGTAAGTTTTAGGTTCTCCGTTGAGAACCAATCCATCATTAAACAGGTCACTCCTAATATGAGGGTAGAATTGAATCCCAATATAAAGACAGAAGGATAAAAAGAACAAAAGGGAGGAAATCTACATAGTCCGCAGTTTCCCAGCAAATGAGCTGCAACAAGCTCACGAGTCGTGAACTATATTAACATGCGTGACATCCAAATCGGTATTTTGAAATTAAAATCTCACGCCCACCATTCCAATTCTAGGTAATTCTTGTCATTGTGATATTAATGAGACATATTGATAACTAAATCAATTAGGATAACTAAGTCCTAATCATTTTGAGAGAGAGAGAGAGAGAGAGAGAGAGAGAGAGAAATTGAAACTCAAGATTTGTGACCTTTAGGATGTTGTCATTATTAAAAGAACAATTCGAAAATATAAAAAGTGGGGAAAAACCTCGCACGTTTTAATAACCATTTTGTGAAAAGTGGACTATGATTATCCCCTATCTTGTTCTGTCTTATTTTTATTGTTGTTCTTTTAATTGCTAACCTTAATATTTTATTTATTTTAATACATTAGCACTTTATTTGTTTCATGAAAAATAAATGATTTGAAAACATTTTCCAAAAAATAATCATTTGAAATAATTACTTATTAAAAAAATTTCATTATCAATAACAATTTTTGTCTAAATATTTCCATGGACAATAATTTTTTTTCATTCCTTTGTTTATTTTTATAAATGATACAAGGAATTATTTTTAAAAAAAATATCTTCCAAATCATTCAGTTCGATCATTGGATTGGAAGGTAGGGCCAAGCTTCTGGATCCGATTCTAACGAAAGCGATTCATCACTTATCTATCTCGCATCCCTGGTTCACTATTCACCCTTCAGCTGCTCCTTGTCAAGGTTCTCTATAAAGCATGTTGCATTCCATTATCCCTAGTCACTCAAATAGTTTGATTAATTCGGTTTAAATGATTTATGACAAGAAATCCATGCCCTTTTGTGCCGTATTTCTTTCAAAAACATCTGTGAGGAATATGTGGATCTTTCATCAAATCTATGACTTCCAATATGATCCAAAGGCCTTTTCCAGGAAAATTTATGTCATTCGGTTGTTTCACTAGTGCACAACTGGTTTTCTAGTTCTATATACTGTTATGTGGATCTTTCATCAAATCTTATGTTGACCTCGGTCCATCATGGATACCATGTTGGCAGCTTTGTTGGATGATGTGAGATCCATGTGAGACTCACAATAAGGAGAAAATATTCAGTGGTTCGTGCGCGCCACGTCATCCGCTGACCTGGCGCGCACGAACCACTAAGATACCGACACCTGTCCCGAGCGGGACCCCTGGAAAATGAGAAAAGGCCTGGTTTTTGGTCGGCTCGGCTCGGCTCGAAAGGACGGTCAGCTTATTCCTCCCGCTCAAAATTTTTCTCTCTCCTCACTTGAATGAATGGGCGGCTTCTCTCTCCCTCGTAAAAGAACCAAGAACGCTCAGAGCCTTCCTCTGTTTCCTTTTCCGCGCATCCCACCTCTCTCCGCCTCCGCCTCCGCCTCCGCGCGTCGCTGGTCATCTGCCTCTGGCATCTCGGTCTCGTTCCCGAGCGGCACCAGGCTCCCCGCCGCTGACAGGGCGCTGTCCCTGACACTGGCCTGCTCGGTCGTGACGGAGATCTCGGCGGACTTGGGCGGGGTCGACGGGCGCGGCGAAGAAGGAGAGGCCTGCTGCATTTTCTCTCTTTTTTTTCAACGGAGCGTGCGCTTTTTCTTTCCGCTTCTGCCTCTCTCTTCCTCAAGCACTCCTCTCCTCTCTGTCCCAAGCCCTCTCACTCACCCCAAACACCCCCCTCCTCTCTGTCTCGAGCCCTCTCACTCACCCTAAGCGCTTCCCTCCTCGCCTCTATCCTCGTCGCCATCATCGACTTTCCAGCCACGGCTCCAGAAATCGCTGGCTGCCAATCAGCCTCTCGAGCTTCTTTGTCTTCTACTCCTTATTCGGTCCCGATTTTGGGCTTGAGTACGTAGCCAAGGATTTTGAAGCAAAAGGGGTTTGCGAGGCTAGATATACTGGTGGCGGACGGCGAGAGCACGATCGACCTGAGTCGTTACTCTTCGCTCGGTGATTTCAGGCTCGACGTCGAAGCAGAGAAGGAGGAAGAACAAGAACGAGATGAAGGAGAAGAAGGAGAAGATGGGTCCTTGCTTTTCTTCTCCTGGGTTTATCTCTTGAAGTCCGCCACTTTCCCTTGTACCATTTTCCGTCAGGTAGAGGAAAGCCGCCTTGTACCATTTTCCGTCAGGTAGGGGAAAGCCGCCGTTTTTCCATCTTTTTTTCGTCCCTTTTTGGTTCGTTGATTTTTGATGGGAGGGACGGTGTTCGTTTCTCAATTCTGTGAATTTTTTATGTTTGGAGAGGTTGGGTGTTATGAGTTGCTTGTTTGGCGGTTGTTTTAGCAATTGATCACTCACCGGTTGTTGGATTTTGTGATTTGGAGGGATGCTTGGCGTTGGTTTGGATCGATCACCGTTGCTCGGCTCTCGGGTTGTGTCTGTCGGTCTGATTACGATGAGTTTGAATCATTGTGGAATTTTCCCAAGAGTGTCTTTTCACGTTCACTGAAGTCTATTGCTGTGTTGTTCCTGTTAGATGGTGTACTGAGTGTCAATGCCTGTTGGTGGAACCAAAGCTTATTGATTTTTGTGGATTTGTCTGGGATCATTCCTTTGTAATGCGTCAAGTCTTGTTTTTTTTTTTTTTTCCGTCCCCTATCGTGATCTATCTTGGTTTGTGACACAAGGGACTAGTTGAAAATGGTGATTAAGGGATGATGTATACCATAATCACAAATAGTGTTGCCTGTCACTTCTCTTTTCAGCTCAAAGTTCTATGGTTAATGGGGTTAAAAATATTCTTTCACACAGGTGAACTCAGATGTCAAGGATGGTTTTCCAATTCTCGTTTTGAATGGAGATAAGAGACTCACGCTTCTGCCATCGCTTCCTCCACAAAGAATCTCCTGATTCTGAGGTTTCTCCTTTTCAAGTGAAAAATCGTACGCTTCTTCAGATAGCGAGTTTCCATTTGGAAAATGGGTCCATGTTGGCTGTCAGGTATGTATATCAAGTGTCTGAATTACTCTTTCTACACATGATTTTTAAACTGCTCGTTCCTTTTGAGTTGATAACTGCTGAAATTTTTATGGCTATAGCTGAGCACATTAATGTCTGTCATGTTTACCACTTATTGGTTCGAGCTGTCGAGCTGAAGCAAGTTGTTACTGAACATTTTATCTGTCTGTTTTACCTTTAACCAATCATTTTCAGATGTAATTGGAATTGTATGAATGGTGCATGATCTTCAAATATATAAAAGTAAGGCGTATTGGATGGATATTCAAATAGCACGTAGAACTGTTGCACTCTCAATGTGACTGAAAAGAACAAGCTTTTACAGAGTACATACATGGAGTATGATTCTATTCATATTCATTGGAGTGCCTGTGATTAACTAATTGCATGCATTATCTGGAGGATCTTGGACAAGAATTGTTATCTGCAAAATTTCATGTAAGTCTATGTCTCATTGTTGGTCTGATGAAAGAGATAAAGTAGAATTTTAGATTGCATAAATGGTGCTCAATTGAAAGTCTCTTGTCAATCTTATGACGTCATTGTCTTTCCTAGGTTTCTTACTCTCAGGGCCTTTTTCCCTTTGTAAATTGCTCAAAGTTCTATCTTCATGGCAGGTCTCAAGTGAACTTTTATGGCTTCACATTGACGGGGAAGTGGTGGATGAGAAGCCCCTAAGTGCCTCAAAAGATGGAGAATCTAGCCCTTTAAGGAAAATAAGTTTGGTTAGTACCAGTGGAACTGATGATGGTATAGAAGGTTATTTATACAGTCCAAAGGTCTTGGACCCTTCTTCATCCATTGAGGATCATTATAAGGTACCTTCTGTCGAGTTTGTTTGACCTTATTCATGTGGATATGATTTCTTTAATGAATATTTTCCTGTAATGCCAGGACTCACCAGTACACTTAGCTATTGACAAGTCATCTGCTTCTGACATAGAAGAAGGTAGTGATGGTATCTGAGTATCGTGGGTGGAAAGGTAAGTCGTTGTATCTTCCTTTTAATCCTATCACCACTACATTTTTTTTTTTTTGACAAAATCTAATTGAGTGTCACCTCCAGTGTTAAGCATTTGTCGTTGAATTGCCTTGACGAAGTTGAATCTTTTTTCTGCGATGTCAGGAAGCGATATTTCTATGTTAATAGCTTCTGAATTTTTTTGTTGTTTTTCTTTCAATAGAAAAAAGTTGGCTCTAAAGCTTGCCTCTTTGGAAAAAGTATCAATTTCTGATATGGCTTAAGTATTTGCAATTTCAGCTTTTCCAATTGTTTCCTGTTGTGCTTCCAAAGCAAGATTGCAAATTGGAGATTCCTTGTAATTGTCTATCCAAAATGAATTTATATTAATGATTGACTGACTGGGTCATAGCTTTCCTTGCAAGTGTGTCTGGGAAATGAGATGGGCGGAGAAAGCTTACTCAATGGTGTTTTACATTCAGCGTGGTTGTATGAGTCTGTTCTTCCTTCTTTGAAACCCAATAGGCTCCTTACATGTAATGTTCAATTTGCTCCTTAAAAGTCAGGTGCCATGCTCTAGCTACGGCCTTCTTCCAATATGCAGTGACAATTGGTTTACTGAATTGCAGGCATCGTGTCGGAGGAACTTTGTGTTGGATGTTGTCTTGCTAGATGCCTTTGGCCAGATTGTGAATAAGGAAATGGAGGTTTGCCTCTTCTTGCTTCTTACTGTGGCTCTCTCTCTCTCTCTCACCAACCCCACCTAAAAACAACTATCATAAGAGAAAAAAAGGAAAAAGAAAAAAATCATAGATAAGGTGCTGTTAATAATTGACTTTTTTTGTGTTTTTTTTGGTAGGTTGTTGCTTCACTTTTGTATGCTAACAGTGGGTCACTGGTGGAGAAAACCAGTGATGATGAAGCCCCGCTGTTGACAAGCTATGATGGAATCGAATTCGATTCCTATGAGAAACCTAGCAAATTATTGCATGGCCGCGCTTCTTTTAAGCTCAAGATATCTCAGGTAGGTGTTGGTTGGGTGATTTGTATTATGCTAATGATAGCTTGTCATCTGAATTAAAGATTGCATTAGTGGCCTGCAGTTTGTGTCCAAATATTTGAGTAGGACTGTATACACGAAAAGTAGATGGCATGGGGTAATTGATAGTAGCATCTCATTAATATGTTAAGCAGTACTAGCATGCTCTGGAGATTGCCTAATCCAAGTAAATAGAAAAAAAAATTATCACTAGCTGGGCAGAGTAATCATGTGCGTAGGTTGTAGATTAAATTTTTCTTTGGTTGAATATTTTCTTAAACATTGTTAGCTACAATGGTTAGATCACCTCTTCAAGAAAAACTTACAGTAGAACTGCAAGAACTTGGACCGATTTTTCCTCTTTCATATAAATACGTTTGGGCATACATAAGGTGTTCATACTTAATACAGTTGATCAACTTGAATCAATTCCAAAACATTTTTGAATTCAATTCCTAAGTACTCGTAAAAAAAGAATATAATAATACTTGCCTAAGAGTAGCTGTAATGACCTATTATTGATTCAAACTTTTATATGTGACATTTCTGCTTGCATGTGTGTTCTCCTCTGCATTAGCATGAACTACATTTACTAAATTATCGGTGTGGCAAGTTTAGTGCCTTCTTGGTTTTCTAGTTTGCCCCACCAGGATAATAGTCTTTGATTTGCCATTGCCTCATTTTATGATTTTATATCTATATATATATATATATATTGAAGACAATTGCCTCAATTAATGATGTTTTTATTGGTTGAGCATGTTATTTGTCAATCCTCATCTCCTTCTTTCACTTGCGACTGCTGTTCCTTCGGTGATGGCTGGCTGCTGCTGTTGTTCCAATGATGGTCTACAGCACTAATGGTTGTTTGTCATTTTCTTCCTATTCCTGATCGTTTGTTTTACAGGTTCTATGATGGCCTATTTCAATCTTACGACCCTCTAACGAAAAAGCACAAGGTGAGGTGACTATCAGTCTTTGAAAGTTTATCTAACTGGGACTTACCATTTTGTTTTGATCAGCTCAGTTAGCTTCTTGCGTGTATCTATGGAGATCAGTCCTTTTGTTATCCTCAAGTCTTATCTGTTAGCTAACTTTTTATAATATCGTAACTGTTTCAGCAGGTGTCTCTCGCTCTATGCTCTCTGTACCTCATTTTTTAACTCTGAGATCTTGCAACTGCATTTTCTTTGATCTTGTGCTAAATATATTTGGCCTGATTGGGGACTATAGGTTTTGTATGATGATGGGGACAAAGAAACCTTAAACCTTGAGAAGGAAAGGTGGGAGTTCATTGAGGATGATTTGCCAGTTGAAGTAAGTGTTCACTTTAATTTGTTATCTTTCCATGTTTTGTTTCATTAAGTGACATAACTCCTTGCTTATGTGCTTCCTGGATAGCTTGAAGCATCGACAGGTGGCTGATAATCCCAAACCCATTACTTCACCTGTCATGTAAGTTTTGCCTTTTTCGATATTCGTGCCGCGTGTTTCTTTTTGTCCTAATGAAATTACCTGTCTTATTTGCTCCTGATTGTTGTATCGGACTGAGAAAGCGAATGGGAATAAAGGAAGTTTTCCATTGCAAAGAATTTGCTCTCGATGAGAAGAAGTCTCCCCAAGGTTTTAGTTTCTCCAATCCTATTCAATTTGAACAACTAAAGACATATTGGTGCATATGTAAATGGCATTTGAAACAGCATGCAACTCCCTCCGAGGAATTTCTGAGGTGATGATGCTGCTTCAAGTTCTATCCCTCTCGGTCCCCGAGCTTAATGCATTTCCACCATCGGTGGCCACAATGCCAGGTCCCGCTCGAATGAGGCTCCACTTAACACATCAACTTCAGTGATGCGTCAACCTTCTTCTGAGAAAATGAATGCGAACTGTCCCCGTCATCTGAAGTACTTCAGGTTGGTTGCGTCGAGCATTGGTCCAGGTCAACAGCTTGCCCTTTTTCTGCCCGCGAAAAGCTTAGATCTCCCTGGAAGTGATGTATCCTCATTGAAACACAGTCTTGACCCTGCAAGCAATTCTGAACCAAATCATGCTGGTGGCAAGGAGCAATCACATCCTGTCGATGGGCTTGCAGATCCCTAGAAGTTGGACCAGCCTGAAAGTAGGAATTCTTCTAGTAAGACTAGGTCGGTTCTTTCTTGGACTGATCATCTTGATGCAGAGGAAGTCTCGTCTGAGGAGACTGTTTTGGGTCATCCGGAGAGTAACACTGATTCGTAAATTCAAGGCAGGGGAGTGACAATCTATGGAAATCACAATTCTTTCATGGGACCAGAAGCATTAGCGTGCTTTGCAGGTGGTGGCATAAATTCTTTTTTTTGTAGACTTTGAGCAAAGGATGACAGTGAGCAATGAAACCAGCAAGATAGGGACGATTAGACAAATTAGGTGCATTTACCTTTCTTTTCTTCTCTTGCCTCGTTCTATCTCCCCAAGCTTTTAGAAGGTTCTTGTATGAGACTAAAAGCTTGTATCATATATATTGTAGCGTCAAAATATCACAATTTTTCTATGTCAATAAGGGTTCATTTTCTAGTTGTAGTGATGAATTTTTGCATAATGAGCAGTACTAGCAACCATGAAAAGCCATTGTTAAAACTCAGCCAAGCTTTCGAGGACATAGGGGAAACGCGCATATAATTTACCTAATTTGTGCATCATTTCTTATAGATTCATATTAATCAAAATCGGGATTATGAGACCGAGTGTAGAGTTTAATCTCTTCAGGCACGAAACATGCCCGTGAAATTGAGTTTTACTATGATGACCAATCAAAAGAAAGAACGAGTATGGAGACTACTAATGAGATTTAACCAAAATTTGAATTGAGAGCTTAAAGGACCAAAGTGAACGGACTTATAACTTATTAAACCAACATCTCGTTAGAGTTGAACAATGCTGCGTCTTCTCGCCCACATTATCATGCGAAATCGAAGCGGTGTATTTTGTATGACACTTTGGTATTTTGTAGTCGAGGGCTAAAAGAACTCAAAACACAACATTTGGACCATTAATGAATGCCTCATATCAAATTGTTTTCAACGCCCCACCTCAAGTGTTACCGCAAAAGTTTTACATCCCGCTCGTAGTCCGTTTAAACCCCAAAGACTTAGGTCTGACAATCTTTAAGAACAGAAATTTTAGCAAAACAGAAACCTTCTTC
This sequence comes from Eucalyptus microcorys, assembly GCA_014182515.1. Taxonomy (NCBI): domain Eukaryota; kingdom Viridiplantae; phylum Streptophyta; class Magnoliopsida; order Myrtales; family Myrtaceae; genus Eucalyptus; species Eucalyptus microcorys. Next base: position 19,206,672 of record CM024571.1, on the reverse strand, counting down.
TGATGTCCAGGAAACGTTTACAAATTTTTGGTGACCCTATTCTTTTCTTATCGGATCCACATCACGTGCTCCAATCCCCCACTTTTCTCCTCAACTAGAAGGACGAGAAGGAAATGGG